>OX352258.1:15875329-18275329 GCA_947086405.1 Esperia sulphurella
AAGTCATTTTGCACTCTTTAGCGGACCATGTGTCATATACTTATAAGTGTTTGGCATCTATTTATTATTTTTTATTCGAGTTGGGGCTATTTCAAGGTCTCAGTCTAGACCTTGTATCGCTGCGACCATTTCTGGTCTATTGTGATCGCCACCATACTATAGTTCGGAGCTAAGCTTTGCGGCAGTTAGAAACTGCACAATGCTTTTAGCACTGAATTGTTTTACTTCGTCAGGGCGAAGCAAGTAGTTACCCAGGTGTGTATTTCTTTTGCGCTTCAGTGAGCCACACTCGCACAGGAAGTACATGGGGGTTTCCTCTGTTTGGCAGCTAACTATGATCCTTAGACGCTAAAAGCTTTATAGAATATGACACATGATCCCTTAGAAAGTACAAAATAACTCTGTGGTTCGATGAATATTATTCGAAATGAACTGAGTAGGCCCGCTGTACCATGAATGTGCAAATAGAGACAAATGGCTAACAGAAAAGATATGAATTAGTTCAGTAAATGTACTGGCAGTTACCTTTTCACACATCATTTAACCTGTGTTATTGATGTTGTGTTGGATATAATTGTTCTTAGGTCACTGAAATCACAAAGGCATATGATTTTCCTAAATTAAGCTATTAACAAACTAGAAATCACACTTTTTTCGATTGGGTCCATTGCAAGAAACTTTGCACTCAACGTTGTCTGATCTTTGCTGTCAGTAAAAGTGACTACCTATTACATATACCACTAAAAAAAATTAACATGCACCACGATTTAAAACATTGATGGTTAGGACTCCTT
Organism: Esperia sulphurella; assembly: GCA_947086405.1. Lineage (NCBI taxonomy): Eukaryota > Metazoa > Arthropoda > Insecta > Lepidoptera > Oecophoridae > Esperia > Esperia sulphurella. Next base: position 15,876,124 of record OX352258.1, read on the forward strand.
TTGGCACCCCCACCCCGCCAAATCCTTTATTCCGCTTGGCGCTCGATGCTTATACTATTATTAATTACAACGTGTTGTGTACCAGTGTAGATACTCTCAACTATTTCGTATATTTCATTCGCGTGATGGAATATACGTTATTTACGATTGATATTTTTCTAATCATTATTGCATTAAAAAAATTCTGACATTCATTCGTCCTGGCAAAGTGACAATGAATCCTGTCAAACTGACGATTAAACCTGGAAAAGTAACACTGAATCCGTGAAAAGCAATAATGACTCTGTAATATTAAAGGACAACCTGGCTATTATATAGATAGTTTCTCAAATATAGTTGTCAACCACACAGTAAACATGTTTATGATTCCATCCTTAAGGGATTAAAACTACACACAGACTTAGTAGCAGGTGCTACATATTAAAAGAAAACTACACGAAAATAGAGTATTATATTTCAGACATAAATAATCAACAGATTATTAATATAGAACTCAGGCCTACCCTCGCAACAAGAGCTTACGGTCTATACTTTACCACGCTAGTCTAGTGCGTGTTCGTGGATTTTACGTACGCTTAAGAAATTTCTTCTTTGGCTGAACAGGTTTCGTAGAGATATTTTCTTTCACGGAAAAGCCTGTGGTATGATAATAAACCATACTTACGTTCCAAAAAAACTTCTTAGAATCCTTGATCTCATGAACTTAAGACAAGCGTACAACCAACTAGCCTACCACGATCCACTTGGCGTCGAACCACATAAGGCGAAAAGCGGTATATTGCTACACTCGCTACGCCGTAGCACTCGTGCGCATTTAAAGCAATACCAAAAATTATTTGCTTACGGGTTTTTCAAACTTAAATAGGGTAGTGGAACCAAAAGATGAATGACCCCCAATAGATGAACAATCAGTCGAAAATTCGAAATATTAAATTTAATTTACAACTTATACGATCGGGATTTTTATAACACAAGCGGCAGCACTTTTTCTACGCGGCCAATAAAAATCCTCGACAGTTAATCCACAAACACGACTAGGGCAGGTTACCGTTTTCGGTGGTCGCGCCAAAAACATGACTAGTATAGAAATCTACTTAAGATGAGTGCACTCATAATTTAAGCTTTTAATTACATATCCGAAAGTGTTTAGTGTCCTTTAAAATAGTTTTAACAGATATATATTAATGATAAATCTTTTTTTCATTTTATGTATACAAAATTACTTTTTTAAATTAATTTACAAGATATTTGCTGTTCAAGTAATGGTTTACGGTAATAGTTTATACGTAGCCTAATACATGAACTGTGTTCATCTTATAGGCACAATGCAATTTAATGAGACCCTTCGAATTCGAATTAAATCTTATTCAAATAATAATAAGGAATTCCCGACGATCGACGACCTCCGTGGCGGAACGGGATAGCTCTCGGACTGCCATGCCGGAGGTTGCGGGTTCGAATCCCGCTAGGGGCAAATGTTCGTATGATGAATATGAATGTTTGTACCCAAGTCTTGGATGTTTATATATTTATTTAAGTATGTCTATCCGTTATCTAGTAACCATACCACAAGATCTGCCTAGTTTGGGACTGGATAATTGGTGTGAATGTCTGACATATTTATATTAAAAAAAATATTTAATATCACGGAATAAAATTTTTCTTGATTCTTGATTTACTAACCAAAAGATAAACACAACTTTTATTACTTATCTCGATTATTTTAGACTTTCTTTTAGTTAGGCACTGTTCAACTTTAAGATTGATGTCTAGTAGTTGAACTAATAAGTTTTATTAGTTCAACTTTTGGATAGGTGGAAACAATTGGCGAGTGTAGTAGTTAAACTATGAAATTATTTATGTTCCATTTTTAAAGGGTGCCGTGCCTAATAGGTGAACTAAATTAACTGTGCGGGTAGTACAAGCTAGAAAGACATTCCATCTCAAGCAATAATTTAGTTTTTATGTATGTATATATAGGAGTTTTATTAAAATGCAATTGCGCCATATTATAAGTTATTATCATAAACGTAATATAAATTGTCTCACAATAGGTATATCTGGTAGTATTTTCTATGAATGTTTACTGTTGATTTATTTCATAAAAACTACATAAAGAGCTATATTTTTAATACAAAACTACAAATAAAAGCTTTTAGATGCCGCTTGATGATTTATCTTATTAAAAATATTGTCATACGATGATTCAGAGCAGTAATTATTTATTAAAAATATCACTATGACGTTATTTCAATTATTGGGCACAAAGTGTTCATACTTAGAGCACAGTGTTCAACTACTGGGCAAATCACTTAACTTTTGGATTCAATTATTTTTATAAAATTATTGCGTAATAGTAATAAGTTTTGATATATACTAGGCAATTCATATACGGTACTAAATTAAAAAAAAATGATTACTATAGAAATTGCAAGAAGTAACAGAGAACAAGGTGTACATAGTTAGTGTAGTCGCTTATTGTTCATCTATTGGTTCCCCTACCCTATGTAAGATTTGAACAATTTTAATTTTACGAGAAACCACTTAATTTATAACTAAACTGATACCCTCAATTTTCCAGTAACTTGGTTGCTCATTTAAGCAAGATAAGCTTAATTACTCTTCACAGTTATAAAAGGAAAGTTAAGTACAACTTAAGCTTTAACCTTTAAATTTGTGGAGACCGCGGATCGGGACGCCCCGCCGCCGCCGACAGATGGACCGACAACCTGAAGAAGGTGGCCGGAAGCGGCTGGATACGGAGGGCGGACGACCGGGTGTGGTGGCGTTCATTGGGGAAGCCTATGTGCAACAGTGGACGTATAAGGGCTGATATGAAGTTTTAACCGACGTCAAAATCCGTACTTAAATGTCAAAAGTATACTGCTGAAAACTCTCCAGCTTCGTAAGCAGAGATAAGGTGTATCGGTCATCATTATCATCATTGGGTCAGCCTGAGCTTCTGCCAGCAGTTATTACTGGGAATAGTTTTCAAAAGGCGATGTCAGTTTCTCTTTTCGATTTACGCCACATTCATTAGAAACACCAAAACCTTTCCGAGAGGAATGCAGCTTAAAAATAAATAAATTAAGTGGTTTATTAAGAAGTGATACTACTTACAGGTCGTACCATGAAGCAAAATAATTTTTCGCACCTCATAACTCACCTCAAAGTTTTTACTTTCACGTTTGACACTAATTGGCTATTAAATTAGATAACAGGTGTCATCTCTTATCTAATTTATTAAGCAACTAGCTGTGTCCGCGGCTCCGTTCGCGTTAACTACAGAATTGCTGCCATTCCCACTCTCGCTCCCGCTTCCGCTCCGCTCCCGCTTCCGCTCCGCTCCGCTCCCGCTTCCGCTTCCGCTCCGCTCCCGCTCCCCCTCTCGCTCCCTCTCTCGTTTCCGTTCTCGCTCCCGCTCTCGCTCCACGCTCACTCCCATTCCCATTCCCATTCTCACTCAAACTCCCACTCCAATTCCCACTCGCAGCTCCAAATGTAATCCAAACTCATCGCAATCTGAACAGTACGGAAATACTACTATGTGCAATATATTGCATACTAACCTTACCTACTAAAGTATTTGAAAACTAAAAATGTCTATAACTTTTGATTGAGTTAGCCGATTGCGATGAAATAAAGACTAAATGTTAAGTTAAGCCCCATGTTTTTGAGAAAAGTCCATAAAAATCCGTTCAGTAGTTTTTAAGTGATACGTGCACAAACTCACAGACAAATAGATAAACAGACAAAAATTCAAAAATGATTGAAATGAGTTCTATTACTTGTCCTTAGACCCCTCAATTTTTTTTTGCAAATATCTTCAATGTATAGACACGCGATGTTTACGATTTTATTTATAACATTAATGTCAATCATGAAGGTAAAAACTTTGAGGTAACTTATGAGATGCGACAAATTATTTTGCTTCATGGTACGACCTGTAGTTGATGAGTTCCTGATCCACAAATATATTATTGGACATGGTTTTTTTGTGTGTCAAATGTTTATGACATTTATTATTAATTTTGACGTGTACAATTTGATTAACTATTTCTCCTAAATTGATTATTTGATAATTGATTATCCCACCTTCTGACTTGTACATATTTTTATCAATAAATATGTGTTATGTATGATTATTATTAATATTTTCCTAGGTCTGTTCTACTTAGCTCCAATAAGAAAATCCTCTTGGTCGATTCACATCAGTTCAGATCTTGTATGTTTGGTATATTGTCATTTTTAGCACCCCAAGTTATTGGGACCCTTTATAGCTATTGCAAGCTTTACTTAACAGTACTCAAATATTCATGGTTAAAATCTAATAAGCTCATATTGCTGAAAATCTCTTTTATGGGCGAACAATTTACTCATAACTGCTTCGTAGGTAGGAGTAAGGTGCGAACTTCGCAATAAATAGCGCAAATATGCACATAATTTAACCGAGAGCGGGTGTTGGCGGACAATGTGTTCTACCGTTTTAGTTACTTACCGCGTTTTGCCAGTCGGCGGCTGCAAACGAACATACTCGTGCCTACCTTTTAAACACCTTCCATGTTGTAAACCTGGTTTAAATCATTTTAACTTAAATTTTAGTGTTGAAATTGGACTTTCGTGACTGATTTTTGTAAATAGTGGTATTTCAAGCTGGTTACCATTTTTCAGTGCAAGGCAATATATATAACATACTTAATACATATTTTTCAGTGCAAAATAATTTACCAGTTTAATTTTTAGTAGGTATTAAAATTAATTTTAGACTTTAAAAATTAGTGGTCCTTCGAACCGGATATTGATATTTATCGGTCATTAAATATTCTTCAACTACTTATTTATTTATTTATTTCTAGTTTTACTTAGCTGTACCGTTACAGACTTTGGATTGGCAAGAGACAGTAATTTATTATCCTTTAGAAGAATGTCTGCTTGCTATTTGTCTTTACTATGTTGCGACAGTGACTGGCATACTATTATTTACCGATTTCTCGGGCATTGTTTGATTTTATCAACCATGTTTTTTTTAGATCTTGTACTATTATATTTATGATACCCATATAAGGTGTCTTGCTTTTTATATTTTATAAGGAACGTCAATATTTTTTTCTAATGTTCATATTAGGGAGTAATGAAAACTTTTTAAAATTGCTTTCTTAATTGTATTCTTTTGGGGTTCCGTAGAGGGTCGACTCTATTAGGGAATTTCTATTTAGAGTTACGTAGCCTAATGATCCAAAAGGAACCCTATTTCTGAGCCAACTCTTGACTTTTTATCTGTCTGTAAGTGACCTCTACCTCAGATTACGATTCTGAGCTAGAAGTCACTTACAGAGATAGAATTTTGAAACTTTCGTGTATTGTTTTGACCCAACGTATAACAAATAGAAAAAAAAGTAACGTAATAGGGCAATTTTTTTTAATAGAGTGCGTGTTATGAGATGAATCATTGTTTATAATTTGGTAAGACTATTGTAGAGTTTTTTGTCACTTTATGTTGAATGACCAGCTATCAGCAAATAAGAGATTTTTTTATTACAGCTGTATCTCAAAAAACCATTTCACTTATAGACAGAAAATTTGTGTCCATTAAAGCTCGTATTCACAAATACATAAATAAAATACATGTTACGCTTATATAGTTTTTTCCTGACCAATGTTTAGTTTAGAAACTGATAAAGTAGGGATTTTCTGATAATTATTGTTATGGCTGTATCTAAAAAATACTTATGCTTCATCTACACTGGGTATTTTTTTTTTAATATTATACTATAGAATTTTTTAGAAATTTGTTTTATTCAAAATTTTAGAAATAGTTTATGTTTATAGATTGTAATTATACAAAATCTAGTCCATTCCGGAAAAATTATAGATTAACATTTAAAACCTTGACGGAACCCACATTTTAAATACGATGCACTTTTCACAAAAAAAAATTCACCAGGAATGTTAAGACTGTACTGAAACTCATTTTTAAGCTAAGAAAATGAACGACTCTGCCTTCGCTTAGGGGAATTTTAATTATGTTTACATTCTTTTGGGCGGAAAAACAGCACATTTAGCAATTTTTCACAGCAGCCCCTTTGCAAGCCCACGCTGCTTTAATTTAATGGAGTTTGTACGTTTTTAAGCGCTAGGTTTATCTTTTGTTAGCCTAGTTTTAGTAAAATCATTTTTAGTAAATGGTTTTTTTGCTATTATTCGTGTAGGTACTTTTATTGAAGGAAAGCTTATTTGTAGAGATGTACCGATTATTGCCGATTAGTCGGTTACGCCCATAATTGGCCTCCCAACCGATTTATAGTAGTCGTCGATTTATCGGTTAATTGAATTGATTAATCAGATTATTTAATAATATTTATTTGTATGAAATTCTACAGTAATCAAACACGGAAAAGACGTAAAACCCATTTTTTTATTGTAATAATAATGTTTTTTTGCGATATGTAAGCTTTGACTGCATACAGTTTTTAGGGTTTCGACAAAATTGACAGCTTTTTAGCAAAGCTTTATGTTCGCTTAATAACCTGAAAACAGTCCGATTGAGTTGAAATTTTGAACATATATGTATAATTTTCCCAGCAATGGTGGCAAGATATGTAAATTAAAGGAACAAATGGGCGCGATTCTGAAGGCACCACTTAAAAAATTAGACAGTACTAAAATTGTTGCTATCCCTGTCACACAGTATTATAAAGATAATAACGAAACTAATTTTAATGCTGTCAAATTTTAAATGTGTGCCTTCAGAATCGAGCCTAATATTCGTGTCGTGTACGAAATGTACATATATTTCTAAATTTTCCAATCTTTGGTCCCAGAAAAGTAAGCAGAGACGATGTATCGCTCTCTGCGCGATCCTTGTTTAATTTCCACAGCACAGGAAAATATCCTAGTTTGGGGTTAGACAAGTGTATGTATATATAATAATGTGTAATAGATAATAACACTTTGGAAAACCAAACAATAATAATAAATATTCCATGTTTGTTTGTAGCGCTTTTGAAATTTCTTGAAATTCAATCCTGAGATAAATTTAAGGACATCCAAGAAATTCATATAGAACTATTCCAACATAACAACATGAAGTTTCCGAGGTGACACACGTAATAAATATCTTTCATTCGTATGATGATTAACGACGAACTTTGTCGGCTGCAAAGTAACGTATAGGTGGTTGTCACGCGATGACATAGGTATATGTATATACATGCAGTTAAGTAAACACTTTAACATGTAGGATATCGCTTAAAGTGGAACAGGGACACGTGACATCATCAAAATGAACCAAATAACATTTAAATGTTGACGTCCGTGTGGGTCAGGGTGCGTGGAAATTGAATTTCACTAGAATGTAGTATGAAAATTGAACCCAGGAAAATCTGAACAGTAATACACATCTGATAGATCTGGTTCGTGTAACTCAATCCAATGAATTTATTGCTCGATAAAAAATACACAGATACCAAAATAAAGAAAATTAAATTAGTACATTCACGTCAAGGGGTATCACGGGGCGAAAAGCGGACGAATGAAAGCCACTTTGCAATATTACATTGCGCAAATTGGCGATACATCGTCTCTGCCTACCCCTCTGGGACCAAGGCGTGAGCATTATGTATGTATGTATGTATGTATGTATGTATGTATGTATGTATGTATGTAAGTAAGTAAATTAGTACATCTAGGCGTTCTTATCGCTAAAAGATATTTCTTTTAGAAACCTTTCGGTAGAGTACGAGAATTTAAGTAGTTTGAGCAGTTAAATAGTATTAGTAGTACTCAATGCTAATACGATTTGGCAGGCGTAGATTGGGTCGCCCCCTGGCTAGATGGAGCAACGATTTGCGTGAGGCGGCTGGCAGTGACTGGAAGAGAATCGGGTTTAGTGGACCGCCTTGAGAGAGCTCTATAAACAGCAGTGCAGTCTCGCAGGCATCAGCATCATCAGATGATGATGCTTTACATCATACTAGGCTTCGTCTCTTTAATCGTTTTACTCCCACATTGCCAGTAATGATTGCCTTTCTCTGTTATGGTTTTTATCATCAATGACCAAAGTATTTGAATATCAATCGAAGACACATACTAAGTAACTATACGTAAACATTAATATTTCCGTCAATAGTTCAGTTAGTTATCACTTTTAGTTCATAAATCTCAAATCAACTCACCTGCACTACACCCAGGTACTGTTTAAGCTACATTTATTCCGAAGAATCACCTTGGAAACGTTCACCCCAAAAGTGAAAGACGTGGTTCAACAGTTTATATATTTACACTATCCATCACGAGCAAGTCTAGCACTACACCACTACTACCGGTTCTGATTCGAGTCTCGAATTTAATTTTTTCATTGACGAATCTCGTTTGATCCATCATGGGTTTTCACAATTGAACTGCCGGTTGTTGTCATACCGTAACACAAATTTTACCGTGAGGGTAGATATATCATCAAACATAGCTACAAAATGTAAACTAAAATTAGAGTCAGAGCAGTTCTTGCCGAGAGCGGCGTGGCGAATTTTTACTTGTTTTTAATAAAGTTCAAAATTGCATGTGGAAGTAAAATGTAAGTATCTAGCAGATAGCAGCGTATGCATGTGCTCCCACATTTAAACTTTATTCTAACTCCTTTAAGTACGATTATTAATAGTTAGCGTAGGTGTAAGAGATTATTATCAGCCATGTTTACTTCTGTTACTGGACGTAGGGTTTCTCAAACGCCACTACACCCGATCAACAGTAACCGTAGTTTATCTGCTGCTCGCGTTGTAAGTCCGTCGAGTTTACTGTTTATTTACGCATTCATGTCTTAAGATATGCCTTTTTTATCCCTTTACCGTATACTTAACTAATGAGTCACATTTGTTAATGCAAATTCGGAACGAGCAGTATAAACATTCAATTACGGTAACGATATCCCATGAATTGTTCATTCGGAAACCAATGGTAGAGGTCGCGCGAGGTAATGAATAAAACACCTAAATCCTCGGGACTTGCGAGATTTTTCGCCGGGGTCTACTCTACACGCTTTTTTGGAATCTAGGGAATGAATCTGGAGTATAAATCGGATGACTTGGTTTGGTTCTAGCGTTAAACTCTTTCATCTATAAAGTGTGTTCAAGAGATAAACTTGGTTATTAACTTACTTCTCTAGCTTAGAAATGACTTCCTCGTTTTAACATGAAAGAGAGGAATACCTGTTTCGTCTATAGCATTGAAGTTATTGTAACGCAATGAAATAATAATCTGTAATGTTGCAATATTTTAAATAAATAAATATCTCAATATCTAAACATTGTAGTTTTCTTTTCCAAGGATTTAGGGTTCTGTGTCAAAATGGTATAAACGGAACCCTTAACGTGCGACTGCGTCCATCCGTCTGACCGTTCATACCATCCCCACCCCCCCACACACACACACACACACTTTATGTACAAAGTTGCACGGCGAGTTGATAGAGGTTTTTATTTTAATTATTCCTGATGGGTTAACGCTTGACCTCAATCTCGCCTGATGGTAAGTGACAATGAGGCCTAAGGTTTGTGTAAATATAATAGGAAAAATAAAATGATACCTCTAACAATGTTTTTTTTTATTTTTAGAAATCAGCATAAATGTTTTACAACTTAGTTATGCGGTCTTAAACATCAACCTATTCATATCTTAGTAACATTTTATACGTTGCCTTTTGGTACGGAACCCTCGGTGCGCGAGTCTGACTCACACTTGCCCGGTATTTTTCTGTTACTAATAGATGATGTGACCAGTCGCGAATGTTTGTCTGCATAATGTGAATATTTTATACTTTTTATGATATTTATTTGTGTTGAATGAATGATTTTTCTATTTTATACGAGAAAAACATAATTGTATGTTATGAATATAGTATAACCAGAGCTGATTAATATGTAACTAAATAATATAATTTCATGATATTTTATTTCTTAATTTATTTTTCTATCCTTATTTTAATTTTCTTACTAAAATTTAAATGACGCTACTGTATTACGCCGATGACTAACTGTTTGACTTGTAAATGTTTTTACCAATAAATAAAATTATGACTGAAGTGCAACAATATCGATAACTCAAAAGTCGACAAACTACAATATGGAGTACCTACAATATTTTATTGTGCTTAACATCCTCGATAACGGCATCTGATAATGACTCTTCTTAACGGGCAATAAGTGATACTTTAATCCTTCTTCTTAACGACTTTTTATTTTGTGAGCTTTGAATTTCCGTAGCACGTGTAGCAGTTCGTAGCTATCTCCTTAATAAATAAGTTTGTCTGCTCATCTTCTGATCTGTTTTCAATCTCATTTTATCGCTAAAAATTAGCATATTTAGCATTGTCTACTCTTTATTTTGCCATATGCAGATGTAAATGCATAAAGTTGATTACTTACCCTGTTAGCCTGAATAGGTTGATAAATATCTTCGGGGCAATATGTCGGAGTAGTCAGTTTAATTACCTTTGCTATCTATTTCATAATTGGCGTGATGTTTTTTTTTTCTTTTCAATTTTATTAGTGCACCTTCTAGTACCTTTTCAATTGTTTCTTATCCTATCTAGTTGTTATCATGTTCATATGTTTTTATTTTTTTTATTTAAAAACTTTATTGCACAGAAAGTACAAAAGGCGAACATAATGCTAATATGGAATTCTCTTCCAGTTGACCTTTGGGTCATGCAAATAATGAGTGGTAGGCGCAAAAAAATATATATACAAGAAATTTTTTTATATTATACACTTGTATGATAAAGTCCTGTTGTTAGTATTTCTTTGGGAACTAATACGAAATGTCTTGCTAAGAGTTCACTCTGAAAGAATAAGAAGACTGAATAGCAGTTCGCAGGCCACATCTGTTGTAGTTGATTTAAGTGTATTTAGTTGATTTGGAGTTGACGAGTTCTGGAATGGAGACGCTCTTGATGTACCGATGATTTGGAAAAAAAACTATCAAATCACACAAACATAACAGTCTAATTATTAACAAGCCCGCAGTTTCAACAGGGCGTACGCTGAAAAAAATATCTTGATCTGAACAAGATCTTGTTAACCGTGAACAATCATCTTAACTCCATACGAGCGCACCGAGATCTTGTTCCCTTAAACTACCTCTCTAACTCAACTTGATCGTGCTTTGATTTCAAATAAACATGAAAATGATTACTGACAAAATTGATTGATAATTGATGATTATGAACAAGACAAAATACAACTTAGGTCAACAGATATATTTTTTCAGTCTGCGGGCTGGTAGTCATTTACACTAAATATATAGCCCAGCAGTGTTGGTGGACTTGTGTCTTATATTCCCTTCTTAGGCGTATGCAGGTTTCCTTAACTACACTATTTATACGAGTATAAATACTCGTAGCCCAGAGTTGGTGGAAGTTCCTTCTTTGGCGTATGCAAGTTTCCTCACGGTTTATTCCTTTACCGAAGTAGAAAATATAAGGAACATAAAGTTATTTATGCCACCAGCCATTAATGTAAAGTCTACTATGGTAAAAATCATTTGATGGATAAGAGGTACATCCTACTATATATCCTATCCTGCTAATATTATAAACGCGAAAGTTTGTAAGTATGGATGGATGTTTGTTACTCTTTCACGTAAAAACTACTGGATGGATTTTAATGAAACTTTACAATAATATAGCGTATACATCAGAATAACACATAGGCTACAATTTATAAAGATATTGTGTGAATTGTCCAAAATATCAAGTAAGTAGGCAAAAATCTACTATCTGCGAGCTATTCTGGCGTGCGCCATAAAATTATAATTTTATTGTTATAATGTTAGTTCTTTTTACGCCACGCTAATATAAGATACACGAAATACTAATCCTGCGCAGACGAAGTCGCGGGTACCAGCTAGTACTCTAAATAAATTGCAACCATAGTAGTAGGAATTGTAGCTGTAGCTTTTTTGATAGACTCTATCTATACTCGGCATCATAAATACATTTCATATTTTCTTTGATATGGCACTTGAAGTATCTTTTATGACTTTTGATATGTCAATAATGCTACTCGACGATCTTTACGGCGAGTATTCGACGTGGCTTCTATTTAAATATAAAACTTGTTAGAAACATACGATTAGATTTACGTCCGCGCCCTTCGTGATTATTGCAATTCGATATTATATGTAAAAGTTACAGCTTAAAGGTGAAATCATTGAATATTTTATTCGTACTGGATTCTGGATTAAATTTAATGTTTAAGGTAATTTTTTGCTAATATGACAGATGTTAAGAGCAACACAAAATAAGTAATAAATGCCATAATCACATCGACTCTAATGATGCCAACAACTAGATCTTTCTTTGGAATTATTTAATGCAACATATAGAAACTGAATGCTGAATTCGAAACTGTTAATTACTATCCCGGGCTTTTATATAGTAAACTAAATTCTCCCCATATCCAACTTCATTGCATTCCTGAATATTTTCTTAATTCAAATCTTGCCAAAGAACATTTAATAGGGATACTTATGACATGCTTGAGGTGAGCTGTATTTTTAATAGTGTCCTCAATTTCTTAGCAATAGAGGCACAGCTACCTATCGCAAACAGCCTTACCGAAAATGTTTTATATGTATTTGCTGCCTTTGACTGCTCCTATCCTTGATTGTAATAATTTAAACTTATTTAACGAAACAAATTTTTAAAAGTTAATTACAACGAAACAGTTACACACACAACCTCCGGGGTACGGGCCGCGGCACCCATGCAACCACTAGTTTAATATATATTTTTAGTAACGCGCACGCTCGCAATAGTGACCCGTATTGATTTCAGAGTGTCTGATTTTAGAAATTCACGGCGTCGAAGACAGTGGTATCTGTAACAAGGAACTCTGTCAGTCTATATGTTTTGTTAGCGTTGTCAGCTCACTGTATATTTATAACCTTTTCAATTAGCTTTTAACATTCTAGTGTCGGGTTTCGAGGAGAGACATCAGTGTCGGATTATGTCGGGCAGATGGGCCGCGGACAGCCGAGATGGGTGTTGAATAATAGTTTTCAGAATTTCTCTTGAAACAAAGTTTAGATATTAAATAAGTTTTAAGTGTAAGGCTTAGCAGCCACATGTCGCGTAATCGATAACCGTAATGCCGGATCCACACGTTTGCCACTTGCCGCAAACTTCAAGCCTCAACAAACGCTTGGACAAATTAAATGAGCCAAATATCTGTATCTATTTGGCTAGTAGCTTGCTAATAGGGTACAGGAGTTTCAAATAAATAGCATTCGCATAATTGATGCGTAAGCTTTTCTCGGTCTGGTACACAATTTATTATGAAAAAGACCACTTCTATAGTTATAATTTTGTAATAATCTTAAGGTGTCTTAGTGAAGACTGGAAAAGGTAAGTATTAAATCGGACTTCATACATCGGCTTCTCGGATAATCTGATTTCTTATTTAAAGGTTCTTCACCAGATACACTGCACAGGAAGACGAAATATGCAGAATAACAGGTGGCTGATCAGAATATATTCAGGTAACCGCAGTTCCGACCTACGGCTTTAGATGGAATTCCCGAAAGTGTTTTTACCGTAGCGTTCGCAAGTAGCGAGCCGGTCAAAGGAGATGTGTATACGTTCAATAATGTAGAAATCTATGCTGAAAGGAAGGAAGAAAAGAGGAATTATAGTTCTATTGTATTCTATTTAGACGACTATATAAGCTGTGACCGGCTGAATGACGGAAGCTGAACGGGCGTAAGGTATATGTTTGTGGAAATCGTCAGCTGAAGTGGATATTGACATCTTCATACAAGAGAAGGGAAAAGAGTTTTAGCAGATTCTTCTTTATTTCATCCCTCCAACAGCATATGGATACGGCTGCTAAGCACCACAGTTGCGATTCTAAAATAATTCCAGTATGGAAATTAAATCACGTTCAACCTTGAACCTAGTAACATGTGTGGAAACTTCCAATTTCACGTTTCACGTTACAATCTCGACAGAATGGTAGCAGCAATAAAATCACTGCCATATTATACGAATTCCCATAACTGTCGGTTAGGAAATGAAACTAGGCCTCGTGCTTCCGTGACTAGGCCCTATCAACGTATAACATTTCCACCAGACTTTAATAAGCTTTGGTGTAGAAATGCTTTACCCTTGCCTGGCCCTGTTTAGCTAAAGACAAGAGGGGGTGGGTATGTCTTTCAGGCTGTGTCGTATGATCATAAAACCAACTTAAGGTGTGCCATCTATATTCTACGACTGGATTTGCATATTTTCATGGTGTTTTTGAAGTAAATGGAGTTGTGAAGAGAGCTATAACTGCTTCCGAATAACATATTATTCGTAAATGTTTCTGTAATAAAAGTTTGAGAGGACATTCTAAGAGTTTTAGTCTCCCATCAGGGTCTGATAGTGTTCTATAAGACTGTAGAAAGAAAAGCCTATGATGGCATATCGCCAAAAAACACCTTGCTGTGTGGAATAAACTAAAACCTACAAGTATATTGCCATCATGTGGAGACTAGGTTGGAATGTCTCGTGCCTGTAATTATTCTGGCTTTCCTATCTCATAAACTAGAATACGACATATATTGTTATCTTTAGCGCCAGATACAATATTGTAAGAAAGTTACTTATTCCCTATCATCTCTAATGAATCTATCAAAAGAACACAAAAAAACTATAACAGTGAAAATCATTCAACAATTTTGGTACAATAATCTTTTTGTAGCGTAGGCAATGATCTTTATGTACTACTAGATAAAGCGTTCCAAACAATCACTCTGTTCCACGCAAGTAGCCACGCCACAATTCTTTCAGATTCACAATGAATCTTGTACAGTTACTACGCAGAACATTTAATTATTACTAAATATTGACGCTAAATGTCAATATTTAGTAAATAATTACATGTTCTGAGTAGTAACTGCACAAGTTTCAAAGTGAATATGAAAGAGTTGTGGCTACTTGCGTGGAACAGAGCGATTGTTTGGATAGCTCCATCTAGTAGTACATAGAGATCGTTAAGCGTAGGTAACAGTGTTTATTATATTTTGAGTCACAGTGTTACTCAATTTCAACGTACGTAAGTCTTCCACGTAAGCGTAAGTGACACTTAAAGAATATTGGATTTCCGTGGCGTGTTTAATTAAAGGTATAATTTTCAACATCATGCAATACGCTACATTGTTAGGTCAGGTTATTAATATAGCTGCGTATACTTGAAAATTTACAGCAATTCTTCTTTGAAAACCGAGTGGACCAGGGTGTGGTGGGGTGGGGTATATTAGGGAAGACCTGTGTAAAGCAATGGACGTTGACGGGTTGTTTGACATCATCGTATGGACCTGAGGCCTTTATATGTTATTCTTATCCTCTACTCAAAGGTTGTCTGGAAGAAACCGCCTAAATGTACATAGGTATGTAAGTTACTTTATTATTGTATCTTTTTTTATGTGCAATAAAATGTTATTGAATTGAATTGATGCTTAGAGACCCCCACGCGAAAATTGAGGATGGCCCTATTCTAAGCCGGGACCTACACGGAAATCTAACATGTAGGTAACTAAGTACCTAGCTATGCCGCAATCAGTAGTCAGTATACACTCTAAGCTTATACTAGTTATGGAGTGTGAGGAATCTTATTTTAGCTCTGTGCTTTCATTTCAAATAGCATTGCAGCGAACTTCAATGAAAATAAAGTCTCTAACAGTGTCAAAGACGTGGCAACTTAATATATTTACGGACTTCAAAGGGGAGGCTTATAGAGGCCACAACAGCTAATGGCCTTCTAACTTTCATAATAAGGGTTTATGTTATACTAGCTGTGCCCGCGGCTCCGCTCGCGTGGATTATGTATGTATCATTTAATAAAATGTTTTCTGAAATACTCATTTCTGTATTGTCTGCTTTCTTTGGAGTATTTAGGTATTATCATTTATTGTTTGTTTGTTATCTTTGAATTAATATTTCTACGTAATTTATTTAAAGAAGCCGTGTTTATTAAAACTTTATTACTGCTAAGGTTCAGATTTCGCCGCCGATAAAACTTTGACGGCCGCCCGACCTCGAATAGTGCTTGTGTTTCTAGCTGTTAAAGTAAAGTTCGTTTGGAAGCCATAATGAATTTTTAGTGTTTCTGTCCATGTTTTAATAAGACTGAGGAGTCCAAATATTCCAGGTTTATACAAAACACGCCTAATGTATAGGCCAAGTGTGGCTCGGCGCACTATGATGGAGTTCACCCTTAGCCGCAAGCCAAATAGACGAGACGTCGTGGGAGGTAGGGTTTCCGATCTTTGATGAAAAGATTGATCTTACGAATCGATTCGAATCGTGGGAGTTGAGATCGATCCAGGTGAATCCGGGGACAAAAGATCTATTCGATTTTCTTACAGGATTAAAGAAACACCTGGCACAGAACGATTATGTTATAGTTTTCCGCTGATTCTTCTAATCTTAATTATAGAATAAGAAATACACTATTCACTACTCACTTCACTCATTCACTGTCGCCCCTGGAGATTAAGAGAAAAACCTATGTCCGATCTCTCAATTTTTTGGCGATCTTGGATCGATCTTGGCCTCCAAAAGATCGATCTAAAAATCGAAATTCGGACTGCCCAAGAATCGATTTTCGATAAGATATCGGATCGAGATTGGAAACCCTAGTGCGAGGATGAGGCAAAGACGACGGACGATCGGGGCGCGTACGCGACCTTCTGCAGTATATAGAAGAGACGGGGCGCAGACACCCCCCGCCCCGTCTGTAACCCTGTTGCGCCCGTGTCTCGTCTGCATCCTGTCTTTGTATGTTTTGCATCGGAACCCTTCTCTAAATGTTGTATGAAGTATAAATATAAGGCGTTGATTCTTCGAATCGTCTTCGTTTGATATATCTTCTATGTGGCTTGTGCCTAATGTAGCCCATAGTTATGATTCCATATTTATGATTCCGTATTATATGGTCATCAAACCAGTACTTACCATTTGCGTGCTTTATACAGGGTATTTCGAAATTAACTACACAAACTTTGACTGTGATATTTACAGGCTTGTAACAAGAAATTAAAAAAATCGTTTAATTATCTACATTTCGAGAAAAACGAAAAAACAATAGTCTAAATTACATTAAAAGTCCTATGTTATTCAACGTTAACGCAATAAAGGACTTAATACTGTAAGCAAGAACATAATAAAGATATTATATTGTAAAAAATATGTTTAATCTACTGAGAAGCCGCAGAAAAAAAACTTCTATTTAAATAAGGTCTTTCAAAATTAAGTACAACAATTTTGAAGGATTTACATTTAAAATGTAAATACTACAAAATTGTTGTACTTAATTTTGAAAGACCTTATTTAAATAGAAGTTTTTTTCTGCGGCTTCTCAGTAGTGAAAACCCTATCAAATCCGTCTAGTAATTTTACATGATATCAACAAATATACGGCAAGACTAATAAGAATTAATCTCAAAACGATTATTTTCTGTCTCTGAAAATCAAAGAATATTTTTAATAATGTTGACGGCATTTCTTTTACCACACCATCTTGATAAGACTAAGCTCTTCTTGATTTTCAGGAAAACCAAGTTAATTCAATATTCCTTCGTGAAAACTTTGGATACAATATCAGAGAGCTCGAAGAGCGTAATTTAATTAAGTTTCAGGCACGCTAGGGTCCCCATGTTTTAACTCTTGATGACGGGGACTGATGTTTCTTTGCGGTATTTAAAAACCGCTTAATAATCAACCACCTACTTAGGTCCAGATTTTCCTAAATTAACGGTTAACGAAAAACTCAATATGAAATCGGTACTGGTACTACGTGTAGACAGACGAGGTTCGTTTACTTAATAAGGAAGCCAGAGAAGATAAATAAAAACTCAATTTATACGATGATTTGGCAATCAAGCTCTTTGCGAGTATTGAGAACCGTAAATATTTGAGGTTTATGAAGAAATTTCGCCTTACATTTAGCTAAGCCTTTATCTATGAATGATTTCTGATCGTGGTTGCTAGTGTCGGCGTCGTATACAATCTTGTTGTTACAAGGTTAGATAGAGCTGCCATACTCCAAATAAGTGCCCTCAATCAGGTCTGTCCTAAAAAAATACAGACTTGTGGTGTCTTTACATATCGACGTCGTTTTCTCAGCAAAGTCACAGGTCCCGACGTGACGATGTTATGGGGCCGTTCAAGTATTACGTGAGCAGATTTCTTACCATTTTTTACCCCCCCGCCCCCCTTGTCATCAAAAGTAAGCAAAGCACTTACCCCCTCCCCCTATGCTTACGTAAACATTTTTAGTAATAAATGTTTTTTTATATTGTTATTTTTAAAATAGGAAAATTCATGAAAATATTTAACTGATACACATAGAGTAAATGACAAAAAAATATAATCAGAAATAAAGAACATAACTAACATAAAAAATATTTTCGGAACACATTAACAGTCTTCAGTCCATGAAACCTGAATCCATGATTCTAAGTTATCGATGACATTGGATTGCTGCTCAGTGTTGTGAGTCTGCTCACTTTCATCCGATTTTGGAATGTCTACGTCACTCTCATCGAGCCATTCAACATCTTGGTGCTCTAAATTTTGAATAATGCACATCAGTTCATTAGCACGACGAGCAGCGACTCTTACAGGTCTAACTTTTCCCTCTGTGGGCGTGTTTACTTTTTTATGGATCTTCTCGATGTGACGATTTAATGATTTGACGGAAGCATGATAAAGACCACACGTTTTGCATGTTCGGCTTGAGAGCCTCAATTTTACCGTCGGACAAAAATAATCGTAGGGCATTTGCAAAAAATCTTTGAGGGTAGTACTCAAGCGTAGAGCTAAATTGACTGGAAGATCAAGAAATTGTCCTCCTTCATCCAAAACCAAGTCATCAACTGTTTGTTTTACTTTTGCAGGTGGTGGAAGAAACCTGTTGTCTAGTAATCTGAATAGGCCACTTCTTGGACGACAGCATTCTGTATTTTTACATTTTACAATTTGAAGCAAGTATTGGCTTTCACGCACATGTTCTGAGTACCATTTAATGTCTGGAAATTCAGGAACATCTTGTTCATCAGCCTCAACATATTTTGCAGTAACATTATAGCCATCAATTTCCATTGAACTCCATACTTCAGCTAATACATTTCCTGCAAATTCGAAATTATATCTTTCTAATTGTTCATCAATTGTAATGCCACGTTCATCCAAATGAGACCCAAAATGGTCATGAGGCAGTATTAAACCAGCCAGTTCCCGACTCAGAGGAGCCATTCTTCGCTCTACTCTGTTATACGCACTCCTTCCAGGAGCATTGGTAGCTATAAACAATGCATCGAGATCATGTCGTTTAAAATGTTGTATAGCAAACCCTATGACTTTTTGATAACGCGGATTTTCATCTGGCCCTCCATCAACCGTCATAATTACTACTGGTTTTACTAGTCCATGGTCAGTTTTTGCTAATGGTCGAAACTCTTCAAGTTCGAGAAGCGTCTCGAAATCCTGAGCATGAGTATTAGCAGTAGATGAACTATGCTTTCCACTTCGAATAGCGATGAATGTTGGCCCAGAATATCCGACGGCTTGCGGTTGTCCTAGCATATTGGAAGTAACTTTGATACCAGCATAAACAGATGGTATTAATTTATGACGCTCAGCGATTACCCAATCGTGGTCAGGTAATTTGATTCTATATTCCATATGCATTAAAAGAGGTGCTTGCTTATTTGCCGCAGTGACGCCAATAGGGACTCGAGCTTTGTCATCTTGAGATAAGAAAAATACTTGATCTGGTCCAAGTATGGATGCAATGTTCTCTAAATAATGGATTGATGTTTCAGCGAACTTGCTATCTAAGTGGCTCTTGTGGTGATCAGTTTGAGCACGAATGAGCCTAACAGGGACTGTCGATACATGTCTTCGTCCCTCTGTAGAATTCGATTTTCTGGGAATCAAACGAAGATATGTCGCACTGCGACTAATGTCAAATCCTAGTTTACGCAGTTCTTGTGTGAGTTCGTCAAGAGTTTTTACGCTGCGAATAGATTCCGTTCGTCTCCTGTCATCACATGCACTCCCAAATAAAGCTATATCCGCAATTGTTTTCAATAGTAATGGTTGATCGCTTTCAAGTTTAGGATGTCCTACTGAATCCCTCAGAGATAGTCTTCTTTTTATTTCAGGATTTTCCTGACAAATATCTTCTAACTTTCTTTTCATACCATCCCTGTGTTTCTTCTGGGCAACTGCGTTTTGAATCTTCCTGTTTAAAGTATTTTTTGCTGTTTTTAGTTCCTCGCGCAACTTAATGATCTGTTTATCAACTTCAGCGCAATTTGGCATAGTATCTCTGGCAGAATACAAAGCGTTCAGATTTTTTTCGAGTAGAGTAATCTTATTTTTCAAAGCTTCTTGAGAAGGTTTTGCTCTTTGTTTATCTGCATTATTATTATTTTCGCATTGCTCTTGTGATTCATTGCCGGTTTTAATTTTATCTTCTTTCTGTTTTTCAATGTTAGAAAATGGCTGTATAATTTGTGTTTTTTCTGCAGGTTTACTGGTAGAAGACGTTGCCTAAAAATGAAAAATTTCTAAGAGTTCTGCTGGATATTCTCTTATTAAGCTACATAAATTCACCGTATTTAATAAAACCAGCGTTTAAATATTATTGAAAGCTTTTCCCCACAGAAACTCTTCACATACAGATATTGAAAACACCGTGTATTTTGTGACCAATTGCCGGAGTCGATCTTAAGAAATAAAATATCAATCATTTACCTTTTTACTTTGAGATAGGCCATCATATTTTTTACTCATAAATCGTTTTAATTGTTACAGAACGTAAAGAGAAACTTTGTACTTATATTTACTCACCTTGGAAAAAAAATGAAGCAGATTGGATTTATTTTTAGTCGCCGCTTGCAATTCTTCTTCAATTCTCTTAGATACAATAATATCTAGTTCCTTATCTGACTTTGCTTGTAATTTATAATTTCGCCAAACTTCGTTAACTAACTTTTGTACATTTTGCACTTTCGTCCCAGTATGAGATTTTTTAAAACTTTCGAACAGTTTTTGGTATATCTTGGATTTGTCTATATGATATGACATTCTAATAAGATATTTAAATTTAAATAATTAAAACGTTAAACTTTGGCTAATTGCATCAACATAAACACAAACTAAAGATAACTATCAATGCTTACAATACGTTTAGAATCCAAACAAAACAATACTGATAGATGCGCACTTGCAGCCGGCCGGCACGAGAGTGAATTATTAGACAAGTGAATAGCGCACGGTAATTTCCCCAATGCGCGGTAATTCCCCTAATCAGTTCTCAAAGCGAGTGCCTACGCATATGTATTATTTGCGGGAATCCCCGAAAAAACTTAAATAACTAACGATGACGTAATCATCATCTAGACCCCCCCACCCCCCATGTCATCCAAAATAAGCAAAACAGAGACCCCCCCACCCCCCCTTGGTGCTTACGTAATACTTGAACGGCCCCTATGGCAAAAATTAATATTGTTGCAATGTAAGCAGTGAGAGTTAATTGAACACCGTGACGTTTCTTATGAACTGTGTGGTTATATCTTTGTTTATATAAATTTATATTACGTACTAACACTTATACAAACTAGAAAAACTTGTTGCGGATGTTCATCTACACTAATTTTATAAAGAGGAATGATTTGTATGTTTGTAACGAATAAACTCAAAAACTACTAGATCTATTTCAAAAATTCTTTCACCATTAGAATGCTACATTATCTCTGAATAATCTAAGCTATACTTTTTTATAACTATAAAAAATTAGGGATCCTTACTAAAACTTCAATAATGTAACCCAAGGTGTAAAAAAATTAGCCAGAACATGCGCTGCGGAAACTATTGATAATAGAACCTTCGCGCGTCTGTACATTGAAAATATTTTCCGGAGTCAAAGTTCGAGCTGAAGCGGGAGGGGGAAGAGGAAAGAGAATTAACGCTTAATAAGTTTCAACTTTATTTAATTCTGTAGTCCACGCGAGCGGAGCCGCGGGCTCAGCTAGTCTTGTATAATTTTAAGGTTGATTTTTTAAATAAATATATTAAAAAGTATATACGAGTAACTTTTGAGGTTCTTATTAATTAACGACCCGGACTGGTTCCTTATCAAGATATGGCAAACAGGCAGACAACCCATCTGATGGAAGTGGCCACAGACAATCGTCAAAAGCTCAAGGCGTATGTAAACATTCCAGATTTTGTCTGCCCGATTTTGCCTGTTTATTTCCACTTCATCTTGCCAATCCTTTCGGCTAAGTCGGTGGCCTTGGTTCCTCGTCGGATCCCCTCATTGCGGATCATATCCTTCAAAGAAACTCTACATAACTCGCTGAACGACTTTGAACTTGTGGATCAGGCCCACCGCAAGGCCAGTTGTCATTGCAAGAAAAGGTTGCATCGTGGCAACGATCTCTATGTACTACTAGATGGAGCGTTCCAAACAATCGCTCTGTTCCACGCAAGTAGCCACAATTCATTCACATTCACTTTGAAACTTGTTATGTTACATTAAATTATTTACTAAATATTGACATTATTTACCCGTAGCGTCAATATTTAGTAATAATTAAATGTTCTGCGTAGTAACTGCACAAGTTTCATTGTGAATGTGAAAGAGTTGTGGCTACTTGCGTGGAACAGAGCGATTGTTTGGAACGCTCTATCTAGTATTACATAGAGATCGTTGCATCGTGGTAATTATCCCGCATGTTTGTGATACTTCATCAGCCGATATACATCCACTACTGAACATAAACCTCCCCAATAGAAGAAAACTTTTGGTGGAGACTGTCCATTGGGGGATTTGCCATAATCAGGCGGCATAAGCAGGCGGATTGGTGATCGGCAGTAATGATCTTAATAAACACAGGACAACGCTGCTGCCTGTCCATGGTGCAACGTTTGTGGCACTATCCTGCATATTTTAAGATGTTTGTGTTTTCATACCCGCAAGCATAGATTCTACTAGTAGATACAGTGGGACTAATATTATAAACTAGCTGTGCCCGCGGCTCCGCTCGCGTGAACTACAGAATCCGCTCCCACTCCCGCTTCCGCTTCCACTCCGCTCCCGCTCCCCTCCTGCTCCCGCTCCCATCCCGCTCCGCTCCCGCTCCCGCTGCCCTCCCGCTCCCCTCCCGCTGCCGCTCCCGCTCACACTCCCGCTCCGCTCCCGCTCCCGCTCCCGCTTCCGCTCCCGCTCCCGCTTCCGCTCCCGCTTCCGCTTCCGCTTCCGCTTCCGCTTCCGCTTCCGCTTCCGCTCCCGCTCCCGCTCCCGCTTCCACGCCCACGCCCACGCCGTCGCCCACGCCCACTCCCACGCCCACTCCCACTCCAATTCCCACTCGCAGTTCAAATGTAATCCAAACTCATCGCAATCTGAATAGTACGGAAATACTTTTATGTGCAATATATTGCATACTAACGTTTACCTACTAATGTATTTGAAAACTAAAAATGTCTATAACTTTTGATTGAGTTACCCGATTGCGATGAAATAAAGACTAAATGTTAAAGTTAAGTTAAGCCCCAAGTTTTTGTGAAAAGTCTATCAAAATCCGTTCAGTAGTTTTTATGTGATGCGTGCACAAACTCACAGACAAACAGACAAACAGACAAAAATTCCAAAAATGATTGAAATGTGTTCTATTACTTATCCTTAGACCCCTCAATTTTTTTTTTGCAAATATCTTCAATGTACAGACACGCGATGTTTACGATTTTATTTATAAGATGTGAAAGTTTGGATATTTGTATGTTTATTACTCAATCACGCTTCAACCACTGAAAGGATCATGATGAAACTTGACACACATATAGGTTAGTTCCTGGAATAGGACAGGATAGCTAAGATAATGTAGGATAGTATATAGGATAGGTAAGATAGTATCCCGAAAAAACCTCTTCGAACGGGAAATACATAATAATTTGTGATGTTAAGTTGTCCATGCGGACGAAGTCGCGGGCAATAGCTAATCTTACATAAATGCCAACCTTCGTTAGTTAAATACAAAAACGGAAGCGGAAGTAAGTTACTAAACTAATAAAAAAGTTTGTTACATTTATCGCGCTTTTACATAATGAAGTGAAAACACTAAAAAAAGTTTAATCATGAAAAATGCAAACTAAAAACATGATCGCGTGACCTTATTTAATAAATCAATTTTATACATGTGTCAAGTAATGTAAACTTCTCTTATGGAAACATTTTCAACAAAGTATATATATAACTTTATTAAAATTATGTTCGGATTTAATCTGAGATTAGCGTTGAAAATAGTATTAATGACTAGTATGGTGCTACTTTTATAACTTAAGTTGATTAATGGGACTCAAGAAATCAATTTTGAGCTTTTTTTTGCTTTACTATGCAAGATTTTAATTAATGTTCATAAGCCCTATTGTCCCTAATCTTCCGTGCCATATTTTTATTGCAAATACTTATATGAAACTACAGTTCATACATACATATAACTGACACGAATTTGTTATTAAATTAGATAACAAATGATCTATTATAATGATCTGTTATCTAATAAAAATAACAAATTCGTGTAAATCATGAAGGTAAAAACTTTGAGGTGAGGCAAAAAATTATTTTGGTTCATGGTATGACGTGTATTTAATTCCAATCTTTGATCATAACAAAACCTATACATGTTGGTTGCCATTTTCAATACTCAATCATAAGCAAATAACTTAGTTATTAAGTCATAAAATAAATGGTTAAACATAAATCGAAGCAAGTCATTTGGCTGAGTGCGCCTGTACTTAAATACTATACGACATACTAACCAGTTGGCTAATGGAGGCGACCCTTTACCCGACGGCCAGACTAAAAACACTCACGAGGTCACATGCGCTAAGTGAAGCTAGATTTAAAATTTATCCCACAGGAATCTTTGTTCAGTGCTGGAGTTACTTGGCGGTCAGACAAAATCGTTTACAGTGTGTCCCGCGTTAAAGTGTACAAACGAAAGTGTGATGATAAGCAATAATAAATTGAGGTCAGGGGGAAGTTATTTAGAGAAATTTGGCTTTAATTGAAAACTGTCACAAAAACTTGATGTTTTTTCTTATAAAAACTTGTTTTGTAATTAACTGGCAAATTTATAGGAGAATACATACTTTCGTATTGCATTTTTTTCGACAGGAACGTTTCCATCGTTATATTGGTATTCGGTAAATGATATGATCCTCAAATCAAAACAAAAAACATCCACATATGTAAACTAAGGTAGAATAAAGAAACGGAATGAATAAATGCTGAGTTCCAAAGCGAAGGCCTTGTCCCATAAACAGTATCGCAAAAACTTCTCGCACATTCACATCACAACCAATTTCCTTTGCCTACAAACACTTATCACAACTTTATTCAGACGAAAAAGTGTGTAGTGTTCCTGCATACTCTACGTCACCATTTATAATAGTCAAAATGGAAATATACGGCGTAGATTTGTGCTTGTGACCGCTTTTATTATCGCAGTTCCTTCTACGCCCAGTGCCTCTACAACGAATTCTTAAGAAAACACACTTGTGTGTACGATAATATATCGTCACCTGAAAGGCAAAATTGCTAAAGCTTCAAAATAGGATTTTACTATAGACAATTTTAGTAGTAAGTAGTAGGTAATTAAATCTATTCGCTTGTGTCGGGGGTGTGGCTTCGTTGAGGCATCTCACCATAATTATGAAGTACTTTTGTCTGTAACTTGTTGTTTGTGTTGATGAATAAATTCTCTTTTAAGCTTATTTTATTTACTTAATGACAAAGATATAGATCTTCATTTTATAAAAGCAGCGCATTTAAAGACATTCTTTGGAACATTTTCTTACCGTTTTTGTTCGTCCTTGAATTTTGTTCAAATGGAAACAAAGGTTGTACCAACAGTAAATACTTATACAATTAGTCAACGAATTTTCTTGTGCTCTTAGTAGCGACACAATAAAAATTGCTATGATGGACGATAAAAACGAAATAGTCGTTACAAATAGGGGTTCAATTAGCGGGAATGGCCGTTAATGGCGAATTAGACGGCGTGTAGTAAAACGTAGTAGCAATTTTAGTGAATTAATTTACGCTAAAGATGGAATTTAAGATAGGGTGAAATTATTTTACGAGCGGAGGTAAACTTGTTGGGCACGAAATTGTTATTTCGGTATTTAATGGTTTCGCTTGTATTAATTGATTATTGAAATCGTGACGTTTATTTAATTGAAACTGCCAGAAAATAACTATAAGACGCAGCTGAAAAGGAACTACCACCACTTCCTGTGAATATCGTACCTATACAAGGCGATGGGCAGGGGCATCGTTAGTGTATTCATTATCATCATCATATCAGCGTATCGACGTCCACTTCTGAACATTGCCTTCCCAATGAACCTAGCCACCTAGGGCCACCGTGTTTAGGTTTTCGGTCCATCTGACGGCGGGGCGTCTCATGCTGCATATATTTTAGTACACCCAACTATTTGATGGTAATGGCAATAATATATTCAGTACTCTCAACTATTTCAACTAAAATATTTAGCAATGCGTTGTATTATTTAGTACTCAGTACTAATATATTCTTGTAATATTTCCAAACCGATAGTTTCAAGCAACTATAATGATTTTTAGCAATAATTAAATTATGGTAAACCGCACAAAAAATATAGTAATAAAAAATAGGAGTTATATTGGGGTATGCAACAGCATCCTGGCCAACCCCTCATCTGAGGAGGCTGCAAACTTTATAAGTATTGTATAAGTTAGAGATTAGAAAAAAGAATTAAGTTTTTCCCACAGGGGTGACAGTCAGAAATTACTAAACCCCTACCCTTAATAAAGATAAAAAAAAAAGAGTTATGTTACGGCTACAGATAGATAAGTTTGTTGCTGCTACGAAGTAGGTTATTAATATGTACCAAAATTTATGGTTTACGATCCTAGTTAAGCTGATAGTTGGCAACCAGAAATTTCTAGCAACGTCTACAAAATGAACAGTTGTCACATATACCACAATAAAATCTAGTTCCGTGATCAATATCCTGGTAAGCGAAACTAGATTTTTCTTTCAGTGCGGTCTCCACTTGTCTGCCCAACGATTAGCGGTTCTGCGAGAGATATTACATACTCTCGGTAACTGCAGATAAATCTTTTCTACTATGAACAAGTAGAATATACTATGCACTACTATGTAGTAAGTAGTAGGCGAATAAGGGAATGCATTATAAAACGTCAATCAGGCCTCCCCAACCCGTCTGGCCAGCGCGGGGAGTGTAGGCCAAATCCTCCGTCTGTCTCCGGCAGATGAGAGAGGGTTGTGCTCCTGTAGTGGAGACAAAAATAACCTGACGATGATGTACAAGTAGGTGACCTTAATTCTTCATCATACTTCATCATATCATGTGAGGAACTTCGAGCATAGTCCTTTCAATGGCTCACTTGAGTGACTTCATACTTATGGATCAGACCCGCCGTCGAAGTTAAAATCCTATATTGCAGTAACTTTTTATGAAATACCGCTTCCTAGGTGTTAGCGCTGTAAAGAAGAAACGGCGCAACAAACGTCCAACGTAAGGGTGTATACAGCATTAAAAAGATTATTATCTTTGTCATTCAAATATTTGTCTTTTTTGTAATAGGTTTACAAAACTGTTTTAATGTGATTCTTAAACTTTCTCTCCGTCATATTTAAGATTTCCTCTCGTAGTTTGTTGTAGAAGCGTATACATTGCCCTATGAATTTACTGACCTTACTGTTGCTGTCACAGTGCATCAAAATCTTTATTTCGACTATGTTTATACCCTTTTCAAGATACGACTGTAAAGTCGAGCGACTGTGTCTGTACTGTGCTTACTTAAGCTCTGAATCTCAGATGTAGATCTGGATCGCGAGGTCATGTAATGTACGTGTGGATTTTATTAAGCAATATTTCTCTGCCGGCTACCCTCAATAACTTATAAGTTATTTATATCGACCGCGGCGGACATTATTACTTACTCGGAAAACTGGAAAAGTGAATTTATATCCCAAGTTGGCGACCGTAAAAAGCACCTGTTGGCCACGTAAGTTTCCAAATATTATAAACAGCGTCGTGGTTCGGTTTGGTATTTGTTTCTCTTTGTAAAGATTTCTGGCTAGTATTCTGTACTGCTCCTCGTCTCCTATTCACTCATGAGTGATTACTGCATAATATGTGGGTCTCTTTTCATCTAATTGGTGAACTTTTTCTTATATGATCAGGTTCAAGCGTGATAATAGGCTATTAAAACATTTAAAATTCGACATTACTAAAATTAGTTTCCTTTTTATCTTCATAATATTGTATGACAGGGATAGTAACAATTTTAGTGTTGTCTAATTTTAACGTTGTGCCTTCAGAATCTGGCACACATGTCCACTAATGCGCAAGTAAACGTTATCCGATTCAGTCGATAACCAAATTTTATTTCGGTTGTTCGTGAGTTTAAGAGTAACAGTAACATGTTTACTGTAGTAATATTATTGTTACCGCATTTGGTAGAAGTGTGTTAAATTTTAGTAGGGGTTAAATTTTAGTTGCTAATGTTGGCAATAGATGGCATTGCATTGGTCTCAACTGTCATTGTCAATTGAAATCATTGTCCCCGATACAGACTGCATGGTCTAGTGTGGGAGCTCTAATATGCATTGTCCTGTCAATATTTGTATTTTAATCGTACTCAATTGATGTATTCATACAATTTTAAGGATGACTGTAAAAATCTTATGTATCTGGTAATTTATAATAAACTATTTGAATTTGAATTTGAAAGTGGGAAACATGAAGGACTACGTCTAATTCGGTCGGTCGAATTTTTTTCAAACAATTTTATGACTGACTAACATGCTCTTGCCAACATTCTCGCCATATTTGACGTCTGATATCAGTCAGTGCCATCTGTCTAGGTATTTAGAACGATTACTTTTTTAACGCTACTGGAAAATCGCTTATTCATTGCCTATTTCAACGAAACACTCTTTTTAGGACTAGGTGTGGTGGCAATCATTAGGCCTATGTCCAGCAGTGGACATCTCAGGACTGATATGATCATGACTATTTTTTGTATCATAAAATCCTTGAATCTGTTTTAGATCTCAGTCGAATCCATTGACCCAAAAGATCACCTCTTAAATTTGAACACACAATTTAAACATGTCTCCAAGACAAGGCCGACTTTCAGTTAGCAGTAAAAACGCCGTAAAACCGTGAATGTGTCGCCGACACCGCGCTCGCCTATGGCTTTAATGCTGTGCCGTCTACGATAAAATACCCAATAGGCTGGAGCCCTAGGGCAGGTAATACGAAATATATTACTACATATTGAAGCGACACTCACCTTCCCCCCGTCAGTTTAACATCCCCCGCAAAATAAAGTTCGACTGGCAGTACGCACTACTGGCCTGTCACCGCGCCGTTCGGCTCACTTATTTTGTTGACGCATAACGTTGTCCCTCTCTCGATCGACTATGTTTGCGCGCTTACTGCCGTAGCCCTATAATAATTTACGTACACACACAAGCGTGTACGGTCAGGCTGGGCGCCTGTAGTAAGAAGTAGTAGGTATTTAAATGTGTTCGCTTGTATGGAGTGTCGGGGGTGTGCTTAGGGTATCATAGTTATTCATGACATAGACTTAAACTATTAGCGCGCAAGACTATCATATTTATGGTCGTCAATTTTAAATAATTGTTTATGATTGATAGTATTGCAAACAGTTGTTTAGGATTAATAGAATCTAAAACAATTGTTTAGGATTGATAGAAAACTAGAAATATTGTTTTGTGCGCATTTAGTTTAAGTCTAAATATTCCTCGATTAAATAATTATTTCTCTATTATTCTTATCCTCTACCCAAAGGATGTCTGGAAGAAATCGCTTTTAGCGCTAAGACCGCCTAGATGTACGTGTGTAAGCTACTTTATTAATGTATCTGTGTATTTTTATCGTGCAATAAAAAGTAATTAAATTGAAATAAAATATACAATGTAGGTAGTCTTAAGACTGCCAACTTTCGTGTTACAACACATGAGTTGTTTTTTAGATATTATATTTAAAAAAATTGTGTGCATTGCTAGCAAGTATTATCTAAAAAGTACATTGATATAAAAATAATCCTTCAGCCGCTGGCCTACTATAGTATTCGTGAACAGGATGACATCGGGTGGTAGGATTTTCGAATTTGGAAGTCGGCACGTCGTTGGTAATTTTAAGGGTATTTTCAGACCAATATGGCAACGGTTGAGACGCGGCACGTTCTCGTGATATACTGGAATTGCATTTTTCCATTTGAAATTCAATAGCTATGTCATCGTCACGGAAATTTCAACGAATTTCCGAGGAAACTGTTGCATTTGTCAGATAAATAAATGCTAACTTTGATATGTATGTATCATCGTCAGCCGAAATACAATACAATACAATACACTTTATTGCACAAACAAATACAGTTACACGTTATAAAAGTTACAAGTAGTACAATTTAGGCGGTCTTATCGCTTTAAGCGATTTCTTCCAGGCAACCTTTGGGTAGAAATGTTATGCTAGAGAAATACGTCCACTGCTGAACATAAGCCTCCCCAAACGAATGCCAATTTTTGTGGGCTGTCTGGGGGATTTGCCATAATCACCACGCTTGGGGCGGATTGGGGATCGCAGTTAATATACACAGGATAACGCTGCTGCCCGTCCCTGATGCAATCCCTTAGTCGCCTTGACGACACCCACGGAAAGATAGGGTGTGGCCCTATTCTAAGCCGGGATGGACCGACGACCTGAGGAAAGTGTCTGGAAGCGGCTGGATATGGAGTGCATTTTACACTTTAAGTACAAAAATAAATAACTTTAAGACACCACATCATGAAAAACTAGAACACATTGATATTATAGTAATTCTAATTTATTAATAACTCATTTATTCATGTAAAATGTAATATTCTACACTATATGCCGCTAAATTTTTCATTTGCAATACATTTATCCAAAATGTTTTTGTTCTTTTTCCACTATTTTATAATCCCGTCTTTATATAGCACTTTCTATCGATTTTACACGAGAAACAATCATGCGTTTTAAATTTCCAATGCATACAACGACATAATACAGCATTTTATAGAGATAAAAATTAGTTGTTTAACCGCCAATATCATAAGCCTTCATATTGTTTTTGTATTAAGTATAAAAAGTTCACCATATTTTCTAGTAGATTATTACATAGAGTAAAAGTGGTTTTAAATTTTACCTCATTAAGTTTTGTTAGAATCTGTGCAATTCATTATTGATAGTTTTAACCAGGTATTGTAGATATCTTCAAGTCTATTTCTTGGTCTAAATCAACCTACAAGATACCTTGAAATCCATGTTTATAGGGCTCTGCACAACCACTCTCTTAATTAGGCTTAAAGTTTGTCTAAATAGTAGTGTTAACTCTGTCTTAAAATTGTCCTAAATACTGTGCCCACTTTTACTTCACTGTATCTTGAGGGATATCTTCAGTGATATCTTGAGGAACGTAATAGTTTTAACCAAGACAAGAGCTGGAATTCGTCAACTTGCCTTTCAAGATATCTCCATTACCATTTTAAGAAATTTGATTGCTACTTGGGATGTCCAGCAATTTAAGCCTCAGGGCTGATATACGAATGGTATAAGTACATCTAGACTGACGTTTATTGCCAGAATAGAAAAAAGCTAGGCTCCTTTTGACGTGAATTAGATCCACATATTTCTTACGTTAAGGGTCATCCAAGTTGCATAATTTGTATACTTTCGAGAGCTTCGTGTATTATTATTATATTCTCTATTGCACAATTTTAAAACTAAATACAGTTACAAATTGTATGTACAGAAGCGAGGTTATTTCTAAAAGAGATCTCTTCCAGCCAACCTTACAGAGTGTGAGACAAGGCACTAAGTTAGAAATGTTATACCATCGTAAAGATCGATTCGGTACATATACAAATACTACGTACGTATACACGTACTGCATATAAATAAATGCTTGGCCCCGCTGCAGCTCCCCACGATGACGTCACAGGCCGCGCGAACGAGCACTGAAAATCAAGTGCCGTGCGGTCACCGCTCAGTCTACAGTGAGCTAGCGTCAGAAATACTCGAGAGATTTAGATGAAGAAAACTGTATTTTAAAAAATAGAGTATAATCTATAGTTTGACGTTAAAAACAGTCATTTTGCGTTGTAAATAAATTTCTACTGACCACGATTGCTTTTTTGGAAAAGAATTATAGAATTTAACCTGAAGCTTGTTAAGCCAATTAAACCTGAGGTAGTAGCCAAAACCCACACCGATTTTTTTCTTGTAAAGCGTTACGTTTATTATTCATTATGTGGACTGCTAAAGAAGGACATTTACAGACACATAGAACGTAGATTTCTTCATAAAAAGTACGTCAGCGCGATTCGGCCACATCGTCTCTAATAATGATTTTTATTCCACCTCTGAGTAGAAGTCGCGGGTAACAGCTAGTGTAGAACTTATCATAGAATAGCCTGTATCATGTGCGTCACTTTAGCTCAGACAAAGTCGAATTTGAGTAATCTTATTACTTACGCAGGATTTAATACCTCATAATTGTACTATTTTGTATTCAAATTTCAGATGTACTTAAATCCCGCTAAGCTCGGTTGGGTTCGAATCCCGCTAGGGGCAAATGTTCGTATGATGAATATGAATGTTTGTACCCAAGTCTTGGATGTTTATTATTTATTTAAGTATGTCTATCCGTTATCTAGTAACCATACCACAGGCGTTGCCTAGTTTGGGACTGGATAATTGGTGGGAATGTGACATATTTATTTATTTTATTTATTTAAATTAAGAGATACAAGGGGGTATTGAAGTCGAGTTGGAGTGACGTCACCCCAGCTCAGACGTTATGAACTAAACTTAAATTCTGATTACACCATAGGCTTGCCCTTAGAATATGTACTATTTTGTACTCAAATGTTAGGTTTTGTACAGAGGTATTGATGCTGACTGAACTCTACTTTTTATGTACGCATTTCGATATTATTACGTACAGATGCCTTTACATCATTATACAAAAAACTGGAAGCCAAATCTCGAGGAAGCAAGATAATGAATCATTAAAAATAATTGCAGAAACTCTCAATATCATCAAGATAATGACCGCGGATTAAACGATAGCTAAAGTTAATGACTTGACAGTTAGTGCGTAATTTTATTGAAAGCCTTACCACAGATTATTTAATAGTTACTACGTAACAGACAGATCACTTCCTAGTAAAACGAAAATACGTACGCTTTTAATCACCTACTGTCAGACAATACATGCAAAAATGTATCTAATGCGCTCGACTTAGCGTTGTTTTACTCCGTAGACAACGCGCGATGTGCCGGCGGCGTTTGATGTCCGCGCAGCGTGCAACAATGTGTCTTAGGCTCTCGACTTAGCAATGTTATTACTTCGTACGGAGCGTAGGTACTTATCGCGGTACGTTAGATCGAGTGAAGGGGGCGTGACCTTATGCTGAAAACACAAGGCCTATTCCCACGTCAGAATTATAAAGGTGAGTTTATTTGTATGTTTGTTTCTGGTATGGAAGCAATGATCCTGTGGGTGGAAGGAAGTAATGGAAACGAAAGAAGGAGCAATAAAGCTTTTGATTCTTTGACTTTATACATAGTTGTTCAGTACAGGTCGGTTTAACAGGCCGAGTAAACTCTTCACGTATTCGCCCCACGTTCCTCGTGTGAACATAAAACCGAAGAGAAAACAATAGAAAATATTCCTGGTAGGTATCACAATAGTTAAACGTTTGTGGCCACATATAAAACTGTTTTACGACGTTTACATTCGTCGTCGGAATGGCCTCCGCTTGTCCTAAGATAACCTACGTTGCTTCAGTGGATCACTGTCTCCGATAGTTCCGCTATATTTTAATTCCTCACTAGTTGTGGTTCCTGGCTTCGTCGGCGTTGACATAGTAACCATTCTAACCACTTATATTTGTTAATCCAGTTTGTAGCATTTGTACATAATATGTTCATGCGCAGTATAAGGAACGTTATACTCTGTACCCTCACTACCCCCACTTATACTGGCACCGTTACGCAGCGTAAATACTACAGCTTGCGTAATTGTGTGCAGTCTTGTGCTAGCCTTCGACAGAGTAACAACTGACTGTATATAATGTATAAGTATGTATACATCGTGTGGCATTTTTAAACTTATTTAACACCAATCCTAACGTGTTGATCATCGGGTAGCTAAGTGTTAAGAGATAGAATTAAGTTTGAAAAACAGCGCCGTGCAAATGTCATCTGCCGGCATATGCTGACTGGATCCTTTTGTCACATTTCTATATATTGTTTATATTTTGAGTGACGTAACCCGTCGCTTAAACTATATCTTAGAGTTAAGTACATAAATTAGTGCAGAAATATTAGTATGTAACCACTTATTATGTTTAATGTTAAGTTAATGTATACCTACCATCAGATTTTGTGACAATAAACGACTTTCTTTCTTTCTTTCAGAATCCACTACAAACTTCAGCCTTCTGGGCGTTTAACATTTAACATTCTTTTTACTTCCAAAACCTCATCGATATGATTATGGAAGTATCGTAACCAAATATCATAAATGTCAGTTTTCATATTTTATTAAATGAATATGTATCACCAGATAAGTACCAATTTGTTATGCAAAAACTTTCATCGTTTGACCCGAATGTCTTTGGTGTCATTGGATAACCCTAGATATTCGAGAGTTGATATTATCTAAACAACTCCCTCCTTCCCCCTTTACTTACCTGTACGACATATTTCACGTCACAACTAAATAATTGTAGCTTGTAACTAGATTACAGCGTACAAAGTGTAGGACTCACCAAAATCATTTTTCTTTATAATTTTTTTAAATCTAATTTAAGGAGTTTTGTTACAAGGTGACAGTTCCATTGTACAACATACATTTGTCTTAACCTAATAAGATATTCTAACACACTTTACTTGAGCAGTACAAGCGGACATGCACAGACTCATCTTCTGCGAATGGCCGCCTGCGCAACTCTGTACAGTATCCTAGCCGTTTCGGCGAGAGGAAAGGCCAGGACTCTGTTACATCCACCTATCTTTCATTATAATTTATTTATTTTTATTTATTTATTTTATTTATTTTCTCCAAGCAATCTTTACAAAAGTATTAAAGGCTTAAATCAACTTAATTAGGCGTCAAATAGCAGGGAAGATTGTTATGGAGACTGACGCTTGGACTTAGGGAAACCCTGTATTCCAGGACGCCAGGTCTCCACCCCACGGAAAGGACAAAGTTATATATAGTTATAATGAAGGAACGGTTCTTACAAACAGATCATTTCAAATTATCAGAATATGATTTCTATGCTGTCGGTGACAGTGGCTGGATAGCGGATAGGAATAGTGTACTGTTCGAAGTTTTAGATGTTTTTTTACGACCTCCTGAAATACTCCTGTGTTGCGAAACTGTCAAATCCACTTTTACATATAGTTTCAAATTAAGTGAAAGATATTCAGTGTTTTTAGGTTTCACTTTAAAGTCTTACAAAATGAAGATTTCTCTGATGGTTAGAGATGGTTAAATTCAATTATTCTTTATTATTATCAGCTGAAATACGTCCACTGCTGAAAATAAGCCTCCCCAATAGAATGCTACTTTTGGTGGGCTGCCCATTGGGGGATTTGCCATAATCACCACGCTTGGCAGGCGGATTGGTGATCGTAGCAATGATCTTAATATATACAGAGGAATGTTGAGGCCCGTCCCTGTTGCAATCCCTTACTCGCCTTGACGACAAAAACGTAAGATTCGGGGTGGTCCTATTCTAAGCTGGGAACCACATGTCTACACGCTTATTGCACGATAAAAAATACCTTACCTTATACCAGTTGTATACCTTTTATGCAATGCAATATGCAAAATGCAATGATGGATTCAGATTCCTGCAAACAGGACATCCTTGAATAAACAAATTAGATATACATAAAAATCGATGAATAAAATATAAAAAACAGCCTTGTGATTTTGTACATCTTCTTAAAAGGCTAGAAAGACCTGGAGACACTTCGATCTTTTGGGATATTTTGTGCCCAATTCCCGTCCACCAACGGTGCCCCGAGCCTCTTTGGTGGACTTCACATACGCCTTAGAATTTCTTATTTGGTGTATACAGGTTTCCCTACGATGTTTTCCTTCACTGAAAAGCTTGTGGTATCCTACTAATATTATAAATGCGAAAGTTTAGATATTTCGATGTTTGTTACTCAATCACGCTTCAACCACTGGACGGATCGGGATGAAACTTGGCACACATTTAGGCTAAGTCCTGGAAATACATAACCTGGTCCTACGGGAAACACATAATCATTTGTGATATTAAGTTGTCCACGCGGACGAAGTCGCGGGCAACAGATAGTTACAAATAAACCATACTTAAGTTCGAAAAAAATCTTGGCGGCGTGGTTCTGTTCTATTCATGAACGGGAGGCGAGCGCAAACCCAACTAGGGTACGACGTCTATTAAACATTTGTACATACAGGAGTTGGAAGCCAGGGCTACTGCGCCTGTATGTACGTATAGAAGCTAGGAGATGCAATACAAAAATGGTTTGTCATATTCAAACCCAGAGGGGGGTCGGTCGCTAGACGTGGAAATGAGAAATTCCAAACCCCAGTCCGTTTACGAAATTTGCAAATTTAATTTGTGTCGGAAAATACCAGTGTCGGAGGGTTTTATGAAAATCAAGAGCTAATTTGCTTCAGGAAGTTGAGAAGTTGAATAAATCCGTGGGGAATGGAACTTTTACGTTTGAATTGATATTTGAAATTAATTAACACTACTGATGAAATTTTTAATGAATTGCGAAGTTGTCGTGAACGTGGTATTTTTAATTAGAGGTCGATTTCGAAAGAATTCGTTTTTAACAATAAGCCCGCTAGTTTGTATAACAGAATCTCAATTTGTATTGTATTTGCTTTTTCTGTGTTTAGTACAGTGAGTAATATGATTTAAAAAAATGTACAAAGTTTTCTGAGATCGTGAAAGATTTCGATGGCCAATTCCATTGTTTAATTAAACACGGCCAGTAAACGAGCAGGAGAGCATCTCCATACAAACGGTTGAAACCAGGTTTACACGAACACATACATAAATTGTCGATCGGTCTCCATCTTACTAAGCGTGCTAGTTTGCCGTGAATGTGTGCTGCCGTTGAAAATCTGAGATATCTTACTGTTTGTTTTGAGCACTATGTACCTTTTGACTGAATCTGATTTTAGTTTCTCCGCCGCCGTACGTGGACAGCGTACCTGGCGTAAGCCTGGTGTACAGTGGACGTCTATTTTATATTAAATGGGAATATGTGTAAAGGCTATATTATGCAATCTCGGTTGAATGAAATGATAAGAAACTTTTTAGTTTTATTGCGTTTTGATGCAGTCTGCCCACATCTGTCACATAACCAACTGCCGTTTGGGTAGACGAGTTCTGGAGTGGAAACTGTGGATTGGGATGCGCAGGGTAGGACGCACCGCCGCCAGATGGACCGACGAACTGGAGAAGGTGGCCGGAAGGGGCTGGATGCCGAGGGCGGAGGACCCAGTGTGGTAGCATTCATTGGGGAAGGTCTATGTCCAACCATGGATGTCTAAGGGCTTATATGAGTATGATGATGCAGTCTATCTGAATATACTTGTCTATTTGTTTGGATCTAGAAGGTCTACAAAATGAACGTAGTATATTCACACACCAACTTAATTTTTTTTTTCAACTTGTATATTTTACAAATTAATCGCTTCAGTCGTTTGTGAGTTCTCTAACCAAAAAAAGATGGGGAATAAAAACTTTCGCCATAAAGCTACGCATTTCGACGGAATCTAGAAAGCTAATCCATGCTGCTTACTTTATTCGATTAACGATAGGTGCAGCAGTCCACAAATTTAAATTCTGACCTTTCCAAGTGTTATGTCGCGTTTTTGCACAATGTGAATGCATGCGTTACATTATTAATTACTAATTTCTATGGCGTCTTATTTGTCTGAAAATTTACAAGATTGCGAAATTGGTTAATTAATTTGTTAAGTTAATGGTAAATAATGATGATAACAAAGATGACACTTGTTTGTGTGAGAACGCAATAGGCATAGCCAACAGCCTCCTGCAGACTGTGCCGGCGAGACTGGACGTGGACAGTGCTATTATGCAGCACTGGACTCGCATCAATCGCGCCAAAGAAATAAAAAAATCATTTTTAGTTTTTTACCAAGTTTTTTACAAAGTTTACCAAGTTACTAACATATTTTTAACGTATCATTGTTACTAACACTCTATGAGCAACGCCTGAAATAAATTATTTTTAATTTGTTTTTATTTATTTATAGCATGATTTTATGGGTCAGTAATGAAAAATTGGACGATCGTACTCAGTTAGCCAGATCGAAATAACTCACCAAGGTCGAGTTATCATTATTCCTTTAGTCCAATTGGGCTGTTCCATTAATCTGAAACTAATTTATAAATGGATCTGAGGAAATTGGGTCGTAATTCAGCGTATTAGCTTAAGTAGAAAGAACAAGAATAAGCTGAGAGCGTGTCTAAATCAAAGACTTCGCTGTTGTACCTGAATCACATTGAGTATAATAAATTAATTAATTAGATAGATATCTATCCATGCTATAAGTTGACTTTCTACAACAGCGAAGTATCGAGTGTCGTTAAAGGAAGCTTAAATAAATATTTATTTGAAACACAAACAAAAGTTGCGAAGTGCTAAGAATCCTGTCAATTCTAAATCGTTTGAACCAATAAGTCAATTTAAAGAATCTTCATTATCATGATATTCAGCATCCACTGAAAGAGCTGGTATATCAAATAGTTAATAAAATACGTTCGTGTGACCAAATGACGCTAAGACAAGACAAATGTATCCAAAATGATGGGCATGATCATAAAACAATCTCGGTGGTCAAAATTCTTGTGGCAATACATCATATTATTGTATTGCCACAAGAATTGCATAAGTGTGCTAAGTTACAAATGGATACGACAATAAGAAGTAGGTGGACAAGGAGACTTAGTAAGGTCAGTAGGTCATTTACGGGGCAACTAATACGCTTCTACAACAAACTACCAGAAGAAATCTTAAATATGACGGACAGAAAGTTTCAGAATCATATTACAAGACTGCCGTGTAAACACTCTATATATAAATAGACTATGATTTGAATGACAAAGATGCTTCAGCTCTGCACATTCTTTTTAATACTGTGTACAAACTTTATTTTAAAAGATGTGTTACTGGAAGTTTATTACGTCGCTTCTTCTTCGCAGCGCTAAGTAATACGTAGTAGGAAGCAGTCGTCGGCAAAAAATTTACGTGTATAAATGTATCAAGTGTACTCATGTGCGATAAAAGATTTTGACTTTGACTTGGGCGAAAAGTCGGTTGTAAGATTTATTTACAATATTCGGAAGTTACATGACATAATTCATAATTCGTTTATTTGCACAATCAAGATTTATATAGGTATTACAATATTGTAATACAAGCTAATAGGAGCGGGTTAAAACAGACAACCAGTGATAGAGTTGCTCGAGCATTTTTTAACAGACCTACTACATGATAAAAGTAAAAAAAAATATATGACGACGCCAACCTCTTATGGCATTATCCTCAAAATTATTCGCATATTCTCGAACCGTACGTGTTGCATTCGTGTAATACATCAAAAGGAGCCTCGTTATTATCACGATAGCAAGGCATTTCGTATCTCCCTTTGATCCTCGGCGTATGAACGATTCCGCGCTGTTGCGTCAAACATGATTATACGCCTTTGACGTCAGCGAATACTTTCACCCACATACTTCTGCTTTACACTTCAAACTCCTAAGAAATTACGCGACACTGAAAATTAAGACGTTATTTCAAAGAAAATTCAACGACGTATATATTTTAAAGGAAATATTAATTAATAAAATCATTAACTAAATTTAAATTTACTTTATTTAAAGTGTCAGATTAATCGTGGATAGTAACGTGCTTACGTACTTATCTTCTCCAATAATACAAGACGGCCATAGACCCAAAGATCTTGTTCGTGTCTCTTCTCGCACAAAAAATAAAAATAATCATATACAGTTATTATTTTATGGAACATAAATAACTCCTATTTCTAAATTATTGTTTACCGTTGCTTAATATCAAACTATAAATAACAAGATTCAAATGCTATACGGACTGCACAATTAAATTTTATAACAAGTTCTCGACTCAAACGAAATAGAAATATCGACCAAAGCGGTACTCCACCTGCGTTCCAGCGAGCCATTTCAAATTCAAACTTTAAAATTAAAACAACAACAAAATGTTATTACTAGAAAATGACTTTTCAATATCAGGTGAGTCACCCTCTAGAGCTTAGTTTACCTTCGCGACTTGCGAATTGTAAAAGTAACTTGATAAGACTCGAAACTTTCTTATAGTAGAATATCCCACCATCTTTACAAGTTTTACAAAAAGGTGTCTGAAGTTTGTGGTTCAGAGGCGAAATTTGTTTGCCAAGCTGATGGTAGTGAAGTCATTGTAGTTGTGATATTCGTAGATAGCGTGTCACACGCAAACCAAGTTGCATAGACGAATGGCTGCATCGTGGTGGATGAAGGCAATATCGATTGTAGTTCTGATATTACACACGATTTCCTCAGTTGTTATTTGATTGTAGATAAAGTCATTGTTGGAAAAAGTCATTATGGTGTCAATGCTTCATGCGATTGAGTGGTACTATTTAGTTATTTGACTGAAACTTTAATAGAATTCAATTGGCCATATACGTGTTTATTTGAAAAGGCTCCAAAAACCTTTATTATTTTGATTACCTATTCAATTGCTTTCCTTATACTTATACATTTTAGAGATCTTGAGATTTTATTTATTTATTTGCGATATACGATAAGCTTCCGTTTATAAGAGTAATTAATATCTGAATTGAATTCATAAAACGAGTTGACGATCATTCTATTAGTTATCGAATCCTTAGTGGCAACGCTACGGTGATTATAAAAAGTTATAGGGAACTTATTCAGATCGGCTTCAAGTCCTTTCATAAATCCAACCTTCTTTTATTAAT
Organism: Esperia sulphurella; assembly: GCA_947086405.1. Classification (NCBI taxonomy): domain Eukaryota; kingdom Metazoa; phylum Arthropoda; class Insecta; order Lepidoptera; family Oecophoridae; genus Esperia; species Esperia sulphurella. The sequence goes on from OX352258.1 coordinate 15,917,349, forward strand.
AGGTGTGGAAACTATCGTTCTAATTAATTATTCCGAAGCTAGCCCCCACCCCCCTACTCCTCTCATCTCCTCCATTTATAACTGGCATTAGCATACAGATTGGAAAGTTTGCGACCAGGCGCTTCTATAAGTCGAACAACATATAGCTATCTATATGTATTTCCGCCTAATTGAATATTTGTATGTTTGTTTTGTCCTTCAACAATACCCTCGATTTTGTGCGAAGTTCCAGTTTTAAATGGAAATATAGAAATTTGTTTAGGCTCTATTGAGAACCTAAGTTAACATATTGCCTTAGTCCGATAAAATATAATGTATTTGGACTTTTGCTATTTGTACACATATTTATAAAGTAGATGTTGTTCGCAACACATCACGTCAAGGGGTATCACGGGGCGAAAAGCGGACGAAGGAAAACCACTTTGCGACATTATATTGCGCAAAGTGGCGATATATCGTCTCTGCCTACCTCTCTGGGACCAAGGCGTGAGCATTATGTATGCATGTATGTTATAAAGTAGCTTTAGAGCGCGATTTCATCGTAACTGTAATATAGTCGTAGCTCTTAGACGTTAACGTCACTTCTGCGGCTCTTGCGTATATTAGACATCTTAATATCTGACAAATGATAAGTCCCAGATGCATGAATGTTACTATTATCTTAGAATATAGTTATTATTAACATTACAAATGTTTAGAAAGCATAAGCACTAAGGTAGAGGAAATTGTAAGCACTGACGAATATTATTCAAGCAAATGTAGTTCCTCTACAATGAAGCAATCTGAAACCATTATAATCAGGGAGACTTTATCAAATTAATTTAGTTGTGTATCCTAAACTTGGAAGGTTCTAAGGTAGTTTTACTGTCTCAGCAAGGTTACTGTATTATTAATACAAATTGATCAGATTAGTACATTTAACATCACGTTGCGTAACATTATATGTCACAGATTATAGTTGTCGTTAATTTTATTGTAATATTTTAGGAAAGAAGCTTGATTTTAGGACAAACTACAATTTCCTTATGTCAAAGGTATTAAAATAAAAAAGGTTCTTAAGCCATAACAGATTAGGTGAATAAGGTTGCCAGGTACCGAACACGAGACAAAATTGAATTTTATAACAATATGACGGAATTAATATGTTCGTATTACTTTCCTGGCAACTAGAATAAATACACTTTTTCTATGCTTTATGCGAGGTTCCTTCAAAATTGCCATAATAATAAACATACAGAACGTTAATCCGACTTAGAACGAAGAGGCAGCTTATTTGTAACGATATCAGGATTAAAGGAAAAGTTCATATCAGTTCTTGAGTCTGAACTATAAATACCATCTTTATATCATCATTATCCCGTCCTGGACCTCGAAGGCGCAACTCGATCATCGGTTCTCCGCATCCAGTCGTGGTATCTTCGAGTGCCTTTCCATGGACGATAATCGGTTCAGGAACAATGTGATTGAACACGCCCATAGTCATGCCCAAATTCATTCCAAGATCGACATGTCGAGAGTCAGCATTGAAGCTGTTCAGCATTTCCTGAAGATCCTGCAGCTATTCTACCATGATTACGATATCATCAGAGAAGAGTAAATCCAGTACGATGGTACTTCCCTTTTATCATCATCATCATCATCAGGTTATTTTTGTCTCCACTGCAGGAGCACAACCCTCTGTCATCTGCCGGAGACAGACGGAGGATTTGGCCTACACTCCCCGCGCTGGCCAGACGGGTTGGGGAGGCCTGATTGATATTTTATAATGTATTCCCTTAGTCGCCTTGTACGACATCCACGGGAAGAGTTGGAGTGGTCCTATTCTACTCTACCGGAAACCACACGGCAGGCACTTCCCTTTTATATTCCAATGCATTTATGAACAGTTTTGGGGATAGAACATATCCCTGTCTCACTCTGCGCTATTGAATAGGTTATGCTTGCTAGTGTTGTACATGGACGGACATTGTCGCAGCGTCAACACTTAGATGTTACCGTCAGCCTACTAGCATCGGTGCAAGGACTTTATGACAGACCAGATTATGGTCCCCGATACGGGACACCGAGTCTACTGTATAATCTGTGTAACTGGTGTATCTGGTCTACAGTGCCATATCTTCTTCGAGTTTATATCAATGATGTAAACCCGGAACCGAATACTACAAAAACGTCTACAGAAGCCAAATTAGTATCAAGAAACCTCCAGAAGAAAGAAGTGTCTCTTAAAATATTCCGGACCCCTCTTGTATAATAGAGAGGGCCGGAGAGTCATTTCTATTCATTACAGAGACAATGGCCCTCTGGACCCAGAGCACCCATTCTGTAGCTTAACTTGCCACTAAAACAATTAGCGACCCCCGTGTCCGCTTGTAAATGTCTTAAGGAATCTGCGCCAAGGTTCTCTCGACTAAAAATATTCTAGTGGTTGTACTTAATGTGAGTTCTGATTAAATATCTTTTTTAGACATTATTTAACCCTATCTGCCCTTATTTATAGCGAGTTTTTTGTTTATTTATTTATTTATTTTATTTATTTAACTCTTTATTGCACACACATAACATTACAACAAACACAAATAAGGAAATTACAGTACAAATGGTGAAGCTTATCTCTTTAAGAGATTTCTGCCAGCCTACCAGAGAAAGAGAAAACTGCGTGTTAGGGCAGACGTGTGTGTACCTAAATATACATAATAATTAATTCGATAAACTACATGTATACTCGTATACATACTTAAAATATATACATATATATATATATAAATATAAATACAGTCTAATAAACATACACATATATGTGTAAACAGATACTCATACTATAAATAACTAAGTATATACGAATATAATATATTGTATTTAAAATATAATATATAACATGTGGATAGATATATATACCAAGATAGTAAATATCATTATATAAAATAGATTTTTAAGAAAGAGAGAGATAATGCTCTTTCACTCGCTTCTTGAAAATCGCGACAGACTGACTGTCGCGTATGTCGGAAGGAAGTGAGTTCCACAGCCTGACCGCATGTACCGAGAAGGAGTAGGAGTAGAAGTCGGTAGAGTGTAAAGGGATTTTAAGGAGGGAACCAATATGGGATCTGCTGCACTTGTCAACAGGGCGCATAAAGGAAAAACGTTCACATAGGTAGTTGGGGATAGACGGGTTCTTGAGGACATTATAAAGGAAACAAAGGATGTGAGTATTCCTGCGGAAGCGGATTGGGAGCCACTTGAGCTCGGCCCTGAACTGAGAGACATGGTCAAATTTACGCAATCCGAAGATGAATCGAATGCAAAGATTTTGCAGGCGCTCAAGTTTGTTAAGCAGCTCCTCTGTGGCATCCAAATAGCAGACATCAGCGTAGTCGATAATAGGGAGAAGTAGTGTTTGCGCTAAAGTGATTTTAGTTTTCAATGGCAAGAAGTTTTGGAGACGCTTGAGGGAATGAAAGGAGAAGTGGACCTTCTTGCTGACCGCATTGATCTGAGAAGTCCAAGACAGGTGATGGTCGAAGACAACTCCTAAATTCTTCGCAGTTGCAGTATAAGGGATAGGTACATCGTTGTAGAGTACTGGAGGGATAAAGGAGCTATCAAGTATTTTTGTGTAGTACTTGCTACCGACCATCATTGTTTGCGACTTATTGGGATTGACCAACAAACCGTAACGTTTAGCCCAAGTAGAAATGCGCTTGAGATCGCTGTTTACCGCATCGACTGCGTCGACGACGTCAGAGACTTTGAAGTGACGATAGATCTGTACGTCATCAGCATAAAGATGAAAATTAGACGAGATAACCTTTGTAATGGTGTTAATGAAAATAGAGAAGAGAAGAGGGGAGAGAACGCCACCCTGTGGAACGCCCGCAGTGAGGTCACACCAATCTGAGGAGGCCTCATCAGAGCGGATACACTGCGAGCGATCCCGAAGATAAGAATCAAACCATGCAGCTACCGGTGTAGATATATTAAGAGACTGGAGAATGCCAAGTAGAACATCGAAATCCACAGAGTTGAAGGCGCTACTGAAGTCGAGAAGAATAAGGATTGTGAGATTCTTGTTCTCCATGGCTAAACGAATATCGTCAGTGACTTTTAAGAGGGCTGTGACTGTGCTGTGACCAGGTCGGAAACCGGATTGAAAAGAATTAAGCAAATTATTGCTGTATAAGAAAGCTGCCAGTTGCTTGTGGACAATGTGTTCTAGTACCTTAGACAGGAATGGGAGGATGGAAATTGGGCGAAATTGAGAGAAGGAAATAGGGTTGGAAATTTTAGGAAGCGGAATAACGTGCGCCATCTTCCAAGATGCAGGGAAGGTACTAGAATATAGCGAAAAGTTAAAAATATGTGTTAGAACAGGCAGAAGTTCTGACAGGATGAGAATAATCATGCGAGAGCACAAACTGTCATGGCCAACAGCGGTTGAAGTAATGGAGAGGATGTGTCTCTTAACATCACACTCGGTAACTGCATTAAAAATAAATGAAGAACATTGCGGTATAGGCAAGTTGGAGAGTTCACTAAGAGTGCTAGTCTTAGTGTGGTCTTCTAAAGAGACAGGCGGAGTAGAGAAATGCGCATTTAAAGCATTCAGATCAACAGAAGACTCACAGGATGTTGATGATTTGCCAATACCGAGAGTTTTGAGAAATTGCCATACTTGAGCAGGATTCGAGTTTTCTACGGAGTCATGAATATGGCGTCTTTTAGCATCTCTGCACATCCGGTTACAACGATTACGCAAGGATTTATAAAGGGCTAAGCTACGATCGGTTGGGTACTTTTTATGTTTCCGTTTAGCTTTATCCCGCTTTGTCATAGCTTCTTTGATTGACTGAGTTAGCCACGGAGCTGGAGCGTGTTTCACTTTGACACGTTTGACTGGTGCATGCCGATCGTACAAATTCCTGATAGCGGAGCTAAACTGTACCACTTTGTCGTCAATATTATCGCTGTCGAGCACAGGTGTCCAGTCAATAGAAGCAGCGTCTTTCCTCAGAGCCTCCAAAACTATGCCCTTGAAACTACGCAGTAGTAGGTACTTAGGTTTGCGCTTAGGAGGTCGGACTTTATAGGATAGGAAAATAAGGTCATGATAGGAGAAGCATGAAGTAAGCTGACCATGTGTGGCAACAGAATCAGGTGAAGAGACAATCATAATATCAAGGAGGGAAGGAATACAGTTAGGGAAATTATGAGTAGCTGAGAGAGGAAGCAGGTGTAGGTCCAAACATGACAGAAGGGATTGAAGTTTTAAAGTACGAGAATCATTCTTTATAAGACAAGTGTTGAAATCACCGAGTAAGAGGACATGATCATAAAGAGGACACAGGTCGTGAAGAAGAGTATCGAGAGCGGAAAAATAATCAACTCTGAGTGAGGGGCTATAAAAGAGAGCAAGCAGAATTTTAGTGTGATGTAAAGTTATTTCAAGAAACAAGTGCTCGGCTGATTCAGAATATAAGCTAGGGGAGACGCTGACTATGCTGTGAGGAATATCAGCTCGTAAATAGATAGCAACACCCCCACAACCTGCTCCTGTGCGGTCGTTGCGGATTAATTTGAAACCTGGAAGTGAATAGTGGCATGAAGGAAGTGAGGGTTTAAGGAATGATTCGGATACAAGTATCGCATCTACCTGGGAGCTACTAAAGGTTGCCAGAAGATCAGGATAATGCGCTGGAATACTCTGAGCGTTGATGTGTACGACATTAAGATTACTGCGGAAACGGGAAAAAACAGAGGATATTTGGTCATGCAGTGACAGGTCTGTGGTGGAGTCATCACTGTCAGCACTAAGAAATTCATCAGACGAAGAGCAACAAGAGAAGAAGCTGTTATTTAAGTCATTATCCATAAATTAATAATAAATATACTAAATAAAATACACTAATAAATAATATAAAAAATAGATAACTGATAAATAATATTTAAAATCTAAATAAAATTAAATAGATACAGTGGCACTAGTAAGTCGCCACTCACCAGTATACTAAGATGATTACAATCAATATATAAGAGTAAAGTATAAACAGTGATAGAACAGACAAAGAGAAAGTACACTACATTATACAAGGTAACAGGTAGTGAGAACAAAATATAATTTCATTGTAGTAAGACAAGGCTGTATGAACTTAATATCCTTTAACACTTAAATGGAAAAATATTTGCTCATATGAAAACAAGATACATGATACAAGGCTGAATGTACTTAATACCTTGTCCTTAATACGGAAAAAAAAGAAATACCAACTTGACGTTTACGTCAAAAACAAGCGAAAATAAAAACAAGTTCCCAACCTCAAATATGCAGTGATTGAACTATAAATGAATCTACCTGAAGAATCATGTATGAATCATGTATGAATTTGTAAATAAGTAAATACCTACATTCGTGCCTTATTCATGCAAGATCGGGTATAGTGCTACTAAATTGAGTAGTCGATACATGATATAAACAAACAGTAGACAATAAGATTACTGCTTAGCGCGTTGGGGCCTCGCTGTTCTTTTCGCTGATGTGGGTTTCACCTTCACCGAGCGTCCGCTGTTGTCGTCGGCATGTAGCTCCTGCACAGACTCATGCGCTGCCTCCGGCTCCCGCGCGGGATTCAAACGGTGCGGGCGCGGCGAGGCCACCGCCTGTGGGTGCTGCGCGATGAGCGGCTGAAGCTCGGACATGAGTTCCACCCTGCGCCGCGATTTGTCCGGAAGGATGATAGTGATTTTGCCCTCCGTGGTCCAACAGCGGTTAACTCCAAAGTGATTGCGTGCTGCCATGAACACCTGATGCCTAGACTTCGTTAGAAATTCCGAGACTGTGAATCCCGTCCCCTTCAGCGTTGTTTTGGTCTCCCAGACAAGCTGTCGAGTTTGGAGATGGTGAAACCTTACAAGAATAGGCCTTGTTTTGGAATCGTTGGATCCGAGACGATGACAGGCCCTTATATCATTTATGGATAGCTGAGACAACTTCATATGGCCGGTTAATACCTTAAGGATGGCATCACATGGTTTCTCATCCTTGCCTTCGGGTATTCCATGAAAGAGTAGAACTTTACTCCTCATAAGGGTTTCGTGACGATCGAAGCCCAGGGTCAGCAGCTCAATCTGGGACTTCATCATGCCAAGAGCCTTCCAAACAAGCAATTTAAATTCTGAGAACTCACGGGACAGTGCAATGATGTCTGGATTATTAGGAACTGAAGCTGCAACCTTTCCAAGCTTGTCATCCAACCCGGTAATGTGGGATTCCAGCATTTTCTTGAGATCATCCATGCCAGAGGCGAGTATTGATGACACGTCCATAATGCAGATGTGATTATAGTTGATCAGGAGTGCAGAACAATGAGATTTAAATAATATACTGGCGAGGGCGACGTTTCAAGTGCCGATCTGCTTAATACATGTGAGTAAACTATCAATTAAAATTTAAAATCAATAATAATTAACAGAGCTCAAAAACCGCGTGTTATTCGTACGCCTACCCTCCGAGAAAAAAAAGTTTATCTGTCTGCCTGATGGATAACTCAAAAATTACTGGACCGACAGCGCTGAATTTGGACCATTTTATACTTATTTGAAGAATTAAAACCGAGATACTGGGCCCGATTCTAAAGGCACACATTTAAAATTTTACAGCGCTAAAATTGGTTTCGTCTTTAGCTTCATAATACTGTGTGACAAGGATAGCAACAGTTTTAGTGCTGTCAAATTTTAACGTTGTGCCTTCATAATCGAGCCCATTGTAGGAATACTAAAATATTAATTTGATTTACTGAACCCGCACATTGTGTACAGCGTATACTTTGCTGACTTTTGTCGTAAAAGTAGCAGACTTACTCGTAATTATCATTATCATCTTGTTCACTGCCCGCCATTGTCCTTTCCTTATGCGGAAGTAATTTCATAATGGCTACCTACTACGCCTTGCACTAGTGGCGCCACGTTATCGACCTGTGACATTAGTGTTCTCATAGGTAAAAAGTTATACTGATGAGAAAACGGCCATAAATACGATAGGGGAGGAGACAACAAAAATGGCCCTGAAATGGAATCTAAGCGGGAAACACGAGATATTTCATTCGAAACTAACGTGGCGTCGCTCGGTTGAGCAGGCAGCTGCCACCCAGAATATCAGCTGGCAACAGATAAGCCACCACTGCCTAATACCGACCATAATAGAAAACCTTATTAACAGGGTTCTATCTCCCTGCTGAGTGATAACAGATGAATGAAGCTTTTAGTCGAGAAAATGATCTGCTTTTGACGTTTTAAAGTCGAAACCCATTAGCGAACAAAAATCTAGACGAATTAAATTAGAAAGCTTGTACCTAGAAGAGACAATAGAAATCCCCTCCCTTTTCCTTACTCAGCAAAATAATATCGAAAACTTCATCTTCGTGTAGTGTCCCGTGAATCCCGGGACGCAACCCGCGGCTGCTCCAATCCCGGTAAGTCTGGGATTGAATCCCGGTGGCGCGGTCACGTCCCTGATTGTCGTGCGGAGTGGCGTAGTCTTATCAATAGTATTTTATAATGTACCTTCCTTCATTTTAAGGTTAAGTATGTTTGGGAAATCGCTTGGCTACTAAAGCTACGATTATGGCGTAGCGTCGTAGCACTGCGTAGATTTCACTATATAAATAACTAGGTAACCCGTGCCCACTTCGTTGGGCGTTAAACATCTTTACTTGTGATGAAATTATGACTGTGGTTCGGTTAGTACTGAGAGCTATGATTTATTTCCTGACGCCAAAAGAAGGGTTATTTTTTTACTGCATATGTATGTATATATTTGCATACATACATAATTGCATGCAATTTGTTTCTAAATAAATAGATAGACGTGTTGTATATGAAAAGAACGTTGGCGGCAGTTGAAGATTCCAAATTCGTAGTTGTCTCATTAAAACTTGTCACGATGATTTGTTTCGTGTAACAGAAATAGTCTAAGTTGCGCTGTAAATTCGCATTACACAGTTACGCTACAGCATAAGAAGAGCTGTAAACAGACAAACCGTCTACAATTTGCATAAACATGCATGTAACGTCCCTGGACACTGTTTAATTAGGGTTCCGTGCCTCGATATGAAAAAAACGGAACCCTTATACGATCACTTTGTGGTATGTTTGTCCGTCTATAATCTTTTTCTCAGTAATGGCTAAAGGTGTCGATTAATATCATATACTAAAGAAAGTCCTGTAAAAGATTCAAGTGTCTCATTGCAATCAAAATATACGACTTTTCAAAGTATATTTTCATTGACAGACTAACTCACTGAATTACACATCTTAACTTACAGGTTACTTCCTGTTGACCTAAGATCTTGAAATTTGTCACCAATAAACATGTTAGCACAAAGGAAAAATATCTTAATTTATAAATTAGTTTTCGAATTATTGGTGCGGTAGACCTAAATAGGTAAAATATTACTTGACAAATTTCATTTGGAGTATCACTCACACACTGTACAACATGAACAAAACCGAAAAAATAAATTTAGGTATAAGGGAAGGTTGTGGAAATAAATATATATGATATTTATTATTTTTGGGAAGAAAAAATTGAGACATAAATGGACCTGTCAGTCTTAGAGGGAGGGGGTACGTCATTGTAGAGGCAAATGAGAAAAAGATAATAATAAAGTTGCATAATAAGATTATTAAAGGGTTTGTACATTAAAAAAGTACTTAGGGGGCGAGGGCATGTATCTGAATTTGGCGCTGGGTCCTATCTCATTGACCGGTAGTATATATATATTATAGTATGTCGGTACGGAACCCTCAGGTCTCCTACTCGCACTTGTCTGTATTTTGCCAGTGCAGTAAGAACGACTCGTGTAATATATCAGCCTAAGTTAACTTATACTGTTTTAATTAGTTTTATATTCATTACTAGCTTTTACTAACGACTTCGTCCGCGTGGAAGTTTACTTACGAACGTACGTCACGTACTTTAGTGGTTTTCTATGTCATATGAGGAACATTTTATACAAAATGTCTAGTTTCTAGACCCATAACTTTGAATTGAGCTATGATACAGTGGAAGGATCTAGGACAGGATCTGTCTAGGAAGGTACAGTCAAATTTTGACCCCGCTAGACAGCAATATGCATTGCTATGTTCAGATTTGAAAGACGCAGAAGTCTGATTAGAGTCCACTGTTGGACATATGCCTCTTCCAAGGTGCGCCACTAAACCCGATCCTCGGTTCTCTCACCCAGTCACTGCCAGGCGCCTTACGCAGCCTACCTAGGGGGCGTATCACACTTATCACACTAGCCCTATTAATAACGGGAAACTCCAGATTTTCTCACTTATATCTTGCTTTTCATCTCACTCAAATCAAATTGTATCATTTAGATATGATAATCTTCTTATCATATTTTTTTCATTGTAAAGCCACTTACCATCAGTTGAGATGTCTGCTGGTTACCGTTTCAGACATTAAAAAATAATTCACTCCATTTTGTACTGGTTAATATTATATGAAATGTCTATTGCAGGTGCCGCCGTGCTATGAAGTAACTTTATGAAAATTTTCAATTTGAATTTTATGATGCTCTAACTTCACTTTAATTTAAAGCGCTTCAATTTGAGGTCCATTTTACTTCAAAGCCTTTTAACGTGGAATTATTTACTAGTTTTATAGAACGCAGCTACGAGTTGGTTTATTACATAATTTTTATTATAAATATGCCATTGCAGTTATAGTACCTACATATCATATTAGAGTAGAGAGTTTGTCGGCTCCGTAGCCTAGTCGGTAGTACACCTGCCTGCGAAACTCGGAGTCGCGGGTTCGAATCCCGCCCAGGGCAAACATTCGTGTTATGAGCACTTGTGTTTGCCTTGTGACTGTATATATATACTTGTGATATATATATATATATATATATATATATATATATATATTATGTATATATATATCAGCTGTCTGATACCCATATTACAGGCTCTGCCTAGTTTGGGATCAGGTGGCCGTGTGTAAAATGTCCCCACATATTTATTTATTTATTACTAGTATTTTTTACTGAAAAAAGAAACAAATATTTATAAACATTTAAATTTTTTGTTACTTTCTTAATATAAACCAATAGACTGACGTATGATTCAACTTGCGTCGTATGCAAGTTTACCATTGTGCATCTGATACGATAATATTGTAACGTTGCACAAAGTAAATTTAAATTATTTTGCGACGTGAAACTCTGTCACGTTTCGCCACACGTGCACCAAGTGTGCGCTGGAGATAACTTGCACGCATCGTTGGAGACCACTGAAACCAGACACACTAGAATAGACGTATTTTCCAATGAATCAGGAATCAGAACTCAGTTGACATAAGACCTGGCTGAAAAGTCATTATCGTGGCCACTGCATCCGTAAATCTATGAGTCCCAACGCTTAGTGTGGCTGAACAGTAGACCACGATACTCCTTGCATTCTTCTTACAGAGTGAGATAAGGAGAGATCTCAGGGTATTGTGCTGTAATCTCTTAACAACTTGTACTTTCAACTTGTCCACCCAAAGTCTAACATTTCATGGGTCATTTACTCATTATGCAAGATGAGTCTTTTGAGAACTTTGTTCATCATCATCAGGTTATTTTTGTCTCCACTGCAGGAGCACAACCCTCTCTTATCTGCCGGAGACAGGCGGAGGATTTGGCCTAAACTCCCCGCGCTGGCCAGACGGGTTGGGGAGGCCTGATTGATGTTTATAATGTATTCCCTTAGTCGCCTTGTACGACATCCACGGGAAGAGTTGGAGTGGTCCTATTCTACTCTACCGGAAACCACACGGCAATTTGTTAACCCTAGTTAATATCGTATAATGGGGATGACTCAATGATCTTCAACATTAGATTCGACTCCAGAATCGACAGGTAAGGATTAGATGAGAAAACGGAAATTGCATCTCATTCTGTAGGTGACATTTTATGAACCGAATTTCGATGGCCGAGATGAGATTCAATATTTGCAATTTCCTCTGGCCTTCCTTCGGCTTTTCCGTTTCGACTTTAAAATTACGATGTTGTTAGTGTGTGTTTGTAAATACGAGTAGGTACATCCTTTTAATATCGTTCTATTGGTGTTGGGTGCAGTCGACCTTTTGATGTCGTTCGTCCATTGACGCCTCCGGCGTTCATCTTCCCTTTATATTGGTTTTGAGAATTTACTTTGGACGTTTATAGTCTATGTATTTTCAATGTAATATTTCATATTTTAACGAAAAGCTGACTTTTAATAGCTAAAAGTCTCAAAGGATAAACTGAAAGCTTTTCGAATTTCAAAATAAAACATTTAAAGCGGTAGAAGCAGCATATTATGTCAGACCAAGTTACTTTTTAATTGATTGCAAACACTTAATTAAAAAATTTAACTTCTAACTGAAGCTATTTTCTTCGTTCATGATATGGATTACCAACCGAGACATTACTTTGTTGCATTGGGTTTCTAAGTAAAATACTTAAGTCTATAATTGCATACGATTTTTGTATAGCTGTTTGAATATTTATTTTGTATGAGAATTCTTCATAGCTTCTGTTTAAGGTTTCAAACATTATAGGTAAAATTACAATATTTGTGACTATAGAAGAATTATTCTAGATGCTCAACCAGTCCATTGTCCTACCAGCAGCAACGTCGTGGCTACATGGTCTGAATCACGGGAGATACCTACCCCCTTACTCAAGGCTTTATCATGTCTATGTACTTTCTATTGACTGAATGACTTATTTCAGATTCAGATAAGAAGTGTTCTGTGGCAGATATATATCATTCTAGAGTTGGTCAAGTAAAAATGTATCGTTAAGCACCGCTCACTCAGTTTCCGCCTCTTTGCAACTAAATTAGCACCGACTCCTAGGAAAACGATCGAATAATGAAATTGAAACTGCTTTCTAGTCTCTATATTGCCATGCTATCACCGACGCAACTAGTTTACACAGTCCTGCAGCTGGGTAATTAAAAGCATTGTGTGTCAAATTATATGAAGCGCCGTGTTGTTTCAGGCGCCGCCCCGTGGGAGAACTTGCCGTTAGCGGGATTCATTATGACGTCGAAATTGTGGGGATTCGGGGGATTTGACGGGTTTAGGGGGAGTTAATTGTGACCGCCCGCAGTTCTATTCGGACGTAACTATATGCTTTGATTTTATAATTGTTAAACTGCCCAGAGATGACTTTTTAATAGAGAATGCTACTTGCAAGGTTATTTCTTCGTTGCTTTCTCTTTCATAATGAGAACTGCTAAGGAATGGAACTCTCTGCCAGCTTCGCTATTTCTGGACAAGTACAACTTGGATCTTTTTAAAGGAAGAGTGAATAGGCATCTGGGTAAGCGCGCTTCACCTTAGGCCTCATCGTCACTTACCATCAGGTGTGATTGAGATCAAGCGTAAACCCATAAAAAAAAATCAACTACATGATCGGAGTTTTCACAGCTGTAAGGGATATTATATCCATAGTTCTTATAAAGTTAATAAATAAGAAATCATCAGATATTCCACATAAATTAAAATGTTCGTAATAGGAATCGTTGCGAGTATATAGTCAAATACAAACTGTCCTCATGGGCACTGTTACAACTTCGTCGAACAGTATTTCCATGTTCCATTAAAATTAGCAAAAGGAAGAGATTTAAATTGTCACCATTGTCTATAGCTAAATCAGGCCGTATTCTGTGAACGAGAAAAAAATACAATACTTATTACCCCTTAGGTGATGCTACTAGATAACAATATTATTTTCGAAAAATCGAAAGGAAGGACACGAGATTTACCTGAATCCTATTATTTATCTACTCTTATATCCTATATTTCTTCAACTCACGACTATACTAAAGCACGTGCAAATTCAAACAGTACCGGAGTTTTATAACGCTATAAATTCAAGACAACACATTCGAAGGTGCACAAGATATACTCCAATACATCTCAAGGTAAAACATGAATAGTTAAAGTCGCCAGCAGGAAATCCAGTGACGAACGGGTTTTGAGCACGCGAACCCGGGCAAAACCACCCCTGTCCTCTTGTGAATTCATGAGTGGCCGATTTGCAATTGAAAGAGTTGTCCTCGGCCGTAGCTTGCACCGGATTTATTTTGGATATTTGTCGGTGGGATTTGTTTTGTTTCGGTTTCAAGGTATTTTGTGTCTGTGTATGTTTCTACAAATTTAATGTAGATTGGAATTTAGTTTCATATCAGGGGATTGCTAAACAAGTTCCGATCTAAGTAAGTGACAAACAAGAATATAGACAGAGTTTTCGAAATAGCAATAAAAGACTGCAACAAAATAAAACCCAGACTGGAAAATACTCCAGCCTTCAATTAAGTAAGTAGTAATTATGTAAATTTCTTTAATCACAAAGATATAACATAACACTATCAACCTTTAAACACTGCCAATAAAAATCAAACCTATGGTCCTTTGTTATCACAAAGACCGTTTATAAGACAAATACGACATTACCAAGATAGGTTCAACTTTTAAGTATTGACGGTTACCCTCAAATTCTAAACGGAAACGAGAAGTTGAGAAGCGATCGAAAGCAGATAACGAACAAATGGTTGAATGAATAAGGTATTTGCCCAGAGCAGAAAATCGCTTGATGCACTCGAAATGTACGTTCAACTTCTCGAAATTAAACTTCACTCATTCTACACTAAGACTTGGGGTTGACTTTTGGCGTTACTACGTGTTTGCTTCTCTTTTCCATTTTCCGTTGTGTTTTTAATTTTTTTTGCAACATGTTTCGTTTAGTTTTCTGGTCTCCTTTTATTAGTAAATTGAATAGTCTTACATAGTCTCTTCGATGTCATGGATTCATTCTGTTATTGTTATCGTAACATTAGCTAACTAATATTCATGCATCGTGAATTCACGATAAACTCTGTTGTTTTGGTTTCATGCAAATATTTTCTTGTGTAAAAAGATCGTTCGTAGTAGTGGTTAAGACGTCCAATCCTGGTGCCGTCTTGTAGTGTTTTAGTTTGGTGCAAAGTTCGAAAAGTTGTGCAAATTTCTTCTGTAAATCTCATGCATTGTTGTTTTGGCTTGTAAAGCCTTGTTCTGCTTCAAGCTCATCTACATTTTCTTTCCAAACGTTGTAATTAGTGGGCTCCCAAAGAATATTTTGTCCGCTTTAAACTGAAAACATATTCAGCCCTTTGAATCATAATTTCTTTAACCTAAAGAAAGAAGGTAATTCCTTCCGGTAAGGTCTCTCCTTCTACAAAATAACTTTTAAATCGCTTGAGTTAACTTGAGTCAATACAAAATCGTTTCGTTTATACTCATATTATCATCTGGTTGCTTAGCTAAGTTTTACTTTCATTTCATATATGTCTTAATGGTGCATGTCTAATTACACAATTACTAAAATTTTTAACAATTAATTTCAAACATAGCTGTTGGTTTCTTTAAAAAAATAAAATTATAACCAACAATTTTATTACCATTAGAAGGTATGTTAAAGACACTGGCAGGTTTATCAGTTGTATGTATGCTTTATATCGAGCAGAATATACGTTACTCTACTTCACCCTTTAATTAAACCAATGAAATTAGTTCCATTATCAGAATATCTTCACGTGTGTTGAGTATAACCAGACCTTGTTTATTTCAGTCCTATAACAAGGTGTTTCAAAAGTAAGAAAAATTCACATGCAAGCAGGACTTGACGTGTATATATATTACCGTTACACGTCCTCTTTGATGTCGGGCTCACATGCCACTTTCTAATAGGTATTTAGCCGAAACTGGGGTTAAAGGAACCGAGGAATGAGATTGCCAGGAAATTAGGTCAATTTTATTGCGATAGAGCTGTCTTAAATTAGCCTTCGGATTTACGAGCCGTGAATTAGAAGTGTCGGGCTTAATCACATTTATCTGTTGGTTGGGGTCAGAAAAAATAGGACCCTCATTATCCTGTTTGATCTCAGCTGATCAAATAAGACACTGAACAAGCAAAATATATAGTAAAGTTTACTATTCGTGCTTTGTTTCAAATAGTCCTCTTTATGATTGTCACGAAATATGCCAAAATCAGGTCGAAATAATGGAGATAGAGAAGAGAAAGTTTATAGCTAAAGAAATTGCAAATTATCATCAGAAGTATTGACAAATTATTTGCACAACATAACAAGCCTAGTTATAGTTCATTTATTCAAAAACAGTCGGTTAACGTTCACTGTTGGGTGCATATTTACCCGGTTACAGATTTCTGATAGTTACTTGTTCCGTCAGTTTTTCCATATTTCTTTCCTCTGTGGCCAATTTCTAATACGTAATTTCATAAGTGCGATACACGAGTCCCCTTCATCTTTTGCCTGGACGAGGTAATTTAGCGAAGCTTTGACGCTGCAAAGTGGTCGTTATAAGGATTTATTCGCGGTGCCACGCCCGAAACTGGAAGGAAGGGGAGAGCAACACGGAGGAGAGTCGCCATAATCAGGCGTTCCTCTCTATCTATCTACATGCTCACTAGGCTATGTGCGGTATCAACGTGTTGTTCGGTTATTTTCTTATAGGTCCAGGAAGACACATCGACTCTTCTGGATCTTTTCTGCCAAACTTCTGTCTACTAATGGTGCTCCAAGCGGATTTGGTATACTTCACATACGCCTTAGAATTTCTTCTTTGGCATAGGTAAGCAGATTTCCTTACGATGTTTTACTTCACCGAAGAACCTTGAACCGACGACCTTAGTTGTATGTGTTATTTGTAGAAACAACGTACAAGTGTGCATTTGTACGAGGATGGGAAGAAAACGCTATGGCATCTTCCCTCCGAGTCGAGCCACGCAGACGGGTTTCTCTGTGGAAAAGGCCATGGATGGAAAAAAGATAAATGGTACCGAAAGAATACATCAATACAGAGTCAGTTATGTTTTGCGGTATTAGACCAATACATTTTTAGTTTTAAGTTTGTAATAAATATCTACATCTGCTAAATTACACGTTCGATGTCGAAATGTTTTGCATACTAGCCCGTTATAATACAAAAAAATATTAAGTCGTCTAGCATACGTATAAAATTTAAATCAAAGCTTTCTCCTGTAAACAGAGCGTGGGCCCTGAAATCTAACGTTAACCATTTCGGCACAGGTAATTTTATTAACATATCTGTCTTCCGTACCTTTTTTATGGCGGTTATTTTGCCGTGCGATCCTTATTACTCAGAATATACCTGGGGTGCAAGGTAATTATGTAAACGACTTGAAAATCTTTGCTAGTCGACATTTTTCTAGAGAAACATTCGGGAAAGAAGCAATTGGAGACTTATCTTTTTATTTTTGTCTATATTAGGAGTGTTTGTTCATACAACTATCCATCTTTTCATTCATACTTCTTGATGATTTACTTACGATTCTTTTTAGCACAGCACAACTTCTTAAAGTAAGATGTTTTATAACTCAGAAGATATGACTATAGATATAAGGTATAGCTTTCTGTACAACAATTTGTGTTTTGAATCTCAAACCCTTACGGTGTTGTCGGTATTGTATCGGGCATATCGAATATATCCATTTATAGATCACTCCTAGGTATTATAGTGTTACTTATGAAATTTTCTAGTAACATGTAGTATTTAAATACTTTAACAAAACCTCTCAAGGAAGGAACACCCATAATGATCGTCGTGGCAACAGGACGCTTTCAAGATGGCGGATAGTTTTACTGAAGCTTTAATTGACGCTGCGTCAATATCATCATCATCAGGTTATTTTTTTCTCCACTGCAGGAGCACAACCCTCTCTCGTCTGCCTGAGACAGACGGAGGATTTGACCTACACTCCCTGCGCTGGCTAGACGGGTCGGGGAGGCCTGATTGATGTTTTATAATGTATCATATTTTCTTGTCCTGTGAGCGTCCACTACTAAGTTAAATATTATTTCATTCTACTTCTTGAATACCTCACGTCGTTCATAGAGTCTAGAGAATACCAAATCTACCGGACTCTTTCCTGAGCCAGCAGCTTAATGTCGCTCTCCACACCATTTTACGCCTTGACTTCATACAGCAAGGTTCTTCTGTGGTTTTCAGTTCGCCCTGTTAAATTTTTTGATATGCAAGAAACATCGATGTAGTCTGGACCGCTGCTTAGAGAGGCCGATCTTGACCTGATTAAATATACACCCTTTCTCTTTACGCGCCTTTGCTCTTCTCATAGCGGCAGTTAGTGTTATAAATCAAAGGTACCACTCGGCAGATTAAACTTCACAACCCGAACCCCACAAGGGTATAGTTAGAGAGGCTTCATGTCAACCGCTCGTGTGTCCCACGCACATTTAGATCGAGTTTATAACTTAAATTAATTTCGTTTTCTCCCTTCAGGACTGACCGAGTATCTGTGAATATAATTATATATGCTTTGGTGCTGTAAAATTAAATTCACGTTCTGTCTTTTAAAGAAGTAATTTTATTTTGGAGATTGAAGATTAGATAAACAAGAAATTATATATAGAAATTATTTTGTTTAAAGAACATGACATCCATTTTACGCCATGGAAAGTAAGTCTCTGACCAAAGATCACAATTACAGTAACATCTTATAGATAATAGATACTTTTACAATTTCTATGACAATTAATTGTGTTGATGTAGAAGATATCGCTATACATTCTTCAGAACATGAAATAGCTACACCTCTCAACATAACATCTATCTGTAAAACGAGTACTACGTCTCACGACTGAAACGACCGTATGCCTACTCTAGCTACCATTATTCCAGCGTAAGACAATGGCAAAAGCTTTAACCATTAACATTTAGCAGAATATTGCGTGTAGAATGTTCCAAAACGTGAGATCGGTCGCTCTTTGTGTTCCTTAGACTATATTGTTACGCTTAACATTAAGTAAATGTTTGAATTAATTTTGTATTAAAGTGGAAATTGCGAATTGAGAGGCTGATACTAATATTGAAATTGAAGAGGCTTTTAATGAAATTACCAAGATTAAGCTGGTTAACATTATATAATTAGTATTTTAGATATCAGTATTATTATTACAGTATTAAATGATACATAACATTATGTTTTTAAATGCAACGAATGCAAGGGTAAATTAAGGGTAATTAATAAATAAAAAACGCAAATATACTGGACACGAGCTATATTCACACTTAAGTCCCTGCAGAGCGGGCGCAGCCGCATCGTGGCACTTGCTTTTACCCTAAATCTACAAACACACATACTCTTAAGGAGTTATAAGCCTTCTTCAGATTTTCTCTGATAGTTGCTATGCTAACTAGGTACTGATAAAGAAGAGACAAAAGGTAAAATTTACTTTACACTGAGCATGATATTTGTAATAATTATTCACAAATCGTTAACAACAGAGAATCCACTAATAATCTCATATAACTAAAGAACCACATTTGACCATCATAGCAGTCTATATTAGACGCGTTCAAATAAAAAAATAGAATGAAGTAGATACTCCTCGGTACAGTACAGAATGCTTACGGATGATCAAAAATAAACCAGACTGAGGATTTCGCAAACCTCTTTGCAGATCATCTTTGCAATCGATACAGATCATTACCGTCTTTACCGCGATTAAGTATAACCATGAAGGTATATGGCAAATTTTTGCTGTTTATATCTAATTACGATCCGGAACCAATACAATAGTCCATGACTTGGAAAAGACCATCACCTCCAGTCCCTAAGAAGTTCAAGGCAATATGATCCGCCAGTAAGATCATGGGTTCTCTTTTAGGGATAGTAGTGATTGAATACCTCGATCATGGAGCTACTATTATGGGGACTTTATAGGACAAATAAAAAAAACGCAATGAAAACGTGAAAAGCAACGAGGAAAACTCAGGAAAGTTCTGTTTCACCTAGATAACGCCTCGGCGCACAAGCCTGCAGTTTCGATGGCTGCTATTCAAGATGCTAACTTTGAAATACTTGAACATCCTCCATCTTTACCAGACCTCGCCTCCTAGTGATTCCTATATATTTCCGAGATTGAAGAATATCTGAGGATCCACAAATTTGAATATGAAGATGAAATAAGAATTTTTAGATGCACTGGATGATGAGTTTTTATGAAGGGAATTTTAGAATAGAAACAAATACTTATATCAAAGTGTGAAGAATCCTACTAATATTATAAATGCGAAAGTTTGGATATTTGAATGTTTGGATGTTTGTTACTGAATCACGCTTCAACCGCTAAACGGATCGGGATGAAACTTGGCACACATATAAGTTAGGTCCTTTAATAAGACATAGGATAGTTTTTATCCTGAAAAAATATCTCATTCCTACGGGAAATACATAATAATTTGTGATGTTAAGTTGTCCACGCGGACGAAGTCCAGCTACTAATAAATATAATATTTAATCAAAGTTAACATACTTATTCTATTAGTTTTAATTGAACGCCGTAGACTACCTACTAAGCCATATACTGCCTACATGATTTTTGGGGAAATGTATGATTTTGACCCTTAATAAGCTAATTTTACAGGCGAAAACTAAAAAAGGGTGCCAGGGAAATTAACACCTCACGCGATCGACCCTACAACAAATTTTCACCAAACCCGGTTTAAGTTAAGGTACTCCATGACTTCATTTCCGCAAGGAATCTCCAATCCTGAAAATTACTTCTCTCTGGAAAGGAGATATTCCTCATATTTTCTATATTTCATGGAAACCACAATATTTATAACAGGAACATTGTTCGGATGCACTCAAACGAGCACGTGTACGTTCGTACGTTATTGGATATCTCACGCCAGGAGTTATTGCACCTGCGCCCGATATTGCCTTTGCGGGGCAGTTGGATTATGAGAGAAATGAGTGGGTGGATGGATTTATTTAAATTCCAGAGATATGATTGATTTGAAGAATTTTTCACGTAATATTGAGTCAGCTGTAATTTTGGAACATGTGGGGTATCAGGAGCTAAGCAGAGCAGGAGCGTATCAGGAATACGGGGTTTCAGGTTGAAACTTTCAATAGATGTAATTCACAAAAATTTACAACAACTAAAAATATATTTGGAAATCTAAACACAATTTTAAACAAGGTTGAGGTTGCGAGTCCGAATCCCGCTAGGGGCAAATGTTCGTATGATGAATATGAATGTTTGTACCCAAGTCTTGGATGTTTATATATTTATTTAAGTATGTCTATCCGTTATCTTGTAACCATACCACAGGCTCTGCCTAGTTTGGTACTGGATAACTGGTGTGAATGTTTGAGGTATTTATTTATTATTTATTTAAAATACATAAAGCTGGATTAAGAAGTCTACTGGCCAAAGAGATTAATACTAAACGTATACAAAATAAACTGATAAAAATACAGGTACACAAAACATTAAAAAGTACACAAGACAACAAATAAGATAAGTACAAAACTGCTGTGTGTATGAATGCGTGTGGGGTGTGTTGGGTATGTATGTGTGTGTTTTTGGAATATTCTGGTCGGAAGAGTAATACATTTGGTTGCACTAAAAGTATGAAATATGCAATTATGACGGAAATCATAGTCAACGTTTTAGTGCCTCTAAAACTCTCGCAGCAACCCCAGGTTAGAGCGCACAGATTACGTCGAGCTCACTATTGTCACAAGAACGTATTGTATTTTCACAAAGACCTCGCTTTTTCGCGATTAAACAACGTATTGTATTTTCAGAAATAATAGTCTGTGGTCTACATGTCGAATGTCAGGATTTTTACCTGTTTATCTTTCTTTGATAAATAGTGCACCACCAAAAATTTACCGCCTCTGTGACCGTTCGTTAGACTAGCGCCAGAGGTCGTGAGTTCAGTCCCCACCAGGGACAGACAACTTTTTGCATTGCGCGCTCCACTTTAGGCCTTGTCGTCACTAACTTACCATCAGGTGTGAGGTCAAGCGTAAACTCATCAGGAATTTAAAAAAATATGTATTTAATGAGCCCGATTCTGAAGGCACATTGTTAAAATTTGACAGCACTAAAACTGTTGCTATCCTTGTCACTCAGTATTATGAAGATAAAGACAAAACCAGAATCGGGCCCATTGTACACACTAAATTACGAAAAAACAACACTAGGAAAGAAATATATACTGAAGGTTGAGCTTATTACTAAAGAAATTTCCTTTTTTACAATAAATCTGTACAAGTTGGTTCCAGTCTGGATGTTATATTTGTAAATTGTACTATCCTTGTCTAACAATACAGGAGAAAATCCTAGTTTGGGAATAGACAAGTGTGTGTATGTATATTGTGTGAAGTATATGAAAAAGGGTCACCCAGATTGAGGAGCTTTACTGGAAACTGTACTCAAATTAGTTAAATAAATACCCTAAAGTAATAAATGTATGGATATAGCCCTACAATAATGTACGCACACACGTGTACGAACAGGCTTGTGCACCTGTAGTTGTAGTAGGTAAGGACGTCGGCTTGTATGGAATGCCGGAGGGGTGTGATCCTGGTCCCCCGCTGTGACTATCATTCTTCAGAATCTTTCACTCCGATGATTCTAATGTGAAATTCAAAGTCCGGCCTTCACACTATATTTAATTTATGTGCACAACTGAACCCGGCGCTATCTATCTAAATTATAATTTCAGAAGACTATTTCGATTCAGTTTTATTTTAGAATTTCTTTCTTCATCAAACAACAAAGCGAGGTTTGTTGAACATCTCAGACGTTTGACAATAAATGTCATGACAACGAGATTAATTTATGTAAACGTTATATTTTTATCTGATTTATGAGGAGAGTGTTGTCAGTAGTAATAAAACAACAATGTTGGATAGTTATTTTGGTTTGTGCATGAAATAGGTGCATGAAACACGCGACTACTGCCTCTCCATAATCCCTTGTCTTCATCGCAGGTTAGCTGGAAGAAATTTCTTTAGAAATAAGCTTAACCTTTTGTACAATTTTCTTTTCTTTGTGTTGTTCTTTGTATGTTTGTGTGTACAATAAACTATTAAATAATAAATAGTAGGTTTTCTGTCACGCCGTAGCCCGCGCTTATTATAATATATTACGAGACTAATATTAGAAACTAATAACTTTGGGAATTTATTGTCCCTTAAAACTTCCACTTCCAATATATATATATATATACCTATGTTGTAATTTTCCAGCAGGTACGAGTATGTATTTACTGGACAAATCATCATCAGCTGAAATACATTCACTGCTGCTTAAAATAAGTCTCCCCAATAGGATGCCACTTTTGGTGGGCTATCCATTGGAGGATTTGCCATAATGACCACGCTTGGCAGGTGGATTGGTGATCGCAGTAATGATCCTAATATACACAGTAGATCGCGCTGCCCGTCACGCCTTGACGAAACGCAGAGGAAGATTGGTGCTGACCCTATTTTATGACGGAAGCCTAATATATATTTACACAAATATATATTCTAATTTTACAACGGAGATTTTGTTGCTCATCGGTTCGATATGTCCGCATAGGTACTTCAAATTCATCCCAAACCATGGAGGAGTCCTTGTACAGTAAACATCTGTATTTTTTCCTTTAATAATCAGAGATCGGAATCCCGAGCCGGAACAGCGGGGCTGATTTTAATTAAAAGTAACTTTAATTAAAAATACATTGAATGAAAAGTCAATAATACAAATAGGTCACAGATACATTCATAGATGAGAATTCTGTACAGTGCAGAATAGTGAATTTTATTATATCTAGTTCAAAAAGAAATTGTACTCAGGCCGGGCGTTACCTAATTTAAATCACTGCACAGTGCAGAGACAATGTTCTGCCTAAGTGAATGGTTTTGTCATGGTTTGTGGTCACCTTAAACGCTTTTGTTCTCCGCAAATAGAAAGCTTATTCGTAAATCCTTTCGGAATTAATTGAACTACTCAGTATACATGAACAAATCCTACTAATATTATAAACGCGAAAGTTTGTAAGTATGGATGTATGTACTCTAAAAACTAAACTAAAAACTTCTGAATGGATTGTAATGAAACTTTACAATAATATAGCTTATACATCAAAATAACACATAGTCTACAATTTATAAAGATATTGTGTGAGTTGTCCAAAATATCAAGTAAGTAGGAAAAAATCTACCATCTGCGAGCTATTTAATGTCATAATGTTAGTTCTTTTCTACGACACGCTAATATAAGCTACTCGAAATACAAATCCTGCGCTGACGAAGTCGCGGGCACCAGCTAGTTTTAAATAAAACATATGACGGTATTTGTAACATCGCAAGTAGATTTGGATTCCTCGGCAAGAGACAATTCAACTCCTTTACTCCATGCTTTAGATGCCATAGCGCTTTCTTCAGGTGTGAAAGGCATACATAACGTATAGATCGTTCAATTCACGATGGCGCTCTACTTTCACGCGAGGGGTGTGCGAGGGGCGCGGTGAGCCAATCCGAACGTCAGTATCGTAGTGTACATATGCACAGATTAATGATAGTAAGTAAGTAGTAAATTAACAAAGTAACAATATAACGTATACAATGAAATATAATGCCGTGTGGTTCCCGGTTTAGAATAGGGCCACACCGATAAGGGATTAGACTAGAGATGAGCAGCAGCGTTCTCCGGTGTATATTAATATCATTACTGCGACCACCAATCTGCGTGCCAAGCGTGGTGATTATGGCAAACCCCCCAATGGGCAGCCCACCAATAGTAGCATTAGGGAGGCTTATGCTCAGCAATGGACGTATTACGCATTTCCCAAAAGCTTTCAAGAAATCACTGTTATAATAAAACGCCAGTTGTGACAAGACTCATTATTTATTCATGCACAGTGTAATCTCTCCACCATTTACCAAACTACCCACATACATATATTATTATTATGACAATCACTTATTATACCAATTCATAAAATCGTTGATAAAAAAAGTGGTTAACAATTATCAACCAATTTCGTTACTCACATCTTTATCAAAAATACTTGAAAAGCTAATGAATAAAAGACTAACGGCGTATTTAGAACGATCAGATTTCCTCTCATCCAATCAGTATAGTTTTCGTAAGGGGAGGTCCACGGATGAAGCTGTTTTAAACCTAAATAACATTGTAGTTAAAGCTTTGGATACCGGTGTAAGATGCATTTTATTGACCTCGCAAAAGCATTCGATACCGTATCGATATCCCACTTGGTCAATAAGTTGGAACGCAAGAAGAACAGAAAAAGTAGGTTGTGCAATTAAATAAAGCAAGGAGTATAGTTTATACCAGTAAGGGTGTACAAATATACATAAATAATTACATACTCAAATATATAGATACATTCATACATGCATAGATATATTCATACAATACCGTATTACACAAAGTGGAATTGATAACGACTAGGTTACAAAATAAAGAAAATGGGGGAGTGAGACGATCAGTCAGCAAGCAAGTGTTCCTTGACATTTCGATACGGCGTATAACGATTGGTCTTGTAAAGAACTTTGTGGTCTATGCCAATCCATTGCTAGAGGTAGGCCTTCTTCGCATTCAGTCACTTCCAGCCGCATTACAGTAGCCGACTAGAAACAAGAACTAATAATACACATTCACCAATTTATCACTCACTAAGTTTGCAAGTCACGGGAAACTCATCTCAGTCACAAGTGAAACTAAATGAAAATAGATTGACTCTGGTGTTGGTGTCATTTATTATTCAGACGAATAGGCCGTTAGGGGACGACAAATGGTAGAGAACAGGTCTTGTGGAAGCAGGAGATTTTGTAAGAAACTTCTTATGATTATAACCTCATGTGGGGCCTGTATTAGATTTCGACTACAGCTACCTATCAAATAGTGTCTAACAATTACGCAGTAGGCATTTCAACTAGCGATGCAATTTTGGACTCTATACATCTAGACGTACAATAAAATGTGTACCAATATAGTATACTTATATCTTGCTCTGGCTTCCCGCGACTTTCCTGTAATTGTGCCTCTATTACTCACATATCGCATGTTTACCGCACATCACAGCGTGTCACTACTAAGAGCCTTATTAAAACATCGTAAGGAAAGCCAAAGAAGACATTCTAAGGCGTATGTGAAGTCCACCAAACGGCTCGGGGCACCGTTGGTGGACTAGGTTTTGGCACAAAAGATGCTGAACGGTCGAAGTGTCCCCTGGTTTTGCTGGCGCCTTAAGAAGATAAGATAGGTCATTGGAAGCCTCGACGAGACGCTTAGGAAGAGTCGGAGTTCCCAATGCCCTAAGCGTTTCTACGCAAACGATTCAAATTAGTATGTCTTAAATCCAGGATCTGCGTAGGGCGGCTGGCAGAGACTGGATGAGAAGAACCGAGGATCGGGTTCAGTGGCGCGCCTTGGGAGAGGTCTATGTCCAGCAGTGGGCTCTTACAGGCTGATGATGATGATGATGAAATCCAGGATGTAAACTACCACTGTACCGAATCAACATAACAGTTTCGCAGCAATGGCGTGATTGAGATAAATAAATCCAAGCAAATAAATAAACTCGAAAAAAACTCCAATAGCTGGTAGCTAGTTTCCGTTGTCACGGAAAACGTTTATGTCGCGTTAATAGTTTTTTCACTAGTAGGTAACAACGAAGCGGTTACTGGAGAGGCAGCGATTTAATTTGGCTGAACTGCGACATATTTCATGTAGCTAGTTTTTATCTTACCTCGATAAAATGACAGTTGGTGACAATAAAGTGCATAGTAGGAAGGGGTTTATTTCATTTGGCCGGGTTACAAAAAGCTGCTATCACGATATCGAAATTGTTCTTTCGAATTTGACTCAATTCTGATTGGTGTTCTAATAGAGGGTATATACAATTAGGATTGTATGTCTAAGAAAGCTGACTACTGAAATCAATAGTTTTAAACCTGGTTTTAAGCTGTTGCCGCTTTGTTATGGATAGATCCCGCTAAAACAAACATCCTGAGTTTCCCATGTATGATATTAGTTTCTTTGTGCTGTTACTTATATTTCGAGGATTTATTTCTTTATAAACGAATACCTTTATGATGAGCTGTCTACGCACATCTGGGTCTAGGCATTTAAAATTCACATGTTCCTCGTATGGTACTAAATGCATTATACTTGTCCTTTCAGTTACTCTAAGGTTGACTGGAAGAGATCCCTAAGTGGGTTAAGTGTTGTTTTGATTTTTGGTACAATAAAGCATTTACATATATAAATACATGAGGTACGTAAATAAAGGATAATTTGAATTTCCACGCGGACGAAATCGCAGGCAACATTTAGTATATAATGTAAGTTTGATTTATTCTCTGTGATTTTCCCTCTACGCCCTGTAAGCAAGAAGATATATAATACGATATGAGACGCCACAAATCTGCGGTGACGTCGATAGAGCCGATAATTGCTATCTAGTGTTATCGAACCATTATTGGGAGGAAGTGGGTAACAATAATGAGACTATGGTTTCCGTTTAGACACTGATATGTTTTAGTATTAGGTACGGTTTATTTGTAGTGATAATAATAGAAACCTATCTAATGGAATCAGTTGTATCTACTATAACTAAGACTTTTGTTCATTATAAGGGTTGAGCTATGTACAGACGCGCGCATTCGTGTTATGACGGTAGACTGACAGGCGCGCGTGGGGCTGCATGCGAAACGGCATTACCGCATGCGGGCGCAGGAAACCGCGCGCGTCTATCCGCCCGCCGCCGTGCTGGTACTGGAAGCTTAATCTTACTCCGTGAACATTTCGAATAATATACGTTGAACTAAAAAGCTATTTTGTATTCTGTAACAGCTCATGTGACATATTTCGATACGCTTCAACCGTCTAACTGTCGTAGTCAAATACCAAACGCTAATCAAAATATGTCATAACACCCGTTAAACAGTACAAAATGGTTTTTAGTCCGACGGATATTATAATCCGAAATGCCCCCTGCTCGTTGCGGGCGCTATTCCATACAAAACACGCGACTTGCATAGGCTAAGTGCGGCGGTGTGTGCTATTAGAGTTCAACCCTAACTTTTCTGAAGAAACCTTCTAAAGAGGAGAGGTTCATTTCTCTTTTCACTCTCTCAAGCGTCTCCAAAACTTTCTCCCCTTGAAAACTAAGATTACCCTTGCCCAGTCATTACTTCTTCCCATAATTGATTATGCTGATGTCTGCTTGTTGGATGCCACCGAGGAGCTCATGAATAAACTTGAGAGACTACAAAACGTTTGCATTCGTTTTATTTTCGGACTTCGTAAGTATGATCACATATTACAATTCAGGTCTAAACTCAAGTGGCTCCCTATCCGTTATCGCAGGGATACTCATATCCTTTTTCTTTTATTCAAATTACTCAGAAATCCATCTTCTCCTTCCTACCTTCGTGAGCGTTTCAGCTTCTTGCGGTCTCCTGCTCAACTATCTCGATCCCACATTAGCTCACTTTTGAAACTCCCTTCCCATACCACCGATTTTTACAGTTTTTCATTTTCTGTGCAAGCGGCTCGATTGTGGAACTCGCTACCACCAGACATCCGTAATAGTAAATCCTTTTTTATTTTCAAAAACCGTGTTAAAGAACTATCACTAAGTTAGGATTGGATTCCATATCTTATATGTATTTTATGAATATTTGTATAGTATTATTATTATTTAATAATATATATTATATTTATATATATTTACCGTGTAGTTTATAATCTATTTAAGTGGGTATATAGTTTATATTAGTGTATGTATGTATACGTTTTTTTTTTATTTACGTACACACTATGTCTGCCTTTATTATTTCAAATATCTCTCTCGCGGGTCTGCTGGAAGAAATCTCTCTCAGAGATAAGTTCGCCCTTTGTGCTTGTGTTTCTTTTAATGTATTATTTTTTATTTTATCTGTGTGTGTGCAATAAAGAGTTAAATAAATAAATAAATAAATAGAAGTTCTCTAAATTATTTTGTTAATTCAACGTTAAAATGAACCAAACGGTGTTTTAATAATAATTCTTTATTTCAGATCAAGGATCCATATAAGTAGATTACAATTAGTACAGTATAATATACAATATAATTCACAATTACGAAATAAAATGATGCTGCTATATCCAGCCAGCACTTGCCATGGTTGAAGTAAATAATCTACTGTTCAACCCCTTAATGATACGTTGCTACACCTGTCAACTCTGGCCATCAATGACGCTATTAAGTGTCTCACTATGGCATTAAACGTGTTCACCTCAGCCTCTAAAAACTGATAAATATGACATTGCATATTTATTCATATATTTATCTCCCATGAACACCGTTCCATCGTTCCAAATGAACAAAATCTTTAAAATTGCGGATAAAGCTACATAAATAACAAGCTTTCATAGAAACTTTTACCTGTCTAACAATTACAAACTAAATCTAACAACCTAATATTTGAAAGTTTGGAAAGTCTACCCTAAGTATTCTAAAATATGGTTTGGTTAATCAGTCAAGACGTAAAAATAGAAAGAAAGAAAAACTTGTTTTTTGATCAGAGCTTAGTAGACCGGGTAGACCGCAGCCCGGCCTAGAATACTAATTATTGTAAGTTGCTTTTAGAGTTAATAATTTTCATGTTTTTTTTTTTACAGGTACGTCTACATGACACGAATTCGGCAGAAAGGTAATTTTTGAATGTTAGAATTATGAAAAATAATTGACGAAAAAAGAAATGGAGTAGATTTAGGCAGAATTTGACGTCAAAAAGAGAATTATGTGTTCCAATTTTGAAAATAAATATTTTGATTTTGACCTTGTTTTCTTTTAACGGTTGGCTGAACTCTGGGGGTCGTCTGAGTGTTGTCTAATGTTTTTGTATAGACGTGGTGAATAAGAATTTTTTTCCAGACGTAGCCTTAGGTCAATAGCCGTTATGGCAGACAAGTTTTAGAGTAAAGACCGCCCAACTAGCAGACTGGCGAAATCTGCAGCCATAGGCTATCAAATATTTCCATGGTGGGGGTATATAGATAGATAGACATTTATTCATTGACACAACACAAATTCATAAACAAGTAGAAAACATAAATTTCTTGGACAAAACATAACATAACGCTTAGCGGGCTCCCAACGATGCACCTAACACCGATATATTTCTACTATATACATATTTAACTATAAAATAGTCTGCATATTTCACTGACGCCAGTTGGCCGTGTAGTGGAAGACACACCATAGGACGCCCTGATAGGACCATCTGACGTACCGACGACCTGTAGCCGTATAGGTAAACTCATTATTTATAGTCAATAATAATAACATAACTATACTTAACACCTAATGCTCTTTTAGTTTAGTTTTATCTATCGACTAATTTCTAATTTGTTTTCGGGGAAGCCTGGTTCCAGCAGAGGATTCACTTAAGGCTAATGATAATGTTCGAAATCACGCCAGCGGAGTCGTGGGAAACTGATAGTGGTATAATGATGACTAACGATGATTTTCATTCTAGTCTAAAAGTAGCACAACTAAACTTGAATGAACACATCCATTATCCACTTGTCAGCCTACGTATCATTCAGCAGCCCGCGAGGAGGCGAGCACATAAATCAAAAACTTGTAAAATGACTTAGACACGGCAGGTGTCAAAACTTGTGTCGCAATTGTGTTGTGACCATGTGTTGAGGATGCCTTCGATCCTGGTGAGATCCATGATATCCTGGTGATTTGCCATACAGGTTTTTATCTAGCACAGACACCAGTCTCTCACAAAGGTTTTAATGATTCCATGACTGTATTTAGCTCTTGGTTTTCTTTCCATCTTTAACCTTTGTGTAGAGAAAATAAAGATATATTTTTTTATACAAAAAAGATGATAACTCGCTTAGTAGATAGATAATAATTACACCAAATACTCTATACAGAAATCACTGTGATATATTGGATAGTAAATACTTAACAGATTCGCTGCAGCTCCTTGCTCCAACGTCTGTGAAACGGTGCACGGTAGCCGGTCGTAACGCGGATTTGAAATGCAGAGTCCCGGCGTTAGGTGGCGGCTGGCAATGACTACATGAGAAGAACCGAGGAGTGGACTCTTTCAGGCTGATGATAATGATGAGCGACATGACATGCAAAGTTCGAACAGTCTCGTAGAACGGAGGAGTCAGGGGAACGGGAGTGATAGTTTTGACTACAATAACCGTATCTCACAAGATTAATACTCGCGTCCTCACAAACTGCTAAGCAAGTACAGTTAGGAACCCATAATTTGCTAGTAGACGCGATTTTAAATATAACACTTTTTGGCATGCACCCTATATGATTTGGGCAGAACAAGGACTTGAGAAAAGACTGGTACGCAGATTTGGCTACCTTGACGAACGATGAACCAATCAAAGAGCAGTCTGAAGTTTGAAGAGCATAAAACATGAATGCAGGCTTTCAATAAAGATTTCAGACCACAATCCCTTTATTACGTAGGAAACTACATGATAATTAAATTCTTAAATAATACAGTATTCTTATTACATGTAATTAAATACGTACTAGTAAGTAAATAGTTACAATTTTGGAGTTTTTTAAGACGGTGTTTCATCTAGGCGTTTGGTCGCTTTATTAATCATCACAATCAATCATCATAATATATCACTTGAACTTTAAATCTTTGGTGATGATCTTTCTGCTCCTTTTATTATACCTAAGAAAGATAAAACTTTAGAATGTGATGGAGTGTTTTGGTGTTGATGGCGTTACTAATTATTGGAAACTCGTTGTACAATTCTAGCTATAATACTAAACTGAAATTCCCTGCTTTGAGGGACAGCAGTAAACAAGCAGAACAAAAGAAGCACGAAAGGGAGCCCTTATGATATTGACATTAACGTTGTCCCTCTCTCGATCAGCTTTACTCGCGCACTGGTAGTAGTAACCGTAAAATAATTTACACACAACAATCGTGTCTGAACTGGCTGATGCTCCTTTAGCAGTAGTAGGTAATGAAATCTGTTCGCTTGTATGGAGTGCCGGAGGTGTGCAAAGTCAGTCAAAATCATTTATTGCATATGAGTACATTTATACATGTAATTTTTTTTTATCGACTACCGCTTCCTGGGTGTTAGCGCTGTGAAGAAGAAACGGCGCAACAAACTTCACGCAACACATCTTTTAAAAATCAAGTTTGCATACAATTAATAAAGATTTTGCGAAGCTGAATTAACATTAGTACCAGGTATCTTTGTCATTCAAATAATCGTTTATTTTATAATAGGCTTTCTTACAAAGTTGTTTTTTAATGTGAATCTTAAACTTTCTGTCCGTCATATTTAAGATTTCCTCTGGTAGTTTGTTGTAGAAGCATATACATCGTGCTATAATATGACTGTGTCGCAAATGAGAATTTCCTTTGTCCGTTAAAAATGTGAAGTCATAGTCACCTCGCAATAAGTGTTGAAGTATCTCAGCAAGTAACTCAAGTAGCCCCAACATTTCAGTTAAAGTTTGGGTGGCCGTATATTTACATTTCAGTACGTTCGCAGTTAAGCGAGATTTATTATCGCAATTGTGACGATAGGCTGTATCCCACCTTGGCTAAAGATGGTGTAGCTATAAAAAATCCTTCAAATCTTTTGGGCTCTTATGAGGTACTGTCAGCTTTATTGATACTTAATTTTAATCAACGTTGCAGGTGCTTTCTTTTTCAGTTGATAAAAACTTCTCCAAAGAAAAGATTACCACTCCCGTTGAGTACTCATTCCCTGTGATTTGGTAATTGGTTTAAATTTCAAATGCACCAATCACAGCGACACAGACAGCGCTCCGGTGAACGCAGATGCACATCAAAGCGAGTGTCTGGTGCATCGTTTGATTAATTGATGTCCGAGCAACTGACGTTGGTATTTACACGAGGAATGCGATGTGCGATGGATCTACCAATTTCTCGTTTCATTTTGTTGTATATGCTTTTTGTCTGTGCCTTGACTTACAGGTTTAACTGAAGAGCTTTTGACTTCTAAATCATAGACAATATCTAAGAATCTACTGATCCTCGTGCGCTGAAAATGATGTAATAAAACTCGTTGAAATGTATTAATTCAATAAGTTATCACGAAAATGTATATTTCTTTGCCAATATTATTGTCCAGATCTCCGAATGTCAGGAAATCCATACGTACGTTGAAATAAGTCTCTATTGAAAGAAGTCACTTATTGCTGGGTAATAACTTGTGACTTGGGTTATCGCAACAAATCGGTAATTGCTACTGATATTCCCTAGTACTAACAGACTGGATAATGTGATGGGTGAATTGAAATTTGTTACTACTGGGTTGAAAAGAGCCGTGGTAGCCGGTTGGTTGTGCACTCGCCTCACGTTCATGAGGTCGTGGGTTCAAACCCCGCCCGTACTAATGAGTTTTACGAAACTTAAGTACGGTTTATTTATAATACCACAGGCTTTTCGGTGAAGGAAAACATCTTAAGGAAACCTGCATATGCCGAAGAAGAAATTCTGAGGCGTATGTGAAGTCCACCAAATCGGCTTGGGGCACCGTTGGTGGTCAGGTGCCTGGCACAACAGATCCTGAAGGGTCGAAGTGTCGCCAGGTCTTCCTGGCCCCCTAAGAAGATAAGATAACTACTGGGTTCATATCTCTAATTTTCTGAGTTCCTTTTACAATCTAATATAGGCACTATATGTAGGTGTAATTTATACATTGTATGTGGGTGGATACATCTGTAACTCTGTACTAAGTAATTAGATAACAACATCTAGCTGCAGATTGCATCCCGCTGCATGCAAGCGGGCGCTATTTGTAATTTGAATCTCATCTCGAAATTAGATGAGGACGAGATTGAGTTTACATAGGCTTTGGGTTGGTAACAATGGATTAGAATTAAATCTTCATTTTAGTTACGTTTATTCTGCGAAATATTCTACCAGTGGATTAATTTAATGCTTTAAATTATTTGTAGTTTGTTACATTTATGAGTGAAGTAAAGAAGTTACAGGCATTCTAATAAGCCAACAGAAGCAACAGTTGGCTGATATGGCTTTTTTAAATATACCCTTGACATCAAAAAAATCTTGCCATTTAATTTTTATCCGTACAAATTAAAACTAAATAGGGATCCAACTAAGTGCGAAACTAAGAAACTTTTAAAGTGAAATCCTTTGATAAAATCTCTGGCTACAAATGTGTCAAAGAGTGCGCCTTCAATTTAATAGGATCCATGTTCAAGTTTTAATACTCTTTTCGCACTCTTTTGGGAATCGTCCAGGGACATCTTTCCATTATCTTCTATCAATCTATTTTGGTCTGATAACATTCTTTACACTGATAAAAAAACACAATAGTTTATATGACCAAGATCTTGTAACTCAACTTGTTATCTTGATCAAGTTAACAAGTTATCTTGATCAAGATAACTTGTTAACTTGATCAAGATCTTGTTTTAAACGATCATAAAAATGATAACTTTAGCTTACATGCAGCAACGAAGACGAAATTGTGTACCATCCGATTTTTTGTTTGTTATATGCTCTTACTATTGCGATGTATTTAAATTATTTAGTTCATTAAAAATAACAAATAATTAAGCATGAATTAATGCAGATTACATTATTAAAGAAGACGTTGGCTTCTATGCAAATAATTGTTTCGTTTCCATTGTTTGGTTTGTATTCTGTTTAAATTAATTACGTCACAGCGGCCGGACAGTCAGATTAAATTTCAGCTGTCACTGCTGTTTTGATAAATTTATTCGTAATGTTTGCAGATTAAATCGTAACGAGTGAAATCCGTGATTAAAATTAGAATCAAGGAAAATGAAAAGAAAATTCTTTGTTGCGTCATTGGTGATTAGATTAGAAATTTATGTTTCTAACCCCCAATGTTTGTTTATTTACGTCTATTTGTGAATAGACGATGAGCCTCTTTACTTCAAAATAGAAAGAAATACAACCTTACTTTATAATGTAATATGTAATTTAATTTAATAAGTAACTTACTGTTTGCTCTTTTTACTTCCTCTTCGTTTGTCAGACTGATCATGCTGCCATTGAGGTCGATTTTATGCTGGGGTTCAGCGTCATGCTCAGCCTACTTCGGTCACTGTAACTTTAGGGCTTTTCATCTTGCTATTGCCACCTTTACAGTGTCATCCTGCCATCGGAAGGTGGTCGGCCTTCGCTTCTGCATCCGGTTCATAGTCTCCATTGCAGCTGCTTGCTTCTCCAACGTCCATCTGTTGTACAACATACTCAGCATTTTTCCACGAAGAGCAGACAATATACGAAACGAGACATACGACGACCTCCGTGGCGGAACGGGTAGCTCTCGGACTGCCACGCCGGAGGTTGCGGGTTCGAATCCTGCTAGGGGCAAATGTTCTTACGATGAATATGAATGTTTGTACCCAAGTCTTGGATGTTTATATATTTATTTAAGTATATCTATCCGTTATCTAGTAACCATACCACAGGCTCTGCCTACGTGCGTGACTTGCCCATTTCTGTTTGAATTTATTGTATATATTACCAGCAGAGAGCTCATATTTAAATAAAATGATACTACTCTTGGTTTCCGTAGTACCTATCACAATATATACTCGTATAGTCATTATGCTGTCTGCATCAGTTACACATGTCACGGTACGTCCAACCTCAGCCAAACTGTCAACATTGACGGAAGCGCGTCGAATGACAAATTAATTACTGCAGATCAAATACTAATGTATTATATCAACACGTAACAGTAGCTTTGACCTATGGCTCATGTAACCTTAAAAAACGTACTTCATGTTCGCGCCTTGTTTTAGTAAAATGGACGGTACCTTCTCTTTTAATTTTTTTTAAATACATTTCTATTCTTTAACATTACGATAATGAGGTCTACAAAAATAACTGTTAATGAATTATAGCCTAAAATTCAAATTCGTCGGATTTATAATTATTGAGAAGAAATAATTTTTCTTTCACAATCCTTGATTTCAAAATATTTTTATTAATTCACTTATTAACCACACCAGCCCGTAAGCGCAGTCGCAGATTATGACCCACTCAGTCTGGCGCCAAAGGCAGTCCCAAAGTAAATTCCATTAGATTTATGTAAGGTACAGAAGGCGATACCTTGTTGGGTGTAGATTTTTGTTAAGCTGGTAAAGGCTTGATAGACTGACGACGAAGATGTTGTTATCTTCTGCATCAAATGGTACGAATGATATCTTTGTTGCACCGCTCGTGTTGAAGTCACCGACAATCGAATGTCCACACAGACGACTGGACACAAACCTACCAATTCCGAAACCGATCGCTTTGATAACATTTCTGGAATTCCTGCATAAAATGGAATGTTCGAATGAATTCACCGTGACCCCATTTCATTATTCCTTAAACGCCTCTTATTAATGAATTTGTCAATTCTTTAGCTTTACAACATTACATGGACTAGCTGTGTATAAAGATTAGACATAAGGATTAATCTAAAGATTTACTGATTTACTGAGTGTTTTAGAGACGTGTGTCCAGAAGGCAAATTAAATCTGATTTTCCGGAGAATACTGTTTGTTTCAAAATACACGCAAAACCGCAAAGGGTAGTCATGTTGAAACGGAAAGGGCTGTGTTGACAGTTTAAATAATAAAGTAATTGGAATCGGAACATTTCATTTCATACAAAAAGAATTCACAATTTTAGTCACTTGAATAAGAAACAGTATATTATAAATTTATAAGAACCTGCTCTTAAGAGAATTCTAAATCAAATCCACAAACATACCGCACTGAGCCATCACACCTCTAATGTCTCTCTAAGACCGGTTTCGAGACAGATGAGGGTTGTAACCCTCCGCGACCATGCACCAATAAGTCACCCGGAAGTTATTTTATCGCCCGTTACTATGATGGATAAGATTGTAGCTTTTGGCGCGTAAGAAAAATATTAAGGAACCCCAATAGTTGATTCGTGAGATCGACTATAACTTGTATAAGTCAAGAGAGTAATAAATTATGTTATGAGCTTCGAAGCATTTGTATTTGGCAACTAAGAATTATAACTAATAGCTATTAAAGGCGCCTTTGATGATACCTTTTTAAGATCTGAAGTAGCTAGCAAACAAACCGCTCACGTGGTGGTAAGCGGTCACTGTCCCGCAGTCCAAAGGAGACCAACAATTCCGGAACACAACAATGCCTAGCATTTATGTTTAGCGACGACAGATGTTTGCATGCTTGAAATAGAAGCCAATATTGTCTTAGTAAGCAAATACCAATGTTCGAATGAGAATAGTGGAATGACAAGGATGGACGATAATACTGTTATACATTTATGGAAAATATCACCATATTCTGTGCATTTTATAGTTGTAAATTCGTCAAGGGAAATATAATAATCAAGACAAGTAGAAGTTGATGATATCACTGAGTTCAGGACAACCTAAGACAATTAGTTGCTAAGGTTTAGACCTTTATACATAGCATTTAGCAAACACTCAGTCTCAGAACATAAGTCCCGGATTGCAAATGACTTACAATTATTCCGAGAATACTTGAAAGGATTACTGAGTAAATCATCTTGTTTTACATGAGATTGTAAGTTACAAACTACAGCGTTATTTCTATAAGAACTACCAATATTTTATGTTTTACAGTGGATTTATTGAAATGGACAAATTAATTCAGTGACTCGAATGTAGAAGATTAATTTGCTAAAAATTACATAAAAGCTAAATATCAGGGATTATTATTATGCCTTAAGCATAACATTGCATATTTATATATCCGTTATGTAGTACACATACCACGCTCTCGTGCGGAGCGTTTTGCTTCCTCTTTCATAATGCGAACTGCTAAGTAATGGAACTCCATGCCAGCTTCGGTATTTCCGGATAAGTACGACTTGGTTTTTTTTAAAGGAAGACTGAATAGGCATCTTCTGAGTAAACAGGCTCCACCTAAGTCCTCCTCGTCACTTACCGTTAGGTATGATTGAGATCAGTTTTTATTTTTTTATTTTATAAACCTTCTTTCAAAAGTGAATCGATTAATGATGGAAAAGCCGTGGCGTATGATACGAGGATCATTTAACGATGTAATATAAATTTCGAGTTTGTTTTCAGTCATCGATTTTTACATATTTGTTTAAAAAAGTTTCACAATAATGAACTAGGAACCGACTAAGGCATCAAGATCATTAGACATGTTAATTTACTTGATGCGTACTGTCATTTGTAATTTTTCTTTGTGATTTGAAGTCGCTCTTCGCTTATCAAGTAAACCGCAACGAAAGGAAATTTAATATAAATTATGTATTTCAAGTACCACCACACTGAGGTTACGCATCCCACAAACGTTTTCTTATATCAAGTTTCAGTTCAAGAGGTTGTCGAGAAACTACAACGTCAGAAGCAAGAGTTTTGTTTAACATGTTACTGGATATGATGATATGAGGTTTCTGCTTTTATGAATATCGAAACAGATTTGTAATATTTATTACTTATAGAAATCTCTTCCTTTTCTTGCTTCTAGACTTTAATGGAATTTATTGCTTTCGACTCTTCCTTGTAGTGAGCTTTGAAAAGACGAGAAATAGACACATCTATACCTGTAATAAAACTGTAACTGGTCTATGTCTGTACATGGGGGATATTGTAAAAGAAATGGTTTGAGGGGTCTTTATATGGCCAATAGAAGCCAATATAATTGTTTTTAGATTTTTTGTTGTCTGTCTGTATGTTTGTTACCTCAAAACTACTGAATGAAATTTGATGCAGTTTTCACAGTTGTCTTGCTGGAGGTCTAACGTTTCATCTTGATACGCCACTTACTCGTAGAAACTGACATATTAATAAAGTAATTTTTTCTAGAACCCATTATATGCAATATACCTAACAAAGAAATATAATGATTATGTTCAGTACAATTCATATTGCGATTTGTTTGTACTACAGTTGGAGTGAGAGTTGGATTAAGATCGGGATCAGAATTGGGATTGAAAGTATATACTTGTCTAATCCTAAATATATGTATGTCTTCTGTACGGGAAATATACAATGATAGGACGCATAACATGCAGACAAAATGTTGACTCTTCCTAGTGGAAATCAAACCCATGATCTCTGGTGCTCGAATCTAACGACCAAGTCACTACATATACCCATAATTTGATTTCTTATTTGCATTCAATCTGTGAGTTTCACTTCCACCAACATTGGATTCAATTTATATATCATATGTCTGAACCATCTTGACTACCTATTGATTAATCTACATGGAAGCCGGAGGTCGTTTGCTGGTATTAAAATCACATTTATGGGATTTTGAACTGTGTTTACTTACAGATATGTGTTCAACGTCAGTTAGGCGTACAAAAATAATCTGGTATTTAAAGGCTTCTATTTCATTAGACGCAATTAATTTGTGAGGTAGGAGAGGATATAATCAACATACCTATTCTGACTTTGCAAAAGCTTCTTCATACGTTGTTGTGATATGAAGATTTTTGTTGTCAACATCCTATAAACAACATTATTATAGACGGTTTAATATAGATTGCTTTAACATACCTCATGCGTGATGTGATGCGTGACATATCGATTAAAATTTTCTTTATAAATTGTAATGAAAAAGGATCTACTAACTTCTGTACCAATATAAAAGACATATAAACCAACGCTATTTGGTGTATCGTTTTCTAGAATTGTCTCAACAGTGCAAATAACTAAGCCGTTTAAAGTATTTCTCAACAAAGAAGATTACAATATGTAAAAGAGGCTTAAAGCCACCGCTCAAATACAATGCATGCGTCACAGTCCTAGAAGTTAAGACAAAGCTTTCTGTTTGAGAATTTCTGCGGAAATCTCCTGGATTTGTGGGCATTTACACTTCTTGCTGCGAACCAGCTGGTTCATTTTGTAAGTACAGTGACGTGGGTGCAAGTTTTTTAGGCTCTTAATACTTTTCGAAACGGACCGGTTTAGCGAGTTCGGTCCTTTTGGTTAGATTGTTTTCTTTGGTTACATTTCATTCTACTGTTTTGGCATCTACTCCATGGGAAACTCTTGTAAAATCAAATTACAAAATACTCGTCCTGTTACTTATATGTGTAAATTAAGAACGAAATAATTTAATTATTGCTGCACACACACTTTCCCATAAGTTGTTCGACAAACTGGAGTCTTATTCTCATTTGGTCGTTTATTACAGCTAATACGAAACGGTTTGCAAGTGGGTCGTTCCAGTGTTACAGGGTTGGCTAAAATAAAACATTATATAAACAAAATCACGGTAATTATATTGTTAACTATATTAGATTAAATATGATGGAAGATAGAGCAAATTTATAATGTCAAATTTACCATTCATAACAATGCCAAAAATTCATCAACATTTATTTTTGGCGGGACTCCTCGAGAAGCCGGCCGTGGCCCTGCTTGTTAACTAAAATTCGTGAGAGTAAAATCAAGAGATGTCACAAAAAAACTCTCACCAGTTAATATTTCTCTTAGTAATAAAAATCGTGTATAATTTACTGTACATTAGAACAATGTTTCTTCCTCTTCGTTGTCTCCTGTCTTCCATCTTGAAGGGACATAACTTTAAATTAAACGACAACGCCGATAGAGACATCGTTATTTGACAACCCTAGTCATTACAAATACTGTGCTGCCCGTACAGTGCGGAGTTCTTGTTGAGTGTTCTAGCTAGTGTAACAACAACAGCGATAAATCCAACCTTTTGGCACAATACGAGCTTATTGAGGTTATTAATAAGCGGTTGGATCGTGAATGGGGGGCTTTGGGATTATTGTGAGGCTTCTCAAGTAGTTGAGGCATGGGTTTACTGTGATTTAACGCTTCTTGTTGGTGTGTTTGAAATTTTTGGCCAAGCTTTGACAAGCTCCTCTTCAATGTTCCGGAGATTGGAGAGAAACGTAAAGATACATTGAGATTAGTTTTATGAAGCGGTTTATTTTTCATTAAACTTTTGAGGCAGGGGTTTTACGTTGTGAATTGAGTGAAGTACTTTATTGTTTTGAAATTTTTGGTCAACTCTGTGTCGCCAAATGGTGTTCTCCTAGTTATTTATAACGATGTAGGAGTCACGTCACAATAAAACCGTTAGAAGTATATAAAGGATGAGAGAGATTAAGAAAAATATTATAAGTCACTATTGGTACAGTATGTGGATCTAATGAGAGAAACTAATAATCATAAAAGTCAGGAATTACTAACCAAATGTCTAAAAGTGGAAGCAATATGGTTTCGTTACAAACTATTTGAACTACCCATTGACTCAGTTATGAAACGGACAACATAATTTGATTATTGATGGAAAATAAAGTTTACACACGATGACAGAGTTAGTTGTAGAAATCATTAAATCATAATGCTGGTATTAAACGGTCGTGCAACATTTAATGTAATATATTACACACATAACAATCAAAAGGATTATTAATTGACGTGACGTTTGGCACGGCATTCATTTTGCTGTAATAGTTTTTGCTTTAAATTTTATCAGATAATATTTTGAATTCTTTACTGAATTCTGAACTGAATATGTACCTCGTCATCGTCGCCTTTAACTGTAAAGTTAGAATTTGTTTTGAAGGCTGTCACCGCAAAAAAACTAGAGGAAGACTAGACAGTAGACTACGGGTTTAACTCTACTTTAACGCGCTGCGCCACAATTTGCCTATACAAATCGCGTGTTTTGCATCGACCTTTCCTATCGGGGTTTTCGGAATCCTTTTCCAAACCTCCGAATGAAAAAAAGTTTGAAACCTTTTAGAATCACTATATAAAACAGTATGTAACCCTCAGCGCGCGAGTTCTACGAGTATTTTGTACATCCTTTATTTGGTTTCGGTGCCTGACGGTCTTGTATTTGTCTCATTCCTTTGCGTCTTGCATTCAGCGCATCAACGAGTTCACTTTACGCGGTAACTCTTTCTTTGTCATAATCATCATCATCATTAGCCCTTAAATTACCCAAACGTGGGCACTGGTCTTCTTTAACTTGATTATTTCCCCATACTTCCAGTGTTTCAGCGTACTGATCCTGTCAGGTGGTCTGATTCTGATCTTTACGCCAGGACCACTTTTACCTATGCGTGCGATATGACTAGCCCGTCACCCCTGATGCTTCTAATATTACTCTTACGCTGTAATAGTAACAGTAATTGTCATTGCTGCGTCAAGCGTTATAAGTTATAACTACATGCGTCTACGCGTCAAACCCGTTAACAATACTAGACGCAAATACAAATGTTCGGCCGCTAGTTCGATAATAAATGGAGCGGGAGCGCAATGTTTGCCAAGATCTAATTATATTGTCCTTTGTTCTGCAAACCCGTGCGGTCTTCATATCTACAGGGTTTCATTTCAATTTTGCAACAGGATTGTTCAACTGAAAATACTGAGTGTAGTTTTGAACCTTTGAGCAACGATTCACATTGAAACTGCTGCTAACCAAAGCTTCGAGTTTAATTGCAATGATTGTTGTTCATATTACACAGGGTATTTCATAAGACAAAAAGCAACGTGAAGTGACGTAAGTATAAAAATAATAATTGTTACCCATGACTTCGTCACCGTGAAATTTTAACCCCTTACACATTTTTTTAGAAATCAAACTCTTTCTGAAACTCCATATTTATTGAACGCCTGAACTGAACGATAATAATCAATGTAGGTAATGAAATAGCAAATAAAAGTAGGGTTGACCATGGTTAAAACTATGCGTTGTACCATAGTCAAAGTCAAAAGTCAAAGTCAAAATCATTTATTGCACATGAGTACACTTGGTACATTTATACACGTCATTTTTTTATCGACTATACTTATTACCATATTATAGTAATGTCCTTCGCCATTTAAGGAACCTCGAATCAAAATTCAAGTTTATAAACGCAGCGGTCGGAGCTAAGCGTTGATAGATCGAAGCACGCAAAAAGCAACCGTACATCTGTGAGTAAACGTGAGAATGAATGCTCATTGCAAGAAAGAGATGGAAATAGTAGCTCATCATCATCAGGTTATACTTGTCTCCACTGCAGGAGCACAACTCTCTCTCATCTGCTGGAGACAGACGGAGGATTTGGCATACACTCCCCGCGCTGGCCGGGCGGGTTGGGGAGGCCTGATTGATGTTTTATAATGTATTCCCTTAGTTGCCTTGTACGACATCCACGGGAAGAGTTGGTGTGGTCCTATTCTACTCTACCGGAGTCCACACGGCAAATAGTAGCTCGGTCCGCGCTAATCTCGAGAATGTACCACACAGCGGTGGTATGTAAAATTAGCGTCACGAAACTACGCTGCACTTCTATAACGTTCCGGTGAATCTGTCTGACGTAAATATAAGCGGCCGGATTGTGCACGAGCGACAGTTTAGTTTTCGGAAGCGAATGCCTCGGAACTCTTCAAGCGAGCTAAGAGTTTGTGTAAAGAACTAGTGGCTCAGTATAGTGTATAGTTTATACATTTATGGTTTTAAATGCCTAATTCAACAGTACGTACGTACGTATCATAACAATCTGTACGTACGCATATGTAATACATGTACGCATATGTAATACATTTCTTGTTAAATCCTGTGTAATTAATTAATTGTTCAACGCAAAATATCATGTTAAAACGTTAAAATTAATAC
The DNA here is from genome assembly GCA_947086405.1 of Esperia sulphurella. Taxonomy (NCBI): domain Eukaryota; kingdom Metazoa; phylum Arthropoda; class Insecta; order Lepidoptera; family Oecophoridae; genus Esperia; species Esperia sulphurella. Next base: position 15,960,904 of record OX352258.1, read on the forward strand.
TACTGTCCATACAAAAGACACTGCTGAAACGTAGTATCCAGAATAGAACAAGGAAGTCTGGAATCGTACTACGATATATGCATTCTATCAGTTAGTAAGTAAATGTATCTGCTTTTAGATAATTACCGCTACAGACAATGAGTGTTACATTAGAATTTGATTTGGCTTGTCTTGAGTCGATCATGGTAAAAAAATCTTCATTTTTCGGATTCCACGATAATTAATACCACCTAAAAATTCAAAAGCTACTGAACCAGTTTTGCTGAAGTTCGAAATATGTATATATAAGTATGAAAAATTGAGAGAAATGATGTAAATTTCAGGATGAATTTAATTTTCAGATATTTTAGGAAATATAAGAAAAATCCTGTAGAGACACATTGTGTATTACGTATACTTTGTTCTATTTTTAAGTACTACATATTTCTTAACAATGTGAGAACTCTTGACTAAGGAAGGACCAACCAAGGAAAAACTACAAGGAATAGCTTAGCACAAAATTCAAAGAAAATAAAAAGAAGATAAAGAACGAAAAGGGAAGGAAACGCTGTTTCGAGTTTTTATACTGGGTATAACAAAATCGAATTTTAACGTAATACAGAAAAGGTCCGAAAATGATATTGAAACGAGAAATCCACTTATAGTTTCTGTACACATAGCCTGAATATACGGGTCATCCCCGCTCGGACCGTATTACTCATTCATCGGCATTACCGTCGGCATATCACGCGAGCCCATCTGAACCCTTTTACGAAAGTAAATAGTCGAAAATAAAACACAAGATAAATTAAGTTTTGAATAAACTCCGGGTTTTACTATAAAGCCATGAATTTTGGTATTGTCCGATATTGTTTGTATTTGTTAGAGAAGCAACCCGAAGGTAGACATCTACCCTTGCAGACCCGCACCTTGTAGTTGTATAATCAAGATCCCCCCCCCCCCACCCCGCGTGTTTAACTTCGCCCGCAAAATAGAGCACGGCTGAGCTGCCTCGCTGCTCCTCCCACAAAGCTAATCTGCTAACTTCAGCTAAACTGTGACAGATATGATGCAAAGCGACGCAAGGGTTTTGCTGGAAGAATACAACCAGATTACCGTGTGGTTTCCGGCTTAGAATAAGGCCACTCCTATATTTTCCGTGGGTGTCGTCAAGGCGACTAAGGGTTGCACCAGGGACGGGCAGCAGCGTTCTCCTGTGTGTGTATGTTAAGATCATTACCGCGATCACCAATCCGCCTGCCAAGCGTGGTGATAATGGCGAATCCCCCAGTGGACATATTCTATTGGGGAGGCTTATGTCCAGTAGTGGACGTATTTAGGCTGATGATACAACCAGAGGACTAAGATCAAGCTCAAGCTAATATAGCAACACGACCAGACAAAAAAGACCCTTATGCAATCGTCAGTCTAGAAATCACTGGAGCAGAAATCGATAAGTCCACAAAAGTACCAAACCAAGCGTCAAAGTCACAAGATATAAGGGAATCCTCGGTTTGCTCATTAAATTCTATCCCAGAAAAGGGTCCACTGAAGATCGGAACCTCGATATGACGCCATAATTTCAATAAATGTCTATTGCACTCGCCCAAAGTCGTTTCTCTAAGGTTCTCGAAGTACCAGACGGACGATCTTATCGTTTAAAAGCTGCGTGTACTGTCCAATGACTCTGGACTTTGCTTGAGTTTTTCTATTTAGTTTGCGAACATTTTCAATCAATTTTGGCGAGTGTCTAAACTGAAGTAATTAAAAGAACTACATAGGCATTTTTTGTTCATATGCGCAATGCTGGCAATAATTTAAACCTTACGAAAGATGGTAAGATACGTACGCTAGCATATCGTTTTTAACTTTTTAACGAGTCAGTAACATATTTAGAATAGCTTTTCATCATCATCATGTCAGCCTCTAGACGTCCACTGAGCGCCACCACACCCGGTCCTCCGCACTCCGCAACCAGCCGCTTCCGACCACCGTTGGTCCACCTGGCGGCGGGGTGTCCTACCCTGCGCTTTTGGCATCTAACTATAATAGACGCCAAACGCTTATCAGAATACGTTACTGACCCGTTAGAGAGTTCAAAATGGCTTATAACTTCATCGGATATTATCCGAAATGCTGACGTAGTAGGCTTCCAGGACCTATCCGGGTTACACTTCAGTAATGATTTAATAGAATTATTACATCCTGTACCGGATAGGCCGGTTGCAGGTTCAAGCCCTGCATGCGTGAGATTTTTTTGCTTTCCTATGTTTGAAACTATATAAGTGTGCTAAATTCAATACTTCTTAAAGAAATTACTTTGACTTCAAAGTAATTTCCTTAAGTGCTTGGAAATGATCATTTTTACGTCACAGGCGATTGATGCAGATGTTTTGATATTTTTTAGAATTAAATTCACGATAAGTTGGTATCGAACGAAAGCGATGAGAGGAGCAACTCTCAGCAACCCATCTACGACAAGCATATAACAACACACACATATTTTATGGACGTGTATGGTTATTGACATATTATACCTAACGCAAAACAAAACACAAGAAGGGGAAAACAAATAATACACAAAGTTCCGACAGAAAAAATCACAGTTTAATACTGAATCCTTAAAAACACTTACAGGCAGTTAAAATGTTTAATTGCTGCCTGTTACCTATTAGTTAACAAACGACAACAACGGTTGATTATTATTGATCGTTAAAAAGGGCAAAGAAGTTAGTAATGTAAAGAGGGTAGAACGCGAAAAGGTAGGATAAACTCAAAGTATACATTTCTTGAAAAAAATATTATTAACTCTAAATAGAAACCCTTGCCTAAAAATAATACAAACACTCCAGATAAGAAACGGAAAAGAGGGCTTAATGCCAAAACTGCTGCTACTTACCCCCGACTCGAAAGTGCGCATCAAATTAAGTAGCAAAAGATTAACGGAGAAGAAACTTCCTAATTGGGGATTATCTAACAAAAATAAAACTTAAGTTTAGACGGATAGGCCGACAACGAAATTGTTTTTGCTTTTGACCAGTATTCATCTGCAAATTTTCGAATTATCCAACTTCACAATATTTTTAAAAACTTCGACCGGACTTTTTTCGACTATTTATTTTGAATTTAACGAATTTTTTACTTTTTGGAATGACTGTGTCTTAAAAAACAGTAATAATTAAAGACAGGGGATTTATGCGTTAAAGCTCGTATTCTATAGCCAAACCACAAATACAAATGCAGATCTAGTTTTTTGATTGGCTTGGTAATGAACCCACCATGCGCAAGCTCGATTCGCACTTGACCCAGTTATTTAAAGCTTGAATCAGCTAACGGGAATACTATTGGAGGTTAGGGTTACTAATGAAAGACTCTATTATCGATTTAAATGAATATGATTTTATTAATCGATATTTAATATAGGAGAGGTGTGTGCGTGTTCTCTATTGTAAGACACAGTTGAGACAAAAGCTAAAGCAGTGCTATACCCTTCAGACCTCATCTACCTAGATGAAATAAGAGCCTGTTAATATAAACAACGTGTATGAAAGAGAAGCACTCTCTAACTATTTGTTAGAGTGAGATAGATTCATTTTTGATATATTCCAACACGCCCCCTCAAAAATGAATTCTCTCTCTCTAAAATAATAATTAAAATTGTTTACAACAATAATATCACACACCTTCCTTTGTCTGGGAACAATCATCATCATGGTCCAACATTTGTTGCGCAGGATTAGGGAAAACCCAGAAAACCCTAAACAATAATATCACACACCTTCCTTTGTCTGGGAACAATCATCATCATGGTCCAACATTTGTTGCGCAGGATTAGGGAAAACCCAGAAAACCCTAATCAGACCATTTAATTTAGTTAAATTTAATCAAATTGCATTTCAACAAAAAAACTTATTCTAAACCCATATCATTTCTCATTTTCTTGAGAGTGATTGCAGGTAATGGTTTTGTCAATATATCTGCCATCTTACATATAGGATAGAAATTAAAAATTTAAACCTTTAGGAATTTAGGTAGTTTAATTTTACTACATTTTGCTCAACCTGCTCTCTTGAAAAATGATATTTTATATATCGATATGTTTCGATCTTTAATGATTGGTCAGATTATTAGCGATACTAATACAGACATTATTGTCCTCAAATATAATAATGGGTTCAGTGATTTTTAAATGTATACTTTCTACCAGAGACTTCAGCCATAATGCTTCTTTAATAGCTTCATACAAAGCCATGTATTCAGCTTCAGTAGATGATGCTGCTACTGATGTTTGTCTCTTTATACACCAACTCAGTACATTGGTTAATAGTTTATATCCAGTAGTATACTTTTCTATCACTTTAATCATGGCCACCCCAATCAGAATCGACATAAAACATTATCATAATTCTTTCTTATACTTATACTTAAATTTTAAGTCAATAGTACCTCTTAGATATCTTAGTACCGTTTTAAACTTCGCTATTGTTATTTGTATAATGACTGAATTCATACTTGTACCTGTGCTTGTACTTAAATTCGGCCGTGTACTCTTACAAAGCATAACATACATTAAACAATCTATCAGGTTACGGTATGGTGCGTCATTATTTGTTATAAGAGTTTAGTACCTCATAGTTTAATTTGACTACAGTTGAAGTGTCCACAGGGATGCATTCAGTCATGTTAATTTTATTTAAAAATATTTGAATATATGCACTTTTGTGTAATGTTATTTTATTTGAGTTACTATGATACCAAGAAAGAATGTTATGTCTAACAAATCTGTCGTTTCAAATTTACCCATTAGATTATTTTAAAATTATTCATTATTGAATATCAGTACATACATAGATATTTCAGTTAATATCTCCTTGATCTAAAATATATACATCAATCAACTGATATATTTTGAAAACCTTTTTCTTTAAGAGGTTTCTCGAATATTTCATACCAAACATCCTGCAGCCCGTTTCAGTCTATATAAAGCCTTATTTAGCGTACATACATAGTTATCTTTACTTAGGAACTTTCATATATCCTCTTTTATTATAATACCAATCAGTAATGCAAGTTTTTTTTTTGATTGTTGATGGGTTTGCGCTTGACTTCAATCTCACCTGATGGTAAGTGATGATGAGGCCTAAGGTGGAGCGCTTACCCAGAAGATGTGACGAATTAATATATTATATTGATTTGCAAAACTAATTATAAATTGAAAACTAGCTATTTTAGCTACAGGTGCAAAAGTTTCGTTGTAATCAGTAAGATATTCTTGACTAAAACCTCTTTCAACAGGACGTGCCTAAGATACGAGTACAAGGAAAGGTTTTCCAAATCTATCATTTTAATGGTAAAAATCCAATTTCAGTCTACAATATTTTTATTCAGTGACCTCGGTACTAAGGTCCATGTATTGTTTATTTTAAGAGAATTTAATTCATCTCTTACTGATTTCTCCCACTGAGGTTGATGATACAGTGTTTTTATATCATTTAATGGCTTAAATTCTTTACTTGTGACTGACTGAGCACAATATCATAGTCATTTTCATTATATGATACAGGGGGACAAGTTTTAAGTCTATCACTTCTCCTAGGTAACAATGACACATCGGATGTGATTTCATTATTAATTGGCAAATTGTTATCAGAATCAATTTCAGATTCAATCGATATCTCACTCTCGATTTTGCATATTTTACTTGGACTGCATTCTTCATCAGATTTTGAAATATCTGATTTATTAACATTTTTAGACTTAATCGACACTTATGTCGATACTAAGACATGATCAGTTTTGTCGTTAACCGACACTGGTTTTGAAACTGAGACACTATCAGTTTTGTCATCAATCGACATTGATTTCGGCCCTGGGTCACTATCCGTTTTGTCATGGGAATATTTAATATTACTCCCTTCAGGCTTCATACCTGGACTGCATTTTTGATCAGATTTCGAAATATCTAATTTAGGGACATTCTGAGACTCAATCGACACTGATTTCGACCCTGAGTCACTATCAGTTTTGTCATGGGAATATTTAATATTACTCCCTTCAGGCTTTAGTGTAGGCCTGGATATAAGGAAATTAGTCTCATCAACAATAACATCCCTTACAGTCATATATTTTTCGCATTCTGTATTCCAAACTTTGTAGCCGTTTGGTTCATAGCCTACCAATATATTACTTTTCCGTGAATTATCAACAAATTTAATCTTATTTGTTTTATTATGTACATTCACAGTTGAACCGAATACTCTAAGATATTTAATACTAAGTTTTCTATCATGCCACATTTCATATGGTATTTTGGATTATTTCAAGGCTTTCATGGGTGTAATATTTATTAAATGAACGACTGTTAAAACCGCTTCACCCTAAAATCATTTTTCCATATTTTGTACCATTTAACATAGTACGAGCCTTTTCGGTTATCGTTCTAACCATACCATACGTTCTGCCACACCATTTAATTGTGGAGTTCTAGGTACTATTAAGTGATAATGATAAGTTATTCCTTTTTCTTTACAATAGTTTTTCATTTCGGTAGATAAATATTCTCCACCGTTATCTGAATACAAATTTACTACTTTAGAATTAAATTTTGCTTAACTTATTGTAATATAAACTTTGAATGCTGAGAATACATCTGATTTATAAGTCAACAGATACACAACCCAATAATGTGTCAACTGATCAACAAACAAAACAATTCTTGTTTTTAATTGTTGGAGGTGTAATAGGACCACTAACCACTTACATCTAAGTGCACTATAAACAGTGGTCGTTTTATACAATTTTTGTTGTAAGCCTTATTAAAAGGTAGTCGTGTCTGTTTCCCATTTATGCATGCTTCACACAAGTCATCATTTGGAAATACTTTTTCAATTAGTTTCATATCATCTATCATTTCATTACCTTTTAAATTCCAGGAATTTAGTATTACTGATATGTCCTAAGCCATGATACTATTAGCCATAGTTATTTTTATTACTTTGACATATTTAGGAAACCGACTAATTTACATTTATTGGTATTTTAAAATCCATAACAATTAAATGTTTTAAAAGACTTACCAAACATTACAACTTTACTTTCCTTTGTAATGTGATGCCTTGCTGGTCATAAATTGTCCAACCAGTCTACTGCATCTTTGAGACTGATAACAGATTGTATGGCGCTTCACTGCAGAATAGTACGTTCTCCAAAACTCCATGTATTTAGATATTGCTGATAGTATTTATTTTACCTTTTTAGTAGCTGAAATAAATTCACAAATATTAGCAATAGATTTTTTTACTGGTGGGATTAAGTATTCATGTGTAATGAAAAGATCGTCCCTGTTTATGATGTGGTCAGACTCTCCGAAATCCAACAAAAATAATTTTATTTGCATCATTTTCTTGCTAGTATTACTCAGTTATAAATGCAGAACCAGAAAAATCGTCTGATTTCGATGGTTTCTGTAATTCAATAGTTTGAATTGTTCTTTTTATATCTGGTTTTGTTTTTTTGATTACTTATTCTTTTGAAATAAAAACAATCTTGTTTCATATGTCCGTTGCGACCACAATGGTAGCATTTTATGAATTTCGACTTTTGTTTTCCTTTGAATTTTCTATTATTCAGTTTTGTCTTGTAATTATTACTTGATTTTGAATTCTTGTTATAAGTAGGTGTTTTTTGTTCAACATGTAATACTTTTAAGCTTGTGTTACAATTTTCATTTTTCAATTTTACTTCATGATCCAATAGTCTTGTTTTTACGAATGCTAAAGTAAGGTTATCTTCAGACAATGTTTCAATTGCAGTTATAACCCCATCATCAGGTTGTCGGCAGCGTAAGTAATAAGTGGGCAACTTTATCGGTTTCTTCTAATTTTGCCCCGGCCGCCGATAGCTCCGTGATTAAATCGTCAAATGTTGAGAAATGTTTTATCAAAGCCGTATCACCTTGTAATTTCAATCCCAACAACTTTTTTCTTTGAGCCAATTGAGTTGCTAGACTTTTACGTTCATAAAGTGAATCTAAACTTTGGAAAATTTCTTTCGCTGTAATAGTTTCATTTACGAAACCCAGATATGTCAAATACTCAACAATAATACTTTAGGCAACCCTATTCTTTTTCTCCCAGTCGCCGGATCGTGTTTCAGGAAGTTCGCCGTCAACAACTCCAATCGCGTCTAATTCACATAATAACGAACGAACTCTAAATTTCCAAACACTATATTTTTCACCTTCAAAAGGTTTAATGTTCCGTTTAAGTTTTAAGTTGTCCATTGTTCACGAAAACCTTTTGGATACTTTAAACAGTAATTGCACTTTTTATTACAATTTCTTAACTTGCAGCACTGGGCCCATAACCTATTGGAGGTTAGGGTTACTAATGAAAGACTCTATTATCGATTTAAATGAATATGATTTTATTAATCGATATTTAATATAGGAGAGGTGTGTGCGTGTTCTCTATTGTAAGACACAGTTGAGACAAAAGCTAAAGCAGTGCTATACCCTTCAGACCTCATCTACCTAGATGAAATAAGAGCCTGTTAATATAAACAACGTGTATGAAAGAGAAGCACTCTCTAACTATTTGTTAGAGTGAGATAGATTCATTTTTGATATATTCCAACAAATACAGCCTACCTTAGCCTAACTCGGCCACTATGGTCCATCACCCCTGCAATTACTGCGATCATTACCATTACCAAATGCAAGTGTCTTATCCACTTAATTCAACTTTCTTCATCATTTCATTTGATTTGATTAATATAAAGTCAAGTTTATATAAAGGAACAGTGTCTATGGATTCAGTCAATTGTATTTTTAGTTTTTCTGGAATATCTCGGAAAAGAATTTTTTTTTCGTGATATATCCATAATTTTTGCATATATTTAGGCAATTTTACATTTTATTTTACACTAGCTGTTGCCCGCGACTTTGGCCGCGTGGACAACTTAACATTATTTTGTATTACTAAATCCTAAAATAAATCTATCAATCTGGTTATGCATTGAAAATATTCATTTACATAAAATAGCCTGCCGATTGGACTACAGAATTAATAAAGTTGACATTTACTTCATTGTGTTTTTAAGAAAGTAATAATTTCACAGGTGATATTATTCCCTTTCCCCTCTCCTATTGTCTTTCCTTCCTCATGCCCTTCCCACCACGTTGAAAATCCCTTCCCCCGCCCCTTCCCGCTCCCTACCCCTACCCTTCCTCCGTCATTTTCCTTAGCCCTTAGCCCTTAGCCCTTAGCCCTTAGCCCTTAGCCCTTAGCCCTTAGCCCTTAGCCCTTAGCCCTTAGCCCTTAGCCCTTAGCCCTTAGCCCTTAGCCCTTAGCCCTTAGCCCTTAGCCCTTAGCCCTTCCCTTAATCCGCCCTTTATTCTCCACTGCCTCTGTCCTATCACCTCCCATTCCCGCTAGCCTCGCCCTAATCTTTCTTCTCCTCTAACTCCTTCCTACTCTCCCTCCTCCTCCCAACTTGCCGCTCCCATTCCTCTCTTCTTTCCTATCCGACTTCCTTCCCCTCCTATACACCTCCCTTATTGACACCTATTTCGCATATCCAATTAACTGTACAATAAAATGACTGTCAAACTGTTGGACGACATCCAGCCGCTTCCGGCCACCTTCAGCTCGCTCAGGGACTTGAAACTATGGAATGGGCGACGTGAAGATTGACGCAGTTTTCGGAATACTGCCCAGCCTAACTGGATTCTTATGTCAGCTTCCCTATCGAAATTAATTCTACCCAACTGTATTGTCTGCTCTAGGTAGATGTACTCCTAAACAACTTAGAAATTGACCTTGTCGACGATGACCTATCTAATACAGGGCCACTAATTATGGAATAACGAACTTTTTGTATCGAGCTTATGGAAATACCCTGAATTAGAATAGCTGAAATAAATAAATATAACTATAAATGAGCTTTAAAAACATTTTTCTCACTCTCTGTCAAGTTTTTGCAACGATCAGTAATGTTGAACTATACTGTCATACAAATGATATGAAATGAGAGGTCCTCTTGTAGATCGGCCTCCTGACATGATTTATACCAGATTGTGCCCCGAACTCAAAGCTATTAAATAGTGAAAACGCTGTCAAATTTTGTTCAGTAGTTTCCAAGATAGTAGCCCGTACATACACACATACATACAGACAGGCACGAATTTTTTTAATTCTATTTTTGGATTGACTTTAATGTAGGTACAGAGAACCAATTACCGCTGGGGTAAACGAGTTCTCGAGAGAAGACCGCGACTAGGCAAGCGTAGTGTGGGACGCCCTCTGGATAGATGGAGCGACGATCTGCGTAAGGCGGCTGGCAGTGACTCGATGAGAAGAACCGAAGATCGGGTTCAGTGGAGCACCTTGGGAGAGGCCTATGTCCAACAGTGGGCTCTTTCAGGCTAATGATGATGATGATATTTTTCAAAATTTTATCTCCATCTGTTCAATAGTTTTTGAGTTATCCTGCGGACGGCCAAAAAAGTTTCACTATAAGGGTATTCGCTTTAACAGAACCCTAAAAAGCTTTTTTATTCATATTTTTAGCACTGCCAGTAATTTAAGTCATCATTTATAATTATTACTGTCTGCTGCTGGAATTTTAATGGACACCTTTTCTGTCCCAGGATTATAAATATACTGTGGGACGATTTCCTGCAGACATCAACTCTATAATTTGTACTGTACTAGTAAAGGTAAAATCTATAAATATATCTGGGTCGAAGTGTAACTTTGTCTGGTTATTTGAAAAGTAGATTGAACTTTTGATTATAGTAGAGAGATTTTTATTATATTTGATTGTCAAAATATTTCAAAAGTGGCCAAAGGGCGACAATATTACGCCACCTTTTTAATGTATTAAAAGTATGTATCGTCAATTGAATTGAATTTTAATATAAATAAACATGAACATTTTAAGATTTCTTGACGCTTCTACGATTTCAGGACTCTCTACTAAAACATCTGCCATTGGTAACTTTTGTGAAAATTTGCGTAATACCTTCAATTTGCGTTTCTTGGGACAGTAAGTCCCCAATTTGTTTCTCATTTAAGCCTTTCATGTGACCCCGAATATTTGTTTTACTAAAAAAGGGCAAGGTTCTTCAGGAACAATGAACGACCTCGATGTTTCAGAAAATAATTGGGCTGTCAATCCTGGGCTGAGTTCTGTGAGGTTTGGTGTCAATCAATGTCTTGAGTCCACCTTAAGTAGCCACTGTTAGTACATAGGATTTATTTTCAAATGTTTAACAGGAAGTAACGTAAAAATATACGTATTTTCTTAAAGATTGGCGCGTTCCATCTTTGGCCTCGACGTCGCTATTGGTGAGATTGAGGTCAAGCATGAACCTATTTGGTTCAAAGAGGAAGGAGGTTTTAGTCCAAATATGGACGCAGTGTGTGTAGTAATAATGTATTTTACATCGTTTGGCACAGAAAGTTGTTTTTAAAATTAACCCGTTAAAATTGTCGATTTTAAAACATTTTTCATAACAATAGTTTGAAGATCAATACAGCAGGTTCAACGGAAATAAATTTGATTTAAACCCAGAACTTCGACGAACTTAAACTTTTTAAACTCCGAGAGTTTTTTTTTTTTCTTCTTTGGAATCCTCGAATGTTGGAAAGAATCGTTCTGCCGTCTTATTAGTTCGATCTTTAAAGTTTTAAAGACTAAGCGTTAATGTGGCAGATGTGCCACAATAATTTTTACCATCTATTGAAACATTTACTTATTAAATACTTATGATAGATTGGGTGATTTCTTGTAATATATTGGCTGAAACTCCATTATACAGTTTTAACTCTTAATATACAGAAATATAGTTACAGATTTATTTATTGAATTTGAATTTAGCAGCGGACTCAATAATAGTGGACTCCCAGAAATCCTATCAAGATAGAATGGTGAAGTAGGCGCGAGACGAGTGCCAACGATCTTAAGTCAATTTCGGATAAACATAGACAAAAAATTGGCAAAAATGACATATTACGAGTTTCCTAACTGCATAACTGTATCTCCTCACTAAAAATGTGACCGCGACACATAAAGGGTGCGCAGGGTGCGCTGTGTCCGAAAATCGGCACGCGCGGAACTGAAGTAAACAAATGGCTATAACCGTTCTATCTTGATAGGATATCTGTGAGTGGACCTCTATCGCTTTATGTAATGTTATATTATAACCAATTTAATATCAAAATGCCATAGTATTTTTATCTTTCAATTTCTATTACTAAAATATCTAATTTGCTAAAATCAAATCTTACAATACTGTTCTTGAGTCAACAAAAGCAGTTTTAGATTGGTGAACGAAACGTAAATGAACAAATCGGATCGCGGTTTTAATATACAAGAGAAAATTTGCTGTAGAAATATAAAATCTGTTTGTTTAATAAAACAAAGTGTAGCTCACAAAGTTCCTAGGGGCCGAGAGTGGGTTTTGGGGAGAAGGTTGTTAAGGATTTTATGTTTGTGTATTTTAATATTAATAGAGCTAATGTTGCTTAAAGGTCGTCTGGAAGTTATTTTATAAATCAACGTTGGCAAGTTTATGACATGAAGTTAGTCTGATATTATATCGTCAATGCATCAACTTATATTTTTGTTTAGAGAAGTTTGTTTAGCGATAAGTATAGCTACTTGTCATTTTTATATTACACAAGTTTAAATTGCCATCATTGCGAGATAGGCAGAAACTACCCAATAAGGGTTTCGGTTTCAAGTAAATAAATTAATATTCTTCTTCTTCTCTGTCGTTCCCTCACTGCTGAGGATCGCGACCGTATAAAATGCGCCTCCACACATTGCGGTCATTGGCCAGCCGCACCGCTTCATGTAAGGATCCGCCAGCCACCCTCCTCACCAGGTCTGACCACTTCGTCGAAGCTCGTCCTCTGGCACGCTTGCCCTCCATTTGTCCCAGGAAATTTTACATACATATGCATACACTTGCCTAATCCCAAAAATTTCTTCTGTGCTATGGAAATTAAACAGGGATACGACATTTCACTAGATACAATATAGCAATATAACATCCAGACCGGGACCAACTTGTACAAAATGTTCTGTCCCCGGTGGTAATCGAACCCACGACCTCTGCCGCTGGAGTCCAATGACAAGACACTAGGCTAGTTTTTTTTATATGTTACCCTTCTATTTATAAGTGTTCTCTTATAAATAGAAGGGTAACATATAATACTCCTTTGGTGTGTCTGCTCAATTTTTCCCTAAATAGTCTTTGGACCGCAAGACCTTATTGCAGGAAACGGAAGTTCCTAATCGCGTCGAGACCGGATCTCGCCAACTTCGACATGCGATGGCATCTAGGTACCAACAGTTTAAGAGTTAGAATGATATCATTAATTTGTCTGGAAAAGGTTCAACAATAATACCCCAAAGCCCAAATTAAAAAGTAAAATAAATGACTTATTTATACCTATAAATGCTGCTAGAAAGGATTTGCAGTGACAACAGCATTATGGTCGGAGACTCTTTTTTTGGTTCACGAGTCAAAATCTTCTTAAGATACCTACTGGGGAGGAAAGTCGGGTTATGTTAGATTTTTATCCACTACAACCGCCTCAGTAGGCCACCCTCAGTGCAAAGGGAGACTCCAGGCTCTTCTACTGATTTCACCGGATCCTCCCAAGCACTGCGCCGAAGCTCTGTCCCAGGGGGAGATAATCGGAGACCTGTCCTATCCAGATCAGGAGTCCTCATCATCAGCCGAAATACCTCCTCAATAGAATTTCACTTTTGGTGGGTTGTCCATTGGGAGATGTGCCATAATTACCAAGCTTGGCAGGCGGATTTGTGATCTCAGTAACGATCTTAATATATACAGGAGGACACTGCCATGCGTCCCTGGTGTAAACCCTTAGACGCTATGATGACACCCACGGGAAGATTGGAGTAAGTCCTAAACCTCATACCATGAAGCAAAATAATTTTTCGTAGTTTCCAGTAGTCACCTCAAAGTTTTTTCCTTCAGGATTGACACTAATTGGTTATTAAATTAGATAACAGATGATTTTAAAATGTCATCTGTTATCTAATTTAATAACCAATTAGTGTCAATCATGGAGGTAAAAACTTTAACTGTTGCCCGCGACATCGTCCGCGTAGATAACTTAACATCAAAAATTATTATGTATTTCCCGTAGGAAGAAGATGTTTTTTCGGGATAAAAACTATACTATGTCCTATTCCAGGACCTAACCTATATGTGTGCCAAGTTTCATCACGATCCGTCCAGTGGTTGAAGCGTGATTCAGTAACAAACATCCAAATATCCAATTATCCAAACATCCAAATATCCAAACTTTCACATTTATAATATCAGTAGGAAGGATACCCCACAGGCTTTTCGGTGAAGGAAAACATCAGGAAACCTGCGTAAGAAGTAATTCTAAGGTGTATGTGAAGTCCACCAAATCGGCTTGGGGCACCGTTGGTGCACAGGGGTTTGGCACAAAAGATCCTGAAACGTTGTACTGTCTTCCTGGCCCCCTAAGAAGATAAGATGAATATCTTTTAAGAAGTTTTGTTAAAATTGTTAAGATTTTGGTTTTACTTCGCAGAAATAAATACGTTCCTATATTTTCATATTTCTATCGACTAGTCTATATCGCCTCAGATTTTACCCGATCACTGCGGAGTAAATTAAAAGTCTGCCTCCTACGCACATTTCTGGGCAGGCAATAAATCGAGTAAAGGTAGGCAAAGATATTTTCCCGCAAACACGTCATTTTTGCCCCGGGACCTACGATATACGAGTAGTACCTATAGCTGAATTATTCCTGAGTGGGTTTATATTAAAAGTCTTATTCTTAAGCTGTATATACAAGGGTGACAGCGTTACTGCGTCGCTATTTTTACAGCTATTTTTACAGGTAAATATACTGTTTTAACATGACTGTCGACCCGAAACTAATTTTTCTATTCTGATGGTTTAGAATATTAAAATACATAAATATACTGAACCAGGATAATATTCGTTAAACTACAAAGCCATTTTGTACTCTCTAACGTGTTTTTTTATTAACCAACTAAAATTATAAATGTGAAAGTTTAGATGTTTAGATGCTTCTGACTCAATCACGCTTCAACCTGTGTATGGATCGGAATGAAACTTGACACACACATATAGGTTAGGTCCTGGAACAGGACATAGGATTGTTTTTACCCCGAAAAACATCTCATTCCTACGGGACACCAAATTAATATGAATTTATGTCATGTTTGAGGTTTTTAGGGACGATGGTTACGAAAATGATATTTACTTTGAAATTCAAGATGTGTAAATATCGAAGTCGCGGGCAAAACCTAGTTCCTGATAAGCGTTTGGTATTTGACTAAGACAGGCGCCAAACGCTTATCTACATGTCACATAGCCCGTTAGAGAGTATAAATAAATAAAATAAATAAATATCTCAGACATTCACACCAATTATCCAGTCCCAAACTAGGCAAAACCTGTGGTATGGTTACTAGATAACGGATACACATACTTAAATAAATATATAAACATCCAAGACTTGGGTACAAACATTCATATTCATCATAAGAACATTTGCCCCTAGCAGGATTCGAACCCACAACCTCCGGTGTGGCAGTCCGAGAGCTACCCGTTCCGCCACGGAGGTCGTCATATAAATGGATTTGTAGTTTAACGGATATTATCCGAAAAGCTTACGGAGTAGGCAATGTCATTTCATACCATGAACGTATCACGTCGTACAGTAACAAAGCCAAAAGATGGCTCGTTTACCAATTTTCAAATTTTTTTGTTTACTCACACGAAAAACTGTAAAGAATGTGGTTAAATATAACCACATTTTTTACAGTTTTTCGTGTGTAACCTTTTTTTAGGTCGGTGGGGTATTTCGTAACTTTTAGTGAGACAATTCGGCATCCCTACAGCTTTGCGATCAAAACACGACTAAGAAAAAAGTGTGCTTATATCGCCATTAAGCACACATTTGCCGTCCTGTTAACAGCGCGCTGATGCGAAGTACTTGGTATGAAATGTCATTGGGAGCAGGCGACTTATCAATATTAATTTACCCAATAAGGCGAATTAAGTTTACGAAGCCCTGTACTTAATTCACCCAAGTGATCTGCTACAGGTGAATTAACAACGTCTACCGCACCGTCAATTACCGTCGCAGATGTTGATGGTTCTTTAGTATATGGAGAACTCTGGTGCAAATCTCAGCCGTAGCGTAATACCTTATTGATTATTTCTTAACTCACAGTGCGTAACTTTCCATTGATACGCGTGGCATGAACTCTGCGCAATCACTGCCGCGTTTTCTTTATTGCGCAATGAGCCAGTGGTTAAAAGTCTTGAGGGGTTTCGCATTTTTAATAGCATATTCGCGTTGTACACACTGTTTGCTGCTGCAGCACACATACTGTGTCTACTACAGTATTACCACACAGTACTGATGTCCTCCCCTACAGGTCGGTCACACAAGTCGGTTCTACTCACGGTTTGTCGGATAAGTTCCTCACGTTGTTTCTGCTCACTCGTGCAAGCGAGTGTGATATTAAATTATCGGCCGACAAGCCGTGTGACACGATCCCGGCGTGTGCACCCGACCTTTAGATTTAGTGTTGTTTCTGCTTGTATGTAATGTTGCACTGTATGTGTTATGTTGCAGCCATTAAATGATTATTCTTTTCTATTCTACATAGTGTAGATACACCTTTACGAAGTTAATCTAGATTTCCTGCATTACTGGCTCAAGCCCCCTGGGAGATCTAGATTCCACATTTTGCCCACCTACCGTCCGAAGATCACGTACTATCTTGTGTTCAGGTAAACACGTTAGCCGACTGTTACATGTTGTATACAAGTTCTCTCAATTAGATTTTAGTCTTGAATGAGAATGTACTGTTGTGGAAAATTAGGTTAGGTTGAACAAACTAATTGTAATTTATTACTCATCTGAATCGAAAGTGTCAGTCTACCAAACACATGTGTCACACAACCGATGAACGATAGGTTTGCGGGTGAGCGTGGACGCCCTGCCATATGGACCGACGACCTCAGAAAGGTTGTGTCTGGATCAGCCTAAATACGTCCACTGCTGGACCTAGGCCCCCCCAATAGAATACCACTTTTGGTGAGTTGTCCATTGGGGGATTTGCTATAATCACCACGCTTAGCAGGCGGATTGGTGACCGCAGTAATGATCTTAATATACACAGGAGAACGCTGCTGCCCGTCCCTAGTGCAATCCCTTAGTCGCCTTGACGAAACCCACGGGAAGAATGGGGGTGGCCCTATTCTGAGTCGGGAACCACACGGCCATTAAGCGTTCAATACGAACTTATTGTCCCGTTGTAAAAACATGCCAATGCAAAGTTAGCGGGACGTAACTTGAGCTCTGATTTATATTTACCAGCGCTCATATAAACACTTGACTTCATATAGTACAAATTCATCGATCCATATTTATTATTAAAGCTTTTAATTAAAACGCTAAACACCTTTTTCCTGGCTTAATATCTTCTACATAAATGTTCATCATCATCATATCAGCCCTTAGACGTCCACTGTTGGACATGAGCCTTTCCCAATGAACCCCACCACGCCCAGTCCTCCGCCCTGTTGCCTTTAAGAAACCGCTTGAAACGATAAACCCGCCTATAGTCAACTATATGCAACTGTTTTGTATTATATGAACGAAAAAAATCACTCAATGAGTCTACAGTTAAAAAATCTACAAATGAGAGTGAAACGTGAGATGAAACAAACAACAGACAGATTTTAACTAGGATAACAATTTAGTTATCTCAGACAGTGACGTCCTCTCTGGAAAGGAGGGATCTTGAACCTTGGGTCTTAAACTAGAAAAACAAGTTTCATTTGCTCCACCTGTTTGTTTGTCTAAAGACTGGGTATGTAACTTTTAGTTTAAGCCTCGCAGTAAGAACTTTGCTTTTCATTCTGAAACACTGCGTTCTCGTTCTATCAACCACATGATTTATTAGTGCAAATGATAATAGAAATGTTACTGCAGAACTTTCATTTGCATTTTCAGGATTGCTAGAAAGATTTACACATGCATTCGTTTATAGAGTTACTACAGTTTCTTCAGCAGTTGAACAATTATGATCAGAGATCAGAATGAAGTAGTGTCATTTATGGACTTGCTATGAAATGTTTGGATATTCCAGTATTTTTTCATAGATTTATTTGTAAAAAGAATGCATCATTTGTTTGTCATTCATTTATTCACTAAACTTCATACATTACACAATGTGGACATTCCGCATCGAAAATAAAATACGAATAATATGAAATTATCTTTTCTAAATTGGATAATATACATTGGTGACGTCCTCAAAAGGCTGGGATCCGCAGTGAGACGAACATAAGGAAATACATGAAAAGGTTGATAAATGTGAGTGAGGCTAGTGAGGTGTGTCACGATCGCGCAAATTGGTGATACTACCCCTCTGGGACCAAGGCGTGAGCATTATGTATGTATGAATGCTTAGGTATATGCATATATATGACCATAATGGTCAATAACTCGTGGAACTATAAAACTTGTGAAAATGCGGGCTCTCAAGTTTCCCACATATCAATCCATTATACACGAACAGCTATAAAATTGAGAGATTTTACAAAGATTCTACTTTTATGGCTTTTTATGACGATATCTTCTTGAGATGGCATGTCGAATAACTCTTCAATCTGCTCTATCATCACAGAACGAGCACGATGAGCTGATAGACTAGAAATATTAACCCCGGTCTGAAAACTGAAGATGGGGTGTTATGTTTTTATACCCTGATACGAGAGAAGATCACTCTCTAAGTGTAAAATGTTGACAAAACAGATTTTTTCTGATATCTATTTAATAAATTGTTTCGGAGTCCAGAAATCGTATCGTATTGGTTTTGATTATAATGAACTTGATATATATAACTTTTAAATTAACAACTTTACCACGGCACTAACTTGTTTTAGGTAATTTAATTTGATTTACTTATGCAATTTCTAAAAGTTATAATAAACCGGTCACAATAGGATTTTTTGTTTGTGTTGTTTTACCCTATGTTTATTTCCAAATACATTTCTCACCTAAAACGAAAAGTACCAGGTTATCATGAAACACGGGCGATGTACCTAATGGTGATCATTCGTCAATTTTTACTACCGAGTCGCGTGTTCCGATAGAATCAAAGAACTTTCTACGGCCTTCTGGACTTGAGTAAACATGACTATCGCATTGAATTGAACAATAAAATCCGAAAGATAAAAACTTACTTGCTTTTACCGTAACATTTATGACCGCTGGAACAAAGTAAAGTGATTTCCAAATTACTTCAGTAAAGATGAAACTGAGTAATGAAAGATCATAGATATGTGGAGTTCTTACATGTTTTGTTTGTAAGAGAAAAGTGGTTTCTTTTATTGAAACCGGTAAATTGAAGTAAAGATCTCCTCTGAGCCGTTATCCCAGCCAACCTCACTCAGCAGAGCTTTTTCTCATGTGCTGTTTTCTGAGACTTCACAAAAAATAATCATTCCCCCTTCCATATTGCAGAAGGCAAGAAGCGGTTCCTCCAACTTTCAATCTTTTTTGTGTATTAACTTGTCTGGCGTCCAAAAAAGCAAAGAGTAATTTTATGAAGGACCCACCTATCTTCCTTATAATAGAACGACACTGTAGGTAAACCATGGCTCTATGGAAGTGGAGGATGTTAGAGGAGGAGAGCTGTTCAATCCAGGTGCCTAAAACAACCAACCAGGCCTACTACGTGTGATAGAATTAATTAGAAGCTGAAAACTTTTCCATTCAATTCAAAAATCCGTTCATGATTGGAGGCTAATATATTTTTCCAACGTCGTTATTCCTGTGTTCAAAATTGGCGTTAATGAGTCAGTCACTTAACCTATAGCTAATGATAATGACAGAAGCTTTTGTAGCTATGAGGTTGATATTATAGGCTTTCTGACTTATTATAGGTACGACTAATGACTTTGCAGCAACTTGATATAACATAACGTCTATCCGTCTTCGTATATTTTGCTTAAAATTCGATAACCGCTTCACAGATTTTTATGCAGTTTTACTTAGATGGTAGCCTGGGGTTGCAAGATGATGATCCGACAAGGAACGGTTTTGGTATAAGTTTTGCACGAGTTTTCTTTCTATTGGGAATGATACTACTCATAAAAGACATTATTTTTATTTAATTATGAAAATATCTACGGAAACTAAGACCGAATCGCTTATTCTACGCGAGTGGAGCAGCAGGCGATGGCTTGTTGTACTGTTCACTCATTCGTTCTAGAATAATGTGTATAATTTTGTTAAATATATCATTTTTGTTTTTGTTCAACCTTGTGGAATCGACGTGAAAGCTGTTCGAAGTCAATATATCGCTATCCATAAAAATAATGGACTTGTCGTCCGTTGCCTTTAGTATCAACCTTGACAACTTGGGGTTAAATTCTTTCTGTTAACGTATATTTTGCAGAATGTAGCTATTCAGCGATCGAAGTGAAGATTAGAAATGTTATTATGTCCACAATGTACATGACTTCAATCAAGTAAATCACCGAAACCAGGTAATAAATCTTTATTGCAGTCTTGGCCTTCTGAGTAACAAGGGTCGTGAATTCTAATTCCACTTGGGACAAAGATCTTTAGAGGAACCAGTTGGTTTGTGAGTGAATGTTACAGTTGTAAATATATGCCTAAGTTATTAACGCAGATTACTGATGTGAATTGTTTTAGTAGGCTTATGTTTCGACCCCGTCCAGGCTTTCACACTCCCGGCACGCTATACAAGCGAAGATATTTAATTACCTACTATGGCTACAAACCTACCATCCTGTCCGTATACGTTTTTGTGTGCGTGCGTAAATTATTGTACGGCTACTACTGCACCTAGTGCGCGAACATAGTCCATCGAGAGAGGGACAACGTTATACGTCAACAACATAAGTGCTTCTCTTTCTAACTTAAAGCGTCGATCTCTCTGCAACGGTCGATACTTAGTGCGTTGGCGTAGTAACTTTGTACTGTGCTCTATTTTGCTGGCGACGTTAAACTGGCTGTAGGTGAGTGTCGATTCGTAACGTAGTAATATTTAGTAGTCCCTGCTTTAAACGACATCGCTTGTTTAGCACTGCCCGACACATCCCTTTTCTCGCACAGCGATGGTAATGTTACAATCTCACATAACTTAAAAAAATATATATATGCCTAATTTCCCTGGGTAAGGCAAGGGAGTGATAAATCTGCTTCCTCTCATAGTCCTTTCAGAAATCGTAACGAAATCATAAAGCGTTTACATGCTACAAATAGATTCACTGCGAGTGTGTCTAAAGAGAAGAATAGAGATATGTGTCAGGACCGCGATTCTTTCTGTCTACTCTGTATGGAAGAAAGGAGATTATATTTTATAATAACTTAACACTATGTCGCGTCATCGTCATGTTAACACTTTGATATCCATTGCTAGACATAGGCCTTAATGAACGCCACCTCACCCAGTCCTCCGCCCTCCGCATCCAGCCGCTTCTGGCCACCTTCCTCAGGTCGTCAGTCCATCCGGCGGCGAAGGGTCACAGCCTGCGCATGCCGATATGTAACTCGTCGTCGTTTGGAATAATAACGTTTTAATTTTAAATTAGCAAAGGGCTATTGTTCTTGCGTTCAGTTCATTGCGTGACTTTATGAAATAAAGACAATTTGTTAGTTAATAAAATTATGAGCCTTCGGTATGGGTCATTATATGGGCGCGCACACTCTTACTTACGAAAACTTAAACGTGAGATTACTCGAAATTTACACATTTTTACTTGCCACTATTACATTCGGCCAGGGAAAGACCTTATCTACGAAAAGAGGCGTATAATAACTTCCATCCTTAACCGTCTGTCTCCATACAAATCTATAAAGCTGTATAATCGCTCCACATTTACTGTCTCATGTTTTTGCTTTGCGGTCGCAAAAAGGACATTCCACCTGCACCCCCTACGTCACATCCACCGCCCTTCGCGAATCCTGTGTCTCCCGCCCGCCCTAGCAGTTCCGACGCCGCCGCCGATCGCGACGCACGCTCGCCTACGACGGGTATCGACCGCGTGTTTGTGACGTGTTCCGAACGTGTTTTTGTATTTGACCTGTATTTTTCCAACAAAATAACGGTAAGTTATGTCTTTTGCTGTATATTTGCTGTTGTTAGCATAAGTGTTGGTGTTCGATGCGCTTAAAAGTGGGATTGTAAGGTGGCTTGTTGAATTGTTGGAGATCGGCGTTTTGATTGTATCTGTTGTAAGGTTTCGGCTAAAACAGCTTTTGTAATTATTCTTTGATTGGAAACTTTGAGATCTTTAATTTATATTTCAATTAATTAGAATATGTACCTAGACGTGCAACTGAAATCGTGTATTTTAAAAGCAATCCAACTGTTTATGTTTTTGAGCCTTATATATTAACTTTGCCTGTAATATTTGTCTGTTTTTAACCCAACAAAGGGGTAAACAGTCTTGAAATTGATTTTGACTATTATTAACAGTGTCTCAAGCATGATTTTTCGTGTAATTATCAAACTAACACAAAATCTGACAAAGCCTGATCATACTTCCACGCACGGGCTTATTAGCTACAGATTAAATCTGGTTAATATCTACGAAACCACGGAGTTTGAAATCAATAATTCTGCCATATTTTAACCTATTATTAGTTCATAAGATGATTTACACTACAAATATTCCTTTATGATCCCAAGCTATTTCACCTTCTCTGCTAGTATTTTAACTGTAAACTAAGGAGAGTCAGATACATAGATAAAATTAATTAAGGCTTTAAAAAAATTACATTCATTTATAATACAGTGATATCATAGTAAACCTACAGCATTGCATGTCTCATTGGCATTTACTGGAATTAGAATTAGACGGTAACATTATCATACACTGTGCCTCTAATTTGATTAATATGTGTATGATCTGTTATACCACTGAAGGTATTTGTAGCACCTGATTCTCTATATACATCCAGGTGTAGGTCTAATACTCAAGAAAATCTAATATCACTTCCTTGGGGATCGAGGATAAAAATCACTCAATCAAGCTTAAAAAAAATTTAACAAACCTAACTTAATTGCTGTTCAATTGATCAGCTGCTTATCAACTGGGCTGTCTAGCTGAATGCCGCATCAGACTGAAAAACGTCAAAAAACTTACGTTTAACATTACCCAAGCTTTGATTACTTTTAGAATAACTGTCTCCAGATATTTACTCGTCTGATTTCCTATAAAGACATATTTGGAGGTATATTTACATCGTTTCTTTGAGAACAGCCTTCCCTCCACATTTTTTTCCGCGCTGTTATTACAGTCAATAAGGAAAGATCGAAAACTGTACTCACGTAGCATAATAAGTTTTGCAAATAACTTATTGAGTTGTGGAACAAAAGTTTTTCTACTATTATAAGTCAGTAGCCGTTTAGTTGAGTTATAACTGGTTTTGCTTTTGTTATAACTTATAACATTAGGTTTTTAGGGCTTTATTCATGTTGGTTTGGAGGTTTAATTTTCCCGTGGTAAAAAGTAGCCTATATTACTTTCCGGATTATTAACTACCTGTGTACGCAGAGGATAGAGATAACAAGCAAACACTGCAATACCGACGGCTGTTGGGGAAGACGAGTTCTGGAGTGGAGACCACGGATTGGCACGCGCAGGGTGGATCGCCCCGCCGCCAGAGGGACGTCGGTCGACGACGACCTGAAGAAGGTGGCCGGAAGCTGATGGGCGGAGGACCGGGTGTGGTGGCGTTCATTGGGGAAGGATTATGTCCTTATGTCCAGCAGTGGACGGCTAAGGGCTGACATGATGATGATGATGAAAGCAAACACATATACATATCACTTTACTGATAAATACGGCCCAGATTAGACCTCACTTATACAAAAATGTATGTCCCCACTGAGAAGCGAATACCTGGTCTTGAATATTCGAGGCCAACGCCCCAATCTACAGACCAACCAAGAATCCTTTTTTCTCGACCACTTGAATCTCTATACTTTTATACCTTCCTGCTTCCTGTTAAGGGCGAAGAGAATATTAAATAGGTACCTACTGTTTATTTATTTTTTCACAACCTTTTAACCTTGTTCGCAAATTTTCTAAACTCATAATAAAATCGTTTGGTAAGCAGTAAAGTCGAGAGAAAATAGCTTGTTAACTCTATGTAAAGAGATGTAAGGATTTTTTGGCACAACGTCAGCTTTCTCCACACTCAGTGAAGCAAATAAGGAACCGGAAATCAGATTTGAATTTGTTTACATTTGTATTACAATATGTGTAAGTATATGCATATGTCGTATGGAAACATACAATATTAGTTTTTTCAAAAAAAAAATTGTTCTTGTTGGGTTTACGCTTGACCTCAACTCTAATGGTAAGTGAGGATGAGGCCTAATTAGGAGCGCTTAACCCTAAAATGCCTATTCACTCTTCCTTTAAAAAGATCTAATTTATACTTGTCCGGGAATACCGAAGCTGGCAGTAAGTTCCATTCCTCAGCAGTTCGCATTATGAAAAAGGATGCAAAACTCTTCATTAGAGAGGTAGTTTGCTATATTCGGATGAAGTCCCTCTCCACTCCGGTGACGGAACAGAAATGGGGGAATTATATCGTGCAAATTGAAATACGAAGCTAAAAGTTTTGAGATTTGGCATTACAGTTCAGGCGGCCTAATCGCTTTAAGCGATTTCTGCCAGATAGTCTTTCAAACTTCCAACCATCATACGTAACATCACCATCAATTAGCTTATCCATTGTTCCTTACACCCTGGTTTTCCGCCTTCTTCATCCAACTGCTCTGGCTACCTCTTTTAAGTCATTATTTATTTTTATTCCTGTTGGGTTCACGATTAACCTCAACCTGATGATAAATAACGATGAGGTCTAAGGTGGAGCGCGCTTACCCAAACGATGTCTATCATTAATCCATCTATTTAGCATTATGTCACACCCCCGGAGCACCTGTCCGAACACGTTTGTGTGTGTGCGTAAATTGTTGTAGGGACGGCAGCAGCGAGCATAGCCGAGCTCCTTTCGGAGCAACGTCATACGTCACCAACACAAGTGCTTCTCTTCGTAACTTATGACGTTCGATAAACGCCGGTACCGGAAGCGAAAAAAATCCTTGTTGATTTTATTGCTTTCTAATCATATTCTTACACACCATATTGTTTTATCATTAATAATCTTCAATGATATATATATCATATAGATAAATATATCAATATGCATATAAGTATACCTCAAATTATAACATCAGTAGATCGACAGATCTAACAATAACAAACATACAAAAAAAACATACCGTCGAATAGCGAACCTCCTCCTTTTTGAAGGCGGTTGAAAATGCAAACGACACGCAGCGAACGTCGACAGTCCTATAGTGTATACTCCCAGCCGTACTTCTACTTAGCGGGCGAAGAAAACTGTCGCTTATTTAAGTAGTAATAATATGTATTCTTTGATTGGGGCGTCCACTGGTCTGCGGTCCTAGCATAAGTGGTCCAAATCAAAAGCCAACATTTCAAAACTGTATTTTTATGTTTTGAAGTGTCGAAACATTTTAAAGTAATAATTCAAAAGGAAACAACAAAGTCTTTCAGAAATGAATAACGGGTGTTAAAAATTTCTTAACAATAGAATAAACAAGAACGCTATAAGAGGAGAAACAATTTTCTTATGAACAACAATTAAAACATCCACTCTGTGAATGGAGGGCTTTGTTTAGCTTTGGGGGTTTATTTTGAAAATCATGCGTCATGTTTTATTTATTTAAAATACGATAAGTGTGTATTTAGGTATGCAACAAGAAACAGGAGGATTCGATTGATTTAATGTCTGAAGTAATCACTGTCTACGATAAGACCGCGAATATTTTTAGTAGTGTCAAAATTCTACTACGTTTTTACCGAAGGCGGTGCTCGCGTAGTCGCCTCTCGCTCACGCTTACAAAGTTTATTACCCAATACCGGTCAACGTACCGTTATATTACTGATATTAATATTACACATAGGGAAATACCGGTTAACCGGATACCAGTGCCAAGGTACCCGTACCGGTATTTCAATGAGACTTTAGTATTCGGTATTATTTTACAATTTTGAATTACCGGTTATGATGGTCATACAAACGGACTACAAAGTCATCATATAACATAAGGGATCCGTATTTTCATTTCGAGGTACGCAACCCTAAAAAAGACAGCAGTTGACCGGCAGTACTTTAAAAATCTGCATCCAGACTTTTCTCCACAATTTCTTAGAAACCTGGAGTTTGTTCGCCTTAAAGAGTTAGCTTGAGTGCATTTCTGTGTAGTTGAAATAAGAAAAAAGACATATTGTCACAAAGGCGTGGTGTAAATTTGAAAGGACTGTCTCTCTTTTTTGTTTGGGATATTTTTCTCGACGTCTAGTGCATTTTTTATATCAATCTAGCTTCTACCAGCAGTATTGAAATTTCTATTTGCTTATGGCAAGATTTTCTACAGTTCAAAGAACCATTTTTCTTCTTTCAAAGTCAATAACATTTACTGGATATACAATACAGTACACTTGGTACATTTATACACGTAATTTTTTTCGACTATCGCTTCGTAGGTGTTAGGGCTGTAAAGAAGAAACGGCGCAACAAACTTACAGTAACACATCTTTTAAAATCAAGTTTGTGTACAATTACATAAAGATTACTTTACTACATGCATCTTAATCATTTAAATAGTCGTCTATTTTATAATAGACTTTTTACAAAGCTGTTTTTAATGTGATTCTTAAACTTTCTGTCAATTATTATTTAAGATATATTTTAGTAACTACGTATTCAATGAGATCTCATAATAAACCCCTTATAAAGATATCTTAATTTGCAAAGTTTCGCTAATAATGGGTCATTAGATTAAAATGTCCCTTCTCAGACTTCGAATGAAACAATATATACATGTATATAAATGAAGATATTGAAACTTCCGTCCCTTCGTAATAGAATTTTGGAGAACTGAAGTTTGGAGATGTACCAGTTTTGTTTTAGACGGAAGTTGTAAAAGGAATGTTCTTTAAGTGATGGAAACATCGTTATATGGAGCTCTCACTTAAAACTTAATCCCCCATTCCTCAATCGACGCCCACTACTGGACATAGGGCTTCCCCTATAACCAGGGAGCGGAATCTAGTGGCAATCTGGAAATGTTTACATTTCAACCTATTTTTAGGGTTTTGTAGGCAAATGGTAAAACCGGAACCATTATAATTTCATCAAGTCTCTCTCTATGTCCCTGTATCGCATTGCCGTTTGTACAAAAACAATAAATACAAAATTAACTATTTTTGATTTTTATTACAATTTGCGAAGATGTGACATCATAGCACTAAAGTAAATAGATAGCTTGCTCGTTCAATTTTTACTGAGTGGGATGATGTCACGCTTCCATTACACGCTTGGTTTGACAGTTTCGAGACGTTTTAACTTCTATGAACCAAAGATACAAAAATCTAACATTGTTTTATTTAAATATAGTTTAAACGTCAAAAGAGTTCAAATGAAATGGAAACAAATTAAATTATTCACAATTCTTAACTCAAAAGCTACGTTTTTCATTACTTTTCATAATTTATTTAAGACTAGTGAAGCACCAGTCTTTGTTCTTTATGTTGAGAATTAGACATAGCTTTTTGCGATAAAATTAGCTTTGTTAAAGAAATACACATTTTCTCATTAACTATAAGTTTTACGAATTATAAGTTCAAGGAATAGTTTTTTTAATTAAATAGATCTTTTTTAATATACATTTTTTCGAATAAAAAAAAAGACTTACAAATGAAGATGCCTTCGAAAAGTATTTGTCTCGTTAGCACATGAGAGTTGCATGCTCCGTTGATGCGGTATTTATTGTTGGAACTTACACCGCCTTTTGAGGACAGTAAGTGCCCCATAGTATATCAGTGACTGCCCCTTAATACCTAATATGCTTTACATTAATATTTATGACGTAGTAACTTAGCCAGTTGTCAGAGACTGATCTCTGTTTTTTTGTAGTTGTAATTTTAAATTAGGAATAGGGGTTTAGTTATTTCACTATAAAATATAACAACTAACACAATAACTGTATTTGTTTGTGCAATAAAGTGTATTGTATTGTATAATGTGACATAATTTATAAAGTTAGCACAGCATCCCGACCTCTTTAAAACAGTAGGGAGGAATGCAAGTGAAAATTGCAGTTATTTTGATCTTTTGGCAGATACAATTTGATAATCTTTCGTGCTGACTGATCATCTCACTCCCCCATTTCCTTTATTTTATAACTTATTTGCTATCGGTCCACTTTGTATAATACATTATTGTATGAATATATTTAAGTATGTATTAATTTGTTTTATATATTTTGAGTGTATTTATATATTTATATGGGTATCCCCTTACTGATATAAACTATACTTCTACCTTTATTTAACTGCACAACCTAACTTTTTCTGTTATTCTGATCCTCTACCAAATGTTTTCTGGAAGAAATCGCTTTTATCGATAAGAGCGCTTAGATGTACATATGTAAGTTACTTTATTATTGTATTTTATTTTTTTACGTGCAAAAAAGAGTAGTTGACTTAAATTGAGTCTATTTATTCAACACAGCACAAATACAATGATACACATAGGAAAACAGTTAAAAATGTCAACAGTTAGGTAACAGTGTGGGCTGTGCTGTTTTGCGTCGTGCTATGATACTAACGAATAAAATATTTTTTACATAGTATCATACTGGAATTCTGTTTTACCACACGCACCATTGCCCTCTGGGATCTATTTCTTTCTAGTTTTATTACATTTGTTGCTTAGCATTGCACGCCCTTTTAATTTTATTCGCTGTTGTTTAAAGTTACAATGGACGTGACACTTGGGAACTCTGAAGGCGATTAAAAGTTTCCATTAGCTGCTTCCAGGGAACTTGTAAACGTGCTTTGCACTTAATTCCCGCCTTGTTGGGAAAAGTTTCATATATTCAAAATAGGGAACTCCTAAATTCATTTAGCAGGGGATACCGTCCTAAACTAACAAGTGTTTGATATTGCTAAGCATTCAGCTGTCCACTGCGATTAATATTCTGATATGATATATAGATATCCTTCTCTGATTTACCGGTTAATTGAAGAAACGGTTTCAACTTTACCGGCTTTCGCGGAGAACGAAATTTTTAAAGCACAAAAATTTAAATACACCGGTTTAATTTGACATCGATGGTCGGAGAGCCGCCTCACGTGCTGCCTCTGCCGTTATTCATATTTTCATGTTGTCACTTGTGTTTTTTTTTGTTCGGCGGCGCGCAGTGAGATCTAGTCTAGCGTCTACGTCTGCGTTCTTTTGTCACGCCTGACCGGTTAATTAACCATCATTGAACGGAATAGACATGATATTATGTTCTTTTTATTAATTGGTTAATTTAACGAAATTAATTGTACACAAACTTGATTTTTAAAAGATGTGTTGTGTGAAGTTTGTTACGCCGTTTCTTCTTCACAGCGCTAACACCTAGGAAGCGGTAGTCGATAAAATAAAGACGTGTATAAATGTACCAAGTGTACTCATATGCAATAAATGATTTTGACTTTGAAACCGTAACTGTAAACTGAAATTATTTCAATTCAGGGGTGTCGAATTGGCTATCGAAGACAAGTTTGAATTTGGAATACGGACAGACAGAAATTTTGATAGAACGAGAGAGAACAAAAGGACATGACTAAAAATAAAATGAGGTTGTTTTGTACAAAAAAAAATACAATTCGGAAGAAATATCAGTTTTCTTTGATCCTAAGACCGTTCAAGGGGATTGACCCGAAACCAGTTTCCGAGCCTTGCCTTTCTATCGTACCCCTTAGGTCGAAACACTCATCTCCATCCCGTTAACTAAACTACAAAATGATAATAGCAATCTAAGTTTTAGCACACGCAATTGCTGAATACGAAGTTTCCGGTAATTATTCGTCTACCCGCATGTCCCTTTGACGGGCGGGCGGCAAAGTTAAATATAACATTTACTTGTAACTCAAAGGGTCTCTGCTATGTACATGTACTCGTATGTTGATGGAAACAACTATGTATGATAAAGTAAACAGTCTGGACGTCATCAAACTAATGTAGGATGTGTACCACAACGATAGCTAAACGATTTGCCAATAACTTGACGATGTTTATCATTAGCTGGTGGAATGTCGTATCGGTCGAACGGCGACTGAAAGACAGCGTTTGTTTGGAGACTTTGGACATAATGCTGACATAAACCTGAAATTAAATGATCCTACGAGTAGTTCGAGTGAAGCGAGAGAAGTGTACTATTTCGCTAAACGCTGTCTGTCGTCAATGTAACACTAAATATAATGTGTTTCCCTATGAGGCTGGCGTAAAGATGAATGTCCAAACCAAAAAAAAACGATTTGTCTTGTAAATCGTAATTTTTTTTACATTTAATAGATTATTGGGTTTCTTTGTACTTCTACTAGGTTGCTATTACTTAGGTTTATGTTTTATATGCCTAAAGCTATGAACTTGTGACTCCATAGAAAGTTGCACTATTATAGAAGGTATGAAATGATAACTGTTATGATGGGATACCATATATTGTCTCATATAATATTCATCATCATATCAGCCCTTAGGCGTCCCCTGTTGGACATAGGCCTTCTCCAATGAACGCCACCACACCCGGTCCTCCGCCCCCCGCATTCAGATCCAGCCGCTTCCGGCCACATATAATATTACATAAGTGAGTTATTTATTATACCGAATACTTACCAGATGAAACGCGCGACGGGAGATGACTGGCGGGACGCTCTGTTATAATTGCAATACGGAACAAATATTCACTATATATCATGGATACAAACGTTGCGCCACGTCGCTGTCCGTCACAAGTTTATTATTAATGTGAAACTATAACTTTAAATAAGATGTTATATATATAAGTTGAGGGTACTGGCATATACCTCGAGCATGCGGGACAATAAATGACGCATGTCAGTGCGCTACAGACTACCGGATGTTTAACTTATTTCTCCGTAATTTATCCCACTAATCTACATACTTATCACAACGTCTGCATGTGTTTTTGTGAATATTTCCGTTTGTAAACTGCAAAATTACACACTATTTTGTGTATCATTTGCATATTGATATATGAAATTATGATTTTCACGCAACCCTAGTTTTGGTATTAAAATATGAATGAAAAATATATGTTTCACTATTACAATAAATGGGAGATTTGTATTAGATGACACAAAAATTGTGTCGTATGTTTTACGTTTATCCTACGCCTTAGGCGCAAACCACACGGAAGAGACGTCGGGCGAGGACGAGGCGAAGACGCGGCGTTATGCAAAATGTATAAAAGCGTCGCGATGCAAATACAGAGGCGATTGAGCAAAAAACCCACAGGGTGAGGACGGCGCATTAGGGGTGCAACGGTCGGGGCTTGAGTCGGGGCGCGCGGTGTCCGCGTTTCGCTTGCTGCGGCCGTCTATCAATATGTGAGACGTGTTTTACCTTCTATATAGTTTTGAAAGTCGCGTACGCGCCGCGTCTTCGCCTTGCCCTCGCGCGACGTCTGTTCTGTCTGACTTGCGCCTTAAAAGTCCGCTTGGTAAGTGAACCCAGACAGTTACAAAGTTTTCACACTACAAACTGTTTTAAAGACATGATAATTTTAGTATAGTTTCACATGTTTTGAATGAATATTAAATCACTGAAAGGCATAACTCCTACTCTGAGTTTCTATTCAGTCCTCGCGTGAAAAGGACGATTCATTCGCAGCTAAGTGAAAATTAAAAAAAGTCCACCTGCCTCAGATCGGGTCGGGTTTGTTAGGCCCGTCTTATCTCGTGCTTAAAATGGAGCCTTCATACACAATTTCAGGTTTACACAGCCGTAAGAGATACGTTAATGTCGGAAAGTAAGTGGGTCTCTGCTTTGTGTGATACTGTTAAGAATGAATTACGTTTTAGATTAATTTTTTGTATGAAAGTGAATCGTGGATTGTTGGTGTGATTTAAAGCGATTGTTGGTTTTAACTTCCTTTTGTGATAAGTAAATGTTGTCGTTTTTCCAGAAAAGAAGGTTCATAAACGACGAGCGGTTGCCCGGTACTTCATTTGCCTGGTTCTGGTAACATAATAGATTTTTTACGTTGCAACTGTGAAAAAATATTTTTTTTATTCCTAATGGGTTTGCGATTGACCTCAATCACACTTAATGGTAAGTGACCATGAGGCCTAAGGTGTAGCGCGCTTACCCAGAAGATGCCTTTTCACTCTTCCTTTAAAAAGATCCAAGTTGTACTTGTAACGGAAATACCGAAGATATGAGATCAAATTGAGGATTTTTGTCAGTAACAGTTTAATTTAACCCACACATTTTCATTATGAGAGTAGGTGTCTAACAATCATCATCATTAGCTGGTAACTTGTATTGTTGGATTTCCGACCTCATCCGCGGGTCATGCAGTAAGGGTTGGACTCTACTATAGTGCGCCGCACGTACTTTTCCTAGTCGCGACACACTCGTCAGCGTGCGGTAAGGCCCTCTCATATCGGTTGGTTCGTTCATCAAGCGTTATTACAGTTGATCTATATATAAACGCGTGCATTCGCATTATGGTAGTTGACTGACAGACACAGCACTCCACGCCACGATCCAACCGTGTTGCTAGTTGTGAGCGCTATCTTATATATTTATATGTTATGTGTATGAATTTATGTATATATAGATATTTGTATCATTTACTTATTCGTGTATCGTCTATGTCGTATATATTGTTCGTTTATGTTTATGTAATATGTATTTTCAAACTTTATTAAAAGTAGGTACATTTCTTTATCAAATTTGGTACTAAACGCATTATACTTGTCCTTTCGGTTACTCTAAGGTTGACAGGAAGAGATCCCTAAGTGGGAAAAGTCCGCTTTTGTACACAGTTTAATTCCTATTTTATTATTGTTGTTGGTGTTATTTTTGGTACAATAAAGCGTTTACATACATACATACACATATAAAACTCGCAATCTATAAAGGCAATATGCGGCGCGTTGCGATATAGCAAGATTTAACCCTGATGCGAATATGCACGCAGCTCAACCCTAAAACGTAATTAGGCTAAGCATTAGCGTAGATTTAACTAAAATAAATGCAAGTGGGTATAACGCATATGGAAAGCGCAAACTTAAACTTTATATTACCACTCGTACGTGCATTCCTGCTTCCTACTTTACCGTATGCAGTGAAATGTATGAAATAAAAAGTGCAATATACAACAGCTCGCACGGTGTTCCGACTCCGACGTCGTTTGTATGCAACGAGCAATGCATTTTAAACAATTGCGAATGTTTGTGTCGCTACCTTATTTGTTTTGCTGATGGACTGAAAAATTTAATATCATATTGTATTTGCTACTATATACATAGACAACTACGTACAAATAAGTCTAAGTTTACTATTAGATTTAGATTTTTCTTAATATAGAGTCTTGGAATTGATTTGAATGCC
The DNA here is from genome assembly GCA_947086405.1 of Esperia sulphurella. Classification (NCBI taxonomy): domain Eukaryota; kingdom Metazoa; phylum Arthropoda; class Insecta; order Lepidoptera; family Oecophoridae; genus Esperia; species Esperia sulphurella. The sequence goes on from OX352258.1 coordinate 15,994,497, forward strand.
TTAATATGGAGGAACTGGTATCGTGTTTTTTTATTTTAATTTTAACTGCCAGTAGAACGGTAAATATTTATTTGGGAACGAGGCTTCTGCTTGTAATAATATATCTACATATGTATAGCTAGGATAAGAACCCAAATGTTCTTAAACCAATAAAGTTATTTGTATTTGTACAAAGTTACTGCGGCAGCGAGAGATGGACGCTATAAGTTGGAGTAAGAAGCACTTGACGTATAACGTTGCCCCTCTCTCAATTGACTAAGTTCGGGCGCTGGATGTAGTAGCCCTACCATAATTTACGCACACACACAAATGTATTCAGGTTGGTACGCCTGTAGTAGTAAGTATTTAAAACTGTTCGCTTGTATGGAGTGTCGGAAGTGTGCTATAACTACTGAGACAAAGTAACGTTTCACGACTACGGCGTAGCAAATAGAGCATTAAAACTATATTCGCTACGCGCTACGTCGTAGTATATGGAGCATTGTGGGTTCAATGGATTTTAAGACTTAGTAAGGTTAGTAAATCGTTCACGACGCAACGTATACGCTTCAACAACGAACTACAAGATGAAATCTTAAATAATGACGGACAGACAGTTTAAGAATCACATTATAAAGCAATTAACAGTTATATAAGAAAGCCTATTATTACTTCAGCTTCGCACTCTTTTTATTATTGTATACAAACTTGATTTTAAAAGATGTGTTCCTGCAAATTGGTTGCTCAATTTCTGCTTCACAGCGCTAACACCTAGGCAAGATAATCGATTAAAAATGCACGTGTACTCATGTGCAATTTGTGCAATGAAGGATATTGACTTTGACTTAGAGGCTTGTCATGCTTTACGTGTAGAGACGAACCACCCATATCGGTATAACAAGTTACTTAAATTTAGAATTAAATCTTGATAAATGAAAACGATCCAATTAAACAAACAATAGCGAGCGTACAAGAAAATAGACCAGAACAATTAAGCGTTAATATTTAGTTACAATTAATTCTTAGTTTTAATGTAATTTTTTTGACATCGGTAAGATTTCTGTTGTTCTTAAAAATACTTCCAATGTGGTAAAATTATATCAAAAATAAAAGAAATTTCAAAATAGTTATAAGTCAACAAAAAAAATTGCCACATAGTAAGTATTTTAGGAACAACAAAAACCTTTCATCATCATAGTATTAACCCTTAGACCTTCACCAATGAACGCCACGCCTGGTCCTTCGCACTCCGCACCCAGCCGTTTCCGGCCACCTTCAGGTCGTCGGTCCACCTATCGACGGAACGTCCCACCTTGCGCATGTCGATCCGCGGTCTCCACTCTAGAACTCGTCTGCCCCATTCGGGCCGTTCTGAGACGAATGGGGCATATAAACATTCAATATTATTATAAAAAATGTTTCAATGAATAATCGTTTAAAGTTTTAACTTTAAATAACACTAATTGAAATAAAACCACCTGATGTGTATCCTTAATCCACCTGATCAATTTATTTACGTAGTCCTATATCAATAATTTATTTTTTAATCGGAAGTGAAAACACGTGCACCTGAGTACAATGGAAATAAGTAAACAGAGCGGGGCCCAAAGTGATGACCGACCGGTCTTAATGGAGAAAGTTTTTGGGCCACAAATCCTGGTCTCCAGGGACGGTCTTAGCTTCCCCTCAGGGTAAGGCAGAAACGTCCTAAGTAATGGACTTATTTAAAACGTACTCGGACGATTTCAATGAAAATATATCTTATAAATAAAATCGTAAACATCGCGTGTCTGTACATTGAAGATATTTGCAAAAAAAAAAATTGGGGGGTCTAAGGATAAGCAACAGAACACATTTCGATCATTTTTGAAATTTTTGTCTGTTTGTCTGTTTGTCTGTTTGTCTGTTTGTCTGTGAGTTTGTGCACGCATCACTTAAAAACTACTGATCGGACTTTGATGGACTTTTCACAGAAACATGGGGCTTAATTTGGTGTAACATATAGGCTTTATTTCATTGCAATCGGTGCAGTCATTCAAAAGTTATGCGAATTTATAGTTTCCGAAAACTGAGTGTAGGGTGTAAATGCTCGATTGAATTCGTGAGCGGTAGCGGGAGCGGGTATCGTATCAATGTAATGTGAGATTTTGAAAACTATAAATTCGCATAACTTTTGACTGAGTTAGTTGATTACGATGAAAAATCTGGAGCTGGAGCTGGATCTAGATCTAGAGCTGTATCTGGAGCTGGATCTGGAGCCGGAACTTTAGCTAGACCTGGACCCGGACCCGGACCCGGACCCGGACCCGGACACGGACCTGGACCTGGACCTGGACCTGGACCTGGACCTGGACCTGGACCTGGACCTGGACCTGGACCTGGACCTGGACCTGGACCTGGACCTGGACCTGGACCTGGACCTGGACCTGGACCTGGACCTGGACCTGGACCTGGACCTGGACCTGGACCTGGACCTGGACCTGGACCTGGACCTGGACCTGGACCTGGACCTGGACCTGGACCTGGACCTGGACCTGGACCTGGACCTGGATTTATAGTCTGAGTGGAAGTGGGATAGGGAGCGGAAGTGGGAATGGGAGCGGATCCTGTAGTCCACGCGAGCGGAGCCGCGGGCACAGCTAGTACTATAATAAGAATAAGATATGTTGAGCACCAATATGAAGTAGGTGTGTATGATTTTAATGTTATATTTTATAATTTTTGAATTTAATGTTAATCTAACTCGTTGCTATTATATATACTGCATAATTGTACATGATTTTATTTTATGGAATTTTCCTGAAATAAAGACAATTTTATTACGATAATGATAATAGTACTTAAGTATTACAATTATTTATAACTATTATTAAATCTTTCTTTGTTTATGAAACTCCATTCGTATGTCGTTCAGATGTATCGTATCGTATACCCGTATATTAAAATATTATAATCATAATAATATGACTCATGTTGAAATTAAGTTTAAATTATAATGGTTCTCATTGTACTAACTCAGTTACTTTAACTTTAGACCATACGCTAATCCCATTTAAGGTGTGTGTACAACTGAGTTTGGGATTAATGTTTCACGACAGATCATAAATGTTTTCATTGTAACTGCACCAAACATGTGATTACTAATTAATTTAATCTATAATAAAACTGAATTACAAAGAGCTGTTATGGGATCATTAAAATAAATGTTATCGCGATCCTTAAGGATTTAACTGAAGACTTTGAGCTTTGCTGCAAACAGCGAGTAATTACGCAGTTTATTTTTTACAAAGTACATGTAGTGTCAACATCAAAATTCTTCATTGAACATGAGTACACTTGATACATTTATACCAACGATATGATTTATACACGTATTTTTTTTTCTTTTCACCTACCGCTTTTAGGTGTTAGCGGTTAGCGCTGTGAAGAAGAAACAACGCTACAAACTTTTAGTCTTAAAAGCAACTACCGGTTCACGTTTATGGGAATAGATAGCCAATATTTCTTTTAGTCATCTAAGTTGATAATACATTAAAAACAATAAAATCATCATCATCAGCCTGAAACTCATGCAGGCTAATGATGAAGCCTTTGGATGCAACTTATTTCTTTAAATAACTGCAGGTAGACACGACATTAAATTATACTACTGTTCAAAATTATTTTAGAGCCAGCGTTCTCCGAGAGGGCAAGTACGAGTAGGTATTAGACCAGGTGGTTTTATTACATTCGCATACGACCAAAGTTTGTTGGACAAAGTTACATCACTTTGGTATAATATAGGCCATTTGTAGGCCAGACTAGACCAGTGATATATCTATTAGATCAAGCTTTGGTTTTGGAATTGTGGGGCTAGGTAGCACGTGATGTCCAACACCACTCATGACTACCCAGCCAGGACCAGTAAGGCCAGACCAGGATTATTCCCTCATGGGGATACAATACCATAAAATGAAAAGAAATACGCAGATACAATTTGAACTTTCAAAATAACTCTAGGTGGTCTTGTTGCTTTAAACGAGACTCTCAGAATAAGTGAGAGGAGGTCTTTGCCTGGGCTGTAGGATAGCACTTAAAATATGAAAGAACATGTTAAAAAGTATTCTACCGAATTAGTTCATCCGACAGTTTATTAACACTAAAGGTTGGTCACTCCTCCTTTTTTCTGGGCATTTCTATCTTCTGCCCAGACGTTGTCTAGGTTGCTCGCTTAAAGCAGTAATACCACCTAAATTGCTTTTAAAACTCCGAATTGGTGACTGTATTTCTTTTTATTTGTGATATTAGTAATATATTATCTTTGGTATTTTATACCCTCATGAGAAGCCAGCCTGGCTTGGCCTCAATACCTGGGCCGGTCGTGTTAGCCATCACTTACCAGCTAGTCCTTAAAGTGGTCCTACTACCAGCCACCACGCTCCATCAGGTCCCATTTTTAAATCGTCGATAAATATAACACCGCCTGGTGTTCTGCCAATAACGCCTAAACCCTTGCAAAGAGGCCCTTGCCAATAAGCGCCTTCAATATTGTACAGTGGCCTTTTAAATAAACATCTTCATAAACCCTGATATCTATTGTCAGGGTTCCCTAGAAAAGTGCAAGATTTCCGCAAACGAGGCACGATAAAGAATGTTATTGAGTCAGGTATAGCTATGCGGGAAGTCATAACCGTACAATAAACTTCTCTTTATGATATGATGTTTCGTTGAGAGGCTAAACACGTGTTGCTTTGCGTGTAACATTTGTATAAGGAATTTTGCTAAGTATTATCGTTTCATGCTCAAATTTGAAACCTTTCATGCTCATATTAGGGGATGTGTCAGTAGTGTTTAGATTTTAACTTTTACCTTTACTTTGTACAAGGTTGTACGTCTCTCTTGTTATCTTATTTTATCAGTTTGCTCTTGGCAGCATGTAACACCGCACACTTTCCTCTTACCTTGCGTCCTCATTTGGTGGAAACGCACGTCACCATCCATAACTATAAATAACAACTAAACATCCTGACAATCTTTTGATTCATCCCACTCATCTACACTCAAACTACACTCAATCCTCCGACATTAACTCTTTCCCTAATTGTTTTATAATTTAAGTCTTCCAATTCCATTCTTCTATCTTCCCTAAAGGTTATACACTTGACAGTAATCGAAAATCGTTATGGTTGTCTGCTGATGAATGTTGTCTACGATTAGGTAGGGTATTACTTTTCGTCCCTTAACCCTTGGACAATGAACCTACCACCAGTCCTACAATAGTATCCCAGATTGATGATTCATCAGTGATGATGGATATTCTTCATCGTTCTGTTCTTGCACTCTAAATACCATCAAACACTTTAGTACTATTGCCGTACCTACATATATATAGAATGTTATAAGTGCTATAAAATGTTTTTCACTTCGCAGATTAATATTTACGGAACGAAATCAAAGAGGATGTCTGAGTTAATGAAGCTGAATGCTCACGGTTTCAAATAATCTCGACTGCGTCTAGCGTTGACGCAACCTGGAAGAAGTGACATTTAGAGCGATTTGACGGAACATTTAGTGATAAGCGGTGCATGGAATTCCCTTTTCTTTATTTTAGTTTTTAGTGTTAAGAATATTTTATATTTCTACATAAGTACTCAGAAAACCTCAAGATATCCAAAAACCTCGTCAAATTAAATCCAATACATATTTAATACTTTCAGTTTGAACAATTTATCATCTTTATTACTTTTGTGTGGTCGTACTGTATTCATTTTTGGTCTCAACTGAAATTTCTTCTAGGATGCTAGGATAAAGTTAATTGCTAGAAGTTTTCTAATGCCCGTCACAGCGCTTCAGTGTACTATATGAAATGCTTAGAAGAGCTTTTCTAATGCAAGGTGAGTTGCCACTTTACAGTGCTAACACCAAGGATGCGGTAGCCGATAACAAAATTTTCATGTATAAATGAGCCAGTTGTACTGATATGTAATAAAAGATTTTGACTCCGGACATGTGCTCGTCACAGCTCTTCAGTGTAAACTTACTTATAGGCAATGCTTAGATCTTTGCTTAATTTTCCCCATATGCATGCCACTAGTTTCGATCTTATGCTCTTCTATCCCATCTTTACGAGGTCGTCTATCCTTGGCGATAGTTGTTTCCTAAGTGCCTGCTTCCAGTTTGGTATCTCCATTCTAGAATTTTATAAATCCTTCTCCCGTCTTAGTCTCTTCAACTAAATTGTTATCTCATCACGTTTTTGCTAGTCTATTTTCGTGCTATTTTCTGTCTTTATTTTGATATTTGATTAATCAATTCACTTTCCACGAGTTCAATGTCGACATGTAAAATAATCCAGTGACTTTCTCTGATTTAGTTTCTGTTCCGTTTTTCTTTTGTAAAAGAGCATCCGAAACATTCCATCACTTTTGGCACTGAGCAACAAACTAAATTAAGAACTATTCATCGTTAAGATAAATGATACTTTGTTCGTCTGACAGCGGTTAGTGTTCGGAACTATTTCGACACGATTATGTCTACTTATATCTTCAAAGGAAGCTGAAGCTCTTGTCTAGTTACTGAGGGTTCATTCTGCGATATCTTGTGTTGTTTCTACTTTAATAATCATCAGAAACTTCCAATGTTACGTAGGTGTTCTGTCATGTGGTAGTAATATAGTTTCTACAAGTTGTTTGGGTTCCGTTAAAACGGAAACCCTTATAGCGATGATTTAATCTCTGTATGTCTGTCTGCCGGATAGCTCTAAACTACTGCACCGATTCAGACGAAATTTGGACCATACATGTAAATTTGTTTTGTCTTTACTTTCTCGAGATAATTCAATAAAACAAAATAAAATTGATGGAACCCATTTATGATGAGGAAGGTGAGGAGTATGTCTTTCTGTAAGCCGTACAGATTAGATTGAGAATTTATTAAAAAATAAATTCTCAATCTGATGTATGGTAGTAGAACCCATGAGCACTACTCTCAGTCTTCCTGAAGATACCGTACAAGGCGAAGAACGACTAAATACAGATGATGGGCAGCAGCATCGACTCCATATACTGCGATATGGAGCCACTGCTGGAGATTTTGCCTTAAACCTCCCATAAATTTGGGATAGACCTGGTCATTGCACGATAAAAAACAAATATACTATAATAAAGTAGCTTACACTGGCGGTCTTATCATAAAAGCGATTGTTGTTGAAATTTTCATATGAATACTAATAAATAGATTGCACAACTGGACTAAAACGAGCCATATTACACGAGGTGATTTATCGGCTTTAGTTCGAATGTGATATGGCGTTTTAGCCTTGAGTTAAACATTATACTTTTCACTACGACTGCGAGGAAATAAGTATAAATACCTAATTACAAGCAGATAGTATATTATTATAAGTATAAAAGTAAATATGGCTGTAGTCGCGTCTATTTGAATTATCTAAAAATGTGTACCTTATTCGGCCAACGTCTCAAAACACTTTATGAAGCTAGATTCCCTTACTTGTGCACAAGTTACAAATTCTTAAGTATATAATAAAAAAGGAGAATAGAATTACTTTAGCCCTTAGCCTTCCAGCTCGAAGGCGCAATGAGACACTTTACGAGCATGTGAAGTGAAAAAGATTTTTTGTTAATATCTGTATAGCTTGTCTTTGTACCGTGTCGAAATTCAGTAAGCAATCGTGCATATAGAAAAGTTTTTGCACAAAACTCTTTATTTTCCAACTAAATCCGTGCCAAAGTTACTAGAGTAAGAAATGAAAGAGAAGATACTCGTAAGTACATTGTACTCCAAAAAGTTTTAAGTACTTACCCATGAGTAGAAATAAATGTTAGGTGCCCCAGTCCCAAGCACGAGAATGACAGAATAAAATTGAGCACAGCCTAAAGTAAATTGAAAGAGAAAAACTTTACAAGAAACATTGTAGGGCTTAGCAAAGTCTAAAAATATGCAAACAGGGTTTGGTCGAAATGTATCGTGTGACACGAAAAATTTAAATTTTATAATCATAAAGTTTTCCTATCAAGGTTCTGTCGTTGGTAAAGTTTTGGTGTTGCAATTAGGACTATAATAATAACTTGGTTATTGTGTTCGCTGTTAATATTGTTTATTACAGCCGTGTGGTTTCCGGCTTAAAATAGGACTACCCCCAATCTTCCGGTAGGTGTCGTCAAGGCTCAGCATTCTTCTGTGTATTATAGTAAGATCGTTACTGCGATCACCAATCCGCCTGCCTGCGTGGTGATTATGGCGAATCACCCAATGATCAGCCCACCAAAAGCGTTCTATTGGGAGGCTTGTGTCCAGCAGTGGACCTATTTAGGCTGATAATGATGATGAGTCTCCAGTATACATTGATGTTCTATAAGTAACCAGATACCTACCCATAGAACTGGGAATCCTTGTTTGGGAGCCAGGCTACTCTGCTTGTAATAGTATATCTACACAGATATATCTAGACTAATATTATAAAGAGGAAAGATTTGTATGTTTGTAACGAATAATATGGATCCCAACTAAAACTTCAATTATGTAACCCAAAGTGTAATCCTACTAATATTATAAATGTGAAGTTTGGATATTTGGATGTTTGTTACTCAATCACGCTTCAACCACTGGACGAATCGTGATGAAACTTAGCGTACATATAGGTTAGGTCCTGGAATAGGACATAGGATAGTTTTTGTCCCGAAAAAACATCCGCTCCTACGGGAAATACATAATAATTTGTTATGCTAAGTTGTCCATGCGGACGAAGTCGCGGGCAACAGCTAGTATGCAATAAAACAAAGAAGTGTAATTTTAATGTTCGGTACTATTCAGATTGCGATGAGTTTGGACTAAATTTGGAGCTGTAGTAGGAGTGGGCATGGGAGAGGGCGTGGGCGTGGGCGTGGAAGCGGAAGTGGGAGCTGGAGCGGGAGCGGAAGTGGGAAGGGGAGCGGATTCTGTAGTCCACGCGAGCGGAGTCGCGGGCATAGCTAGTCTAGTAGAAGGACGCAAATGTTCTTGATCCGATAAAATTATTTGTATTATTTGTATCTAATCTGCCGTGAAAAAAACGGCAACCCAATGATTTTGCAACACTAGAGGCGAGTTCATTTGGGTTCAGCATAGACATCCTATCTAGATAGAATGCTGAAGTAGTCCCGACACACGTGGCAACAATTTGCAATATATTGCAGAAACTATCAACCGCTTAATCGTTAGTCACGGTCGGGTAAACATCGATAAAAAATCTGCAAAATTGCTATATTGCGCGGTTTCATGAGAAAGAAAGTAGTTTATTGCCACAAAATCTGATGGTAGGTATACATAAACCTAACATAAACATAATAAGTAGTTACACTAATATTTCTACACTAATTTATGTACTTAGAATTAAGAAATAGTTTAAGCGACGCTTTACGTCACTCAAAATACAAATAATATATAGAAATGTGACAAAAGGATCCAGTTTCAGCACATTACATTTGCACGGCGCTGTTTTTCAAACGTAATCCTATTTCATAACTGCATCTCCTCACTAGAAACGTGACAGTGAGGCATGAAAGGTGTGCGGAAGGGGCACGCTGTGTCCGAACTTTGGCACGCGCGGAACTGAAGTAAACAAATGGCTATAACGACTCTATCTTAATAGAATTTCTGTGGTGTTCAGTCTAGAGACCACTGCCGGGCGTGCGACGCCTTCAGAATGCCAATGTATTTTTTCCAAATTACCTAAAAAGTTAGAAATTAAACATTCAAAGTTTTATTACTTTTATATTTATGCATGCCGGATATGTCCTAAGGAAGAATTTGTATATAATTTAGCTTAAATAGTAAGTCAATATAATAAATAATAAATAAATATTACATAAATACATATACGTACACTTGTCTAATCCCAAACTGGGATTTTCTCTCATGGGATATTAAACAAGAATTAGACAATTCACAAATATAACATCCAGACCGGGACTAACTTGTACAAATTGTAAAAAGTTGTCTGTTCCTAGAGGAAATCGAACCTAAGACCTCTGGGGCTCGAGTCCAATGACCATTCCACTAGGCCAACGAAGCTGTCTATACATCTATTACATTGTTTTGTTATTTATAGGTATTGTATAAGCTTACACAGTTTCTATTCGAAGACCGGAAATTGTTCGTCACTGCCTCCGCCACTTGAACCCATTTCCGTCACGATAACGATGGTCGATTTTTTTTTGTTGCCTTTCAAAAGATTATGTAGTTTAAAAGCATTTTTCATTGCGGGTCGGTATAACCAAAGAATCCCACTAATATTATAAATGCGAAAGTTTTTATGTTTGGATGTTTGTTACTGAATCACGCTTCAACCAGTGGACGGATTGTGATAAAACTTGGCACACATATAGGTTAGGTTCTGTAATATGACATAGGATAGTTTTTGTCCCGAAAAAACATCTCATTCCTACGGGAAATACATAATGATTTGTAAATGATACATGTTAAGTGGTCCACGCGGACGAAATCGCGGGGTACATCTAGTATTTAATAAAACTGTGACGGAATTAGTTCATTCGTCACATCATGCCTGTATACCTACGTCACACTGTAAAGGCAGTCATAAATTACAACCACGACTGATTAAACTTAAGTGCCTTACGGTACACACTCCATAATATTGCGTACATTAGAGTACAGCCACGCACTAAAGTTGTTGACACTGTAAATTGGTAGCGTGAAGGAATCCCGGCGCCTCGCGAATATGTTCCATCTTTACAAGGCTGTTCAAATTACGGCCCGCGGAAAATTACGACTCGAGCTACCATTGAAACGGCCTACAGCTAATTAGAAAATTATAAAGAACGCTGTAAAATAAACAGAACCTAGCGCGATTAATTTTGTTTTGTTACTTCTATGTTCTTTTTTTTTATTTACATACAAGATCATGTCAGCCCTTAGCCGTCCACTGCTGGATATAGGCCTTCCCCAATGAACACCACCACACCCGGTCCTACGCCCTCCGCATCCAGCCGCATCCGCTTCCGGATGAAACTTGGCAAACATATAGGTTAGGTTCTGGAACTATCCTATATATAGGATAGTTTTTATCCCGAAAAACATCTTATTCCTACGGGAAATATTTAATAATGTGTAATGTTAAGTTGTCCACGCAGACGAAGTCGCGGGCAACAGCTAGTTGAGTATAAATTGTACAATTTACAATGGCACGAGAAGTTATACTTTTCGCGAGGAGTGAACGCAGAACGCGGGGAGTATCCGAACCTATACACATTGATGATTAGTGCGTTGCGATAGAACTAACAACATAACGCGTACTATGAAATGTAAGCGATTTAGAGGAGTGGGGCGTGCCGTCGTGAACTGTACGATATATACTTGTTGAAATAAAATTTGAGGCAAGTTATTCCCTCAGCGAGAAAGCTTAATCATCCCTGTTTTATTCTGTTCCCCATTTTAATATTCAAGCCCCTATTTTTCAGTTCAATAATCTGAAAGGAATTTATGTTAATGGACCTTAGTTATTGTAGTACTTAGCTTTTTGTAGCGCTTGTCTTATAAATAATGCCTTAATATTTTCCAAGTAATACTTACACAACATTTCTAAGAAATCTACAGAAATTTTGGTAAATAGGTACGTAATATATTTTATCGTCAGCCTAAATACGTCCGCTGCTGAACATAAGCCTCCTCAGTTGAATGTCACTTTTGCTGGGCTGTCCATTGGAGAATTTGCCATAATCACCACACTTGGCAGGCGATTCGTAATAATGAGAATTTGCCATAATCACCACACTTGGCAGGTGATTCGTAATAATGATCTTAATATACACAGGCACTGACAACACTCACAGGAAGATTGGTGGTGACCCTATTCTAAGCCGGTAACCACACAACCCAATGTATTTATGTTTAGCTTAAAAAAACTGGGATTTATCTGGAAATCGAACGAAAGCTATCGTTACTGTCAACATCGCGGCAAAATTGATCCATCTGGATACAATCCTGTTGCTTAAAAAAATCTTTGGGGTTCAGGTGAGGATTTGATATCTTTGTAATCGATCTCATATTATGTCCTCTGGAAAGTGCAGCTATTCTAGCTTAATAGATCCATACGTACATAATGCTGACGACTTGGTCCCAGAGGGGTAGGCAGAGACGATGAATCGCCACTTTGCGCAATCTAATGTCGCAAAGTAGCTTTCTTTCGCCCGGTTTTCGCGCCGTGATACCCCTTGACGTGTTGTGTTGCGAACAACATCGTCAACTACATCCATAGTGGGGGTACCTCGGTGTTAGGGGCACTAATACCGATATACCTCTACAATGGAGCTATTTTATAGCTTATGGTTGCATATTACGCCAGTGTGCTACTTAGGAGGGTAAACTATATGAATTACAAAGAAAGGCAGGTTGTGCAGATAAATAAAAGTCATAGTTTATGAAATATTTTTAAAATTTCTTATAACGGTACGATCCTATACATACAGATTCAAATAAATCTCGCCTCTTTTTCGTTTTCTATGTCAAATAGTTTCAGTCGGATTGGATATCTATTTGCCAATCAGGAAATTGCCGTATCCATAATATCCACTTCAAATAAGCCAACTCTGCCGTTTACATGGTAGTATTTGCCTAAATGAATGGAGAAGTTTACCTAATCTACTTGAGATCTGGAAATTGGATGAAGTCTGCTTTTACGACCTTTGCAAATTTTAATAAAGTCTTAAAGATAGGCCAAATGTAAATATTTGTAGTATAAAGCCTACCTTATAATTGAAAACCTACCTACCTACCGTACCTTAAAAATATATATATTACACAAATAAGTTTTAGCTTTTGTGGCCTGTCTCTCGGTTTTCTACAGGTTACAGTTTGGGGAATTACACGATTTTATTTCCCCATCCCCCTTCCATCACCGGACTACCAGGCGTGGTGAAGGGCTTCAAACCCATCAACAAATATTTTTTTTTTTGTTATATTTGTGAATAGTACTAGAACAGAAAATACAGTTAGGTTGGTACAGTTTCGATAGGAAAGCCGAAAGAAGAATCCAGTTAGTCAGGGCAGCATTCGGAAAACTGCGTCAAGTCTTCACGTCGCTTATTCCACAATGTTTGAGAACAAAATTCTTAAATCAGTGCGTCCTGCCTATCATGACCTGGGGCGCAGAACGGTGGGAACTGAAGTGGGACTGATCCACAAGTTTGAAGTCACTCCGCGAGCTATGATGAGAGCTATGTTCGGGATTTCTTTAAAGGGTATGATTCGTAATGAAGAGATCTGACGAAGAACGAAGGAGACCGATATAGCCGAAAGGATTAGTAAGCTAAAGTGGGAGTGGGCGGGCCACATCTGCCGCAGAACCTGCAAACAGATGAACTGACAACCTGAAGAAGGTGGCCGAAATCGGCTGGATGCGGAGAGCGGAGGATCGGTTGTGGTGGTGTTCATTGGGGAAGGCCCATGTCCAGCAGTGGACGTTTAAAGACTGTAATGTTAGTATGTCGTTTTTGACACTAAAAGTCAATTGTCATATGTATTAAATAGGTCCTTGATCCTCAGGATGGGGGACGTACCTACTCTAGGCCGTAAGACCGATGCAACAGATTTCATGCAGCGATGTACAATGACGACCTCTGTGGCGGAACGGGGTAGCTCTCGGATTGCCACGCCGGAGGTTGCGGGTTTGAATCCCGCTAGGGGCAAATATTCGTATGATGAATATGAATGTTTGTACCCAAGTATTGTATGTTTATATATTTATTTAAGTACTAGCTGGTGCCCGCGACTTATCTGCGCACGATTAGTATTTCGAGTAGCTTTTTTGTAGGACTATTTAAGATAAACATTTCCATCATACATTACATATGTGTAACTCTAGCGGTTTTGGCAGCGCATGCCAGAATAGCTCGCAGATGGTAGATTTTTTCCTACTTACTTGATATTTTTTACAATTCACACAATATCTTTATAAATTGTAGCCTATGTGTTATTCTGATGTATAAGCTATATTATTGTAAAGTTTCATTAAAATCCATTCAGTAGTTTTTACGTGAAAGAGTAACAAACATCCATCCATACTTACAAACTTTCGCGTTTATAATATTAGTAGGATAGGATATGTATCCGTTATCTAGTAACCATAACACAGATTCTGCCTAGTTTGGGACTGGATAATTAATGTGAATGTCTGACATATTTATTATTATTATTAATGATAGTCATCTACCATCAGATGTGTTGTTTGTTCATTTCCCTCAAAATCAAAAGCAAAAGAATAACTAGGAGGTGGGATCCAGGCATGTTAACATGAAACGTTTTAATTAAAACAATTTTCCAAAACGTCTAAAACAGAGAAACGAAACGACGGTCTCAAATTAACTGCATGAGCAACTTACTTTGGACACACAAAATTGTGTTTCTAAAAATTAACGGACTTCGTAACACAATTAAAAAGTTCCATGGCAACGTAATGGTTTCGACGTTTTCTTTTTATGTCAGATTGACGTCAATTTAAACTACATTTTGTTAAAAATTAACAAATAAACCATCTTTTATGTTCAAAAAGTGACAGTGGTCACAAGAGCTGGCACAAGTAGATTGAATGGGTATGGCTAGCATGGTATTCTGTGACCGAGTGGCCTCACCGCACATAGGACAAACTCAAGAGGTTTTTTATGTGTGAGTTACGTAAGACATGTGATGTATTTTCTTATTAATCCTATCCTATCCTACTATTATTATAAATGCGAAAGTTTGGATATTTGGATGTTTGTTACTCAATCACGCTTGAACCCAATACACACACCCTCCCCCCCACACACACACTCCCACCCTACACACACTTTCCCCCCACACACACACGAACACGTCTTTCAATTTTAACTGGCAATATAAATTTGTTCTTTCTGTGGGGTGGAGACCTTGCGTCCTGGAATACAGAGTTTCCCTAAGTCTAAGCGTCAGTCTTCACAACAATCTTAATTGCATTGGCGCTTAATTAACTTAATTTAAGCCTTTAATACATTTGTAAAGATTGCTTGGAGAAAATAAATAAATATTATTAACCACTGGACGGATTAGGATGAAACTTGGCACACATTGTCCTGGAATAGGACATAGGATAGTTTTATCCCGAAAAAAATTCTATCCCTACGGTTTTTTTTTATAATTTGTCTAATGTTAAGTTGTCCACGCGGATGAACTCGCGGACAATACCTAGTGGTAAATAAATAAAAAATTCATGAAAGTGTGTGTATAGTATTTGTAAGATACCCTTGTATTTGGACTCATTATATATGACCCCTTACTCCTATATAATGAGTAGATATCGTTATATTTCGCTTGTTTTGATAGCATTTTACAATTAGCAGAAATATATGGAATAGAATATGATTCTGTTTTATATCATAAATCATAAATAAAAAGCAGGCCACAAGCTACCTTGGCCCACTTGGAGGGCACTTAACCGGCTCCGAACACGGGTCGGCCGCTGCCGGGAGAACCTTGTCGGGTGGGGGATGCAAGCAACTCCACAGACCCAGTGCATATGCGGAACGGCAACGCAAACCATGGTGCAACTCCTGGCGTGCCCACGTTCCTGCGACCAGCAGGATCTCCGCAATGCAACGGATAAGGCCGTCGGTACAGCTGCGTTCTGGTCGCGCATGATCTAATAGAACCATTCGACACAAGAAGAAGAATAAATAAATGCTGCAGTCAGCGCGCGAGCATAGACAGACGATAAAAGAACGCCGTTATGACGTATAACATACTCGTAAATGCTTCTAACTTATAGTGCTGATCTCTCAGCGCCGCCGGTCGATAGGGCCCTCCGTTACCAGTCTTACTACCAATAGTATCACGGGTATTTTTTTTTGGCCATGTTACCACTGACTGCTCTAGTAGTAACAAGGGACAATTATTATTTCCTATATTGCTACTGGCCTCTTTGTTGAAATGTCTTCCTTTATCCAAAATCATTATAACTTCATTATAACAGATATTATTATATATATAGTTCAGGTATTTAGTTATTATGTAGTCTATTATGCACTTATTTTGCCCCCCTCGCTCTTACTGCCTTGTCTCACACCCTGTAAGGTTGGCTGGAAGAAATCCCTTTTAGAGATAAGCTCACCTTTGTACACACCATTTATTACTTACTGTATTTAGTTTTAAGATGTGCAATAAAGAATATATATAACTTTATTGTACACAGAAAATATACAAATAAATACACAGAAGGAGAAGACGTATACACAGGTGTGCTTATCTCTAAAAAGAGATTTCTTCCAGTCAAACCTTCAAAAAATCATTGACATCAGCCTAATATTAGAGAATACTAAACATTACTACGTTATATCTTTACGTAGTAACATTTAGTATGCTTTAATTATACCAAAGATAATATATTATTATACCATTCCAAAACCTGTACACCTCTCATGAGACTGTTCTTCCTAAGTCCGATCGTAAAATACAATGTTTGTTTCCACATTGGCAAGACTTTATGCCAGGTCACGCCGTCGTATGTAACGTATTATAAGTTCCCAGATATATTATCCAACAAGAAACACCTATTCCCTAAGGTCTGCGCCACGACCAAAGATGTCGCGTCTCGTCGTCTGTTGACATAACAGATGAGTTGTCGCAAGAATTTCCGACGCCGCAAAGCTATCTCATTAACTTGATTATGTTCCACCTTGAAACAGCTATGACAGACTCTCTATTGAGAGCGTACACACTGCCCGACATATCGGGAGTTGGATCGTGGGATTAACGGTACCTTTTTACGGAATAATTTGGCAAATAGACCCAAAGCAGCTGCTACCGCCCATAGACGATCAGTCGCACGTTCCCTATGAAAAGTAATGAAATTATACGTAGTTACAATCAACTACGAATAATTTCATAACTTTGTATAAAAGGTTACATTTACGACGGCATGTCCCGCTTTAATTGTATGCGTTAATTGTTATATTGTTACTATGTTAGTTATAGAACTATTACTAACTATTTGTGCGTCTATAGAGTTACGCACTAATCATCAATGTATGCATATGTACACTAAGATTCTGACGTTCTGTTTGATCTATGACTTACAACTCGGTCCAATAATTTTCATATATGCGGAGATTAAATAAATTTATTACAGTATTTTTACGATGTATAATTAAATTACCTATAATAACATCCGATCGTTGAATTATAAAAAGTGTCTAGCAAATTTACAAGTCGTATTTAAATACATCCGATCCGATTTGTTTGTCGCTGTGTGAGATGCCTTTACGAAAATGTATTTCACAAAAATATGGCTCTGCCTCCACAGGACTTTTCATCTTGTTTTTGCCGTGCTAGAGGTGGTTTTTGCAAGTCTATTTTTAGCTTGTAATTTCGGTCGTCCTGCCAGTGTAGTGATGGGGCGAAATTGAAGAGTCTGCCATGGAACGTGACATTTGGGTCGCGTTCGGGAAGGGGTCCCGTGATATTGTGATTTTGTGTTATCTATATTACAAATAGTACACGGATTGTATCTACATTGCTTATTTTATTTCATTAGATTATAGTGAAGATATTAGGAATAAGCTGAGATGATACTGAGCGTTTCGTAACTTCTACTTTCCGTTCGTCTCAGTTGTAGAAATTGTTTGGAAACTGGCATAATGTTATACTGTAAATGTTATTATGATATTAGCCTCTATGGTTTAGCAGCTTGGTTGTTAAACTCGAACGACAATGGTCGTGCGTTCTATTCTCACCGGGAGTCAGACAGCTGTGCACAACTTTTAGAAGTTAGTCATTGTCTGGGTATTATATTTGTGAATCATCGTGTCCTTGTCTAATTCTCATAGAAGAGAAGATAATTCTAGTTTGGGAATAGACAAGTATAATATATGGATTTGTAATATTTACAAAGTGTTAGATTTTGGTTTATTATAACATACATACATAATGCTTCACGCCTTGGTCCCAGAGGGGTAGGCAGAGAAGATATGCCGCCACTTTATTTATTACAAATGATATTAAAATTTAGACTACGGGTACTAGAATACTACACGAGCGAGACAAAACACTTATTGGGTAAGGTGTACTTATGTATTCTATACTCTGCACAGATTGATAGACTATTAGGAAAACTTGTGAGGATTATATTCGGCCTATAACTGCGTAAGATCCAGTCCAGGTAAGGTGTCCCCACCTTACATAGAGTAGACACAAACATGGTTCAAATTCTCATAGTCACGTGTCCAATTATGTGTCAAATTTCAAATTGTACTGTTATTTTAAATGATTTTGCAAAAGCTTTTAATGTAATTAATATACATTAAGTAATATTAAGGTTCAAGATACTGTGTGTATTAATACTGAATTCTGTATTGCTTACGTAACTATGTAATATTGTATGATATAATAATAGTAAATAAGCAACGACAGGTTTCATTTGTATGACAAATACACAATTTGTGTTTCCAATTTGGTACGTCAACAATTGCGCGTGTGTTCTCTCTATCACTGGCGACATGACGTCACACTGACGTCATAGTTTCGTCTCATGTGGAATTGGTTTCATATTGCTGTCATTATTTTCCATGGTAATTCCTTTGTTATATCGCAGTGGGTATGTAAATGGAATATCTAATAAAAGCTTCGCCTAATAAGCCTCTAGGCTTTTTAAAGGTTTTCATTTATGCAAACCTGATGCAAGCTTTTGATTGCTGCGCGAAACAGTCCAAAGGCTAGGTGTACTACCATGAGACTGAATTGCCGCACATTCCTGCGATGAGCGATTTTCGAGTAGCTATTTTAAAAAAGAAATAGTTCTAAATACCTCGATTCGCAGTGACTGTATCATCAAAAATCTAAGTTTGCGAGAATGTTGGCAAAAGTCTATGAAACGAGGCCATAAAGTTGTTTAAAAAACATCTATCGATCGATTTTGACGTTGTCCTTGAAGTTACAGTCTTGATTGACAATGACAGTTGAAATCAATGAAACACCTTCTTTTGCCAACATTAGCAACTAAAATTTAGTACCTACTGAAAAATCTGTTATATGTATATCTATTTTTTACCTTTCAAGACAGAATACAGACATGCAGTTAAATGTAAGAGGACTATTATTTAATTATTTTTCTTTACCCGTACTGTAATTAGTTCGTGACAAAACTCAAAACATTAAGTACCAGCATAGTTTACACCAGTGTTGCATAGACTAATCGTTACGATAATAAAATTTAAATACAAGAATTCGTCATGGGGTTTGGTTGGCAGTAAAGAACCGTGCGGCGCCATTGCTGCGCACTATATTTGCCGCCATTACGCGATTGAGTTTACTCGTACGATCAAATGTTTCAATATTTTTTGAATGGGTGTAGAAAAAGTTAAGTATGCAACTGCACATAATTATATATTTAAACATCGTGCTGTGTATCGTGACATTAACTAGTACTCGCACGTTAATACCCTTCATTATGAGACAGTTGCATAAATATTATTATGCCTTTATATTATCGATTGAAAGTCAATGTCCGTCCAAAACATCGAAGGGTTTTATATTACACTTATCAACCATATTCAATATCGGAAAGATAAAATTCAATAAATATTAATGTCGTAATATCGTTGGCAGGTGCTTCGTGGACCTAACTCGGGTCGAGTTTAGGAAAGGTCTCGCATCAACTCCATATATCCCGGTAATGGAACGGTCAGGATGACCGATCCACATAATGGTCTTGGGTTTCGCCTGATCCACTCTTAAAACCCTCAGTGGAGTTATGAAGAAAGGGAAAATGGCGTAGAATGCAGCAATCCTTACGTAATTGAAAACTACACAAAGAATGAGATGTAAGAAAGATTCTGATGACTTTGTAACCTAAAAAAAAGGTCATAGCACGAAGGAAAATAATTTTAGCACCTCATAAGTCACCTCAAAATTTTTACCTTCATGATTGGCACTAATTGGTTATTAAATTAGATAACAGATCTATTATCTACTCGTATATCTAATTTAATAACCAATTAGTGTCAATCATGAAGGTAAAAACTGGTAGTGGCGTTCATTGGGGAAGGCCTGTGTCCAGCAGTGGACGTCTAAGGGCTGATATGATGATGATGATGAAGGTAAAAACTTTGAGGTGACTTATGAGGCTCGAAAAATTATTTTCCTTCGTGGTATGACCCATAAGATTAAACGATAAACATTAATATATCATACGCAGACGTGTCTACTCTCAGACTAGGATTTTTTTTCCTGTAAGAAATGTTTCTGAATGTTATGTTTACACATAACATTTCGAATTAAGTACTTGCCCTAGAACCTTATTCAATGATGATAAAGTTTAAATTAGAACTACCTTGGTCATTCATCATAGAGCACCTGACGGAACTGTTGGAATTAAATGACAAGACAATTCACAATTATAATATCCAACCGAGTTTTGAATTATCCTGTATATGGATAGATCGACACCTCAAGGTAAGGATGAAAGAGCTTCTCACATCGCTTACCCTCACCCGTAGACACTACTGTTGGCCTAAATAAGAAAATTAGTAATAAGCTGTATTTTAAGCTAGATCGTGTATTTAAGTTTAAACTAATTGTACAGCGTCTAGACGACTCATCGCAAGTAATTTCTTGAAGACCTTCTCTCGTTTTCCTTATATCAAACAAGGTGTCTAACCAGTTGCGCGACTTTGATTCGGCATCCACCGATATTACCAGGAAATAAGTAGGGCTCGTTGCCATGGTTACGTTAGGGATATATGAGTGTAGGGGAAGTGATTTTGATGTTTTATTGGTTTTCCGTTATACATTACTTATGTATGAGGTTGGATCAAATAGATAGCTTTGTAAAAGATAAATATGAAGATCATTACTATACAGGTGTATTAAATCTGTAGTGAACCATAACTTATTACCTATTAGAACAGCTTGTTATAAACTAATTTTGAAAACTGAAACATATTTATATATTAATAGATAGCCGTATTGTTTTTATAGGGGGGTTCCGTTGTTGACCACCACATCATCATCAGGTTATTTTTGTCTCCACTGCAGGAGCACAACCCTCTCTCATCTGCCGGATAATGTAAACATACGTATGTATGTATGTATGTATGTATGTATGTATGTACCTATGTAAAAACTAATATACAAAGGCAGGCATTTAAAATTATGTACAAAGGCAGACTTATCCCATTTAGGGATCCCCTAGAGTACCTAACAAGTAACTATGTAGTAACAAGTTGCTTAGTAGGTATATTTCTGAGTGTCCCTTAAAACCTATTACTACTGCTGTTTCGGTAGAACCTGTGTCAGACGTTTATCTGTACTCATATGTTACTTGTTCATCAATGTGTTTGTCCACTGTTGGACAAACCCATCCCAGCTAATAATTCAACTTCAGCCAATTTCGACCTCACCTTAATCATTCAGTCACAGTCACGCATAAATGGATCTGCAAAGAACTTAGTATACGTTGTAAATGGAAATAACAAAACTTTAATGAAAATTGTATTCAATGTGGTGTGAGTCTTTTAAATAATTAATGACCTTTTTGTAAACTGAAAACAAGGATTAAAGTCCCATTTAGACCTTGGAATAGGTAAATTTGTCTCTCTAAAACAACAAGGACGTAAATAGACGTAAGTACAACTGTATGTAGACATAGTTATGTATATGTTTTTGCCGGACCTCTCTCTGACACTGAATAATAGAAATTGAAAGGACGATCCCAGAAAATTCTAGCTACAACAGCTTTAGGTGCATGGAGCTAGGAAAACGATAAGAGGATTTACGAAACAACCTAGCCTGATAAATTGAATTTTTAAGATGTAAAAGTGAAATAAATAAATCTAATCTAATCTAATCTTATCTAGCGCTCTGTTTGTTTTGCCTTGCCGATTATTTTCCCTACAGATGATGAATTACACTTTGAACACAATAACTAAACGGAAATTTACAATAAAATCTTACTACATTGTACAGAAGTTTGGCATCCCCAATATGGGTATGTATGCCTAGTCACTATTACAACCACAATTTTTTTTTGTTTGGAAATCTGCCTTTTGAGTTCTTGTTCCGAACACATTGCACCAAAACGTGATAAACGTCTTCTATCACGCTACATTCACAGAAATTTGGCGAGAGCACTTTTTTCATCTTATGATGCATACATTTTTCTGTTTTAGTCTGTTTCCGTTTGTTTAGTTTGATGTATTATACAGAAAAATCTTCCTGGACATATCTTATAAGTAACAGCAAATTTTCATTCAAACTATGTAGCGGGGTTGAGTTTTGCCCCTACACTGATATCGAAGCAGGTTTCACTATTATGACGACCTCCGTGGCGGAACGGGAAGCTCTCGAACTGCCAAGCCGGAGGTTGCGGGTTCGAATCCCGCTAGGGGCAAATGTTCGTATGATGAATATGAATGTTTGTACCCAAGTCTTGGATGTTTATATATTTATTTAAGTATGTCTATCCGTTATCTAGTATCCATACCACAGGCTCTGCCTAGTTTGGGACTGGATAATTGGTGTGAATGTCTGAGATATTTATTTATTTCTTAGAAAATCTATCGAGGAAAGTTTCATGCAAATTAAGGTCCAATATTATCATAGTGAAGCAATCACTATTTAATTGAAACTAGTTCAGCAGCGGAGCTAAGCAGCGGAACCATAGACCCACGGGATAAGCTACGAATCTTAAAATATAAGCTATATTCCACGGCTTCTGGTCTGCCCTGATAAACTGTGAGGACATATTTGTAAGTACATTGAGTCGTTTTCCTTATTATACTACGTTTCTTAGTAAAATTTTCTAAACCACTTCACAAAGTTTCTTTGCTCTGTCCATATGGAAACAGTACATTTCTTCCCCAGTCATTGCAGAGCCAGATCTCTAGGGGCTTTGGTAGATTTATGCGGTACGTGTGCGAATTTTAGAAGGCCCCGACAATCGGCCGGCGAACAATCCCCGCTCCCTTTTGAGGTTTTAGCTCCATCTGCTTTGAGTGGTCCCCTTCCAAAATATATACCTATGTTGTAATTTTCCAGTAGCTACGAGTATGTCTTTAATGGACAAATCATCATCAGCCGAAATACGTCCACTGCTGAACATAAGCCTTCCCAATAGAGTACCACTTTTGGTAGGCACTTAGATAATTTAGAACAGTTTTGTCGCCTTCCTCTTTGTTCTTCTACTAAATAGGAAATCAGATAAAATGTCTAGAAATGATTTTAACGAATCAAAAACCCGTAAAGATTTTAACTGACATATTGTACAGTCAGGGTTGCTATTCTGTAACTTCAGCGACCCGTAAAATATATTTCTTCCTTGTTATAAAGAGATTTACATAATAATAGTTGGGATTCTTAAAGAGTGGCAGATGACCTCCGCCGTCGAATATAAAGTTAACATCTAAAGACTCAAAATTGTTTTTCTGAACTGACGAAAAACAGCAACTAAGTTTTAATAGCTTCAGATAATTATTAGTCCATGTTCATTAGCCGTGTGGTTCCCGGCTTAGAAATGGGGCCACCCCCAATCTTCCCGTAGTATCACAAAGTACGTAAAGCGGCGGTCGCGCGCCGCTAGACAGAGAGCCCGCTTAGAACAAACCGCCATTTCTCGCACGCACACATTGACGCTACGTTTACAGGCATTCTCGGGCAGTCTCGGGCAGAACTCAATCGCGAGTATCATAAATGATGGCGTGGCTGTTTTTGAACATGAATACACGGTATTATGATGGTTGTAGTGTATTCGGTTGTTTAAATACTACTAAAACCTGTGCCTACACGTTGCGATACAATAATCGTTCATTTAAACAATGTCGCAATCGACGAAAATATTTTTCAGTCAATAATTTGTAACACCTTGGATTTTTTTATGATAATAATATTCTAATATGCCACTTTTTTATTTACCTGTCTACTTTAAAAACATATAACGTAGGTACCTATATTTTTACATACATACACTTTTTTGTTTTGAAAATAGTATGTCTGTCTGTCTGTCTGTTACAACCGATTTGCTTCGAATCGAAAAAAAAAATGTTACAAACTGTGCCGTATGACATATTAAATGAAATGGGTTTCACATATATTTTTTTTATATCTAAAATAAATAATTTTAAAGTAATTTAATAAAATAGATTAAACGAAGTTGTGCTACACATGTAGCTTTTATTTAAAGAACGGATATGGAACTTGTCACCCTTTTAAATCTCAACTCATTTTCGCCGAACTTGGCGCCCTTTTCACATTTATGTTTTCGTTGAACTTGGTGCCTTTTTCACATTTATGTTTTTGGTGGGATCACTATTACACCATTATTACATTTTGTTGAGATTGGAATCTTCGTCGTGTGTGGCGTCGGCATATTTTTATGGATATTTGACGGTCTGCTACTCTCTAAGGCATGTAAACATGATAACATGTACGTATGCATGTATAAACGAATCGATGTATGTATGTTTGTAAAGATAAACTATCTACTCCTTTTCAAAATTCAGAAACAATACAGTAGCAACCCTAGTCAGTCAGGCAAGTTTAGGTAGTTATTTTCGAGAAAAATGAGAGCGGTCCTTCTGGATATTTTTTATTTTGTGGTAGTATCGTCAAGGCGACTACGGGATTACACCAGGGAAGGGCAGTAGCGTTATGTGTATATTAAAATCATTACTGCGATCACCAATCCGCCTGCCAAGCGTGGTGATTATGGCAAATCCCCCAATGGACAGTCCGCCAAAAGTGACATTCTATTGGAGAGGCTTATGTTCAGCAGTGGACGTATTTACGCTGATGATATTACCAGACATCGGATTTCTAGGGACACGAATCCCATTTAGGGATTCGTGTCCTCGGGTGTGTCGGGATAGCGTGACATACAAATTGAATGATTTAATTTATCGTCTTTTGAAATATCATTTGCAAGTATATGCATTACTTTCATGAATTAATAATCAAACTATCTTAATCAATTCCTAAGTTCTCCCCTCCTTCCCCCAATGATAATGATCCTCAAGACCCCTAGTAAACTTAAATAGCATAAAACCGCAACAATTTCTGCAAGGAACGACTATCGCAAAATCAGACGATCGTTTCCTGATAGTGCAGTCGCATTCGGTTGAATAATATCGCTGCAACAGGTGAGCTGGCTACACGCCAGGGGGACATATCAAGTGCATCGGGCGGGAGAGGCAAGAAAGAAAGCTGTCTTTATGTGTTGGGGATTGTTGAGGTCTTGAGAAATATGAGTATAGTAAGTTTGATGTCGACATTTTACGTTTGGTCTTTTTTATATATAAATTAAACACATACATTGATAATCAGCAGTCTGCTGGTCTATGCGTCTATACCACCCATTTGTTCCTATGCTAAAACTGTAAAAAATCTCGTTGTGATGTTAGACTGCAATGTCTACTTTCACATTCGCCCGGCCTTCTGATGTCTCCTATCGTTTTTACATCAGAACTCTTCTCAAATTTTCTTCTGATAAAGCTAATTTCTACTCCTACTCTTTTACTGTTATATCTGTCAGCTTGTGAAACTCTCTTCCTCCATCTAAACTAGACTTTCAGTCTATTTCAATTCTCAGCTTACGTGTTTAAGCTCTAAACCGTCTGTCAGTAGTATATTTTATATTTGTGTATGTTCTTTAATTTATTTCTTCATCTTTAGTATCATATGCATTTATTCGTTTCTTAGTATTGTACGAGTATATGTTTGTTTATGTATGTTAATACAAACCTGTTTTTTCACCAATTTCTCTTTCATGTACATATTACCGAGATGCAAATAGATTTGGTTTCTGTATGACAATTAATTTGGAATATGCTTATAATTCTTACATATTTTCACTAATTCTCTGGTTGTATGGATCATAGTTATTGGCAAAGTTCTAGTATTGTGATACCAATTGGACCATAAGAGTCAATAAAGAAAATCGATACTTTTAAAAATAGATATCTCTACTTTGTTGAAATATCTATTTCAACAAAGTCTTTGTTGAAATAGATATTTCAACATTTTTGTCTTTGTCAGTGTGAATGTACTTATATAACAATTTAAGTAGGTAACCCAAATTATTCTCTGAAAATCAAATTACATTATAATAAATAAACATTAATTGGTAACTAACATGTCATTGTATATTTTTTAAGTGCTACTGAGTTATGTAAATATAGTGCACACGTTATTTATCCAAAAGTATTGACTCTATTTGTTGTACCATGGTATTGAAGCGCCTTTGATTCTGATACTGGTATGATTTTGTTAGACATTGAAAATCATTAATTTCCATAGCAAAGCAGTTCTCGTATATTGCAATTCCAAGTGTTACTAGACGAGAATGATGTATGGCTCGGTCGCACACTTCGTCTAGTGAACTGACTACAGCAACTGGCCATTTGCCAGTTTAGTCAGCAACAAATGTAGTTGCCTAGCTACGTTTTGCGACGATTTGTGGGCGGACCAGACGACGTGACATTTTTAAAGTGGGCGTAACAATTGTTTAGCTAGCCAATCAATATAGATCAGTGGAATTAGTTACGGTTTTGTTTGCCTTGATTTTTTGTTGGCAGTCGTTGAATGTCAATTCTGTTTTAGATTTAATTAATTTTATCGATCTAAAACTGTCTTCTACGCATTGATTTGTCCTGAGACTAGTTGCTCTGTAATTTGTTTTATGCTTTCCTAAGACAATTAAATTGCACAGTGGAACTGTTAGTAGTTGGAATGCCATTACATTACTCTCATTTAATATGTAAACAACAAAATGTGTGTGTTTTATCAAATATTTTCCCTTTTATGTTTTAGAATTTTATGTCTCTTTTTCCATACAAACTCTTTTTAATTGTATTTCAAAATTATTGCACTTGTCAAATTAACCTTTAAATCTAAAGCTAAATGTTTTTTTTTCTAAATTAAAAAGAATCTAAATTTGTAATAACGTTTTTTTTATTTTTCAGGTAAGCTCCTGTTTTTATGTCGAGTGCCTATCCGCCTCCGACGTTGGAAACCTGGTAATAACTGTTTTAAGCGTACTTAGTACAAGAGCTTATGAAAAGTATGAAAGCAAACGAAAGAGCTATGATGCTCCACAATGAATGAGTTTCTTTTGAAAAGCAAAAATTTCAGAGGTAATATAACTTCATAGCAAAATACTATGCGATTGTACTGTAGGGCTTGGTTTAAGACAGGCCAGGAAAACACGCGGCCCGCGATGCCCATCTCCGGAGCGAACCCGATTTT
Organism: Esperia sulphurella; assembly: GCA_947086405.1. Classification (NCBI taxonomy): domain Eukaryota; kingdom Metazoa; phylum Arthropoda; class Insecta; order Lepidoptera; family Oecophoridae; genus Esperia; species Esperia sulphurella. The sequence goes on from OX352258.1 coordinate 16,021,713, forward strand.
TATTTTATTTCATTTTATTTACAACTTATATTTACGATTTTAGTAGACACTAAACTCCAATAACCAGTTTTTGCATATAGAAAGAACTATAGTTTGATGTGATTTTTATGGTTTTTAAAAGTGAACACAGTAGTGAAATTAAGTGAGTGATAGTGTAGTCGATAACAAAGTTTGCGAAATAAAGATGTATATTAAATTAAACCAGGCTACGATAAACGATAATTATTTTGAACAATTAGTAAATCAGAATCTGCGCCAAATAAAAGAATTATATTTACTGCGATGCAATTGGCGAACCTATCTACTCGTAGATGTCTGTTATTGTAGAAAGCGTAAACATGTTTTTCAAGTACCTATCTATAACTATTACAATTGACAAAATAAACATATTTTGTAGTTTACAGCAAGGTCGTTAAATATTCCCGCCGTCATTACTGTCACCTCCAAAAATTAGGAGATAAAACTAGTTCAACGGTTTTGTTGAACTAGAAGTTTCTCGTCCTAGCACAGATTGTTTATTGTTGTAATATTTAATTAAATATATTATGTTTTATTAACATTTGGGGGGTGATGACGGCGGTTGACACGCTGGAATATTTATTCGAGTCTGGGTTACTTTTATCAAGGTACTTCGTTTTACGCCTATTTATGTATCTTAATTTTCATATCTGCGAGCAATTCGTTTAGTGAACCTTAAGAATGCGGCCCAATTTTAAGTTTGAGTTTCACATGCCTGATATAAGATAAAAACAAACGAGATGAGCCGTTAGAGACAAGAACCCTTATAAAATGCTCAGTTTCTCCTTGAAGTGGGTTTTCTATATTACCTTTTTTTGATGTGGGAGCGACCATACCATAGGGGCAGTTCAATTTTCTTTAAGCTCTTTCAGATTATGCGGGAAAGTTGCAAAAACGTGCTCTCTTGAATATTAGTGACGTCAATGTGAAAATATTTATAAATGTGGGTGTCATCAAGGCGACTAATGGATTGCACCAGGGATGGGCAGCAGCATTTTCCTGTGTATATTAAAATCATTATTGCGATCACCAATCCGTCTGCCAAGCGTGGTGATGATTTAGGAAATACGTATTTCAAAATGTTAAATATACGAGTACATATTTAGATTTCGTCAAAGATAGATTTTAAGATGCTTAACCTTTCTGAAGCTAAGTTAAACATCATTAAACACTTTATGTGCTAATATAGTGCGCTAGGTACCGGATAGGGATAGCGCAGCTAGAAATATCCTCTGCTAGGTGGACACAAGATGTCAAGTGTTTGAACCACTTGATCAATTATTTATTGTGCAAAAACTCACAATTAAATAGTAAGTATTCTAAATTATTTAACAGGTTTACAAGTGTAGAAGGTAACAATTTATTACCCATTTCAAACTACAGGTTTCTTTAAACTACAGGTCGTCATACCATGAATCAAAATAATTTTTCGCACCTCATAAATCACCTCAAAGTTTTTACCTACATGATTTACACTAATTGGATATTAAATTTGATAACAGGTGACTATCTGACACTAATTGGTTATTAAATTAGATAACATACATTATTTTGCTTCGTGGTATGACCTGTTGGTAACTTAAGATAATCAAGAGTGATAAAAATGTCATCAAAATGTTAAACAGTAGATGTAAACCTGTGGAATACTATAATTATATAACTGTGACTTTTTGCACAATATATATCAAATGGTTTATACACTTGCCATCTTGTGTCCACCTAGCGGAGATGTTTCTAGCTGAGCTATCCCTATTCGGCACCTAGTACATTACATTCACACATCAAATGCTTCATTGTCTCGCTATCCTCTCCACAGGCTCTACAGTTGACGAACTCTGATATTCCCATTCTATTATCGTATTTCAGCGGCTGAAGTGCTTTCCTATTGATATTTTTCAACAGCATGTGCCTCAGCGCGCTGTATATTCTTCCCGTGTCCTTTTTACTTTCGAACGACGATAGGAGTTCCAAAAACAAAACGGAAAGTACTGTCAAATAAATAAAATATGTTAAAACTATTTTGCTGTTTTCCGGTAAAATTAAAACGAATACTACGGAAAATAAACGCAAGTGCCTTGTGAACCATAAGTGTTACCGGAAAAACGAAATAATTTCTTTTAAAACAACTGTCCTAATATGAGCAACATTACATTTAATATCAACTAAAATAAATGATAAATTTTGTTTAAAAACTAGCTCTTTTATTATTTTTCCACATTTTTTAAGAGAAACCACCACATACCTCGGCTTGAATGACAATTGCATGACTCGTATTATAGAAAAGCTCGCTTCTTGACTTCTGCAGTAATGTACTATTATGCTTTACTGGAAAACCTCTAAAACTGTTTCATTTCACTCTGTTTCTTTACGATGTCGGTTTTTTATAACGTTACAGGAATGCTAATGAAATCTGCTGCCTACGTCTTGAGTTTTTTTTTACAAGTTATACAAAGAGCCACTTCAGTTGTGACTCATTTTATAATTGAAACACGCGGATTCTTCAAAGTGTTTCTATTGGGCAGCCGCTCGGGCAATCTTTTAGAATTTAGACTTTGTGATGTTTTAAACGTACTTGCCTATAGATAGATACGTAGATCTTCTATGAATTTGATTGACGGTACAAGTTTACAGCGCTAGCGACGTGGGTTGTTGACTTCCACTATTTTACATGTAGGTAATCGCTAATACGCGCAATCACTATCCATTGTGGTTCAAAATATATTGAATGTAAATAATACAATAAGTATAAGTTGAGTAACGTGCGGCAGAAATAAGCACTTAATATTATCGCTATAATTTATGATTCTGACTTTGATAAATCAATAATTAATTATCATTTAGAGCCTATATGCGTCCCATTTCTAGACACAAACCCATTCTTTCAATAAGCAGATCCTGACACTCCACACAATCGAACTGATGTAATTACCTACAACTACATTACTACCTGTCTGTCCATACGCTTGTGTGTGTTTGTAAACTATTATAGGGATGTCAGCAGCGAATGTGCAAGCGAGCATAGCCGATCAAGAGGAACAACAAAATGCAAGTGCTTCTTTTTCTATCTTAAAGCGTCGATCACTCGGCGCCGGTATGGGAAGCGAAAAAATTCTCCATATTTATTGGTTGTATCCATACATAGCACTATAACGAACCATATTGTTTTATCATTAATAAATCTTCAATGTCAATCTATAAATATCAAAATACCTCAAATTAAAACATCAGTTCGACAAATCCAACAAAAATACAAATCATACGCGCACGCATTCAACGGCGGCAGCTTAGTAATGCGTACTCCTGATCGTACTTCTTCTATACGGACCAAATAAAACTGACAGGGGGGGTGTCGCTTCTTTACGTGATAATAGTATTCTTTGCACTTCTGCGCGCTATTATCGCAGCTACCTCGTTTTTTTTTTCAAGTATTTAAGTAATAAACGCTATATTGCTCATGACTCGCACCAAACCAAAACAATCTTAAAGCCATTTAATTTATGAAGGCGTTTTTATTGTTCTCCCCTTTTATCGGGCGATAGAGAAAAAGACGCAGCCGCAGTGGACGGCCGAGTGAAACAGATTAAATTTAATTAATTGACTTTAAGTCGTCCGTGTATTGTGTAGCGCCGTGGTGGGGGGATTTATGGGCGGCAGTTGGTTTCTTTGCCATGGAGTATTCCGGTAGCTATTACTACGGAAAGAAGCAACACTCACCTCTACGGCTGGCAGTATGCACTACTGGGACTTCTCGGTCCGCATGTTCAAAGTTACTCCGCCAGTGCACTATCGACCGGCATCGAGAGATCGACGCAACAAGTTAGAAAGAGAAGCACTTATGTTGTTGACGTATAACGGTGTTACTCTCTCGATCGACTATGTTTGAGCGTTGGGTGAAGTACCATATTTAGGGTCTTAATAAGAGACGAATGTATTATCTGTTATTAGAGGGTATGTATGTATGTATGTTAACGCTTTATTGTACCAAAAATAACAACAACAACAATAATAAAATAGGAATTAAACTGTGTACAAAGGCGGACTTATCCCACTTAGGGATCTCTTCCAGGAGGAGGGTAATTTTTATTATTAAGAAACATATGGATCGAATGTGGACGGGTCTACTACAGCTAGAAGTTATCCTAGGAGGACGTTCAAAGATCAGATTAGTAACGTCCTCAAAAAGACTGGGTTCCGCAGTGAGAAGAATAAAAGGAGGTGCATGAAAAGGTTGATGAATGTGAGTGTGGCTAGTGAGGTGTGTCAGGATCGCGCAAAATGGCGATCCGTTGTCTCTGCCTACCCCTCTGGAGCCAAGGCGTGAGCATTATGTATGTAATTTTAATACAGTCCCATACATACGTAAATAAACAAAAATATTTCCTATGCTATTTTCACTACAGCGCTCCATTGCAATTCAGATATTCGTTATTTGAAAGTTATAGGGTGTTTCTTCCTAAAATAGCCTTAAAATAAAAATAAACCTTTATTAGGCAGAAACAAACATTGAATCAGATTTAGCTCTGGCTCCCAAAATAGAATGTCCCGTGTGTCAGGATTTTGCCAATGTGAAGTATAATTGTAGAATCAATTAAGTCAAGTGGACAACCCTGGCACAGGCCTCGGTCTTTTGGGGGTTCTACGGCAACACCAAGATAATATATTGCAAGCGCTTACTTCGATAACTGCTTTGATTTTGCATGGTGGATCAAATAATATAACTAAATAAATACAAATAAATATAGGACGAATACAAACACGAATACCGCGAGGACCACGCTTTAACGAAATAAAGCTGAGGATTTTGCCACTAGGTAACCAAGGAAGTGTCGCTTAGATCAAAGGATATTAGCATAACATTTGATCTGCCCATGTGGATTCCTGTAGAGAAGCCCTAAGCAAAGTGTTTTTTAATCATCAATACACACTATCCTAATATTATAAATGCGTAAGTTTGGATGGTTCGATATTTGGATGTTTGAATGTTTGTTACTCAATCACGCTTCAAACACTGGACGGATCGGGATGAAACTTGGCACACATATAGGTTATATCCTGGAATAGGACATATGATAGTTTTTAAACCGAAAAATCGGATTCCTACGGGAAATACATAATAATTTTTGATGTTAAATTGTCCACGCGGACGAAGTCACGGGCAACAGCTAGTACTATATATAGCTGAAACTGAATAAACCCAAAAATCAAATAACCTAGCGTTGCTTCCTTAATAATTGACAGTTGATATAACATAACACAGGTTTAACTGTCAGTTGTTATCGATAGAAAATGTTCCACAGATAATTAAACTGGCGACGGGCAACCTGGTTGGACGACTAATACCCGATAATCTCGGCGACATGTCCAACGAATTATTACGGCCAGCTGTGTCCGACCCACTTACGAGCCGAAGACAATAAAGTGTCTGTTCGGATGATAGTTCGCGTTAAGTATCGGTTTGATAGTCAGCTATACTAATTCTGTTTACTATGCTATGCTATCATAATTATTTATTTATTTAATAGTTTATTGTACACACAAACATACAAAGAACAGCACAAAGAAAAGAAAATTATACAAAAGGTTAAAAAAATATTATATAAATTATGTGGGTTTAAAAAAAAAATGTAACCAATAGAAACCAAAACTATAGTTAGTCGGTAGTTTAACATTTTTTAATACAGTTTCTTTTGGGCGTACATATACTCATACATAAAGCTCACGCCCTGGTCTCAGTGGGGTAGGCAGAGACGATGTATCGTCACTTTGCGTGATTCAACGTCGTTCCTTCGCCCGCATTTCGCCACGTGTTTTGCTACATATCCGCCAATAACAATAAGTGATACACCTATGTTTTATCAAGAACAATAGTAGAGTTTTAACAATAGAAATAGAACAATAATAGTAGAAGTTTTAATAGGCCTCATTATCACTTACCATCAGGTGAGATTGAGGTAAAGCGCAAACCCATCAATAATAAAAATAAAAAAAAACAAAAGTTTCTATGGCGGGTAATCTCAGCTGTATTTTCGGTGTTATGGGACCTTTTAATACTTATTGTCATATCATATCAGCCTTTAGACGTCCACTGCTGGACATAGGCCTTCCCCAATGAACGCCACCACACACGGTCCTCCGCCCTCCAAATCCAACCACTTCCGGCCACCGTCGTCGGTCCACCTGGCGGCGGGGCGTCCCACCCTGCGCGTGCGAATTGCGTGTACTTATTGTAATTGGTTATTTTTAGTAGGTATTAAAACTTGTGTATTGTAACTGGCTAGATGGAGCGACGATCTGCGTAAGGCGGCTGGCAGTAACTGAATGAGAAGAACCGAGGATCGGATTCAGTGGCGCACCTTGGGAGAGGCATATGTCCAACAGTGGACTCTTTCGGGCTGATGATGATGAGTGGGTATTAAACTATGAGTTTACATGAATAATCCAAAGTCTTAAAACTGGCACAAGATTCGAAATCGTTGACACACAATGGCGTTGGTGATCATTTGTTAAACCATTTTTAGTATTATTTAAAAGTTTCTCATAAACATGACTATGTCGCAGGCCAATCATAAAATCAGGCAGATCATGATGCGCCTAGCCACATCGTGATCTGTCGCCATTTCAAGATGTGCCCGATTAACGTTTAGCCATGGAAATACTGGGTTACAATCAGGCATATCGACAGAAGACTAGTGTTTGAATGAATCTGTCTGGCTACCTACTTAGACATATGATATAGTGGGCAGATCGAAGAATAGTTCCATTCGGTTCAATTACTCTTTATTGCACGACAAAAATACAAAGATAAAATAATAAGGTAACTTACATGTGTACATCTAGACGGTCTTATCGTAACAAGCGATTTTTTCCAGACAATCAAAAATAGTTGTAAAGTACATTAATTGCCAGAAGCGCTGGATGCGCATTTACACAGTCATGGCATCTAACCATAAAAGCTAGTTTGTAAGTGTACAATCAGATAAAATGGATAATACGGAGCAATGTGGAAACAAAAGTGCATTCCAGAATAATTAAAAGTGGAAACTATTACATCTATATACTATTACAACTATACTATTACAAGGTATATATGTCTACAACATGGTCTTCCTACGAAACGATGTGGCTAAACATGGTTGGCCAAATCGACAAATGATGAATGTCGAACGATGGGTCTGATGTAAGTCAGGCACATCATGAAATGGCGAGAGATCACGATGTGGCTAGGCGCATCATGATCTGCCTGATTTTATTATTGGCCTGCGACAACTGTATGTCTATTTGTGTTTATATGTAATAATTATTAACAATGACTTTATAATTTTAGTAGTTTTAAAAGTATAGTAAATAACACAGATAAATAATATTTAATTATTTAGCATATTATACTATACATAGCTCAGCTTCGCCTTCGCTTCTCTAGTGGATCGCATGCATCTTGAACTGTCCTGAAACGGTTCAGGTCTGTAATCTTGATAATTATCAATTTGTCTGTCTTAGTTAATTAATATTCCTCATTCGCATTAATTCTTTAAATAATTAGAACACAATAGCATTTACTGTCTACTGATCTGAATATGTCAGTCCGATTTAGAATAGTCATCCTGTTGCTAAATACCAACTAATTTAAAGCTTTAAATGTGTTGATATTTTTTTGCCATTTTCAAAGAGTTTTTAAATATAAAAGCAAAACTCACACACAACCAATAAATACTCACATTCTAGCGCGATAAGTGCCCCCCACCTGAGACTTCTGTCCAACCCGCGGAGGAGCTGCCAGCAGGCCACAAGCTGCCTTGGCCCACTTGGAGGGCACTTAACCGGCTCTGACCACCGGTTGGCCGCTGTCGGGAGAACTTTGTCAGATGGGGGTTGCAAGCGACACCACAGACTCAGTGCATATGCGGAACGGCAACGCAAACTATGGCGCACCTCCTGGCGTGCCCGGCGTGCCCGCACTTCTGCGACGAGCAGGATCTCCGCAATGCAACGGACAAGGCCGTCGGTACAGCTGCGTTGTGGTAGCGCATGATCTGATGGAAGGAACCGTTCGACACGAGAAGAAGAAGAATACTTATTTCTTAAATATATATTTTCATATATATAAACTTGTTTGGGATAAACTAGGATTTTCTCAGTCAAAGATAGAACAATTCACAAATACAGCATCCAGACCGGAACCAACTTGTACAAAGTTTTCTGTCTCTGGTGGGAATCGAAACTATGACCTCTGACGCTCTAGTCTAAAGAGCTACTAGGCCAACGGGACGATTAATATATGCTGACATTCTCATTGCAAGATCGTTTTTACCGGATACAGGAGTTATTTCAAGTTGATGAAATTAAGTAAAGCGCCCTGAAGTAATTGCAACTACGGGGTAAAATTAGAGAAAATCTTTATTTACGTTAAATAATATTAGGTGAGGTTAACGATGATTTTTCCCATCCCTATTAGCTCCGCTCGCGCGAACTACACAATTATATCAATGCTTATTCCTTATTATGTTCCCTAACGTAACAAAATTAAAACCTGGCTAGCGAACATATCTATGAATTTTAAAAAAACACGTAAACGTGATTATCGAGTTAAAAGCACACTAACGGACAGACAGACCGACGTTGCGTTTTATTATACTTACGTCACATATTAATGTTTTCTACATTTAATTCTCGGATTAGCATTCAATAAAACATATTTCTTCTGACATAATTGTAATTATACATATTAGTGGTATTCAATACTTCCATAAATAAACGAGAACCATCATGAGTTAATGACAATGATTAAATACCGTTCATTATTCTTATACAATCACAGATAGACCATCGCGTAGTTAGCTCGCTGTAAACTGACTTACGTTTAGATATATCGAGCGATATCCGCCAAGTCATCGTAAGCGACAACTTTACGAAAATAAAACCTAAACCTTAAACCTTGAGCATTAAAACATGATTTTACGAAGAAAAAAAGTTCGTTTACGATAACTTGGCGGTTATGACTCGATATTTAGACACGAATATAACTGAAATTTACTGTTCTAGTTCGCAACACATGCGCGATACATGTCAAATGTAATGACAATAAAAAGCACAGTGTAGTCCAGTTGGAGACGAGAATGTCACTGTCGTACATTTGGGGGACAGACACACAGATAAAACGACAGCTAATTTATTTAAGGACGGCCACCAGAAGCTGTCAAATAGATTAGTGTATATTCACTAGAATAGAGAGAGGTGATTTGTTCAGTGTAAATTTGTTATTAATAATATTAACTCAGCCCAAATACCTACAGCGTTACACAATAATGAATGAACGAGTGAATGAATGGACAGAAATATATTTCTTTTAAAAAATCTGATTTTGAACGGCCTATTCTATAATCAGGAATCATTTCGGCAAATTTCCCCGAATCGTTTAGTAAAAATAACGACCTACTACTCTTAAACAGGGTCAACCCTTTTTAAGAGTACTAGATAGACATTATCAGTAGGTCAAAAGCTTGCGATAAACCATATTTTTATTTCAAACACAAATATCTTTATCACGAATCCCTTATTCTATTAACAGTTAGTATGAGCTAAATTTGGAAAATAGCCAATGACCTTTGGTAAGAATGGTTCTAAGTTTTACGAGGTCATTTCTGTGTCGCAACATAAAATATGAATTATACTGTGTTAACAGATATTGGGAGGCTCGTAATTGAAATTCATTGTCCATGTATTCTGCTTTGCCTGGAATATTTATATTAATTATGACAAATATGCAGTTTCCATCGGCCGTTGCTGATAAAATTATTAGTGTGGAATACACCAAATGTATTAAGAGCATCGAAATAGAGGTACATAGAGGTCGTTGGTTAAGAGTTGTTATTTATTTATTGGCCATTACAGATTGTATTTTATTGTAAAATCCATAACGGTACAGAAAACTAGTTAGAAATTTAAGGAGGAGATTTTAAGAGACATTGCGCTTTCATTCCTAATTTTGAAGACTAAAAACATCTTTAGGTGGAATAAAAGTATATCTAAACTATAATTATTTATAACACGTACGCTTCTACATTACCAATTCCAAACCATGGTTGTATGTACACTCTTTCTGAATTAAGTGATCAGTCCTAACACCATATTCAGTGATGATATAGTTAAAATTAAAACGGACCTTGTCAACATGCTATAGGAATCAAATATAATACTCCGTCAGAATATAGCTAAATTGTATGAAATCTACTAAGACCTATCTCCAATAGGATCGAACTCACAAACTCTGGTCTTCAAGATAAACGCCTAAATCACTGGACCAACACTGGTGATTGTAGCAAATATTTTTTTCTTACTGACCACCACAACTCAATGGACCAAGCAGAAGGACGTCTTTCACGCAAATGAGGAATGTCACATGACGTGCAAACAAAATGGTTTTTTGTTTCCCTTTTTCGTCCAGCCGACAGATGGTCTGGCGTGTTGCCAAAAAGTAGGTATCGATTATTTGGCATGTCGCCATCTAGAAAGTTAAGGAACGAAACAAACCTTTAAATCTAAATCTAATGTAATTCTTAGTCAAAACATGTGTTTTATATTAATATTTTTATTTGTTTAATTGAACTTTTAATGACTTTACTCAACTGCCTTTACCTGTCTTGTTTATAAGATAGTGCTTACTTTTGTTAATATCGAAAACTAATTGATGGACTTTACATGTCTGCTCAGATTTTCATTTCCACCATTTTGGCGGTTTTATCAATCCTTCCTTTTACAGTAAAGTTTATGATAATAGTTTACTCACTGCTATGAAACTCTAATCTCGCTTCATCATATTCTTTGCAAAGGAATTAGTTTGTTGTTTTGTAGTTGCACCACGCTTTATATGATGATAAAGGAACGAACTCATCTCAAATATAACCAAATAAATCTAAAAGTGACAAAACATCACATAGAATAATCTGAAAATAGTGATTTCTGACTTTTCAAAGTCACATCAAAGTACATTTCGTTGAATGGTTCCTACTATGGTCACCTGAATTAAAATCTTGGTGACGTACATGATAGACTTGCATTATATGTTAATGATGACCCTCTTTGCCTCGATTTCCAACTTTAACTAAATTAAACGTTAATGCTGTATGGGAATAATTTGTCTGAATTATTGCTGGTAGTGAATTATAATGAAAAAGTATGACTTTAAAATGACGAAACTAAGAACATTCATTATCGTCGGAAATTTCGACTTTGATCGACAGAGATGATGTAATACAAGCGACTCGACTACTTTATATAACCCGGAGCTTCATTTTAATTCAGGGTGCATATTAACTGTAGATTGTAAATTAGATCTAACATTTCTCAATGTCCAAAACCCGTTAAGACGAAGGATATTCGTTGTACATTGATAACAAAAGTCGAATATCACGCGATTCACCTACTTGGCATGGCGCCACGACTGTTGTAACATCGAACAGTGATACACAGACAACATTAATAAACATTTATTAGATGTAGTCGCACTTATTTCAATTTTAGCCCGGTTCTGCTCCGCGTCTTATTATTGTCATTAATTTAAATAATAGAGCATACGGTTCTTTCTTGCTTCTGAAATTGAAGCCAAGGATATAAGTTCTTGGTTTCAATGTTGAACTATTTTTCCAAACAAGATTTCAAGGGTTCATAACAAAGCAGGTGGTACGAACAAATTCAGCGAGCATAAAACTGTTTTGGATCCCAAAGTTCTGTAAAGAAAAACATCTTTAAAAACTTTTCTTCTATCCTACCTAACGTTATCTAGCCAACTACACATAAGTAATTTATTTATGCATATACATACTATATTTGTCTGACTGGGACGCTGTAACTAGCATTTTAAATACTATTTTTAATAGAATGTAATAGCTTGGGAGAGAGCGTTGCTCGGGTCCTCATTCTGTATCTAGTTTAGCTTTCCTATTTAAACTCGTATCCCTTTGCCTGGTCTTGCGTATATTCTATGGTTAATCCGTTGGCTCAACGTCTAGTAACTACTTCTAAGGATGATAAACTTACTGAAACATCGTAATTTGTGTTGTATTAGCTGTTCCCGACTGCTTTAGCGTAAACTATAGAATTATTGTATTTTTTATTTCCCGCTCTCGCTACCGCTTCAACTGCCACCGCTACCGCCCCACCACCCCACCGCCCCACCACCTCTTACCCTCACTCCAAACGTAGTCCTAACTCATTGCAATCTAAATTCCGCCGTGCAATACACTTCTTTGTTATATAGTGTATAGTAATATAATCTATGTAAGTCTTTTTAAAACTAGAAATTCGCATATCTTGTGATTGAGTAAGCCGATTGCGATGAAATAAAGACTAGATTTTTTTTTCTTTCTGAAAACTCCATCAGAATTGCTTCTGCAGTTTTTACGTCATGCGTGCACAAACAAACAGATAAACAGCTAAAATTTCAAAAATAATGTGTTACTTATCCTTCATCCCCCATTTTTTTTATATATATAGACACGCGAAGTTAAGGTTTTTGTTTATTAGATTACCTGATTATTGCCTTTAGCTAAAGTTGTAGAACTAACTCGTGACCCACAATCACTAACATATATTTTTATCGACTGAACAAAACCTGGAACCACCTCAGAACTAAATTTATTTTGAACTGCATTTACTACAGCGCTGCATTTCCCTGTGAATGGAAAATCTGGATGCTTTTGCATCGCGGACGGGAGATAAAAGACAATTGAGACCCGATGGGAGTAGTGTTACGTGCCTCGTGAATTTATATCGTGTAACTTGTAGGTGCGAAAATTGACAACAGAAATATTTCGACGCTTTCCTCTTGCTTTGAGGCAAAACACTTAAATTAAATCCTCCGTCTGTCTCCGGCAGATGAGAGAGGGCAGGGCTGTGCTCCTGCAGTGGAGATAAAAATACCCTGATGATGATGAATTAAAATAACACAAGTTTCAGAACATTGTTTATCCAAAATCATCACATTGTTTAACCTATCGACGTACATAGGACCTTCCCCAATTAACGCTACCAAACTCGTTCCTTTGCCCGCCACATCCTGCCGATTTCCGTAATTTTCTTTAGGTCATCGGTCTATGTACTAAAACTTACCAATGATTACCAAAAGTAGTAAATAAATATTACATATGTACATATACATACACTTGTCTAATGCCAAACTAGGACAAGAATAAATATATATTATAGTAACTATGATAATACAACATTCTATGAACTCCGAATGAAGTAAACGGACGGTCGTAAACTATACCCAATGGGATGTTACGTGAAATAACCCAAGTTTTCTGAAAGAAACATGTCCCGTTGGATCAACAAGTGTGAAAACGACAAAAGATGCAAACAAGAATACGTTATACACCAAAGGGGAGGCAAGGCCCAACAATGAAGCTCTAATGCAAACACCCACGTAGCAAAAACGCTTTGAACGATCGACGATTGTAGAGATGTTTGAGCAAATTCCCGGCCCGGCCCGTTCCGCTAAACAATGGCGTATGTTCACTGAAAGGGAGGGATTTAAAGGGGGCATTGGTGGCGAGGTTATCATCTGCGAAAGCGGGAGACATCGAAATGAAGCTGGGTTGGACGTGAACGGGAGCTGAGAGTTATTACAGACAGATGAAATACTTGTTGCTCCGATACTCTTGGACGTATATCTGGATATATTTTCTATTCGGACAATGGAAAACATTTCTTATGCACAGCGTTGTAATCGAAGTTCGAGTTCGTTTTGAAATTTCAGAGAACTGTCTAATATGAATGGTCTTAAAATAGAAGTTGAAACAAAATTCGACAGATTTATAAACATCATGCCTACTACGTGACGACTGACGGTGGTATAGTTTATCGTGTCAGTATTTTAATTTACCACTGCATTAACTTTTCATTAAAATCAAATTTCGATTACTTTAGCTGCTAGACTGTGATACTAATCAATAGCTTTCCATATAGACAACGTGCAATATTAACACGTAGTCAGCGGAGAGACGAAGTTAAATTGAGATATAACAGGCGTTGCTGCCATCTCCCGAGGTTTAATCTCAGACATTAATGACTTCTAGACTTGGAAATTTCAATGTGGTTACAATTTCAATGCGTTTATAATATTTTATGATGATTAAGGGAATAACTTAAATCCGTTAGAAGAAAATAATGAATTTTATTTTTGTTATTTTTTCTTGCCAGTCGGATATTTGTAAAACTTTCTTAAGACCGCTGATGGGAATTCAAGGTGGGAATGGGAACTCTGATGTCCCTTGTCGTTCTCACATTAGATCTCTTCTTAAAATTCCTTCTCATAAAAGTGACATCTACTCCTATTCTTTTACTGTTCATGCGGTCAGGCTGTGGAACTCACTGCCCACCTCCATACGCGTCTCTCAGACGATTTCTCTGTTCAGATCACGAGTTAAAGAGCACTACCTTACTCTCTGTCAATAATATATGGTATATTTTTATTATATATACAAATATATATTTATATATACATATATATATTTATGTATCTGTATTGATATTTATAGTTTATTAGTTTATGCTTATTGTATTATATGTTCTATGATTATTTAATATATAGTAGGTACACGCGACTACTGCCTCTCCATAATCCCTTGTCTTCACCGCAGGTTAGCTGGAAGAAATTTCTTTAGAAATAAGCTTATCCTTTTGTATAATTTTCTTTTCTTTGTGTTGTTCTTTGTATATTTGTGTGTACAATAAACTATTAAATAATTAAACCTTTTCACTACCTCGACAAAGATCGTCATTAATCCACACCAGAGTAAATCAGTATGTGTACTGTGTACAGTACACTTATCCATAAGTAATGATGCACCAGAGGAGTGGAATTAGATTGACGCTGGAGCTGCATGTTACATCTCAATTTAACTTAGGAACTCCCTACGAACTTAGCATGCTCAGCGATACATAGTGTGTTTTCCTTGATCGAGTTTTCACCACCCTCTTGTCCCTGTTAGTTTAGAACCTAGATTGACTTTAGATGGCAGGTTAATTAATACCAACTAATTTAAGGTAAATTTACTATTATTTTTCTTTTCAGAAAGATATTGCTTCCCTTTACAGAAACACCGCTGCGTAAGCAAACTTCTGCATTATTCTAACTTATAGTTTTCTTTAATACATTAAAAGGAAATTTCAATGTTTAGCTTAGGCGAAAGAATTTTTGAAATCGGATGAGTAGTTTTGAAGATTACCTCCTACATCAGTAAGTAGTTTGTAATATTATTTTCTTAATCATAGCAGTAAGTTATGTAATATTATTATGTTCTTACTTATACCTACATATGTGTTTACATCAGATTTGTGCGAGGCTCTACTTTCATTTGATATGTATAATTTTGTCATCAAAGACTCTTCTCTCATTTCCGTTAAATGTGTTTACTTTGGGTAATTATGTGTTGCCGTTATTACGATATAGTCTACTCGATTTTAAAAATATATGTAATAGGGCGTTCGAAGGATGCTTATCGAAGTGAGATTACAAGTGGTTTAAGCTCAATTTCATCATCAGCCTGAAATAGCCTAATGCTGGACATAGGCCTCTCCCATGGAGGCATTGAACCCAGTTTCGGTCCTCATCCAGTCATTGCCAGGCCAGCCGCCTTACAAAGATAGTCGCTCCATCTATACAGGGGTATCCCATATTAAAGTTCAATATATATGACGAAGGAGGCGATATGTCAAGATGCGATCGTCGTTAGTCGTGTCTCTTAGTGAGGGGTCTATGGGACTGGGTAACAAGAAAGTCTTAGGATACACTTCACAAGATAATAGTGTCAAATAATGGTCACAATAATATATTAATAAATTAGTGAACTGACAGGTTCTAAATGCAGGATAGCGTCTATCACGAGGGCTCCTGGAAGACTGCCTTCCACTACCTACCCGGCGTGCCGACTCTGCCGACATGCCACTTCGTATTGTCACGGCGTTCACTATCATCATCATCATCATCATCAGGTTATTTTTGTCTCCACTGCAGGAGCACCACCCTCTCTCATCTGCCGGAGACAGACGGAGGATTTGGCCTACACTCCCCGCGCTGGCCAGACGGGTTGGGGAGGCCTGATTGATGTTTTATAATGTAATGCGTTCACTATACTTTAACTAAATAGGTACTTATAACAACAGCATAGGTTACTCTATTGCTTGTTATGATATATAATACTTAAAATTGTGTTTGAAAATACATAGGTACATTTACTCCTTCCATTTGTATGAAATAGAAGGAGTCAAGTGCAGAGTCCGTCTGGGTAGGAAAAATACCCTTACCTGTTTCTGCTGTAATATTAAACGGAAATGCATGCATTGTTGTCTCCATATAATCAAATCAACAGCTGTATACAACGACCTCCGTGGCGAAACGGGTAGCTCTCGGACTGCCACGCCGGAGGTTGCGGGTTCGAATCCCGCTAGGGGCAAATGTTCGTATGATGAATATGAATGTTTGTACCCAAGTCTTGGATGTTTATATATTTATTTAAGTATGTCTATCCGTTATCTAGTAACCATACCACAGTCTCTGCCTAGTTTGGGACTGGATAATTGATGTGAATGTCTGAGATATTTATTTATATTTATTTATTTATACATCCGACTGTTTTTGGACAAAATTCTATCCTCGTAATAAAATGCGTATGGGTTCATGTCGTCAAGGCGACTAGTGGATTGCACCAGGGACGAGCAGCAGCGTTGTCCTATTACTGTATGTTTGCGTACTGTTTCTACATAATTTTATTTTTTATTTTTATTATTGATGGGTTAGCGCTTGACCTCAATCTCACCTGATGATAAGTGATAATGAGGCCTGAGGTGGAGAGCGCTTACCCAGAAGATGCCTATTCACTCTTCCTTTAGAAAGATCCAAATTCTACTTATCCGGAAATACCCAAGCTGGTAGGGAGTTCCATTCTTTAGCAGTTCGCGTTATGAACATCATGAACGAAATGAATGACAACAAATTATGAACAAATTAAATAAATCCCTATATATAAATGATACTACCTAATACCGATCCGCGATAACAACATTTGCTATGCCGGTTGAAGAACTCTCCCCAATCGATTTTCTGCACATCCTCGATGTATTAGAGCGGAAAATTGAATTTGGTGACAAGATACACCATTGCGTTCCCCGCCTCGCAGGCACCAAGTGAAGAAATACAATTTCGAACGGTTCTCTTGAGTGGAAAGTCACGAAGCACCGTTATTCTTTCTGTGTATATTTACTCTTCAATTCAATGTTCTATGTTGCACAAACTTAGTAATAACAGGGTTTTGTGTTTCTCAGACAATCTGGATGGTTTTAAAAATGGTCTTCCAGGCAACCTTTTTTAATTGTTTTGGGTCATCTAGTCTGTTAAGTAGGTAATAGGAAGTACTACCCAACGATCACACTGTCAATATATGCAACTAAGACCTATAAAATAGGTCTATAATGGGTGTATATCGGTGTTAATCATGGACCTATTAAGCTATTAAGCTATAATATATGTAGCTTTTCGTTCGGCGCTGAGTTTCAAATACGCACCATATAATATACTGGCTATTGCCCGCGTCTTCGTCCGCGGGACAACTTAACATTACAAATTATTAAATATGTCCCGTATGAATAAGATGTTTTTCGTGATAAAAGCTATCCTATATCCTATTCCAGGACATAACCTTTTGTGTGCCAAGTTTTATCCCGATCAGTCCAGTGGTTGAAGCGTGATTGAGTAACAAACATCCAAACTTTCGCATATATAATATTAGAAAGATGACATTTTCTATACTTAACTTTATAAAGAGGTAAAGTTTATAAGTTTTTGAGGTAGTAGCGGGTAATCTCTGGATCTACTGAACCGATTTAGAAATTCTTTTACCAATAGAAAGCCACGTTATTTGTGAGTGTCATAAGCTGTATAATTATGTTAACTCGAAAAATGAAAAGACTTTTCGTGGTGGTCGGAAAATGTTCACCGCCCAACGAAGTGGGCACGGGTCAGCTAGTCCGTTATAAATTCACTCGACATAGCTAAGAACTGTGCGCTTGTAAGATCTGTGCAATTATGAAAGAGTACGGATAAAATCAATGAAAACAATTGAAGGCTATCAGGTTTATGTGTATTTGAGTTAATAATCTGCCTGAAATAATAATTGTTCTCATCCCTTTTGTTCAGAAGTGTAATAAAGGTACCGTTATCTGGATTTTTCTTCACCATGAAAACATATTTCTGCCGTACTTTATTTATTTTAATACACATACCCAAACACATCATGATATTTAAAATGATTATCCGCTCGTTCCTTCATTTACAACACGCCATTGATATTTTCCGCTGAGCATTTTTCGCATTCCGTATTCAGTAGTTTATTTGTGTTTACATAATATATTGTATTGAAGTGCGAGAGTATTTTCCCAACGTTGAAACTGCGATAAAACTTATGGGCGCATATTTTTCTGAACGTTTCTGTCTGGGGAAAGACCGCGTAGGTGTTCGAGCCACGACCCATTCAAAAAGGATTACTTGTAGGGTTGGGCATTTTCTCCACAGATTGACAAACATCTACTATTGGAAGACATTATATGTTGAAAACTAAGCGGCACAAAAGGAAACGAAAACCTATTTTTAACCGATTCAAAAAAAGGAGGAGGTTCTCAATTCGTCGGAATCTTTTTTTTTTTATTTTTTTTTTATGTATGTCCCCCGATTACTCGAAGACGCCTGAACCTAATTGGAAAATTCTTTTCTTGTTTGAAAGGGTATTAAAATTTACAATGATGCCCTTTCGACTTACCTACTTCACTTGACTTAGTAACCACGCTCAGTTTTGGTACAGAACCCTAGAGAAGCTTGTTGTTATACCTTGTTCTTTAGAGCAGCATATCTTTTTGGTTGGGTACCTACCGACTCTTTAATATTTCCACAACATAATTTGTTTATTCAAAACAGATTAATAAGAAAACATTTATTCAACCGCCATGTGTGATTGATGGATGATATTATTTTTTGTGTTTGCAATAAATAAATTCTTTATTTTATCATACATTCGTTCAGAGTGGCAACCCTACAAAGCCGTGGATATGAATAAAATCAATATCGAGCGCCTGATTCCGCTGCATGTCAGAGTAAACATAATATAGTGCTTGTCCATCTCTGTTGGAAAATGCCTGTAAATATATACTTAATTAAATGAAAATAAAATTATTGGCCTGAAAGTAACTTATGTAGTAATGAAATGGATATAATACAATACACTTTATTGCACAAACAAATACAGTTACAAGTTTTGAAAGTTAAAAATAGTACACCTTAGGCGGTCTTATCGATTTAAGCGATTTCTTCCAGTCAACCTTTGGGTAGAAAATACTTATTATGCCAGAGAAAAAGTTAGGTTAAGCTAATTATAAATTTAAAGACTTATTACAACAAAATAATGATTAATTACTATTTAATGTCCTGTAGACTATACATTTATTAATAATCGACAGATTACAAATAATTAATTTAATAACATTGTAAAAATAGTTTAGAAATAGTAATTAAAATCGCGTCAATTATGTGCTCGGATATAGATAATGCTCACGCCTTTGTCCCAGATGGGTAGGCAGAGACAATGTATCGTCACTTTGCATCCTAACATACCTCACTAGCCTCACTCACAACCTTTTCATGCACCTCCTTTTGTTCATCTCACTGCGGACCCCAGCCTTTTTGAGGACGTTACTAATTTGATCCCCTGAACGTCCTCTTAACGATTTCTATCTATAATTCCTTTCACATATGCGCTGTGAATTTCTTTTGTCACTCTTCTTTCACTCATATGCTCTAAATATCCAAACCAACGCAACATTCCCTTCACTACCTGAGTTACTACATCTTCTTTCTAACCACACTTTTCGCGGATCGCTGATTCACTGTATTCCTCACTTTGTCATATAACTTCAAAGGATCAACCTGTACAAAATTTCCTATCATCAAGGGAATCGAACTCACGATCTCTGTCTGGTTTCCGAGCAGCGAATCAAGTGGTAAAATGCAAAATTTATGCTCAATTGTATTCCATAAATATTATGTTATATACATTGAAAGTAAGTTAAATTATTCTTATTGTTCAGAATTTAACTTGAACACGTTTAGAAACTTTGATTCATTAAAACACCAAGCCCTTGTAGGTACTTACATGAAACTTTCTGCGCGAGTCCCTTTTGGACTTACTTTTAAGTTACAAACTTTAGTAATAATTATTTATTAGGCTTTAAGTTTGTAACTTAAAGTTAAACAGGTAAAGCTTGTTATTTTTACTAATAAGGCAATAAATAATAATGCAATACAATATTCTCTACTGCGCATATCGACGCAAAAAAACATAAACGCTTTAAACGTTTAGAAACTTTGATTCATTAAAACACCAAGCCCTTGTAGGTACTTACATGAAACTTTCTGCGCGAGTCCCTTTTCGACTTACTTTTAAGTTACAAACTTTAGTAATAATTATTTATTAGGCTTTAAGTTTGTAACTTAAAGTTAAACAGGTAAAGCTTGTTATTTTTACTAATAAGGCAATAAATAATAATGCAATACAATATTCTCTACTGCGCATATCGACGCAAAAAAACATAAACGCTTTAACCCATCGTCGATGTAATTTTTTGTTATTGCAAGTTCGGAAACAATTTTTTTTTACGTCGATCGGTCTGGGTCTCATGTCTCTACGCCTAATAGAAAACACTGGACCCAGACCATTCCACGTAGGTGTGTTTTTTGAATCAGAACTTGCAATAACAAAGTTTTTACATGGATGTGGGTTTCAGCATTTATGCTTTTTTGCATCGATATCAAGCTGTTATTATTTGATAATTACTTCGACCCCTCTGTACCCTAGCACCATACTTTTGTTATCTTCCTGGCTTGTTTTTTTATGTTAGTTGTAAAGTTTGTTGTTAGGTAATTAAGTATACGTGTTGTAAATTAATATGTGAAAAGGCTTATTGTTTTCTTGATTTGTATTTTACTTAATAATTATACATGTAAGTTTTCCAAATACAATAAAACAAAATAATAGAACAAATAGGCACGTACGTCAACACTAATATAATAAAGTGGTAGAGATTTTTGCTTGTAGAGCACATATTTGGCACTCAATACATAACAATCATACTGATTTATTTACTTAACCTGGTCGAAACGAAAGGTAAATAAAAAATTTCGCATGTAAATCCGTGTATTATGTTTTTATACGCAGGGTGCGGAATCTCATAGCAAAACAATTGAAATGTCGTAGGGATGAGGCAGTCTTTTTTATCAAGTTTTCGATGTATCGATATTTTTGAAGTGAAGATCACTATAATTACCATACGTTTTTCAATAGCAACAGTTAAAACGTTATCAAGTCACGTGATTTCTAGACAGTAGATTAGATTAGATTTATTTATTTCACTTTTACATCTTAAAAATTTAATTTTACATGTCATTCTAATATGGTAAAAGGGTAGATGAGATTAATTTATTTAAAAAAAAACTCCACGATCTGTTGATATAAAAATGTTATTATAGTTTGGAAGAATTTCTTGGTGACGGTTCAATTTAAGGTTTCTATTTGTATCTAAATAACTCTTAATTATTTTTTTTGTAACTTTGTTTTTAAATGCATGCTTTACTGCGACACAATGTTGTATGCCCATGTGGTGGGACATAGCTGAGCTCTAATTATGACATTTAGTCCTTTATATACCTATGATCCACAATAAAGATATTTCATTTCATTTCATCATAAAATAAAATAATGTAATAAATATAAATTACAATGTCAACAATTCAAATAATGTCACAGTATATAACATACTGTCTATGTCAGTATATAATATTAAAAAATATCTCAACATACACTTGGTATTAAATTATCATAAATTAAATTAAACGTGGTAAAACACAAAAATTTAGTTACAGTGGCACACGGTTGATGCCCCAGAAAATGCCCAAAATATGTGTCATATTAAAAATATAGGTTAAGTAGTTACTTTCGCAATTATAAGTACAACAGTAAAGTTTTAAATTCAAAAATGTTGATAGTTTGAAAAATCGATAAATAAAACAATGACCCGTGAAACCGTCCCTATGGCTTTTTAATTTTTGTTATGAAATTACGCGTCCTGATTATGTGCAATAATGTAAAATGTCATAAAGTCAAACAGCCTATTTATATAATTGAAGGTACCTACGCCTAGTAGAAGAGAGGATAGATAGTAACATGTAGAAAACATAAATTTCTTGGACAAAACATAACATAACGCTTCGCGGGCACCCAGCGAAACACAATAGAACTTTTACTGTTTAGAGGCCTACACCAAAATACTTAAAAGAAGGCTAAGACGAAATAACCTCGCTGCCCGCTGCCACTCATGGCTCACGACTCCCCTTCGAGCCGTAAGAGCCTATTCAGGGGACGTTAGCAACGCTCCAGCGCTTACAGTTAACGAGCCTGATTTTCTTTCTACGTCACTCACGTAATTTGTGCCCAAAGGAATAACCCTTAAAGGGTTATTTTTATAGCGTTTGGTAGTTGCTTGGAGGACATTCAATGCTTCTTTATTTATTTTAAAACCCCGGCGCAAGTAACGCAGTGTTATCAGGAGAGATCGGAATTAGGTAGTACTTATATTATTATATGTTTTTTTTTATATATTTATATGAAATATGATAAATATCAAACGAAACGATTTATTTAGGGAGAACAGGAGTAGTCCAGTTAGTAGCAACTTATGAACTACGTTAGTATAAAATAATACAATTAGAAATAGTTTTATTGCTAAGATGCCACATAATAAGGCAGCAATTACCTTCAAGTTGTTGTTACGTTTTCCCCGAAGTATTTTAGTAAGGAGGCGAATTTCTAAGAATTGATAAAAATATAATGTTTTTTTAGGCCGTATAATAGAACCCGATACAAAAAACGTCCGGGCTGAAGATTTTGAGGGAATTGTCTGGGGAATGCTAACGCTATCCATTCATGTAGCAAAATCGAGAGTACAATTTTCTAATGGTCACCAACCTTCACATGGAAAAATCACATTAAGAAGAAGTGAAACATATAGTTTGGATCGTGAAAGTGAAATTCCAGGACCTAAATAGTTACTGCTTGCTCTGGAGTTTGATGAACATAAACCTTAAAGAAAGATAGAAAAGGCAGAATTTGAACCTGCGATAGACATAACACCCAAAAACAAGCTAAAAGCCTACTCATATGATAACAATTTCAAAAAATCTAATAATTGCAGAGAAACTTTGTTAACCATTCTAACATAATTCAATAACAAACACGTATGCAAATTTTTTATTTCATATATTAGTAAGAATTAATAAACATTCATAAAAAGTACTAACGCTTAAAACGAAATAACAAAAAACAATGCTCACAACTGGCTTAGTTAACGTAATATTTTCGCCTTCTACCCTCTTTCCTCCCCATTCAAGAGGGCCTCAACTTGCCCTCCTGCAAAGCTAGAGGTTAATGAGCACGTTGCGCTATTCCAGGCCATACTTTTTCCCTCTTCTCAAACAAAACATTTATATTTTCTAGCGAAATGTCGGGCGTATTCCGCGGGTATAATTTACGCTCAAACATAAGGTATGAAATAAAAATGTCGTTATGGAATGTTACGGAATGGAAAGTTATGATCGAGGAACCGGATGAAGGTAGGAACGGAACTTGATTTACTGTTTGTCTTCGCTTTCAAACACCGTACAAAGAATGGTAGCTAGTAGTCGTAGAAGCTTTAGATTTCTTCCTTTAAATTAATTAAAGCGTAAAAGAGTACATAATATGAATAAATTCTTCAATCCTTATAAAATATTTATAATATCAGAAATTGGTTTATTAAAATGAGACGATTTTCATGGGCTGTTTTGAGTGACGTTAAAATAAACATAATATATTTCAGTCTCAACAGCCTGACTTTTGTGACATCAGAGGATTACCTACGAGTATATCCTATAATCATATCTTCATAAATGAACCCTTTTATTACTACGACATTATCATGTGGAAACCATTTAGCAGTGAGGGCCAGATTTGACGGGTCCATTATACCCAGCACAAATTAGTTCATTACCTTATTCAACAAAATGCCACCGTAACCAGACCCCAAGCGGTCGCCTAGGCGTTTCAAATCTCTATCTAATAGAAACAAGTGAATGTAACGCTAGGGTTCTTGTTGAGCTGGACGTATTATACGAGTTTCTTCAGTGCCTTCGTCAAGGTGTTTTGTCCGTTATTATAAGGTAGAGTTTTAACTCTTTATTGTATCATTAAAGCTGTTTCTAAATTTTGCTTTAGTCAAGTATCAAATTTTGCTTATGGCCAGCGAAAAGCATTATTGTTTTGCCAATTTTAGATTTGCTGTGAATTCTGGTTTGCCTTTTTAAAAGTATTCTACATTGTTGACCTTACTGTTCTTCATTCTGAATTTATAGTTTCGCTTTCCTGAGGTATTATTTATTTTCTTAAAAACTACCTTAATTGTGCTACTTTAAATTGTAAATGCGTCAAAGAAAAAACGACCAGATTCTTGTATAATATAAATTAAGATTAGGATATTGTACCTACCTACTTTATTATTCTGAGAAATAACGACGGAAAGAAGCGAAAAGAAACTGATCTTCACTTTTTCCTTAAGACAAATTATCTTCGTTGGGTACAAGCCACGGTACAAGCTTAAGCGCTGGTTAATGCTACTGGTCTACAAGAAAAGGGAAAAACTGGAAATGATATACTCAACAGAATTTCTAGAAAAATGAGTTTTTACAATCTAGATCCTAACGATTTATACGGAATCGGAAACAGATTAGAGGTGACCTGTGTCTGAACATGAACTATGAGATAATTATACAAATACACTTTATTAAACAAACAAATAAAGTTACACGTTATAAAAGTTACAAATAGTACAATTTAGGCGGTCTTATCGCTATGTATTGTTTGTTCTCTATGTATTGTTTTTACGGTTTGAAGCGGCAAAATTCGGAATTTCTGACTGAAATATTAAGGCTACAAGCCACAGTGTAGCGTAGGACTTGAATAGAATGCCCGTGTGTCTGTAATTACATAAGCTTTTTATCCTTCAAACCAGGACAATGGTGCATTGTCAGAGAGAATTTCGGGGAAGCTCATGGTGGGACGGTTTCTCTTGTATTTTAATTTCCTCAGAAATGTTTAAAATGTTGGTTTTGGTCTAAAATTTTAATAAAATTACCACGTTTCCATTCTACGGGATATTAAGCACAGGTACCTGTAGTATATCATTATTCGTGTAATTACGCACATTGGTGTTTTTAAAGGTTCGTTTTGCGTACTGACCTTTATTTTAATGTAAGTCGTTAAGCATGTGTCATTTGACATGTGATCTATTAAAATAAATGCGTTTAGTCTTTCTTCCTGTTAGTTTCAAATTGTTCACTACCTCTATTAAAGGAGCTATCGCTGTATTAAGGATCTGAAGTGATTGTGACTAGGCTGGTTCTAATAAGCAGGCGAATCACGCTCTACAATAGTATTATTGACAAATTTAAATGTACAGCCTAATAAATGTAAATCTCATGCAAACATAATGAACCAGATTGTCATATTTCATAAAGAGCGTGCATCGCCAACATTTACTGGGGCAGTTTGTTGAACACAATGTTGTTTACTACTTCATGGAATATTAACCGCCCGGCACTGCTTGCCACGTTTAAGTGCGGTGCAGCGGTTTGTAACCAAACTTCCTTGCCAAGCAAAGAATAAGTTTTGGAATTATTAATTTGAGAATAAGACTAGACTTTGTCATATTTTCTCTTGAATTTTTCCTGTTAATGGAAAAAAGGTTTTACTGGGACCTTATCCTTGCTTGTCTGTCTGTTCACTGGATAACAAAAGGTCTACTGGATTGATCAAGCTGAAATTTTGTAACGTATAAATAATACAATATAGTTAAGCTTGTGAAAACTTTTCGAAAAACGATATTTGCCAAACTAAAAATATTAACGAAGGAAGGTAGGTACAATACGACGTTCCTTTGCTGACTTTTGTTGCATGGCTTGTCTCTGCAAAAACCAAGAGAGCAAGAAGAGAGAGTGTGTTGTCTGTTAAATTGTTTTAAATTCCCCAGCTACCTGCTAAAATTTTGCTGCATCGTGTGCAGGGTTTGATACCGGTTTATAAAATAACGATATCAACGCTGTTTATACCGGTATTTTCAATTTCGATACATGAAAACCGGTACATAGTGAGAACCGATATTTTGGCATAAAAGTACCCATATAAGTAAGACGTGCCACATGACGAAATACAGAAAACATAAATGCATCAATATGTGCTGTGCGGACTGCGGACTGTTCGCAATCCAAGGACCTGATGTTCAATCCAGACACAGATAAATAAACAAATGCATTAAACTTACTAAAATTTCTTTTTTTCATTCGATGATTGAAATCGTTATTGCTCGTGATTGCGGAAATGTAGGCCCTTCGTTGTCTTCGCGTTCAAGTAGTTTCTTGCCAATCATGGGTCATTAGAGAGTTTAAGATCACTTAGCAACCGCTCTTACCATTTCAAATATTATTTGATATTTTTTCTTTCTTAAAAAATATCTTTCATTAATGTATTTTTTTCTATAGTTATCTTCTTATCTTCTTAGGGGGCCAGGAAGACCTGGCGACACTTCGACCCTTCAGGTTCTTTTGTGCCAAACCCCTGACCACCAACGGTGCCCCAAGCCGATTTGGTGGACTTCACATACGCCTCAGAATTTCTTCTTCGGCATATGCAGGTTTCCTTACGATGTTTTCCTTCACCGAAAAGCCTGTGGTATTATAAATAAACCGTACTTAAGTTTCGTTAAACTCATTGGTACGGGCGGAGTTTGAACCCACGACCTCATGAACGTGAGGCGAGTGCACAACCAACCGGCTACCACAGCTCTTAAACTATAGTTAGCGTAGAATGGGTAAAGGCTTCATGAATATTGAGATAGTTAAATATAATCCTTAAATTTTATTGTTACTTCTCACAGTCGAACATAAAACTAAATCATAAAGAGTCACATATTGAGCTTTAAATTAGGTATGAATTTAATCGTCAAAGTTGATAAATATGAGACAGATATTTGGATGATAAATAGGTAAGAAAGGTTTTGTGGTCAAATGTCGCATCTACATGTAAATACATAGTCTTAGGCTTCACTTTGTTTAGTTTCAAGATATTTGCGAATAATATACAGATATTGATGTTAGACGTAACGTTTACGAGCGACTTGTGTCGGCCAGATGTGGTATATGTAAAGGTTGAGCTCCATGCAAACGCGCTCATTCGCTTCATGGGGCGGTTGACTGACTGGCGCAGCACCACCGATTCTACTTCCCCCGCACATCAGTTACCGATTGATTACCGGCGGTAAGGGGCGCGCTTGAAGAGAATAAATAGCTTTAGTCAGTCAAATTAGTGTTTATTGCGTGTATACGGATTGAAATGTCAATAAAAAAAACATTCAACAATGGTATCTATGAATCAACACATTGATTCAAACAAATAAAGTCATGATCCCCAAAAGTCATTTTAGTGCTATGATGTTGTTTTCATTTCATAACATGAAGTTCTTATTGTTACGTTAAAGTTTTAAATATGTAACGCGAGAAAGAAAAGGAGCGCATGAATGACGCTCGTGCGTGAGTAAACAAGATATAGTTGTGTTTTTTTACGCCAGTGACGAAATGACGCCAACCCTAGCTTATTTTGCCTCACGCACACACACTACCCAGCCAGTGTATACGTTACACTGCGCTCGGGCCATACATTTTATAGCTGTAGTGTTCAATATGACCTCACGAGCATACTGAAAATGTTCCTTCCTTATTAAACAGTCCTTCTCTCCCTTCAGAGGTGCGACATCTCTCTACAGCCATTTTGTAGTCGTCAAACAACTGTCGTGGTCTTCTCCGCTTACGTCAAGCATGTGGAAAGTTTTTAAGTCGTACAAAGTTCGCCTCTGCATATCACGGCCACGACCGACTTATATATATATATAAATAATTTGTATATTCATCAACATCATCAGGTTATTTTTGTCTCCACTGCAGGAGCACAACCCTCTCTCATCTGCCGGAGACAGACGGGAGTATTTGGCCTACACTCCCCGCGCTGGCCAGACGGGTTGGGGTGGCCTGATTGATGTTTCATAATGTATTCCCTTAGTCGCCTTGTACGACATCCACGGGAAGAGTTTGAGTGGTCCTATTCTACTCTACCGGAAACCCCACGGCAATTTTTGTATATTATAAAGTTGTAAATTATAAAGGCTTATATAAAGTTGCCGGTCCCAAGTCCAATGCAACCCACGTCCTCTGCTTTTTAACACAAACGTTCACACAACTAAGCCACCGAGGCAGTGGTATTAGCATATTTAATACCGAAGATTTTTAATGTTTATTACTTTTTCGTTCACAAAATGTGTGGTCGACTTCCTCGAGAAAAGTTTAATTATCTCAATACATCTGTTTCTCGCATGTAGGTACGTTTACGACATCCGTACCATGACTTATTATTTATTACTTCGTTGTTCGTATAACTTACGAGACAGCTGAGATTAAGAAAACACATTTTCACTATATCTAGTCCAGAGATAGTAACTCAAATCACAGACAGTTATACAATTCAATTCAACTATTAAAAAATAATGAAAAGCAATGCGCAAATAATTTATTTTTACAACCAAAACCAATTTAAACTTCGTAAATAAAACAACGAATCCTTTCCTCTATAATCCCAGTTTCCTAAAGGTCATACCATGAAGGAAAATAAGTTTGTCACTCATCAAGTCATCTGATTGCGATGAGTTTGGTTTACATTTGGAGCTGCGAGTGGGAATTGGAGTAGGAGTGGTAGTGGGCGTGGGCATGGGCGTGGGCGTGGGCGTGGGCATGGGCGTGGGAACAGGGGAGTGGGTGTGGGAGCGGAAGCGGAAGCGGGAGGGGAACGGGAGCGGGAGCGGGAGCGAGAGCGGAAGCGAAAGCGGAAGCGGGATCGGCGAGGGAGCGGAAGCGGGAGTGGGAATGGGAGCGGCTTCGGTAGTTCACGCGAGCGGAGCCGCGGGCACAGCTAATAATAAATAAGTCTCAATCATGAAGGTAAAAACTTTGAGGTGACTTATAAGGTGTAAAAATTATTTCCTTCGTGGTATGACCTGTATGTATTCTTCTCATCGTAAAATCAATCAATCATCAATGTAAAATAGCAAACATCGCATAAAAACGACTATGACGCATGTCAGAGATTATAAAATAACGGGCGGAACTAAATAAAAAAAAACTATTTTCAAATTGTAAAATTAAATATGTCGAATTGGATGTTTACATTTTAATTAATTATTTTGGGCTGTGGAGTTTACAAATAAACAATTAACTGAATATAAATAGACACGGAATCTAATAAATGTAGCAATTTACACTGCTATCAATCATAAAAAATAAATTAACTTAACCGCCTCGTGTGTCTAGTGGCTTGGTCATTAGACTCCAGTGCCAGAGGGTGTGAGTTCAATTCCCATTGAGGTCATACAACCTTGTACAAATATATAAATAAACTGTTCCCAGTTTGGATGTCAAATTTGTGAATTGTCCTATCATTATTCTTTCATCGGTATTCTTATAAGTGTGTTAGAATAGGATTGTTATAAATATCTTATTTATACAGTTTTTGTATTCACGGATTAAATACACATTTATCATCAGCCTAAATACGTCTACTGCTGGACATAGGCCTCCCCAATAGAATACCACTTTTGGTAAGTTGTCCATTTGGGGGATTTGCCATAATCACCACGCTTGGCAGGCGGGTTGGTGATCGCAGTAATGATCTTAAAATACACACACAGGAGAACGCTGCTGCCCGTCCCTCGTGCAATCACTTAGTCGCCTTGACGACACCCACGGGAAAGATAGGGGTGGCCCTATTCTAAGCCGGGATCCACACACCAAATACATATTAAACAAACAAAACAGTATGTTTTGTCTACAGTGTTTGTTACCTTTTATTTGGGTATTATTAGAGTGACAATTTGGGATTTCTCTTAGAAATCGGAACAATAATATAAATCGAAAACCATGATATTTTGCTAAGTTATGTTTGGTTAAAAATGTTTCCAATGACATTACGAGATTCACATTACCTTTCAGGCCTTCGAAGCTTTAAGTAGGTACAACGTGTTTATTCATTTTGACAGTTGACAATTTCTAGCCGCAAGCATGAAGCGAGTATAATATAGTAAACTTTCATAACTCCATTTAAAACAAACAATCTCACCAAATCTTTCTTCGAACGAAGTTTGTTTAATTTTGAAATACAGCAAAGACACGAATATTACCTAAGTTCTAAAAGAACTTTACGCCCCGTTACACGTAAGCATAAAAGTGAAATGAGAGTTTAAAAGAACTGTATTGGCGTAATAACAATGCTTTACTGGCGTTATTTCTCAGGTTCTTTTTACTACAGAAACCGTTCGTGCTTATTTAGACATCTTTCGTTATTCTGTACGCAGCGTTTTTATTATGTACACCAGGGCTCAACGTTTAAAGTTCCCGTTTTCTCCTATCTCGCTGACAGAAATCGACTCCTCGATTTAATAGGAATCCTAACCAATTTATCAGTTAAAACGACGACGCGTCCAAACGTAAGAATTAACAGGAAACTGTAATAAAGTCATGTAGAAACTGAAGTTTCTTGGATGATATATTACTAGATTCCCACAATGAACCAGCACAGTAATGGGTAACACAATATATAATTCAGGGACAAGATCAGCGTCCTGATAAACTGTTAGTAATACTGAAAGTTTCATGGTAGAACAATTTATTATAGATGCCGATCTTATTTCTCATCTTAGCGATAATTTTGCATTATGCGAAAATGCCATTTCTCTCAGTACTCCTGTATTTTAGTGTGTTTTTTTTTCACCGGTACTAACAAATATATTATCGTTGAGTTCGTCTTCGTGTCTTAAGTGGAAATGCCTGTGCAATAAACGGGAATTTCAGCTATATAGGAATTCATAATCTTAATACCACTATTACCATTCACAGTATCTCTCTAGCTACATCTCGTAGTCAGGTAGTTGTTTGTTTATTTATTTTGACAGTTTACAGTTTCTCACCGCATGCATGAAGCGAGGCTGTAAATAGGTACATTACTTCCATAACTCTGTTTAAAACAAAACTTTCACCAGAACTTTCTTACAGACAGACGGAAGATTTAGACTACACTCCCCGCGCTGGCCAGACGGGATGGGGAGGCCTGATTGATGTTTTATAATGTATTCCCTTAGTCGCCTTGTACGACATCCACGGGAAGAGTTGGAGTGGTCCTTCAAACACAAAACTAAAGAGTAAAGATGGTGACTTATAGCATTATAGAAACGGCAAGTGTAGGGAATATTATATTATTATACTTGTCTTAAAGTGGTAAGACCGTTTAAATTGTACTATTTTAACTTCTAAATTTTTTAACCGTATTAGTTTTTTTAATATATAGTTTGTTTTAATTAAACGTTGAGCGTGGAAACTTATAAAACGAGTTTCTTTTTGTTACGTCAGTTTTGCGCTGAAGTTTAATATTTGCTGAAGAGAAATTTATCTGGTCTTAAATCTTTATAAAACTTTACAACGACGGTGAACATTTTATATAAGAAAACGTTGTAATGTTGTAATTAATTTTATAACAATAGCAAGATTTTCGCCTCGTGGCGTTATCTACGATGGTTATAGTTGTAAATTTTCTTTAGATCAGTATGTAAACAGTAAACAGTTCCGTATAGTAGCAACCTCGCAAATTTTCCGTCTTTGTGTACACTAGCCTAGTATTTAAACTAGACAATAAATTCTGAACAAAATTTTCCCTAGGAAATGTCCAGGTTGATGTATGTGCAGATATGAAAGTAATCATATTTACACAAATTGACAATGTTTTGGTATGTTTAATAACTTAGGTCATTTGAAAGAATACTTTGGCATTTTGAAGGCATCGCATGCCCTCACCTCTAGTATTGCTATCTCATTTGTGTTGTCATTTTTTTTACTGCATATTAGAATTCTAGTTATAAACTCCATTGTGTACATGGGAATAAACCTCTTTCGTTGTATACGTGACACAAAAGTCAGACAGGCTCATGAAAATAAAAACAACGGCACCGAAATAGGCAGCGTCTCACAATACGCGTAACATGATGTGCGCATCAAAGCGGGCGGGTGCGTATAAAAAGGGATGTATCCATTCAATCCGAACGGGTGTGGTGACGCCTTTATGTTTGCAAATTAAGGGTTTTGCACACGACGAGGTTCTGCCTTTTAAGGAATTTTAAATAATCGGCGCATATGGCCCTTTTACGAGCAGTAAATATCGACTCAGTGATTGTTACCTTTCCTGACTTGTTGCTAACCTTTGTCTGTCTGTCTGAACAATAAGTCTGCCTTGCCTTGCCGTAATGCAAAAATATTGCTAAGATGAGAAATTAGATTGGTATCCATAATACATTGTAAGTTCTACCATGGAACTTTCAGTATTACTAACAGTTTATCAGGACGCTGATCTCGTCCCTGAATTATATATTATGTTAGCCGTTACCGTGCTGGTTCCTTGTGGAAATATAGTAATACATCATCCAAGAAACGTCAGTCTTCATGAGTTACGAGTAATATCAGTTTCCTATTAATTCTTACGTTTGGATGCCTAGTGGTTATTTAAGAGGTACACCTGATAAATAGTTTAGAATTCTTATTAAATCAAGGAGTACATTTCTTTCAGCATAATGTCTGTCATGTTTAGTTTTCAGTTATATCTGAAATTTGTATCTGGAAAACATAAGAAACCTAAGTCTATAAGCGTATGATTTTCGTAAAAATACATATATTCTGGCAGTACTGTAAAGGCGAGAACAATGAAAACAAGTTCGGTATTTTAATAAACGAATTTAATTAAACGAATACTGGTCGTAACGTCAATATTTATATAATAAGTATTATGACGCAATTTTTATGTTAGTTAAACATTTTGGAAGTCCGTTTCGTTATTATTTTAATTGTGAAGGATTGGCAACCTAAATAAACATGGGTTTAATGTATCGTGATGTGAATTGTATATAATTTATTTCAGACAAAGTCCATAATTTCTTAGTAATACAAAAATAAAACTTAATCTATGTTAGTAATAAATAAATAATACATCAATAGAGAAGAATAATACTTATTTCCTATATGAGACACCGAAATCGAACACATAGGAGACTATTGGAGCTGCATATAAAACTACAATAAATTTACATTGGAAATTTAATTTTTAATGTCCATTAATCGAATTAAGCTTTTATCCAAAAATATACCTCTAATAATAATATGAATCGCGTTATGCCTACGTTCGCAAAAAGGCATTCCATTACGCATCTGCGCCTAATCCCATTATTGGTTCAAAGAGAATATACGCCAGCATCATAACATGGTTACACTACACTAGCTTCATCCTTCAACGTTACAGCATTTAATTTTTTAATATGTTTTGGTGCTTAATTAACAATATTGATGTTGCTTACTGTTACTTTTTCTTCCACGTGGATCAACTAAATAGTTTAACATTAGAAAAGTCATTTCCATGCCCCTTCGTAAAACTTCACTTCGTAA
The DNA here is from genome assembly GCA_947086405.1 of Esperia sulphurella. Lineage (NCBI taxonomy): Eukaryota > Metazoa > Arthropoda > Insecta > Lepidoptera > Oecophoridae > Esperia > Esperia sulphurella. The sequence continues at coordinate 16,055,437 of OX352258.1, forward strand.
AAATGCATAAATACTATGTATTATTTGTGTATACTCTTTATAATGTGTGTTCTCTGTGACATGGTGCAATGAAGTATATTCATTCATTGAATCATTCGTTTATTCAATGATTAATGTATAAAAAAGCTTACTGAGTTACACAGTTGAATCACATCAAATCATATATTTTTTATTGTGCTCGAATACTTCTGAAATAATTTAGAATAATGAATAGATTATCCAGATAACTAGCCCATCCTGCTTAAACTAGGTCGAAAATGGTTTACTATGACTTCAAATAAACGTACGAGACAGATTTTCCTCGTGTTTCGCCAATGTTTGACGTAAAAGCAATGGCCGCCCTACGCGCCTTTTCACGTCATTCTGTTTATACTATCAATCTGACTCGTGTCATAACGTCTTTATGTCTGTCAATCAAAGTCGTTGCACACGCGCTATTGCAGACTTCAGTCGAGAAACGTCAAATAAGGATTTCCGTGTTTTTTATGTGGTTTCCGGATCGTTGTTTTTCCATTTCAGACGGGAAACAATAAGAGTCTGGATTTATTGATGTGTTCATTGATTTTTACTTGCAGTGGGGTATGCATGCTAGGCAGAGTTTGTAGGAATTTGACATTTGTCACCGACAGTCTTAAATAATAATTGATAAGTAACACATAATTGTTTTACTTACATTACCATAACTTAATGATTAGTTGCTGTACTTATCTTTCGATAAATTACTTTCGACAATATAAAAAAATTACTGTTGAGTTCTCGTAGAATACTTTTGAGGGCATTTACAAATTTTCGGTCAGTTTTAAGCTTCGTATACTTATGTATATTTCCTATAACCATATACGTTACATTAATTCAAATTAGGATCTTTCCTTTACTGTGGAAATTAGAAAAGATAGCTTACATTAGCTTTTAGCCTTGCCTTTTTACGAATAATAATTTGTGCTATCAATCTAATCAACCAATCTTCCCGTGGATGTCGTCCATGGTGATTATGACAAAAACCCCAATGGACGGCTCACTAAAAGTAGCATTATATCCTTAGCTTATGTAGGGAAGCTTATGTCCCACTGTTGGGGAACTACGAGCGCGTACACGCATTAGTCCACCGGGCTGGCGAATTGGTGGGAAATTTATTTTTGTATACTGTGTTGGAATTGGGCTGCCCTGTAAGACTGTTTTCATAACAAATACAACGATTTTATTACAGTACTATATACAAGCTAGACAAATAATAAGCAAGAAAACCACCTTATTTCTAACTCCGTTCACAGCTTTCTAATATAACCAAGTTGATATAAAACTACTACGTGTCTAGAATATAAATCCAGATTGTATCAAATGAAACAGAGAATCTAAGGTAGGTACCAACATCTTTCAATGGACTGAAGTTATAAATTATTATATTCCCGACCGACTCGACGATATAATATGTTATGCTTATATGTATGTAGTTATACATAATACTCCTTTCAAAGATTCGTGAGCCACGAGTAAATGTTTACAGTGAGACGTAAAAATGGTGATGTGATGATGAACGTGAAACGTCCATAAAATTTGTCTTTATTTTATTATTTATCTAACATAAAATTGTCAATTACACTGCAAACGAATGTGGAAACTATAGAATATGAAATAACTTCCATTCTCCATTCTGTATAAACACTAAAAACCAAAAAAATTCTGACGAATGTAGAATTATCTTTTAGTACTTATTAGTCAAACATTCCAAAAATCTGTCCAATGTGGAATGAAAAATACGGTTTTAGTTTCCCGATGAAAGTGGAATCTGACGAATGTGGCAACATTAAGGATACGTTCTACCAATGACATTCAGTCTTATTTCATTCACATCGTGTTTCCTCATCCTGAGTTTTTACCAAAGATAATATATTTTTACTCATATTTTTTAAATATGCACTTTTATTATCCATGTATGATGAGGTTTAGACAATGATAAAATAATTCATAAATATAACATCCAGACCGGAAATTACTTGTATAAATTGCACTAAGTTGTCTGTCTCAAGTGGACATTGAGTCACGACTCCTGGCACTTGAGTTTAACGACCAAGTCACTAGGCCGGCGAGGCAGTCCGGAGAATAGCGCTGACTACCTCTTTATCCATATCACCTAGCATTGCAGGTGTTTCCTCATCACAATTCAATTTCCTGCTATATTTACCTCTTCGTAACGTCACCTCATAATATTTCGCCGTAGCCGTAGAACAATAGCATATGTATATTTTACAGTAAAGCTGTAGAAAATTTATGGTCGACTTTCTATACTGCATTGCTCTAACACTGTGACCATTTCTTTGAATGTTTCTCCGTCATTCTCAATCACTCTGACGCCTTTATCTTTGGCATTATGGTTGCTTTTAATCGAGTCGTAATCGTTTAAGTTTTGTAAGACGTGTTATCGTAAATGTGGGCAATACCCGGCTCTAAAGGCCCCCTGAATAATTTACACAAATTGTTTGTTGTGTTGATGCATCTGAAATATGAAAGACAGAAAAATTAGAATTTTATGTTTCATAAACCTGTTTTGATTTTAATCTTTGTGGTTCATTATCTTTTCAATTATTGTAATATTTCTCTATTGTTGTTTTAAGATGGTATGCGGTGTCATTTTTGTCGTGAAATTTCCTCATCGACTGATGGATTGCCAGTCAGGAATCTTTGTCTGGTATCGGCCGCATATCATTCTATAAATATTTGCGATTAGGTCATCAATTTTCCTTATTGTTCTGGTCCTGGTATTTCCTTCATTTTGGCAAAATATTAGCGGCCCTTTTGGAATAGGTATCTAACACAACGTCCTTATATTCAGTTACCTCGGTGAAGGAAAATAAAATAGTGAGAAAAGGAATCTTAGCACTGAAGATATCTTCAATATAAAGGAAACAGTATTTACGAGGCATCTTGTGATCTTCTTTGTGGATGTTAAAAGAGTTTTTACTATTGTTGCATTTCGTTTCGAAGTCAAGAAGCTGAGCTTTGAAATACCGCGAATCACGTTATTTTACTAGCACCATGTCTCAAGAAGAATACTCCATTACAGTGAAACAATAGGTTTATTGTCTTAAAGAAGCTCACCGTTTACGGTTTAAAGCTTTGTTATAACACATTAAGGGATCATTGCGACCGTCTGCTGCAGCGAAACGATTAACTGGTTAACTTATTGTCTGTAAGTCTGTAGTGTTGTCTTTTGGTTGAGTCATATTGATATGGAAGCTTCTGTTCTTTTAAAACTTTTAACTCCTGTAATGTAAAAAGATTTATTGTTATGATTTTTTGGAATCGTTTTTTCCTTTACAAAATCCTTATATACTACACTTATACACTACACTACTATTATATATTATAGGGTACTATATCCATTGGTGTCTATCCTCGGCTCCATAGCTTATATACATCAAGTTCCTTATTTAGAGAGAAATGAGGTCTTGATCTGTTATTCACTGTTCTTCCAAATTGCTGGTAACAATTTCATTCCAGGTAATTTTTTTCTGCAACTCTTAGAAGTTCAAATCTTTAACTTCCTATACAAATTGAATCGCTCGCAAATATTTCCATAGTTATCAGCTTAAAGACGAGCAGAAAATTTGCTGATATGTATATTTTACAATATTGGATAGTTTTTTTATGTGTGAAGACTTGTTCTATAATATTCGCTGCTGCACATTATGTCTTTATAAAAAATGTACAGTTTTTTCATAACCCCACCTCAAATTTATAATATCTTAACAATAAGTCTGTAAAGTCACGTAACTCTAAGAAATGGCAACGAATATAACCCGCGGGTTCCGTCTAAACTCTAAACTAAACAGCTGTTGAAATATGACATCGTAACCGGAATACCTCGGGTGTGTTCTGAATGATTTATTATTAGACGCATACCATGTGATTGCTCATTCTTTGTCCAATGGAATCGCAGAGTCCTGGAACCTTAAAATGTAAATAAGTTAACATTATATAGCTGTTCTTTATCCTAATTATTTCCTGCTCACAAACAGACTAATCGCTCGTCAGCGATTTTATAATCTACACTATTTACACTAATAGTATAAAGAGGAAAGATTTGTATGTTTGTAACGAATAAACTCAAAAACTACTGAACCGATTTCAATAATTCTTTCACCATTAGAATGTTACATTATGCCTGAGTAACATATGCAATATTTATTACTATAAAAAATTAGAGATCCTTACTAAAAATTCAGTAATGTAACCCAAGGTGTAAAAAAATTAGCCATCAAATGTCTTTCATCGCATGCGGAAACTATTGTTATTAGAACCTTCGCGTGTCTGTGCATTGAAAATATTTGCAGGTGTCGGTGCTGGAGCTGAAGCGAGGGGGAAAGGGAAGGGGGACGGGAATTATCGCTTAATAAGTTTCAACTTTATTTATTTCTGTAGGCCACGCAAGCAGAGCCGCGGGCACATCTAGTATTGCAATAAAGGCTATACTAGTGTGGCAGCCTGATCCAAATAGCACCAGACCCAGTATTTCTATGGATGTCGCTCAAGGCTACTGAAGGAGGATCCAGGGTAGCCGCATCGTCAGTGCATTTACTCCATATACTGCGATCACCAACCCACCTGCTCAGGGTAGTAGGTAGGGTAGGTATCAGGGCATAAACCTTTTAATAATATTGAACAGGAAAGGCCCACTAAGTGACACTAAACACCCAAGACCCACTAACATTTAACAAGCAAGACTCACTAAGTAACAATAAAGAAGCAAAATCCCTTTAAGTAACACTGAATAAGCAAAATCCTCTAAGTAACATAAAGCCTGTCTAACAGTTTTGGAGTTCATGATAGTGATGATGATATATATCAAAACACCTAAACCAGGTGGATCGATACCATAGACATAGACATACTTTATTGATAACTTCCGTTACAGGTCAAATAAAATTTTTACACAAATTAAATACTCGTAAAATCAAATTAAAGACAGGCAAATTAAACACAATCAAATTAAATATCAATAACTAACATAAATAACTAATTATTAAAAATGTCAAATAAAATAAGATGGTAAGCTAGTGATATCGTCCTTAAACTTGCGTCGTTTGAATAGCGACGTGCAATAGTCCAAAGACTACAAGTGCATTGCCATACTGAGGACTTGGATTGCCTCATAAGCTTGTAATACTCTGGTTAACTATATCGACTCGTTCAAGTCTATTTGAAGCAATTGGGACTAAAATTTATTACTCAACGTATTAGTATAAAATGCAGTATGTAAATAATTAGTCATTGGGCTCGATTCTGAAGACACAACGTTAAAATTTGACAGTACTAAAGCTGTTGCTATCCTTGTCACACAGTATTATGAAGATAAAGACGAAACCAATTTTAGCGCTGTCAAATTATAAATGTGTGCCTTCAGAATCGGGCCCATTAACTCATTACTAATGACTAATAACCGAAGTACAGTCAACATTAATAAATATTTTATAGCTCTTTAAGTACACACTTAACATTCTGCAGCAATCTTCCCGAAATAGTAAGCATAAATTTGAGTACCTTTACATCTTTCCATTTATATATTTTTTATATTTATTTATTTAATTTCACAGCACAAGACAATTTACAAACACAAAATACAAGAAAAATGTTGGTAGTGCCAATTACGAAATTAAAACATTAAAAATTTATAAATACAAAACCAATATATATGAACAATACTTACTTACATTACTTAAATAAAAGTTACAATACAAAACAAACAAAAATGTGAGTGACATGCGTGTGTGTTTGTGGTGGGGTTTGATTTGTGGAAGGAGTGAATATAACACAGGAGTCTTTTCAGAAAACATATTTCTTTAACAACTGTATGGTTACTAATTAGATTGTAATCATTTATCAGTCCTTGAACTTTGAGACCTATGCAATGCAGATAAAGTAACCAACAGAACAGACATTATAACAATTTTCATAAAGCATGGTGAATGGAATAAAGAAGCCTATTTTTCGACGTGAAATGTTTGTAACTTCAGACCACATGTCGAGAAAGTTGAGAGACATCACTGACTCGAGAGCTTGAATCGAATCTTTATACATACTTAACATAATTTGGTATTATTTAAATGAACAACATGACCATAAAGAAATACAAGAAAGAGCATTTGAATAATTTACTTGACAATAAACCATCAAAGGTAAGAAGGAAGGAACGAGAAAGAGAGATAGAGAGTAAGAGGGAGTAGGAAGCGATTACAAACATGTTTCAGGTGATTCGCAGATTTTTTCCCATTGAAATCACTGGCCTCTCATAGACTAGTTTATTATGTGTTACTACGTTTTTTTAAATGTTTACTAAGATCTTTTATTTTTATTGCAGGTAAGTGGGGATGGAAACAACCAAAAAATCCACGTCGCTCAGTCAAAGTAAGATTGTATAACTTGGACGAAAGCTTTGCCGTTTCATTTGCAACAAATCTTCAAAAAATATAATTCTTTCTTATTTTTTCTGTAAACCTTGTGCAAAAAGAAAGTTTTTTTTTTTCAATTTTCAGAGTTAAACTAACAAATCAATACATTCTGTTTATCATCCTAAACATTTTATCTAACGAATTCGCTACTATATCGAACGTAATCCTGAAAACTAAAGGTTTAATTCGGTCACCCAAATTTTTATTAAAAGAAAGAAAAAAATAATATGTATCTATTTATATAGACTAAGACATCTATAAAAAATCTTTCTTTGTATTTTAACCGTTCGATTTCCTCATTTGAATCGTGAGGGAATGCTGTCAAGGAAAATTCCACATTCATGTTCAATATTTATAGAATGATCGACGTGTGTTTTGGTGTTTTCCCTGTCAATACTTCGATTCGCTTACGAACCCGGAATGGATTTCGAGATTTACTTATGGAAAGGAAAATAGACTTGACAATTTATATTTTAATCCCTTTTTACGTATTGGATAATATGATTTTATGTGTGTTCATAGTATTTAGAATAATTCATCATCATCAGCGGAAATATGCCTCCCCGATAGAATGCCAATTTTGGTGGACTGTCTATTGGGGGATTTGTCATAAACACCACGTTTGGTAGGCGAATTGGTGATCGCAGTAATGAATTTTATATAAACAATAGAACGCCGTTGTTTGTTCCTGGTACAATCCCTTATTAGCCTCGACGACGCCCACGTGAAGATTGAGGGTGGTTCTAAAGCATGGAACTACGCAGCAATTACATACTTCTTATTTTTATAACAAAGTCGTGTGTCTTTCCGGTTTAATCTTTTCTAATTCAACCATATGACTAGCTTCTCGCGTCGCGCTGCGTTGTTCAAGTTATACGACTACCCATATCAACCCATTACCTAAAGTTCCGTGGTAACACAATGGTAATACAATATGTAAATTTAAAACAAAACAACAATCTAACTCCGAAAGATTTTTTGATATCAGTAATTTTTTACATTCAGTTTGGTAGGTACGAGGGGTGGGTAGTAACAAGTAATCAAAATTCGCTTGTCTGTTCCGCACCATCACTACTCAACTAACTTTGACATTCACTTCAAGCACAATTCCATATTAATCGTACACATACGTTCTGTTTGTTCATATTTGTTTGTATTTAACATTAGTAGTACAAGCTTCACAGTTGTTATCTTTGGAAACTGCAGCGCTGCTGTTAACGTGGCTTAGTGTTGATTCGCGAATTTAATCCGAAGTTTATGCAATATGGTTTTGCAATTGTAAGTAAGTATGTTAGAACTTTGACGTGATATTTAACTTTGGATGTTTAAGTCGCGGAATATATTTATAATTTTTAATTTTATCCGACAATAGAATTGTAGGAAGTATTGTAATCATGCAAAAAATCGTATTAGAGTTTTTGATAATAAACGATTTTATTACATTTATGGAGTCGAAAATACACGATTAAAAGTAAGTGTGTGCCTGTTCAGAATCAAACACCTAAACCAAGGGAGCGATTAAAAGGAAATTTTGTATTTGTAAGTTTTTCGTAAACACGTAGGGAATTTTATTTTACCATTTTGGCTTGACTTAAAGATAAGGGTAACTGCCATACAAAAAAAGGAAAGAAAATTCGCATGTGGTATATAAAAGTTCATAACTGTCCTAAAATACTGTAATACCCATTGTGTTACTTCCCGACTACCGAACTACCAGTATATTCTAAAAACTATTGTGGGACTCTGTTAGGTTCTAGAGGTGTGAAAGAGACAAACATATACCTAAACAATTTTTTTTAACAAGATTATTGTTATGAAGTCAGTATGTCTGGTCAGCAACTTTCATTTTTTCGATCAAAAATGACTTAAAACTGAACGTTTCTTTCATTGGTTTTTTGAAGTAAGTTATTTATCTATATAAATACCTAATCCCTTAGAATCTCAAAGCAATATTCCCATAATGATTTGTCTCATTGTTTTCTTTCTACCCAACATTATCACCCTAATGGTCCCCATAATCTGTTTTGTACTGAATGAATGACCGAATGAACGGAATGGCCAAACTGGGTGGCTACTGCGATAATCGCCGCGTCAATCGTATATAAGCACTGATTAATTGTTTATCTGTATCGCCAATTATAGGGGAGTCATTAATAATAAATAACTCTTATAATAATGTCGGTGCAAAGTGTTGATTTTTTGTAGGTAAAATTTCAAATAAATAAATATACTTGCTATCTAGCTGAGTTTGTATTTCGGTGGATGGTCTCAGTACCAATTTCAATAATATTGAATACTAGCTGGTGCCCGCGACTTCGTCTGCGCAGGATTAGTATTTCAATTAGCTTATATTAGCGTGGCGTAGAAATAAACTAATATTATGACATTAAAATTATAATTTTATTGCGCACGCCAGAATAACTCGCAGATGGTAGATTTTTTCCTACTTACTTGATATTTTGGAGAATTCACACAATATCTATATAAATTGTAGCCTATGTGTTATTCTGATGTATAAGCTATATTATTGTAAAGTTTCATTAAAATCCATTCGGTAGTTTTTACGTGAAAGAGTAACAAACATCCATCCATACTTACAAACTTTCGCGTTTATAATATTAGTAGGATGTATAATGTATAAGGAATATATTACGTTCCTTGAAATATCGCCTCTACTTTCCGAATGGTCATGTGATCATAGGTATATAAATATCCGGTAACCATACTCGAATATATATATCGTTAGGACAAACGATGGATTCCAGGCGTAGATCGCGGTCCAAATAGTTGCATCATAGATATTCGCTGTATGGTGGCCAGGATTTTTGTGACCGCTGGGATGTATTTTTAGAAAAAGTATTTTCTTCAAATCAATATAAACATAATGAAATCGTGCTCAAAAACTTCCTTTCGCTTTTTAATCTGCATATTACTCATATGCGCAATATTTCTAATCTATTTCAATATTTCTAATTTCTAATCTCCTGCGGCGACTTGACTGCCATTTTGTTGCTGCGACACATTATTTTTAAATTGTAATTTATTAATTCTGTTTTGTTTATTTCTCATGTATGTGTGTTTCGTAGCTATGAATAAAAAACCTATTCTATTCTATTATATTGGCAGGAACCGAAGTGTCGTGTTTATTTCTTCTGTTTAGTTTCCTAAAAACTATATATTATTAGTGCCTGTGGATGTGCGGAAAACCTAAAATGATGCGTGTAAATGCGAACTCTTCCAGTTCGTTACGAAATTATTCGTTCGTAAAACTGCAATAAAGCTAATTATAATTTAATTAATGAGAAATATGATATGCTGTATGAAAAAAAATGTGCCGCAATGATTACAATTTAGTACGGCGAAATACAGTGCCGAATTTACACGCCCGAATTTCAGCGTCATTACGCTTGTAATACGACCCGTACCCGCAACTCATCATTATCATAATTTTTTTATGGAATCCGTCGTCATATTGTTTATTGTCCTACTAAACGTATGGTCACCAGTGCTGTGTAATCGAATTGCGGTAACAATTCCTGGGTATTCGCTTCGAATCGTCTCAAGAATTCGCTTCTGTACACATTTCAGACGCTCGAAGCTTTTGTTAGTTCTGCTTATTCTGAAGTAGATCTGTGATATAGTTATATGGGCACTGAAAACATACAACATTGTTGTCAGGATCGCGCAAAGTGGCGATATATCGTCTCTGTCTACCCCTCCGGGAGCAAGGCATGAGCATTATGTATGTATGAAAAAATACTAAAGAACGAACATATTTTTAAATTATATAGTTCTACTAATAGCTTCTACACCGAAATTTATAAATTTTCTCGCGGTAACTTTCATTTCCCATTGTAAAAAATATCCCATTTGTTAATACAGGATATATCTATAACAGTATATAAGTGATTTTAATCGAACTTGTGCCGTGTGGTTTCCGGTAAAGTAGAATAGGACCACTCCAACTCTTCCCGTGGATGTCGTACAAGGCGACTAAAGGAATACATTATAAAACATCAATCAGGCCTCCCCAACCCGTCTGGCCAGCGCGGGGAGTGTAGGCCAAATCCTCCGTCTGTCTCTGGCAGATGAGAGAGGGTTGTGCTCCTGCAGTGGAGACAAAAATAACCTGATGATAATGATGATGATGAATCGAACTTAAATTGTACCATATCGTTGTGGCACGATCTACAAAGTTCACACTTTCGCATATATTTAATACTAGCTGTTGCCCGCGACTTCGTCCGCGTGGACAACTTAACATCACAAATTATTATGTATTTCTCGTAGGAATGGGATGCTTTATCGGGATAAAAGTTATCCCATATCCTATTCCAGGACCTAACCTATATGTGTGCCAAGTTTCATCATGAGCCGTCCTGTGGTTGAAGCGTGATTGAGTAACAAACATCCAAACTTTCGCATTTATAATATTAGTAGGATTAGTTGACGACACGAACAAGCAAACAGACATACGTAGATTAAAAGAAAAAAAAATATAACTAAAACTATTTCAAGTTACGATAAGGTTGAAAGTACATTTGTTGAGTTGACTTTTTAACGCGAAGAGAAAAACAATTTTCTGCCGAAAATCTAATATTCACTCCACAGCAGTGTGTGAGGTGTTAAAGTGATCTTACTGACATCCCAGGTCACAGTTATTGTGGATTAAGTGGCTTACGTTACGACCGCAAACTTGGGGCGTACACTTCAAGTCACTGTGAATCGGTACACAACAGTTCCCTTCACAATACACAGTATTAAGAATCACTTAATCGCTAGAATTTAGTGATGATCATGATTTGATCTTGTCTGTATGATATTTATAAGTAAGGGCGCTACAATATGTAAAAGTATGATTTAAAAACTATAAAATAAATTACACGAAATATTTACAATGTCAAACATATTAATGAATTTAAATGTCAATAAAAACCCTATAAATCTATATAATATAAAATGTCAGATACACTTATATAAAATATAAACATCCATTTAAATATTATCTTTGTAAGTAGTGTATTGAATACTTTGCAAAGAACTGGCCACTCTTTCTGAAATTTGACAAAAATTTCTGTTTTATTTTTTAAATTGTAATACAGCATCTAAATGTCAAACAAAAAGATTTTACTCCTAAAAATTTTAATTTGCTTACTGACTGATATGCAAACAGCTTATCTGATTCGACTGAGCTAGACCAATAAATATCCGGCATTGATTGATTGTTTAGTAGAAAATCTAATCTGAATTTCAATTTTGCGATCTAAATACTAATTCCACAATCGATCTCATCGAAATAACCTAAAACCATATAGATCCCTTCATTCGGTGTGGCTGTGTGGTTCCCGGCTTAAGACTAGAGCCGGGTTTTTTAGTATAAGTCATTAAAGAAAAACTAAAGTTTGTCCCTCGGATAACTCAAAATCTATTTGGTCCACCGACTGAGCGTTTTTTTTTTTACCAATGGTCAACGATCTCTATATACTACTAGATGGAGCGTTCGCTCCATCTAGTAGTATATTACTAGTAGCAACTGCGGCTCCCCGCAACTCGTTCATTTTTACTTTGAAACTTGTTCAGTTAGTACGCAGAACATTTAATTATTTACTAAATATTAATGCTATTTACCCGTAGCGTCTATATTTAGTAATAATTAAATGTTCTGCGTAGTAACTGCGCAAGTTTCATTGTGGTACATTCCCTACTACTTTCCCTACCTATACACCGAGTTGCGGCAGGCGCAGTTGCGTAGAACAGAGCGATTGTTTGGAACGCTCTATCCAGTAGTACATAAATATTGTTGCCAATGATAGGAAATATAAAGAAATTTTACAAATATAATTGTGTCGAATTTCTGGATAAGCCGCAGCCGAAAGCTTGTACAATACCCAATACTGAATGGAGGGATCATCATCGGCCGAAATACGTCCACTGCTGAATATAAAATGCCACTTTTGGTAGGCTGTCCATTGGGGGATTTGTCATAATCACCACGCTTGGCAGGCGGATTGGTGATCGCAGTAATGATCTTAATATACACAAGAAAACGCTCTGTCTGTCCCTGGTGCGATCCAGATGACTCACGCGATTTGTTTTAAATGATTTAAAACCTTCGCGATGATGATATTACCAAACTCTATAAAAAAGGAGGTACTGTTTGTTTTCCCACTCTTGTTGCATCACTATTATGTTAATTAAAGTCAACATCTTCATTGACTTACAAAGCGAACTAGAGTCACGTACAAAGTGGGATCCTTCTTCTGTTTTTATTTTCTCAATGAATACCCGGAAACGTTCCGAACGAGTCACATTCTAATTTCAGATTCATAAAAACGGGAATATTGTATTAACTCACTGTTTTTCAGGGTTCCGTGCAACATTGAATCTAATAAGCGGAGTAACGACATCATAACAAAGACGGGATGTCCCACAAACTAAGATGGTGATAATTTCTTTTTGTAATCAACGATTGTTTCACGCCCAAAACTCACCCCCGGTACTCCAGCTTTAATTACCTACTACCAACGATCTCTATGTAGATGGAGCGTTCCAAACAATCGCTCTGTTTCATGCAAGGAGCCGCAACTCGGTTACATTCGCAATAAAACTTGTGCAGTTACTACGCATAACATTTAATTATTACTAAATATTGACGCTACGGGAAAATAGCGTCAATATTTAGTAAATAATTAAATGTTCTGCGTAGTAACTGCATAAGTTTCAAAGTGAATGTGAACGAGTTGTGGCTCCTTGCGTGGAACAGAGCGATTGTTTGGAACGCTCCATCTAGTAATTCATAGATATCGTTGCCTACTACACTGCAGCAGCACCAGCCAGTCCGTACACGTTTGTATGTGTATGTAAAAAGTGCTTCTCTCTTAACTTATAAGCCTTACAAGTTTCGAGAAGCGTCTATGTTGTTGACGTATAACGTTGTCCCTCTTTCGATCGACTATGTTCACGCGCTGGGTGCAGTAACACTACAATAGTTTCCGCACACATACAGACGTATATGGACAGGCTGGTGCGTCTTTGTAGTAGTAGGAGTGGGGGGGGGGGGGGGGGACAATGGTGTTGGACAATCTTTGTCGAGTAACCATACTTTAGTTAGTCTAACGTTGTGTCTTCAAACTGTAGTGTCAGTCCAAACGTTTCTCGGTAAACCTTACATCGATCAATTATTCATCGGACAACGGAGTAATTATAATCTGTTCAAAGCATTGCGCTTTTCTTTTCTTGATCGTGTCAAACGATGAAATCATGAGGATACGTTTAACTACATCTCTAAAGAGTAGCTCTCTTTAGTACTCTCTCTAGAGTAGGTGGACTGGTCCTTTCACCGTGTTTTTGTCACATTATGTGGGCCATCCAAAAAATATGATGGAACCCCGCTCGTTAAATGCGATTTAAATAACCATTTCTTGACTGATTTTTGGCATAAGTCCATCATTTCACTTACATATACCAACATGTTAAAATTACAAGCTTGACTCATAAATTAATATTTCGCAATCATACTTTTTTTCTTAGATTTTTTTAACAGCAAATGGAAATTGGGGAAAATTATCAGTAGCAACTATGAGCTGTTAGTATGACATAATTAAATTAGATTTTGTTGAGTTGATAAGGTACCACACATATGCAGGCAGTTGTATACGAGTATATCTGCAATTATCTTCAGCATGCTGCCCCGATCTCTTTGTAGGAAGGACGCGATTTTCTTTCAAAAGATAGAGAAGATACAAGAAGAAAATATAACATATTTTGTACATTACATGTCATGGACATTGACGGAAATTGAAATTGGATCAGAGTTCGAGGCATATGACGTAACGAATCGACTGGACGTTTGATTAATTAAATCTGAGATATTGAAATTCTCTTGTATAAATTCTCGTGTATCTTCAATTTTCATGTTGATTTTTAAAAGAGTTACCTTTCAAGCCCATGTGGATTAATTTGCATCGCTATATAACATACCTGCTGCGGAAATGTTAGCCCTAGCTCTATCTTTTAGAATGAATATTTTTACAAGACGTTAGCTCCACATACCTACCAACACTAGGGGTGAGTACTTTCAGCAACTGTTACCACCCGCCCTAGTTTCGAACGTAACAACTCATTGTTGCCGGCTCAGGCAGTTACGAGTTCGAGCTTGCCGGTGCTCGACTGAGCGCGATCAGAAATAATGATCTGGTAGTATTGATATTTTCTGAAGTATTTGAATAGCAACTTTTTCTAGCTTTTCTATTAATAAAATGAAATTTATTTGCGTAGTAAATGGGTATAAAGATGATTTAATATCATTAATTCTCATAATTTGCACCTTTACAGTAATATCCATATCGATACAGAAAGTCAAGTAAGCATACAAAGTATTCAACAATTAACAATATTATTTTATACCTTAAATCAAATTATATACATATTACACATTGTAATACAATATTACTATTAATACATTATTAATATACACTTTCAGGCATGTCCCCTTCCTTTCCTCTCTTACACTTACTCATCAAGCTTCCTTTCCCACTCATATATACTCATATGATATAATGTGTTTCCAGACATATTCTGCAAATTTTAATATAAAAATATACTTCGTACCTATCGCACTCTTAATAAAATACTGACCTATTTACTCAAAAACCACAAACTTTTGGTGTTTGACTGCTTGGTGGTAGAGGCTTCTATTTTAGATCTTTCTTCTCAGTCAAAGTCAAAATCCTTATTGCACATGAGTATCTTTAATATACATTTATACATGTAAATTTTTACGACTACTGCTAGCACTGTGAAGAAGAAACGGCGCAACCATCTTCCAGCACCTAGACCTGATCCCTTCGGCTGTGTACGAAACCCGTGCTACGTAACCAGTTACGTGTGAAGAATTATTTTTCTTGCAACGAAACTACTTACGTACAAAGAAGTTTTTATCTTCTAACGAAATTAGTTTCGTAGAAAGAAAAATAATTATTTCAATAAGCTTCATCCCGCTTCATTTATCGAACACCAAAATTTTGAGATCGATCAGTATTTTACTAAGAGTGTGCTATATACTTAGCTTTTCAAATAACTCTTGACCGCAAATTCCTCTGCATGTAATTTGAACTCCTTTTTTTATTTAATTTTATTTATTTTCAGGAAAATTATTTTATTTTATTTATCCTAATTTACGAGTTTTAACTAGATTAGTTGTCTTATGTCTCAATGAAACAATAAACAAACAGATTTCTATAGATCTATTAAAACTTCCTTTTGTGTAAAGAATTGGTAATACAAAATTTCATCATTATCATCAGCCGAAATACCTCCACCAAAAGTTTGTGGTGCTGAACATAAGCTTCCCCAATAAAATGCCACTTTGGGTAGGCTGTCCACTGGAGGATTTGCCATAATCAGCGCACTAAGCAGGCTGATTGGCGATCGCAGTAATGATCTTAATATACACAGGACAACGCTACTGCCCTTGCAATTCCTTAGTCGCCTTGACGACACCCACGGGAAAATTGGGGGTGGCCCTATTATAGCCGGGAACCACACGGTACAAAAACGAATACAAGTTTTAATTAGAAAACAATTAACTTAGTGCAGCTGTAAAATATTCAAATTGAATTACCTATCCGACTCTAAAGTTCTCAGAAGCTCTTAAAAGTAGCAAACAAGAACTCGCGTTGCATTTAAAGATTATGGCTATAGCTCTTGCTGGCGAATAAGGCTCGACTATTGTAAGCTTTAATCCGCGTTTAATTGGTTCTTATACCAGGTTTTGTATATGACAATCATTGTGACAGGCGGAAAAACTTAACCCAGAACTGGGACGGATCTAGCCATCGAATTTGGGGGTAACGTTTGTGTATGGGTTTATTTTCTTAATGCATGCACGCTGTTATATAACTTAGATTGACAGGGGCGCTCAGTATCGAAAACTAATAAATTTTTGGATATTAGGAATGAGTGTATTGTTTTTATTTTCATACAAAAACTACTCAATTTGAATGTTTTTTTTTTCGAATTAAGGCAGCGCACTCTAACCCATTTCGTTACGAAAAATAATCCGAAACAATTAGGTTTTTTTTTTTATTAAATTATTTAAGGTCGCCTCAACATCTGAGGTCATTAGCGACCACGTTAACTTAAACTATATAGAATCGTATAGATTGACTAATTTTAGGAATTTTATTACATTTTGGTAACCATTTTGGTTTAAACATTCATTTAGACTGTTAGTCAATCCACACGAATTTCTTTCTACATTGCATCCTGAACATTCTATTAGAAAATGTTTTACTGTTAGATCTAGTCTGCATTTAGTACATTTATTGCTTTCGGTTTTGGTGATAATGTGAATATGGGTCAAGTTAGTATGTCCAATGCGTAACCTAGTGATAACCACCTGCTCTTTTCTACAAGAAAATGAAGTTAACGGTTTTTCGAAAATGGATTTCCTGATTTCAAGTAGTTTGCTAGTATTATTTGCCTTCCAATCAGTGTCCCACATCTTCTTAACATTAAATTTAAGGAATTTTTTAATTTCTGTTTGGCTAGATTTCACAGAATGGTCGATTTGTTCATCGTTAGTAGCCAACTACTATGTACTATGTCGATAACTACTAATTACAAACTATAATTAATTTGAAGTACGTACACTTTTATGTAGATGATAAAAATGGCTTTCGATTGGCGTTAATTTTGTTTACACCTGAAAATATTAAGTAAAGTTTTGGTACCTTTTTATGGGATTTTGTATTTTTATGTCCATCTTTTTTAGCATCAGGCCACCTCGTAGCTATGTCAGTTTGAATTTTTCGGATATCTTTGTTAGTTAAGGAATCATCGGCTGGTGACACTTTTCGATGAGTTCCTAAGTAACCATTGAATGATGCAAAAAATTTCAAGGATTGTAAAGTGCTGGGCGGAAACTTGTATAAAAAAGTTTACTACTTAATAGATGTATGATTGTGATAAGTTGATAACATATTTGTATAATTTTGTAAAACTTTACAGAATTGAATCTTAATTGTGTTAGTATTTAGACATAAATATCTTTGTTGTTTCAAGTCATACTTTAATAATCTGGGGGGCAATCATCCACCTAGATCCGCCCCTTACCCCAAGTTTAGCCCAGTTGAGCCGATTCAACCAACTTTCTCGGAATAAGGTTTCTCCTCCAGTTTTTAATTACAAAGTTTCTATTTCCCTGTGTTTAATTTTGCGAGTTGCAAGAAATATCGTCTTAAAGATGTGTGAGTTTGGGGGGGGGGGGGGGGGGGTGATGTACAGTGGGTTAGTGGACGAATTTGGGCTGATGATGATGACCAATAAATCCTCTCTCTCTTAAAAATAATAATCTAAAATAATTTGACACATGTATCCCAGAAATAAAATTATCGATGGACTTGGATGAACTGTGGCGGATGAACAAAAGATGAAATATTCAAACTTGTTAACACTATCGTGGCTCGGTTGTATCTAAGTGCACAGTATGCGTAAACTGAGTAACAAAGTTGCTTTGTTAAGAAAATAAGCTATTTTGTTCAGTTACAATCTTGCGAACGGGATTTGAACCTGAGACTAGGTCGAACCAACTGATTAAAAAAGTCGCTAGGCACCTTAGCGCGGTTGCCGGCTTGACCTTGACCCGTGTTGCTTTTAGGAAAGGCGGAAGGGAATTATAACACATGTGTGTTTAATTACAACATTACAACTTTATTTTTTAAAAAGAATGTAGACCACGCGAGCGGAGCCGCGTGCACTGCTAGTGTTAACCTAAGAATCTAAATGATGTTACTAAAGTTTGGAAGTTTGTTTGTTTAATACTTCAATTAAATACATACATTGTTACATTAACAAAATAAAACAGAATACTTATACTTCAGGAAAATTACATTTACCCACAAGAAAATTTACAAACTACGAGTAGCATCGTGGGGTGAAAACTAGTATCTCACAAGTACCGTGCAAATTCATTACTTATGTTTGTCTGTTATGGACCAGATTAAAATATGCAGAAAAAATCCTTAGATACCTACCTCAATTTTGTTACTTTACAAACAAACCTCCCAACGTACCGTCAACAACTAATGGATGTCTGCTACTGTAGGAGGGAGGAACATAGGTCCACACCTTATTTGTTCACCGTACACAAGCCCGCTCAATATCCGCCCGGTTCGACTTTATGATCTTTATAAATCTGTTAGTAGCTACATTGTCTAGACTGAACTTTAGGTGTTTCGTGAGCGGACTAACAACATCGTTTGACGCCACCAAGTTTAATAACCAGCTGTCTGGATGCTACAAAAGATCTATATTTTTGCAACTATCTCATAAGATTATTAAAATATATGCCGATTATTTTTATACTTTATTATGTTTAAGGGTTGAATATGGAAAATAACGAACGACTGTCTAAAAACTAATGAAGGGTCCGAAAGCAGTGTACATACGTCGCGTGCAAAGAATAGATTGTTAAATGCGGCACGGCGAGAGGGTATATTATATATTAAAATGCTGCCCCCGCGCACCGCGCCCGTCCCGTTGACGCCCTGGCTTAACGATATGTCTGCTGCTTGCGGACTCAGACTTTATTTATTATAAAGTAATTAAATATTACAATATTGGGGTATCGCGTAGCTAACATTATGTATGTATCTTTTTCTACGATAAATGATCATACAATAGTTGAAATAAATGACAAAAATATGTAATAAAAATTATGATTTACTACAGGTCATACTCGTACCATGAAGTAAAATCAATTTTCTCACCTCATAAGTCACCTCAAAGTTTTTACCTTCATGACTGACACTAGCTGATGATCAAATTAGATAACACACGTCATTAGTGTCAACGCGCACGTGCACAATGTGCACGCGCAATTCAATTCTCAACGAATATTTCAATGTTATTATGTCACGGAAAACCTATGATAATAATACATAATGCAACAGTTGCATAGATACATTTATTTTGTCATCTGTTCTATACTTAACTTTCTTTGTAATGTACATACAACAAGCGTTAGCATGGCCCGCTGTGACCGAGCGGCCTCACCGCACATAGGACAAACCCAAGAGGTTTATTATGTGTGAGTTATGTAAAACATGTGATGTGTTTTCTTATTAATGTTAAATAAATAAAAAGTATGCTATTATGCACTGTTTTGGATCTTGTAATAAGCAAATTACATTACAGTATAGAGAAACAGTTATACTAAGGGGAATTATTCGTTCTAGTTTACACGCTTCTATTGACAGATAAGACAGCTTTAAGATAGAAATTTTATAACTTTAGATGATGATGTATAAAAGGCTATTCGGCAAAGTCAAAATCATTTATTGCATATGAGTACACTTGGTACATTTATACACGTAATTTTTTTATCGACTACCGCTTCCTACTTCAACTATCCCACTAATATTATAAATGCGAAAGTTTGGTTGTTTGTTACTCAATCACGCTTCAACATCTGGACGGATCGGGATGAAACTTGGCACACATATAGGTTAGATCCTGGAATAGGACATAGGATACCTTTTGTCCGGATAAAGCATCCCCTTCCTACGGGAAACCGAAAATAAATAAATAATTCAGATTGCGTGAGACTGGTGCCTGTAATAGGTCGCGAGCTGCAACCTGTGGTACAGCTCACCAGGTCCCGCCTCATAAAGCATTAACCAGGTAGATACATTTTGGAACTAATGATAAAATGATATCTAATTTAAAATTCAAGATGTGTAAATATTGAAACCTACGCGGACGAACTCGCGGGCAAAAGCTAGTCAAAATAATAACGATCTGAGTGCAAATTAAACACTGGCCAGTATTAAATTATACATAGATACAGCACTAAATGTAATATATATACAGTACTCGTACATACATACGTACATATCAGACTAATGTAATCATCATCATCAGGTTATTTTTGTCTCCACTGCACGAGCACAACCCTCTCTCATCTGCCGGAGACAGACGGAGGATTTGGCCTACACTCCCCGCGCTGGCCAGACGCGTTGGGAAGGCCTGATTGATGTTTTATAATGTATTTCCCTTAGTCGCCTTGTACGACATCCACGGGAAGAGTTGGAGTGGTCCTATTCTACTCTACCGGAAACCACACGGCAATCTACTCTACTCTGACTAATGTAATATTAAGTCTAAGTAAACGAAAAGGTCTTGTAAATTTTCAGACCAATTTGACCTAGCAATGCTATTAGCAGTTATTCAAATTTCCGATGGTAACTTTTATGTTTCTGTGGTAGAAATAGCTTGTTATTAATCGTCTAAGACCCTACATACAGTATATATTCAGATCCAGTGAGCTTAAGAGGCCTTAAATTCAAAAAAAGTTTTATAATGCTATTTTTATTTCCGCATTTCAACCATTTGTAATGCAAGTCACGAGTCTCATACAGTGTTACCTCTAGTGGCGACGAAAGCCTATTTGTATGCCACATTTGTACTGTTTATATGCTTTTTACACTTAAGTCTCTTGGGGAAAAATGAGATTTCCTCTTAAGCCTCTTTGGCAATGTATTTTTAAGAAAATTCTGAAATTGTGACATGGCAGTCGAGTAATAACGGTATTCAAACTTATATAGCTGTTAAAACGTTCTTAACTGCTACTACCAATACTAGGATAGTTTGATCAAAACTGGTTCTCTGAAACAAGCTGGCGTCGACAAAATAACTATGTCCTCACCATCATCAGCCTATATCGCCATCCCCTGAATATAATGCCTACCTCAACGCCACCCCACCACCCCTTCCCCCCTTTTTCACACTAATGGAGTCTAGTTTCTATAAGAGTTCCAGTAACAGAATCCTTGTCCAAAATCGCTTACATACGCGGTAAAGTACACAATCTACCTGATTGACAGCGGTGTTTGTTCATGTTCACAAACACTCTCAGTTACGGATTAGGCAAGGGTTAAAAGAAAAACGGGAAGATTCATATTGTTTTCTTTTGTCCACTGTTGGGTGTCTAAGTCTCTGTATATTGTTTTTATTTCCGTCATCATCGTCATTATCCGGTATCCTGTCACTACAAGTTGCTACTATTAAGTACTATGTACTAAACTACTATCAGTTATCATCATTAATGTCAGAATCATTGTCAGACATCGGACTTATAGGCTCATAGGCCATAGATAGACTCGCCACTATACCAAGACCTCTTCGAACCGATGCTTTGAGGCAGGCGTCCTACCCTGCCCATGCCGATCCACGAGGTCTGGTCTGGAGGAGTCCAGTACTCGTCTGGCTCTAACGACTGTCGATTCTGCGACAGATGTGACCCAATCTCTGCCTCCACAGTTTGCTAATCCTTTTTGGTATGTCGGTGACCTTCGTTCTTCATCGGATCTCCTCATTACCTAGGCATATAGTTTTTATCCTTCAAATTTGTTAATCGCTGTGACTAAAATATTACTTAGGTTTTCAAATACTCCCCTCCGTCCTATGTAAAATTGACTAGCCGTCCCTGTATTGCTCTAGGTATACAATATCCGCCGCCGCCCAAACAAACATTCTCAGTGTCCAACAACATTTCTCTCCTTTGGTTTCTACTTGCTTCCTTCTTTTATTTTCTACCATGTTATTTTTATTATTCTTTATATTATTAATTGAAGTTATGTTAGTCACATATTTTTTTTATCTTTACTCGTTGTAGCCAACATTTTAGTATGAAGTGGATTGACCTCCCTTTTTTCCATCAATTCTGCTCTATTCGTACTCCTCTCCTCGAACGTTCTTTCATATCATAAATATCATAGCCAGTAAAGTATTTTAATGACGTCTGACGGTTTTTTCTATGCCTGTATTTACAGATTGCGCTTTCTGCATGTGTCTTTATTTTTGCCCGAATGTGAATATGCCATGCCTCAGTTGATCATCTATCGGATTTAGAGATGCAAATAATCATATATAAAAATCAAGTAATTCATTCTGTAGAACCGGAAAATATTTATGTAATAATAATGAAAATGTTGTCTATCCGTTACCGTCCTTCATAAAAAAATAACTGCAAGTCATGTCTAGGGTAACATACAAAATGGTTCGGACGTAACGAAGAGAAATCGCTCTCCATGATGCTATAAATCAAATAGTATTGAATTACTGGTCCGGTGCCTTTACTAAGGGCATTCGAACGATCGTACTGAGTGTAATGCTAGGTTGTTCGAGTTTCAATTTTCTTGATTTGAATTTTTGCACTAGATCAGAGGGCCTAATCCGTAAATATTTCAGAAAATATCCGTCTAACTAAAAGGACTTTTTTTACTTTTCAACGCCGCATGTGACACTCTGGATAAGCGATTGGCGTCTAACTACGATTGTTAAATGCCAAACGCTTTAGAATATGTCACATAATTCGTTAGTACAATGTGACTGTCAAATCAAAATCAAAATCAAAATATTTATTTTCAAAATTGGAACACATAATTCTCTTTTTGACGTCAAATTCTGCCTAAATCTACTCCACTTCCACCTGTATAACCAAGGGGAAGAAGTGGCAACAAACCCAACGGCACAGGGCCTTACCTTTGATTTATCTTATTCATTACAATCATTAAGTCTACCTATGCTGAGCCATCAAGCACTCCATGGACTTTTATCATTTAAGTAGTCATCTAACTTATAGTAGGCTTTCTTGCACAGATTAACTTTTATAGAAGATTTGAATTTTGGTTCAGACAAGTTAATAATTTCATTCGGAACCTTATTGTAGTAACGCACGCACAGCCCCACAAAAGAATTATTGATCTTAGACAATCTAGAATGATGTATTTGAATTTTATTATTATTTCTAAGATTTAAATTATGCCTCTCATTATTTAAGCTGAGTATAGAAAGGTTCTGTCTAACGAACATAATGTTAGCGAATATGTATTGACATGGCACCGTCATTATATTTATTTCCTTAAATAATTCTCTTAGAGAATCACGACTACGAAGCCCATAAATAGATCTTATGTCTGTTTAGTTTGATGGTATAATATACCCGAAATACTTAGGGAGCAAGCCTCCTGATGACCCATCTGATGGTTAGTAGTCACTACCGTCGCCAATAGATATTAGACACTCGCAAAACCAATGACCCAACAAATTGCAATGCATGCATTTTTATGATTCGTTTTGTAAGGTAATTGAGGCAGTGGTACATCAGGTAATCCATCCGAGTTTTTAGGATTGCAACCTACAATTGTAGTTGTTGGGCTGTTGCAGCAATCATCAAAAACGTTGCAGGTATTCATTGGCCACAGAAGCAGCTTATTATCAAATTCACTGTCTATTCATTTGTGACTTTGAAATTGCAATATACTTCTCTGACATCTTGTCTGGTAAGAAGTTTGTTTGTTGGTAAGAGTCTTACAATTTATTTTTAATAAAGTAGTAAATAAATGATTTTCTTTATTTCTTTCTTTACAAAATTAACTACACAAAATTTGGCAATTACAATCGGATCCTATTAAATAAACATTTTCATTTATTTTACTTAGTTTCGAGAAATACGATAAGATTACATTAAGAGTTCTAATCATTTTGCGTTTAAGTTTAATACTTAAACGCAAAATGATTAGAGAGGATGTAATTACATAATGGAACGTGTTTTACTATGATAATTTTATTATGAAACTAGCTGTGGCCCGCGACTTTGACCGCGTGGACAACTTAACATCACAAATTATTATGTATTTCTTGTAGGAATGGGATGTTTTTTCGGGATAAAAACTATCCTGTGTCCTATTCCAGGACCTAATCTATATGTGTGCCAAGTTTTATCACGATCCGTCCGGTGGTTGAACCGTGATTGAGTAACGAACATCCAAATATCCAGACTTTCGCATTTATAATATTAGTAGGAAGTAGGATAGGATAGGATAAGTATAAGTACTTTAAAATAAGTGGCAAAAGTTTTGTTGTTGTCAAACGTATTAGTCTAACGTTACACACACATACGAAACGTATGTGTGTGTCGTATCTATTAATAAATGGCCTATTCTATTCTATTCTAGTCACATATCCCTAAGGTTTGTGTAGTTAATTTAATGAATTCCATTTCAAATAACTACATGTTGATTTTGAAGAATCTCATATCAGTCTGTTTTGATGTAGGTAGAGCATCACAAAGTTTATTCAATTTTAACCAGAATTCAATATCCCTCGATGCTCGACTACCGAACAACATTAGTAATCCGTCTTGTCAACAGATGGGGCTTCAGTCGCTCGAACATTTCCAATATCGCCTCAGCCGTAGCGTTTTGATGGTCAGTGCTCCTTTGGCATTCATTTATTAGGGTTTCGTAGGAGAGAAACGGATGGAATGACTTGTCTGTTTACTTGACCCAAATCGAAAGCAACAACGATATATAACTATCAAATAGAATGGCATTGATGAGTGAGAATCGAATTCTAAATCTCTCGAATTCAAGAAATCTAAAAAAGGATAACGGTTTAGTCGACTGTTTTGAATTTAGCTTTAATTATCTGAAGCGCTTAATAATCGTCTATAGTCAAATGTCGCTCAAAAACATCAGCAAACTTTGCTACCTTTCATCTCATTAACATCAATACAATAGCACGATTTTGTTTGACGGCAGGATCATTTTTAAGTCAGACAGATGAGCAAAGGTTATAGAGCATCGTAGTTTCTGGACAAGAATTCCAGAATTCGGGAATCTACGAGACCTATATGGGAGATATTTCCAGCTTGGAGATTCTGCTCATCCTGACCTTCGAGTCTACAGACCCTGTAGACGGTTCAAGATAGCAGAATCGAGCTGGAACTAAAAAAAAATAGTAGCTTGGGAAATTTGGTGACGTCATTATTATTTTTTTAAATGGCGGCGGATGGTAGAAGTTCTTGGAATAATCTTTCGTTACTAATCATTTGACCGAGGCACAAGATATAAAAGTTTTTAAAGACTAATGATACCAGACTAACATTACGATTTAATGTGCTATTGTAATTTACTTCCGGAAATTGCCTTTGTCTAGACAGTACAATCGGGATCTATTAGATTTTTCATGATTAGTAACGAACAAAATGTTTCGTCCGAGTAACTGTTATAAACTATAGGAACATCAAACGTTTACTCTTGATATAAATCACAGTAATGGTCCACCGCTAAACGATCCATAAAAACTCTTTGAGGTCGTCAGACGTCTTAATGATTGGGAGCATTAGAAATAACTGGATTTGTAAAGAGGTTTGCGAGTAGTTTTTCTTGTGCAATTGTCTGCAAAACCAATTATAAAAAAAAACTATAACAGAAATTTGAAAAAAAAGTTATCATTTTCGAATTATGTTGCTTGTAGAAAGCCCTCGATGTATGTCTGTGAGTCAGTTGATTCAGTGTATGAATTTTTAAGATGTTGGGGATGAAATCTTCTTATCCTCACAATTTCCCTGCTTGTCTCTACCGGATAGTAAAGAACCGTCAACCAATCCCCCAGATTTGCCTCCTATAAATTCATTAGTTCGATTACATTTCTGAATAATTTATTGTTGAATTGATTAAAAATGAGTGACAGTTATCAGCATTGATATCAATGCAGATGACAATTTGACTCCGCCTGATTGACTTGAAATATCTGCAGATTGACCAATAAATTTCAATAATTGCATTACAAAGTGGAAACAGTATATTAATTTTCTTTTATTAAAACCGTACTGTGCTATTGATTTATTGATTGAATATACTTTATTGCACACAAATTACAGAAAATATGTAGGAGAAATGTACAGTTAATGTACAAGTGGCGGCCTTATCGCTAATAGCGATTTCTTCCGGGCAACCGTGTGCTAGTAAGAGTTAATAAAATTAAGATTAAAATGCGAGTGCAAAGATATAACTTCAAGATACTTAAGCTATTGTGACTCTATTTTATTAACCGACTTCAAAAAAGGAGGAGGTTCTATTCGACAGTATGTTTTTTCAGTTGCATAAATAACTATTGCACAACTATTGCGTGGATCCAGAAGCAAACCGTGCACTTCTATACTTCATTCTATATTTCATTCCAGATTAATAGTCCTATGAAAACAAACGCATTTGCGTCTCGAAAACAAAATACACAATAGATGGTGTTCCTAAGTGGACCGCAAAGTTTACTTGGTAATACAAACCTATTTTTGCTGCTGGTGACCCTTTCATGTATATGTTACCGAGACGTAAATAGCGTTGGTTTTCATAGGACTATTAATCTGGAATGAAATATAGTTACCTATTTTGTGTAGGTTTTTTATGTGACGGCAGTTATGACTCAGATTTTGGTGCAAATGGAATCTGATGTAGAATCGTATACTTACACTACTTTTGGACCACTTTCTTTCCCTTTTTTATGCCATTTGTCTAGGTGCAGGCGGGTACGTTGACAGATGTCGTGTCCACTCCCATTACGTTCCGGACCACGTAGCAACTTAAATCCATTACGGTTTTCGTCATTCACAAACATACTTGTATTCACAAAATGTGCCACGACCGAGTTGAATACAATTAGCGATCTACCGTAATATTATGAATGTGAAAATCTGTGTGAATGTTAATTTGTTCCCCATTATATCTGCATAATATATGCAGATAGGTCTAAACTTCTACACTAGTATTATAAAGAGGGAAGATTTGTGTGTTTGTAACGAATAAACTCAATAACTACTGGATCGATTTCAAAAATTCTTTCACCATTAGAAATCTACATTATCCCTGAGTAACATAGGCTATAACTATAAATAATTAGGGAACACTACTAAAACTTCAATAATGTAACCCAAGGTGTAAAAATGTAATATAACAAAGAAGTATAATTAAGTTCGGTACAATTTATATTACGATTGGTTTGTACTACAGATGGAGCGAGAGTGGGAGTGGGATCGGGATCAGGATTGGGATTGAGAGTCTGAGTGGGAGTGGTAGTGGGACAGGGAGTGAGAGTGGGAACAGGAGCGGATTCTGTAGTCCACGCGAGCGGAGCCGCGGGTACAGCTAGTCCCATATAATCCGATATTTCCGGTAACTGAACAAGTTGCATAGGGTACCTTTGAACTCGCACTTGAAGAGCTGCGAAATATATAAACGAAACCTTTGTCAGAAAACGGTATACCCAACAGTAAACACTAAAATTCATTCATTCAGATGAGACCAGGATTTGGTACGAGTGGGTATGTGGTGATAGAGATAACTTTAACGTCAAGATTAATGAAGGCAATGTATTTCTTCTTACATATCTATAGGTCAGTTCAATAGGAGAACAACTCAAAACAATATTGTTTTGAGTAAGTGAGCCACCGCTTTACCTGAGCCGACCTTTTCTAGTTCAGTAAGGCACGATCTTAAATATCCATTACCATACCATCATCATCAAACAGCCCTTAGACATCCACAGCTAGACATAGGCCTTCCCCAATGAACGCCATCACAACCGGTCCCCCGCCCTCCGCATTCAGACTCTTCCGGCCTCCTTCTTCAGGTCGTCGGTATATCTGACGCCGGTCTCACCCTGCGCGTGCCGATCCATACCATACATATACATCTTATCTTAGGGGGCCAGGAAGACCTGGCGACACTTCGACCCTTCAGGATCTTTCGTGCCAAACCCCTGACCACCAACGGTGCCCCAAGCCGACTTGGTGGACTTCACATACGCCTCAGAATTTCTTCTTTGACATATGTAGGATTCCCTACGATATTTTCCGTCACCGAAAAGCCTGTGGTATTATAAATAAACCGTACTTAAGTTTCGAAGAACTCATTGGTACGGGCGGGGTTTGAACCCACGACCTACATATACATACTAAAACTATAAGAAAACTACAATTTATTAAAAAGTTAATTTTCTCAGATCAGCGTTTATCGCGTGGTTCCCCTATTTAGCCGACCTATCGATATATACTACCCCAGTGTACTCATAAAATACATAATAATCCCGGAAAGTCCATTCAATACCATGCAACAGGTTAGATATCGAGACCGGTGGACCGCGGCGAGCCGCATGAACGAATAGTTGACCTGATGCCAGGCTCATCCATGACTCAGGCTGCCGATGTGCAAATTGCCTGTGTTACTGAACTTTTAAAATTTGAAGTTTCAACGATGGTTTTGTTTTGTCGAAGTTCGTGAATTCTGGTATTTGTACTGGTTTTTGGTGTAGACCTTTGCGCATTGCGTAAGACCTCGTCCAACAGTGGGACGGCGATAGGCTGATAATAATTAATATAGCACAAAACCTTCATACTATTCAATATCCATGCATCGGATAATATATAATGTAACAAAACACAAACGCTAGAAATAAAGGAGTTAAGATATTGTAGACAATACGCCCAAAGAGATGGCAATCAATTTGACAGTTTGAGACTTCTTATATATGTATGACGCCTGTAACATCATCATAGTTTTTACTATTACTGTCGACACTAATAGCCATGTGGTTTCCGGCTTTGAATAGGGCCACCCCCAATCTTCAAGTGGATGTCGTCAAGGCGACTAAGTGACTGCAACCGGTTATGCACCAGCGTTCTGTGTATATTAAGATCATTACAGCGATCTACATACATACATACATACATACATACATACATACATACATACATACATACATACATACATACATACATACATACATACATACATACATACATACATACATACATACATACACGGACGTGTTTCTGCTAATGATAATGGACATTAATGTCAAAAATGTTCCGCTACTTAAATATATAACTACACAACACATATTTGTACACAAACATGACATAAGTATTTGTCCAATTTCAGACATTCTTTGAGAAACAGGTTGTGTATTTACCTGTTTCAGTATTTAAATCAGAAGCGGGATCGCAAATATTCCCGAATAAATAATACCGATCAAATGCTACCTTTTCAGTGACACGAGAAAAAAAATTTGCATTTATTCGCAAACATAATTTCATGCCTGGTCGATCGTCACAAAAGTGATTCTATTTATATCATGAAGGAAGAAAAAAATGTACGCCGCCCAGATGAAGTAGTAATCATGCCTATTTTGTATCGAAACTTATGCGGCCGCTTAGAGAGGTGGGAGGGTAGGTGAAAGCGGGAGACGGGGTTTGTCTTTTAACTCTATCACACATCTTCAAATACGTAACGTTAGAAAAAGATAGAGACATTCATGTTATGACATGCCCAATTAAAAACAAAATATCTCAAATTTTTCTGGGCGGCGTAAACTTTTTTCTCCCTTCATGATTTATATCAAATAACGTGGGATACCGTAACCAACATATAACAACGGAATCAGCATTAAGTACTTTGTTAATACTTTTAATTGTTAGGGATTCGGAAGGTATACCAAATTAATTGTGGAACGATTAATTTATATGGAAATTTCGAAAACGGTAAACGTGCGACACTGATCCCTATCACTGCAGGTATATTATTACATCATTTGTTATCTGACGGTAAAAAGTCCTCAATGAGATGATGTTGCTCTAGTCAAGTAACAATATTGTATTTAAACAATTTAAAAAATGTGATAAAAGGTACAAGTTTTAGCATATGCTGGGAAAATTAAACAGGTTCTTTTTGCCCTTTCATGTAAATATGTATCAAATACACTACTTAAACCCTGTCTTTAAAATACCCATTCTCTGACTCAGCGAGCCAAAATAGGTCTCAGGCCTTCATCATAAGACGCCACTGTTCTGGGCTATGCGTCAATTGGCGCAAAATCTCTTATTATTTCCCCAAAACATACCTTTTTGTGAGACCGACCAGGCATGAAATTCTGTTTGCGAATCTTATCAAAAGCGTTCACACCGAAAAATAGTGAAAGACATAAGTCATAAAAGGCTTTATATTTGCTTTATATTTGAAAAGGGTCTCGTAGAGACGGCATAAAGGGAATCTGGGCTTAATATCTTAAAAGGGATGACGGGACCTTTAAACGAGCGCGATAGAGTTGTGTTTACGATAAGTTCTTCAAGGATACTTTAAGTGATTACCTCAGCCCTAACAAAGTCTTCTTGTAAGTTTCAACTTACAGCTGCGTCATTCAGCGTCCGCAAGTTTAAACTTTCTGTGTATTTCGCCCTGTTTTCTTTGTTCGTGGGATACATTTTATTTCAAGATTGCTTTGTAAATGTACTTTAAAACTAACCTTAATATTAAGCTCAAAACAGCTGAATGGTTCTATTTCTTTAACGGGGCCTTGGTAGGTATCATTCCCGAAGCCATTTTGAAACTCTTTTCGTCTAAACGACTTTACATTTATTCGAACGTTGATTCTTCGAATGCTTAGTTAATCGAAGTTATTTCGTCGACAGCACGTTTTCACTCTCGTCTATTTCTGCCGCCTAAGAGCTTTCGATGCGACCCACCCAAGTTCTACTATCAGTTTTGTTAAAGAATGTGTGAATAGGATGTTTACTGACCCAAATCACCCCAAATCAAAACTTAAATGTATCTTTGATCACAATATCGCAATATATTCAATATCTGAAGTAATCATATATGGATGTTCGATCAAGAGCGGTTGTATGAGTAAGTTCGATTTGAAGCAGCCATCTGTGAACAGTCGACGATCGACATACTTTGAATGCTCATATCCTACCTACCTGCTATTTCTGGCTAAGACGAAATTCCAGATAACATTGTTAAATTCGTAGTCCGTACAACCAATCAATGCAGAACGGAACGCCGGACGTTTGCTCTGATTGGTTAATTATTGTCAGACGCGACACGATTGAGAGCTGTAAAATGAGTTGCTTTCGACGTAAATGTAATTTTCTTGCTGTGGATTGTAGGTTTTCCTTTTAATCGACAAGGGCTGGGATCAATATACTATTTTATAACGATATATCCTTATTAATTTGTATAAAAACTATGAAAATAATGTATAAGCTGATATTATTCCATGCATTTTGATAAAGTGGATTTACCCTAAAACCTTCCTTAGTCAAATTTACGTTACATTTCGTTTTAATCGATTCAACATCATCATTGAAAAAACATTCCAAAGAACCACTTTAAATCCACCCGCCATTACTCTGGCCACAAAATGTAGGTCGGGCGGTACGAGTAAATCCCCCTTTTAAACTGTGTTAATCCCCCGACTTTACAATAGGAAAACCTTTCAGATTTCCCGTCGGCATTAATTCTGGGACACAATACGAACTGTCGTGGCTTGGATCGAAACAGTAGTTGGGACGTGATTGCGTTCTTGTGGCGTCATTGTGCGGGATTTGCATAGTTACAAGTTTCGGGTAGGACGAAACAGTTTCTTTAGAACTCTGTTGAAACATAGTTTTGTCAATTAAGTCTTTGGAATCTGGAGGCGCTCCCTGCCTCTGCCAAGTCGCCTTGCAGTTTTGCAAAATGCAGCTTTCTTGGTTAGTTCCCTAATTTACAATGAGTGAAGTCATTCGTGCCGTATGGTAGCTTAGAATAGAACCACCCTCAATCTTCCCGTGGGTGTGGTCAAAGCGAGTAAGGGGTTGCACCAGCAGCGTTCACTGATCATTACTGCGATCACCAACCGCCAGCCAAGTGTGGTAGTTATGCCAAATCCCCCAATGGACAGCCCACCAAAAGTGGCATTCTACTGCGAAGGCTTACCTATGTTCAGCAGTGGACGTATTTCGACTAATGACGATAACGGCGTTAGGTCGGCAAGCAGTAAGTTTGTCTATGCATCAGTATTGCTTATTCCAACTTACCATAGATGTCGCTGAACACCACTCATTCTAATATTGATTATATTTTATATACAAACTAGATGGCGCAACAACTGTACTTAATTCTATATTATTATTGCAGTACCAATAAAATCAATACAACTAATCCAAAGAGAAAATAAATCAAAAACATTCGTCGTTTTAGTTCCCCATTTATTCCTCTGATCAGAAAATGCATTAAATTTACAGTCAATATTGCTTCGAGAATGAAAGTATCTCTATCGTAAACAAAGATAATATGTTTGTAAAGAGTATTTTTGTAGGATACGTAACTGGTACTAACTGAATATCGTAGTTCCGCTGAAGCTACCATCGTTTCTCGAGTTCTATTTCAGACGAAGAAAATAATTCAAATGTACATCGATGAAACAGAAATAAATCCTTAAAAACTATTCAGTGTAAGAAATAAATCTACATCTAAATCATATAATAAATTGGTATTGTATTGGCTTGAGCTACTCCCCGGAACAAATGAAATAATGAGAAAAAATCTTTGAGGTAATTCTGGCTTCAATTAAAAGTTTGAAGTCAATTAATTCCGGGCAACGCTGCAGTGCTACTATTATAAATAACATAATAATTGCACTCGAAAAAGTCATTTTTATTATTAACAAAACCAGCTCAAAACTAAACTCTTGTACATTCGAGAATCCATAGTAGTGGCAGTAAAAAAATATAGTAACGAAACGTCGGCCCAATGTAACAGTGACGTCACAACGCACGATGGAGCTGCGCCGTGATTTATTACTTTTTAAAAAGTTTTTCTGCGTCACTACGATCGTCCATGAACGCCGACCAACGCGCCGCGTCGGACTTTTCAACTTTTTTCACGAGACATGCGCGCATCACGCGTTGAAACCATGACCAGTATTTTTCCGACTGATCCATAGATACTGAACAAACTGGTCATTGGCATAGGACTGGCATGTTTATTGTCAAGTTACGTGATGCAAAATTCGACCTTCACGCCACGAAATAGTAATTATAGAAGATGCTACGTAGACATACGTCTTACGCAACTTGCTGTTAAACCTCCTTGAACTTTCATTCATATGACTGATGGTTAACGGCTACTGTGTGCAACAGTTCAATTGCTTAAAACGCGTTGCAATTATGAGGTCGTTGGCAGTAGTCGCACTGGCTGATTACAGTTCATCGTTACCAATACCAGTTTATCGTTCTTGTTATACAAAAGGTGTCTAGTCCTAGCACAGTTGATGCTACATTGATAGCTTTTGGGGGTTACGGCAATGACGGCGGTTGAAACGCTAGAAAATTTACTCCTAAATAGTGCAGCTTCCACATAGATGAACATGGTCCATCCATGGCCACACTGTTACCTATTTACTGTTAAGAAAGGAGTAAATGCTCTTTGGCATTACACATGTCAAAATATTGCAGCGACCGATGAGTAGCCATTTAAATTTCATGCAATGACATCATATTGTAGATTTTCGTTGCCCCACATCATCATATCAGCCCTGAGACGTTTACTGCTGGATATAGGCCTTCCCTAATGAACGCCACTACGTCCGGTCCTCCGCCCTCTACATCCAGCCGCTTCCGCAGCCATCCAGTTCCATCTGCCAGCGGGGCGTGCCGATCCGCTGTCTCCACTCCAAAACTCGTCTGCCTCAATGGCCGTCGTCAGTTCTGTGACAGATATGGCCGGTCCACTGCAATTTCCGCTTGCTAATTCTTTCGGATATGTCGTTCTTCGTCGGATATCCTCGAATCATATCCCTCAAAGAAACTCCATAGCTCGCTGAGCGACTTAAAACGCTTGAAACTCAAACACGAGGCAGATATTTGAATATTAGCTTCACATTTTGTCCGCAACTTTATTTCAGTAACTTTTATCGTTCAAAGTGGACTAGGAATGCGGACTTCAGTTGATTGTTTCAGACTGTTGCGAAACGCATGACAATCGGCGGTAGTAAATTATGCTCACGCGATTAGCGCGACAGTTTCACGGCGCACTAATGACGAGCTGAACATCGTTTATATTGTGTTTATGTATTCCTGTGTAGGCGTCCGCGGGACGTTTCCCCGAAGATTTTGGCAACTGTCGGAGACGTGGCTCCAAGGTTTTCCGATGAGACAATTTCTGTACAGTGTTCATTGCGCTTTTTTTATGCGTCTAAATCATCAGTTACTAGGTAGACAGTTCGGAAAGTTAAGGTTTTTTTTGACGGAACGAAGTGGCAGACGGGCAGACTGCCCAGTTGTTGGTAAATGGCTATTGAGGCACATTAACCTGTTGTCTTTGAATCGCTGTTGGAATGCCTCATCAATATCATCAATCGAAATACGTCCACTTCCGAACATAAGCCTCCCCAATAGAATGCCACTTATTATGGGCTGTCCATTGGGAGGATTTGCCATAATCATCACGTTTGGCAGGCGGTTGGTGATCGCAGTAATGGTCTTAATATACACAGGTGAACGCTGCTTGTGCATACCCGTACTCGCTTTGACGACCCCCACCGGAAGATTGGGGGTGGCCCTATTCTAAGCCGGGACATAGGCTGTAATGGCACCTATTGGGAAGCCGTGGAGCTAAATAAGAACGAATCTGACGGTTAGTTAAAACTGCCGTCCGCCTTTTTCAGGACATTCAATTGTGCCCAATGTCCATTTTATAGGGCCACGTTTGACCTCTTACCATCGGGAATGTTCATGTTTACACCCGGGCACGCCTCGATGGGCCCTTGAATAATGTTAATGTCCCTGGCATTTATATCCGCCTATAAAAGGTGATCGTTATAAATCGGCCATTTTTGCATAACTCCATTTAGGCGAGTAATAAACAACGCTCGGCCCGGCTCCCTTTCACGCATGGGCGGTTTTATGACGTCATCTTGCTAACGCGTTATGTTTACGATTTTGATCGCAACAGTGACACTTCAAGGGTGGGCGGAAGTGTCATTTTAGTTATATTCAGGGTTCTGTCAATATTGATTAATTTTTCGGACCGCGTATCCGATAGTGCGGACGCTGACAGCCCTATCACACCCCCGGCAATCAGTACAAGCGAACTGATTTATCTTTTCTTATTTTTTCTTAAATAAACCGTACTTAAGTTTCGTAAAACTCATTGGTACGGGCGGGGTTTGAACCCACGACCTCATGAACGTGAACAGATTTCATTACCTACGTCTACCACAGAAAGAAAAATGAAAATGAATAAAAGAAGATGTAGTAACGAAGGTAGAGAAGGGTATATTGCGTTGGTTTGGACATTTAGAGCGTATGAGTGAAAGAAGAGTGACAAAAGTAATATACAGTGCGAATGTGGAAGGAACTGACGACCTCCGTGGCGGAACGGGTAGCTCTCGGACTGCCACGCCGGAGGTTGCGGGTTCGAATCCCGCTAGGGGCAAATGTTCGTATGATGAATATGAATATTTGTACCCAAGTCTTGGATGTTTATATATTTATTTAAGTATGTGTATCCGTCATCTAGTAACCATACCACGGGCTCTGCCTAGTTTGGGACTGGATAATTGGTGTGAATGATTTTAAAAAAAACTACAGCTAGTGGTTGTCCTAGGACCAAATTAGTAACGTCCTCAAAAAGGCTGGGGTCCGCAGTGAGAATAATAAAAAGAGGTGCATGAAAAGGTTGATGAATGTGAGTGAGGCTAGTGAGGTGTGGCGGTCCATCGTCTCTGCCTACCCCTCTGGAACCAAGGCGTGAGCATTATGTATGTATGTATGTACTACAGAAGTCACAGTCTGTTCGTACACTTTTATGTGTACGTAAATAATGGTAGGGCTGCTGCTCCAAGAGCGCGCGGGAATAGTTGATCAAGAGAAGGACAACGTTATACGCCAATAACATAAGTGCTTCTCTTTCTAACCTATAGCGTCGATCTCTCGCCACCGGCGGACGATTCTTGTTTATGGGCGACAATTTTCTCTTTTTTACGTAGTGTGACAATGAGAACAACTCCCATCCTACCAATTCCTTAGGACCCTTCTTTTTCCAAACCTACCCTCTGAGATAAGAAGAGACTCGCCTCATCGCTGGACCACGACTCAGTTAGTCGAGCGCGCTCCGTACATATGAAAGGACGATCGGTGTGAAGATATATATAAGCGAATGAATATAATATATAAGTGAATAAGTGCCTGGCCAGGAATCGTGTTGTGTGACAATTATTTGGATTGTAAACCATGAATTACCCATCTGTTTGATTCTTTCCTTACTCCAAACCACTCATTGTCACAGTAGTAATATTTAGTATTCTTTGGCCCTACTGTCATATGATCCGACTACTTGAAAAGGTTCTTTGGCGTGATCTCGTTAGAGGAGGGTTTCTCTTACATATACGTATTATTACTTAAATAGGTTGTTGATTTGTTTTTTTATCTATAACTGAAAAAAACGGTTAAACGATGATTAATATATGATTAGTTTGAAAGTATGATTTCTCGAGACCATACTGTCAGTGCCTGCATACAGTGACGAACCATTTCTAGGTTCCAATGTACATAATCTCCTGTACTGAACATACTATGGTCGTATCAACGATCTCTATGTACTACTCGATGGAGCGTTCCAAACAATCGCTCTGTTCCACGCAAGTAGCCACAACTATTTCACATTCACTTTGAAACTTGTGCAGTTACTACTCAGAACATTTAATTATTTACTAAATATTGACATTATTTAACCGTCGCGTCAATATTTAGTAATAATTTAAATGTTCTGCGTAGTAACTGCACAAGTTTCATTGTGAATGTGAAATAGTTGTGGCTACTTGCGTGGAACAGAGCGATTGTTTGGAACGCTCCATCGAGTAGTACATAGAGATCGTTGGGTGGTATTAACTTTAAATCTCATTACGTCACTACGTCATGTGGCAACTGCTGACACAATTCAATTATACAGGTTTCATGTCGAGGATTGAATTGAAAAATTGAATTGTTTCAATTAATTCAATATCGAATTGCATTCGTTACTGTAATCCCTCATTCGTTACTGTAATCCCTCATTCAGTTGAGCTTAACATATTTTGTGGGACAGTATTTCGGTTCCCTT
The DNA here is from genome assembly GCA_947086405.1 of Esperia sulphurella. NCBI lineage: Eukaryota > Metazoa > Arthropoda > Insecta > Lepidoptera > Oecophoridae > Esperia > Esperia sulphurella. The sequence goes on from OX352258.1 coordinate 16,092,650, forward strand.
TGTAAGTGAAATCAAAGTTATGTGGTTGATGGAAATGAGGCCGGATTGCAATCCGTACCCTTTATCTATTTATTTAATTTTTTTTCCCTTGCCCTTACTAAAATTAATTATCTTCATAATATTTCTTTCGTCACAGAAATTAACTTAATTAGTGGAAATCTTCAATCATACAAAACTACACGCCAGCGGTGTTCAACTTTTAATTGAATTCCCTTACCTTCTACCGAGGATAGCAAACTTCTTTAGTAATTACAGCTGTCTGTTGGCCATCAGGTGGTCTATAGACAAGTGATTGGCGTTTACAAGGAGCCTGTAATTTTACACTGCGGGTAAAACAATAAGTTATAAATATATCACTCATTACACTCTCTAGTACAATCCTGTTTTATGGATCTCTAATTATAATATTATAAAAAAAAACCATACCCGAAATACTGCTTTTTAGACACAGTTAAACTTATTGTCCGTCTGTCCGGCGGATAATTCGAAAACTATTACACCAATTGAGCTAAATTTTGAACATACATGCATTTAAAATTATACATACAGGGAAAAGTTTAGAAATCCCAGGGGCAAATTTATATTTCGAGATATTTTGTGTGCGGTGTACACTATTCAGATTTTTTTCTAACTTTCTGAATGCCAAAAATTGCACTCGTACATATAAATTTATTAACTAAACGTGAAGTTTTGTCAAAAGTAATTGGATGCTTTTTATTCTAGAAGGCCGGCGAAAATATTTCTTAAATTAAATTTGACTAAACATATTTAGAAAAATAATAATCATTTTTGTACTGCTGACGCCATATTTTATCAGTATTTCACGCACCACCCCGCTCTCGCTATCGCTTCAGCTTGAGTTCTAAGGCACACCGTTATTGACGTAAGGTGATATTGCACCCTGGATAACAATTAAATTTCCTTGCTGTCAGTGTCCGATCTGATATTTTCCAAAGATATTATGATATTCGTCCGTGATACCTTAAAATTATTGTTAATATTAGGCTAAATAAAGTATGGTTAAGCTAGGTTAGGTTAGCCTTCTAAATTCAAATAAGCAGCGATGTTTTAAGACGATCCAGAACGATGAAAGCGGCTGGAATTATGAAGATTGAAGAAATTGAAAACGCTGTGGTTTAATAAATGCCGTGTGGTTTCCGGTAGAGTAGAATAGGACCACTCCAACTCTTCCCGTGGATGTCGTACAAGGCCACTAAGGAAATACATTATAAAACATAAATCCTCATAAGGCCTCCCCAACCCATCTGGCCAGCGCGGGGAGTGAAGGCCAAATTCTCCGTCTGTCTCCGGCAGATGAGAGAGGGTTGTGCTCCTGCAGTGGAGACAAAAATTACCTGATGATAAGACAATAAATATATTAAAACACTGAACAGTACACAAATAATCGTTATTAGTTTCCTTATAATGAATTCTACTGAGACTTATCAGCAAGATCTAGCTTCACAACGACGTGGTACAAACAAAAACTAATTTTAGTTTAGAAAACTTTCCTTTGTTTTCTGAAGGAAAACAAGACAATAGAAATGTTGGGCTTGTTAATTGATTGCTTAAATTTTATACGAGGTACAGCTTTGGACTGTTTATTAAGCAGACACTTAATATTACATGCTGACTGGGTACTGGTTAAATTGTTGACAATATTAAGATTGCAGAACAAGGGTTGCAGCCTGATTTTTATTAATTTCAAGCAAAATCTTTGTATGCTGTCCAAATCATTTATTAATACATTTTTGTTGCTAACCTAATTGAATAATGGCTAAGCATTTAATTACTCGTATTTTTTGTATCAAAGTATTTTAGAATTCTATGTAAAATGCCCGAAACACACAGAAGGCTACTGCGTGGCGAAGGCGTGGCGGTAGCGGTACAGTTCATACAAATCCCGCTTCCCGCGTGAAGCTTCCTTTTATGTGAAGTGTCTGAAACTAAATCGCCTTTGTACACAAAATTTGTAACTGTATTTATTTTTAAAATTTGTCCAATAAAGAATATATTATCTTAAATCGTACAATAAAAAAAACAGAACACGCCTCCGCCACCCATTCGCCTTCTGTGTGTTTCGGCTTAATATCCGGCCATATTAAGGACGCGCCTTCCAACCAGTACTTTAAACTGGGGCTGAAGAAGTGGCCTACCGAGCAAATCTTCTACAGCTTCGATGAATTGATCGAAGAATAAGTAATTGTTGAAAGTCTTATTCGTTTATGTTTTTAATTTAATTTAAAATTATTATTATGTTATGGACTTTTAAAAAAATAATGACTTGTAATCAAATGATTACAAGTCATTATGTCTATGTCCATATGAGTCATAGGCATAGACGCAATCATACAAAACCCCTAACAATACTTTACTAGCAAAAATCACACGCCGTTGTATGGCTGCTTGCTTCTCGTAACTTATGCTTGACCGATTGTACTTTACGGACTCTACCGATCGATATCGTATGTATATACTAGCAAACGCCCGCGGCTTCGCCCGCGTGGAGCAAGTTTTTGGTTCCCGAGGGAACCATTGTTCCAGAGGTAAACATGAGCCTATGTTCAAATAAATGATGTTATATGTACTAATCAAAAAATTATGGCAATTAGTTTAACAGCCAAGCTGTGAAAGAAACAGATAAATAAACACACAAACACTCCTTCGACTTAATTATATTAAAACTGTTGCCCGCAGATTCGCCTGCTTAAAAACGGTGTTTGTTTCCAGCTGAAAAAACCCACGGTAAACCAAGCTATTCAACAGTGAAAACCACATTCGAATTCATTTAGTGGTTTTGGAGAAGAAGCTGTTGACGTTATCATTATCATAAATTATTTAATCGACGTCTATACTTATTAATGTTTTCATCGTTATATACATACAATACAGTTCAACATCATATTAGCCCTGCGAAATATACTGCTGGACATAGGCCTTCCCCAATAAACGTCACCACACCCGGTCCACCGCTTCAGTATCCTGCTGCTTCCGGCCGCCTTCCTCAGGGCGTCGGTCCATCTAGTGGCGGTGCGCCCCCCTTGCGCGCGTGCCTATCCGAGGTCTCTACTCCAGAAGTCGTCTACCTCAGCAGCCTTCGGTTCTGCGGCAGATGTGGCGCGCCCACTGACACCTCAGCTTTATAATCCTTTTTAGTTTAAATGTATCTATACGTTTGGAGAATACTACTTTCTAACACCATTTCAGCCTCTTAGGGGATGGTTTTTCAAAAACTGTAAAGCCTGTGTTCAATTATTACGTTGTTCGAGTACTCCTCCAAAGTTTCGAATTGATAGGAACATCTAATAATTTTTCTACATACAAACATTAAACGCCTATTTTACCACCTTAGGGGTTGAGTTTTGAAAAACCCTTCAATAGTGCATACTGTAGATACATGAGGAATTGTGATAAATTTCAAGTTTCTAGAGCAATCGGTTTGAAAACTACCACTTTCGAACTCCATGTCATCAACTTCATCATTATTTGTGTCTCCACTGCAGGAGCACAACCCTCTCTCATCTGCCAAAGACAGACGGAGGATTTGGCCTACACTCCCCGCGCTGGCCAGACGTCATCCACTTAGGGGATGATTGTTCAAAAACTGAAAAACACTTATTAAATCATTAAATATTTACAGTACTCCTACAAAGTTTCGAATCGAATTTTGGAATTGATAGGAACATTTTATAATTTTTCTCCTTACAAATTTTAAACCCCTATTTAACCACTTTAGGGGTTGAATTTAAAAAAAAATACCTTCCCTAGTGCGTACCTAGGATACATGAGAAACCTTTGCTATACATTTCAAGTTTCTAGAGCAATCAGTTGTAAGACTACTACTTTCGTACTCCATTTCAGCCCCTTAGGGGATGGTTTTTCAAAATCTGTCAAACATGTGTTATGCCATTAAGTTTTTAGAGTACTCCTACAAAGTTTCGAAATGATTGGAACATCTAATAGTTTTTCTCCATACAAACTTTGCACCCCTATTTAACCACCTTAGGGGTTGAATTTGAAAAGCCTTCGATAGTGCATACCGGAGATACATGAGGAACCTTTGTGCTAAATTTCAAGTTTCTAGAGCAACCGGTTTGGAGACTATTACTTTCGAACTCCATTTCAGCCCCTTAGGGGATGGTTTTTCAAAAACTTTAAAATACTTGTTGAATCATTATGTTTTTCGAGTACTCTTCTAAAGTTTCGAATTGATAGGAACATCTAATAGTTTTTCTTCATACAAACTTTGAACCTCTGTTTTACCAACTTAGGGGTTGAATTTTGAAAAAGCCTTCGATAGTGCATACCGGAGATAGATAAAGAACCTTTGTGCTAAATTTGAAGTTTCTAGAGCAATCGGTTTGGAGACTACTACTTTTGAACTCGATTTCAGACCCTTAGGGGATGGTTTTTCAAAAACTGTAAAACACGTGTTGCATCATTAAGGTTTTAGAGTATTCCTACTAAGTTTCAAATTGATAGGTTTATCTAATAGACGTTCTCCATACTAACTTTGAACTCCCATTTGACCCCCTTAGGGGATGAATTTTGAAAATCCGTTCCTTAGTGCTTGCCTATGCTATATAAGGAACCGTTGTGCAAAATTTCAAGCCTCTAGACTCAGCGGTTTGGGCTGTGCATTGATATGTCAGTCAGTCAGTCAGTCAGTCAGTCAGTTTCTTCTTTTATATATATAGATAATACCTTACGGAACATCGAATAAATAAAAATGCAAACTTCACGTGCCTATTATTGAAAATATTTTCAAAAAAAAGTATTTGTTGGGGATAAAGGATAATAATTAAGACGTGGGCGGGATTGCGGGACCGGGAAGAAAGGAAGGGGGTAAGGTTATTTTAAAAAAACGGTAGTGAGGACCTAAATAAATAGAGGAATAAATAAATAAAATAAAATAAAATAAATAAGGGGAATTAAAATAGATACACTTACTATGGACACTGACGGTGGGCCAGATCCACAAGTTTCAAGTCGCTCAGCGAGCTATGGAGAGGGCAATGCTCGGGGTTTCTTTGAAGGATATGATTCGTAATGAAGAGATCCGACGAAGAACGAATGTGACCGACATAGCCGAAAGGATTAGCAAGCTGAAGTGGCAGTGGGCGGGCCACATCTGTCGCAGAACCGACGGCCGTTGGGGCAGACGACTTCTGGAGTGGAGGCCACGGATTGGCACGCGCAGGGTGGGATGCCCCGCCGTCAGATGGACCGACGACCTAAAGAAGGTGGCCGGAAGCGGCTGGATGCGGAGGGCGTAGGATCGGTTCTGGTGGCGTTCATTGGGGAAGGCCTATGTCCAGCAGTGGACGTCGAAAGGCTGACATGATGATGAAATAGATAAATATTATGTTATGTAATTTCAGTTTTATTTTTTATTGAACTAAATCGGGGTGGGTAGAAATTTATTCTATCGCAAACTGATTATTTATAACGTCAACTCTATCCTCTAAAACAAAGTTCCTTTCGTCCAACTCTGACCAGTAGTTCCTTCCGATGCTAGCTCACTTTTGGACTGAGCTGTACCCGCGCTACCCCTCACTTTCAGTGCTCGTTCGCGCGACCTATGACGTCATAAGAGGAAGTTTGAGCGGGGTCATGTATTTAATATTTTGTAGTCGACAAATCAATCTATACGATGATATAACTATTACTAATTGCTAACTTTTAAGCTTTAGTTATACGAAGGTTTTTTTCTAGGATGACCCCTTAACGTCTTTCATCGAATTCAAATCAATAGTTTGATTGTATACCTACCATGTTACATGGCAAAAACAGTAATAAAATAGTAATTAATTAAATAAATAGTATAAGATTGCGACACCCTGATAGGGTCATATTGTGAAGTGACCTGTAACACATGATGCAGTAACTAAATATGACTATGACTATTAAAACTAAAAAAAAATAACATCGCAATGCCAACCATCTTGTTTATCAAACAAGATCATCCTAATGATGCTCAATTCACCCTTCCTACTTCTGATTGGACAACCTTTATGATGTGCAAATGAAGGCTTTTTGTGCGGACGTTTGTGTAATCTAGCCATTCGAAAACAGTGTTGCGGAAATGTCTTGTTTACTTGCAAATTGGTCGCTAGATTTAAGTATTTAGATGTATAGTGACTGAAAGCGGTAGACATTACTGGTACACACCCCCGGGACTCCACACAAGCGAACGTATTATTACTACTTCAGGCGCAGTTGCCTGTCCGTACACGTTTGTGTGTGTATAATGTGTGTGCGTAAATTATGGTAGGGCCACTCCACCAAGCGCGCGAACACAGTCCATCGAGAGAGGGACAACGTTATACGTCAACAACATAAGTGCTTCTCTTTCTAACTTAAAGCGTCGATCTCTCGACACTGGTCGCTGGCGCGATAGCGTGCCAGCGGGCGGCGCGGTGCGTGCGTGCCTGGCAGTAGCCTTTTTGTGGGGACAAAAAAGTTTTTTTTTTTTAAATTATTTACGGGTTTAAAAGAATAAGAATTAATCAATTAAATTGTGCATATCATGTAATTCATCATCATCATCATCAGCTTATTTTTGTCTCCACTGCAGGAGCACAACCCTATCTCATCTGCCGGAGACAGACGGAGGACTGGGCCTACACTCCCCGCGCTGGCCAGACGGGTTGGGGAGGTCTGATTGATGTTTTATAATGTATTCCCTTAGTCGCCTTGTACGACATCCACGGGAAGAGTTGGAGTGGTCCTATTCTGCTCTACCGGAAACCACACGGCAATTCATGTAATTAATATGCAATAATGTCATTAAATATATGCGTACTTTTGGTTTTACCAACGTTTATGATTTGTTTTTAAAATGACAAAAATGTGTTTTGCGGCTTAACCACCAGCCGACTATGATGTGATTTGTTAGTTATGGTTAAGGATGGGTAATGGAGATTTGGTATAGAATAGTCGTATATATTTATTGATTGGTTTGCTATTGGTTCCTCCCTTGGGCTCTCTCATCGTCCAAGCGAGAGGCAGAATTCCCAGCCCAAGCTAAAGCTGACATCAGTGGAAACCTGCCTCTACAGATACAGTGTACAGGCAGTTTCTTCCTAGAACATCGTCCTACTTGAGCGGAGAATCGCCTCCCTCCCGCTCAAGCGCAAGATTACAAACCACCGAACGATGGCTCGATCATGACAGTCCGCGGGAACCGGAAACTGTCACCCAAGGAGGGGGGTAGGTATATTAGTAATCCAGGGTGGTTTACTGGCCCCGCAGACAAATCAAGATCGAGGTCGCTAAGTGGTCTGGCAACCGAGCGGTTCGGCCGATGGTGACTCCCAAGAGAGGTCCGACGATGTAACTACAGATTTGGCTTATATAGTAAGTTGAGTGAAAATTTCATTAGCGCGTTTTAGGACTTTGCTAAATATCTCCAAAACGAAGCGTTTGCGGGGGGTGATTTTTTCATAGATTGTGCTATACGCTGAACAGCTTTGTTTACAATAGTTTTTGTTGACATAAGTGCTATAGGTTTAGAGAAAATCGGAAAAAAAACTTATCTAATCATACTAAGTTTCATTTGTTCCCATTGGCTGAGCGGTGTTACGTCAATTCATTTCAATGGGACAGTCTCCATTCATTCCTGGTTAAGGGGACTTTACATTATACTTAACACCATCATCATCAGGTTATTTTGGTCTCCACTGCAGGAGCACAACCCTCTCTCATCTGCCGGAGACAGACGGAGGATTTGGCCTACACTCCCCGCGCTGGCCAGACGGGTTGGGGAGACCTGATTGATGTTTTATAATGTATTCCTGTAGTCGCCTTGTACGACATCCACGGGAGGAGTTGGAATGGTCCTATTCTACTTCACCGGAAACCACACGGCAAACTTAACACCACATTGGACAAAAATTAATTAGGGGATGAATTAGAAAAGAATGGTTGGATTGTAGCGGGTTAGATAGAGATAGTATTTATTCATAGCTACGACACATCCTACTTCCTACTAATATTATAAATGTGAAAGTTTGCATATTTGGATATTTTGATGTTTGTTACTCAATCACGCTTCAACCACTGGACGGATCGTGATGAAACTTGGCATACATATAGTTTAGATCCTGAATAGGACATAGGATAGTTTTTATCCCGAAAAAATATCCCATTCCTACAGGAAATACATACTAATTTGTGGTGTAAAGTTGCCCACGCGGACGAAGTCGCAGGCAACAGCTATATGCTAGTTGTATAAATTTTTTGGTTTCCTGAAATATTTCAAAAAAGAAGTTTTTGGAGGTATTAACATAATTTTTCGAAAATGAAAAAAATGAAAAATGAAAATGAAAAATAGTTTATTTTTGTCAACGAAAATGGTACAAACAGTGCATGTTGTTGTGACCTTCTATTAAGTGAAATACACCTGTGTCAGAAGGTCACGCTCCTCCATATCTAATTAACATTACAGTACCTGGTTTAACATTACAGTACATTACATTGGCTTAAAAATTAATAATATGAAGGGGAAAAGAGAATTAAAATAAGTGTGTGTGTGTGTGTGTGTGTGTGTGTGTGTGTGTGTGTGTGTATGTGAGTGAGTGAGATGTGTACAAGTGTACGCATAAGTAAGTGAATAACTAAGTTTAATAATGTTTGCCTCAGTTAGACCTACGAACAAACACTGGTTCTTGGGATCATTTTATAGAAATACTAACTTAGGATTTATTTATTTTTTTACCTATGTGTGTTATGTAAAATGAACAGCCAATATTACATGTTCAGCTTAATCTGTGCAGTAGTAGATATTCGACATTAAATGTTAGTTCTAACTGGAAGCTCGAATAATTACGAAAATATCTACTCATCAGAAATGTGAAATTCATACTCAGTACAATGTGCATTATTCTTTACACTTTGTTTATATCACGTGACAGTTAACACCGTTGCTACTTACTAGGAAACTATAATTAACTCAGCTGTTAAAGGAACTAACGTACTTCATGTAAAAATTAAACGAAATTGAACCTTATCCTGTAAGGTTAATATGGATTTACTTAGACAGAAACCATTTGTTCTTTTTCTTATCAGGTTGTATTAGACGATTCCTTTGTTCATAGAGTATATATTGAAATATTTTTGTAACGAGTAAGTTATAATACTATCGTTGTTGCCGTTCTTTTGCCCGCGATGTTAGTATGTATACGATTTTTTTTATTTTTCCTATGGTAAAATTAGCATATAGAATAGAATAGGTCATTTATTCATAGCAACAACACACACATACATAAGAAATAAACAGAACAGAATTAATAAATTACAATTTAAAAATAATCAAGGTACCTATGTGTCGCAGCAATAAAATGGCGCTGACTATAGCATTATCACTAGCTTAAGGTCACTGTCAACTGAAAGAATTAGTAGGCTGATGTAGCAGTGGGCGGGTAACTTCAGTCCTGACAAGTCCGCGATCGAGGAGAATGCACTGTAAACAACACTTGTAGATTTGAACAAGATCTTCTTAACTCCATACGAGGGCACCAAGGTCTTGTTCCCTTGAACAAACTCAATTTATTAACTTGATTAAAGTCTTGTTTCAAACGATCATTAAACTGTTTACGTTTGCTAACATACAGCAATCAAGATGAAATATCACTTAGTTGAAATAAAAAAATATATTATAAATATTTAAAATACCAAAAGGTAGAAAGTCTCAATCGATGACTTTCTAGCAGTCTTTTAATGTGGCAAGCCTCGCAGGAAACAACCTCTACTCCTGAAGTTGAGTTTATCTAGTTTGGAGTTGAGGGTTTGTATTATTTTTAATTGAATACAGATAAGCTTTTTTTTTGGCCGTGTGGTTTCCGGTAGAGTAGAATAGGACAACTCCAACTCTTCCCGTGGATGTCGTACAAGGCGACTAAGGGAATACATTATAAAAAATCAATCAGGCCTCCCCAACCCGTCTGGCCAGCGCAGGGAGTGTAGGCCAAATCCTCCGTCTGTCTCCGGCAGATGAGAGAGGGTTGTGCACCTGCAGTGGAGACAAAAATAACCTGATGATGAAGTTTTTTTTATGTTTATGTTCTAATCGCAGTTAAGATCCTCAACGATGAGGGTCGTTCGAAAGGAGGAAGGACGTCCTACACGTCGTCGACAGTCTTTCATGTTAAATTATGCTATTTTTTGTTTCATAACTTGTAAAACAACTGTCATTTTATATGACAGGTTGAAGATATCGCTGCTCGTTATTTAACATACATTTTTCAGCTGATCTTTAGCTACTATTAATGTTAATGCTATGGTAATGTTATTCGGCTCATGACGTCACACCACCGGCTCTGCCGCGTCGGAGCATTTTTACATTATTCCCCTGACAGTGACGTCATGTCAACGTTTTAACTGGCATGAAAATAACAGGTTACTGTCTATTTGGTCAATGTGGATTTGTAAAATAAAGTACCAGTAAAGTAATGTGGCCAGTACCTCAGCCAGCGTTCAACGTTCAACGTTCCCTCCCTGGTCATACAGCGAGGGAACGTTGCCAGCCTCCTGGGCACAACGCCTCAGTGTGACCACCTCGACGGAATTTTTTTATTTGTAAATTCCTGTTTATATTTGTTTTTTTTTTATTTTTATTATTATTATAAATTCTAACGGTAAAAATTAAAATAAATGTGTAATGATATTGCGAAAGCGTCGGTGGAGAATGAAGCGGCTTCAACAAATAATTGAAAATCAACATATCTAATGTTGTCGTGTGTTTTCCGGTAGAATAGAATAGGAGCACTCCAACTCTTCCCGTGGATGTCGTACAAGGCGACTAAGGGAATACATTATAAAACATCAATCAGGCCTCCCCAACCCGTCTGGCCAGCGCGGGGAGTGTAGGCCAAATCCTCCGTCTGTCTCCGGCAGATGAGAGAGGGTTGTGCTCCTGCAGTGGAGACAAAAATAACCTGATGATGATATGTAATGTTTGATATTTCTAATATTAATTTTTTTAATACACGTTTAGTCGAATTTACTGAATAGCGAAAATTTAAATTTTTACATACAAAATTACTAATGACATAATTAGATAACTAATATAGAAAGAAGTATTTAGAAATATAGAACATTAGCGGTTTGTACATTAGACATTTTTAATTTAGGTCAGTAGAACGTCTTTAGATGTTAATTTTAGTTAGAAGTTTTGGAAGTATAAATTTTGATTTTCTATATTACTCTACGGACTGCGGCTTCCTGATCAAAACGTTGAGAGTTCGTTCGAGTTATTGGCGACGCAAAGATTCACTCCAGCGCTCCAAGCGGCTCAAAATCAAAACTTTTTCAGTTCTAATTTGACGGTTCGTACCAGAGACATATAAAAGTGAAGTTAACGCAAAACGTCACACTTGCCAATTCTCAAGCATCTTCTCTTCATTCTCAGTTTACATATTATGCCGCTAGGGGCGCACGAGTAATCATTGCATCTCCAATAATTGTGATTTTTGTACATTAAGAGGTAAACTTAGCAATAATTTTATATTTGTTTGTTCCAGGTTAGTACTTTTCCTGTCTCCTAGAACGTCTCCTTTTGCTTCTGTAAGTATTAAAAATTGAAAAATTATGGAAATTTGCGTTAAAAAAAGTCGTTACCACAGCAGCGATATGCGGTAAACATGCGATATGTAAGGAAAAGAGATGGAATTATAGGAAAGTCGCGGGAAGCCAGAGAGAGACACAAGCAAATACTAAATATTATTACGTAAAGAAGCGACCGCACTTTCAGGAATCTGAATTTCCTTACTTACTGCACAAAAATCCCTACGTAAGTGAGCAAAAAATTTGTTTTATCGAATTTTGTAAAGTCACACACCCTTTTAGATCCGTCACGGGTTTTTCCACAGCCAGCCTACACTCGGTACAAAAATGTCACTTTCTCACAAAGGCCGTCGAGTGCGAGAAAATGAGGAAGTTGTATTACGTTCTAAAACTATCTAAGAGCTGACGAGGGTAGAGAATCGTTAGTTTTGTTTGGGGTACATTACACTGGCGGCCGAGAAAACTATATATATACGTGTATAGTAAAAAGTATACGATAATTACGTGTGTAGTAAAAAGCGCTTGAATAGTTATATTGTGTATAGTTACGATAGTGAGTTATGGGTAGGACGAAGGGAGATAGCATTTTATTTTAATAAGAGTAAATAAACTGCAGAACCGACGGCCGTTGGGCAGACGAGTTCTGGAGTGGAGACCGTGGATCGGCACGCGCAGGGGGATGGATGCAGAGAGCAGAGGACCGGGTGTGGTGGCGTTCATTGGGGAAGGCCTGTGTCCAGCTGTGGATGTCTAAGGGCTGATAAGATGATGATGATGAAATAAACTGTAAAGAAAATAAATATGATGTGGGATTTTTAGAGCAATATTGAATGTTGTACGAGTATTGTTATTGTACTGTTTGTGAGTCAGTATGTGTTTAGTGGTTCTTCTCGTCCTATGAACGGATGAAGGAGGAACTACAACATCAAATACTCCAAAAGTCCACTTCGCTGAAGAGCAAGGCATCATACGACCGACCAAACAGCGGCGGCATATTCAAACAATCTGCAATTAACGACAAACCAGTGCCAGAGCATACTAAATATCACTAGGTAAAGAAAGTGACACTCATCTCCACCCGCCAGTAAGAAAGAGAAGCACTTATGTTGTTGATGTATACGTTGTTCCTCTCTCGATCGCACTGGATGCACCAGCCCTTCTATTATTTACACGCACAAATAAACGTGTACTGTGTGCTGTCTCCCACCAGTAACAGAAGTAAGTGGAATTGTAATGAAAACACAAGTAACTCGTATTAGACGTCGTGTCGGAGAAGGAATAGTCGAGTGTCTAGATTAAGGATAGGTCCGAGGAGCACAAGTAAAACACGTCCATACGCTTAACTGTCTAATTGCGAGAGGAAGAAATGAATCCTCCCACATATTGGGTACATAAAATATAACCGCATACATCACAGGTTCGCTATATATTCAATTCATCACATACGGACAATCTGGTGCGCTTGTAATAGTAGCAGGTAATTAAATCTGTTCGCTGACTTAAAATAAGAAAGGAATAAAAGAAATAAGTTCGCCGGCGGGCGGTGGATCTAGTAATTACATACTTCGTTGGCCAACGCTTCTGCCAATCATGTCCACAATTGACATTAGGAACTTCCTGTAATACCCATCAATTTCCATTAACAGACTAGTGATTGTGAACTTATGATAATTTTTCTAATAAAAATATTATATTTAACTTATAATATTAAATCTTTCATTGAATAATATTTTTCGAAGTTATTATTTTGTAAGCATTATTACAACATGTATTAAACTGTAGATAAAGAAAACAAGATAATCACTGCGGAAGTCTTTTGATACAAGAAGATTTACAGTCGAATTTATTTTATTGATAGCCACGCCATTTTTATTGCACGCAATTGCAATCGTAAATGTCCGGACTCGTTTATCAGTGGTTTATTTATCAGTATTTAGCATGTTGTGAGTATATGTCGGTGGCGAAGTTATATTTTTACAACAAAAAAAAAATCCTGCCCATATAATGCTCACGCCTTGGTTCCAGAGGGGTAGGCAGAGACGATGTATTGCTACTTTGCGCGATCCTGACAGATTCTTCGTCCGCTTTTCGCCCCGTGATACCACTTGGCGTGTAGTGTGGCGAACAACACCGCCCCGCCTCCCTGTTGAGATACGTTGATTTACCACGGTTAGCTAGGGAAATAGCGCCGCATGACTCGGTAAGGCTAATAGTGCCCGGAGTTCGCCCAGCTCCGAGATGTCGGCACGCTTACGACCAGGCTAGCCCCTGGACACGCATCCATCGGCACGGCAGATATTGGATTGGCGGACGGGACAGGGATCGGGGCGAGAGAGACAGGAGATGGGGGTCTGGGTAGAGAGTATAGGTTAGGTGTGCGATACCGCAATTACGGAAGGATAGTGCGATTTTAGTAGCGATAACTCTGGAAGCCGGGACCGCATACCCGTGACTCGTCTGGGTAGCACCGGACAGGCAACTACCAGAACCAAGTCCCCTGGCCACGTTTATTTCATTTATTCGTGGGATTTGGTACTTTTTATGTATAAACCGACCTTTATTTTCATCTAAAATATATCAAAATTCGATAATTAATAAAAAAAAAATATTAAATCTATTCCGTAATTTTAAAGTGTCATCAAGGTCACCAACTTTTTTAATTTTTTCATAATATAATATTGGATGTAAAAAAATTCAACTTTATAATACAAGTACCTAATATTATAAGAAACTTATATCTACCTTTATCCTATATGTATATGTGAAATATTTATTCACGATTTCATTATCGCAGTTCGGATAAAAAGGTTTAGATTCTCGAAAATTCTTTTAATGATTTTTTTAATATTTGACCTACCTCCTTATTTTAATCTTAGGCCCCGTAGCCTAGTCCTGCGAAGCTGCGGATCGCGGGTTCGAATCCCGCCCAGGGCAAACATTCGTGTGATGAGCACTTGTGTTTGCCTTGTGACTGGATGTTATTTATATATTATATTATGCATTTATGTATGTATATCAGCTGTCTGATACCCATATTACAGGCTCTGCTTAGTTTGGGATCAGGTGGCCGTGTGTGAAATGTCCCCACATATTTATTTATTTATTTACCTGCTTATACATTCTACCTAAGCAGTTAAATTAAAAGCTGATAAAAATCCTTCGTACTAATGGTTTTTATAACACGCTTGTTATACAATCGCTTGATATCGGATCATCGTTGTTCCCGCAATTACGGTCTTAAGGCCGGCCTTGCATTGTTGGCAGTAATGCACAGATCTGATTCAATGCTCAGTAAAAACATAATTTGCATTAAAAGGGAAGTTATTATATTAATTAATCTCTGTTGTACTTCTTGCACTGACTCATTTTGTAGAGCTGTCGAGATTTTATAATGGATAATTATCTACTATAATATTTTTATAATAACTCAAATTATAGTGGTATTTTACTATTCTTTTGTTTTAAAATAATTGCTCTTTGTTATTAAATTGGCTTAGTCTTTGATGCTTTTAATACGCCACCGCTCCGATCGTGAACATTGGGGAACATATTGCCTATACTTAGTTACACCCCCGGCACTCCGCACAAGCGTATTGATTAATTACCGACTACTACAGGAGAACAGCCTGTCCGTACTCGTGTGTGCGTAAATTATTGTAGGTATACTGCACCCAGCGCGCGAACATAGTCGATCGAGAGAGGGACAACGTTATAAGTCAACAATATAAGTGCTTCTCTTTCTAATTTATGTCGTCGATCTCTTGGCGTCGGTAGATAGTGCGCTGACTTATTAATTTTGTACCCCGCGAGCGGCGCAGTGCGTATTGCTAACCGTGCTCTGTTTTGCGGGCGATGTTAAACTGGGGAGGGGGGGTCGCTTATTTACATAATAATATTTAGTATTTGCTTGTGTCTCTCTCTGGCTTTCCGCGACTTCTCTATAATTGCATCTCTTTTCCTTACATATCGCATGTTTACCGCATATCGCAGCTGTGGTAACTAACGGCTTTAATACACCACCGCTGCGATCTGCAATAACGGTACTTGACAAAAAAAATTGTATTGGAAACGCATTGCCTATCTCGCTCTGACTTCTATAATTGCGTCTCTATCCTCCTATCGGACCGAATGTTTACCGCAGATTTATTATTATTATGTAGGGATTCTAAATTATTGTCTCGTCCAAAATGGCTAGACGGAGTCCCTCCGGGTGAGGAGTCCAAATGGTAGGATGTCAGAGCGACAGAGGAAGAAAGCGGCGGACTATCTAGCTAGGCGGTGTCTAGCAGCACCGTCTTCTGCATCAACTCTAAATATTACTACGTGTAGTCTACGTCTAGGGCCTGAATGTAACCACAAATGTTTGCGCCACACAAATCCTATCAAGATAGAACGGTTATAGCCTTTGTTTACTTAATTTCGCGCATCCTTGATGTCTCGCGGTCTAGTTTCTAGTGTGGAGATGCACTTATGCAGTTTGAAATCGCGCAATATGGCATTTTTGCATATTTTGGTCGATATTTACCCGACCTTGACTCAGCGCGAAACGAGTAAGCCTTTGATAGTTTTTGCAATATATTACATACACATTATTGGCACGCATGTCGCGTCTACTCGACCACTCTATCTTGATAAGATTTCTGTGTATTGCGCAGAAAATAATACTGAATTGCTCCAGTGGGATTTGCGGTTTTACCTTACCACTATCATATGTTATGTATCCTGTACCTTGTAACCATAATAACCGAATGAAATATTACACAGTTAATGGTCAGGGTCCAACCCAACCACGTAGCCCAGAGTAACCGTTCCCCGTTCCCCCCCATCCTTAACGGACCACGTTGTTTATGGAAGCACCCGTAATATAGATAACATCTAAGAAACAACTAGTTGTTTCTATTAGATTAGGGTAACTTATTAAATACTGTTTTAAAGCGATTTAAATGGAAGATTTAATTATATACTGATTTAATAGGAGAGGTGTGTCCTCTCTACTGTAAGTTGCAATCGAGACAGAAAACGCTAAGGGAATGAAATGCCCTTCAGGCCTCACCTCGTATGAAACAAGAGGCTGTTAGTATAAACATCATGTATGAAAGAGAAGTACTCTCAAACTATTTGTTAAAGTGAGATAGATTCATTTTTGCTCTATTCCAACAGTTACAACTAGTAGTTTTTTGTTGCACCATCGAGCATTAACATGCTCGAGCATTAATATGCTCGATGGTGCAAAAAGTCCCTAAATGTAATCATTTAGGTACTTTTTCCATGGGTCAAATCAAAGCTATTTATGGTGGAGAGATATAAATATACAGTACATATATAGTTTATACTTATCTGTAAATACAGAAAGCTCTCTTTGATAATTTATCTTCACCGCAGGTTAGCTGGAAGAAATTTCTTTAGAAATAAGTTCAACCTTTTGTATAATTTTCTTATCTTTGTGTTGTTTCTTTGTATTTTAGTGTGTACAATAAATAAAGCTATGTGACCTTCGGGCCCGCCTCATTGGCCTAGTTAGTGTCTTGGTCGCTAGAAGTCGTGGGTTCGATTCCCACCAGGAATCTTTGAACAAGTTGATCGCAGGCTGTTTTTTTTTATTTTTTTGGTATTATTTGTAAATTATCCTATCCTTGTCTAAGTCCCGTAGTACAGGAGAAAATCCTAGTTTGGAATTTAGGCAAGTGTTGTTTCTGTATAAATGAAATATTTATTTATTCATTTTCCAGTTAAAAATATCCCCATACGAAACCATACCTGTAGTTTACCCTAACACAACGATCTCTATGTACTACTAGATGGAGCGTTCCAAACAATCGCTCTGTTCCACGCAAGTAGCCACAACTCTTTCACATTCACTTTGAAACTTGTGCAGTTACTACTCAGAACATTTAATTATTTACTAAATATTGACATTATTTAACCCTAGCGTCAATATTTACTAACAATTAAACGTTGTGCGTAGTAACTGCACAAGTTTCATTGTGAATGTGAAAGAGTTGTGGCTACTTGCGTGGAACAGAGCGATTGTTTGGAACGCTCCATCTAGTAGTACATAAAGATCGTTGCCCTAACATTAATCTTCCTAAAAAGAAAACCACATCATACCGCGTCGGCCCCTGCCACACGTGTCGAAAAATTTGTCTACGTGTCCTAGACAAAGAGCCTGCTGCCGCTGCGTGGCACGGATTAATGGTAATATTATGTTAATACCGCACCCGTGACGGTAGTGTGTTTCGTTGGTAAAATTTCGCCCCGTGTGTAAATTACTAATGACAGAGGTTGTTGAGGGAAATTCATGAAATTCACAAACGGTTTTATTGTTTGTAATGAATAATTAATGATAGATGAATGAATGCCGTGTGGTTTCCGGTAGAGTAGAGTAGGACAACTCCAACTCTTCCCGTGGATGTCGTACAAGGCGACTAAGGGAATACATTACAAAACATCAATCAGGCCTCCCCAACCCGTCTGACCAGCGCGGGGAGTGTAGGCCAAATCCTCCGTCTGTCTCCGGCAGATGAGAGAGGGTCGTGCTCCTGCAGTGGAGACAAAAATAACCTGATGATGATGAATGAATGTAATGTCAAACAATACTAAGTATTACTACGTAAAGAAGCGAAACTGCTAGTTTTGGTACATACAAAAAAGTGTACGGACAGACTGGTGTTCCTGAAGTAGTAGTGGGTCATTACATAAATTCGATTGTATTGAGTGCTGAAGACGTGGTACTCATCATCATCATGTCAGCCCTTAGACGTCCAGTGCTAGTAGTTTCCCAATGAACGCCACCACACCTGGTCCTCCGCCCTCCGCGTCCAGCCACTTCCGGTCACCATCAGTCAAATCCAGTCCATCTGGCGGCGGCGAATGGTGATTAATGTAAATATATTATTAAAAGCTAATCTTCAAATGGTCTGAGAATGTTAACTAGGTCCGCAAACTGTTAATTAACAATTTCAGAAAAAAACATTACACTAAAAGTTATTTTTGCTTCAGTTCCGAAGACGGTGCCTCCCCTTAAATGCATAAAATAGGATGAATCTAAAGTTACAATACTAAACCACTGAATCTTAGAAATTCATTCTGTCCAAGAATTGATTTCACTAATTTTGTATTCAACCAACCAGAGTTTAAATCACAAACTTCAGTAAAAGAAGACTTCAGAAACAGAATGGCTCAAAAGTACCTACAACATTGCAAATATGAATAATTGTGAGCAAATAGAAAACATTGTTACGTTGTAATTATTTTTTGGGTAAATATTCATTAAGCGAGACCTTGACTTGTCAAAATTATGGAAAAGCAGCTACGTCATGCGACTAAGAACAATAGTTTATTTTCAACCTTGACCTGTTTACACTATGTCATTACTTTAATATTACGCTATGCATATAATTACTCTTGACGCAACAAAATATTAAATTGTGGTCATAGATTTTCTATAAAGTAAAAATTAAACAAAGCAGTTTACGTGTTATGACACACCAAGTAGTTTTATCTCTACCACACGATTGGCAAGGGTCACTAATGATCTATCATCATCATCGGCCCGCAAGAGCCCGCTGCTGGACATATGCCTCTCCCAAGGTGCTTGTATTAGATAAGATATATAATGTAACTGTAGAAGTTTAAAAAGTACAATAAGTAAAGTATAAAAGCCTAAGCAAAGCCTAAAAATCTAAAAAGTAAAACACGTGATGTAGAAATAATATACAGGACCAAAAAAGCTACCGAAAATCGATCAGAACAGTTGACTCGAATAGACGAATAAGATTTAGACAAAGAAGAATTTATTATAACACAGAAAAGCAACTATACAGGTGGTAATAAACAACCGTCTAGCTGAACTACACTTTCCTTTACGCTGAGCTCGACGACTACATAAAGAATATCATATTATATGAATATCCGGAATAAACACCCACACTTTATACACAATGTATTTTCCTCACATTGAACCCGGAACCGAATGAAAGGAAGTTACAAATGAGCAGCACATCATAACTTATTATTAGAACGTTTTTAGAATTTATACCTTCATTTAGCTGAAATAAGTTACATTTTTATATTAAAACTTAAACAAAAAAATTACGTCCAAACCCCATGTAATACTTGTGTATTGTTTCCATATGTCAAACATTGCTGCATTACAATAATCTCAATTGTAAATACAACTTGAAACTTTAAGCTCCTAACTAAAACAAATGACAGAAAAACAATTAAAACTATATAATGAACAGCCGAAAAGATTCGTTTGTAGGATTAAAATTTTAATTTTTCATATTGATTTACTTTCCACGGACTAACCTTTAGAACATTAGAGCCTAAAGCCTAAAGTCATAATGCGTATTGTACTCCCAAGCACGACCTGGAGAAGTCATTGACCTGGGATAAATGGAGGGCAGGCGTGCCAGAGGATGAGCTCCGACGAGGTGGTCAGATCATGTGAAGAAGATGGCTGGCGGATCTTTGTATGAAGCGGTACGGCTGGCCAATGACCGCTATACGTGGAGGCGTATTTTATACGCTCGCGATCCTCAGCAGTGAGGGAACGACGGAGCACTGCTGCTGTGACAAATATTACATTATTATCGTATCGACCATGTTTACAAAAATCTTATTTGCTGCTGTTTTGTAATAGTATGCAACGTTAAAAATATCATTGTCACACATTATGCTTTCTTCGAGTGTTATTGAATGTGTCAATGTCAGTCGTTCTGACTTTAAACCATTTAATTTATAATACGTTCGTTTATATTTTTATTACCACTATCTCTCTACGTTTATAAAACTTAATGTTATTAAATTTTAAAGTCTTCAACCAGTGCGTCCTACCAGTTATGACCTACAGCGCCGAAACGTGGACACTGACACTGGGACTGGTCAGAAAACTCAAGGTGACTCAGCGGGCTGTGGAAAGAGCTATGCTCGGAGTTTCTCTAAGGGACAGGATCTGAAATGACTTGATCCGCCAGAGAATTAAAGCCTGCGACATAACTCAAAAAGTTAGCACGTTGCAAGTGGCAGTGGGTTGGTCACATCTGTCGGAGAACCGATTACCGCTGGGCTAAACGTGTTCTCGAGTGGAGAATATAAATTGAGCGACGATCTGCGTGAGGCGGCTGGCAGTGAATGGATGTGAAGAACCAAGGATCGTGATCAATAGCGCACCATGGGAGAGGCCTATGTCCAGCAGTGAACTCATTCAGGCTGATGATGTTGAAGACAGTACCTACAGTTTCGTATTATGTAATATCCGTTTTTTAATTTTTCATTGTTGCTTTATTTGAGCTTTTTTTAATCAAATATTTTTTCACTGTTCTGCTCTTTCTTGCTATCTTGTATTTATGTATTCTATCTTTTTAAATGTGTTGTTATTAGTAAATTTAATATTATATTCTTTATTAGACTAAACGTTTTCTAGAAATAAAAATAAACCTTGTTTATATCTATCATTATTTAACCACAAGACACGTTTCTGTATCGTTAGGTCAGCAAACACAATGGGTTCTTTGAAACCATTACATCACCCACGTGAGTATTTGTTTTCACAGCTTCTGTACTAATAACCGCAATTAATGATGATTTAATATCTGTATCAGCTATTATTGCTGTATACAGAGTCCATTGTAATTTTATTTCGTCGATTTACTCGCATTAATTAATTAGTCCCGTTGGAAATGTTAAGAGTTTTATGTTTGTATAGGATTTCGTTCCACCACTTTATTTTGTGTTTACCGTTAGAAAAATTATCTGATGTTTTATTGTTGTTCTTGTATGTCTGATGTATTTAGTTGATGTTTTGTCATTCTCTAAGAAAGAATGAAGTGCAAATAAACCTTCTGGTGTTTAAAGTTTTCAAGTAGTAGTCCTCTTCTAGATAATTTCTTATTATTACTCAGTTTATTTATAATCTATTATAAATATTTGGGCTTGTCTACTTTATTTATGAACATTCTTTTGTATCCATTTTTTAATAACTTATAAAACTCTTTTACATAATGTTTTTTTTATTTAATATTTGACATATCATTCTGTAACCATTTATTAAAGAAATGTATGTTTACAAATTTTCCTTACGGTGGTGAAAGGGCAGGGGTTTATTAACGAAAAAAGGTTGGAACCTTTGAAATGTCGCGTTGAATTTCCGTACCAACAAAAGGGTATAAACTGGAGCTATTGTCCAAGACTTCATAATGCAAAATACATATACCTATTCATTTTAGCTTTGTAATAACGCGCCCTTTCCTGAAAACGGCTTTGCTTCGAGGTGGGCGCGAGCACGTGTGTCGCTGCCTGTCCCTTTCTGGCACTGGTGTCAAGATATATCGTACTCTGTCTAACACCACCGATCAGATCAGCGCACGCAATGCAGGTGAATCCGCTCAGTCGCTCTCTGACCACTGCGTGGGTGGGACGCGTTTGTGCACTCAACGTTTCCCGCGAAAATTTACGCACATTTTCTTCACAAATTTTGTTTTCTTATTTTCTCGTTGGCGACAAAGCGTTTCTCTTGTAACGTTTTCTATTGTAAACGTTTTGTTTATGTGTGACGTTTTTTTTTATTTGATCTCCGAAGTGTTTGCTGAAAGCTTTCTGTGATTTCTTTTTCGTACTGAATTGTAAAGTAGGGGTTGATCTGCGGATTGTTGTTTTTTTTTGTTTTCTCCTGATTTAAAAAGTGAGTATGATTTTTTCTCTAAAATTACGTTTATTAGTATTAGTTTTCTTATAAAAATATTATAAACTTAGGTCTAATATACAATAATACACTTTGAATGTTATATATATTTTGTGTGATTTATTTTATAATAAATACCCAATTGAAATATTCACCACAGGACCCAAAAGTTTGTAGAATAACAATTCTTGGACTTAGTACTTCGAGATTAAATAAACGCAGCAGGGGTCGAAAGCGCCCCTCAAGTTTTGGGTCACGTCAAATTATCACAACATTTCTATTCCAGAATATAATATTGAAATAAAATATATGCGAACTCGCAGAAATACCTATTATTCTATGTCTGAATATTTGTGCTGGTTCCAAGTTTTCTTTTGAAATGTCAGTCTTTCAGGCGAATGAGTTTAGCAACAATTGTTTTCAATCAGTCTGAAGGCGAAGTTTGAGCTAAATTAGAAATTTAACATAATTATTTAGCAAGTTAAACAGTTGCATTAATTGTTTTGTAAAGTTCTAACATATACGTTTATTTCATTTGATTGAACTTACTGACGAATCTGATTTCCAAATTTCGACTAAATAATATTTAGTTAGATAAGATTAAGATGTTATCTTTACTCATATGTTTTCACATTTGCTTTAATTACTTGAAAATATCTAATAATTAACTCGCATACCTCATGCAATTTTTTTTATTAACAATAAGTTTTAGAAATATTCAATTAATAAACATAACTGATCCATGAATAATCCTTTTTTGTTGACGAATAATACCTATAACACTTTATTTTCCTGTATCGTGTAGGTAAATATGTTCATTTATCGTTTTATCTTTATGATTTTAATAGTCTGTGACACAAGCTGAATTTTAAAATCATCAAAACATCCTTAAAATTAATCACTTATGAACTAACTGCATAATAAAATATCGAGGTGGAATTAATCTTTATGTTTCTTTTGACAAATCTGACAAATTCATAATATTGTATGACGATTAATTAAATGAGTTACAATCAATATTCTACACGTAAACATCTGTATGTTAATTCCTATTTGACTAGTGCAGAACTCAATGAATCTGTTTTTGTTGTTGTGCAGTTAGTTCATAAATCGGGAAATAACATAAGATATACACGTAAATATAAGTTACTGTGTAAAAGCTAATATTTAATATTTACTAGTTAAATTGGATTTTAGTTCAGTACAATCGGCCAACTTAATTTTTGATTCATAAAATCATGCTATTTCTATTGCACTCAACACAACCAACAAGTGTCGGTTGTTATCATAGTTATTTACCAATATATTAAAATTATGGAAAAAAAAATACAAATTAATTAAGTTAACAAATTTCAATCACATTGCCCATTTTCAGAAGAAAAAAAAAGACAAATTAGATGCAATAATTTTTTTAACGTAACGCATACATACACATAGTGTAAAAACGGGACAAAACACTTGGGTGGGACAAAAAACTAAATTGTCGATTGCACCTACGTATTACAATATTGTTAAATTGACAATCGACCCGATTCTGAAGGCACAAAGTTAAAATATAACATATACAGCACTAAAACTATTTCTATCCCTGTCACACAGTATTATGAAGATAAGGACGGGCTAATTTTACTGCTATCAAATTTTAAATTTGTGTCGTCAGAATCGCATCTAATGTTAATATGACTTTAGCACAGCCGCAAAATTGACTTCAACCAAAATTCCAAGCGTAAATAACTAATATTGCTATTATAATTGTTAACATATAAATTATGTTACTAATTAAACAATTATAGTTTTTAACACGTTATTACTGTATGTTTTTAGTACAACGCTAACAGATTAACAGCGGTAAGGATGGTAGAATCCAGCTAACAGCCGTTTCGATGAAATGTATATTTGCAAATATAGACATGAAATGTTTTACCTTTTACTAAGTAAACTAGTAAATAGTTGACTTTTACTTACCTAAATGTATTTCTACTATTATTGCATGCAAACTTTACAGCATGTCCAATTGAAAAAACAATACAAAACAAAAAATGACACATAATAAAACAATTATTTGTCATCATACACACTATCAGTTAACATAGAGGGCAGAAAGCTACTAACAAATCTTAAGAAGATAGAATTAAGTTTATACTATTTGAAATTAGGGAGGAAAGAATCTAAATGAAATAGGCAATTAGAAATTGTTGTCTCTTCTAAGGTTAGTATTTGTGTAAAAAAAGAGATATATACATAGAGTAAACGAAGAATAAAACCAGATCTGTATTTTTCCATTGATGATTCGACTTCAATATAATTGAATACCAATCTGTTGATTATTACAAAAGCCGCGGTCGATTTTGCAATGCTAAGATCTTGCTAAGAAAACTATACTAAAATTAATGACTATTAAAAAAGAAATCAAGCAATAAACCTAAACATCTTTGAAGACTAAATTTCACGAACGTGTAACTTCGAGATTAGAGATGTTATAAAAAACAGTAGAGCGCTGACGAAAATATATCTAATCGTGTCAACACCAAAATAAATCTGTCTTGTACACTGGACACTTATTTATTACCTATTTGTACGTACGTAGTATCTGGTCTTTGTAACTGACTTAAATTATACTGACATAAATACTACTGTAACTGTTTTACAAGATATTTGACTTTCCGTTCGATAAGATTCACTAAATGATATAATTACGTAAATAAAAGAATGAAGAAGCCGAGGAGATTACTTTTTACTGAGTACGAAAAACCGATCGAAAAACTTGAACTAATTTCCACGGAAATTGAATTCTAAGGGTCGTCTGATAATGTTATTGGTGATCAAGTCACACACTATATTTCATTCCAGATTAATAGTCCTATGAAAACCAACGCTATTTACGTCTCGGTAACATATACATGAAAGGGTCACCAGCAGCAAAAATAGGTTTGTATTACCAAGTAAACTTTGCGGTCCACTTAGGAACACCATCTATTGTGTATTTTGTTTTCGAGACGCAAATGCGTTTGTTTTCATAGGACTATTAATCTGGAATGAAATATACATAGGTATACTAAATTTATGAAAATAAAGTCCAGGAAAGCATCTTCTAATATATTAGATATTTATGTAGAAATGAACATAAATTACAAAATACTTATTCAGTACAATTACAAATAAAGACAAGAATGAATAATTATTATACTAGAGCGTTCAATTGAAACTGAGATTGAGTATGTTACAATTAACTTTCATTAAATGTTTTATATTAATTCAATTCACTGAACATATTTTTTCTCTTAACTTATAGTAAGAAAAATCTGTCCTTCAATCTCGGAAATCACTAGGGGCCAGGTTGTTCAGCAGGATTTTCAAGAATTTCAAAGCCTGCATATTCAATAACAGCCATTGCAACTGCGTACTTTCGCGGCATTATCTTGATGAAACAAAAACAACTTTAGTGTTTTAATACACAAGTGGTCATGTAAAATGCGCACCACCTACCTAAGTCTTCACTTCACAACATTTTCTTTAACATTATTTACCATTTCTTCAGTTACTGCCGTCATTGGGCTACGAGGGTCATCATTGGTGGATATTCTTTCACACTTAAACTCCCCACAACAAAGTGCAACCATGGAATATTATGGATCATTCACCCTTGACGTCCCTCGTAAGTCTTGAATTACTTGTTCCTTAGTAAAAAAATTCAAGCACAAATACATAATTACCACGCGAACTTCAATTTTATCCATGTTCGCCAACACGCAACAGCAAGCCAAGCAAATTACTTCTATTAAAAAAAGCTAATCAGTTGTTTATATTTTTTTAATCTAACAGATGTCTTAGCTTTGCCTGTCAGTTTTAGTTCCAAGAAGTATGTACCTCATAATCACCTTTATTTGATAGATGATGTAGTTTTCAGATGATTTATATAAACTCAACGGTTAATTATGCAACAGATTTGAAGTACAGAGGCAAAACTGTTCTTAACGCAAGTCTAACGCGTAGTCATCAATTCTATCCTAATTTGACGTCGTCTATGTTTTATAATATAATAAGTAACATATTTATTACAATAATAGTGTTACTAATAAACTACTAATTTTGTTACTGTTTCAAAATAATAAATAATAATGATAAAACTGTACTAAATCCTAAATTTAAATATCAAATGCATAGCTAACGCTTGTAGTGTCCTAACTTTATGTGTGTACAAAATAAGATTATTACAAATTACAGTGACAAAATACAATATAACTATGACAAAACAGTACTAAATCCTAAATCTGAATATCTAATGCATAGCGAACGATTGTCGGTTTGACTGCTAAAGTCGAACTAGAAACCAAGTCTATTTTAACACACATCCGACTAGCCACGACAGATAGTTGGCGAGCGACGACTTCGCGTATTTTATTTTTACAAAAGACATTCTTTCAGTTCTGAACCTTTTGTTTCAGACTGAGAGCACTATAAAAATTAAATGGGGACGCCATTGCCAAGTGACAGTAATTCTCGTCTTTTGGATCTAGTATTTATGACCCGAACAGCTGCTAAAGGATTTCTGGCTCTGTAGGGTTCCGTTGGCTCGGGAAACTTATTCGTGGAGAGAATTTATCTGTCAGTTTGATGTCTTTTAAACTACCACGCTGATTTGCTGAGAGATACATTTGTGTCAAGCTAGATTGTACTAGTGTCGGCGTGGGTTTGTAAAATTTTAAACAAGCTGCATGTAGCGGAGTTATATTATAATAACCCATGTTCACTCTAGAACATCATTTGGGTGAACATGCTAAATTTCTTTGGCCCTGAGTTACAATTTCTGTAGCGCAAAAAGGGCTCCGAATTATACATCTGTATTCACAAAATTCAATTACACGATACAATAATAAAGTCGCTTAAATTAGTACATTTAGGCGGCCCTATCGGTAAAAGCGACCAGACAACCATTATGTTCTTGTAAGCCAAATGGCATAGCAAGCTAGATAGATAAACTCTTTATTGCATACAATTTTTTTTATTGTTGATGGGTTTACGCTTGGCCTCAATCTCACCTGATGGTAAGTCATGATGAGGCCTAAGGTGGAGCGCGCTTACCCAGAAGATGCCTATTCACTCTTCCTTTAAAAAGATCCAAATTGTACTGGTCCGAAAATACCTAATAAATAATTAAGAATAACAATATGTACAGATTTATGGAAAGTGTACAAAGGTGGCCTTATCGCTTAAAGCGATCTCATCCAGCAACCTTTTAGAAGGAAAATAAGAACGACATAGCGACAGAGTATTGCTGGTAAAATAAAAGAAATTTATATTTTAAAAAATACTACCGTATTAAAATTACATAACAAATATTATTAAAGTTAGTTTGTTTTGCTCAAAGCTAAAAGAAAAACTTGTGCCAAAGAAATTATAAGTCTAGGCCAAAGAAATTAGAACTTCAGTGCGATTTACCTTTGATATTATATCTTGAACAAACTTGTGAACACTGGTTAATAATTTTTACAGAATATTTTCTTAGTAAAAGACAAATGCATGTCGTAGCAAAAACATATGTTTTATATGTTATTTTACAGAGAGACATACGCCGTAATCAGACGGAACCCAGTTTCAAAATAACGACTTACACGTTTCCCTCTCTATCATTATTTACTTGTCGTTCGCTTGTAAAAATTTATTGTATGTGATATTGTTCCAAAAGACAATGCAATTTAATTAAATGTTGAAAAACTATTTTAATTGGTTTTCAAAATGCATGGCTGAAAGAGATTAACTGCGACTAGAATAGGATCAGAAATGTGATGGGAATAAAGCTGTTAAAATTTAAATCCGCTGAACATCGTCGTTTTAAAAAAAACTTTAAACCGGGAACAGATGTGTCATGGTTGAATTTTAAATTGGATTTTCAATTAGCATTACGAAGGACGTGTAAAAAATAATTGAATTTTGTTTTAGTTCTGTGATAAATGATGTACATAACGACAAGGTCATGCATGATTGTGTTTAAAAAGTTTCGTTACCAACAGCTTAGATAATAAAATTAAATGATTCGTTTGCTTTTGTGTAATTACTAGCTGTGCCCGCGGCTCCGCTTGCTTGGACTACAGAATTATTCCCCACTCTCGCTTCTGAAATACCCCCTCCCCTGCCCTCTCTCCCCACTCCTACTGATACTGCGGCCACCGTAGTCCTCACTCATCGCTATGTTAATCCCGCCGAGCAATATATTTCTTTGACTAATTTTTTGAAAACTACAAAGTCGCATTTTAAATTGAGTAAGCTGATTGCGATGAAATAAAAACTAAATGTTACTACGAGTTAAGCCCTATATTTCTGTGAAATGTCTATAAAAATCGGTTCAGTAGGTTGTACGTGATGCGTGCACAAACTAACAGACAAACCAACAGTCAAAAATTTCAAAAACGATCTCAATGTGTCCTATTACTTATTCTTAGACCCCATTATATCCAATTTGATGTATTTAAGTACATAAATGACACTACGTAATCGATCCCTGCTAATTACCATTAGGTGGATAAATAGTGTATACGTTTACCCCTCTAGTATTGCATAAACCTACATTTACCCATAGTCTTCAATCTTAATAAATGGAATACAGACTTTGATTATTTTCCTAAGCTGCCATTATATTGATTTCCATAAACATTAGATTGTTTATATCACGGCCCATCATTCAGCAAACAAACGTGGCGTACAGTTTGAGTTTGGTTTATTATTATCAGTATATTTTATGATCATTTTCGATAGATTAAAGGGTTATGTTTATGATCTTTAGAGGCTCAAATACAATTTGGATCTTTTTAAAGGAAGAGTAAATATGCATCTTCATCTTCAGCGAGCTCCATCTTAGGCCTTATCGTCATTTACCATCAGGTGAGTTTGAGGTCAAGCGTAAATCCATCAGGAATAAAAGTAACGTTTTTTATCTTTCTGGTATTTAATTGCCACGGTAACCAGTTGCGACCAATTGGACTGTATGTATGTCTGTCTCTCGTTATAATTATTGAGTATTCAGTGTAGCTTCTTGAAAACGATTCCTAGGAAAAAAACGAATATGTCAAAGATTTCATTAGCAAAATACGACCTTTAAAATGTTAAAGCGACTTTCATCATCAGTCGAAATACGTCCAGTGCTGAGCCTCCCAAATAAAATGCCACTTTCGGTCTTATGATCTTAATATACGTAGGAGAACGCTGCTGCCCGTCCCTGGTGCAATCTCTTAGTCGCCTTGACCCACGGGAAGATTGGGGGTGGCAATATTCTAATCCCTCCTAATAATGATTCAGTGTAGCTTCCTAAATACTGTTCCTAACGAAAATGTTACTTTGTAGATTTCGTAATCGTACTCGTAAGACGACCTTTAAAATTTTAAAACAACATTAATGCAATGCAATTACAACAAAAACTTCTTTGAAATACTTATCGCACATACTTAATACGTTATTAATAAACATAATGCATAATTACGTGATAATATCTTAAGATTACGTACTTAAGAGTCAGCATAGTCTACTATATGCGGGTTTCTACAATTAATTTTTCGTTTAGTTTCCTGATACTTAATGTATGTGTACAAATCGTTTTGGTTTTGAAATTTTCTTATAATTCTCACCATTTATGGGCAGTTTTATTTACACGTCCAGTAGTTTTCAAGTTATCCGGTGGAAAATGAATTTATCGAAAGAAATTTACTCTTATTATTTTGAAAGTGTAATTGTTTATGTTTTTAATTAAATTTTAAATTGTTATTCTATTATAGACTTTTTTTAAATAATGGCTTGTATATAATCAAATGGTTATCAATAAAATATGTATATTTTGACGGAACCCTAAAAAGCGGTAGCGGTCCAACATGCGCCTGCGCATAAAATAACATGGTCTAAACTCTAACAATGCCTCGTTGTTTAGTGGAAGACGTCTGGCCTTGCTTCTATCGCCTGAGGATGTACGCAGTAGTGCAGTAATTGGTAAATAGTCGGTAGGTTAGGTGAAGGTGAGTATACTATACGTGAAATAATGTTTTTGTAGTAAGCTAAATATTTGTTGTGATTGTAAATATACTTTAACGCTTCCGTAATGGTTGTTAAGTCATGGATTTTGTTCTGCGAATGAAATAATATTAGAATATATTAAAATGGTTTCATCATCAGGTTATTTTTGTCTCCACTGCAGGAGCACAACGCTCTCTCATCTGCCTGAGACAGACGGAGGATTTGGCTTACACTCCCCGCTCTGGCCAGACGGGTTGAGGAGGCCTGATTGATGTTTTATAATGTATTCCCTTAGTCGCCTTGTGCGACATCTACGGGAAGAGTTGGAGTGGTCCTATTTTACTCTACCCGAAACCACACGGCAAACCACATGGCTTCGCAGCAAATTTTTTCGTTTGACTTGAAAACTAAATAAATATTTTTTTTTTCATGTTATACGTTACATGCTACATTACACGTAATGCTCGTGTATATTCTCAAACTATGAGTTAGACAAGGATAGAACAAATCACAAATATAACATCTAGACTGGACCAACTTGTACAATTTTACAAAGTTATCTGTCCCTGGCGTGTGGTTTCCGGTAGAGTAGAATAGGACCACTCCAACTCTTCTCGTGGATGTCGTAAAAGGCACTACATTATAAAACATCAATCAGGCCTCCCCAACCCGTCTGGCCAGCGCGGGGAGTGTAGGCCAAATCCTACGTCTGTCTCCGGCAGATGAGAGAGGGTTGTGCTCCTGCAGTGGAGACAAAAATAACCTGATGATGATCATGATGATCTGTCCCTGATAGGAATCGAAGTCACAATCTCTGACGCTAGAGCCGAGCCACTTCAAATGACCTTGCGTTGTGTGGTTGGGTCAGATTGATGCTTATTTAACTAATCAGGTTTGTTGTATAAAAGGAGGAACATATGGAAGGAAATGGCTGATAAAACTTAAACTGGTCGTACATTTTCATTTAACAAAGCGCAGTATATTAAGAGGCACATATTTAAGTGAACATCTAACTTAACCTAACCTACATCAAATAAGAAATAAATAATTAAAAAAAAAAATTGTGTAAATTCAGTATTTATTTGATATGCGTTTAAATATTTCTCGTATTTTAATACTTTACTGTTACTAAATAACTAAGGTGTCTTTTGAAGCTACAACAAACGGCAGTCGACAGATTTCCCCACGCACCCTTTGCTTGCAGTATACCAGATTTTGAGAATCTGTTGTTTTATGAATCTGGTATTTTGATAATTTGTTGTTTTACAAATCTGGTACTATGAGAATCTGGTAAAAAAAATCAGAAGCAGACTCTCGCACCCTTTGCTCTAAGTACTTATAACAGATTCGTAAATCAACAGATTATCAAAATACCAGATTTTACTATCCAGTCAAACTATATATAACTAGATAATACAAACTATCGTTATCAAACCCACAGGCGAAACTAGTAGGTACATCTGCTATATGAAGGTTGTCTTTGCTAAGATGTCATTAACCAATTAAATTGGGTTTATCTTCTATTTTAGGCTTCAAATTACAACTTCTTTTATTCACTGCCTTTAAAGTTTAGATTTAAACAACTAGATTATTTAAATTTGTCGTCAATATCTCTTATTTGATTACATTGCGTGTTATTTCATTAGAATATAGCGATAAATTTATGCGTGGTCTGGAACGCGAATAGCTCGTTTAATTTCCGATAGCGTATGCGTTTACAAAGATAAATGTGCAATCATTTATCTATGCCTGCAAATAGAGTCTGCCTACATACTTTGGTCGAAGTCGAATCCGAAATCGAATTTGATATCAAGGGAATATAATTTATTTAAAGTTATTGCAATATTTGATTCATCATCATCAGTCTAAATACGTCCACTGGTAGACATAGGCCTCCCCAATAGAATACCTTGACTTACAGAATACTTTTGGTTAGATGTCCATTGGGGGATTTGCCATAATCACCACGCTCGGCAGGCGGATTGGTGATCGCAGTAATGATCGTAACATACACACACAGGAGAACGCTGCTGCCCGTCCCTGGTGCAATCCCTTAGTCGTCTTGACGACACCCACGGGATAGATAGGAGTGGTCCTATTCTAAGCCGGGAACCACACGGCAAATATTTGATTGTAAACACTTAAATAGTAATTTTAAGTCTGAAAATATAAATATAGATATTAGCTGAAATGCTTGGGTAGCCCAGCCCAGTTAGAAAGACAAGCACTTATCTTGTGACGTACAACTTTGTCCCTCTCTCGATTGCGCTGGGTGCAGCAGCCAGCCCTACTATTATTTACACACACACACACACACAAATGTATACGGACAGGCTGGTACACCTGCACTAGCAGTAGGTGACCGGGGTGTGACCGGGCGTTCCGTTTTTTCTGTCTACCCCGTTAAGAGTCAGTATACAGAAACAGAAGACAGTAGATTGGCAACCTTTCTGTAGCATTCTCTTGCAATCATTCATCACACATTCAGTTCAATTCGTTCATCTCTCTTGTACATTCCGCTCATTCTAAGTATGCCGTACACAAATAAATCTCACTGTGGTGCTTCAGCGAGTAGAAGTACTAATTATACTTGTACTTACTTATTTGAAATGAATAATTTGACTAGACTTTAGCTGTAAACTAAATTTGTAAACTGAAGAATAAGTTTTTATCTTATGCGAATGTTACAGCATGTCTAATTGAGAAGACAACACAAAAATGAACCATAATAAGCCAATTATAAAGTTAGTTATTTTATATAAATGGTTATTTTAACATAGAGGGAAAAAAGGTGCTACGAATATTAAGAACATGGAATTAAGTTTATATAATTTAAAGTTGAAAAGAAAAAAAAAGTTCGTTCATACACATAGGCTTTCCCCAATGAACGCTTCCACACCCGGTCCTCTGCCCTCCATATCCAGGTCAGCGGTCCATCTGGCGACTAAGTATTACCTACTAAATACTTGTGGTAATATAATGATTTTGGCCGAACTTATTTAGCAGTAGACCGAATGTGTTAAGTCGAAAAATTACCCGGACTCTACGCGTTAAAACGAAGTTATTCTAAACGTTTCCTCAGCGGCGTCATGGAATATTTTTGCTACCCCATAAAATAGTTTGAGGGTGCTTCCGTCCGTCCCTCCGTTAATTAGCTTTGTGGTCAACGTGCCGTGCGTCTATTCCGAATAGTTTCCTTTGCATATGGTTGGTATGTTATGCCAGAGTATAATGATGGTACAGTATTTTTAGTCAGATGCCGCTGTTTAATGAGATAACGACAAGCTTAGCTTCTGAGCTTACAGAAAACGTGCGCTACATGTCTACCTATGAGAATGAGGTATTGATTTCAAATTTAGACGTAGAATGTCATCGTTTGCACTAACGTTAAGAGAACAGAAGCAATTAGGTTCAGTGCGGTGAGACAGCAATATTAAAATCTTTGAAGCATTGTAAAATAACTACACAAACGTACAAAAATGAAACTTCGATTGATAGAACTAGGAATATAGTTTAGTGTATAAAATAATCAATACTAGAAGTTTTTAATTAATACATTACATGTGGCATTAGCAAACAAAACTCAGCACAAGCAGTCATCTTTTCGTTAAAATTCATAGTATACCTGAATGAAGCAATTAATTTTTCACTTTTTTCGATGTGGTCCAAACACTCATGCAAATGTATGCGCGGTTGTTAATCTTACTTATCATCCTGTACCTCATTATACTGTGTAAATAAAGGTTTACACATGCACCTTTGAAATTATTCACAATAAATTTAAACTTTAAAGAGTAACAAGGATTTTATTTAACATAGTTATATTTGTGTTTCCTTTTATTATTTAACCTCGAGTTTATACAGGCATCGGATAGTTAATAGGGGTTTTATCAGCTTGTTGTTTTATTTATTAAATATTTATTCCAACCAACAGAAATAAAGAAGTTTTTGTCTGTTGTTAAAGTATTGTGTTAACGGATTTCTCCCAACCATTTATTCAGTGGAAGTTCAGCTCAATCAAACACTATTTTCAGAGTTTTGATCAACATGCACATCGACTAGAAATTATTCTTACCAGTCCGTGTGTAATTTTAACCCCGTATTAAGTCTATTTTGAGTTTATTATGTTAACATACACATTAAATAAAAATATACACAATTTGCCATATATATACTATTTACAAAAATTGATGGGATGAATTTAATTGTATCGAACAATCTTTTCTTAGTGATGTAAAAATAAAACATTAATCCGACAATTGCCGTTGCCGTGTGGTTTCCGGTAGAGTAGAATAGGACCACTCCAACTCTTCCCGTGGATGTCGTACAAGGCGACTAAGGGAATACATTATAAAGCATCAATCAGGCCTCCCCAACCCATCTGGCCAGCGCGGGGAGTGTAGGCCAAATCCTCCGTCTGTCTCCGGCAGATGAGAGAGGGTTGTGCTCCTGAAGTGGAGACCAAAATAACCTGATGATGATGAATCCGACAATATCATTAAATGTAAACAGTATAAATATGACCAAAATAATAAACACCGTAAATTAATCAGATATCGTTCTTCAGCCGGCTCCAGATTGAAGATTTGGGACCCAATTTTGCGTGCTAACCCTGTCTCGTGTATTACGTGTCGTTGATCGCCATTCCTTTTGAAAGAAATTATTGCTATCGTAACTTTCATAATTTACTTATACATATCTTCCTCTTTGGTCTAGTGGATCGATCTTTTGCCTCGAACTTCAAGGATTGTGGGTTCTATTCCCATTGCAGAAAAGACAAACGATTTCGGTTTCAAAAAGGTACGAGAACGAAGACGATAAAATTATTCTTGAAATAAATTTAATGTCCATTTCAAATTTATTGACGGGAACATCAAGGTACTTAAATTAAAAGCCATTATTTTAATGAAGTACTTGAATCTTTAATATCCGTACCAACACGCTAACTTCTTACGCGTGTTTCAAAAGTTATTACGAATCAGAGTTGTACAGGGTGTAACAGATTACCTGTAATGGTTCACTTTTATATTTATGAGAAGATGCAGATTTATATAATTTTCTGAATAGTACATAAATGCAGTTTGTAAACAACTTATTTAAGTTGGTACTTTGTAGCAATTTCTTAAATTTTATGAGTCGACTTCCTCCTATGACAGCTTTTGTAAACGAAAAAATGAAAATTGATTATTTGCCAAAAGTATAGTGTTTTACAGACGATGTTAATAATATGGTTAGTTCTAGTGTACTCAGCTCTGTGTAGAAGTGGTAAATTCGTTTAAAGTAGCAGTAAAACCAGGAAAATATTTTTTCTTGCTACCTACACACGCAAATTTAAGCCTTTTAATTAGTAAATTTTCGCATATTACTCACGAATTGTTTTTGACCCCGTCCGGGGGTCTTTATCAAAGAGAAGCAAACGAAGACTTTTTAATGTCATTAATAAATTCTGAGTTTCTTAATGAAATTATGTTTTCTAAAGCTAAGTAGCATACATGGTATATTTCCAGGAAACAAAATGAATAATTAATTCCTAATTTTAATTTCAGAATTAAAAATTTGAATTCTGAAATTTTAAATTCTGAATTTATTATTGAAATTTAGATTTTGTAAATCTACCTACTACTAGACGATCTAGGCTAGGTAGCTTTACTAGGCGATCAAATGAATAAGTAATCCTAATTTCACCCTAATTCTATTTCTTTGAACTGTCCTTTGGGAGGACGTCCTCTCTAACTATTCAGGTCGCATTGCCTGATTCGACCTTTCGTAAATCTTCTCTCACTCTATCATTTATCACGATATATTGGGGTCAGGGAATTTATTCCTGATGTCCTTTTTTCAGCAGGGTAAAATAATGCTCATTCACACCAAATTTGTTGCCTTTATTTAATTTATTTTACAGTATTAAGGCCGCCTATGCACTCTAGATTCATTTTTCAAAGCTTTTTATATGTACAATACAAATTCAAATTATTAAAAATATTTACTCTGCATGAAAAATAAAATTAGAATCTTCTATTTAACAGCATTTTTTTTTTAATATAAAGCGCTTAACATTAAACTATGTCTAATCAAGGTTTATTTTTAAAAATGTAAATGTTTTGTTTTATTTGAGCAAAAGTTTCATAAAACATTATTCACCTAGCCTCATTGGTGATTTTATAATTATAATAACTTGCTAAGTGATCAGGCGTCCACCTTGTAAGCATTTTGGATAGTATCCGTCTACGTCTACTAACAAAGCCATTTTGTGCTCTAACAGGTCATGTGACATGTTTGGATAAGCGTTCGGCGTCTATCGTAAATGCTTACGGAGTATGTTGTGGATAAATGACATAGCTCAGTACATAGTAACGTAACGAATGAGGAAAACCAAGTCATCAATTGTTATTGGTCTCTCTCCCTATTTAATAAACTACTATCGTCGTCATAAACATAACAACGCCACAACAAGAAACTGACTTTGATACACTTATCAAAGTCAGTTTCTCTATACTACTTATAGTAATCAAACGAGGACATATCAATTTACAGACATAACAATTTAGGAACTTCTACAAGTGAGAATCAAATCAAAAACAGACCTCTTGTTTTCGAGGCTAACGCATTAGGCCAACGAGGCATACGAATTATTATCAATCTCTATCGTTATCTATCGACACATAATAAGCCTGTGCTATCGCCATCGGCTATGCGGTTTGGCTGTTTTGGAATTTATACGTAATTACCGTGGCATGAGCTTGGATTTGCAGACTCGGTCCCGGAGGACAACAGAGATCTGAGATACGATTTTTTTTTGTTCACAGGAACCTTATTCATATGTTGAGAACTTGGGAAACTGAGGGATTATCATGCAACCACTTATTATATTAGAGTATCCTAACATATTTAATTATATATTTTTGGCTTTCTATATTTAAATAAATACAATTCTGAATATATCCCATCATTATAATGTAATAATAGAATAGAATATTACATTATTCGAAATATTATTTTTAAAATATTTTGTTCGCATTTGACTTAAAAACCGCTCCTCGGAATTTGAGGCAAATATAGTTCAGTAGCGACTCTACTGTAGAAAAGTGAAATGGCTATAATTTATACTTCAAATCACATTCATTACCACTACAAAGTTGTGGCTTTCCGCCAAAATTAGATGTAGTAGATAATAGTAGGTATGAGGTACAATATCTGAGTCGTTTATAACAAAATGCCGTGATTTACGTAAAAAATTCGTAGTTCATGTTAATGACGTAGGGTGCATTTTAATATCTGCCAGGTTGCGTGCTTCGAGGTATCTAGGTCACTTGTGACATATTGGTGTTGTAAAGGAATATATTATGTAAATACTACCTTCTACCCCATGTTTATCAATTTTCACATGGTGAATTGTATTGTCCTTTGGTAACAAAATACCTTGACTACCCGAGGTCAGAAAAAGGGCTATTGTAAAAAGCTTTCAAGAATAAACGCTGATAACCATTTATGCGATTGAAAAAATGCGATCGGCAAAAACTTACATTAAAATTTCCTACAATAACAAGTGGCTTTCGATATAAATAAAATTAATAACTTTTTATGAAAGGTATTTTTCGATATTCCACTATACATATAGACTGTCCTACCAACTGTGGCATCTATTTTAAGTAACATTTGTGATTGAGAAAAGCTTTTTGTATTTTGGCTTGGATTTGTTCACTTAGGTCACTACATTGATGACGATATGAAACGTCATCATTGGCTGGTCAACGTTTAGTTCGGGACCTAGACTATCCCTTATATGGAAAAACTCCTTTAGCAATCCTGGGAGAGACGTCTTTACCACTGATGTAGTAATATTATGTATAAGGTATAAAATAACTCACTACTATTACATTTATCGCCTCACTAGGTATATATGGTAAAGACCACTATTTAGTATAAGTACTATATACCAAACCCGTATGCCCATTTGTCACTCTATCACCTCTTGATACGGGGGACAGCTATTTATTAATGCTGTACTAAATTGTTGACGCGTGACTTATTTTGTAAGGATGTTTTAATGAGTTTTACTATTACGGTAATTACATTTTTAGTTAAAATCGTCTAACTTATTTGAGACCTTACAAGTAGCCCTATTCTGATCAATTGGTCATTGTTCTCTGTATTGCTTTCTTTATGCATTCTGGTACAGCGCAGTTGTTGTTCGAGAAAAAGTTCGTTTAAAATATAAGTAGGTAGTTCTTGCAAACTGGTTTTTCTAAAAGTGTTCACTATATCAAACTTTACTCACGATGGTTTCTTAAATAACTTTTTGAATCTTCAAATTCTGAATCAAAGTACATCAAAATCTTCACAGAATGGATCTGTTTTTATAGCTCCAGCTTCCTAATCAAAATCGTCACCATCATCACCCTTTTAATGCTATTTGTTGGATATAAGAATATGATTTCCATTTGCCATTACAACCATTGATTACACAATCAAGAAATTTTTAGTTACTAATGGTCCATTTTTTCGCACTGTTAAAGGTCCCTTTCATTTTGGTCCACTCGGTTCGGCCCACAGATTTCCATGCGGGATATTTTTTCACAGTTCACAGCTACCGAATACAGAAATAAAATCTACTAGAAGAACTATGTGCTTGTACGATTTCGAAGTCAGTGTTATTTTTACATTTCTTCTAATAGAACCGGCCATTAGGCCGAAATGATGTCAAGAGGTTGGTTGAATCTTTTTGTTATGAGATTACTAGCTCCATCCCGCGGTGCTGTCCTTTTTTATGGTAAATTTATATTTTTTCTCGATGTAAAAGTATTCTACGTGTTATCTAGGATTTATGCTATGTTACTATACTAGTTGAATTTAAAGCGATCGTGCGGTATCATTACTTTCAAGAACAGTAAAAGATTTCTGGAAGAGATCTCGTATAGTAATATGACCACCTTTGTACACTGTTTTCTTTTTGTGCCATTTATTAATATCTTATTTGTAGATATTATTGAGTCACAAACACACGTTCTCAGCTTCACGTGTTAGTAAGTATGCTAATGTCCTCTCCTGTGGTGAATTCATTTTTCTTTTCGGTTTCGCTTGGCATTGAGTATGACGTAACGTCCACAGACTAAACACTAAAACTGTTTTAATGCTGATGTTGTCTGATTGCCACTTTGTTTTGACGTATGCATCCTTAGTTTATAATCGCAATAACTTTTACTGCCAGTAATTTTACCATTCCATTCTAAAATCTTATTCCTTTACACTTAATGTCTTAACTTAGCATTTTAATGATCATTGACTTATTGGATATAATTTAATAAATCAGTCGTTTTGCAAAAATATAATTAAACTTAAAATTGTGGATCTTCATTAATTCTGGTTTCGTACTGAGAACTTTCTTAAATCTTAAGAGAGCAAACGAGTCCTGCAGCCGTTAACGTGAGTGTATCCTTTTTGCTTTCAATATCTTTAGATCTTTTACTTCTTTATATTAAGCAGGCATCGTATAGACTTTCTTGCATATAACATTTAAGTTTTATACCTACTATGTATTTTCTTTCATTGCACCATTAAATTTTTCTGCCACCAAAGTCAAGTTATTTATTGCAAGTGTGTTCACTTAGTACATTTACACGTTTTGGAAGTTGACACTTACATTTCTGCACCCTTCTAGTGTTCAAATGTCTATAGGGTGGCCATTTCACGACATTGTTCCACTATTTAGGTCAGTGGCGCAGTGACGTTGACGAGACGGGGTGCACTTTGTTGTTCACCTTGCTTTTTGCTTAATACTCCCGGGCGTTTGGTTTCATACCTGTACGTTCTACCATTTATATTGTATTTTCTTTTTTTTAAACACAATTACAGTACGACGTCATAACATAATTTAGAATTTGCCTAACGACGTCATTTATTTGTTTGTACCCCCTATGTGTTTAATACATTTTACACTTTAACGCTTTGTACCCACACATTATTAGTACAATAATTAACATTACATACGGTTCTTCCATAACAAAATGTTTATATTGTAACCATCATTAACGATAATTACCATTATTTTTACTGGGACTGGGCCTGCATTGAAACCAAAGTACTTGTTGATGAGCTACGGATCCATAGACAAACAGAAACCCCCATTCTTATGTGTCAAACGTATTAGTAACTTATTTATAACTTACATAGGGGTGACTGAGTTAGAGAACCGTCGGATGATTGTAACGGTTGTCGAAATCCTGTTGTACAGCACAGCAATTGGAAGTTTGACGTCCCTCCTACCTCACCACACCCTTATTCTCCAAAGACCTTTTACTCGGTCTTCTACTTTAAGGGAGACATAAATTTAAACGTCAGTGACTCTGTCTAGTCTATTATATGGCTTCATATCTCTTCGGCGGAATGTCGGTTATAGACGAATTTGATGGCTGCCGTAAAACATCAGAGCGTGTGATGTGTTATTTTTAGTCTTACTATTATAAAGTAGCCATTTGTAGAACATTTGTCGATTCATCATTATTAGATGCTAAGTTGAGAGTTCGTACTTGAATTCCCATGCTGCAAAGTTGGGCAGATTTGTCTTACCATCGTAGTAGGTACTATACTTTAACTTCTACCCGTTAGCAGTCCACTTTGCAGACTTTTTATTAAGCGTACCTGCTTGTTGGACTCGTAACAAGCTTTTTTGTTTAGACCTTAATTAGCTTACACGTATTTTAATTAAAAATATCCTTTTCTTTTTACTGATTAATTCAAAATCAGGTTAGATTAACAAGATTATTCCATTAAAGCCTTGTAACAGGTTACTTTTTACTTTTATGATACGATGGACGTAGACAAGATGTATCGGTATTTAGGTTTTATTCGTTACTTATAGGGCCTAGGTCGTAGTCGAGTTATGAGACATAAATAAAATAAAAATCCTTGATATTCCAGGAAAACTAAAATGAAAAAAATTACGGAATTCGCACAATGTGTACGACGTCCTTAGTTTATTTCGTACCTTTTCTTTATTTTAATTTATTATATATATATAATAGCTTCAACGTTGCGTATATAAATCATGAATGCCCAAACATTTGACGTAACAGAAAGAGATTACGTCAATGGGCGTAAACTCTAGAGAGGTTAAAGAATTTCATGACGATGTTACCGAAGCGTGCTACTGAGATTGTACGGAAACTAAGCGTATGAATGAATGTGTCGAAAAATTGATAGAAATAGAAAAAAGTTCACTAATACAGTTTTTGAGACGGTCATTGGAGCAGTTGAGTTTTGGAGTGGATACCGCGTACCGGTACGCACATTGTAGGACCAAGATGGCCGAAAGCAGCTGGATGCGAAGGGCAGAGGAAGGGTGTAGTCGCATTCGTT
The DNA here is from genome assembly GCA_947086405.1 of Esperia sulphurella. Classification (NCBI taxonomy): domain Eukaryota; kingdom Metazoa; phylum Arthropoda; class Insecta; order Lepidoptera; family Oecophoridae; genus Esperia; species Esperia sulphurella. The sequence goes on from OX352258.1 coordinate 16,134,252, forward strand.
ACGCAGCAGTGAACGTCGAACGTTGATAACATGATGGTGAATATAGTTTTTAACGCTGAAACTATTGAGATTCTACGTCCAATTAACCTTATTTTAATGCTGATAGTATCCACATATGCATTCTACGATAAATAGTTAAGTTTTAGTTTGTTAATCACTGAATTTCAGGCCGGAGACCTATTGTATTACATCTGACAAGCGCTCAAATGCACAAGAAACCACACAACGTAAATCATATACTATTCATACATTTTGAAAGTGTTCACCTTCAATATATAGTTTCAGTTGTAACACGCACAAAGCTACTTTATTTTTGTAAATCGCGATCTATACATCTATTCTACCACTACTTATTCTACGATAAATTACCCTCGTAACAATGGCACTAAGAGGCCTCAGCATTTTGACATTCCCGCACTTAGCTGTATTATTTCCTTTGTGCTTGGCATGCTTCTGACACGCCATCCGACTATTAGTTGACGTGTCAATAATGTGAACTGGAATGATGTCAATTTTTGTATTTTCATGGCGTGTCGTTGAGAGTTTTGTGGAAGCCTTGAAGAAGTTTAGTGTCTTAAGATTTTTGGGTGACGCAATTAATCACGCTTCGTTTTTAAATTGCTACCCAAAGTTTTGTCAAGTTGTACTGATTATAACTTTTTCCCGATTCTCAAAAGTTCTTTTACTTTTTTGGAATAACGTCGAGCAACAATTCCGAAATAAGGAGTCTGGGTGGAAACTTATAAAAATGGTTGAATCAATTGAAAATATATTTGACGTATGATGGGAATATTAATATTCCTCCAAATAACACTTAAATATAATATATCTACTGGTCATAACAGACTTATAACGGTAATTATAACCTAATAAGCTGGTATATTCTGCTAATAAAGCTACAAAGTTATATGGATGAATGTGTGTGTGTGTTTAAAGTAAACTTAGACACTACCGCTGAATCCTAATTTGACATTGGTTTTGGCATCCAATATTACTTAAAAATATGGATGTCAGTTTCTAGGTTTTTAGGGTGTTGAATCCGAATTTGGATGACCTCTATGACTTTTGATAATTTTTACGATATGGGTGTAATGTTTTAAGTTTTCGCGGGCGCTGAATCTGAAATGGAGTGGGCAGCAGTAAGGGAGGGAGGAAGAAGAGGGAGGGACTCGCCTTTTCACATATAGGTACAGAAGGGTAGTAAGGGATAAAGAAGTTGTCATAATTTGGCTACTACTTCTTTGACTAATAATAAATTAACGGAGACGAAATGAAGAAAAAGCAAGAAAATATTATTTCCATTTAATATAAAAACAAAGCACGAAATCTATATTTAGAGAAATTAGCAGCTAAAGTAAGACATAAAACTACCTATATGTTAGTATATCGTTTCGCTTTGGCACAAACATTTATTGGTTTCAGAAATCATCTAAATAAACATAACGGTGTGCTCAGAACAAACGATAATAGTGCTGTTCAGCTGAAACTGCTCAATTTCAGCCTCGGTCCGGCTTGTGGGGCACAAGTGCCGGATCAAACCCGACCGACGCGGTTTACGAGCAACGCAAATAGATGCGCGTGAGTTTGTAGGGTTGAACAGAAGGAACTCTTTGTACATTTTCCGGTTGGACAAATTAAAGACAAGAGAAGCCGTTTTTTTATCTACGACGCAGAAACTTGAACACTGACTGTGGCCCTTAAAGTTTGATTGCTGTTTTTCTTTGAAAGATATGATCCCCAGTGAAGAGTCCCGACGAAACACTAAAGGAGCCGACTAAGGCTGGCTACTTCAGCTTACCAATCCTTTCGATTGGACCACCAGACCCCCAGATCTGTCACAGAACCTTCGGCGGTTGGGGCAGAGGAATTCTAGTGTGTATACAGTGTATCAGAAAGGCGCAGAGATTCCTGTCAGATGATGAGCGAATGCCTCTGGATGAGGAAGGAGGAATACTGGTTGTAGTTGTCCGTGTAGAGATGCCTATGTTTAGCATTAGGACTTATCACTTTGTGTCGTCAAGTAAAATACTATTGGAAAGTTAGGGCTGCAGCTAACCTGTTTCCAATCGTCGACTTCATTGTTGCTACTTACAGTTTGGTAGGCATATGTATTACAACAAACTATAGCTAATTAATAAAAGCTAATTATTGTTTAACTAGAGCACAGGTGTGTTCTGTTTTGCGGAAATACCTAATGTTATTGGTGCAAACTAATTAAGTGTGAATATGTTTAGATTTGATTATTAGTACGTCTTATAATATTATTTAGTTTGTTCATGTTAGGTGATAAATTTTGATGAATATTACATTATTAGTTCTATCTATTTGGCAAAACTTCTTTCATCATCGTCATCATGTCAGCCCCTAGACGTCCACTGCTGGACATAGGCCTTCGCTAATGAACGCCACCACAGCTGGTCCTCGACCCTCCCGCATCCAGCCGCTTCCGACCACCTTCTTCAGGTCGTCGGTCCACCTGGCGGCCGGGCGCCCTATTTCTTTATTCTAGTCAAACTGTTTAAACTTATATATTTTAGTCAAATAGTTTTTTTTTTTTATTGTTAATGGGTTTGCACTTGACCTCAATCTCACCTAATGGTAAGTAATGATGAAGGATTATTTCTATTTGATATTAGATTATTTGATATTCACTCTTCCTTTAAAAACATCTAAATTGTATTTACCCAAAGAAACAATTTAACATGAATCTAAATCAGACGTCATAATAAAATTTTCGCCAGCTTTAATGTAAACCGTAGGTATACTTATTCGAAATTAAATTAACAACATCAAATATCAACCAAACCGTAACGGAAAATCAATACTACAAACTAACCAAAAAAAGCTTGAACCAAGCAAGGTAATTAATTAATTGGTACTACCTAATCAATTATACTTTTACTCCAACTACAAGGATCTGATTGTTGGTTTTATAGTTGTATCTGCAACCACTCTTCACTATTAACGTCTATTTCTAAATATATGTTTGCGGTTAATACAATAGTCGAGCCGTTAACCAACAAACGTGTTTAACACTTCGCTACCAATAAAAACCTGCCGTAACCCAAATAAATCCAATGTCAGGTCGTTACGCGGTGTTACGCAAACGCTGCGCGTACGCATATGATCCCCCCTCCTACGCTTTCTTTCCCCCGCGAATGCGACCTCGAATGTACTATCACTTTCGCTGTTACTTAGGTTTCAAGTCTTAGTGAACTGGATGTGTTATGAGCGCGGTTTTATCTATACTTAGCTTGTGCCTGTGCGACTGTTTTTCGGGTCTTGCTAATAATCATCATCAGCCTGTCAACGTTTTCTTTTGTCCAGGCCACATAGGTATTTACCTATTGCGGGATTATTTCCACGATGGGTCCTGTCGCAGTTTTAGATCTAGCACCTGTAATGTAGATCCTTCTTTCTTTGAATGGTTAGTATATGAGATATCATGTATTGTTGTCTCTCCTTATTACACTCCTGATAATTAGAATAGCAAAACTATCTTTGAAACCGTTTCCAGTCATACTTTATATCCGTTACTAGTCAGTTGACTGGACAGGCAACTGAAACTGCACTCAAGACGCTCTCGGGGTCAAGTGGAGTGTGTCAAATACCAAGGATTACTACTTCTGCTCTAATCGGATTAACTGGTAGGCATTGCTCTGAAGAGAACACTTGAATGCGATATTTGCAGAGGAATTCCTCAACTTGCTGTTACGTTACATCGATCACAATCATAACTTGAACTTGTGACACACAGCTGGTTTAATTACTGCATGCAGCTTCCCGAAGGCCGTTTCAACCCTAAAGTCTATTCTTGTGTTCCATATAGTTCTCACATACTTCTCTTCTACTCTATATTATGCCGTTTCTTCTTCACAGCGCTACCTTGCGATTGATGATAGATTTTGTTTAATGTACTCATGTGCAGTAAAGAATTCGACTTCAAGGTTTTTACAAGTGCGTTCGTACCATAAAGCTCAGATGAGGACTCGTGTAACTGGATGCAATTCCAGTTTTGACTTTCTTGTTTCTGACTTTCTTACAACTCTCTCTTTCTTCAAACCGGAACGCATGCGTTACTGTTTATCGACAGTAATAAATAAGGTATTCTACTCCAGTCCTAAGTGTGTTATTGTTAAAGTTTTGTGACTATAGTTATAAATTATGACACAAACACGATCACGATTGGTTCAACGTCACGGCACATCTGTCGGCACACGATGTTTGTTTTCACAGTTAGTGGTTAGCTGTGAATGTATGGCATGTCAATATTAAACTCTATTCTTGGGTGTTACTATTCGTTTGTTAATGCTTTTAGCATATTATGATTTTTATGTAAATGTTCTTGATTACGTATGCTATAGAATGCCTGTGTTAAAATCTCTCGCAAGTTGTATTGCAGAATATTTATTTGTCTCTTCTTTAAATTGTTATAGGTAACTGCAAAACAACCACTCACTGCAAAGTTGGAGCATTTGTTTGTCAGATAACAAAAGCTAAACGATAAGTTTTATCAAAATGATAATTATTACTTAAATCTAAGGCAGAATCATGTATGAAGATGGTGCAAATACTTAGTTTACCTTAATAATAACGATTTGCCTGAAAACCTTACTCAAGGCTGTTTCAGTTACCAGCTAATGAACATAATCACAAAAAATACTTTTAAAGGCTAGTAAGTTCAATATTAAGGTTTGCTAGTTTAGGATTAGCTATCTACTATCTATAAATGTTTAAGCATTTTGCGTTGCTGTGTAAACATGGTCGTAAAACTGATGTGTATCTCTTATCACCACATGTTAGGTACTTAGAGGTTTAGGTATATGCACGTATCGTTGCCATTCCTGATCATGATATAACCATCGGATTCTAATAGCTATCGCATACAGAACACCTGGTACTTTTAACACGATCGTTCTGTGTAGCTTAAGTTGTATATATTTTGAACCAATGTCTATTACATCCAATATAGTCTACTTTTGTAACTTTTCTTTATTCAAAGTATCTTTTATAATTTTCTTATTCTGTTATATAAGTAAATTTATCTGTCATCTTTATTACCAATATTAGAATTTGTGTTGACATCTTTTGGCAAAGCCAAAGATATAACTCGTTTTCTTTTAGGACAACTGCATGTTTTGTAACATGATGCATGTTAATGTTTATTTATGTTATTAGTAGCTTTACATGTATTTTCTTATACATCTCACATATCTTATTCTTTATTTCAAGTTTACATTAAGTAATCCTTAATAACGCTAAGTCTATTATATCCTATATCCTTAAATAAATATGTACTTACACGACATCATTTATAGGTGCCTGACCGACAAATGATTCTAAAACATTAAATTAATAAACAGACTAGTAGGATTGCCGTTTATTTATTTTCTCGTAGATTAGAGGGCCAAATCTAATATAAAATTTCTATAAACTTGTTTTCATCATCATTATGTCAGCCCGTAGACGTCCAATGCTGGACATAGTCCTTCCCCAATGAACGCCACCACACCCGGTCCTCCGCCCTCGGCATCCAGCCACTTCCGGCCACCTTCTATAGACGCTTATAGCCGTCGGTCCGTCTGGCGGCGGGGCGTCGCATCCAGCGCGTGCCAATTTGTGATATCCACTCCAGAACCTGTCTGCCCCAACGACCGTCGGTTCTGCGACAGATGTGGCCCGCCCACTGCCACTTCAGCTTGCTAATCCTTTGGGCTATGTCGATCACCTTCGTTCTTCATCGGATCTCTTCATAACTAATCATATCCTTCAAAGAACTTGTTTTCAGTATCTGCAAATTTTACATCGATTTGTTCATATGCACGATAAAACCTGAAGTGGGCGCAGCGGCAGACGTAAAAATGTCGTTAATTCTTTTACTTTTGGCGGGTTTGATAGCGGAGCAGAATAGGTATTTTACCAACCTCGTGAAACCTGTTGTTTGTAGTTCAAAAATCAATGTTACGGGCAAACAGGTGTGAAGTCGCACCAACTTGCCAATTAGCTATAATTATTGCAAATACTTGATGATATTTACGGCTGTCGGCTTAGAGTCATCTCGGACTCAGAATATCAGGGTATAACCGATATTATAATTATGATGTCACTTTTCGTCAATGCTGTGGTGTAGTGAAATAGCAGTGTCAGTTCAGGATTTTTAACTGTCAGGAAAATATTAAAAGCATCTTTTATTCATTAAGCAAAAAGCATTCTTAACTTGATCGGTACCGACTCAAAATATATTTACGTTCTTAGGAGCAAATTTAAAGAACGAGATAAATATGGAACAGATATGCAGATCGATTCAGCTGGTATAAAAAAAATACAAGAAATATAGGCAAATTAAAAGCTAGGCTAATCGTTCTTTACCGGAGGCAATATAAAATCTAGTCTCTGATAGCTAGCAATTTGCCACAGTCGACTTACTGTCTCGCTTCTTGACCAAGTCATCTATCGTCGTTTTTATTTTCTAAAATATTCCCACAGGGCAAACCTGATGTTGCATCTATTAATAATATTTTTTTCTTGTTTCAGGTAAGTCCAGTTTTCTAACCAGATCGTCTATAGAGCAGACTGGAGTCTCATTCTACTGGTACTGGTTCTACAACGAAGCCATATTTGGAACAAGGGCTAATAAGTATGTTTCCCTTTCTTCTGATACTAGTCTGGTATTCGCCATCCTGTGAAGTTGATCAACCGACATTCTATTTTTAGACTAGCTACGTTAGCAAAAAAAGATAATGCAAAGTCAAACCAATCCATGATGGTTGATGTTAAACAAACCAATGTTCAAACATAAGTATGTGCATTAAGGTACAATGTTTAAATTTTTTCAAGTGAGTGTAGGTTGAACGAAAATAATCTTTAAGCAAAAACGGCTCATTACCATGTACGATTATTTAAAAATATAATCTGAAAATGTTGCAATTACCTTGGTGATCCTAGTGTACTTCTTTGGAATCAAAATCAAATTGCTCATAAGTAATTAACGAAACATCTATATATCGTCAGAATCAGACGCTCTTGTATTTTAGTAGTAAATTATTCATCGTCAATATTTTCTTCAATCGCCTCGTTTCTGATTTATTGTATTTGATATTCCTACCACTGTAATTTGTTAGAATTTACGTCAATCATAATATCATCAAGCTTGTCGGAACACGACGTTAACTAGTTTCAAATCATTTAATGGTACTAATATCTCATTACTCATCAAAGTAGTGTTTTAATCATATGTTCGTTATAAATCTTAAAAGTATTTGCTTAGAAGTCTTCATTAGTTTCTTTAATTGATTTAATGACTACAGTAAAATTAATGACGACTGGTTTAGCTTCTAATTGTCGCTTTAATGCCGAGGTCTCACCGCAAACGAGTAGTATTAGCGTCGAGTATGTGGCTACTGATTGAACGAACGTAGAGCGAGTGAGGATCGGTACTGGCTTCAGTGAGAGTAATCAAATCGAGTGGATTGGCAGTAGGAAATTTGAATTTCAAAGCTCAAATAACTCTCTTGTGCCTCTAAATAAAAAAAATTAAAGAGCTCGTGCGAACTGATTGCAATCTGTTTCGATTACAGTGATGTTATTGACAAACGGCTACAAAATTAAGATCCTGAATTTTGTGTATTTTTTTAAAGGTATCCGAGTTGAAATACATGTAAAATTTTATTCGTCCACATTTATAATATTAATTATACCAATATGTGAACCTGAGACATAATTTAACTTTTGTTTGCTCAACGCTTCAGCCGTGATCTTGACGTTCTTTCTGCACCAAGTGTCAAACGCTAAAGCGCAAAGTGTTCTTTGGCGTTGTGTATCTTGAATATATAATAATTAGTGAGGCCTTAATCGCTCTATTCTTTTGACTATTAATTTCATTTCTTGCTCTGGAGATGAAATTCTCGTATATTTGTAATCACTTAGCACTGAAAGTGCTTTAACCCCGCAGCAGGTTATCTCGTACGCCATATTAAGTCCTAAGTCATTTAACAGTTAACTGGACAAATAAATCAATTGGCGACCGGTTCTGGTATCGCCATTATTGCTAATAAATCCAACGACTCGTAACATAAACCGAGTAGATTTTTCTCATCGTTTAATGACGGACTTAGTCCATGTCCAGTTTATTTGTCTGCAACAAAAGTAAAGATTTAAAAATACGTTGTCAATAAGGTATGGAACTGGCCCCATTAGTTGCCTTGTGCGACCCTTAATGAAACGTTGGTTGGTATTCTTACTTGATCGCAATTAACACTGAAATCTTTTTAAAAATAGATTCATCTTTAAGAGCAGTTTCTAATAGTTACATTAAAACTCCTGTGACAAGGATAGCCCGATCTATAGGTATTGAATAGATGTTCATCGGAGCGTGAACAAGAAATAGATAAAAATATTATAATTGACGTATGACCGTATGACCACCTACCCCTTTTGACAGGAATTTTATGTAATATTGTATTTTATTTTTGTATTGTCTATTTTATGGGTTTTTGATGCCTTTACTAAATAAAAATATTATTATTAAAAACCCCAAATTAAAATATCAATTTGGGTTTTTTAATAATAATCAAGCACGTTCAATACTTATTTTGTTTACGCAGTTAGTGTAAAAAAATTAGACATGGTAATTAATCTAACCGGAGTTTGATTTGTTATCTTACCTTGTTGTTGTAATTATAAATCAACGATTTTTAACTCTTTGGTATATAATTTGTAGTTTTGCAAACATTTGTTTGAAGATTAAATTCATGAATTATCTACTCCATTTAGATAGCTTAGTAAATGTTTCGATTCATCAATCCACTGATTTACTGGGCACATCAGTGGATTGACGATCACGTTCTGATACACTACTGATGCACACGAGGATGTTCTTGTTTAAGCATTTATATTAATAGCCTCCTTCATATCGCTATTGGCTATTTGACCTTGAGTTCAACAAATTATATTTAACTTCAATCGTGTAATCATAAACTTCCTTTCCAATTTTAGATGATTAGTGTTTTTTGATTGCTTATTCAAAGTTCATTACAAAACCATTATAATTAAGAGTGACAATTTAAATAATTTTAAAAGTGACTTAAATAGTACAATTAAACTTAAACCAATAAAATAAAGATCTTTTCTTGAATGCATCACAAGTTCACAATAGGAATTTAAGAAACAGGCAGAGGCTTTGCATAGTCCCATCTAAAACTGCCAAGCACATAAAATCATTACAGCACCTAGCTATATTTGACATTCTCGTGGACAAGTGCTACTATACAATATGAGACTGTTTAAATGATGCACATTTGAATTGACATTTTATATATATATATTTTTAGAATAGCTTTTGACATATATATATTTTTTTATATTTTTAAAATATTATATTATTGTTTTTATTAAGAACATGTGTTAGTTAACTTAAATGTTTTTTATTCCGTTATTGACATAAATTGTATATTGTACTGAATTAATTGCTGTAATTTTAATATGTAATAAAAAATAATAATTTGTAAAACATTAAAGATTAAGTGTCGTACGCCTGTGGGCAAAACACAGAGCACCTAAACGTAATTAACCATCTTAAAATACATGTGTTTACGATTAAATAATTTGAATTAGAAACCAGTGTTCAAAAGTCAGCGAAGTGTAGATCATACACAGAGTGTGGGTTCAGTTAATACAAATTTATGTTTAGTTTTCCAGAATATTTGGTAAATGATTATTTGCCTGAAATTTCTATAATTTTTTCATAATTCTCTAGTTTAAATGGTTGGTTATAAATCACTGCCGCCTAAGTCTACATATATTCAAAATTTGAACTAAATTGGCCATTTGATTTTCGAGTTATCTACCGGACAGACAAACAGGCAACAGCACTTCGCTAAACATCATGGCATGGTTTTGACAGATCCCTAGAAATATTTTGTTAACCATATAAGCAATTAAAAATCACTTGTGCCGCATCGTTAAAGCTAATTGCTTAAGCGAGGTTTGAAGTTCAGCAGTCGTCTTGCAAGTTACAGGTAAAACGATGCAGCCTTGGGTGCAAAATGTTCTATAATGACGTATTCGTTCACAGAATTACCAGTAATGACTATCGTTAAAAGTTACATTTATTGTAAAAAATATACGTGTCGGTAAGATCGGTATTGTAAGGCCTTAATGGTTAAAGCGATTCTAATAACATTGTTACCATGATGTATACAAATCATGACGTTAGTAGTAAATTCAATGAATACATGTAATGGTAAGTTTTTAACGCCTCCTCAAACTATTAATATATATATTAATCTCAAACTTGTATTCTTTTATAGTAGGAATTAGGCAATGATATCAAAATTTAAAAATATACCTTACACCCATTTCTTCTTATTCCAATGCACAAAATTCTGTCTCCAGTTGAAACCGAACTCAACAGAATCACAAACTGTGTCGTCCGAACCAAGCGCCGTCAGAAACACGAGACAGTTAAATATAGAAATAATGTCTTCTCTATGCAATCTAACATCTGGAGTAGATATGTGAATAATCGAATTTAATTAAGGGTTATCCGTTTAACCTTTACTATTAATTCTTAATAGTTTTCAATCTTCATTTAGTTCCGAGTAAAGCCATACATAAATAATCGACGAGGAACCACTTTTTGTTTCAATCTCATTTTATTTCAAACGACTCCCAATTACTCCTTTATGTATGTTATTTATAAGTTTTTGTTTAGTAAATTAACAGAAAATTATCACCTTCCAGCATCAGTAACCTTGCCGAAAGAACTACGTCATCTGCATACGGATAATTGAATACCTCAATCCGGTAGTTCGAATTGTATTTTTTCGTCTTGCCTCCTAATTATTTATGGTACAAATTACATGGTTAACATAAACGTACTATGGTATAATGAAACTTTTCGTTCTGTAATGAATAAGCCGATTGCTTTGTGCTTTTGTGTTGTGTAAGAAGCATAATATTTTTTTTAAAGGCGCTCGTTAAAGTCTATAAGGCTGTTTGATGTCAAGGATATTCAGAATGAGCTTCTATGCTTTTCAATTTAGTATCATTAAATTCCGTTACGACCTGTTGGTTGTCATTAATATGATTTATGGAGGCTTTTATTAGTCAATCATTATTAATGTCATTAATCTTTGAATTCTAATAATATTTTTCTTGATCTTCTAAGTCGTGTCTTTTAGGGTATGATCTTCAAAGATTTTGTAAAGGTCTATAGCACTAATGTGATTATCTTTGAATATTTGACTATCCTAGCAACCGCTGTTGTATAGGGCACAAAAAATTATCTACCTACCCAAGGCCCAGATTTTGAAATATCAAGATGCAATCATCTTGGCCATCTGTTTTAGTGCAAGATAAATTACAAGTAATAACCAGTTGAAATATGTAATTATGGAGCATTTCATCAGACGCCTCGAACTAAAATGTAAGCGGCGTTTACTGCAAAAAATTAGTCTTCATTTATGTCGACCCTGACAATTTCTTTTTATATTCTGGTTATCTTCGGTTGGCGGTCTTGTTTTTGTACGATTATTGACTAAATTAAAGTTGGTCTAGTTTAAAAAAAAAGGTTCGCAATCGTTGATCTTTAAGTTTTTAGGTTTATTTACAGTAAGCATTATACTGGGTATGGTTATGCCAAATTAAGTTTTATCACTCTTATGTTAAACAAAATTAACTAAATAAAAGTATCCTTAGAATGCTAACATTATATTCTTGAACATTACATTAGTTGCGTATCGTTTTCAAATTAAATTAATTACTAAAGTAAGTAACGATTAAAAATCAAATACCAGTGATGTCCAACCGTTATATTTGTTTATTTTGCCATAAATTACACGTCATCTAATAGGTGGAACATTATTATTAAGAAGTCATTATTATTCCATTAGTTGGAATATATTTTTTTCTATTAACTTTTTCATTTCACTACAATAAAATACCTCAATTTTCCTAGATTGTGTCAGTGTATTTACGTAAGTGCTCGTGTTATTGACTCTATTCGTTTCCTTTCCGAGATCTAGTTTTCTTAACAAACTCGCTAGTTCAGGAAAAAAGCGTTTGTTTACACAAACAGTTCTACGTCTTGTCAGTTTTATTAGAATCGAACACCTACCTTTTACTTTATTTCTGTTAGAGTTTTCTTTTATAGTCCCTGGTATACTTATACAAAAGGATGTGTTCGTTACTACAGGGTATTTTGATAAGGTTTTCTTTATTTTAGTATTTTGTGAAATTATTGGCAATTTCTCGGCAAAACCATTTTCATTGCTTTCAGCATTTGTACGTATAATAGAACGGTAAATGTAAGTTTATATTCAGAACAATAAATTCTTGAGACTATTTCGTTGATACTGAAAATATTTTCTAAAAATAAACTAATCTCTTATCTAAATCATTTTCGTAGTAACATTTGTATTTAATAAATAACTCATAATCAGTCTAAATACGTCCACTGCTGTATATAGGCCTCCCCAATAGAATACCACTTTTGATGACTGCCATAACCACCACGCTTGGCAGGCGGATTGGTGATCGCAGTAATGATCTTAATATACACAGGAGAACGCTGCCCGTCCCTAGTGCAATCCCTTAGTCGCCATAACGACACCAACGGGAAGGATAGGGGTGGCCCTATTCTAAGCCGGGAACCACATGGCCGTGATCAATAAATGACTAAGTCATGTTAATTATTATAGCCATCGAAGCAACAGCGCCATCCTGCGACCCGAGAAATGTACATATTTTATCCTAATGCATTTGTAAGCTAAGAAAAATATATATCAATGCTTGAAATCAGATATCAATTATTTAAAATCTTTGCATTTAGTGTTTTTTGTATAAGAGATATTTTGTTTGTTTTTGCCTGCTTTTCTATTTTATTTACTAGTCAGCTTTAAACAGTCAATTCATCCATGTACTTATTTATGGGTTAATACAAATTACTTTCCATTACTTTGCTGTATTCACCTGCATATGCCTCACGTTGATTCATTAGTGGTGCATCGTTAGCACATTGCACAGCATTTGGTCGTGTACCTAAATATATTATTTTTACCTTACAATAAAATATTTATGTATTTATTTACTTCATCTTAGCTTTTATAAATATGAACCTGTTAATCCACGGCTTTTTCATTTTTTCCATAAGGTTCGTTTATTTCTTTCAAAATCTCAGCATTCAAACATACGCTTCAAGAGATTCCAATGTTCATCATTGTTTGTTACCCAATTGAGTTCATAACAATATGAGCCATCTTTAGACAGGTCGCATTGAGGTCAGGAGCAATTTGATGTTGCAAACACAGCTATATTTTATGTGTACGACCGTTTGTAAAATTCTAGAATAGACTTTCCGAGATATTAAAAAATATTTAAATTGAGGGAACTTGGTGCCTGTTCAAGACCAAGTTACACAAAGTTGTCTGCCTAGAGTGGAAATCGATTCCTCGACTACAGGCGTTGGAAGCAAATTTGTTCGTACCACTATGTTTATAATCTTGAGTTATGAATTTAATTTGTCTATTGTCTCGTTTGGTATTTTCATTTCATTGTATTTTATTTATTCCAATTTAGAAAGAATCTGGGACCCTTACTGAAGCCCACGGAAAATCCTTTTTCGTAATAGACGCAACACATTAAACAGATAATTCCATAGTACAGCGGTATCTTTACGTTAGGGCGAACAAAGGTTTTATTACATCCCTTTATATCCCCTAAACCACTACATTCCTTCCCTACATTGATAGGTCATAGGTTACAATGTGAGGTATATTTTTTTTTATTATGTATTAACCTTTATTTTATTTGTAAAGTTACTGAACTGTAAATGGTTTCAATGGTTGTATATTCATTGATTTACAATACATACACCTGAATGGCATATGAATAAATTGATAAAAAAATCCGGAATAGTTTAATATTACTAAATGTTTAATTAATTTGTCTGCATTTTTCGGTTGCGACTTTGACATTTCAAAAGTTGTTATTATTGGATTAGGTAGTCGATTATATTTTATTAGATTAGTTGTTTATGCGCAAATTGGTGAATGATACTCGAATAAAATATGAATTTAGATTAAATATGTATTATTTTAAATACTTCATACCTCTATATAGTGTTTGGTTCTTAGAGGTGGGCTCGGTGAAGAACAGAATGGGTTATATTATTATAAATTGTCTACAGCACATACCCCATTATTAAATTTTACTCACCATGAATGATAGTTGTAAAACGTGCCCTTTGCACATAATTGCCGTTATAAAAGTTTAAAATTAACTTCTCGACTTTGGCGTTAAATATAATAGTGAAAGTATTATAACGGTTGCAAGGTGCACTCTTGGCCAGTTTTATTATAATTTTACAACATTTTTTTAACATGCCATCTTTAAAACGCGTACTAAGTGCGAGCTACTGCTAATAGCTCTAGCACCTTATTCAATGATGGTTAAGTTAAACTTAGAATGAACTTGATATTTTATTAAACGCACTGACTGTACGTAGATTATCGTAAAAATATGCAATATGTCAAGAGAGAGTTGGGTAAGTCGCTACTACGTATGCGAATGATCAAACACAGCAAAGAAAGAAAGGCCGTAGTACCTAATTATTTAAATATGTATAATGCATGTGCCTTGAATAATAATTACTTTAATAAAAATACTTTAAAATTTACCAAAAAAAAATACTGTAAAAAGGAGCCAAGTTATCATTGGATACTTATTAAAGGACTTATGAGAATAACGTATAGAAGGGGAAAAACCACACTCTTCTGTCAAACCACAGAATACCTAATGTCAAACTTTATAATGTCAGTGCTGCTATAGACATAGACATTTATTATTGGTAATCGGCAATTACAGGTCATACAATTTTAAAATCTATAACATCACATAGTAATAAATATTATATAACATGATTATGTCTCATGAAACAATATAAAATAATAAACAAACATTAACACTACTGAATACATTTACAATTTTCCATGAATTCATCAAGGCTGTAGAAAGATTGCTCGATGAGCCACTTCTTCAGCCTCAGTTTAAATGATGGAGTAGAAGGTATATGTAACCCAACTAGCACACTGACTAAATATAAAATAATAAAAATAAATAAGTTTATTATCTCATCACAAAGGTAATATAAACTTAAAATAGAGACGTCGGGGTAAATTTTTCATATTTACACCTTTGTGGGAGCTGGTGTCCGAAGTCTATATGTCGGATCATCAGGCTCTCACTCTCATTGTAGATAAAAACAAAAATTTAAACTTAGACAGCAACAAGCTATAAAGCGGCTCCATAGTGGAGTTATATCGGTGTTGGGTACACTAACACCGATATAAGCTATAAAAGAGCTATATATTTCGTCAGTTTGCTAGTAGGGAACTGTCACATTCCTCAGATAGGCCTTTACTCGTTGTACTTATTTTTCTCATAGTTTTACAAACATTGTTTACACTAAAACAAATCGTACTCCATCTTGTAAAGGTAAATTCACACGGCTGCCATAACAATGTCCTTGCGTCGTCGTGATAACGGATTTACGATTATTAGCTTTGTACTGTTTGGTTACTCCATAGGTTTGGTGTAGCTCTACGTTTATGATTGTGTTATGTACGTTTCTTGACACTGTCTGTTTATTTTAAGTGGGGCAGCTTAATTAGAACTGCGTTAGCCTTATGTTCGTGGGGTTCAGGGTTAAAACCCAAGACGTAGCAATGAGTTATTCGGAACTAGGGAGAAAATCTCCATACCTACTTTATTTTATTTTATTGTAAACCACATCGTTAGGAGATCTGTTTCTGTCCAACTGTTAGAATTATAATATTATACTTATGTTTTAAATGACTCTAATTTGTTTAAAAATATACAATCTATGAGAAATGTTTGCTTTTGTTAAACATTCAGTTATTCGTTAATTCCAATCACTTAGTGCAAAAACGGCACAATCCCACCCCCACGCCCACTACAGGTCCAAATATAGTCCCAAATAATCGCAATCTGAATTTCTCTGAACATTATAATTATATACTTCTTTCTTATATTGCATACCGGCTTAATGTATTTGAAAACTAAAAATTCCTATTACTTTTAAGTAAGCTGGTTGTCTTGAAATAAAGACTTAATGTTACTCCGAGCTATCCAAACTTATTCTCTGAAAAGTCCATTACAATCGGTTCAGTAGTTTGTACGTGATACGTGCACAAACTAACAGACAAACAGACAAAAATGATCTTAATGTGTTTTCTTACCCCAAATATTTTTTTTGCTAATATTTTCAATGTACAGACATGCGAATTTAACGTTTTTATTTATTAGATTATTGTACCCTAGATAATATCTTTGTTTTGATTACGTGTAAACAAATGATGTTTTTTATATATTTTCTTTTGTATCAAATAATAACAGGGTTGTCGCTTTTAAACATTATGCGAACCCATATTTGTTATTTAACTGCATTATTAATGCATAATGATAATTACGAATATTAATGACTTTGTGCTCATGTTTTGCGAGTCCAAAATTATAATTTATAATGACTTTATTATTAACTTTATGCTTGCATCTGGCTAACAGTTTTATTAACAGGATGTTCCGTTTATTTTGAACTGTATGGATAACTTTTGGAGATTCTCTAAGACGACATCCCTGAACGTATTTCTACTGATGTACAATCGGAAGTAATTATTGGTGTTGCCAGCTGAGCGGGACGCCCAAATTTCCATTTTTTTTTATCTAAGTAGCCAATTTGGCGCGGTAGGTACTTCAAATTCCTTACATTGCAACTTCCTTTTGCAAATAATAATGTATTTTTGTTGAATATAATAAGATAATTCAATAATAACAGTGACAGTGGGACTAGTTCGAAAACTCAAGGTCGCTCAGCAGGCTATGGAAAGAGCTATGCTCGGAGTTTCTCTAAGGGACAGGATCCGAAACGAGGTGATCCGCCAGAGAACTAAAGTCTTCGACATAGCTCAAAAAGTTAGTACGCTGAAGTGGCAGTGGGCTGGTCACATCTGTCGGAGAACCGATTACCGCTGGGGTAAACGAGTTCTCGAGTGGAGACCGCGACTAGGCAAACGTAGTGTGGGACGCTCCCTGGCTAGATGGAGCGACGATCTGCGTAAGGCAGCTGGCAGTAACTGGATGAGAAGAACCGAGGATCGGGTTCAGTGGCGCACCTTGGGAGAGGCCTATGTCCAACAGTGGACTCTTTCGGGCTGATGATGATGATGAATAATAACAGCCAGTTTAACATCGCCCGCAAAATAAAGCACGGCGCCAATTACGAAAGAGAAGCACTTATGTGTTGACGTATAACGTTGTCCCTCTCTCGATGGTTTACGCACACACACAAACGTGTACGGATAGATTGGTGCGCCTGTAATAGTAGTAGGTGATTAAATCTCGGCCGTGTGGTTTCCGGTAGAGTAGAATAGGACCACTCCAACTCTTCCCGTGGATGTCGTACAAGGCGACTAAGCGAATACATTATAAAACATCAATCAGGCCTCCCCAACCCGTCTGGCCAGCGCGGGGAGTGTAGGCCAAATCCTCCGTCTGTCTCCGGCAGATGAGAGAGGGTTGTGCTCCTGCAGTGGAGACAAAAATAACCTGATGATGATGATGATGATAATCAAATCTGTTCGCTTGTTTGGAGTGTAGGGGGTGTGTCCTATACTTACGTCTAATATACGTGTTGATGTATATATATCCTGTGTTTAAAGGTCATAACAGTTTTGTTTTGTCGTTTTTACTGAAAATAACAATTAATTAAATTATCATTGATCAAAGATAGCCAGTTGCAGCAGGATGGATGTTACAAAGAGGATGGGTATGTAGCCAATTTTCAAGGTATAATGAGGGTTTAATTGCATCCCATGCATTTTATTCAAGGCAAGCCATGTAATTAATTATTAATACGGTTGAGAAACTATTATTTTTATGGACCTTTCAGCTGATACAAATGTGTTTGAAGTGTAAATGTGCACATAAAAACAAATATTGAATAAAGTGAGAAAACTAAGACTGGCTCAAAAGGACTTGGCTTCCAGAGCCGTAAAAGACATTTTTTTTTATGAAAGAATTTTGTCTACTAACGAAGCTTGACGTCAAACTAATGTATAAAAATTTCTTCTGGGGAGAAAAATAGCGGGAGGTATCTTCAACAGCGCGTAGCCCTAGCCGTCCAGCGGGGAAACATAGCGAGTGTCCTAGGCACTTTGCAGCACCATTCGCTGGACAAATTAGGCGAAATTTTTTATTTAAATTAGATGTGTTTGATATTTATTAATTTTCAGCTTGTATGTTATACTCATATTCAATAAATAAAGTATCATTTTCATATACAGACAGACAGAAGGATGTATAAAATCATTTCTTACGTTTTGCGTTACGCCCACATGGGCACAGTCAGCATCCGGTGTCACCCGTGAATTGCTTCGTGCAACAACTCAAAGGATACAAGAGTGTTGCGATTTGCAACTCTGTGGACTCGGTTGGAATGTATTTCTAAAATAGTTGGCAGTATATAATTTGATCTCTGATTTGTACCGCTCATACATAACAGAGCTCATGTTATAAACGTATATATATATAAATAAATAAATATCTCAGACATTCACAACAATTATCCAGTCCCAAACTAGGCAGAGCCTGTGGTATGGTTACTAGATAACGGATAGACATACTTAAATAAATATATAAATATCCAAGTCTTGGGTACAAACATTTATATTCATCATACGAACATTTGCCCCTAGCGGGATTCGAACCCAAATATAAATGTGTATATATATATTCTTTATTGCACAAATTGTTACAAATTTAGTATACAAAGGCGAGCTTATCTCTGAAAGAGATATCTTCCAGCTAATTTTACATAGTGTCAGAGCAGGCACTAATAGCGAGAGGGGCAAAAAATTGCATAATAGACAACATAATAACTAAATACCGAAACTACTTAACATATATATATATATATATACATACCATTAATAATAATAAATATAACATACATAAATACATACATATCATATTATACTGAGTGAGACAGATAATGCTCTTTTAGTTTAGTTTTAGAGGATGTCACCGACGTACTATCGTATATCGTAATTACGTACGTACGAGACCGCCAAATATACGAGGACACTTTTTCTAAGATTTGATTACGATAACATCAGTCAGCAACATCAAGCAATACTGAATTTGGTCGCCATACTCAGGCGTTACCCTCCGCCAAAGATACAAGACCACCGGTCATGGAAATGTGTCGATGTGTAGTTCGATTTATTTCTTGTGTTTTCCTTGGCGACAGCGTAAAAGTGTGCTTGTGTGCGTGGATTCCTCCGCGAGACATGACAGGATCCTTCGCATCGAAAACGCTTTGGCTTCTCCCCATTGGGTTGAACTTCTGGTCAATGACTAACCATGACTTCACAAAACCAGCTTTTAGACAACAGACAAATTAAAAGACACCTTACCTTATTTTTATGTACCTATCAGGCCCGATTCTGAAGGCACACATTTAAAATTTGACAGCATTTAAATTAATTTCGTCTTTATCTTCATAGTACTGCGTGACAGAGATAGAAACAATGTTAGTGCTGTAAAATTTTAACTATATAGCTTCAGAATCGGGTCCATTATTTACTTTAAAGTGTGAGGCAGCCCTGCGAGACTTAATGCCTGCTCACGAATAATGGAAGGAAAGGTGAAGTAATTGAAGTGGCGCTTTGAGTCACCTCACCTCGGCGGAGTGCGGTGTTGTGGGGCCTTTAGGTGCTAACCTTGACCTTTAACGAGTTTTGAGTAGCTTCACTCTCAAAAATGACGTCATTTGAAGTTAGGTATACACGGATTTTACTTACAAGAGCATGGTCACGATATTACTCGCCGATTTGGATGAAACTTGGTAAGCTGATTAATTTTGGCATTCATACCTGCAGACGTTATTTGATAATTATCTAAAAGAATTACAAAGGCTGTCAGTCTTTGCAAAATATATGTCGGAGAAATGATAATGAGAATTGTTGAGTTTTCCGCTAAAATTAAAAATGCACAAATCAATCAAATACCACAGCTACTTCTGTACCATATTTCATAAAAATTGGTGAGAG
This sequence comes from Esperia sulphurella, assembly GCA_947086405.1. Lineage (NCBI taxonomy): Eukaryota > Metazoa > Arthropoda > Insecta > Lepidoptera > Oecophoridae > Esperia > Esperia sulphurella. Next base: position 16,154,378 of record OX352258.1, read on the forward strand.
TGGACTACGCATACTCCTTATGATGATCAACGACCTGAAAAAGCGACTATACGTAAGTACACCTTTTCACTTGACCTCCACTCAGACCTATGAGTCGATTTCGTGATAATCGTATTCAGTCAGATAATATTTCAAATTTATACATTGTATTTCGTCAATCCTTACTGTCAGCAGATACCATTAAATTGCTGGACTTAGCTTTTCTTAGGTTCTCCACCTCCAGCTGCTTCGCGCAAATCCTCGCTCCGTCTAGCCAAGTGACTGCCCCAAGTCTATATACTTTCCCACTGCTGGGCACAGAACTCCCCTCGCTTCGTTTATCTATCCCTGTCCGGAGCCTACTGTGACGAGGCTACAGCGGTCCCAAATGTCGTCATTCTCGGAGAAATTTGGTTGTCTGACGGATTACTTCATTTCAAACCCTTTGTCTCAAGGATAAAAAATAAGGTTGCTCCTTAAATTAGTCGTTGGTTTTGCTGCTGTCTCTACAAAGCTGGCCACACCGTTGTGGGTACTGTCAACATAGCAATACGTTGTGCAAGTGATCGCGCATGCGTGACTGGACTCCTGCAAGCTATTTATAAAGGACGTCGTCGTTTGATAGATTTGCGTAAGTTGTGTTGAAATCGAAGGTTTTTGTTTTCCGGCAGCTCGGTAACTTGCTTCATTGCAAAATATTAGATAATATAAACTTAAGTACTATTTTTCTGTACAACTGTTAGTTCAATAATATGTTTAATGAAATGAAATTGTATCCAACCAGTTTTAAAGTCAACTTCACGTGCAATAATTCACAATTACGCAGCAATGCATGCATTTGGTGTTCAGATTTGAGTAAAATTGTGATACCTACACTGACGTTCTATCGTCAGTAGTCAACATTCATACAGAATTAAAAAAATAAATTGTTCACATATCACGCTCGTAAAGTATTCCATTGTGCCTCCGGGTAGGAAGAAACAATTGTATCATTTAAGCCCTAGGGGCCTATTATTAGTTTTATTCTAAAAGGATTTGTCATTTATGATACAAACAAGGAAATCTAGGTTCATACAGCCTAAAAGGCTTGAAAAGACGTTGGCCGAAGTTTTATACTTTTAAATTGTAATAAATTACATATACTTGTAATTTTGTGTTTATTTTTATTTCCTCGCAGTTTAAGTGAAAGTGGAGTGTTTACTCGAGACTAAAACTCCATATCACAGTCGAAGTATAGCCGCTTGTGCTCGTGTGATATGTCTCGTTTTAGTACCTAGTTGAACAGTCTACTATAAAAATTTGGATATTATACGTAAGAGAACTTTCCTTTTTTTTGTTAAAGACAGGCAGTGTAAGGTTGTAGGTGTGGTCCCTGAGGCAACGTTCAGATTTTCCTATAGAACCTTTTTCGTTGTGCAAACAAGATTGAGTGCTAAACCTCATCGTAAATCAGGATATTATCAATTTAGCCCCCGCGGCTTTGTTCCATTAGTTCGCAGCTTATTAAGTCGAATTTTCCTTTTATCTGTCTCTTTCTAACAAATTTGAAAGTTAATATCTGTAGAAATTATCAAATCCATAGCCTATAAATACATCCCAATGTTGGGCAGAGGCATACTTTCGCTGTACTAGCATGCGACGCACCCACAGTCCACTACGCGAAAGTAGTGTGAGTTAGCCCCTATTGAAAATGGAATTATATTCTCACACTTGGTGCATCCAACGATAAGACAATCAATGCTTTCTTTTTCTCTACCTATCTCTTTTTCACGTTTAAAAAATATACTATGACATATGAGAACACGAAGCAAACGCCACTACTACCGAGTCAGTAGTGAACACAATGTAATACGGTCTAATGATCAAGAACGCATTTCTGACAATCAAAATATGTGAAACAAGCCCCGCATAAATGATCCGTACCTAAGCAATTATTAATTTTTAAGTTATGTTTGATAATAGTTTGATTATGTAATTGGGCAGCACGTAACTTGAGATCTAAATTGTACCGGCGCTCACACAAATAAGAGCTTAAGTTACTTGTATATGTATATTCTTTATTGCACATTTTAAAACCAAATACAGTAATAAATGTTAGGTCCAAAGGCGAGCTTAACTCTGAAAGAGATATCTTCCAGCCAACCTTACAGTGTTTGAGACGAGAGGGGGGGGGGGGGGGGCAAAATAAGTTCATAATAGAATACATACATACCGTGTTATACTGAGTGAGACAGATAATGATCTTTTAGTTTAGTTTTAGAGGATGTCACCGACGTACCTGCTACCATGCTAGCTATGAATAAATGACCTATTCTATTCTATTCTATTCTACCAGATATACAATAAACTTGATCGAATCAAAGTCTAGATATTTCCTGTAAACCAAAAAAAATCCCGACAAATGTCAACATAAAAACGTCATATTCAGTACTTTTATCGTGAATGTATCCCGAATGAACATGCAGGTGGCATGATGGTAGGTACTTGAAAAGTTTTATGCTTTACGACTGCACGACCGGTTTTAATTTATACGCTTGATATCAGTAGCCTCGTTAAAGGGTAAGTAATTAATTAAAAATACACCTGGCAACCCATTCATTTCATTTCAAAGTTCCTTTATTCATATTAAAATATTATACATTGCATAACAAAATAAAGTTAGCCACACAAGGATCTTAAAATTATCTACTTATAAGGCTAGGAGCGCCTATAAAAGCTATTTTACTGATTAGATCGTGAAATTTAGACGTTTTAGCAAGATTACAGTTACAAATTAATGATGTGAAGTTATTGTATTAATTTCACTTAAATCATCTGAGGGTAGAGTGTCAGATGCATAGGCGTTTCGCACTGTACATAACCAGACTAAGCATCCGCGACGAGAGCTCCCTCGTCCCCCGCTCCTACACAAGTAGAGGGCGAGCGCGGGGAGCTAGCGCCTCGCGCACCCAAACGTGTACTATAAGTTAAATACGGAACTATACGTAATATATGTATGTTTTATCGGAATAACTTGATGTGGGTTAGCATGTGGACTACACAAGTACTACAGTTGATTAACACGATGGCTAAATGATATTTTTTGTGGCCGTGTTAGTAAATTTGATAAATAATAAATATCACAGACATTCACACCAATTATCTAGTCCCAAACTAGGCAGAGCCTGTGGTATGGTTACTAGATAACGGATAGACATACTTAAATAAATACATAAACATCCAAGACTTGGGTACAAACATTCATATTCATCATACGAACATTTGCCCCTAGCAGGATTCGAACCCGCAACCTCAGCGTGGCAGTCCGTAAGATATCCGTTCCGCCACGGAGGATGATAGGTATCATAACACAGATATTTTTTTAGTTGTTTGCATAGCTACGTGTATTGTATGTGCGTAATCTTATGGTTGAGCTGATGTGCATAAGACGGACTTTTCGTGGCGAAAATTTGACATTCGTAGTAATCTAAGAAAATTTTATTTAAACTCTGATGCCCGCCCAGGTGAAACATTTGTATGATGAGCATTTGCCTTGTGTCTTGATGTAATTTATCTATGTATATATTAGCTATCTGATACCCATAGTACAGGATCTACCTAGTTTAGGATCAATATGATATTAAGATGTCCCCCCATATTATTATTATTATCTATTCTACTATCAGCGACATATGAAATACAAAAACGAAAATCAGGTTTCCGTAGTAGCGCAACCAATCATTAACATTCATTACGTAATAAATGATATAATATTATAGAACTCCCATTAGTGCGTAGTTAATCATCGAAACGAACAAATGGGTATTGCAAAAAAATAAAGAGCATTATTGCTATAGTAGTATTTTCGAGCTGACAATTCGATTACAATTATTCATGCTTCTTATTTTTAGGGTTCCGCAAAACGCGCAAAAGAGAAGAACGCAAACAGATCTGAAACAAAAAAAAACTTAAATAAGTTATTTTAACTTGTTGTCATATCACTTTAAAAACTAAAGGTGCACTTTCAAACATCGCAACCGATCGCGGCCGCGCGCGGCTGACGACTCGCGTAAACCACGCGCGGCCGTTGCGACAGTACTAAACACTTTGAAAATGTATGGCGCCACTTCCGAGGCCAGCGCGGCTGTCGCGCGCGGCCAACGTGCGTGATCGGCCGCTGGCCTCGGAAGCGGCGCCATACATGTTCATAGTATTTAGTATAAGGGTGAATATTACCGCCGTCATTTTCCTCACCCCCAAAAGTTGATGAAAAAGAATATATTTAATTAAATATTTCACATGTGCAGAATCTGTGCCAGCGGACCAGCAACTTATTATATAATAAAAACGATAAACTGGTGTTTTCTCTTCTGCTTTTGAAGGGGAGGATAATGATGACGGTTGAAACGCTCGAATATATACAGAAGGTTGCAGCGGGCGCGATCGGCGCGCGCGGCATACGATAATATTGGCCGCGCGCGGCCGCGATCAGTTGCGATGCTCGAAAGTGCACCTTAACTATTGAAAGTGAATATTTCTCTATAAATATATTTATTTATTTTTTACAGTCTTTGTCCTGTGTCTCTGTGAGTCGAACGTGGAGAAAGGAACTGCAAGAAACCTACAAAAGAGAAAAATGAAATATGATAATTTTTCGTATAGGGGCGCAAAAGATAAAATATATCTAAATATTTGAACAGAAACAATATGTAATACGCACAGTTAACATTGCCGTTGGGAAATTCGTTTCGTGTTACGCGCACTTCGACCTCTATACTTCATACGAGATTTATGAATCAAAATATACTTTATCTTTGAGATTAGAATGCAAACATTATATTTGTAGTAAACACATTTTGCCTTTTGTCTCTCTTTGGAACTCTTCCCGCCTCCTCAAGGGTAATCAGCCAAGTCTCGACCAGCGGGTCTACTCTGTTGCTTTAATTTTTTTGATTTTGTACTTTTTAATATCCGTTACCGGATACAGGACATATTCTGACAAGCGATTGGCGTCTTAATATCATAGTGAAACGTCAAACACTTATCAGACTGACACTTGTCACGTTACAGAGTACAAAATTGGTTTTTAGTACGACGGATATTGTCCGAAATATGACAAACTAGCTGTTGCCCGCGAATTCGCCCGCGTGGACATCTTAACATTACAAATTATTATGTATTTCCCATATCCCATCGGGATAAAAACTATCCTATGTCCTATTCCAGGACCTAACCTATATGTGTACCAAGTTTCATCCCGATCCCGACCCGTCCAGTGGTTGAGGCGTGATTGAGTAACAAACATCCAAACTTTCGCATTTATAATATTAGTGGGATATGCAATAAATATGACATACACTTGTCTAATCCCAAACTAGGATTTTCTCCTGTGCTGTAGACTAATTAGCACAATTCACAAATATAACATCCAGACCTGGACCAACTTGTACAAAGTTGTCTGTCCCCAGTTGGAATCGAACCCATGGCCTATGACACTCGATTCAAATGACCAACCTACTATTCCAACGAGGCGGTGCTTACGGAATAGGCCCCCAGGCCTCTTCCAGAAGAATGAGACTTTAATGCCCTTATCCCCACGCTGGGCTGGTGGATTAGATGTCTCCAATCTCATACATCATCCATCTATATAAACATAGTCATATTTATACAGATGGATGATCTACAGGAAGATTGGGAGAAGACTTTACTGTTCCTGATATGTAAGGGATATAGCGCATAAATACTCTTTATCTATAAGTCACAATTATTCCGCGAATTTCACGTAATGGAAAGAACGCTGTGGTTTTGTATCGAACGGTTTTTATGAAAAACAACGACATTTTGTTCTTTGCCTTTATAGTTATGTGTTTATTTCTGCCTACTGATGTTTTATTTTAATCTTTATAAAACATAAATTCTCGTAGCTACATATGTCCGTTATAGAAAAACTCTTTGACAGTAATTAATTACAGACTAGCTGATCTGAAACTTTATCTTTAAAATTAGTCAGATTTATTTATTGGATTGAACTAAAAATAAAATTGTTTTTCAAGCTTATTGACATCCCTTATATCATATCCATTAAGATTTTTTACCAAAGATTAATTAGGTGCCTAATTTTAATGTAGGAATGAAGTTCGTTTTTGTATAGCCTCTAATGATAAAATCTATTACAAATTTGCTAGCAATTGTAGACTGTATTATTTAAGACACTAATACGATTCTAGCATTTAATTTGTGCAAATGTTTTTGTCTGTCTGTCTGACCGATGTTCGTATGTAGATTGCTATCTAAATAATTCGATTTCTTTGTACTATGATACGAATATTTACATATACATACTGTTGTATTATTCCTCTATGTATAGAATTTAATACTTGCCCGTATCTTATCTGTATAAATCTATCTTATATGTTCAAATTGGACAAACGCTCAAATTGCATTATTTTATACCTACCTCCCACAATCTCTCTCAGTCGAAACACGTCCACTGCTGAGCATAAGCCTCCCCAATATAATGCCACTTTTGGTGGACCGGACTGTCCATTAGGGGATTTGCCATAATCACCACGCTTGGCAGGCGGTTTGGTGATCTCAGTAATGATCTTAATATACACAGGAGAACGCTGCTATCCGTCCCTGGTGCAATCCCTTAGTCGCCTTGACGACACCCACGGAAAAATTGAGGGTAGCCCAATTCTAAGCCGGGAACTGCACGGCTTAAATAAGCAGTGTTACAACGAAATAAAAGTAGGGTAAAAGCTACCGTAATGGACCGAAGCGCGGAATTGATCCGCTGACGTCATTACGCGGCACAAACTACCGCACGATCTGTTTTATTATCACTCGATTATTTATTACCATCGCACTAAATGATAGCCTACGAATATAATATAAAAGGTGTATAACAGTAAAGCCGTGTGGTTTCCGGTAGAGTAGAATAGGACCACTCCAACTCTTCCCGTGGGTGTCGTACAAGGTGACTAAGGGAATACATTATAAAACATCAATCAGGCCTCCCCAACCCGTCTGGCCAGCGCAGGGAGGGTAGGCCAAATCCTCCGTCTGTCTCCGGCAGATGAGAGAGGGTTGTGCTCCTGCTGATGATGATGAATCTGAATAAAAACTGTTAAGATTCTCCATTTACTACGACAATAATGTGAAGTTTAAAATAAATTGCATTATACAAATAATGTCGTCACCTTTGTACTTATAAATACTAAGGATCATTACAAAATGATGTCACTTACCGACTTTTATTAATGCTAGCAATTTTTATTCGACTACTGGTTTGTTGTAGATAGACAAAGGCTATTTTTATATTCCGGAACGATAGTCACTTGATGATAAGATGGTCACTTGGTCCGTTCCCACGGGAAAGCCGACTTACAGTGGACAACGCCGCGATACGGAAGATATAGTCTTAAATAAATATAGTATAGTCTTAAATAAATATTGACTAAAATTAAGATTAATAATACTGACCTTCAAGACCCCTTAGACATTGCAGAAACTTTCAATGACTATTTTGTAAATAATGTCACTGAATCTAATGTATATAGCAAATTAAACCGCAAAATAAATAAATATGTGGGGACATTTCACACACGGCCACCTGATCCCAAACTAGGCAGAGCCTGTAATATGGGTACCAGACAGCTGATATACATACATAGATACATAATATAATATATAAATAACATCCAGTCACAAGGCAAACACAAGTGCTCTTCACACAAATGTTTGCCCTGGGCGGGATTCGAAAACGCGACCCCGAGCTTCGCAGGCAGGTGTACTACCGACTATGCTACGGGGCCGACATGAAAATCTACCCGTATTCCATACAATAAAGATATTCTATTCTACCAATTGCTGGAGTGACCGCACGCTATCTAGATTAATATGATGTCACTAACAGTTTGGATTAGTGTTATCTGGTCATTACCAGATAAAACTGCATAATCTGTTTTCGCTGGTGGAGAGAAATTATAAACTAAACACTAGTTTTGGACTGTGGCTCTGCTTGCGTGGATATATTGATTCAGTCCCTAAATCGTTACGGCTCAGCGTCCTTTTTATCTTGACTAGTAAAAAACCTGTAGGTATAACGAGATCCTCTAAGCAACAGTAAAAACATAAATGAAAATATTATATTATAATATTATGGAGAGGGCTATGCTCGGGGTTTCTTTGAAGGATCCCTTTATTATGATTCGTAATGAAGAGATCCGACGTAAAACGAAAGTAACCGACATAGCAGAAAGGATTAGCAAGCTGAAGTGGCAGTTGGTCGCAGGCCGTTGGGGCAGACGAGTTCTGGAGTGGAGACCATAGATTGGCACGCGCAGGGTGGGACGCCCCGCCGCCAGATGGACCGACGACCTGAAGAAGGTGGCCGGAAGCGGCTGGATGCGGAGGGCGGAGGACCGGGTGTGGTGGCGTTCATTAGGGAAGGCCTTTGTCCAGCAGTGGACGGCTAAGGACTGACATGATGATATTATAATAGCCTTCTCTCTTTGTGCCGATGAAAAAACGTCTATAACGACGCAAAAAAGCGTAAACTCTATAACCCATATTGATGTAGAATTTGTTATTGCAAATTCACAATCTGAAAACAAATCTACGTCGAATGGTTTGGATCCAGTGTCTTTCTACGGGTATTAATCGTAGACACACGGGGGCTAGACCATTCAACGTAATTTTTTTTTCTTGATTCCGAATTTGCAATAACAAAAAAAATTTCGATGTGGGTTACTGCGTTTATGCTTTTTTGTGCCGATATATTGCTGCCGTGTGGTTTCCGGTAGAGTAGAATAGGACCACTCCAACTCTTCCCGTGGATGTCATACAAGGAGACTGAGGGAATACATTATAAAACATCAATCAGGCCTCCCGAACCCGTCTGGCCAGCGCGGGGAGTGTAGGCCAAATCCTCCGTCTGTCTCCGGCAGATGAGAGAGGGTTGTGCTCCTGCAGTGGAGTAAAAATAACCTGATGATGATGATGATTGACTTGCCTTTCCTCATTTACACACCATGTATAACATAAAAGCAATCCAAGCGCCATACTTATATTTAACAAGCACTTAACTAAATAAATTACTATAAGAATAAATCAAGTTTTTGCAAATCTCGTGGAACTCTGCAATACATGAGCAGTGTCACGAAGTGCCAGGATAGTTTATTTAGTAACAAAGCACGCGATGATTTCATTGCTTTAATGAGAAGACGATTCCCATGATTGCGTCAGCATTCTGTGATCAATAAACAACAACGGTGTTTTTTTTATGTTTAAGTTATACGGATTTCCTTACGAATCGAAAACTATAGGTATCTGTTTAAAAGTATACCTTTGGGTGTAAGTTTTTCAGTAGTACACGTGCATATGATCGCGGCAGGTCAAGTTATAGACGGTTCTGAACATATCAAATCTTATAACATAAGCTGGTGCTTAAATTAGGAATCAATCACACCATAAACTTAAGTATGTCGAAACAATACTTAAAAGATATAAAATGACATATTATTGAAATAGCATCCGCTCAGTCTCAAATGGTGCAATTACGTGCGTTTACCCTATTATAGACAAGTGATTTCTTATGTGAACATTCCTAAACGATTTGTCGATCCGGCGGACGCTTGCGACGTTACCCAAACTGCTTTTCGCTCGAAGCCTTCATTCAGTGTTGCGAAATGACACGGCCTGCGGACATTTTGGATGTAGAAACTAATTAAATTATAAAAAAAGGCATTTGTAAGCACTTGGCACCACTTGGAGATCTCATATAAGCCTATGTCCACGGTTTGTTGCAGCCGCTGCCACGTCCGATAGTCACATCCTTTCAGGTGAAAATTCGCTATCTTTTTAAACCACTACCTACATAAAATAATATAACAAAAAATAATGGATATGGAGATCAGCTGACACGACATACATGCCATCTAGATTGTAGACGATCTCAATATCAAATTACATTAAAAGCATACATCTAGACTATTTATTTTAATTCTAGTTATTTAAGTTTAAAGCGTAAACTATTTATGTAATGCTACTAATGTGTTTTAAAGTAATACCTAACTAATAGGTCGGAGTTTTTCTGATGCCAACAAAAATAAATCCTAATAGTACAATACGTCACTGACCTCAAACTTTGACAGCTGATTTTACACTTCCAGTATATTTCCAGTGAGTTGTATTTGCATTGAAACTCTATAGGTTTTGGCACATTAAATTGTAGTTTTTAAATAACCTCAAATTTGTATTGACCTAATGTCAGTTTTAATACGATAATGTGTTTGGAGATTTAGAAAAATAATTATTTGACCGGGAGATAAAACTTTAGTTTTACGTCATTCCTACATAGCGTAATCATTAATTCTTGTTTCTTACGGCAGCGTGTATTACAGAAGTCTGTCAGTTGATTCTGGCAGGCTGGTGATGACGATCATGGCAACAACGTCAACAAAGATGCATTTTTTATTACGCATAAAGAAATAATTACTGTGTTGCTTTGCGTAAGTATATGTGCGTACCTTCTATGTCCTCATTAAATTAGATATAATTTCATGAATAACCGTTGATAGAGCCGATATTGTTGCAAAATAGGCAAATTGATTTTAAATTACATTAGTACAGTAATTTACTTATGATGGCACGTCGTACCTGTACAAGATACGTGTACATATTATCTATATTTTACGTGAGATAGGTATAATAGCTGATATTAAACATACTTTCCAATACAAATGGCAAACGAAAACAAATGCTATTAACGTCTCGGAAATAAACAACATAAACAATAGACGATGTTTTTAAGTGGATCTCAAAGTTAACATGGGAACTTATTTTTGCTGCTAGCGCCGATAAAACCTTAGATACTGCATAGCTCCCTATTGACAAAGCTTTAATAGTGTAGTAGTCTAGCGATTCTCAAGTTGTGCATAAACAAATAGACACACAGTTAAATAAATAATGAATCTGCCCTACATACCTTTGCTTGAAGAATGTGACTATATTATAAACAATACAATGAATTTTATTAGTATTGCCTTGGTTTTGAGTCTTCTTCCTCATTACCTTGTTCAATGATTATTATTGCCAAAGTGAATAATCTTTTCAGAGTCGACTTTTTTCTACCTTGACGTGTCTTATCTCCATGCTGATGTCACATGGAACGTGTTAATGCCTCTCATTACCATGTCAGTGTTATCCGTAATTGAATTAACGTGTACTTATTTACCCACCTGCAATTCTTTAATTATTTAGGCCATGCTCACACTAGATACTTTTTGTGACGGCATTAAGCATTGCGCATCAATGATATCAAAATCTGTTGAACAACAATGTCGACACGAAGAAAGTCTACACATATCACTTTTGCCGATCGACCGACAATTCTCTCCAGCTTATTCGGGATGATTCTGTTTTTATTGAAACTAGCTTCGTTCTCTATAAACATGCAACAAAGCTACGTCCGAAGATGTCGAGTAACTTTGTCAAACGACAAAACTGGTCGACAAATGTCGTTCGACATTATCGACCGACAAATTCGATTCCTGTCGCCCGACCTTGTCCCCGTGTCGGGTCGAATGTATGTATAGCTCGCCTTAACGTCATTAGTGTTGATTTATAGAGAAAACTGGTTTAGAAAAGTCAATAATGTTGTTCATGGTTTAACAACAATCGTGAGTATTGTTTACTGTTTATGAAGTTTTTGAAGAGTAAATATAGGAACAGTCTTTGCGTCGCAAAATAGATGGTTACGTACAATCGGTGATTATTGTTTTCCTTCCTATTGGAATAAAATATTATTGAAAAGGTAGCTAATGTCATTTAGTTATGTGACTTTGTTTATTGATCCATTTATTTGAAGTAAATTAATTTTACTTATATTAAGTAAAAATTGTTCCAGTTCTTATTAGCTACGTTTTCTTGTTCAACATAATAGATGTTATTTAAAAGTATTAAATTAAAAGTGAGAGTGTATCCTTACTTTACTTGACCTATTTGATCTGCCTTTGTTTTATTGTCTTATTTAATTTTGCTGTTCTTGTAAAAGTGACGTTTCTTATTGTGTATATAGCAATTATATTATTCTATTGTTATATAATAATGAGTGACCCTTGACCTCTGTATCTAACAGGTTATTAATTAAAGACGTGTATTTTTATAAAAATTAAGAAAATATATTCGTAATGTTTTAAGTTTTTTTTCGCGTGTTGAATTAACATCCTATCAACACCTATCATATCGGCGGTTTATAATTTATGGCCCAAGGAATCAACTTTCGATAGGAGTGACTCCTCATAAAAATATTTATAGCTTGACAGATTACCAATTTTCCAAACGGTTTTAAACTTTATTCGCTGAAGATTAAGATCAATAGCACTGGAGAATGCTTAAAGATAATGTGCAGTATGTGTTTGGCTAAATATTTATTAGACCGATTAACTTTATAGCCAATTTCATTGCGTGCGTCAGTTTAATGACTATTTAGTTAGTGAGGATCCAATGATGACAATTCATTGACAAACAAAGTATTTTGTTATTTCATCATCAGCCAAAATAGGTCCACTGCAGAACATAAGCCTCCCCAATAGAATGCCACTTTTGGTGGGGTGTCCGTTGGGGGATTTGCCATATTCACCAGCCTTGGCAGGCGGATTGGTGATTTTATTTTTATTTTATTTATATTGCTTATATCGAACTAATATTTGTTAATAATTTCGTGCAAGAGTACAGTAGAATCGATTGAAACCCATCCCAAATTTTATTAAGCGTAGAAACTCAGTAACATATTGTGATAAACTTTTTTTAGGGCCTTTTGGAAAGAATTTAATTTTTTTATTTTTCATAAACAAATTTAACTTCTCGCTCACTGCGACTCATTTTGTATAAGAAGTACTGTTTCAAACTCTTTAAGTATTAGACGACGACGTTTGTTAATGGTTTTTTGGATCCATAGCACAGTGTCCAAGTCGATTTATGGTCAACTGCGAAAACACTACCAGTTTCGTTCAGATCACGTTTTGTTCAAAGGTCTGGTTCTAGAGGTCGCCAAACATGTTAGCCGGAACCTAGATGTGTTTCGAGCAACACGGCAGTGGGTCAAAGGCTAGAAGACCGCGAGTGATTAAATAATTAATCATCGCCTGCAGAAAAGTAGCCACTCCCTGCATGTCATGGGTTTTAAATTCTCTGGACGATACGAGATTTAGTCGCTTTTTCGCAGTTAGATATAAAGCGACTTGGACATTGTGCTGTGAGGTCAATTCAAAATCACATAAAAATAATAATATTGACCGCCTCGTTGGTCTAGTGGCTTGGTCACTGGACTCGAGCGCCAGAGGTCGTGGGTTCGATTCCCACTGGGGACAGACAACTTTGTACAATTTGTACAAGCTGGTCCCGGTCTGGATGTTATATTTGTGAATTGTTCTATTCTTGTTTAATTCTCAAGAGAAAATCCTAGTTTGGAATTAGACAAGTGTATTATATATATATACATTTATTTATTTATTTATAATGGTAAGAAACCAGAGAACCATATAGTGTGGTCGATTTATTTTGAAACCGCATATAACATTTAACAGTCTCCCGCGGAGCCTTCAATACTTGCCAGCTAAAAACAAGCTTTCAATATTAATATTGTTATTTTGTCGAGACCCTTTCGCCGCAAAAAGAATTGGACAAACCAACACGTTTCGATCAAAGCGAGTCAGAATTTATGTTCATCTAATCCGAATACCATTAGTCCCGAAAGTTGAGTCTGAATGGGTTAGGGTCCGTTTAGACTATTCGATAAATCGCAGCAGCAGGGTGGGACGATTTTAAAATGGTGGCCGGAAGCGGCTAAGTGCAGAGAACGGAGGACCGGGTATGGTAGCATCGGCAGTCCAGCAGTGGACGTCTATTATCTGATATGACGATGATGATGATGCACGCTATCTTCTTATTCTTCTTGCTGTATCCTTAGCAGGGACATATTGCCCTCAATAAGGATTTTATTCAGATCGGCCTTTGGCCTGCCAGCTGACATCGACGCAAAAAAGTGAAAACGCTAAAACCCATTACGATGTCAATTCCCCTTTTGTTTACAAATTCGGAATCTGAATAAAAAAACTACGTCGTATGGTCCAGCTCCCATGTTTCTTCGACTGATAGAAAAGACTTGGGACCTATTCAACCATTCGACGCAGATTCCTTCTCTGATTCCGAATTTGCAGTAAAATGGGATTAAAATCGGTGTGGGTTACAGCGTTTCCACTTTTTTTGTATTCAGACTGGAAGCCTGCTGCTTTGCTCAACCGATACGTTGTATAATATAAATATGATAACTTAGCTACACATGTATGCAAATACACAAAGTTATATAGGTATTTATTTAAATTACATACAGATCTTTGGAAAAGGTCATGGGGATTTGATATTATTTATTTACGTATTGTGTTCGTTTGTTTTGTCTCACTTATTTGAAGGTAAGCTTCTGCAACTTTCAAATGAATAGTATTAATTTAATTCCACTAAATGCTTACGAAGTAGGTATCCAGGTCAGAGAATACTAAATATTGCGAAGCTGAATTAACATTAGTACCAGGCATCTTTGTCATTCAAATAATCGTTTATTTTATAATAGGCTTTCTTACAAAGTTGTTTTTAGTGTGAATCTTAAACTTTCTGTCCGTCATATTTAAGATATCCTCTGATAGTTTATTGTCGCGTATACATTGCCCCGTGAACGATTTACTGACCTTACTTAATCTTAACCCTGGTAAAACAAGCTTGTATGGAGTGTCGGGGTTGTGTGTGCCCAGGTCTAGGATAAAGAGTTATTTTGTATCGCAGCGTCTCTAGACCATTGTATAGACTGCCTAACAACCGAAAGTACACGTCAAACATCAAATTTATTTTGCTCCACAACGTTCGAGGAGTATCTTATTGTAATTTATCGCACACGAAATAAATTCGGGTGAAATGCCCGTGGGCCGTGGCTTGTCCGCAATTTGCAAACATTGTGGTGCGGCAGCTGAATCGGTTTTTCGTATCTTAAAATACTTTAAATAAATAAATATTACATATATTCATAACATACACTTGTCTAATCCCAAACTAGGATTTTCTCCTGTGCTATGGGAATTAAACAAGGATAAGACAATTCACAAATATAACATTCAGACTGGGACCAACTCGTACAAATAGCAAGAGCTCGTTTGTTGATTCCCACTGGAGATAGACAACTTTGTACAATTTGCACAAGCTGGTCCCGGTCTGGATGTTGAATTTGTGAAATGTCAAATCCTTGTTTAATTCCCACAGCACAGGAAAAAAATCCTAGTTTGGGATTAGACAAGTGTATGTACGTAATATTTAAAAAAACCATAAGTGTAAATAACATTTGTGAAGCACAAACGACAACTATACTTAAAAGTGTTATGTAACATGAAATACTATCTAGACCGCAGTACTATTATGCTTCTGCCGAACCTGTTAGCGATTTATGATTCTTTTTTTTATTTGGTCATTGCGTTTTAAGGGCCTTTTGTGTTTCTAATAATCCAGAGAAAGGTAAGAGGTCTGGTAGGATTAAGTTGGTCTTAATATTCGGCGAGGCAATTTATCATGATAAAAGACTGGTTACTTTCGGTGATATTTTTAAAAAAGAAAATGCCTCGTTCGTTAAATATTTATTTTTATTCTTCTTAGTGGGTATTCAAATCACAAAAGATAAGTACCTATACGTATATAAGTTCTTCATTGTTTTAAGGTATATGTATTGACTGTTTAAATTACTATTGGATACTTAGATATAAATTTTTGTCCCCTCGTTCGTTTTTATGGAAAGTACAAAGCATAAATTTGAATATAGTTATTGAGAAAAACGGATTTTCCTATAACCAACCTTGATTTCAAAGCAGCAGATATGTTTTCCTACATAAAAGATAAAAATAATAAACATACAATAATAAAAAAATATGTTAAATAATAAATTGTTATTTTTATGATGGATATATTTTGGAGAAAAGCAGACTACAAAAGTATTCTCAGCAGTGAAGATGTGTTAGGGCAAACATAATAAGTATTTAATAAATTGGTATCTAGTCCATCATCATCAGCTAAAACACGTCCACTTCTGAACTAGGCTTTCCTGATAGAATGCCACTTTTAGTGGGCTGTCCATTGGGAGATTTGCCATAATCACCACGCTTGGCAAGCGGATTGGTGATCGCAGTAATGATCAGGAGAACGCTGTGTGTCACCTTGAGGACACCCACCACGGGAAGATTCGGGGTTGTTCTCTTCTGAGCCGGGAACCACACTGCTACCTAAGCTATATTTTAATTATTTTATAGCTCAAAGCCCAGTCGATGCGCGTTATTACTATTTTTTTTAATTTTAACGTTTTAAAAGTATAATTTGATAATAACCGTCAAACCAAAACGCTCGTATAAACTCACAATTCGATAACTGACCCGCAACAACGTAATGGGACATTTTCCCATGAATTTTAAACTTTATTATTAGTTCCCATTGTTAAATGTCGAAGGGATTGGTCGTCGATAAATTCCGGTTCAATGATTGCTTTGTTTGACCCTAATTTTATTCTCGTCGGAGTTTCGAAATGTTTCCTTTCTGCGTACTTCGTCGGAATTCGTAAATAGAAGTAAAGTATCAAGTTATGCAGCCTGTGTTATACGTCCCACTGTTGGTCATAGCGACGAGAGCAGAATAGTGGACTTAGATAGGAAATGCATAACAGTGCGAAGGTGAGAACCCATTATTATTAAAAAAACAAAACTAGTCCGCTAGCTCCGCTCGCGTGGACTACAGAATTAATATTCCCTCTTCCCATCCTCTTCCCTCTCCTTTTTCCCATATCTTCCATGCCCCCCATCCACTTTTTCCTTCTTACCCACGCTCCAAATGTAGTCCTAATTCATCGCCATCTGAATTTCCTCCAAGCATAATGTGTAGAAAACTTAAAATTCGTATAACTTATTACTGACTAACCGATTGCGATTAAATAAAGACTTAATGTTACAGCGAATTAAGCCCAATGTTTTATGAAAGTTCTATTAGAATTGGTTCAGTAGTTTTTAAGTGATGCGTGCACAAACAAACAGATAAACAGACAAAAATCCAAAAATGATCTTACTGTATTCTATTAAGTACTTATCCTACATTTAAAATATTTTGAATATACAGACAGATTAGATAGGATAAATAAGATACGGGAAGTTGACATTTTTATTTATTACATAAATACAAAACTCAAGTAAAGGACCCTTTAAGTATTCAATGTATATTCGACTTATGTTCCTTTTGGAGTTATTATAGTTATTTTGACTTGTGAGACTTTATCTTTCTGAGTCCACTTATGTAGAACGATTAATCCGAACCTATCTGCATGTTAGTCAGGGTCTTAATGTACGTATGCACACATCGATGATCAGTGCGTAACGATAGAACTAACACAATATAACGCATAAAATGAAATGTAAGCGATTTAGAGAAGGAGAGGAACAGTATACATATCAATCCTGCACATAATTTGATTGAAATATAACAATGCTGCCTTATTACGAGGATAGAGGTACTCACAGACATCCTGAGAACAATCGATAGGGTTATCAGTCCGATTTGATGACACGAACAATAGGGTTGGATTTCTGCCTCGTGTGCATGACTTTGTATTAAGGGTCCAATTAGTTTGATGTGTCTCCTATTGAAATTGTTTTCGGCTTGGATTTGGTAATGCGTTTTAAAATAAGTACACACAGTTTGGTAATTTTCTATGTTTTTTTAGTAAAAGCATCATCATTTAGTACAACAGCTGTAAGGTTGGCTGGAAGAAATCTCTTTTAGAGATAAGCTCGCCTTTGTACACAAAATTTGTAACTGTATTTACTTTTAAAATTTGTGGAATAAAGAATATCATCATCATCATCATCAACAGCATTTAACATAATTTGGTAAAAGACATCTTTTATACAAATTATATGAAAGATACAACTGTCTTCTACCAATGGTACGATATGTAATATGTATCTCTCTCTGCCCTCCCTCACTCCAATTATTGTCTTAACTCTTCGCAATTCGAACTTACACTTACTACTCCGACTCTCGACTCCTTTCTTGTACTAATGCAAAGTGATTTTAAAACAAATGCATCTAAACTACAGATTGAATAAGTCGATTGCGATGAAATTAAAACTAAGTGATACTTCAATTTAAGCCCTATGTTGTTTTTTTCTGAAAACACCATCCGAATCGTGTCAGTAGTTTTTACATGCGTGCACAAACCGACACCAGAAATGATCTTAATGCAGTCTATAACTTACCATATCATTCACCCCCCTCCCACCAGTTCATATAGCAAGATTTTCATTTTTATTGCATGAATTTCTTTTGGTACTGACATTTATAAATTTAAGTTGATCTAATCAGTTAATCACGTTATTATTTTATTCATAATCGAATCAAAAATATCTCGTTACATATTTGAAAGGATTTGTGACCAATCATTATTTCCACATCGTGCGACAAAACATCCATAATTTTAGTTCAGTTGACTTTTTTCGTTTAAACTAGAATCGATAATGGTCTCATTAATATTTTATCGCAGTGGCTGGCAACCCCTGTGGGTTGGGTTATGACGTGGTTGGTGTCCATCGACCAAATAAATCCACCATTGTCCTCTTAATTGACCGTCGATTTATTTGGTGGACTATGACGGGCAATGAGTTGTTAGGGTTGTCATACTTTAACTAATATTTTTCGATATGTTCTTCGTTGTAAATATTTAAATAAATAAAATCATTAAATTGAAATTGTTGGAAAACGATATAAAATTGTAAACATTTTTGCCAGTTAAATATCCGGTAAAATATATTAAAACACTGGTTAGGCAGAAAATGTTTAAGTAATAATCTTCTTTGTATTGGTTCGTTTTGTGCGATATTAGAAATTTTTCGTTACAAACAATAGCAGTTTTTGTTTAATCAATACCTACATCAGATTTTTCCCTAGATACTCGTAGCAACCCTATTGTGACCTATGGAAATTTTGTGCCTTTTTGTGCTTCAATTAGTTTTTTTGTGGCTAACAATTATATGGGTGCTATTGTTATTTTTTATGAGTCTTTAGTATCATGTTAACGTATCTAAGTTATTATATTGTTATTCATTGATACTACCGCCTCGCTGATTGAAACGGCATCGACAAGTGGATATATAAATAACAGGTTTATTCCGCCTTACATATTATCAAACAATGCCTGTCATTTGAACGTCAGTTTTAGGCAGAAGCCTTTTGACGTCTTCTGTACATCTTTTTCATTACATTGGTTTTTTTTAATGGTGCACACAATGAAGCACGTTTTGCTAGTTACCAGTAAATGTCATCGTTACTCCGCTCTTCAAAAATTCTTCTCGTATATAAGTTTATCCTTACAATAAAAGCCAATTAAGTGTTAATAGACATGGCCAAAATATATTTATATGAAATGGTTTTGTTGCTGGTTTAATGTATTTTGTAACTATTGAATGAGAAATATATTTTTTCATTAATTTCTGATTCATAATTTTCAATATAATTGTTATCAAATATTACGGTACTATCATATGCAAACATTACCATATAGTTCGTTGATTTATTGAAGTCATTAATACTAAGAAGAGCAGAGGACCTAACACACTACCCTGTGGTACCCCATATTTAACAATTTTAGAATTAGAGGTATATGTTATTTTTGTTTTGTTTTATACTTTTTATACAATGACGAATATAAGTGAACACTTAAATATCTTCCATTGCCTGTGACCAATCCGTAATTGCTGAAATATCTCGTACTGCGAAGGCTCTTAGCTATAAACAAAGGAAAAACGGAGATAAGACATTTGCATCGCTACGTAAACTCAATATTCCCGAAATCGGATCCTCGGCATCTTCATAGGCCATTTTCGGGAGATAGAGGACGCCTGTCTAGAGATAGGGCAAGGCAACAGGGTCTACGCCAGAGATGCATCGTCTAAGAGGCGCAAAATGTGATTTAAAGTAACTCATGATGTACCTTTTCTAGTTCTATTGCTTGCTTGCTTACTTGTTTCCTCCACAGATGATGTATCATCATCCAAAGCTACCACAGCTTTGGATATTTACTGAATTACCAAGGATTGCTAAAGCAATAAGAAAAAACCTACTGACTGATGATAATTTTAACTTTTGGCATTGTCAGTGATGCTACTCAATTCACAGTATAGTCCTATAGTTTAAAATTTGGTTTGGTTATATCGTTGTAGAAAAAAACAAAGTAGAGGCAAAGGCATATACTCGTAAGCTTACCCCTACCCTCAATAAAGATTTTTTAAAAATTCACACTTTGTTCATCGGTTTTATATATGGCTCTGCTATTTCTTGTAGATAGTGATTATAGATAGTGATAATATTACATAGATAATCAAAACTGTATTATTTGCTGTCAACGGATCGGAATCAATCATAATTTAGAATAATTTTACAAGTAGAATTAATCTCGGCTTTCACCTTTTGTTGAGAGGCGCAAATTAGCTTCATTCTTCTTGCTTGGGGCGAAAATATTCCTAGCTACATCTCTGGGGACTTCTATCCATTCTGCGGTGATGTTATTCAAATGGGCACCTAATCTAATTCAGAAAAGCGTTCCGGTTGCCCGAATAAAAACGGGAATAAAGGTATAGTCACACTATTCGAAATGCGATTTTGTTACCCAATTCGTTACGGTATAATAAAGTGGATACGTGCTTTAGTTTATTAGTAGTGACGTCATTGTATTAAACCGCCTATTTAAACCGCAAATAATTGATTTGGGTCTGAATATTGTTTGTTTTTGTATTGTTTCCGATCTTTGTAGGGAATTCGGGTCGTCAATGTTCATTTCAATTGAATTATTATGTCACATAATGAAGTAGAAAGTTCGGATTTTCGTGTGTTAGGTGTGTATATACATTTTGTAACTGGGTAGTTAATGAACTGAATAGTAAAGCTACAATAGTAACGTTTTATCTCAGATTTATAACGATTGTGCTTATTATAGCTATTCTAGAAAAGAATTATATTAACATTATTCTTAGCTTAGTCTTTCCCAAATGTCACTTGTCACTTGATATGTTGACCGATATTCAGTTTTCCATCGCGTGAAAATCCCTTTAGAATGACATGATTGTCAAACTGTGATAGTTATTTTCTTTGTTAGAAACTTGGAAGCCGTTCAAAACCTCAATCTCATACGATTCCTTTTAAAAATACATCAGTTACCTTGTAGTTTTCCTGTGACAATGGTGTTACTAACTGAATGTGAAATGACACTAAAATGCTAGGCATAGTTTTCTTACGCCTACCTGGTTTTATTTTTGATCTAGCTTATTCTCCCGGCTCCACACGCGTTACCGAATAAAACTTTCTGACTTCTGATTTTTCCGACTTGCTTTATTAAAATCGTACTGCTTGGCTGCGTCACTCTCAGTTTGATAATTGATAAACTTGAACCTTTCTTAAGAAAGGGCTTGGTGTAACAGTGATACCAAATAAACATCATATATTTATTAATTTTACATTAAGTAAACATAATTAAGACAAGGATAAAAATATTTTAATTCTCTAACTTTCACTGGTTGTGTTAGCGTATTGGTAATTTTATTTAATCTTGTTATTTATGTATGTTGTATTTATTTGAAACTATTTGTGCATTAGCTAAAAAAATATTAATTACACAAATCAAATCAGTTCAATGCTACTTCTCTACGACAACGACTAAGCAAAATTAATGACTTTCAGAATAATGAATGAAGTGTGTATCAAGAAAATACATAAAGAAAATTAGAAAATTAAGATAGAATATTTAAAGACCTATGTCCGACGACAAAGACGTCTTTCAAAATTAACATCACAGTGTTTCACGTGTCGAATGCCAATCATAATTCTACCGGAAAAACTAATTAAAACCACGTCCAATTTCATGGTGTCCATTCCCCGGGTTCGGGACGCCACCGGCGCGGGCGCAATATCGCGAGTGTTTTCTTTCAGTTTTACGGTCCAGTAAATGCGCCGACACTGCTTTGATCTATTTGAAGAGATTCGGCCTTAACGTCGTGTGGCCTGTATAGTGAGACAAATTAATGTCCGTTCGGCTGGACGTTAGGGTCTGTACTCAATTTCTCTTTCTATTTTATACTTCCGTTGGAATATACCTATCGTTTGCAATCTTTTACTACATTTTCGTTTATTCACTTCAATATTACTACTGATTACTAACTTTTAGATTTATAAATCATTTCGCTACTGTATTTCACACGTAGTAGGTCAAGCAAATACTTACATTGAAAGGTACCACCTACCTACGTACCTCACCTTCTGCATTTCTGCCTATATTTAAAATTTTCCAGGTTCTACCACCCAGGTTTATTAATATTTACCATCAGTGGATTGTCTTCATTTTTCTACTTTAACTCACAAAAATCTAGTTTGTAGACTTATCTACTAGCAAATGAAAACTGTACGTTTATTTTATATGCTTTGTAGCTATCCGTTTTCATGAAGGAGGGATAAAAGTTGTCTTATGTGCTCAGTTAAACAAAGACATTGAGTTAGGGGTGCAATGTCATGTGCCAAATTAAAATTTTGCATTACATCTCGTATATTGTGGACGCAGACTTAGGACGTCGTCTTTAAATCTTTATTTAATAAAGGAGCAGATGTCTTTCGCTCTGACACCAGTGTCAGGTTAACCAATCTCCCAACCATGCGTGATAATAGCTTTCAATCAATGACTGGCACTGGTCATTCGATCGAGAACCTCGATTGAGGATGGTCGTCAGTTAGGAAAACTTCCTAATCAACATTCTGTAAGTATCTGTTAGCAGATTGCAAATTATGGGTTTTATTTTGTAACTTTGCAAGGAAATCTTCACTTCTCGAGACATCCACAAAATCCGAGAATTATTGTTATTTAATATTTGAATATCGTTAATAGTTTAAGCTGTAGTTTATACGTGATTCTCTTAAAAATAGACTGACAATAACTCTAAAATGTGTTGTTCTCTTTTCTACATATAGCTTATCTAAAGTCCCCAGTATTCATGTTTCTCGAAAACATTTTTAGTATACAGACTTATGTATATTGCTAGTAGTTTTCGTATGCGTAACTCCTTAACTACTTCTCGATTATGATGGTCGAAAAGAAATGTAATAGATTCTACTGTGTCTGATCTTACTAGCAGACTTGTGTTCAACCTATTTCTAGTTATTATAGGTATGTCTAACCAAAATGTTTTTTGTTGTCCCCAGGTACATGTGATTAGTGATACAAGTCGAGTACTAATGCTCACGCACTTGTGCCGATAACAGTGTCAGTTCAGTGCTAAGTGGATGTGGAACGTTAGCTGATCGAGCTGGCGTGGTACGGGGCCGGCGGGGGGGCGATGCAGGCAGGGGGGGGATGGTTTGTCCCGTGGACGATGGGGATGCAGAAGTTTGCGGTGGCGCTACCGATGGGTGGCGTGGTACCACTGGTGCCACCGCTGCTGGCTGCCCTGCCGCCCGCACCCCCGCCGTTGCGGCTCATCGCCCCACCGCAGATGCAGCATCAGGCCCAACCTGGGAGGAAGGTAGGTTGATGACTGCAGCTGACATAAATAGTTATGTAACTTTGGTTACAACAGCAGTCGTCAAACATGCAATACTTTTTGCGTTGATTTTAGTAGAACCTCGTATTGTCGAAATCTCCGACTGACAAAAGAATAGAGGATAGAATAAGTAACCTGAGAGGGTTTTCTTATGTGTAATTTTCTACTTGAAAAACGATTATAAGGGCTATCGTCTGTACTCTGGGGACCAATTCCTCGAGTCGTAACGATCTCATTCCTATTTTAAACATCCGTTTTCGGACAAGATATTCCTCTGACATGAAGTCTGCTAGGTTTCTGAAGTTTTTCCTATTTCATCATAAACATTTTTATTAAGTTTTTGTACTGCCTGTTTGCCAAAAATACGAATAGTTTAATAAAAAATATTGGTGTAGTTAGAAAATTTCAGTACTGACTCGTATTTATTATTTTAATTCCACTTTATGCGCTAGTGACAAATTTGCCTTTTTCTCTGCAACCTTCATGATAAGGGCCGAACAATTCAGGCATTGTCTAAAATATCAATAATAGAAAAAGGCGCTTTGACAAGGGTTTGCCTATCTTTTAGTATAAGGATAATTTATAGTACTGTCAACTAACCTATTTTGAACCTAGAACTTATTATGGGGGAAAATTGTCACTGTGTCTTTGGAAGATAACAGTAAAATATTGGTTTATAAGTTTTTCCTTAAAAGGGTTTCGCATTTTTTAAGACGTTACACTGTTGAAATTTCCATCATACTTTAGAAACTTACATCTTACTAAGATATTACAGATTTATTATCTTTTTTAATTTACACTACAATCTACATAAATATTCCAACCTTTAGAAATATTACACGTATTTATAAAATCTTCCATGGCGCCTCCAATGTATTTGACTCTTGTTATAAAAAATGTTCTAACAAGTCGGTATATCTATAGACTACTTTATCTGTGTCATGTTTACTCGCTATTAATATAGTGGTCCTATTCACTGGACTAGTTAGACTTGTCCTAAAACTTGTTCGGTCTAGGTCTAGAGCCATAGACGATATTTTGATCGTTATCATCTCGAGGCTTGCTAATTACCATGCTTATAAACATCTGCAATTATTCTTTTGAATATATCTGTGTTTGATCGTGGTCTATCAAATTAGTGCGCTCCTTTTGAATTTCCCACGGGTGTTTTTTTTTTAAACTTATACTCAATGTAAATTTCAGTTTCTTCTTCGTCTCCTTGTAGTATTTATCGATCTAGTTACTGCTCAATATATAGTCCTCTTTCTCCTGCCTCTATTCTGTGCATTTCTGAATCACCAGGACTCAGATGTATGATATGTACTTAACTTTTTTGTGATTTTTTTTGATTCTGAATAATACGTAATTTGTAGTTTTAAATAAAACGATTGTTTTCGTTCGCTAGTGTTTAGTATATGGTTTTGGTTATTATGAAGTTGCGCCATTTTGTATTATATTTCTTAACTTTTTCTCAAAACTATTGATGCATCGTCCATAAATCGCTCTAGCTATTCTTCTACACCACGCCTTTCTTAAGTAATAGGTTCTAGTCTAGGCCATAGGTAATGCGACTAATAGGCTCGACGACGTGTCTCGGCTTAACCACGTTTGTGTATTCTGTGTTCTATAGATATAGCTACCTAGCTATTGTGAAAGATTTATACATGTGACTCCACAGGTGCAAAGGTCATTGAACGTGCAGTAAAGGTGCTTTAAGAATTATGTAATGTTGGAGAGTGATACGTTCCACCTGTACCTGTTGCATTTTTTTTTAAATACCTATTCAAAAGTTAACAATACGTATGAATAATTCAACAATGAATGAAGGTATTACTAATAAACAATATTTTTAAAAACCTTCATTTGTTTCTAAAACGTTACGACGTAAGTAATTAAGTTGTAGTTGTTGTTTAAATTATTTGGAAGAGAATTACATGTTGCAAGTAAAAATATTTATCATGCAATATATATATTTGGTATATTATAATTTTATTATGTATCTCAATAATGTTTTCAACTACATAGATATATGTAGTTGAAAACATTATTACTTGATACAAACATTACATATACATACATGATGTATATGTAATGTTGATGATACATATCATTACATGACACAAAATTTAACTTATGTACAGTGGCGATATGAAAGGGTTGGTCATCCTAAATTGTATTTGTACTAGTGCAAGAACCAGTATTGCCAACATTTCAATAAATATTAAGTCTTGTTTACTGTTTTACGGATTCCATCCTGTCTACAGAAATGACACCCTAATTGAAACTTTGTTATCAAATAAACAAGCATATTTTTCCATGCAACAGTTTGTTTTGTGTCATAGTTTGAAAAGGTAACCTGTGCTCGCGACATGTTAAAGAAATGAATTGGGAAACTGAAGAATATTTTAATTCTACCACTGGACATACTGTTTCTTTCTTCAACCCCTTATTATCAACATCATAAATCATCAACGATGGATTTGCTTCATCAAAATTCGTTATTGTTTTTTTGCGATTCTAAAATTGAAGACTTTAAAATTTACATTTTGTTTTGACAGTTGCACCTCTTACGAACATCTTTATAATTACATATTCCTTAAGTTTTTGGTTCGTACTCATAATTTAAACACGACCCTATGCAAGCTAAGGCTGCATATCCACTACAAATGCGATATCTATTGACTTGTATTTCATTTAAAAAATTATTTTCAGTGTAAGAGTTAAATGGTCGTTGATAGGTGGATATGGGTGCTTACTTACTTTTACTTTATGGTTTAAGATTATTTTTATTGTCATAAGAAACACATTTCACTTACAAGAGAAAGGGAACTAAAATTATATTATGTTCCAAACTACTGAAATACAAAGAAGCGGGTAGTTATTATAATATAATATACATAAAGCATAACAATCAGCCAAACACAGACACTGTACCACTACTTATCAATGTAATGTGACCAAGATATACTAAGAGTGTAATCAACAAAACTAGAAATGGCTCGACTTTAGTGAACATATTTAAATAGCGTAGTTTATATTTTCAAAAATTATATATAATAGATTTTCTGAAGATTCAATTCAGAAATCTAATAAATTACATTATTAGACCAGTGCCTTGTTATCTTATCCGCATTATGATTAACTGATCGCAGCCGTAATCTATTCCCGGTTTTCCATAATCTGTATATATATATCTAATGCTAGTTGAACCATACTTGTCATTTCCAAACAGCTTCTAAATTATATCGTGACCTCTGCTTCGCTTTCTATGGAAGTTCAACTTAAAACGAATGCGTTCTAAATAAAATTAACATGTTACCTGATATACAGTTGGCAACCTTAATAACAGTGGTTTTTACCTTATAAATCATAATATAATTGTTATGATGGGCCGTGGCTGACGATCATTTGCTGACACACCCGCGAATTAGTGCCCCGGGTGTTTTATTTCGCATTCGCCGCCGATTTCTTTCGCCTTTTATGATTGAGTGACCTAATATTGCACGAGTGAGATATCAAATGTTATAAAAATAAGATGTGGGATGTTGCTTTTTACGCGGCTTTCAAAAGATAAAAAAGATAAATCTATAATTTTCAAATCGTGGCGGGATTTTTTTTTATCTTAATTAATTTTACTGTTCCTATATAGAATCAGCTAATATCATTTTGACCCATAAAATGATGCTATCCCTATTGCACTATCACACAATCAACAAGTGTCGTGTTGATTATTATCATTATTTACCATTTATATTAAGATTCTGGAAAATTAGCAAATTAATTAAATAACAAATATCACAATGTGTCACAATGACAATTAATTAAAAGACGCCTTGCAAATGTCTAATGCAACGCATACATTCACATCGTTTAAAAACGGGACAAAACACTTGGATTTTCGTCTATACCACGATCTTACATGATCTGTACATTCATGAACTTTTAAGGGATTCGTAGTCCTGGAAGTCGCCAAATATGTTAGGCAGAACCTATGTGAGATTCCTAGTAACAAGAGACTGGGTCAAAGGCACTCCGCTAGAAGACGACCTACAAATAATTAATCTGCAGAAAAGTAGCGACTCCCTGCATTTCATGTGTTCTAAAATCCCTGGACGAAACGCAATTACCATCATGTATTTCGCAGTTAATGTAAAAAAACGCCATTAGGCTTCCAATTACTGCGGTCCATCAGTAGGGCTTAAACGTTTAAAAAATAACAGGTCCTATTAATCTATGTAGGAACGGGTAGATACAACCTCCATTATGCCTTCTTAGCTCTGAGTTAAACTAACTGGTAATTTGTGTTAAATTGTAGGCGATAGGTAAGGTAGCAAACTGCGAAGTTGGTAATTAATAATAAATATTTCGTATACACATTACTCGTCTAATCCCAAACTAGGGATTTCTCCTATACTATAGGCATTCTCTTTTCCTACTTCTACTCTTAACTTCTTTAATTAACTTTACCTGGGGCACAAGATAGCGTAGAAACAGTCCCAGGTATTCTCCTACCTTCACTGGGAGGTGTTATGAGTTAGTGTATCTTTTTTGATCCTGGAGGAGGCGGGAATATAGTACATTAAAATATAGTACATTAAGTATGTACTATATTAATATAGTACATTAAGTATGTACTATATTAATATAGTACATTAAGTATGCAATTATATACCCTAAAGTTTACAGAATAGCTATCGTATCATAATAGAAGCCAAAATGGAGTTAGTAGGTTTAAACGTTTTGCTGACGATAACTATCTTTAAAATAATAATTCCATATGACAAAATAAATTAAATCGCAACCAAAACCAGATGATATTTATAAATTAAATCAAAGACAAACTGAGTTATATGTTAATATCGTGTTACATAATACTGAGATACGTAACTGAAAAACTCCAACTGTCAAATTTACAGTAACATGTTTCTTTAACAGCATTTCAGACTGCAAACTATAAAACAGCTCGCACTATCACGATCAATATTTTATATTGTTTAATACTAGACTTAGACCTTTAGTAGATTCATAAATAAAATCAAAGATAAACTGTTAATGTTAATATCGTATCACATAATACTGAGATACGTAACTGAAAAGCTCAAACTGTAAAATGTCCAATAACCGGTTTACTTCAAAAGCATTTCAGACTGCAATTTATATAATAACTCGCAATATCATAATCTATCTGTTATGTTATCTACAATTGGATATAAGCTTGATCAATGCACGTTCGCTTGCCTCACCTGTCTCAAGTTATCTGCCTAGCTCTTAAATAATTTCTTTAGAAGTAGTAGAAAACCTCGTTAGCTTAGTGACTTGGTCTCGACAGCTGCGGACCGATAAGGACAGGGAACTTTGTACAGTTGGTATATGTTGGTCCTTTTCTAATTCCTATTCGCTTAGTGGAGTCGCGGAGGGAAATTGGTGAGGAGGCGGGAATATAGAACATTCCCGCCTCCTCATATAACTCATTAACATATAACTCAGTTTTTCTTTGATTTAATTTATAAATATCATCTGGTTTTGGTTGCGATTTAATTTATTTTGTCATATGGAATTATTATTTTAAAGATAGTTATCGTCAGCAAAACGTTTAAACCTACTAACTCCATTTTGGCTTCTATTATGATACGATAGCTATTTTGTAAACTTTAGGGTATATAATTGCATAGTAGCCGAAATTGAGTTGACAGGTTAACACGTTTAACCAAAGTTGTATTGTTCTTTACAATTGCGATATTTAATGAATATCCAAGTAACAGGGACATATGAAAAGTTTTATATAAGTACTATTGCAGGTACCTATTCTTGTTAGTGTTACCTTTATGTTCATGTCATTTGTGCAATAAATTACTAATACTAAATAGGTGTATTTAAAAAATTAGAGACGGGTCGAAGTGAGGTTTCGCTTTTGGTATTGCCGAACGCGGCAGTTCAACCAAACTTCGGTATTCAGCCGATGTTCGGTTTCAGCGTCGACATTCATTTCAAAAATTTAATTGATTTAATTACTTAGTAATAATGACAATTAAATATTAGTGTCTTAGTATCTTTCATTTCATCGATAATATTAACCTGGTATATAGCTAAGTGAAGGACCAGTACTTACTGCTTCTTAGTTCATTCAACAATTTACAAACATAAAATTTTACTACAGGAAAATTAATTCTATACTAGGTCTGCCTTCTTCGATAAATTAAAGTAAAAAACTGTATAATTATTTGAAAACAAACACACACGATATGCAAGCCTTCGATATGCAATTGAAGAAAATCGGCAAAAGTCACATTCGGTCATCTCTATTATGTTGAAAGATTAATGATAAAATTTAACGATGTTTCAATACATCTCACCACGTCTTAAACGTGTAAATGAGTTAAGTTCTCACAGTGACCAGTATTGGAAAATATTTTTACTTTTTCTATTCCGTAAATGTGTACAATTTCTTGCCGTTTATATTCAAGTGTATCTTGGTTTGAGATGATACTGGAACATCGATACGTCCTCTTTTATTTGTTTACAGCAATTTGCTTTGCATATTCAATACTGGTTGTGTGTACAGGATGTTACAAGATATTGGTGTTGTTCAAATTGTTGTAAACGAGCATTGAATTGTTGTCACTTTTTAACAATTTCTTAAAGTAATACCTACATCATATCAATATATTTTGTCCGACTTTATTCGATTATAAATATTGTTAATGAATATGGTGGTAATCATCATAATCATATCCTAACCTTAAACGTCTACTGTTCGACATATGCCTTCCCCAATGAACACCACCATACCCGGTTCTCCGCCCTACCGCCATCCAGCCGCTTCCGGCCACCTTCTTCAGGTTGTCGATACACCTGGCAGCGGGGTGTCCCTCTCTGCGCGTACCGATTCGCGGTCTCCCACTCCGGATCTCGTCTTCCCCAAAGGCCGTCGGTGGTAGTAATATTACAGTGGTTTTAAGTTCTTTAGTGTAAAAATATTATAAAATAATTCCTATGACGATAAAACTATATGTATCCAAACCCTGCTACACTCTGTATATTACACCGATATATCGCTGTTCGCCTGCGGCGCCGCCGCTGCGTGCGGATTATTAATTGCTTCATTGATTTTTTTTTAAGTTGACATGACAGACCTGCATGAGAACTTCGACTATTTTTTACAGGGCTCGTAAGCGTTGAAATTAATTCGTCTTTTTGTGGCAAATTACAGGGCCGTATTTTGTTTTTAAAACAATTTGCGCCACCTGCATATGTTGCATCTCGTATTTAGCGCTCTGGCACTGTCTAAATCGAACTGCTGCGATGCGATGTCATTACCCACACATCTATGTCTGCCATGCAGACATATCATGACTAGGTAACACAATCCTGTGATCCCGGCTGTTTTCCAGCCCCAAAAACTCCAGGATTGAACTTGGCTAACCCGGTTTTTCGAGATTGCCAGAAATAGGTGTTGTTTGCATTTCATCACACCTTGACGTTATCAAGATTTCATTAAGGGCACTTTATTACGACAAAAACACTTTGTCAGCAATTATTTGCGCCCTCCGGGGACAGTCCGTAGTCAGCTTCAATTTCAGACATCGCCCCCTTATTACGTCACTGGACACAGCTTCTATTTTCAAAGTAGCGCCTTCATCTAGAAATTATTTAACTTGCAAGTATTTACATGCAAGTTAAGCAACTCTGTTATGAGAGAAATAAATTTTTATGACGGACAATTCTGTAGCTTATTAAAATAATGGAGTTGATTACTTAGGACCTAATAGTCTAACCTTTGATATTGGATAATGAATGTAGTCATTTCGCTTGATATAATATGCATTTGACACACGTATATTTATTTTAGTACTAAACAGTAATATGGTACTAAAATAGTAAATGTATAATACGATTATAGTAGTTACTTTATTATTGTATCTTTTTTATTCTTTACGTTCAATAAATAGTAATTGAATTGAACTGAGTATTATTTTAAGTATTTCAGACAAACTCAAATGTCGTCAATACTTAAAATGTCAATGTTTGGGGCTGCAATATTTTGAAAAAATATGCAAAGTAACCGACTTAACCGAAAGGATTAGCAAGCTGAGGTGACAGTAGGCGGACATTTGTCGCAAAAACGACAGCCGGGAGGAAGCCGCGGATCGGCACGCACAAGGTGGGACACCCCGCCGCCATATGGACCGACGGCTTGAATAAGGAGACCGGAGGACCGAGTGTGCTGGCGTTCATTGTGGAAGGCCTATATCCAGCAGTGGACGTCTAAGAGCATAATGATGATGATCACGCTTAAGAGACGCGGACAATTCGTGACAAACTGACAATGGTTATTAATGATGTTTACATGCGAGGACTTGACACGCTTTAACTGAATTTTTTCTCCTATTCAGTACGAATGTCCATTGTCCAATCATAATCTACGAATCAGGTCTTGTCTATTCACTTCCACGTATGGACTCGTGCCCGTTCTACTCGCGTCTCATGCCCATATGTTTTACACATAATACTAGCGCAATTAGCTAGATGACCTTGCTCGGGCGGGCGTGCTGAGCTGATTAAGTTACATTTATAACAGGTCAAATACTTACGGATTATCCATACAAGTCGTAGTTGTTAACTTAAATAAGGGTTGGATTTCATATGACCTTACTTAAGGAGTTTGGTGCGTTAGATATTGATTGGATAATGCCCACCTAATTTACTAATTAATTAGGAACGAAAAATAACGAATTCTCAGGAAAAGGGGTTTTTTAAGGTATGGCCATTTGGTCCCCTCTATCATAGTTGCTGCACAAATTGACATGTAAAACTTTAATTGACAAGTTGAATTTATCTTCAATTAATTATGTATATTATCTGTCGTGTGGTTTCCGGAGACTAGAATAGGACCACTCAACTCTTCCCGTGGATGTCGTACAAGGCGACTAAGGGAATACATTATAAAACATCAATCAGGCCTCCCCAACCCGTCTGGCCAGCGCGGGGAGTGTAAGCCAAATCCACCGTCTGTCTCCGGCAGATGAGAGAGGGTTGTACTCCTGCAGTGGAGACAAAAATAATCTGATGATGATGAATTATGTATAGAATATGCATAATGTGTGTACTATGTTATACCTACGACATTTGAATGCATTGCTGTGTTTAATTTGTTTAGTCCTCAAGTAGTACATAGAGATCGTTGTCTCAAGGTAGGTCACTTGTAGTCTTTTGATTGTTGCACGCAGCATCAAAGTCAAAATCCTTCATTACACATGAGTATATTATTTACATTTATACACGTAACCTTTCTATCGACTTGATCACCGCCTAGATATTAGCGCTGTGAAGAAGAAACGGCACGACAAACTTGCAGCATAATTTTTTTTAAATCAAATGTATATCACCAATCAAGCGCATGTGAGACGCCCCCTGGCTAGATGGAGCGACGATCTGCGTAAGGCGGCTGGCAGTAACTGGATGAGAAGAACCGAGGATCGGGTTCAGTGGCGCACCTTGGGAGAGGCCTATGTCCAACAGTGGACTCTTTCGGGCTGATGATGATGAAATGTGTATACAATATTATTTCAAAGCTAGCAGGTTAATGCCCGACAGTGACCATTTATCATCAGGTGGCTGTCTGCCCCCTTGTCATTTAAATCAATAAAAAAAATTCAACGTAATCTACATAAAACATAATGTTCACTAAATTGAGTTTTATCTTGTTTGCTGTATGGTAGCTAAAGTACTCATTTTTATGATTATTTGAAACCAAATCATGATCAAGTTAACGAGTTGAATCAGTGATAGATAAGGGACAAGAGTTAGTTCAAGGGAACAAGATCTTTGACGATTACTGTTTACGGTTAACAAAATCTTGTTCAAACCTCAAATGGTTACTTTCCAATGTTTTCTACCCTGTATTTAAAACACACTGTTTTCAAGATCACAGATAATTAAGCCACCTCTTGAAAACTTAAAACATCTAATCAATACAAGAACAACCTTGAAAAGTCGCAGAGAGGGGCAGGTATTTAAAATTCGTTACACGTTTCTTTGTTAACGTCTACATTAACAACTTAACACGCTACACTCGAATATTGAATCAAATGTAGGGTTGCCACATTAAAAATACAACTGTCCTGAGATAAAATTTGTGATCGAAATCTTCTCCATTGTATATAAATTTTCTCAATATGTTTACTTTCACCGAAAATCCTGAGGTATGATAATTATCTGCATTTAAGTTGTCAGAACAATGATACGAACCAGGATTAAGTCCTCGACATTACGATTGTCTCTAAAATACCACAATCTCGCGTTGTAAGGTTCACCTAGTTTCTAGGACATCTTGTGCTTAAGAATATCCTTATAAAATACGGGCAAATGACAACCCTAATCGAATGTCGAGTGAATCCAAAGTCAGTATCGATAATTGTTATATTGGTCTGTGTAGATATTATCGATTATTGTCAGACGCGGCGCTAATTTGTGTGAGACCGATTTTAATTACCTCTAAGTGCTAGTATACATTTTGTTACTTCATGCTTTTCACCGGACTAGTGGCAGGGTAATGTTTTTCGCTCGTATGCTCGTTTGCTATGAGTTACAATAGCTTGTTCAAGCTTCTTGTTGTCCTTTTGCAAAGACATAGAGCTCATAATAAGGCTTTTTGTTTAGCTTTCGGTCCTTGGCAGAATTTATAATTGTTGCTAAAAAAATGTTGCTTTAGGTTGAATTTAGAATAGCCGTCTCCCGTGTGACGCCATTTTGGTTTTTAGTGTCCATCTTGCACAGCTGATAGTAGATAGATTATCGCCATTTTGTTCCTGTTTGTAATAACCTTATATTATTACGAAAGAAACTTTCTCAGGTTTTAAAATGGTTTTTGATCTCCTTAATCTCGAATTGATCGTTACATAGTAATTAAGATTTACTGAAGAAATCTCTTATAGAGATCAGTTCGCCGTTTAAATTTATTGCTTTTCCCATAAAAAAAATTCTGTGTTTACACAATAAAAAACTGAATATAATAATATAATATGTAATTGCAGAATTACTTTGAGTACCTATCAAAATATAATAAACAAAATATACCGTTTCAGTAGCTTGCATTTATAATTTCATCCCAATATATTCTATAGTATACTATTCTATAATGTAAATTATATTTACACTTCACCACAACATTGTCAGAAATGCAAACATCTGAATCTGCCATTATTACTCATTCACTGACCCTACCCATATCCTACTTTAACCAACTTAAACGTACGTTTCAGTTGTCCTATCTTTACGTACCGAATATCGTATTTATATCATTGTTAGTGTTAAAATCGAACGTTTTAGTAAAAATACATACGTTTTAACAGCAAATACATCGTTGCACTCTGATACAAATCAGTGGAAACGTTCACAGGAGTCGTGTGCTTGAAAACCAATTTCCGTTTCCTTTCATATTGTACTGTAAGTAGCGCCCTCTACGGCAAATCGTTTTGCGGGAATTTTATGAACTTGCTCTCGTATGGATGAACGGGTTTATAAGAGGTGGATTGATAAATCACACACGATTTCCTGCATAGAATGAGATTACCACGGACTTCTTAGCAATGGTAGATTTAGAAAAATGATGCCTCATTTCGGAGATGATCTCTGTGGCGGAACGGGATAGCTCTCGGACTGCCACGCCGAAGGTTGCGGGTTCGAATCCCGCTAGGGGCAAATATTCGTATGATGAATATGAATGTTTGTACCCAAGTCTTGGATCTTTGTATATTTATTTAAGTATGTGTATCCGTTATCTAGTAACCATAGCACAGGCTATGCCTAGTTTGTAACTGGATAATTGGTGTGAATTTCTGACATATTTATTATTTATTTATTTAATATTGGCGAAAGTTTTCATTGGCTAAAAACGCATTGCGTGCACAAACTAACAAACAGATAGAAATTTAAAAAGTGATCGAAATGTGATCTATTACTTATCCTTATACCCTCCAATTATTATTTTGCCCCTTCTGCAATGTCAATAAAAATATATATATTTTTAATTCTATTAATTGCAATGAAGTTGTATTCAAAACTAAGGAGTTATTCTAAGCCGGGAACCACACGGCTATATGTGTGTGATTCGCATCGATCTTATTGTTCGATGGTAATTGGAGACGCTCAAGATACATCATAAGAAAACGTTCAATGTTAAATCCAGCGATTAACGATTTTTAGGCTGTCATGAGAATTTTCGAAGAAACAAAATTGAAAGTGAGATGAACTCATCGAACACAAGAAATTGATACTTAAGTTTAAGGTTTATAAGTAATATTTTAAATGTTAAAAATATGTTCGATTTCTTTTACGACCAAAGCTGAACTTACACTCCAATATCTTAGTTAGAGACGGGAATAATACTAGAATATTTTTATCGTGGAAAATTACATTTTCTACAGGAAAATATTTATATATATGCTGGTCAGTAGGTCGTTTCCTTTTATAATGCTACAAGCTCCTAAACAAACTGCTACTTCATACGTAAGCAGCCGTAGGGTAGAAAATAACTAATCAAGCGCAAATTTGGCTTGCTTTTGATGTTTCCAATTTGTTTCATGATACGCCTTCATCATGTAATCCGACGCAGTCAAACCCAAATTTTCATGTTGTAGTTTTATTTGTAAATAATTGTATTTATTAACAAACAAGTTATTTTTAATAATAACACACAAAAAAAAATTTTTGCAGATTGTTTTTTGCTTAAAACGAACCTTACTATAATATTCGCAAAGCTATATTCGATTGCCATAAATGTAAGTATGAACTAAACACATAAACTTAATAATCGTTTTGTTAAATTTATATTCAAGTTATTAAAAAGGTAACTATGTATGTATGTTAACGCTTTTTTGTACCAAAATAAACAACACCACAAATAAATAAATAAGAATTTCGGGTTAGAAAAACATGCAATGTATCGCACACAAATCTTTATGGAAAAGATTATACATCAAACATGTGAGAAGTTAACTCGTTGCAGCCTTTGAGAAGGGTCAAACGGACCGCCTTTAATATTTTTTTGCTTTATTAATTCCAAAACGCAGCGACAGATCCCGAATTTCTTTTAAATCGCGGCCATCTTTTTTGTAAGCGTTCAAAATGGCGGCTTCAAGTTTTTGGCGCGACGTTGAACCTCGCTTTGATGATTAATTTGATTGAATTGAATGAACTTTGGAATTCGTAATTGGAATCGAACATTGGGCGTTGAAATTTATTATTTTAACCTATAAACTGATATTTCCTCAAATTTATGAGTATGTACATTTCTTGGTTTTTATTATATACTACCCTGGTAGCTAAGAAGGCCGCTAAGTGTTTTGGCAACTTTTTGAATATGGTCAAAATAAATTGTTGAATTCTATGAAAATTACTAGTTTCTTCGCCAATTGAAGAATTAGACTCAGTGGCCTTTTTGCAGGGCCGAATAAATACACAGTTATAACTTAATTTCAGACATTTTGTTAACAAGAAACTGATGCACAGTGTTACTAGAAGTAATATGATATTTTTTCCGAATATTTCATCACTAAAATTCTAAAGAAGAACGAAGGTAACCGACATAGCCGAAATGATCTATTGCATATCCGACGGCCATTGGGGAAGACGAGTTCTGGAGTGGAGACCGTGGATCAGCACGGGCAAGGTCCCACCGTCGTAGATAGACCACAGCCTGAAGAGAGGGCCGGAAGCTGCTGGATGCGGATGGCGGAGGACCGGATGTGGTGGCGTTCTTTGAGGAAGACATTATGTTGAAAATCCTAAGTTCCAACAGGTGGTCATAGCCTGCTAATTATATCTGAAAGGCGAATGTGTTTCTTGTCCATCGGTTGAAGGATGTTTAAGAGCAACATCCTCAGTTCCTGTAATTACACTAATTTGTCTGGGAACCAATTGGTTTCTTGTCTTCATTAAACTTGTGTCGTTTTTGTTGTGAAATCGGTGCAACGGAACGCCAATGGCTATACGTGATGGCATTTGGCATGGCGATAAAGGTGCAATAAAATTAGCTGTCACAGATTTTATGTTTCTTGTGATCCATGGGAAGATTAACAATATGGCTTTTGAACTTTTAAGAAACTTTACAATTTTAAAGTAATTTTTGCAGGAAGATTCGGAAACAAAGATGTGTTTTTACAAAAATACAGTGGATCATTTGGATGGGCCAGTTTTTTGAAAAACACTGTTCTAGGATGATTAACTTCAACGTTTTTGACTCTCATAAAAATGAGAGTAGTTTTCTTATGTTTGTAGTAAGTATTTATGATATGGTAATAGATATTACCATATCATAAATACTTACTACAAACATAAGAAATATTTTGTTTAACTGGACTGGTAAACGCCGGCTACAGCGAAGAGACGGCATTACTTACTCAATATAAAACAAAATTAAGTTTATAGTGAAATGACCCCTCGTTTTGCTAAAGGCTAGCATTATGATCTACTACGCCTAGAATATTTACAAATGGAAAATTACAAGTATTATGTAATTGTATGTCTATTTGTTATTGCCATAACAATTCTATGTAGGATTGAAAACTGACAGTAAATGATTACGACCAATAAAAACTCACGTTCAATCATGACAGAAGACGTAAATACATCACTGTTGGTAAAACCTATAAAACTCACACGCCATGTCGTCGCAGCTAAATGTCTGTCCCTGCGCAGATCGTTTGACAGATGACATCGATATCTGACTCCATCTGCAACGTAAGATGAATTCCAGTCTTTGTCTAGACATGTCGTGCCACAGGAATTTTATACAGACTTATTCTATTTCGTTTGATTTGCATTTCGCCCAGCTGCTGATAAATTTTGATACGTGTCTGTTGGTGTTTGAAGCGCGCTATTAAGTTCTAAAAGTTAAAATATTCATTCTAATAGTTTAATCAAAACTGAAGTGACAAGGAAATTTTCGCTTTACGGTTTTTTTCTCCTCCTGTAAAAATTCACGCACATACAAGAGTTTCGTTCTTAGGTGATGCCGATGATATACAGATTGTAACAGAATATTTTTTTATTTCCTACTAAACATTTGACATCAACTTTGTTGCATAGATAATTAGTGTTGCCGCGTTCATGTACAAATTAGTAAATATTAAATTACAAGTGCAGCCGCCGCGGGCAAAGCAACTGGTAGCATCTCATTAGCATCCCTGGAGACATCCAGTTGGTCCAGTATTGCAGTTTTAATGATAAGTGTTGCCTGGACTAACGGTAGTTGTGCTTTTCTAAAAGTGTTTTCTTCCAACACCCCATAATTCATAATTAACATTGATGGTTTGCGACTAACGACTTCGGCTGCGTGGATATGTTTTGGAATTAGGTCAAGTGTTGGCGATGTTTACTGTATATCTCGCTATTGAGTTATCGTTATGTAAGCATTATAGGTACTCGTAATTAGAAATAACGACTTACTTGATCTCTCTATTGCAAACTGCACTAACGTATTTTTTTAGTTAATTTTATTATTTATTTAAGTACAATTGACAATTACAGCACATTACAATTAATTCATTTAATACTTTTATGGTTCAGTTTTTATTAATTACGGCTACATTTACAATACAAAATTTCGGGTAATAACTAAAAGCCTATTAACATCTACGACATATCACAATACACGTTTTCAATAAAATTGTTACGTCGTTACACGAACAAAGTTACGGGTAAAAGCTAGTTATCCTAAGTAATATAGTATCGCTCGCCCCGCTTCTACAGCTCACAAGCGAAATTTCTCGGAACCATTCTTCGGCTCGTCTTTGAAGGCCTTAGCTTTGGATCAGGCTTATTTTCATTCCTGACGTGGCCACAGTTTAGCATTGTTTGCCCTTTTTTCGGCCACATGTCGTTAAACCGAATTTCGCCTTTTTTGCGCGACCCTGAGAGATTGTATTTCCATTTTGCGTCGCGTATTTATTTTAGATGAATATTTTTCGCTTTGTCCATTTTTCTTTGTTTTATAAGCTATCTCATGTTACTATCTGTTTGTTACTGTTTTGTGAGGTTATAAATATAAAAGAGAATTTATTTTATACCCTTATAGCTAACTTTTTTGGTTCGTTTTTTTAGCCGGATAACAAGGAAACTACTGAACTACTTGAGATAAACAACGTATTCGTACGCTTAACTAACTTCTTATACAAAATATTACATCATTTACATACATGATCTTCTAAACAAAAGTCGTAACGCAGTCCCTGCTTCTGATATCATTCATTTTTAGGTCATCTACACCATAATGTTATAAAGAGGATATATGTTTGTAACGAATAAACTCAAAACCTACTGGACTGAATTCAAAAATTCTTTCAATATTAGAATGC
The DNA here is from genome assembly GCA_947086405.1 of Esperia sulphurella. Classification (NCBI taxonomy): domain Eukaryota; kingdom Metazoa; phylum Arthropoda; class Insecta; order Lepidoptera; family Oecophoridae; genus Esperia; species Esperia sulphurella. The sequence continues at coordinate 16,194,348 of OX352258.1, forward strand.
TACATTATCCCTGAGTAACATAGGCTGTATTTATTACTATAAAAAATTAGGGATCCCTACTAAAACTTTATAACAATTTCAAAAGTTATAAACTGTCTTTCATCGCATGCGCTGCGGAAACTATTGATGACAGATCCTTCGCGTGTCTGTACATTGGAAGGGGGACGGGTATTAACGCTTAATAAGTTTCAACTTTATTTTATTCTGTAGTCCACGCGAGCGGAGCCGCGGGCACAGCTAGTTGCAAATAAAACTACTGGGTAAATTCTAATGCATTTTAATTGTTACGTATGAGGTAGAACTGAGCCGAGAAAAGTTCAAAAACGTATTAACACAAAAAATATTTTGTACAAAAATAAATAATCTCTACTTTATTTCGCGTTAAACGAAGAAACGCATTTGAATATTGTACTTTTCACTGTGTCCCCGTAGGAATGAGATGTCTTTCGAGATAAAAATTATCGTATGTCGTATTCCAGGACCTAACCTATATGTGTGCCAAGTTTCATCCCGATCCGTCCAGTGGTTAAAGCGTGATTGAGTAACAAACATCCAAATATCCAAAACATACACACTTTCGCATTTATAATATTAGTGGCATAAACGGTAGGTAGTGATTTCAAACTTTTTCCAATATCGTAAGACGCCATTTCAACTTATATTACAATTTTGGTTTTCAGAAGATTAAACTCAAATAGCTATTATTGAAGATTACTACCCGTCATTGGTTTTCCTTTATGCATTGTCATTAAATTTCTCAGACATTTCAATACTAGTAAAAATTCTATTACCTTCGCTCAGAACTAAAGCCACTCCACACTGGCGCGATGGCAAAGCACAGCCTAGTCTCTATACAAAATTGTACCTCAGTGGGCGCCTTGTTCGCGTCAATGTGGGGCCATACAGTCCCATACATTATAACGGCTGCCACCGCCACCGTCCCAGTGTGAAAGTATCTCAAATCCAACACATACAACCAACCTATGCACACAGAACCATAATTATTTTTTAGACGCGTCATAATTCTTTTCGCACTAAAAACGTAAAAACCGATTTCTCGGTTTCTATGAGTTATCGCCTTTTGTTATTAACCGCCGCGTTACTATAGTTGCTAAACTCGATAGTTTATCACTTTGAATTGTATATATTCGTTCCGAGGAGAATCATGTGAGCTGAGGGTGGTCTTCTCAACTTCAAAGACCGAAGTACCTATGTACCTAGGTTGCAGATGCTGCTTAATGGTATCAAAAGAGCAATATACATCATGATTGCTAAAAAAGTATGTCTTGTGGCAGGCTGTGGAGATGTAGGTTACAAAACGTGCACAGTGCTAAAGATTACATTCCTAATGCCGTCAAAAATGTCATAAAAATTGATGTTGACCCACTAATATTATAAATGCGAAAGTTTGGATATTTGCATGTTTGTTACGCTTCAACCACTGGATGGATCGGGATGAAACTTGGCACACATATAGGTTAGGTCCTGGAATAGGACATAGGATAGTTTTTATCCCGAAAAAAACATCTCATTTCTACGGGAAACCAAATGTTTAAGATGAGTAAATATCGAAATCTACGTGGACATAGTCGCAGACAAAAGCTAATATTAGGTAAATCAGAGCGATCTTAAGGTACGCCATACAATTAAATAATGATATACCATCGCTTTCGACAATTTGTGCTGTTAGTACTCTACTAACTGTTTGTATGTATGTTCATTGTACTAGTGTTCAACGGCAGACGTGGCGGTCTGCCGTCGAACACTTTCGTCGGGAACAGCAACGATTTTGGTTTAATATCATATTGTTCCTTAAATGGACTTCTTGTAGGTCGTAAACTACGCCGCGTGCTTAAGTGATAGGTCGCGGCGATTATGCTTTACGACTGGACGAGGTAATATATCAGTATGGTGACAAATGACCTCAGTGCTGCAAACCGAGAAATGTCCAAGGTGTGTAAATAAAAATAAATAAAATAGCCTTTTATTCAGACTTGATTACATTAAATGCTACCAACTATGTTGACAACGTCAGTTATCTGCTGTACGTCGTCTGTGTGTCCTCTGACAAAGGCCTCTGACTTCTTTCACTCCCCTCTGTCTCTTGCCAGTCTTGTCTGCGTTTTCCCAGCAACTTTTACGAGGTCATCGTCCCATCTCTTGTATTGTCTCCCTCTTTTGCGTTTATATCCCCTTGGGTACCAATGTGTCACCTGTTCTAAGCCGGGAACCTCACGGTTTGTTCGAACACTGTAATGTTTATAATATGTGGGTACAAAACCCGAAAGCAGCGCCCTCTATCGTAGTACAACAGAATGCTCTCTGATACGTTGCGATCAGAGAGCTAAATTCGGGATTGGAAATTTTTCTGCAGTTATCAAAGAGCTCGTATGCAGTGATTTCCACACATATGCAGAGTAACTCCGCGCTCAAAGTCAATGTAAGTGGATTTTCTTATATTTTTGGACTGCAGTTCATAATCACCACGCTTGGCAGGCGGTGCAATCCCTTAGTCGCCTTATCAACACCCACGGGAAGGGTAGAAGTGGTTCTATTCTAAGGGAACCACACTGCTCTTGGATGCTGAAGAATGCGGTACTTTATTTGCAATTGCTGTATGTAAATTTTTTAACCTAAGTTCCTGTATCTTACACCAAAACCTACATTTGACGCCTCAGTTAACCTTGCATCGTTTCTGGACCACACAATTTATGTACCCATACGATATTTCGTTCATCGTGCATCTTTTGTCTTGACTTTAAAAAGTAACGATTTTTTTACACCTGGACCGCGAAACATAAAAAAGTTAACACCATTATTTCTGAGTAAACTTAAAATTGTTATATGTTTGAGTTTACCACCTTTCTTACTATGTTTCGACTTGGTTAGACCAAAATTACTTTGGAAATTGGTCAGCTAGATTCGTGTCTTAGACTAGTGTAAATATTTTTAAACGCGAAAGATAGACTCATGGTTCTCACTGTATTTTGGTACAGTTATTTGTTGTGATTGATAATTTTTTCGTATTATTTCAACTAATTTATGAAATACACAACCGGCTAAGAATAATTAAATCTTTTAATGTTACAAAATATTAACAGATGTGTTGCGTGAAGTTTGTTGCGCCGTTTCTTCTTCACAGCGCTACCAACACCTAGGAAGCGGTAGTCGATAAAAAAAAATTACGTGTATAAATGTACCAAGTGTACTCATATGCAATAAATGATTTTGACTTTGACTTTGATTACAAAGATTTTTAATCAAGCTATAATAATAAGTAGGCACCAACCATTGTATGCCCACGTGGCGGGACATAGCTGAGCTCTGACTATGATATGTAATCCTTTCTGTACCTATGATCCACAATAAAGATATTTCATTTCATTTCCACCAAATCTATTATAATATTTATTAATGTCTTGCTCTGCCCCGATTTCGTACGCTCAGACCGCTTCAATTTTCTTCGTTGTCCCTTCCTTCCACTCTTAATAAACCCCTTGTCCTTTGCCTTCCCCTTCTCCCCGCGAGTTAGTGTATCCTGGTCACTTTCCTTATTCGTCACTTTCGTTCATTTGTCAATTTCCTTATCAGTTATTTTACTTACTCGCCAGTTTTATTTATTCGTTACTTTTATATTTAGTCAGTTTCATTACCTTCGCCCTGCCTGCTAAATTATATAATCTATTACTTATCCTTCATCAGTCTTTTTTTTGCAAATATTTTCAGTGTACAGACACGTGACGTTTACGTTTTTATTTATTAGATATTTTTGATTTCATTACCAACGGAGCTTCAGGCAAAGTACATACCTCGCTGGGAATGCAAAATTCCTAAAGCACCAAAATAGGATTTTACAGTAGTTTTTTTTTAATATATATATTTTAGTCTAAACATCCGATTTTGATAAAACAAATTGATATGATTTCATTGCTTTTTTCTTTTAATTTTATATATAGCATATACCGTATTTCAACCAAATTGGCGCTTCAACAATTTTGCCTTTCCAGACAACATTTAAAAAAAATATATGCATAAATAAATATTAAATGATTATGATTATCCAAAGATTCAAAGTGAAAACACTCGTAAAATAAAAGGCAAAAAACACAAGAACAAGAAATGAATATAAAAACACTAAACCAGACGTCACGAAGGCCGCGTACAAGTTAGTGCAAACACTTTGCTCATTAAAACTTTATATTGCTTACAATAAAACTTTGCATTATGCGGTCACTATTTGCATAAAAGAATAATAGCGTGATTTTAGTATTATAAATTCTAGACAGACAATAATAAAGTCTGTTTTATAAAGTAGTTTAAATGTCAAACCTATAAACTGTCTTAAAAAAAAACCATTGTGGCCCAAAATAACAAAGCTGTTTTCTGTATTTGCTACCGAATGACCCAGATGTAACGGCACACCCCTCATACTCCATTTCACCATCATCATCAGGTTACTTTTGTCTCCACTGCAGGAGCACAACCCTCTCTCATCTGCCGGAGACAGACGGAGGATTTGGCCTACACTGCCCGCGCTGGCCAGACGGGTTGGGGAGGCCTGATTTATGTTTTATAATGTATTCCCTTAGTCGCCTTGTACGACATCCACGGGAAGAGTTGGAGTGGTCCTATTCTATTCTACTGGAAACCACACGGCAAGATACTCCACACAAGCGAACAGATTTTATTACCTACTACTATTACAAGCGCACCAGCCTGTCCGTACACGTGCGCGTGTTTGTGTGTGTGTGTGTCAAATATAGGGCTGTCAGCAGTGAGCCAGTACTGCGAAAAAATATCAAATTATAAGTAGGTCGGTAATACAAAATCATATTATACGTAAGAACATTGGAAGGAAAACGAAAAAATATCAATTTCTTATTGGTTTTATTGCTTTCTAAGTATCCTTACACAGCACAAAACGAACGATATTGTTTTATCATTAATATCATCAATGTCAATATATCAACATTCATCAATTATTTATACCTCAAATAAATACATCAGTATTTTTTATTTATTTAGGACTGCCAACAAGGTATACACTGTTACATATGTATACATATATACATAGTACATACACTTGTCTAATCTCAAACTAGGATTTCTTGTGCTATGGAAATTAAATAATTATAGGACATTTCACAAATACAACATCCAGATCGGGACCAACTTGTACAAAGTGGTCTGTCCCTAAAGGGAATCGAACCCACGACCTCTACGTCGTCGTAACTCTACTCATAGTTAGATACAATTCCAACTACTTAGGTTATATATGATTGTATTTAATAATGTATCTATTATTGCGGCCATATACCCAGGTCTTCTTAGAAGTCAGGTAATAAATTCGTCAAATTTGTAACAAAACAACTGCCGTATTGTTGCTGGCAGCAACGGGCAACTCATTAGTTGCTCCTCCTTCACCAATAAAACAAAGCAATCGATTAGAGAATACCTGCAGCCTGGCTGGCCCCTGGCCAATCCGATAGGTCACGCTCTGTGCGGGTGACTGTACACGTCTTTGCTCCTTTGTCTGTTGAGTTAGAAACGACACAGATACCTGTTGATTAAAGGTTGGAACAAAGGTGCGACTAGTCGGTTGCGATTTTTAGTCGCATCCATATGGTGGCTCTAATCGCTGTGCTTTTTACTTTATTGTACACGAGAACATTAATTGGATATACAAGAAAGTCAAAGTCTATTGCACATGAGTGCACTTGGTATATTTAGATACGTAATTCCTTTATCGAAAAGGACGTAATTATATACTGATGTGCTTACCTCTGAAAACAGATTTCTTCCATCCAGACCTTGTCTAGATAGAGAGAGGTAAAATTATCTTATATTAAACTTAATTACAGTCAAGTCTGACATCTTTATGGATATGCATTATATTTTATTTGGTTTGTGTATCCAAAATGTATACTCACAGGTGTTCGTCTACTACTAATATTCGTCTTTGTTTATAAAAAAATTAAAGATTTTTTTCTTCTGTTCTGTTATGCTTCTTTATAAGTTAAATTACCTTAGTTCAAAGTTCATTAAATTAACTACCTACAAAGTTTTTAATGTATTTTTGAAAAAACCTTATGCAATGCTGCATTAACTAAGTGTAGCATTAAAGAATAGTAGTTAAACTGTGTAACAATAATAAGGATATACAGTTTAGTCGGTAGTGTGTTTGGGTCGTTACAATTTTATTGTTCTGGCACTTACGACCGCTTTACGCGCACCATTGGCAAGCTTTGATTAAATTTATTGAAGTGTTTATATCATTTAGATGCAGAACAAATAGACTACACTATTTTCTATCTCACTCGGAGGTGTTAGAAAAGTATTAAAAATGGTCCACAATTATGTAATTATGTAAGTATAGTCTAGTATAGTATATAACCAATTTTCTCCTATAATTTTTTGCGCCTACCACTCATTATCTGCATGACCTAAAGGTCAACTGGAAGAGAATGCCACATTGGCATTATGTTCGCCTTTTGTACTTAATGTGCAATAAAGTTTTTAAATAAAATAAATAAATACATTATTTTATGTTATCTAACAGATTCTATAAAGCTTAGGCAGAGGTCGCATCTGTCGCGGAACTGATATCCTTTGGAACGATTGGTTCTGGAGGCCTAATCTTGCGTAGTGTGGGACTCCCCCTGGCTAGATAGAACGACGATCTGCGGCGGCTGGCAGTGACTGGATGAGAAGAACATAAGATTGGGTTCAGTGGCGCACTTTGGGAGAGGCCTATGTCCAACAGTGGACTCTTTCAGGCTGATGATGATGATGACTCTGTAAGCATTTGGGATAATATCCGTCGAAATGAAAAGCTATTTTGAACTTTATAACGCATAATTAGACATATTATACGAGTATCATTCATAGCTAAACGTTAAACGCTTATTAGTATATTGTCGCCTTATAGTGAAAATCTCGCATGTAGGAAAAAGGTGACTGGAAGAAAAACTTTGTACACTTTTATGTTATGCCTCTTTTTCTCATGCGAAGTTTTTCACTCTAACGCGACGATGTTTATGCTACATGTCTCGTTAGAGAGTACAACAATGTTTACGTCATACGGATATTATCCGAAATGCTTACAGACCATACGTACGTTTGACGTTCCCTCCCCCCTTACCGCACCTCATTCCCTAAAGCCATTTAATTCGGCCCCCCACTGTATTTAAATGGCAGCTTTGAGACAATTTAACTAAAGCTTGCCTTATTTGTAGAAAAAAACAATTACGCCGTCTAGTACTACAATTTCTATGTTAAAAGCGATTCTAAAGGCTTATTTATGTTTGTGATACCTAAACAGTGCTATTTAGGCGTGCACGGCTTCATTCCTGTGGCACGATAAACTTGAATACCCCAAATTGCGCGCATCGGATGTCAGAATTGCCTCTTTCTGAACTTAATGAGCGCCCATCATGATTGTATCGGTGTGTGGTTTATGTGATAAGCAGAAAAGTTTTAAATGTATAAAATACATATATAAATTATTTAAAAAATATCGAAGTCTGCGTCTTTTATTTTTTATATATGGCTTTTATTTAGTATCTGGGCAATTTGATCAGTGCCTAGCATTTTTACATAATATTATGTTTCAAATTTCACATCAGTCGGCCTAGTAACTTTCGAGTCGGCCGGCGAACAGACATACCTACAAGTTCGCTGTAATGGTATCCGTGTTAACGGAACCTTAAACAAGTAATCGGTCGGACACTGAACGAATAACATGGTAATATATGCTTTTATTACAATTGTTCACTGTGTTTGTATGTATCAATATAAAATGTCTGTGATGTCATCATTTTCAATGTCCATGGTTCGTCATAAACATTTGTATGCTAACTATTTGTTGATATAAAATGTCTTATTCGATCCGCATAAATAATATGACAATAGTTGTCTTTTCGAAAATTAATAAACAGTAAAATATCGTAAATTATACTTTGTTTATTGTTTTTTAAAGGACGATAAAACTTTTCTGCTGTGTGTACGTAAGTCCGTTCATAACGGACTGAGGAACGAACCGCATTCTCTCATTACTTGTACTACACTACAAGCGTGTGATATCTCAACTTAAATGAACATAGTCACGCGATTTTGTGTGTTCAGATGTCTTTGAACTTAACACGGGTTTAGTTGGTTTTAAGGCGTCATCACACTGTCAGGTTATAGCTTCCAAGCTAACTCTGCGTGCATTAAATACACTGACGCTTTTGTGAAGAACTTTTTTCTAGGCTTTTAAATTTCCTTACAAAACCGTCAGTGTACAGCGGCGTGTAAAGCTACCTTTATAATAGGAGTAGAAGCGTGTAATTATTATAATTATTTTCATAAACTTGTCTTTCCCAAACTAGGAATTTCTACTGTGCGATGGGAATCGGCCAGGATTGTACAATTCACATATAAGTACAATATTCAGACCTGAACGAACTTATACAAGTAGATCCCTGATAAGAATCGAACCCACAACCTCTGGCACTCGATTTTTTTTAAGCGACATGGTTGTATCCAGATGGAACATATTGCCAGAATCTGTTGTAACTGCCACATCAATGAACATGTTTAACAACAGACTGGACAGTTGGTTTTTTTAAAAGAAAATAATCAAGTTCTCTAATGATATGGAAGCACCAGCTATAAACTGTTCTTCCATTTAAAATAAAATAATAATAAATAAAATTTGCTGGCCTGAGTAGTCCCCACTGTTTCTTCAAGGCTGGAGATAATCCTTAAAGCGAGCCACCGAGTTATCTTCTTTTAGTTACTAGTTAGCAGCTAGCGGCCCACTTATTGGGTCGTCCCACCCTGCGCTTACATTTACTTGACTGGCATTAATTCGTTTTTAATTGAAACGCCTGGGATCATCGCTCAATTATGACCAATGGTGATGACAATGATAGATGAGATGACATTTAATTAAAAGCAAACGCATGCGCCGTGCGATCTTGACCTGTAAAGTCAATTATGAGCAACTTATATGTTACGCAATGTCTAGTGCTTATACGAATGTCTTAGATAATTCTAATTCTAGGACACTCCTTCATTTAAAGATCTAAAGAATTTATGAACTGTATTTCGTTTATTTCTCTGTGGATTTTAGTTTTTTCTTCGACTTGTTTGTTTAAAATCGTTACAGCTCGACTCTTTTTTGCATCACAGTGAACACATTGTCCTCGTATGGTCAAAGCAGCCTCTTCCCTGTCCGCTAAAGCCACTGTAGTCACATCATTGTCCTCTCCGGCCATTCTATGTCCGTTAGGACATATTACATCAAATCTCTGTTCCCATGGCTACTTCAATGTCCGCTGGGCCTTATTGTGAAATATCCAAATATGAAGAACGATTTTTGAGTTATTTTATAAGATAAAAGAACTTTGTGTTCTATACATATAGAAGCAAAAGAGTGTTCTTTAGAGCTTGGGTTTGTTTAGTGATCTCACAAATCTTAGATCAGGAGGACTACACTAACCTTTTTTTCTCTAAGAATCTTTTCGTGAGCCAGGTTTTCTCCCGTCATTGATAAATATTTACTCACAGCAATGCCGGGAAAAGCCATTCGTACGCATTATTCGAGATTTGAACTCTCGCTTTAGAAGGCAATAAATCCATTTTGTTGTCGACTACAAATACTACACCTTTTTGAGCGGAAAATACGATCCTGTCGCGATGAAACGTGGCATTTCAAACGGTTTTAGGGTCTGTCACCTTGAACACCCTAATGAGCTTTATTTGTCTGTCTGAGATCAGTTGAACTGTCATCATCAGCCAAAATACGTTCACTGCTGAACATAAGCCTCCCCAGTAGAATGCCATTTTTGTTGGGCTGTCCATTGGGGGATTTGCCATAATCATCGCTTGGATTGGTGATCGCAGATATACATAGGAGAACGCCGCTGCCTGTTCCTAGTGCAGTCCCTTAGTCGCCCTGACGACACCCACGGGAAGATTGAGGGTGGTCCTATTCTAAGCCGGGAACACACGGCTACGGTCGAACTCTCATTGTGGTCCAAATACAAATTATGCATCAGTATTATTACTAGAATCCTGACTATATGTAAGCAGGCTTGCTTGTCGTAAAACGATAACTACTTCTGCTTGTTCTGGTATACCTCAGTCTACTACTTTTAAAGGAAAAGTGAACAGGCATCTTGTGGGTAAGCGCGCTCCACCTTAGGCCTCATAATCACTTACCATCAGGAGAGATTGAGGTCAAGCGCAAACCCATCAACAATAAAAAAACCTACGGTTAGTGAAGTGTCCGACAGTTTTCTTTTCTTATGATCAATAATAGCCCCTTCGTATGATTCTAGACTTATAACTTTGACATAGACATACTTTATTGATAACTTCCGTTACAGGAAGCTACATCTCAGCTACACCTTAATTTTTCTCTGACGTAGGGTTACATCGTAATCCTCAAAATCGGTTATTGTCCTGATATTGCAGGAGTCTATAAGCAGTATTAACCAGATATCCCTCGTAATGAGAAAAGGGTACTAAATGAACGAACAAAACACTCTATAAAATATCCTTTATCACTATTACAATTCTGTAACAAAGTATGCGGCAATAATAATAAAGCTGTCATCTAAACCTAACGATTAACCAGCTGTCTTTTCCCGTCGCATAGCTTATTTTACGCTTCTATTTAAATTGAGCTACTTGAAGCTTTAAAATTAAATTTAAAAGTAGGGATTTTAGGAATCCTGTATTAATATAAGTCACGTGACAATGAGCTGTGGAAACGTCATTGAGTAACAAACACCTGGACGTCCAGTCTTATTTTTTGTTACTTTTTTATGGAATGATAGGCAGACGGGCAGACAGCAGTTACCCGATTGTAAGTGGCTACTCTCTCCCATTAACCTGAAGCCTAAATTCCACAAATTCGTTACCAAAAGGACTAGGCTGGAGTGCATCATATGCGTGTAACGAATGACATTGGCTCTTTTATTCTTCAGATCGGAATATAGCAATGCTGCATTGCAGATTTGGCGGCAGAAATAGGTACGAGGATGTTAGTCATCCAGATAATTCTGCACTAGAGTCCTACAATACTTCCTATTGTATTGTCTAACTAGTCCCGTGACGTCACAATTGCGTGACCTCACCGCGTGGCTCATTCCGTTTGCAGCTGCCTCGCGCCGCCAGTTCGCACCGGCTTGTAACTATTGTTATTTTTGGCGAGCCGTGTGTCTGTGCCATTCGCCCTTGGTGGGACTTGTTGATCTGTGGTGCCGTTTGAGAGAGAATAATAGTGTTTGCGGTTCTCTTTGAAGAAGCAGGTCCGCCTCTTTCTGTGAGGTCTTGGATTCCATTCTTAATGTCGGCAGCTTTTGAATTTATGTCCGTTTTATTGCGACGAATGTCTCGGTTACTGTGTAGACGTCTGTAGCGGGTTGTACTGCTGATTTTTGCAACATGATTCTTAATTAAGTACGTTATGAACAGTTTCGAGAAACAAATCATGTATACGGGTATGTGGTTTTAATATGTTACGGCATACACCTCCACCAATCGGAAGCACTGCGCGAGCGCAGAGAAGACAGTCGCCGATCCGAACGAGTTCGGGTAAAATCGGCAACCAGAACAGCTATATACGCCATTACGACCGGATCATTATTCCTCCAATATTTTCATATTAATTAATTGTTGTAGACTTTCAATAAACAATGTCAATTTAGTAAATGTTTCCTTGGATTCATACTCCACTAAACAAATATAATACGTACTTATAAGTGCTTTTAAACATGGCTTAGTAGCAGAACATGTCGTGTTGTTTATACACATTTCTAGTAAATTGTTAGAAACTATTAGAAACATGCTGATAGCGGGTGTTACCGACAGTGTTAATTGGGTCTGGTTTATGAGCCATAAGTTTTGAAAAACTTGTTAGTTCGTCCGGTAATCTTAAAATATAATCAAGTGCGGATAGTATCGCAAAGCGATAAGGCTAGTAAAGAAATAATAAACGCCTGATTATTATCTTATAGCAAAAAATTCTCCCTGATAATAATCTTTCAACCATTATATTAGTCAACGACTTCTAACAGGCGCTTTAGCGACATAATTTTCTTAGTACTTCTCTTCTTATCCCCTTTAGAAATTCACGGTATATTTTTTGCGTAAGTCCCGATTTTAGTACAACCTCGAGAGTTGACCTCTTTTTTGCGAGGAGCGGTCATTCCCTCGGGTCCCATAGTTCATATCAGGGTCCATCGAAACGCATATTTTGTGAGCACAGTTATGTTAGTAAATTACATCTACTAGTGTAAATACCTTACCTCTATCAGCATACACTGTTAGACTAATACCTAGACGCTTAATTATTATTTCCTTACCTTCAAATCGTAGAAATCTCAATAGCTAAGGATCAGCAACAAATTGATGGTGAAGTGAGCTCGTCAACTATCAAATTCCTCTCTATTTACACGGTTTATCATTATCAGGTTATTTTTGTCTCCACTGCAGGAGCACAACCCTCTCTCATCTGCCGGAGACAGACGGAGGATTTGGCCTACACTCCCCGCGCTGGCCAGACGGGTTGTGGAGGCTTGATGTTTTATAATGTCACGATTTAAATTTACACGGTTTTTTAAATTGAGTTTAAAAAATCGTATATCTTCTATGTATTAAGAGAAAAATATTCTGAACTATCTCTTGCCAGCCACGTCGTAATTGGAGTGGAATTTAAAAAAAATTACAGAAAAAAATTTAAAGTTATGTACATAATTTTATGGAACATTTCAAGTTTCTATACTAAATCAGTTTTATTATATCCTTAAATATTATAATTCAAGGAAATATAATACAATAAAATGGCTCACCCATTCTGATATTTAGTGGAACAGATGTCATACGTAAATAAACACTACTGAAATACCAAGACTAAGAGAAAGAGCTGTCTAAATGTCTCTTCTCTTCATTATCGTATGTTGCAAAGACGTCACAGTCCACCCTCAAAACGTCACTATTAGTATTCCCGTCTCGACCTTAATAAATAGTACTTGCAATGAAGACAGCAAAAAGCAATGTCCCTTTCCCTCATAAAGAGACGTTCTGCCGAATAAACAGAGCGAAAAGATCAGGACCCGCGAAAGGTATCACATACATGTAGCGTCATTGTTATGGGATGTGTCCGTAAATATATAAAAACAGTTTTTAGGAAACTATTTTTGCTTGTTCACAACTAACTTTAACTAAATAAAACTGTTCATATTTATTTATAGTTTAGAATTTCTGAGACATACATACATAATGCTCATGCCCTGGTCCTAGAAGCGATCCTGACACACCTCACTAGCCCATCATCCATCAAACTTTTCATGCACCTCCTTTTATTCGGGTTCGAATCCCGCCCAGGGCAAACATTCGTGTGATGAGCACTTGTGTTTGCCTTGTGACTGGATGTAATTTATATATTATATTATGTATCTATGTATATATATCAGCTGTCTGATACCCATATTACAGGCTCGGCCTAGTTTGGGAACAGGTGGCCGTGTATGGAATGTCCCAACATATTTATTTATGAATTTATTTATTCATCTCAATGCCGGACCTCAGCATTTTTGAGGACATCACCAATTTGGTCCTTGAACGTTCTCCTAGGACAACCTCTAGCTGTAGTTCCTTTAACATTCGCGCTGTAAATCTTTTTTGTTATTTTTTTTTCACTCATACGCTCTAATGGTCGAAACCAAAGCAATATACTTTTTTCTATCAACTTTTTAGCGTAGGAAGCGGTAGTCGATAAAAAAATTACGTGTATAAATGTACCAAGTGTTATATGCAATAAATGATTCTTTCTTCTTTCAAACCAAACTCCTCGCGTATCACTGTATTCCTCACTCTGTCACATAATTTCACTCCACTTTTGAGACATTAGATAAATAAATATTTTGTAATAATAATTAATGTAAGTGACGTATTCATATAAATCTAGTATAATTCTTTTAGATTGTGCGTGAATTTAAAAACTAAACTTTTACTTTTACACATTCAAAACTTAAAGCATTTCCTAAGGAAGTTTTTTTATTTAGTTTAAATATTATGTGAAGGCTCCCCCACTATTATACAGACCTACCCCCTACAACGAATTTGATCCAATTAAGATGGGTGAACTTTACATACGAGTAAAATGAATAATTTAAACGATCAATTGGAATAGTCAGTCAACCGAACAACATTTAATTATAATTTCCCTTCTCCCCAAGATTATAGGATTCCGGTACTCGTGGGCGTAACCGCAGGAATCCACTAGCTAAATTTAGAAACCCGATAGACGGTATAAATCCCCAATCTGTCTCCATCAAAAGTTTCCGTTGTTGTATCTGCCATCGATTCATTACGACAGATTTTTAATTAAAAACTTCCCATCAAATTGATGTATTTTCGACAACCGAAAAGTTGGAGACGGGACTAACTTTTAGTGGACAATTTATAGGCTTTTTAGACCACAGCCTATTTTATGAGGAACTTCAGGCTCTTAAGTTATAATGACTCTTTTTTTTTAAGAATACTAATGTATTTTTATTAATAATCCTTGTGTAAAGGTTGTCTGGAAGAAATTGCTTTCAGCGATAATACCGCCTAGATATACATGTAAGCTACTTTATTATTGTATCTTTGTTTTTATCGTGCAATAAAAAGATTGAATTGAATTGAATGTTTTTTTGCATCTACGAGTATCTGGACTTAAACGGTCTACCAAACGTTGTAAATGCATACATACTCCATATAAACATACTGGTTGATGATGTAATAATACATTTGCTTAATAATATCTTATTATGGTCATCTTTGTCTTACTATGATCTGGATGTTATTTTGTGAATTGTCAAATCCTTGTTTAATTCCCATAGTACAGGGTAAGATCCTAGTTTGGGATTAGACAAGTGTATGTATATATATATATATTTATTATATTTAAGACATCATTGGGCTCGATTCTGAAGGCACAATTTTAAAATTTGACTAAAACTGTTGCTATCCTTGTCACACAGTATTATGAAGATAAAGACGAAACCAATTTTAGCGCTGTCAAATTTTAAATGTGTGCCTTCAGAATCGGGCCCAGTATTACATTAATAAATATTAAAATGACTTACTAATATCATTTTAAGCCTCAGCTGTTATTTAAAAAATGGTTAGCGCGATCGAGAGAGGGACAACGTTATACGTCAACAACATAAGTGCTTCTCTCTCTGACTGCGGCGGCGGCCCAGTAGCGCGTACTGCCAGCCGTGCTCTATTTTACGGGCGACGTTAAACTGGCGGGGAGGTGAGTGTCGCTTCTCTACGTAGTCATATTTAGTATTCTCTGGTATTAGCAAAAGATCAGTTTTAACTGCCTTAGATTGATGCACTCAATCGTCAAGCGATAAGTGAAACTAACCAGGCACGTTCGTAGCCGCCTACGCCGTAGCTGCTACGAAGGGGCTCGCGGCGTATCGATCGTAGCACCTCTGGGGTTTACCGGGTTCGTTTCAGCGGTTTTAACGATGATTCGTTTGGAGGGCGGTGATTTGTTTTTGTTTGTTTATTTTCCTTTCTTTATTTTTGTGATTGGGATTGGAAGTGATTTTGCTTTGAACTCTGCTAACCTTTCTCGTTGCTATGCTTATACTTTTTTTATGGATCATCATCAACCGAAATACGTGGTTATAAACCTCCTTAAACGACTACTGAACATAAATGTACTTTTGGTGGGCTGTCCATTTGGTGATTTGCCATAATCACCATGCTTGGCAGCTGGACTGGTGATCGCAGTAATGAAATTAAAGGTTTTTTTTTTATATATGAATAATAATAAATCAATATTACATATATAAGTATTTACCTAGTTTAAAGTGTATATATACACTTCAAACTAGGATTTTCACCACAACGGGACTTCACCACAAGGATTGGACAAATCACAATTATAACATCCAGACCGGGACCAACTTGTACAAAGTTATCTCTTCCTGATGGGAATCTAACCCAAGCCCTCCGACCACTGACCTAGTCTTCTTAGTAACATTTAATATTTATTTATATACAAATATCATATCTTCATATGTTGTAATTTAAAAAAAACTTTAAAATCATTATCATCATATCAGCCCTTCGACGTCCACTGCTGGACATAGGCCTTCCCCAATGAAAATTACCACACCAGGTCGTCCGCCCTCCGCATCCAGCCCACCTACACATGCCTGTAGCACACCTGTAACATAATATAGCAAAATATGTCCTAAGTTAGTAGTTCAGCAGAGTGACGAAGCCTTGGAGTTACGTTACAAGGTTACCGCCGCATACGTAATGTACACATTGCTTCAGACCTCGTACGTGACCTCGCAAGGGTGGACTAGATTTTTTTTGTGACTAAGTGAATCTTACAGCTTTTTTTTTTAGATAATTTTGCCTAAATTAATGTAGGCCAATGACAAGTTTTCACATTTAAAAATAATACCAATAGCTGATTCAACAATGATATGAGAAAGAAAACAAAATATAATACAGAAAGACAAAATAAAAACAATCAAGTGTATATTAATGGACGATGATGGGGGGACGGGGAGTAAATGAATATAATAAAATAAAACACATACAATAAATAATATACAGAGATGGGGTGCTTGTGTGTGTGTGGGGGGAGAGTGCATGTGTGTGTGGGATGGGGGGTGAGTGTGTGTGGGGGGGAGTGCGTACCTAATCATACCTGATCCTGCCCATCACTTGCTTCTTAAAAGCTCCAGGTTTAAAGTGAAAAATGTCAAGGTCCTGAAACATGGTGTTGTACATGTGAATACACCAACATTAAGTTTTGACATACGAGTTTTTATGTCTATAACATCTGTGCAACCGAAAGCCACCTAGCGACCGAAAGCGGTTCCTATAGAATTAACTTTGCAAAAGTTTCCATGGCGTCAAAATTTTACTGTTTGGTGTGATTTGGTTGATGGTTCCCTTCAGCAAAAGTTAAAAAAAAAAACGACTTCAAGACATATGTACAAACTTAAACTAAAAAGTAGAAAATAATATTTCAGTTACTTCAAAGCAAAGAGCATTAAAGTACAATCAACGAAATTATTGATGCTTATTTACCTATTTACAATTTATAATAAGTTATTATTGGAGTCGATGCCAGCCGACATAGCTGTAGCCGATAATAGATTAATCAAGTAGGTATCTACTAAGGTTATTTTTGCTTTGGATTTTTTAGCTTAATGTAAAACGGGAACAATTACACACCTTAAAACTCTTAAACACGTTTTCATATTTGTCGCTTGAACAGGCTCGTTATATCACCTACTAATCCTACTAATATTTTAAACGCGAAAGTTTGTAAGTATGGGTGGATGTTTGTTACTCAATCACGCTTCAACCACAGGACGGTTCGTGTTATATATATAAGTGGAGGGTACTTGGATGTACCTCGCGCAGTGGAGGAATAAATGACGCGTGTCAGTGCGCTACAGACTACCGGCTGTTTAACTTACTTCTCCGTGATTAATCCCAATAATCTACATACTTATCAGTGGCGACGAGTTCTTACCTACGGTTTTAGTGCAAGTTGTGTGTAGAAATGTTTTCTCCAAATAACAGTGGAATGTGGTCAAGTTTTGATCATTTTAATCAAGATTGGGCAACTTTTATCAAAAAGTTAAAACAAGGATTCATTGCGAGCGGTTTTGACGAGTCGGACAAGGCCGGCCTTAAACGTCGAGCGATTTTGCTGAGCGCACTCAGCGATGGAACGTACCAACTGGCGACCAACCTAGCCTTGCCTGCAGAGTTGGAAACTAAAAGTTTCGAGGAAATAGTTAAGCTATTAACCTCGCATTTCACACCGAAAAGGTGCGGGTTCGCCGAACGGTTTCACTTCTATGCGGCGGTGCAGCGGCCGGATGAGCGACCGGCGCAGTGGGCGGCGCGGCTGAGAGGACTTGCAGCACACTGCAATTTTAAGCACTTGGAGGACTCACTGTTGGATAAATTCGTGATGGGCATGCTGCCAGGTCATGAACGTGAGAAAATTTTCTCACAGGACATCAGCGAGTTAACCTTGGCGAAGGCGGTCGACCTCGCAGAAAGTGTGCGGTGCGCGCGGGCCGGCGCGGCGGCCGGCGCTGGCAGCTCCGGCGGCGCGGGAGACGGCGGCGGCGACAGTGTGTTTCAAATAGGGAACACTAGTAAAACGGGATCCAAACGTTCGGATTCAAATAAGTGTAAAGTTTGTGGCCGTAGTCATGAATCTACTAAGCCATGTCGGTTTGCTAATTATACATGTAGCCGGTGTAAAGTGAAAGGTCACCTAAGGAAGATGTGCAGTGCTAACGTTAAATACGTGGAAGCAGGCGAGGTGAGCGAGGGCGACGACGGTGAGTTATTCAATATTCGTAGTAAAAACGGGGCGCCTATGACCGAAGTTGTTTCAATTTACGGTAAAAAATTACGTTTCGAAATCGATAGTGGTTCAGCCGTTACGGTGATGTCGGAAAAAACATACAAAACTTTCCTAAACCAAGTGCCATTATCATCTACAAACAAAAAATTGCTTAACTATACGGGAGGTACAATTGACTGTGTAGGAATAGCTCGTGCGGCCGTGACGTATGCGGGGCGCTCGCATGGCCTTGACATTCATATCGTGCGAGGAGGCGGCCCGCCGCTGTTAGGACGAGATTTCATATTTGTATTTGGATTGGAACTGTCTCCGGTTGGGGTAGTAAATTTTTGTGAAAAGTCTTCATCATGTAGTGAACTAGACAAGAGTTTAATATGCGAGTTTAATGACGTATTTACCGATAAATTAGGTCGTTTTAACAAATACAAAGTAAAATTACCTCTGAAAGACGGCGCTAAACCAGTTTTTTTTAAAGCGAGGCCGGTCGCTTTTGCCCTTAGGGAAAAAGTCGACAAGGAAATAGACAGATTGCTAAATTTAGGTATTCTCACCCCGATCGAGCACTCCGACTATGCATCGCCCATTGTGCCTGTGTTAAAAAAGAATGGAACAGTAAGGCTCTGCGTAGACTACTCACAAACTGTAAATAAACAGTTGTTAATCGAAACTTACCCTTTGCCGACCGTGGAGGAGTTATTCTCCAGGTTGCATGGCGGGGTACAGTTCTCTAAACTTGACATGTCAATGGCTTACACTCAGTTCCAGCTGGATGACCCCCTGAATGTCACCTGTATTAACACCCACCGTGGTCTCTTCAAGTTCACGCGAATGGTATTTGGTTTGTCATCAGCCCCAGCCATTTTCCAGCGAGCTATTTCATGTGCTTTAGCCGATATTGAAGGAGTCCAATGTTTTTTGGACGACATTTTAATTAGCGGGTGTAACAAGACAGAACACATGGCGAGACTACGGTCAGTGTTACAACGTCTACGAGACTCTGGGTTGACATTACAAATGGATAAATGCTCTTTTTTCCAAGATGAGATTACATACCTAGGGTTTGTAATTAATAAATTTGGAATTAAAAAATCACCAGAAAAAGTGAAGGCTATGGTGGAAGCTCCTTCACCAGGAAATTTACAAGAATTGCAGTCCTTTTTAGGTTTAGTTAATTATTACAGAAATTTTGTTGAAGGAGCATCTACCATTTTGTGTCCTTTGTATAACCTTTTAAGGAAAGATGTCAAGTGGACTTGGACAAAAGAGCATGAAAAAGCATTTACTGACATAAAAAAAAGTTTAGCTTCCGATAAGGTGTTAGCCCACTTTAACCCCAACGCAAAAATTATTTTAACTGTGGACGCGTCCCCCCGGGGGTTAAGTGCAATATTATCACAAATTGATGAGAGTGGCAATGAGCGTCCTATTTCTTTCGCTTCTCGAACGTTAAATGCAGCTGAGAAAAATTACTCGCAAATACAAAAGGAGGCTACGGCCATTATTTTTGGAGTAAGACGTTACCACCAATTTTTGTATGGAAGGTCTGATCCTTTCATATTACGGTCAGATCATAAGCCTTTAATATCGATTTTCGGAAAGCGCCGCGGAATTCCGGAAGTGTCGGCAAATCGTTTACAACGTTATGCGATGTTTCTATCAGCCTATAACTATAATATAGAATATATTAGAAGCGCGAATAACAGTGCCGATTTTCTTTCGCGCGCAACGTTACCCGAATGCCCGTATGATAGAAAGAGTGCGAACGAGTGGCGCGCCGACGCGAGCGCAGGTGAGGAGCGCGCTGCATACATTAACTTCGTGGTAGATGGGACACTACCGATTACTCTCCAGCTGTTACGTGATGAGACAAAAAAGGATAAAGTTTTGTCTAAAGTTATGAGTTACATACATAATGGGTGGCCGCGCAAGGTAAATAGCCAATTACTTAGGCCTTACCACCAATGTCGCTTACAATTAGAAAACGAAAATGGTTGTGTGATGAGAGGCCATAAGGCTGTTATTCCGTTGTCATTACAAAACAAAGTTCTATCACAAATACATTCTTCGCATTTAGGAATCGTTAAGAGTAAAGCGGAAGTACGGGCACGGTTTTGGTTCCCAGGAGTGGATAAAGCGCTCGAGCGGCTGATAGGCGCGTGTGAGGTGTGCATCAAGCTGCGCCCCTCCCCGCGCCGCGCCCCGCTCGCGCCGTGGGCCTTCCCGCCTCAACCATTTCACCGGTTACATTGCGACTTGCTCGGACCGATCAATGCGCACATGTATCTCGTGATAGTGGACGCTCATACAAAATGGGTGGAGTGTTATGACATGAAGGCTAATACGACATCGTCAGCGGTGATTACGAAAATGTATGAGTTCATGTCAAGTTACGGCGTTCCGCAAACAATTGTGAGTGATAATGGCACTTGTTTCACTTCGAATGAGTTTGGTAAATTTTGTGAGTTGAACGGCATATCACATGTAACGACGCCTGTTTACCACCCGATGAGCAACGGGCAGGCGGAAAGCTATGTTAAGATAGTCAAACGTGGTATTAAAAGTGCACTTTTCTCATGTAAAAATCAGACAGATATGACCTACAAACTGTTAAAATATTTGTACGATTATCGCAACTCCATTCACTCCACGACTGGCTCTTCGCCTGCTCAGTTGGTCTTCGGGCGACAATTGAGATCGGTGTTAGATTTATTTAACCCTCGCTCTCAACCGTCGCCTTCGTTCGCCGAGCTTGCTGACACTGTGGATGGGAAACAGTCCTTGCAGACTAAACACTACGGTGGGGTGGCAAGAGCAGACTATAGCCCGGGAGATGTCGTGTTGTATAAAAAATATCTTAACAAAGATAAATTTACTTGGATAAAAGGGATTATCATAAAAAAGTTGGGGAAAGTTATGTATTTACTCAAAGATTGCAAAGACCAGGAAGTTAATACGAAAAGACATATAAATCAATTAATACCCTTTATAGGGGAAAATAAGAAAGTTGAAAGAAATAATAATAAACACAGCGAAAATAGTGGTTCTATCCAGCCAAAAATGTTCTCTGTACCGGTTGTGCCGTCGGCAAAACTGTTTTTAGATGGCAACAATTTTGAGAGGGAAGAAGGTGTCCAAGTGGAAACCAGAGAAATAGAACAACCAGCCAGGACTCCAACACCTAGTGCTGGTATAGAGGAGCCAACAGACGCTATATCCGAATCATTGGGCGTGATGCCTCAGGCGGGGACCGACGCGGAGCCTGCTCACTGTCCCCAGGACGGGCCGCCCGGCCAGCCCGGCCAGTTCGGCCAGGCGCAGCCGCCAGAGCCCGAGGCACAGTCTGACGACCCACCGCCACGCCGAATGATCCTACGAGATCGTAGACCATTCGACTTTAAACGATATTTTTAGTTAAGTTTTCTATTATTGTGTATCTTCTGTAATTCAAAATTTTGGTGGAGGGATGTTATATATATAAGTGGAGGGTACTTGGATGTACCTCGCGCAGTGGAGGAATAAATGACGCGTGTCAGTGCGCTACAGACTACCGGCTGTTTAACTTACTTCTCCGTGATTAATCCCAATAATCTACATACTTATCAGTTCGTGATGAAACTTGGCACACATATAGGTTAGGTCATGGAATACAACATAGGATAGTTTTCATCCCGAAAAACTCATTCCTATACGGAAAATACATAATTTGTTATGTTAAGTTGTCCACGCGGACGAAGTCGCGGGCAACAGCTAGTAATAATAACAAACACAAAAGTAACTACATCACCTGACATACAAAAAAGTCATGCGTGAAATTTGTCGGAACAATCGTAAAGTTTCACGAGTACCCTCGACTGTAATGACGTATGCAAACAAAAATTATGTGAAAACTTCGTGAGTTACGTTGGGGTTACTCAGCACATAATTCTCGTATTTCCCGAGTGTGCTCGCGACAGAAAACGGCATTTGTTTGTTATTTCAGGATATTTTGTTTCGAATGTGTTTCACATTAACTCTTTTCATTTTTCTTTTTGCTGAGACAAAACACTCGGGTTGAGAGACACTAGACGGGCTCAGTTATTAATTTTTTTTAATGAAATTCGTCATC
Organism: Esperia sulphurella; assembly: GCA_947086405.1. Lineage (NCBI taxonomy): Eukaryota > Metazoa > Arthropoda > Insecta > Lepidoptera > Oecophoridae > Esperia > Esperia sulphurella. The sequence goes on from OX352258.1 coordinate 16,216,862, forward strand.
ATCAGCTGAAATATGTATACTGCTGAACATACGCCTCCCCAATAGAATTCCACTTTTGGTTGGCTGTCCGTTGGGGAATTTGCCATAGTCACCACGCCTGGCAGGCAGATTGGTGATCGCAGAAATGATCTTAATATATACAGAAGACTGTTGCTTCCCGTTCCTGTTGCAGTCCCAGTCGCCTTGATGACAGCCACGGGAAGATTTAGGGTGGCCGTATTCTATGCCAGGAACCTCACAATAATTTTAAAATCATTTATTACTGCTTAACTGAATGCATTTTTTATCATTCATGAAGTTAGTGTTCATGTTTTCTTTACTAAAATTTTATCTTTCATTGGATACTTACAGTAGTAGTCTAGAAGGCAGGCGAAACTGAATTTTATCGGAAATTGTTGTCAAATAAATTCATGAAAAATTAGAAAGCTTTTGTTTTAACTGCTGGCGCTATCTATTGTTGCTCAATCTCAAGCTGTAGACGATATATGCAAGATATATGAGGTGCCACACATTTTACTGCTGCATGCTATCAAAGTTACAATATTTAAAAAACATATATATGCTTTTCTAAATATCGAACCAACGAATCACGGCAATCGCCAAAACCAACCCAAACCACCTAACGAGGTGGTTCACAGTTCTCACTCTAATGTCCACTGACCAACATCAATCATACCGTCGAAGCCTCTGTTGACATGTGAAAACATAACATATTATTCCTTTTCGCAGCCCGCAATCTGTGGACGCAGCATTCGTCACCAATAGGGTTGCTCCTTGTGCAGATTTATGCGGATTTATTGCAAACAAACTTAAGTTGTCCAACTATAAATAATAATTATTTAACTCTTTATGCACACACAGATAAAACAAAAATAATACATTAAAAAGAAACACAAGTACAAAGGGCGAACTTATCTCTGAGAGAGATTTCTTCCAGCAGACCCGCAAGAGAGATAATTGAAATAAGAGAGGCAGACATAGTGTAATAATAGATCTAGAAAAAAGGAAAGAGAAAGAAAAAAAACTCAGATATTTACACAAATTATCCAGTCCCAAACTAGGCAGAGCCTGTGCTATGGTTACTAGATAACGGATACACATACTTAAATAAATATATAAACATCCAAGACTTGGATACAAACATTCATATTCGTCATACGAACATTTGCCCCTAGCGGGATTCGAACCCGCAACCTCTAGCGTGGCAGTCCGAGAGCTACCCCGTTCCGTATAAGTCATCATTATAATTTTTATGCGTTTTGAAATGATAAAAGCGTAAAATATTGGTTAGGATGTATTTAAAATATATATTGTTATGTGTAATATTAAATTGGAATGTTAACAGTATCAATGCAGTGGTGTTGGAACGAAATACATATATTTTTTTGTCGTCAACGTCGAACTAAAACATTTTTTAGCTGCAAAACACATCGTAGCAAAAGCCAGTAGCTGTTTTGTTGACATAAATTTGAGAATCTGTTAACATTTATGTGACAGCCCTGATCTGTCGGGCTATGATCGATGTATGGACCTATCATTCATAGCTGACCATTATCCCTAACGTAGGGAAGGCATAATACATTACGTGTGTATAAATGTTAGTGTAATGGATGAATTTCAAGTTTCTTTTACGCAGGTAATAGTCATTTTTGTCCTATTGGGTTATTAGTACCTTTAACTGCACAAGCATTTCTTGTCGATGGGTGTAGAGTATTATACGCGACTAATATTGATCAGGTGAGCGCTCTGTTCACATACAAATGGGCTTCCATTTCTGTGGACATTACTGTAAATTATATGTTGTAATTTTTGTTAAATAAAGAAAGAATAAAATTAGTCAAAGAAATTCCTTCATTAATAGTTAAAATAAAAACCACTAAGAAATACACCAGTAAGAAATTTTTGATAAAAATTCCAAAGTCCTTATGAGTAGTGACTTGGAGATAATTTTGGAGAGACTCTTTCTAATTCTGGAAGTTTCAAGTATCTTAGCTGAGATCGTTCCCTATCTCAACGTCACCAACTTTTAAACGAATAGAAAAGCCAACCAGTCCTTGTTTCTGTTGTCTTTTAGAAGCGAATATTTGCGCAGTGGCCGCCGGTGCAACTACACAGCGTACGCACTTGGCAATCAGGGAACGTTTGTTAGCTCTCCAGCGTAGGCACTAATTGGGAGCGCGCCTCGTCACCTCTGGGAGCTATGTCACGTCGCACTTCTTTTGTCATTGTTATTATTTGGGACTGCCCGTTTTGGTTGATGGACGTTTGGGTATTTATTTATTTACTTACTTATTTAATATATACTTTTTTATTATAATTGTTGCTAATATTAGACGTTAGATGCTTGTTTTATATCGATGGGTCAACCACTCGAAAAACACTGTTCTGAGATAAGCAATTTTGAAATTATTGACTCTTAAAAATGTATGTATGTAAACACTTTATTGTACCCAAATTAACAACTGAACAATAACATAATAGGAATAAAACTGTAAATAAATGTATATCGTTTTCTTATGGTTTTTGTTTAGGAAATAAACTGAATATGAATATAAGTAGTTATGTATGTTATGGTAATCACAATAGACCAGAAATGGTCGCAGTGATACAAGGTCTATACTGAGATCTTGAAATAGCCCTAACTCGAATAATAATGGTATGGTAATAGATATTTAGGACTGTCTTTTATTGAATTGGTAAAGGCCGGCGAAGCGATGGCATTACTTAAATCATAAAGTGTTGGGTTTGTTCGCCTATTGAACTTATCCATCGATATAATTTAAGCACGACCAGAGAATAACTAATAGGCATGTATGTTCCATTTCTTCAATACTGGTCAACAAGATTCTGCACTGGTTAAAATATGTTATTGCAGAGGTTAAGGATTTCTTAAATTTAGAGTTGAATCCCACTATAGCGCGAAGGACACTGCTTATATATTTCGCGTGTCTTGTATGAAATAATGCCCGCCTCTCCCGCGACCGGCTGATCTGGCGGGTCTGTCAACCGCCATAATGTAATTGCGCTCGTGTGTAGCTCAACCTTTATGTTTTTTTTAGCATTAGCTACGTGCGACTGAAGTCATATTATATTCAATTGTTTTTTATTGAGGGATGAATTCTAAATTGATCTATATTTACGATATTCTTCGTAATCTGGTTACATTTCATCCAAATTGTCTTTCAATTCTTTCCGAATTGTTTTGGTCCCGAAATGGAATTCTAGGCAGGAAGGAATGGAAGAATGTGGGCTCCCTCCCCCACCCTCAGGCCGCAGACGGGGAGGTCCAGAATAAATGGAATTCAATATTAATGCAATATCTCAGGTACACTCGTATAATGAAATATCTGGAATTTACTTGCGATATTCTGATGTAAATGTTGACAATATTTCCTTGTTATTTTTTTTGGTATGTCGGGGATAAAATTGTGTACTTTGAATAGGCCACAGCTCGATTACACACAACCATTGCAATGTAGACACTATTACAGCTGTGCTAGGTGTAAAGTTCTAACCGTATAATACAACTTTTATTCAACAAAATCTTTCAAGATCTCAAGCAAATTTTAAGAATCCGTCATAACAAATACCTTTATAACGATGCATTTTGTCCGTCTGTTTATCCGGCGGATAACTCGTAAACTTTTGTACCAGATTAAGCTTAAACTTGAAATTATTCAGACGCAGGTAATCTATTCCCAAACTAGAATTTTTTTTTCTGTACGAGGGGAATCAGACAAGGATTTAACAATTCACAAATATAATATCCTGACCGGGATCAACTTGTATGACTGTCCGGGAATCGAACCCAAAACCTCTGACGCTCGAATTTAAGGACCAAACCACTAGGCCAACGAGATGGACATTATAATTATGGGATAATAATGGAAAATGGATTGGCAACCCACACATTGTGTACGACAAAGTACTCTTTTCTGACTTACATAAATATCTCCTAAAAATAGCATTCTAACGCGATTTGTAAGGGGAACGTTCAAAAATTCATTCGCATCGCTGAAAATTAATATCCGGTTTCTTTGTTCCAGGGTGAAAAGGACAACGGCAAAAACAGTATACTGTCGTGCGAGAAGAGGAAAGCCGACGACACCGACCTTAATAAGGACTTGAAAAAGGTTTGTAATTTTTTTTAAATAGCATTTCACAAAACGTGAAGAGCAAACCTCGGACTATTTCCAGGTCAAACAGTAGCTAACGCAAACGTGAACGTGTCCGTAATCTAGTATGATTTATTAGCGGTTCAGTTTCAACGTATAATGCAACAAGACTGGCATGTGTTTTGGAATTCCGTACCGCTTATTTAGCGGTGTTTAGTGTTTGGACCAATGATTTACAGCCGATCTTTAATGGTCCGGTTGATGTTTATATTTAGTGTAAATAATCGTATATAGCTTCATGAATATACAATCGCTTATCAACTAAACGAGGTTCATTCAGACATATTAATACCGCCTGAGTCAGTCTAATTAAGTTAGGTTAAGGTCCAGGTCGCTCAGCGAGCTATGGAGAGGGCTATGCTCGGGGTTTCTTTGAAGGATGATCTTCGTAATGAGGAGATCCGACGTAGAACGAAACTCACCGACATAGCCGAAGGATTAGTAAGCTAAAGTGACAGTGGGCGGGCCACATATGCCGCAGAACCGACGGCCGTTGGGGCAGAGAGTTCTGGAGTGGAGACCGCGGAACGGCACTCGTAGGGTGGGTCGCCCCGCCGCCAGGTGGACCGACGACATGAAGAAGGTGGCCGGTAGCGTTCATTGGGGAAGGCCTATATGTCCAGCAGTGGACTTCTAGGGGCTGACATGACATGATGAAGTAATAATGTGTCATATTTTAAATGCAGTAAAGGCTATTGATCTAGCGAAATAATTGTCCACCTCGTCAGACTAGCATGACTCGGTAAGGCTAATAGTGCCCGGAAATCACCCAGCTCCGGGATGTCGGCACGCTTACGACCATGCTAGCCCCTGGACACGCATCCATCGCCACGGCAGGCCTTGGATTGGCGGACGAATCACTTTTACGAATATAAACGATATTGCCCGACACGCCAGTCAACTTCTCCAGCATCGTGGTGCCTCAACACGGAGGCGGCGATGTTGTATTATATTTAAACATTTATTGTACATTATATAATATATAGTCTCCTATATATTTCTGTGCCGTGTGGTTTCCGGTAGAGTAGAATAGGACCACTCCAACTCTTCCCGTGGATGTCGTACGAGGCGACTAAGGGAATACATTATAAAACATCAATCAGGCCTCCCCAACCCGTCTGGCCAGCGCGGGGAGTGTAGGCCAAATCCTCCGTCTGTCTCCGGCAGATGAGAGAGGGTTGTGCTCCTGCAGTGGACACAAAAATAACCTGATGATGATGATATATTTCTGGAATTTGTGTGCAATAAAGTACATTCATTCATATCTATGTATGTAAAAGTGAAACACAGGTATCACAGTATTTCAGCACGAGACATCCGATTGTCAATAATCCCAAGCACACTTCCGGGACTCCCTACAAGCGATCTGATTTAATTGCCTACTACTACTACAGGCGCGCCGACCATTTCCGTTCAGCGTTCGAACACAGTCCATCGAGAGAGGGACAACGTTATACGTCAACAACATAAGTGCTTCTCTTTCTAACTCATGGCGTCGATCTCTCGGCGCCGCCGCCGTAGTAACTTTATACCGGCTGGCGTATTGCCAGCCGTGCTTTATTTTGCGGGCGACGTTAACCTGGCGGGGGGAGGTGAGTGTAACTTTTTACGTAGTAATATTTAGTATTTAAGTACTCAATTTAGTATTTTGGTAGTAAATGTATTATACAAAAATTAATATTTAATAATAATTTCAGTTACTCTAAGGTTGACTGAAAGAGATCCCTAAGTGGGATAAGACCGCATTAGTACACAACTTTATTCTTTTATTTATTTTGGTTTTTGTTAATTTTGGTACAGTAAAGCGTTTACGCCAAGTAACTTCTATATTATTTTGTATGGATTTTAAAGTCCATGAGCTCCATTATTCGTATTGTATTTTTGTACAATACACAAGTAATTTTAAATTCAATTAACCTATACAGAACCACACCGAACAATGCCACGCGAGCGCCGAAACAGAAAACTACTTATTCCACCTCACGTTTTCATCCCGAAATTAGAAATCCCCATCACAAAGAACCCCTAACGACCGGCCCTAAAACCCTCACTAATTACACCGCCCCACAATGCTCGTCGTCATTGTGGGGACACCCTATTTACATAACAAAACGCACCTACAGACTGACAAAAGACAACGACAATGTAGGGCCCGCAAATATTCAAGTACATTACCGCGAAGCACCCGCCGAGACACAGCCGCTCCTTTTAAGACGCGTAATGTATTTAAATTAGGGTCGAGTCGAGTGGTTACGTCACTGGATGAGGCGCCTAGTAGTGTTGCCATGCTGTCGATAGTTTCGCTTTCGATTGTTGACTTTGAAAATCAGTTAAGTAATAATATCGATTGTATACTTGACAATAGCAATAGAGACTCGATGCCATAGAGTTTTCTTCCGTTGCGAAACATCCTGCCATTTTAATGGGGGACTCTCGCACACATGCACACTTTTACGATGTCGCTACGTAATAAATTGAACAACGCTCATAACCTAGCGTAGTCATCGGTACATTTCGATACCGCGTGTGACTAGAGGGACTAGAAGTCTTGGACCTTTGGCAAAGAGGAACGCCTGACTTGAAATTACCCTCCGCAATGTTGTTTTATTTATAGTACTGGACGTCGATACTTACTATTGCTATCGATAGCACATTATACTTGTCCTTTCGGTTATTCTAAGGTCGACTGGAAGAGATCCCTAAGTGGGATAAGTCCGCCTTTGTACACAGTTTAATTCCTATTTTATTATTGTTGTTGTTGTTATTTTTGGTACAATAAAGCGTTTACATACATACATATATACAAACATACATACATACATACATACATACATACATACATACATACATACATACATACATACATACATACATACATACATACATACATACGTACATACATACGTACATACGTACATACATACATACATACATACATACATACATACATACATACATACATACATACATACATACATACATACATACATACATACATACATACATACATACATACACATTTCATTATCCATATCGATTGTATAACTAAGGTCGACTATCGATTCTGTTTGGGCACTATCGACACTTATTTTACTATTGTTATTATTGCAGGATGCTGTCGATACCGTAGTTACTGTCGATGTCTATTAGACGTAGAACGGCAGTGATGAACAGCAAGTAAGCCTCCATTTTGTAGCTACTTATCGATATTCGACATCACGCGTCAACACTAGCGCTCTCTACACGGAGTTTTAGGTAGATAATGAAAACAAAATGACCTGACCCTTGAACGCGCGGGTTTACGGGAATTATGAACCTGGGAGTTGTGAAAAAGAGATCCTGCCTTGATGGCTTAAGACGGTGAAGTAAGGTGCCTTTAAGTGGAAAACCGTGAATGGGCAAAACGTAGTTAGTTCAGGATTATGGCAAAATGCCATAATCCTGAACCAACTACTTGTACTGCCAAAATCTATTTTCATATTACAAGAATAAGTTTTTAGTATTTACTATTTCTTTAATATTAGAGAGCTTTTTCCGTATGTCTATCAGTCCGGCGGATAACCCGAAAACTACTGGACCGATTAAGAGCAGCAGGGACGAGCAGCAGCGTTGTCCTGTATATATTAAGATAATTACTGTAATAGCAAATCCCTAAATGGACAGCCCACCAAAAGTGTCATTCTATTGGGGAGGCCTATGTCCAGCAGTGGACGTATTTCGGCTGATGATTATTAAGCGAAAACTTGGAATGGAACATACCTACATGAAAAGTTTACCGGCCTTGATGGAAAAATTATAAAAAACTTTAAAAAAGAGTTCATCATCAGCCAAAATACGTCCACTGCTGGACATAGGCCTCCCCAATAGAATACTTTTGGTGAGATGTCCATTGGGGGATTTGCCATAATCACCACGCTTGGCAGGCGGATTGGTGATCGCAGTAATGATTTTAACATACACACACAGGAGAACGCTGCTGCCCGTCCCGTGCTGAAAAAAATGTTATTAAAGGAAAACTAAAACTCTCCCAAAGATAACTAAGTAACTGCTACTAATTGAGTTACAGGTACTTACTACCTGGAATTTATAGGAAAAAATATGTAAATTCCAGGGAAAAAATACTGTTCGAGATTTTAATTAGACAAATTTGATCTTTATAGGATTAGGATTGATTCTGTTAGTGGTATCAAAGTGGTAATTAATATCAAAGTGGTATCTATTAGTGGTATCAAAGTAGAGAGTGTTATTTTTACTCATTTGTGGCCACTAAGTCCACTACAACCAAATAAATGTTCATTTGCGAAGTTTCAACATGGCTCCTAGGCAGAATTTAATTGAAAGAAAAGAAAGAAAGAAAAAACATTTATTTACTACCATAATTGGCACACACAAAGAAAAAACCAACAAAGCAATAAAATGTTTTTTTTTTTTATATAAGAACTAGAGAAAACAATTTAAAAATTTTAACATAGTTAAAATAGTATGCGTGTGCCGTGGCAGCAAAAGGGCAAACGGCTCAGCATATGCCTAGACCAAGTAAGGTGCTAGACGCTGATTTTCAGTCGAATTAATTGGGGCCGAATCGACGAACACTAAATAGAATACTGCTCGTACAGTATGGAACTGTCGGTTACATTAAGATAGTTATCCTTTATCTCAACTCACCAACTAATACTATAAACTAGGGAAGGTAAAGCAATCCGATTTTGAAAGTCCATAATTCGGCTCAAGTTTGCGTTTGAAGTTGTGAGCTGGGACATCAAGAGTTTCGCAAAGTTACGCAGTCTCAAAGCTAATATTGAATACTCAGGTAAACTGGAGAGGACAGCCTTCTTACATGTGTTGTATCCTATATATCGGCTAACTTAATTTACATTTAGATTGTTACTTTAAAAGTCATGTAACCCTTTACTTGACTTCTAAATAAATAAATCCTACTAATATTATAAATGCGAAAGTTTGGATGTTTGGATATTTTGATGTTTGTTACTCAATCACGCTTCAACCACTGGACGGATCGGGATGAAACTTGGCACATATATAGGTTATGTCCTGGAATAGGACATAGGATAGTTTTTATCCTGAAAAACATCTTATTCCTACAGGAATTTTTTAATAATTTATAATGTTAAATTGTCCACGCGGACGAAGACGCGGGAATAGCTAGTGATAAATAATCTTACATATTTAATTAATTTCATTTATTATCGTCATAATTTGTACCCTAACAGTAATAATATATATATATATTATTAACATTTGTCTAATCCCAAAGTCCGCAGTTATTTTAGATAAAAGCTGTTGGCCATAATACTCTCTATCCAATGCCCTCAAAAAATGCTACACAGGTACCAACCATACTATGACAGCATGTTGTAAGTACCAAAAATAGCACTACCTATTCCGATCACTGATTATGAATGAATGACAAAGATGCTGAATGAATTCGCACAATCTTTTTAATATTGTATACAAGACTTCATTTTGCAAGATGTGTTGCGAGAAGTTTGTTGCGCCGTTTCATTGTATATAAACTCCAGCTGTTAGAGAGAGTCGATAACAGCTTCCAACAGCATTCTGAAGTTGGTGTTGGTGTTGGCAGAATTCCAATAATATTACTCGGTTCACTTACGACGTAAACATTGTATGTATCGTGAGTACACCAAGGCAAGACTTGATCAGCTTATTATACGGAGAGCAGCTTCGATATTTCCGGACAAGTACAAATTTCTTTATCAAATTTGGTACTAAACGCATTATACTTGTCCTTTCGGTTACTCTAACGTTGACTGGAAGAGATCCCTAAGTGGGATAAGTCCGCCTTTGTACACAGTTTAATTCCTATTTTATTATTGTTGTTGTTGTTATTTTTGGTACAATAAAGCGTTTACATACATACATACATACTTGGATCTTGGATAGGTATCTTCTGGGTAAGCGCGCTCCACCTTAGGCCTTAAGATGAGATCGAGGTCAAGCTAAACCCAGAGATATAAAAAGGGTAATTCTCGAGGTATCTTCGAAGGTTATGTTTCACAATCATCATCATCAGCCTGAATAAGTCCACTGCTGGACATAGGCCTCCCAAAAAAAATACCACTCTTGGCAAGTTGTCCATTGGGGGATTTGCCTTAATCACCACGCATGGCAGGCGGATTGGTGATCGCAGTAATAGTCTTAACATACACACAGAAGAAATCACAATGAGAAGGTCTAATTGGCAGAAGACTTCTTAAACATTCCAAAGGCCACCAGTGTCTAGATTCATTCTTCTATGTTAATTTATGCTATGGACTAATTCCCGCAGGTAGGAGCCGCACACAAATACCCGACCAGGAGCGGGCATAAACTAAAACCTACCTGCCACAGACTAAAAAAATCCGAAGGGTCGGTATATGTTCTCGGATCGACAATTTATAATAGTTTACATCGAGACGTGAAAAGTGCGGCTTCCACCAGCATATTTAAAAATATATTAAAAAAAATTCTTATTTCTAAGGCATATTACTCAGTTGACGAATTCCTGAAAGATGTTTCAAAGTATGTTACTTGACATTTGTGAATTGATGACATTATTTATTAATTATTATCTGTTACCTATATGACATTAATTGTTAAAAACATTTTTGACTTGTAATTTTGTTACCAATAAATATGATTATGATTAATTTTTAACCTGTTTTGGAGCGCAATAAAGGTTTATTTAATTGGAAAGTCAAAGCTATGGAAATATGTATGATAGCGGCCAAATCCGACTTAAGGATGAGCTAATTTTGCCTAGGCCAAACTAGTTCTTCTTATACATGTTAGGATCAACAGGTACAGCCTAGGCCGAACTAGGTCATCCTAAGCCAAATAATATCAACCAGTTTAACCTATTTCAACAGGTTGGATAACTTAACCTAACCAATCAGTTTGACCTAGGCCAAACTGGCTGACCTAAATGGCATAGTTCGGCCTAGGCTATATCGGTTGATCCTAGCGCGAAAAGCACGAACTAGTTTGGCCTTAGCAAAACTAGTTGGCCTTAGTATTTTAGGGTATGGCCGATAGCATCTATGAGCTTAATTGGTATTTTATTTTATTTTGCTTATATTTGGAAAGCTTACAGCCTAAGTAACAAAATATAATTTAAACTTGTGCAACAATATGCCAATAACAAGCTTTCACAAATGGATGGAAAAACTTAGGTCTAAAATGGATATAATAATCTATCTTATAAATAAAATCGTAAACTTCGCGTGTCTGTACATTGAAGATATTCGCAAAAAAAAAATTGGGGGGTCTAAGGATAAGCAACAGAACACATTTCGATCATTTTTGAAATTTTTGTCTGTTTGTCTGTTTATCTGTTTATCTGTTTGTCTGTTTGTCGGTTTGTCTGTTTGTCTGTGAGTTTGTGCACGCATCACTTAAAAACGACTGAACGGACTTTGATGGACTTTTCACAGAAACCTGGGGCTTAATTTGGTGTAACATATAGGCTTTATGTCATTGCAATCGGTGCAGTCAATCAAAAGTTATGCGAATTTATAGTTTCCGAAAACTCGCATTCAATGCGACGAATGTAGTAGGGTGTAAATGTTCGACTTCATTCGTGAGCGGTAGCGGGAGCGGGTATGGTACCAGTGTAATTTGAGTGTTTGAACTTTTGACTGAGTTACCCGATTACGATGAGTTTGTGGTATACGTATGCAACAATGTAATGTTGGTCGGAATTTGGACTGCGATGGATTAGTTACGAGGACTACATTTGGAGAGACGAGGGAAAGAGGTGGGTTGAGGGGAGAGCTGAGGGGAGGTTTGAGAGGAGGGACCTGGACCTGGACCTGGACCTGGACTTGGACGTGGACGTGGACGTGGACGTGGACGTGGACGTGGACGTGGACGTGGACGTGGACGTGGACCTGGGCCTGGTCCTGGACCTGGACCTGGACCTGGACTTGGACTTTTACTTGGACCTGGAGTGGGATAGGGAACGAAAGTGTGAATGGGAGCGGATCCTGTAGTCCACGCGAGCGGAGCCGCGGGCACAGCTAGTTACAAATAATAAAGTATATATGTTGAGACTAAGTTGTTATCAAACTAATATAATTAGACACACGATTCGAAGTCCTTGATGAGTGCACTTCTTACAACATTGATACTACTGGCAAATAAATCGAAACGATCGTCACGATTGAGCATATTAAATTGATTTGAGCTTCGAGGCAAGAAACTATTTTTTCTATATTGCGTTTTTTCTATATTAAAAAGTTTCTTTTTTATTTTCTGGCTTGTATCTGCATCTAAATACCAAAGCAACGCGCTTGTTTCCCCACAAATATGTTGCAAAGTTCTCCAACTTTGAGGAAACCGTTCCTAAATTGAGACATTACCGTAAACTTTCCCGGGTGTCGTAAGACTTAAGAGTGATAGTTTACCTAGTTACGGAAAGTGGAAGAGAGACGGAAATAGTCCTCTGTTCACACACTGAACAGAACAGACAGAACATGCAGGTATTTTTGGATCAAATGAATATGCTGATGCCACTAGCATTATGTAGGTTGTACAATACAATAGAGTAAAATAAAAGCTTTGTGTGGCCGTCCCGTTTTTGAATAATAACTTGTTAAAGTTTCATGTTTAAGTTATACTAAATTTAAAAATCAAAACTAGTGTTGTGTAATGTCAAATGTCGCAAATATGTATTTTTATTTTTTATTTTAATTCTCTATATGTTTATATTTCAAACAATTCAATTCAAATACTCTTTATTGCATGTTAAAAAATAAAGATACAATAATAATATTTACTAATTTTTACTTACAATAACCTCGTAATCCAGCTGATTTACTTATTTATAGATACTGTAGATACGATAAAAGTTGTACTTATACAGGCTATGGTAGTTTAGTCGGAATCGCTCTAGACTAGCATGAGAGAGTTTGATGGTTCATTGAAACCGTTTTCCTAAACAATCGGGTACCTATTCGTAACTAAGTACGATTTATTTTAAAGGAAACACTTTGCCATTGCGTACTGGAGCAAATAGCTCGGGCGAAATATTGCAGAAAATTGTAGACATCTTACCTTTAAAGTAACCTCATTTTGTAGCTAGGTATGAACATCATTAAGGTCAACCTCCACCGTCCAGCACGCATTCGTGTTATGGAGTTTGCTTAGTACAATTCACGACGGTATTCCCCGCTACATTTCGCGAGGGGAGAGCGCGAGACGCGGACAGCTACGTCAACGTCATTTCTTAGAGTACGTATGCACACACTAATGTTTAGCGCGTAACGATAGAAGTAACACAATATAACGCATATAAGAAAATTTAAACGATTAAGAGAAAACGGGGTGTGCCGTCGTGAACTGAACGATCGACACGCGCAGCCCGCTTCCCTCAAAGCACCAAATTAACTCTTGGTAATAGCTTTATAGTTGATATAAATTTCAATCAACAGCAGCTGGCACACGCAATGCATTTTCCGTTACCACAAAAAATATACAATTTATCATTTCGTCGCCACAAAATTGCAGAGAATGAATGGTACATGGGACCGTTAATCTATACGAACGTGGCAATCATGTGTTTCATTATAGAATAATTACTGACTCTAAGTCAGGATCTATACCTCCAAGGTACATACACTACGCCCACTAAAATTTTGGACAATTATGCTTTTATCAAAATCGAGTCATCAAATCTTAAAACTATAAAAAAAAATTTAAACTTTTGTTGTTATTTTTTTTTTCTTAAAATTCAGGGTGCATAATAATAATTAGTAAGTATATATAATGGCTCGATTTTGGTTAAAACAAACTTGACCAAAAATTTTGTTGTGCCTTGGAGGTATCAAGATAGCCCTGTTACGAAAAAAATACAGCCGTGTGATACTTACTATTGCAGGAACGTGATAGTCGATAGTTTTACAGTTTTTAATACGCGAGCTTGCATAACGATAGCAGAACATCCATTACATACATTTTGTATGTTTTAATACTAACTCATAAGCCGTAGTGTCACACTGCAAGCCCATTATACCACAAACGTGTAAAGCGAAATAATCCCTTCGGATTATTATGACTTCAGAATATTATCGATAGTAAAAATCATTCATATTATATTCATAGTATAACATCATCATGAGCTTATTTTTGTCTCCACTGCAGGAGCACAACTCTCTTATATACATACACTTGTCTAATTCCAAACTAGAAAACTGGGAGTTAGACGTAGCAATAGTTCTGGAGACCGCGCAGCGGTATGTCGACCGGAAGAAAGTGGCCGGAAGCAGCTCGAGATGCGGAGGGCGGATGACCGGGCGTGGTGGACGTCTAAAGGCGTTGCAAGCTGAATGGCTGCAGCCCAGTAGTGAGTACTGCCAGCCGTGTTCAATTTTGCGGGCGACGTTAAACTGGCGGGGGGAGGTGCGTGTCTTCTTTACGTACAGCTCATACCAAGGAGCAAAATGATTTTTCGCACCTCATAAGTTACCTCAAAGTTTTTACCTTCATGATTGACACTAGTTAATTATCAATTAAGATAACAGATATAGTTGGTTATCTAACTTGTTTCTAATTTAATAACCAATTCGTGTTCATCATGAAAGTAAAAACTTTAAGGTGACTTATGAGGTGCAAAAAAATATTATACTCCATGGTATGACCTGCAGTTATATTTAATATTCTCTCATATATCGTGTGGACCACAAATGGAATTTACTGAAAACTTGCACCGTAATTTACCATTTCGTCCACTAACTAGCGGACTATGGTCCATCCGATTGTTAATCCATCCGAAAGCCCGTGCCGTCTGTGGCATTACTGAATTTTAATCATCGCATTTACAGTTCTGTGTATTTATTGTTCAGTGCACACGGAAGTTACAAATGAAATATTGTTTTCGAGATTATCGCTTTGGTGCTTTTTGAATTTGTCGTTTACGCTCAATGACATTTCTACCATGTTATGTGTTTCGGATCTACATCGCCACAAGATGAGCTGTATGGCGCTCGTGACCAGTGCCCTCGTCGAGAGTGACACTTCCTTTTGTCTACGACATTTATATATGTATACCTTCTTACTTTCAATATTCTTGTCATTCTATCTACTATACACTACAATTTCTTTAAAACTTCAATATTAAATTCCGAAGAGTTGAGGTTTTCATTTCGACTCTTTAGTGTCCACAAGAGACATTATGTAATGTCATTGTTTACACTAGGGGTTTAGGTTTATAAGCGGAATAGGAAAATATCACTATAGCTTGAGCTCTGATTTGTATCAACACCGACAAATTAGAATAGAATATTCATTTATTGGCTGCAACAAAACACATACAGTGCAACATTACATACAAACAGAAACAATACAACGCTAGTACTAAAAGTCGGGTGCACACACCCGAGATTATAGCTTAACTCTAGTTCATCATCATCAGGTTATTTGTCTCCACTGCAGGAGCATAACCCTCTCTCATCTGCCGGAGACAGACGGAGGATTTGGCCTACACTCCCCGCGCTGGCCAGACGGGTTGGGGAGGCCTGATTGATGTTTCATAATGTATTCCCTCAGTCGTCTTGTACGACATCCATGGGAAGAGTTACTTGCCGCTAACTATACCTGTGTTTCACAAACCTCACTCACCACCACAAAAAGGGCGTTTTGGAAGGTTGATACTGACTTTCCTGGCAAGCGCTCAGTTTCTCGAGTCGCTAACATCTATACATCGACTGGCAATGTAAAAAGAGCTTTCTGCAACATCTTGGTTGTCACTACATTCAGAGGGAACAGCGGAAGAAAGCCAGTGTCCGTGGTTAAATCTTTTCATCATCATCAGCCTGCAAAAGTCCACATAGGCTTATCTCAAGGCGCGCATCTGAACCCGATCCTCGGTTCTCTTCTGGATAAGCTCACTGCCAGCCACCCTACGCAGATCGCCGCTGGGGTTTAAGGGGGTGGAAAACTATCTGACCACTACAACTATTAACCTTACCTGCACCCTGCTGATAAACGGACGAAGCACCGACGATCGACAGATGGCGGTATAACCATCTACAAAAGTCATACCGCAGGCCGGTGGCGGACAGCAGCGTCACCGGTGCGAAGTGCCTCAAACTGTGATCGTAAATCCGCGTGCCCAGCGTGGCGTTTAGTGCTTTTCCTCCCAATGGATGTCGCCAACAAAATACTGTCCCCAGTTCCCGGTCGCCCTACTCCTTACCAATGTTAAATCGTTTATCCGAAACACTGAGAATTTGTTAGCTAATAATTTGTTTGTTTGCAAATATCGTTAACGGTATTTTTAATTCGATCGCTACGTCGTTCGCGCCACTAAAAAATATACAGCGTGATCGCAGAATGAACAAAAGCGTGTTCCAAATTGTTTCGTTGTAAAAACTTTTCTCATTTCGCCACCCGACGCGTCCCCGCAGACACGGGAAGTTTTGAGGGTTCCGTATGCATGGTCACAAAACAGTTATTAATTTCTACAGATGTCTATTATTTCCGATAATACTTAATGTACTTGTTTAAATGGTTAATCTGTTTTTTAAAACCCACTTCCCACTAATATTATAAATGCGAAAGTTTTAATATTTGGATGTTTGTTACTCAATCACGCTTCAACCACTGGACGGACCAGGATGAAACTTGGCACACATATAGGTTAAGTCCTGGAATAGGACATAGAATAGTTTTTATCCCGAAAAAACATTTAATTCCTACGGGAAATACATAATAATTTGTGATGTTAATTTGTCCACGCGGACGATGTCGCGAGCAACAGCTGGTAATTAATAATTACTTCTTCAATAGTCGATAAAACACTGATTAATTATTAAAAAAAAAAAGAGTTTTAGAGTGAAAATAACAGACTTCCGTCCTCTTTGGGATAGTTACCTAAACATGAAAAATAACTAAAGCATGCTTGTTGATTGCTTTCTTTCATATGTTAGGCGTAAGATATAAGATTGGGGAATCATAAGAGTGGACACATCTACTCGTACATATATCTATCAATGACTCATCAATACTGGAGTGAGTTAAGAAATCGCCCTTCAGCTCCCGGTCCAAAAAGAAAGTACGCTACAGGATTGAAATTCCAGGCGTGTGTTCTGTTACGGTACTATTTACAGTATAATAAATACGGAACCCTACTGTTGCGAGTGAGACACGCACTTGACTGATTTTTTTCCACGATCCCGCTCACAATTCCGCCGATCTATTGTGTTTGAAGCAATATTTCGCGCATTATTACCGCTTCAACAACTTTCCAGAAAATTGTTTATAACTCGTAAGTTACGTGAAGAATGCCTTTGTTTTTTTTATGGCCGGGGAAGTTGTGAATATTGAAACGAAACGTTCATATTGAAGATAATCGGAATACACTGAAATGTATACTCTCACGTGGTATCCTGAACGAAATTCCAGCCTTTTTATTGATCTAGATAATAGGCAGAAACATCGTCTGTGCATTTCAAACTTCATCATCGTCACCCTGCAGGAGTCCACTGATGGACATAGACCTCTCCAAAACCACGCAACTGAACCCGCTCCTTTGTTCTTCTCATTCAGTCACTACCAGTCATCTTGTGCAGATCGTCGCTCCATCTAGCCAGGGGGCATCCCACACTACGCCTGCCCAGTCACGGTCTCCTCGAGAACTCGTTTACCCCACGCTTATATACGCAACACCTATATAACCTGTTGCTTAGACGAATCGACACTAATATTATAAAGAGGAAAGATTTGTATGTTTGTAACGAATAAACCCAAAAACTACTGAACCGATTTCAAACATTCTTTCACCATTAGAATGCTACATTATCCCTGAGTAACATAGGCTATATTTATTACTATGAAAAATTAGGGATCCCTAATAAAACTTCAATAATGTAACCAGATGTGTAAAAAAATTGCCATAAAATGTCTTTCATCGCATGCTTCGGAAACTATTGATAGAACCTTCGCGTGTCTGTACATTGAAAATATTTGAAGGAGTTGGAGCTGGAGCTGAAACGGAGGGGGTAGGGGGAAGGGAATTAACGATTAATAAGTTTCAACTTTAATTAATTCTGTAGTCGACGCGAGCGGAGCCGCGGGCACAGCTAGTGTTATATAAGCCAAGCAAAGAAGGATTATATCGTCCAACAGTCTGTTTCACATATCACTCAAAAACTTCACAACGTATTACCAACTGGAACGTATAAGTACTTACCTGACAACAGTAAAGCCCAACGTACTTGCAAAGGGTAACGATCTCTATGTACTACTAGATGGAGCGTTCCAAACAATCGCTCTGTTCTACGCAAGTAGCTACAACTCTTTCACATTCATTTGAAACTTGTGCAGTTACTACTCAGAACATTTAATTATTTTACCGTAGCGTCAATATTTAGTAATAATTAAATGTTCTGCGTAGTAACTGCACAAGTTTCATTGTGAATGTGAAAGAGTTGTGGCTACTTGCGTGGAACAGAGCGATTGTTTGGAACGCTCCATCTAGTAGTACATAGGGATCGTTGGCAAAGGGATGTGGTACATAAAACCAGCAGGGTTAAGGGCGGAGGCATGTGAGTTAGGGGCTGTTTCCTTTGAAAATTAATTTAGGTCGTGTCATTTAGTCTCTCATCGTTTATTATTATCATTTAAGACACTTTTATTGCTCGGAAATGTGGTTTTTTCTAATTCGATTTTGGTTTATTTTAGAATAGAATAGAATAGAATAGAATATTTATTTATTGGCTGCAACAAAACACATACAGTGCAACATTACACATAAACAAAAATAATATACAACTAAAAGTCGGGTGCACACGCCGGGATCACGTCACACGGCTTGTCAGACGATAATTAATATTACATTCGCTTGTACGAGGAGCAGACACAACGCGAGGAACTTACCCGACAAACCGGGAGTAGAACCAAGGCGTGCGACCGACCTGTAGGGGAGAGGGCAACAGTACAGTGTGGCAACACCGTAGAAGACACAGTATGTGTGCTGCAGCAGCAAACAGGCCCCAGCTCAGCATATTGCTTTGCCTGTGAGGGCAGAGCACTGATTTTCAGCTGAGACCTAAGAGTGTCGGATAACCGAACATCACAACAGGGATGTGTACTTATAATAAACAGTTTAAATAAGAAACAAAAATACAATATTATAATATATGCATATAACTAAGATACAAAATATGATGTATGGAAAAGAAAAATAAATACTAATTAAATAAGTGTCATGTGATGAATATGATAGATGAGTATTAGGCAAAAAATAATATAAGTAACTAGCCTGAAATAAGTGTAGTGTGTGCAGTGATGAAGTTGGTATTATGGCAAACCGGTTACTTGCTGCTCCAACAAGAAACATTTATATTTCTTCTTCAAAATGTATTTAGAAGAGTTTGGACAACGGAGTGGTGGAGGGAGGTTATTCCAACACTTGGTTGCCAAATTTTTCTAGACTAATTAGCTCCCAACTGTACGAGTACTAGCTGTTGCCCGTGACATGACAATTGACAGCATTCACTAATCGTCGCTTTTCTGAAATTATAAACAGAACTTCATAGATCATTCTTGAAATTTTAAGAACAATCTAGAACATTCAGGACCAATTACAGTCACACATTCTCGTAGTTCATTTATAAAAAAAAATATATTCTAGAACATTCTTGAAAAATCTGGAATATTCTAGAAAAGTTCTCAATATTGTCACTCACAAACGCACTTAATGCCATTCAGCACAATCTAGACTTTATATGAGCCGTACAATGTGTTAGAAAAGGATAGAAGTATCCCATCACACATTTTTACCATCCTCCGTAACCAAACTCCCTTACTTGCAAGTGCAGACCAAGGGTTATCTACCACTGCAACCATGAGTGGGTGGCAGTGGGTGGTTATGAAGTAAAGGCTGTACATACATACACACACTTTCCTTTTATATAGTGTTATCTATTATATATATATATATAACACTTGCGAGTTATGCAGCTATTTAATAGGTCCATAGTGGGGGTAAATCGGTGTTAGTGCAGATATACTGAATAGTGGTAAGTGTCGTTACTTTACGTAGTCATATTTAGTATTCTTTGCTACTGGGCTACCGCCGCCGTTGACTCGCGCCGCACCCGCAGGTACAAAGTAACTACTCCAGCGCGCTATCGAGCGGCGCCGAGCGATCGACGGTATAGATTAGAAAGAGAAACACTTATGTTGTTGACGTAACGTTGTCCCTCTCTCGATCGACTTTGTTCGCGCTAGGAGCAGTAACCTTCAATGGTTTACGTACACAAACAAGCGTATACGGACAGCCTGTAGTAATTATCTGACACTAGTGTGTGTGTTATCTCAATTAGCTTGTTCTTATGTACACTTCATTGCGGATTGTGCTCAGCAGTCACATCACACGGCGTCCTTTCCGTTTTACCCTTAACAATTAGTTAATTGCATCATTCCCTTTGTTACAGGCGAAATTAGAAACAAAAGCCTTAAAGGCGAAGAGGCCGGGGTTCACAGATGACAGATACAACGAAACGTCGTACTATATGGAGAATGGTGAGTGAATTGAATCATTTATTACGTGCAACGTCATTTACTAAGTGCAGTCTTGTTTTTATTATATTATGAGACATAATAAAATTGACCTTATCAAACATTTATTTTATTGTGTACACTGGACGGTCTGATCCACTATTTTCTAGTCGCTCAGCGAGCTATGGAGAGGGTCGGGGTTTCTTTGAAGGATATGATTCGTAAAGAGGAGAGAAGAAGGTCATCAACATAGCCGAAAGGATTAGCAGTCTGTCGCAGAACCGATAGCTGTTGGAGCAGACGAGTTCTGGAGTGGAGACCGCTTCGACACGCGCAGGGTGGGACGCCCCGCCGCCAGATGGACCGACGACCTGTAGAAGGTCGGTAGAGGCTAGATGCGGAGGTCGGAGGATCGTGTGTGGTAGCGTTCATTGGGGGGCGCCTAAAGGCTAATGATGATGATGATGAACTTTGTTTCAGGCAGTTTATTTGAGATCTGATATCAATTCCAACTGACGATGTCATTTGTCATTTGTCTCTTTATTTCGGATATCAAAATTGTACATGAAGGATTGACAGGTTAATATTATAAGGAAGACATTCTCTCACACCCAAATTGAATTCCGAGCTCGGCTGAAAAATATTGAATTCAATCAGAATTTGAGTCTTGAGCGAAAATTTCTTTTCCAATCCCACCGCTGCCATAAATAATCTCTTTGATTTCCTCTCCAGGAGACTTCCCATAATCCCCCTCTGCCCTCAGCTTATTAGATTACATCGAATCCCATAACATAATCAATGATTTCTCTTTTACGGAATTCTTGTGATTTTGCGATTAAATAAAACCGCGCGTGGCTTCCTTTTGGGAAAGGCTGCATCGCTTTCATAACAGCATACTTAAAGCCGTCTACTGTGACATGCATTGCCCGATCTACATATAGGTACTGGATAGATGTTCTTCGGAGTGTGAACAGGAAATACAATTTTGACGTATTGATAACAGATGCACATTTTAAAATCATCTGCTATCTAAATGTCGGCCCCGTAGCCTAGTCGGTAGTACACCTGCCTGCGAAGCTCGGGGTCGCGGGTTAGAATCCCGCCCAGGGCAAACATTCGTGTCATGAGCACTTGTGTTTGCCTTGTGACTGGATGTTATTTATATAAGTACATAATGTATTTGTGTATGTATATCAGCCGTCTGATACCCATATTACAGGCTCTGCCTAGTTTGGGATCAGGTGGCCGTGTGTGAAATGTCCCAACATATTTATTTATTTATTTATTATTAATTTAATAACTAATGTGTGTCATTCATGAAGGAAAAAAACGTTGAGATGACTTATGAGGTGCAAAAAATTATTTTGCTTCATGGTATGAGGTGTAGATCTATACTATCTAATTAAAAAAAACACGAACCGGCACGTCTTATTAATTCTGTTAAAAATGTTCTATATTAATTGCCCCAGTATATTTTGTGACACTTATAGGTACTTCTATTTTTCTATACTTAGATACATACTGTTAGCACAGTAAGATTTTTGTAATTTAATTTCTTTTTTTACCTTTATTAATTAGGGCTTTATAAACTATCGCATATGACAATCCTCTAATAGCCTTTTGGTAACATTCAAATGGATAACTGAAGCATAGAAAGTGCAGTGTGGTTCCCGGCTTAGAATAGGGCCACCCCAATCTTCCCGTGGGTGTCGTCAAGGCGATTAAGGGACTGCACCAGGGACGGGCAGCAGCGTTCTTCTGTGTATGTTAAGATCATTACTGTGATGACCAATCCACCTGCCATGCTTGGTGATTATGGCAAATCCCCCAACGGACAGTCCCCCAAAAGTGGCATCCTGTTGGAGAGGCTTATGTTCAGCAGTGGACGTATTTAGGCTGATGATGATACCCACCATTTGATTATATGCTCATTTGGAAAACTGCTTATAGGTTTAGTTTTGATCTTTACAAGTCTTTAGCTCGAATCGAAACAGCCTTTGTTTTCCAACTGATAGGGTCATATATAGCTCTAACAGAAAGTAATGGGTTCCATAAAAACTGTTTAATTGGAAATCTTTTACAGATCTCTAAATTGTACATCTCGTTCACAAAGGCTTCGTTATTGTTCATTTACAGTCCTCATAAATAAGCCGTGGTCCCAGGGAGGTCATGTTAGTTATGACCCCCCACCTACACACTAAATAGATATGACTATTGTACATTATGGTAATTTGCTGAAATATTGACAATTCAGTGTATTTAACGTAAATTATGTAATAATAACTAAATAAAAAAAATATATATCACAGACATGCACACCAATTATCCAGTCCCAAACTAGGTTTCCTGTGAGCCTGTGGTTTGGTTACTAGATAACGGATACACATCTTCTTCTTCTTATAAATAAAATCGTAAACTTCGCGTGTCTGTACATTGAAGATATTTGCAAAAAAAAAATTGGGGGGTCTAAGAATAAGCAACAGAACACATTTCGATCATTTTTGAAATTTTTGTCTGTTTGTCTGTTTATCTGTTTGTCTGTTTGTCTGTTTGTCTGTGAGTTTGTGCACGCATCACTTAAAAACTACTGATCGGATTTTGATGGACTTTTCACAGAAACATGGGGCTTAATCTGGTGTAACATATAGGCTTTATTTCATTGCAATCGGTGCAGTCAATCAAAAGTTATGAGAATTTATAGTTTCCGAAAACTCGCATACACTGCGAAGTTTGTAGGGTGTAAATGTTCGACTGAATTCGTGAGCGGTAGCGGGAGCGGGTATGGTACCAATGTAATGTGAGTGTTTGAAAATTCGCATAACTTTTATTTGAGTTACTAGATGATGATGAATTTGTGGTATACGTATGCAACAAAGTAATGTTGATCGGAATTTGGATTGCGATGGATTAGTTACGAGGACTACATTTGGAGAGACGAGGGAAAGAGGTTTTGAGGGGAGGGTTGAGGGAAGGGTTGAGAGGAGTGTTGAGGGGAGGGTTGAGGATATGGACCTGGTCTAGGTCTGGAACTGGAACTGGACCTGGACCTCGACCTCGACTTCGACCTCGACCTGGACCTGGACCTGGACCTGGACCTGGACCTGGACCTGGACCTGGACCTGGACCTGGAACTGGACCTGGACCTGGACCTGGACCTGGACATGGACCTGGACCTGGACCTGGACCTGGACCTGGACCTGGACCTGGACCTGGACCTGGACCTGGACCTGGACCTGGACCTGGACCTGGACCTGGACCTGGACCTGGACCTGGACCTGGACCTGGACCTGGACCTGGACCTGGACCTGGACCTGGACCTGGACCTGGACCTGGACCTGGACCTGGACCTGGACCTGGACCTGGACCTGGACCTGGACCTGGACCTGGACCTGGACCTGGACCTGGACCTGGACCTGGACCTGGACCTGGACCTGGACCTGGACCTGGACCTGGACCTGGACCTGGACCTGTACTGGACCTGCACTGGTCCTGGACTTGGACCTGGATTTAAAGTCTGAGTGGAAGTGGGATAGGGAGCGGAATTGGGAATGGGAGCGGAAGTGGGAATGGGAGCGGATCCTGTAGTCCACGCGAGCGGAGCCGCGGGCACAGCTAGTACTTAAATAAATATACAACATCTAAGACTTGGGTACAAACATTCATATTCATCATACGAACATTTGTAGCTAGCGGGATTCGAACCTGCGGCGTGGCAGTCCGAGAGCTACCTCGTTACGCCACGGAGGTCGTTATTATTTAATCAATATTTAAAAAATAATGTCAAACTTTTAAATAAGAAAGTACAGTCTTCGATATCATCACGCTATTAACTAACGGTGCTAAGAACAGGTA
The DNA here is from genome assembly GCA_947086405.1 of Esperia sulphurella. Classification (NCBI taxonomy): domain Eukaryota; kingdom Metazoa; phylum Arthropoda; class Insecta; order Lepidoptera; family Oecophoridae; genus Esperia; species Esperia sulphurella. The sequence goes on from OX352258.1 coordinate 16,241,407, forward strand.
TTGGTCACTAATCAAAGGAAATATTTCTTCTTCCGAAAATCCTTATATAGGATTTTGCCAATGTCCAGTGTATAGGATGAATACAGACATGGAGACCACGCCTTAACGGAGTAAAGCTGTGGGTTGTGCCACTAGAGTGTCGCTCAGATCAAAAGATATCACCATAACCTTTGATCTGCCCGCTTGGATTCCCATACAGAAGCCCTACAGCTGCAAAATTGCAAAAGACATTGCAATTGCACGAAGTTATTTGAACTATCTATGAATTAGTTCTATTCACAAACATTAACAAGTATTGTGGTGATCATTACACACTAAATATACGGATAAAACAGAATAAACCCAAAAGTCAAATAACCTAACAATGCTTCCATAATGACAAAAATAATTACTGAGTTTACACCAAACGCACTGATTGCAAATCATAGTGGGCATTTGATCAGCCAATCAGTATTATTTGATGTGGATTAGGTTAAGTTAGATATGCATTTAAATATATCCTTAATAGATCCTTTGCCGTGTGGTTTCCGGTAGAATAGAATAGAACCACTCCACCTCTTCCCGTGGATGTCGTACAAGGCGACTGAGGGAATACATTATAAAACATCAATCAGGCCTCCCCAACCCGTCTGGCCAGCACGGGGAGTGTAGGCCAAATCCTCCGTCTATCTCCGGCAGATGAGAGAGGGTTGTGCTCCTGCAGTGGAGACAAAAATAACCTGATGACGATGATATCCTTAAACTTTTTATCCAGTTCCTTATGAACAAAATATCTAACGACAACTAATATCTACTAGGGTTTGACAAATTTGTATTTATACGCCTTATTGTATGTATACGCCTAAACGAAACCCTTTTCCTAACTACATAAGTACCTTCCCCAAATTCTTCTAAACCTTTAACATTTCCACCGAAACGAGGTCAGAGACGCATACCTTATTGAATCTGGCAAGTCATGGAGGCCACAATGGACTTTTTTTTTCAATAAACGCGGAGTAGTATCGGCAGTAGGAAGCTAGTGTCCAAGTTTTATTTTCGGTTTCGGAGTTCAGCATTTTTCACTGTACTTTTATATTTTCGGGCAAATATCGGCTTTGAAAAAAATATTTCTTGACAAAAGATGGACAGGAAATGACATTTATATAATAGAAATAGTAAAATAATTTTGATGATTTTGTTTTTCTTCGATAAAATATATTGATAGACAATATTTTTGAGAAGCTTATTTACGTGGGTACTAGCCGACCAAATCTTTAGACGTTTGACTGACATTTAAACTCTACTCGCACTCCCCAGAACCGCTCCACGTATCTCATAGTGACGTGTCTACAAATACTTTATGTAATTAAAAAGATACTCGTTCATAAAATAAAGCGGTGTGACGGCGAAGAAAAAATTTACTCGTTGCAACTAATAACGACGCAAGAAAGCGGGATGTAAATTTTATTGTAAATTCTGAATCAGAGAAGGAATCTACGTCGAATGGTCTGGGTACCGTGTCTTTACTATTAGTCGTAGATACACGGAACCTGGACCAATCGACGCAGATGTTTTATTCTGATTCGGAATTTGCAATAAAAGAGAATTAACATAGGCGTGGATTTTGCGCCGAATAATAAATATCTTTTCCAACATTATTGCAAACTATGATAAAAAATTTCATGTGTCTAAAAGATGACCTACTAAGTATTATTAAAGATTATTTGAACTAAGTACTTATTGGCCGAAAGGTGCAAAAAGTCGGAATTGTTTTTCGACTAAAAGAAAAAAGGCCCTTCTGATTGAACACTATGTGAAGGTTCCATTATTGGTTAACAGCCTTAGTCATCTTACCGCAATGCCGTTTTCTTCAAATTAATTTGCCTCGCACCTTTCAGCCATGCAGAGGTTTATGTTAACGAGTTATTGATTGCTTTAATGCATATGAGGAAATGACTGAGGTGATGATGCATCATGCTTGAAAAGTTAATAGCTTTTACAGGTTTACGAGTTATGGTAACCTAATTGAAAGTACGCTTGGTTAACGTACATAGGCCAAGGGTTCAAATCAAACCCGGCTCTTACTGAATGAGTTTACCAAAACAAAAGTATGACTTCAAATTGTACCATAGACTCTTCAGTGAACGAAAACATTGTAATTAAAAGAAATTCTAGAACATCATTTTGTGTAGCTAGTTCATTTTCTGCACAGTTTGTGTTGTAACGAATATAGACTGCTCTTGTACTATGAGACGAAGAGAATAAGTATTTTATCGACTAGGAATGTTTGGCAATAAATTCTGTTGAAAGAATGTTGTAAATGGCCGTTAAAGAATAAAAGCTTCAATTATCTTGTGGACTTGTGTTCTTTATTACCTTGCATTTTAACGGTATCACGTGGAAATCAGGCAAACAGCTTACCTCTTTGAATTCCTACATGCAACAACCGAAAAGCAGAGCTAAGGACTCTAATAGACTGTCTCATTTATCGTACACCGACTCTCTTACCTTGATGGCGTAATAGTTAAAAGGGTGGTTAACTACACTGTATAATGTTCATCATCATCATGCCGATAACCTCTGCTGGACATAAGAAATGTACTCCACACCCCGTCATCTGATCTTCCCGTCCAGCCTCTTATGATTACGATTTTGCTAACAATAACTCCTTTGCAGGCCTCAGGAAAGTGTTCCCCTACTACTTCACATTCACCACCTTCACGAAAGGAAGGTGGGTTGGGGAGAAGATCCTCGACGTCTTCGCGAGGGAATTCAGGGCTCACCCCGCGGCGGAGTACGAGAGGTGCATCAGGGCTGGCACTCTTACAGTCAACTACGAACGCGTCGATCCGGATTACAGGCTCAAACATAACGACCTCCTTGCCAATGTCGTTCATAGGTATTGTTTTCTTTAACTAACGTAGATAGCTATTAACGTTGTGACGTTTAGTCAGCACATTTATTTTATGAAACAGTTACAAATACATTTTAAACACATATGACATGAACATTGGCAGATAAAACACTATTGTACATAATAACAATATCTCTCCTTTCATCTTGAACCTTCTTCGTTGAAATTCTACAAATAATTGCGATGCGGTGTGGTATACTTAATTACTTAGTTAGAACTTGTATAATAATCTTAACCTGACAGTTTTGTAATTTGAACATAGATTAGTTTGTAAGTTGGAAACAATGTGGTGATTGCGTGAAACACGAATCAAAGCTTGTTTACAAGGTCTAATTTTGTATTATAGTTTGAGATATTTAACATAATAAAACTTATATTAGCACCGAATGAGCATGCGAGTGCACTGTTTGTCCATTTTCCAACCAGAGGCATAGTAAATTGAAGCGGAGTACGAAAACTACATACTAAACGTCGCATTAAATGCCTTCCAAATAGAGAGATTCGAGGATTAGTATGGAATGTACTTTGTCATTGTCATTCTGTTATCTAATTACAAGTTGCTTCAGTGCCTTGTAATTGAAGTTGAAAAGTTTATCACACTTAACATGTAATATACCTAACTTCGCCCACGCATGTTCATTTGTTGTTAACTCGTTCTCGTTTAATCAGCTAATCATTCACGAGAACCAATTTGTGAGCTAAATCAGACACTGAGCAACCACCATCATTAATATGCAAACCTTTAACATGTTTCCAAACTGCCTCCAAGTTTCTAATTTTAACAGTTGCATCAAAAATCATATCATCGTTAACATAGGAATGCGCCGCGATATGTTTGCGTGTTTGTCGTCCATTGAAGGTTTTGCTCAGCGTCTGGCTCAAGTGAAACCCGTAGCCTGACGTATGTATCGTTGCAGGCACGAAGTACCGGTGACCAGCCAACCGATCACTGTCGTACATATCGACGAGGACATTGTGGTTGTCAACAAACCGGCCTCTATCCCCGTAAGTGGCAAATGAGACAGCCATGTTATGTATACGCTTCCGTCATTTTACTTCTTTAATGTTCTCCTGTATGCTATTAACTTTTGATGGTCTAGAATTGGAGATGTTGTGGTTTAATTTCCTCCGCGCTGTTTGGTTATGGTAGCCGGATCCAAAAAGTAGCACTCTCAGTCTTAGGCCCTTTCTCTACGGTGGAGTATTTCACCCCGGCTCCATCATGACGGAACGAAGAAGCGGCGTATAAAATTATCTCTGACGCCGGTCGTCGAGTGGATAGATTGTAATATCGACGCAAAAAAGCGGAAACGCTGTAAAAAATCTACTACGAGACTCAGACAATTCGATGTAATTTTTTTCTGATTCCGAATTTGCGCTAACAAAAAAATTACATCGTTGTGGGTTACAGCGTTTCCTCTTTCTTTCGTTCATATATAGGCCGCTTCTTCTGTCCGTCACGATGAATCCGGCGTGACGGAAGCCGTAGATAAACGGCCTTACTGTAGATGTCGTACAAGGCGACTAAAGAATAATTCCACGCCTTCCATGCTTGGCGATAAGGCCAAATCTCCCTTATTTTAGGAGAGGCCTTGTTCTGTAGTGAACTATAATAGTCTGTGGTTGCTTGCTTAACTTATGTGCCTTTAATTCAGTGTTTCCAATCGTTCTTTATATGTATTGCAGTTATAGTATATCTGTCTCTGCAAACGATGGTAAAATCATCTTCGTTAGCTACTAAATCTTCAATTCTTGACCGTCAATGAAATTAAGCTTATGTATGTGGTGTATGGTATAAATGCAAAGGTTTGTATATTACGAATTATTTTATTTAAATACTCTGCTTTGCTCTTTTTTATTTCGAGGAATGTGTATTATATATTAATTATACAAACAAATTAATATTTTTTAATAATTATACTTATTATATACTTTCGAAATCCTCAAACTTTATAAAACTTTAATCATACTATTTAATCTATAGGTGACTACGTTATTTAAAAACAGGATTTTCTTTTCAGTTTCTTTATTTCGAAGAATGATTGTGATGTACAAAATTTCCTTAAAAAGCTTACGTCTCTATTTACTGCAAAAGTAAATATGAATGATTTGAGATTTTTATGAATTGGAACTTGCAGACGCTACTATGAGTAACGTAAGCAAAGCAATAACGATGATGCTAAGCAATCATCTTAGAAGCAAGAAATCCCCATCTCGATGATGTTAAATAATCTTTGTTAATAATAATACTTCTTATAAAATTTTGATAAAATTGAATCAACTGTCTTTAAAATTTATATTAAATTACATTGCAATTATAAACGTCAAAAGATCCCCTTAATGAAACTTAGTAGCATCATAAATTATTTAATTTCTCTACAAATTTCCCACGTAATTTTAAAAGCCGCTGAAATCCGCTTTCTATTCTCACAAGCTAGCTTGCATCCCTCAAAGTCCTTTGCGTTTACATAAAGCGCTTTCCTTTGGCAAGAAATATTCTGAAGCGCTGTTTGATGGAAGACTTCTAATATTGTGGAGCACCGGCACTTTCATATCGACTTTTGGCATGGAGTCAGTACTTAGGCCATAGGAGCAACTTTTGCTTCAATTTGTCTTAGGTTATCTGATAAATTTGCTTTTAAAACTCCATTTCATTTTTAAAATGACCTCTGTATATCCGTACTTCTATTGATACACCAATGAATTTATTGTTAACCGTAGTTATCATTACCACTATAACGTTTATCTGATTGTGTTTAATCTTCACAAGTTGCAATATTATAGAGATAATATTTATTGTCACTAGTTGTATATTTTATTTTGCTTGCGCTTTTACGGTATACAATAGCAATTGTTGGTATACTGGCAGAAGTGTTGGTATTTTGCATGTAAAGCCGAACTCGAATTTTTTCGCTAGTAATGTAATATTCAAACGACTCCCGCACGCGGTAGGCGTATCGATTGATTTGCAATATTTACGCGTTTATATAGACGACTTTTTGTAGGTGCAATATAAAACGCAATACAACCGGATTCCTTAACGTATCGATGTATGAGGGACGATCCTATAACCATATGGCATTGAGAACATTGACTATAGTGCCAAGACACGTTCCTCATCTGATCTTTATAATTTAACGGCATAACAGTAAAAGAAATAAAGACAAAGTAACCTGCAAGTATTGAGCAGCATACGGGTAACTCGCGTATCCTCAAGATCAGCAGCAGTGAAATATATCTTAAAGCATCTTAATAAGATATTTATTTGGTACAATATAATTGATCAAAGCAATAATCTGAGTCACTCACTATAACAAAAGAACTGACTTTTAAAATTGACCTAGACCAATTTAATTAGAGATTTGCATTAATCCACTGCTACTAAACTACTGTTTTATTATATTTTGTTTGTATGCTTTCAATACTATGAAACTAATTTCATTTTCGCGTTATAGTTCCTTTACATTGCTGTCTGCCTTAAAATTCCTTGCACGATCTCAAAGAATTTCTTGATATATAAGGCTAACTTAACTTTAGTAGTGGCCTTAAGATGTATCGACTTTGTTTTGACATAATATTTTATTTGTCGTGTTCTTTTCAAATAATCTGTAACCTTATTTATTTTTAAATAATCAGTTTGGTTCCTTACTATTGCCAATTTAATTTATAAATTCGCTACGTTCCATTTAGTTGTCCCATTGAATTGTATATATTTTTTACTATAATGCAGCTCTACAAAAGAAACTCCATAACTCAGAATTGCTCATTAATCCTTAGTTTTGCATTTACTTGCGGAAAAGAATTTTGTTTCATTGCCATCGAAAGGGTCCAAATGATTGACTGTGTCCAATTACATTGATTGATGCAATGTCTTGATGGGGGTTCTACGTAACCCCAAAGTGGCCGGACGGACGCGCAAAGTGATATATCGTGGTCAATTTATCGTGAAAAAAAGCATCCCAAGCTCTCTTCGCATGGTGTTATTTTTGTGCGCATGCTTGCGATTTATTGCTATTGTTTTTATTGTATTAACACTGACTTCTGATTATTCTTTGTTTACAATACTTAATAAATATTTTATTTGACTTTCACTGTTTATGCTTTTCTATTGTGACAGTTAGGTTAATTATTTTAAATGACAATGGTGTTTACGATAAAAGTAAAAAATATCGTTTTCATTAGATCCTTTCATTTCGGTTTAATTAAGTATCTTCATTCAAATTCGGGTCTATTGTTTCCTTTATTAACTATTACTAGTACTTCTATAATTCGTACAATATAGTTATATTTGGTCTTTTACTATCAAGTTTAATCATCTTATTGCTTTATACATATTATCTTTTTCTTACATATCTTTCAGATAATCTGTGCTATCTTCCTGTTTTCATTGTATTCTATTACTAGCATTATTATGTCCTTTACACACAAAATAGCGACTTTACTGAAGCATCAGACCACAATCTCACTACTAATAAGTTTATGTACACAGCGAATATGTCCTACAAGAACTGCTGTATTATATGTTTTGCCTATGATGTTGTGTGCACTTGGGTATATACATATACAACATGATATATAGCTTACAAGAGAAAGCTTCATACAGCGATAAAACAAAGATTTGTTTCAAGCTTTTACACGGCACTGTAAAGTTGTTTTTAATAAATAATATAATGTACTGATTAAAACAAGAGTAGTTAATAAACTCCCGTATTCACTGTGTTTCTATTATTAATAGTTTCTTATGAAATTTATATAAGGCTAGATTTTATGAGAGTAACTCAATTATTAATGCTTTATATCATTTTATGATATTAGCGTAATGGTAAATGTTATTCTGTTTACTTTGTGTTGATTATACTACTTGGTAATACCTTAATTTCTGTTACCCAAAAGCCTTAATTAATATTCCATTACATCCTTTGAAATGTAGCTGTCGTAGATTAGTTGCTTTATCTACAATTCATGTAGCAATTAATATCAAATTACTCGATAGTTAGGTAGTTAACCAATAGTTTAGAAACAAATCTTTTCGCTTTCTTGATTGGCTGTTAGTCGATTGATCGTCTAATCGTAAAGAGGCTATATGTAACTCACATATAGTTTGCTATTATGAACTGACTGCTGGTTGGTAAATCATTACACTTACACCGTTACTTATCATGTTTTCTTAGGTTCGAAGTATACGCAATCCCCACGCTATAGTGTTAAATATAAAGGTTTTTTGTATGTTACTAGTGCTGGTAAAAGAGTTCATATGCCTCCCGTATTGTATCATAGTACCCTTCGAACCTAATTAAAATATCTAAGATATCGCCATTGACCTACTATTTAAACTAGACAATGAATTCTGAATGAAATCTTTAGGAAATATCTAAAGATCTGTATGTGTAAATATACCTAAAAGTTATCATATTCACGCACATAAATAATGTCTTATGTCTCTTTACTTTTAAATTTATTAGGTCATTTAGTAGTTACTTTGGCATTTTAAAGCCATCGCGCCCGGCAGTGGCCACCCAAGTGAGCTCATTTTTAGTACTGCGAGCTCATTTGCGTTGCCGTCTTTCGTACTGCAGTTTATAAATCTAGTTACTTATAGAAAATCATTCAATTAAGCTAAACTACTTCAACACAAACACAAAAACATACACATTGGCTATGTGAATAACAAAGAATACTCAATAGAATAGAAAACCTTTAACAAAAACCAAGATTTCACTTTTCTGAAATCTCCAAGCGCAATAAGCAACGTCATATGACTTTTTATGTTCGCAATCTGAAGGTGTGTTCTGATATGTGAGCACTGGGCCGTTTGTAATCTGTGCTATCTTTAGATAGGATTCGATAGAGATTTTCGCAAGCAGCTTATTTAGTTTCAAGCTTGGCAATTTTTAATAAAGCTTGAGGTACACGGATTTTTGCGTATTAGCTTAAATCGTCTCTTCTATTCGAGTGCCGCTATTTAAATCATTTTATCATCTGCACATACCTAATATAAATCGCTATATTGGCCTTTGTCTAATGAAAATGATTACATCATTGTACGAGATTGGCCAGTTTGGAACGATGTGCAAAAACTTTAATATTTTATGTTCTTTGTTTCCGATTTACTGTTCTCTCTCTTTGTTTTCTAAAGGCTTACCGCGTTCAAAACTTATTGTATTACAACAGATTCAGTTATTAAAAGGTCAAGGAATAAATATAAGTTTTAAAGTTTATGTTATTTATTTATTTAGATACTTGCCGGCTTTTTAGCTAAAGCAGTCTGTGCAAACTTGCCAAGCTTGATTATAGAAGGTGATGCCCGCTTTGCTGCTCGCATGTCAGAACTCGCCTGAGGGCCTGGCCAGGTGAGACTGCGGCTTATACAGTGGCAAATAAAACGCTTTTTGTTATGGCAGACCATATATTGTGATGCTGTCACCTACGCTGCGCACATGGTATGAGAAAGGTTGGATTCAGTGTCGTAGATTCTGCCCGCCGTATCGGAAACTGACATTAGTTAGATGTTGAGGAATTCTGAACCTTGTATTTCCAATGCCATATAATTTAACTTTGCATATTTTACGTAAAACCTTGGATCTTCCTCAACGTTCCTTAGAGGTTACTCTAGTTATTCACAACGACAGTCTGTGTAATATTGCAAATATAAAAAATACTCGCTCGTTCCCCGTACTATGTATAATAAAGCCGTGTGGTTCCCGGCTTAGATTCGGCACCTCCAATCTTCCCGTGGGTGTCGTAAAGACGACTAAGGGCTGGCACCAGGGACGCCTGCCAACCGTGGTGATTATAGCAAATCCCTCAATGGACAGCCCACCAATGGTATTCTATTGGGGAGACTTATGTTCAGCAGTTAGACTGATGATAATTTATAATAAAACTTGAAAATCGTTTGCAAAAACGTTTCAACCACTTACGTTTTCCACGCGGCGTATCTGTCACACTGAAACCAACTGAACTGTCCCGTTGACTTGCTTTCGCCGCCCGCCGCACCGCAGTCTCACTTGCCCGCGGCCAGCTCGTAATGTTCTGTCCGTGGTGGGCCAGGCACGAGACGCCAGTGCTCGCTAGTCCCTTGCGCATCATACACGTGGATGAGGAGCTACTCGTGCTAGACAAGCCTTGCTCGCTGCCGGTGAGTCAATGCGTTGGGACAGTTAGACCGTTTGCAGCGTCAGACTCTGGGCGTTGAACTCGATACAGTACTCGACTAGTGTGTGTAGGCCTTTTTTGAATAAACACATAATTACACATCTCAAAGTGGAATAGCACCAGATGAAGTCATTTGCACAATGTAATTTTTTGTGTTCAGTAATAGTGAACTTAATTCAACATGTTGACATATTGTATTCCTGTCATAAACCACCTTATTGCGTCACAAGTAAAACTTAGGGTAGTTAAAATTATTGTTAGCAAACTGTGCCGAACTTTTAATGCTTAAAATCTTCAGTAGGCATAAACTAAAATCATATCAACAAATAACATTACCAGAGTGTACGTCTATACAAAAGCGCAATACACATACGAGTACGTGCAATAAATACATACGAACCTGTTATAAACGTGAAAATAATAGCAAATGTAGGTATGTTTAACAAACTTATGGCGTCAAAAGTTAAACTTAGGTTAATTAAATTTATTACTGGGCCCGATTCTGAAGACACACATTTAAAATTTGACAGCGCTAAAATTGGTTTCGTCTTTATCTTCATAATACTGTGTGACAAGGATAGCAACAGTTTTAGTGCTGTCAAATTTTAACGTTGTGCCTTCAGAATCGAGCCCATTGATAAACTATGCCTAAGTATTTAATGCTCTAAATTTTCGGTAGGCGTAAACTAAAATAATAGTGAACAAATAACATTTATAACTTATGCAAAAGCGCAGTAAACATTCAGAAAGAGCTATAACTCTTATAACTACCGTAAATACTAGCAAATAAACATGAGCCTACATCGTAGACGCGCTCGTTAACTATATTAATGAAACCCATCAGAATAATGATGGTCGTGAATGAGGATTGCCAGCTATAAAATACAGGATGTCCCGAAACTCAGTCATCCAACTTATGAGAAGGACAATGGTCATAAAATGTATGAATTTTCGGGGTTCCGTCGAAACGCATACATTTTATATTCAAAAAAATTTCGTGTAACACTCATTGTCTGCATGACTCAAGGTTCAACTGGTAGAGAATGCCATTATGTTGCGTTTAGTACTGTATGTGCAATAAAGTTTTAACTGAAAAAAAAACCACTACTCTTCTAAAGAAATTCAACATTATAATTTTTATTATTAAAACAGTATTTTCTAAACAAAATTTATTTAGTCGCCCAAAGTCACAAGTATGTAAGCAAAGTCGAATTCTGTATTACCTGAAGTTTTCTGGGTTGCCAGTTTTTGATGAAATAATAATAGTGTTGTGACAAAATGACAGACTTCAATCGCTCTCTCGATTGTTTTAATCAACATTTATCATTTTTGCCTTAAATTATATATTCTTGTGCGTCAACCACTGCTGTGTCGTGGTTTAATCCAAAACATCGCAGGCACCGATTCTATCCTCTGAATTAGTCGTCAATACATTTTAATGTTTATTTGACTCTGTGCGAATGAGCTGGTTTTCAACCAAATAGAAATGTACTATTACATGCACTATTACAACAAACATAGCAAAATTATTTACAAAATGGTATTAGCACCTGTCAGTTTACTTCAGCTAATTCAGAACCAGACTTTGGATGGAATCGCGTCGACGGCGGCGTAGTGACTGATGGATGACTCAATCCTTTCATTCATTCAGTCTTTATACACGAATGAACGAATTTGATTGCGGTCTGAATCGGCCAGCCTAAGTCACAACCTCTTTTAAATCATATTTTTGTACTATTTCAGAAACAATAAAATAAAAAAAATCTTAATAGATAGTATAACAAAATTCATTGAAAGGATGTCATGTTTCGAATCTACAACCTGAATCTGCTCACATTATAAAATAGACATCTGGCAATAAAAGTTCAAAACACCTTTTACATAAACACAAAGAAAATAAATCAGCCATGAAGATAGGACGTTCCGCGTTACGCAGTAAACTTTCAGCAAAGTCGAAGACTCGAGACTAGAGTTCGGCGTCCCAGCGTCTGACGCAAGATTGTGATCTGCGCTGAAACTTCGAGACTGTACTCCACATATATCTGAATCGTACGGTCTTGTTCGAAATACCACTTGTAAGTGGACGAGGTTTGTGAGCCCTGATTTTGCCGTTTGAGTTCACGCAATCTTTGTTTTACAGCCAGTGGTACCATGCGTTCGAATGTAGGGATTTATTATTTTATCATTTTATTTGCTTACCTGTGCCCGCGGCTCTGCTCGCGTTGACTACAGAATTATTGTTTTTATTTTATAGTGCCTTTTTTCTGATCCCGCTCCCGCCACCTACCCCGGCATTATTAGTGTATTTATTTTCCAATCTTACGAAACACAATTTAAAACATATTTAGAAACTTTTCTAAGATTTTTTGTGTGATGTAAAAATATAGTCATCCATATTAAATTTGAGAAGTAGGATAGCTTGAAATTTTGTAATAACCTGGAGAAGGTTTATTAGAAAAGTAAGTTGTTTTTCATTTTTTTCTGATAGCTTTAAAGATGGCATTTGATTGGAGAATTCTCGAAAAACTTATGGATATCTGTTAGACATAGATTTTAATCATACAAACAGTTCTTGATTTATTTTTCGAGGAAATAATATTTGACATTCAAAACAATTTCGAGTCAGAATTGTATGGTACCACATAACAAAAAAAAATCACGTACATTTTCTCATACTAAAAACTTGTTTCGTAATATCTACTATAAATAAATTTGCATGCATTATTGTTATATATAGTAAGTATAAGTTGTATCTTTGACTATTTATCTAGACTGTTTTGTCTTTCTCTTTCATTCAGTGAACTGTACGTGAAAGATAAATACAAATATATTCATTTATTTTAAGATCCATTATTTATATGTTTCGAATGTTACTTCACGCTTGCACTATTGCCATAGTTTGTTTTATACCTGTTTATATTTGTAGTGTTTTAATATTTTATATCATTCTTTTTCTGTTACATATCAAGAAAGAGGGATTTATGTTTTACTTTTTATTTTATATTATTTAAATTCTTCTAAAAACTATTTCCAAACATTTTAGTACAGTCGTTTTATTGTGTAAGTTGTTGTGTAAGTTTATATGGAAACTTTTTTTCTTGTTGTCTTCTTTATTGTCTTTTACAGTATAATGTACTAAAAGACAAGTTTGTTCGTCCAGGTTCACCCGTGCGGGAGATACAGGCATAACACCGTCGTTTTTATACTCGCAAAGGAATACAACTTGAAGAACCTGAGGACTATTCACAGGCTTGACAGGCTAACATCAGGTATTTACTGGTTTTGTTGACTTCTATCATACGGAAATCATTACCTATATCTTGATGTTCAGTCTTCTTATTTTCTTAGGGGGTCAAGAAGACCTGGCGACACTTTAACCCTTCTGAATCTTTTGTGCCAAACCCCTGTCCACCAACAGTGCCCCAAACCGGTTTGGTGGACTTCACATACGCCTTAGATTTTCTTCTTTGGTTAATGCAGTTTTCCTCACGATGTTTTCCATCACCGGAAAACATGTGGTATTATAAACAAACCGGACTTAAGTTTCTTAAAACTCACTGGTACAGGCGCGGTTTGTACCCACGATCTCATGAAAGTGAGGCGAGTGCACAACCTCGGCTTCTCAGTACCACGGCTTCAGTCTATATTAACCAAAGCAACACAACCTTTACATTTCTTTTTGCATTTAACCATTAAAAACTTTCATACATCTGAAGTTATCCTAAGACAAACCTTCTATGAAAATTAAATAATCAATCTGGTTCGAATCCCGCTAGGGGCAAATGTTCGTATGATGAATATGAATGTTTGTACCCAAGTCTTGGATGTTTATATATTTATTTAAGTATGTCTATCCGTTATCTAGTAACCATAACACAGGCTCCGCCTAATTTGGGACTGGATAATTGGTGTGAATGTCTGACATATTATTTATTTTTTATTATTATCTGTGAAAAATCACAGATTGATTATTCAATAGTAACAATGGCTACATTGCAATGTATTTTTATAACCTGAGCTACATATCACTGCTACTAGTTCTCTCGAAACAGATCTGTTTGAATTGCAATCATATCTCGACTGTCAGACATGCAAAATATTATTGCAAACACTGCGTAAAGTAACACCATTTGTTATTGCATTCAGGGCTACTATTATTCGGACGAAGTCCCAAGAAGGCGAGACAGATGGAGCACCAGATCAGAAACCGACAGGTGCTGAAAGAGTACGTCTGCAGAGTCGATGGAGAGTTCCCCGAGTAAGTTTATTTTTATAATTGTGATGTTATTGCAATAATATTTAAAATGATGAAGCAGGAATAATTTCGAGTTTAAGTCGCAGTTATTGTGGACGGCTTGTGTTGATTTTAGTAAGAATGTTTGGTTCATCGTCTTGGATTTAATATGCATAGAAACATAGATTTGTTATACTAGTTATCTAGTAATAAGTTATGAACTTAGTAAATTTCACCTAAGCTAGTTCTATAAGGATTTTATCTTTAACTAATATGAATTTTCATACCAAGTTTACAAATCCTTAAATGTATTTGTTTGTCTGTCCGTTTATATATTAACACCTCGAGCAGAAAGCAAGACAAATTTTAAAACAGTTCTAACTTCTTGGTAAAGGTCGTACTGATTATTAAGTTACAAACAAAAGTAACGTAATGTCCGCATAATTTCTACGATTACGAAGGCGAAGTCGCTGACAGAACAGTTGAATAAAACGTTTCTGGCCTTAATAAAGAACCTCATATAATAATGTAGGCCGACATATTCACAAACATCACTCAATAACGATTTTTCTGACCGCAGTGAGGAAATCGAATGCCAAGAGCCTATAGAGGTAGTCAGCTACAAGATCGGCGTGTGCAAGGTGTCACCGAAGGGCAAGGACTGCTCCACAGTGTTCAAGAGGCTGGGCTTCAACGTCAAGACTAACACTAGTGTGGTGCTTTGCAAGCCGAAGACTGGCAGGATGCATCAGATCAGGGTCCATCTGCAGTATTTGGGTAAGTGTTACACAAAACTGACACTTTCGTTGCACTAGTCACCCACTTTCGTGTATAGGTGCAGAAACTGCCACCCCTTATAATAGGAATAAGACTGTATTGCTCACAACACAAGTTATCAATAGACATAATAATGTAATATAATTATAAATTTGACTGATAACAATATTGAAGAAATAAATCGTAATTTCGTAGCAGATTGCCAAAAACAAAATTTTCCAAGAGAAAAAAAGATCAAGGTTTACTGGAAGAAAACTCTTACAGAGTTAAGTGCGCCTTTGTACATTATATGTTTAAATGAGTTGTGTGACTTGTATTTGTGTACAATAAATAAATAGACATAGACTTATTTTTATTCATAACTTCTGTTACAGGTCAATTAAATACAACATCAAATTAGGTAAATTACAAAAAAAAAATTAAAACACAATCAAATTAAATAGAAACAAATTAAAACCAAACAAAATTAATAATCAAAAATAAAAATGTCAGAAATAATAATTAAAGTTAAAAGTGTCAGATTTAGTTAATTATATAATAAATCAAAATGTTAATTTCCAATTCAAGCTTCCAATTGAACTGAGTAGTCTGTTAGCTAATTCTACATGCACTGATATCTGTTCAGGCCAGACACTTAGCCAATTGAGGGCACCGTTTGAATTTCAAAATATATTTTAAATTTTGCTAGAACACCTCTAGATAAGAAATTTTAGATGCTCTCGCTGGCTATTCACGAGTAGAATATTAAGCTCGTAATTGTATAAGCTCCCTTTGAAAAGTTTATAGAAGTATATTTTGCATAAATTTTATTTTAGGAACGTTCCACGTCTATAATAGCTCTAAACTCTAAGAAAAGTCTAATTTAATCGTTATATGTACTGAATAACTATTAATATTTCTCAAAGTTCATGATTATGTTGTTCTTTTGAGTATGATCTATAAAACCAATTTAATACATTTTCGGATATGATCCGATCATAATTTCCGGGTCAAAAGCGATTAGTTTTACCTTTTTGAAATACAAAAATCATCAAGTTCTACAATTGTACAATTTGCCAGTTTGTAAATTGTACGTTCGTAAATTGTACATCGACCTATATTTGTTTACAGACCCATTAGTATTTTCTTTAGGTTCACACAGATTATTTTTAAGTTTAGATTTTCCCACACAAATTTATTTTGAGCCTATAGTTAATCAATTGACTTTTTGCACAGGTTACCCAGTAGTCAACGACCCTCTCTACAACCACCCGGTCTTCGGCCCCCTCCGCGGCAAGGGAGGCGACACGGGGGGCAAGTCTGACGAGGAGCTGGTCAGAGATCTAATCGCCATACACAACGCCGAGAACTGGCTCGGTGTTGACGCTGCTGATGATGATTTGCTGTTCTCCAAACCAGTGTCAGACGACAAAGGTAAAATAAGCGTTTGATCCTTAGAACAAGACGTTATTTTTGTCTTACGTATCATCTTATAAAGAAGTCATTCTTCTGGTTTAATTTGGAATTATTGAGGACCAAGCAACTTATGATTTACCTAAAATATATGTTTAATAAAGGATAACCTGTCTGAATGACTGATCTATCAACGCATATCAAATCACTGGGTTTAAATATTGGTTTTTCGAGATTCCTGAAATCTTTAAGGCATTAAGAAAAAAATTAATTGAATTTCCACCCCCTGATGTTCTGAAATACCACGCGGATTAAGTGGCAGGCATCACCTAGTATAGGATGTAATTTAATCTTGCTACATCGTTCCATATTATTTTATTATTAATAGAGAAACTGAGAAACAATAATGCCTCTTTGGTCACAGTTGGTGAAGATGACTGCGATACAGGACCAGCGTCAAGAGAATCATCGCCAAGACTGGAATCACCAGCACCTGGAGTCACTCCCTCCTCTATTATGACACGTTAGTATCCTCCACATAATATTACGATTCAGGTGTTCAGAACTCTTACAGTTAATTATTTTACTGCATGCCCCATGGCTAAACTTCGCCTAGATTCATGGTTTTGGAAATTGTATTTCTTGCTGAGAAGTCTCAGAAGAATCTTCTAACAGGTTACACCGCAAACACCGAGGCATTTTGGTAACAAAATTGCCTTCAACCTAAGGCGGGTGGTTTTTAAACTTTTCGTCTGGTATTGAAATTTCTGTTGCTTGTTGCTGCAGCATGATTTTCAAACGAATGCAGTTGATATTATTAAATGATTTAACGAGCGAACTGATCGTTATTATCAATTTTATTTTTCGTTATTATTAAGTAAAATCGGCTAATTGGTTTGACTGTTTAATTCTTGCATTTAGCGACCCTTCCAAGCCCTTCAAGTGGAGCGGAGGCGCCGGCGGAAGTGGCTACGTCGCCTACGTGCACCCTCGCGCGCTCCCCGGCGATGTCGCCCGCTCTCAATGACGACTCTAACGATGCTAAGGTACTTATAATAGTCATGTTAAAATGTTCATACTCTATTCTAACCTCACCAGATTTTTTCTCAAAATGAAAATTACCATCTGAAAACGACCACTTCTGTAAGTTACCATTTTAAAATGTTAGAGGAGAAACGTTTAATAGCGTTGGAGAGGATAAATTTTTAGAAACCTTTTCCTTTCCTTTTATGTTAATATTTCGGATAATGATTTAAAATTGTCCGCTCCAATATTTTTAATGATCCATTATAAGTCCATTTTATTGTCGTCATCTGAAACACTATTAATATTTTGATCTCTTTCGTAGTCGGACAAAGTGACAGTGGCAACGCAGACAGGCTGCAATCCTGTTGCAACCAGTTCGGCGAGCGGCTCGACAAGCAATTTGTCTGACACATTGTCCACGGACCCACACTGCTATGAGTGCCGGGTTAGATACAGGGATCCGCGACCCCGCGACCTTGTCATGTATCTGCACGCTTGGAAGTACAAGGTATGCAAAAATGAGTTTACAAACATAAAATATTTCAATTTAGTTGTAAGTGGAGAGTGGATATGATCTAGAATTATGGAATCGACGAATAAATTAGGTCACCGATATATCTGAAAGAATTAGCAAGCTGAAGAGTCAATATGGAATACGATCATCAAATTTTAAAACTTGTGCAAGAATCAATACCTAATATTGTTGGGTTGACTCAGAGTGGTCTAGAGTGTGCCCCAATGTTTCAATGAAAATAATAAAAACAGTTTGGTTTGTTAGTAATACGTTTTTGTAATAGGGACCCGGATGGGAGTACGAGACGGAGCTTCCTCAGTGGGCCGGCATCGAGTGGGAGGAACCAGAGAACTCATAGTCAAAGATCACGCCATTGCGCCGGCGCCTCGCTTCAGCACTGTACGTTTCGACAAGACCGTGCAAGTAAACTTTAAGACTAAGGGTGGAATTTTTAAACCTTCCTTAAATAATGGCTTATTTAGAAAATATGAAGATGATTAAAAATGTGTTAATGATAAAGAAGTGTTTAAGAATTTCACACTAAATAATGAAGTTTTTAATGATAAGTAGAGGACTGATGCTAATGGCTATATTGATGAAGTATTTGATGGAGTAAAAGGAAATGAAGTGATTGTTGATGACTCGGAAAAAACTTGAAAATTGTAGTGGTAAATGTGAGTTTAATCTGAATGTTCACGAGTTTACGACTGAATATTTACATGTTATGACTATATTGTTTGACATTGATCTTTTAATAAAGATAATTGATCTAAAAATGTAATGTGATATAAATATTATTTCACTAAACGATATAGTCATAGATATTCAAAAATTTAATACCATATTGGATAGCGAGATGTCGCGGTGCAATACGGTGAGATTTATACTCATTCGGCTGTTATTCTTACAGTGCTCTGGGGTAAATTTTATAGTTAAACGTAAGTGAGAATTAGAATAAGCATAGATTACTTTCTGAGTTGTTGCTGAATCTGTCTTTTCAGTTTATTCTAGTTTCATTTTTTAGCAATCTATAGATCACTAATTTGAATTGTGTTTGCATGTACACTTTCAAATGACTTTGTGTTTAGTGTCTTTCTTAGATTTTTATCATTATATTCAGTTCCTATCGGCCTAGAATGTTTCATCAAGCTTGTCGTAGTGTAGGTTAAGACAATGTAACA
The DNA here is from genome assembly GCA_947086405.1 of Esperia sulphurella. Classification (NCBI taxonomy): domain Eukaryota; kingdom Metazoa; phylum Arthropoda; class Insecta; order Lepidoptera; family Oecophoridae; genus Esperia; species Esperia sulphurella. The sequence goes on from OX352258.1 coordinate 16,260,579, forward strand.
ATTTGTAATTATGTCAGTACCATAAATTAGTGTATATCGCTTTAACGAGGCAGGGTCAGAACCACAATCATAATTGAATTTAATAAAAAAAAGAAGAATTGCACGTAATGGGATAGCTGTTCTACCGAATTCTGGAAACTGATTATATAGGGACATTTTTATGTAGATTCTACCAATAATTGTTTCATTTCATTATCTTGCTTTTATTTACTAGATACTCTTTTAATTTACTAATGTTATCTTAATTCGATTAAATTAGATGTTCTAATTCTGCGCTTAGAAATAACTATTGGTAGAGTTTGTTAGTTTTTCTTTTAATAAAAATCTTGGACCACGGCTATATTTTCTTATTATCTTAAAATTCGATTAATAAGACCATTGTTATTTAAAACTGATTATAGAAAGCTATCTCTTTAATGTTAAGCACATGTTTGTAATGGATAGGTAGATATACATATTAATGGAGTTTTGTCTCGTTTTCGTAGACGATATATTGGCTGTCGTCGCATTTTGGCTTCCATAGTTTTGCATAGAACCATTAAAATACAAATACCTATTTATAGATGGATTATCGAAATTCTATATACATCAAGTACATGAAGTGTTCATATCTTTAATGTCATAATTTTTTTTATTCGTTACGTTCTGTCCTCTTCATACGATTTCATTCAAGGCCTAAGATATGCATTTATCGTATCCCATCTGTACTTCAAGATCATTCTCCTAAAGGAAAAGACACATACTTCAGGTTTAGAACCGATTTTAAATTTCATATGCAATTCAGAGATTACCAAAGTAATTCACCAATTTATAAAGTTTTTGCTATAATGAAACTTTACTTGTGTATTTCCTTTTATTTAAATAAAGAAACGGTTTAAAATCAGTTTGAAGCAGCAGGTTTAAAGACATGAGTAAGGGTTTCGTTTGTTACTTCTATTTTTAAGTTTGCGTGTTTTAGATTTAAGTTTTTTTCTTTCTATTTGGTTTATTTTTTAAAATGTTTGGATTGTTTTCTGTTTGAGTTAAAATTAACATAACCAAACCATCATAAATGACACAAAATAAGGTGAATAAAGGTAAAAAACGCTGGTTCGTTTATTTTCTAGTATGTATACCTATTTATTAGTATATTGTAGTATTAAAATGTAAAAGACAATTTCATATGACTCTATAAAACTGTTTTCACGAGCTTTCATAAAATTAGTTATATAAAAGTTATATATTTTTCTTACTTCTAGCTTAGTGTAGTGGGCAAAGTAATTGTGTTTGTTGATTATGATTAAAGCGAATAATTTTGGAGTAAGCTATTGACAAAGTATAACCTATAAATACGTGTAAAATATTTTTTTTTGAGCAAGAACTAAACTTTTTATAAATATAATGCCATAAAATAAAGAACACAAATAGGTACAGGGTTTGATATGGAGACATCTCAAAATGGATTAATTAGATGCCTCCCTCCCTTCACACTAAGGGCATGCAGGGCAAATCCATAAATAAAACCAATAAAATAGAAAAGTTTTTTATAAATATTATGTTTTTAATATAGCAATACTTACTCCATATGTTCGCAAATTCGTGATGTTGTTGCTATCGCTATCGGCTATACTACTGTATATACAACGCTGAATGTTCCGCCACTGTTTTTTTTTTTAATTTAAAATTTTGAACTTTTTGTCACACAAGTTTAGAACTATATCTGTTTTGGGATCAAAGTAATGTAAAATATTATCATGGTTAGGTAAATTATGATCGGAATATTAAAAAAAGAAACACTTAAAAAAAAACAAATAATTTTCTTTTCATGAATATAAAAGAAATTACAGATTTTTAATTAAAATGACGGTAGTTTATACAAAATAAAGTATTATCTGTGGCATATCACCTATTAGATACCCCTACGAAGCTTGTTTCACTTATCGACTAAATATATATATATAAATCGGTTAGGCGAATGTGTTTCTTCCGACGAATATTGTTGTATTTTTATAGTATGTAAGAGCTGTTTATATATATTTATGTTATATAATATATTAATATGTAGGCGTGAATTATCGGTGACTGAATGAATTTGTAAGGCTGGATTCATAGATTTTAAAACGCTGTTGTTATTCAATCGTTAATCGCGTTTTCGATTCACGAATACATTGTTATGCGTGTATAGCCAGCCTTACATCTATTACTGTAGCAAATTTAATGTAACTCACGTGAATGTCACTTATGTTCTTCGTTACGGTCGACGTTACTTTGTTTGCTTTATAATAAAATAATAAAACCATTACATCAACAAACTTTTCAGTTATATTTCATTTATTTATAAGAAAATTTTCATGTGCCTTCTCAAAATAATGATGAACAAGTTAATAAATTGTAAAAGTATGTTTTAAATTACATTTGTAATTGATACAACTTAAAAATTATGTATTTACATTTGTCACTGACGAGCTTCAGGATTGTAAAATGTGAATAGAGGTAGCATTGGCTGTGACGTTTTGCACTTAGAATGACCTTTTTAAACCCAGGAAGCAGGACCTTATACATTTCTAGAACAGGAAACCGACACCGCGGTATAAATATTTAAAAATCCTCACTAATTTATCCTTACTCCTGTATTTTATTTACTTACTACAAATTTTACTGTAAAAAAAGGAAGGTAAATATAGTTTTTTCCTTGTTCTATAATATGTATGTCTATAGAATGAATTTTTTTAGATATTAAAGATACTCTTTAAAAAAATGGCGTTCAATACCTGACACTGACTATTTCACCAAATGTCCACAGTACGCGAGAATGTTTGCAAGGGCAAGGCCATAAAACTGTTTAAAAAAACTGCCGAGCGAATTTTATGTTGGCCTTGAAGTTTTCGAATTTGGATTGACAGTGACAGTTTAGATCAATCTAACGCCATCTATTGTCAATATTAGCAACTACACTTGAGTACCTACTGGAAAATCTCTTATTATAGTATTGACACGACAATGGCTTCTTAGAAACTCGAAATTGTAATATTAAGATCTATCCTGTCAACAAATCAAGTGAAAAGTCAGCATCCTCTGTTCACAAGGCTATCGGCACAATTTTGCAAATGAAAACATCTGTCATTTTACTTTGCAACTTTCATAAATTAGTTTTAATAATAATTGTTTTATTTACTAATGAATGTGTTCTTTTTGCGAGTCCCGTAAATGTGCCATATAAGGCCTGTATTCGATGTATTTCTTATTGGCGACGCAAAGATTCTCACCAGCGCCCCTAACTGCTAAAAGTCGAAACTTTTACAGTACAATCCGACTGTTCGTAAGTAGACAGATTCAAAAGTGAAACCGGAACACAGCCTCTAAATATTTCCGCTAGGGGCGCACGTGTAATCTTTGCGTGGCCGATACTTTTGCTGTGTATTAATTTGAACGACAAAAACATGAAAGACATTTGATTTGATAAGTATTTCGTGATTAAGAATATAATAGTGTTTCCTTCTTTAGAATCATGTTATAAGAATTCATGTTTCCACTTAAATTTAATTAGAATAAAATTCATAATTGACTGTTTTTGTTTTATTTGGTAACTCTTTAGCAATCAATATATTTGCTTGATCATTCCCGGATTCATACATGAGAGGTCATGGATTCGATTCCCGCTAGACTAGACCACTTAATACTAGTTGGTTCATGGTCTGGATGTTATATTTGTTAATGATACTGTATTCAAATTGTACAATGAACTCTACAGCTGTCCTTATCATAACAATTGTAACAGCAAAAAGCATAAAATCACAACCGTAAGAGAAAACGCACAAACTTATTTTTATTTTTCATTGCGACCATCTAATATATTTGATGATATATCCAAGATATTATCCAGATTTAGTACACATTCGTCAGATTCCACTTTCGTTTGAAATCCATTTCATTCCACATTAGTCGGATATCTGAAATGGTTGACGAAATAATATTTCCACATTCGACAGATTCCACATTCTTCAGATATCTTTTAGTTTTTTTTTCTGACGAATAGGGAATAGGGAATTATTCCACATTATATTAGATGGTTAGATGGTAGCAATAAAAACTAAAACAAAAAAATTAAGTGTGTTTATCTCCAAATAGTGTTTTTTTTTTACTTTTTTTTTGTAACAGCTAAAATCTACAAAAATATCAACGAAACTAAACCCACTTTGGATATTAGATATGTTAAAAAAATCACAGTGCTACGCCGTAGCAGTCGTCCGCAGTAAATACTGGCATTATCTATATTTCATTCCAGATTAATAGTCCTATGAAAACAAACGCATTTGCGTCTCGAAAACAAAATACACAATAGATGGTGTTCCTAAGTGGACTGCAAAGTTTACATGGTAATACAAACCTGTTTTTGCTGCTGGTGACCCTTTCATGTATATGTTACCGAGACGTAAATAGCGTTGGTTTTCATAGGACTATGAATCTGGAACGAAATATATGTACTAAAGTCATCATTATCAGACTTTCAACGTTCACTTTCATAGGCCTTTCCTAATGCACTCGGTCCAGCCGCTTTTGGCCACCCTCTTTAGGTCTTCGGTTCATCTGGCGGCGGGCTGTCCCACGCTGTGAGTACCACTCTACGTCTCCACTCCAGAACTCGTCTGCACCAACGGCCGTCAGTACTGCGACAGATGTGCTCCCTCTGCCATTAAAGCTTACAAAACATTTCGACTAAGTCTGTGGCCTTAGTTATAAATAATAAAATAAATAAATATTATAATAATATTATTGTCTAATCGCAAATGAGGATTTTCTCCTGTGCTATGGGAATTAAACAAGGATTGGGCAATTCACAATTATAACATCCAAATTGGGACCAGCTTCTACAAATTGTACAAAGTTGTCTGTTCCCAGTGGGACTCGAACCCACGACCTCTGGCACTCGAGTTTAATGACCAATCCACTAGGTCAACGAGGTGGTTCTTCTTCGGACGTCCTCGCTGCGGATTATATCCTTAAAAAACCGAGCATAGCACTCTCCATAGTTCACTGAGCGACTTCAAACTAATGGATCACGCCCAACATCAGTGTCCACGTTTAACAGACATCGTAACAGACAGGACGCGCTGATTATAGACTGATTTTAGCACCTACCTTCGTCTGCTATTCGTATCCTCTACCCAAAAATTGTCTGAAAGAAATCTCTTCAAGCAATAAGACCGCCTATATATAAGCTACTTTATCATTGTATCTGTGTACTTTTGTCGTGCAATATGGCGTAGGTAATTAAATTGACTTAGTGAATAAAGTTAATATATTCTAGCACTGAATATGCCAGCCATATATTTATAGATAGCATTGACAAATATAGCCTTGTGGCCAATAAATAGCTTGGGCATTGTACTCGAGGGCCGACGACCGTGGATTCGATTCCCACTGGGGGCAAATTACTTTATATAAGACAGGGCTTAATAATTCCCATTCACTCCGGGAGCCGCTCACAACTCGAGTTACATTATTAACGAAACTTGTGCAGTTACTACGCAGAACATTTAATTATTACTAAATATTGACGCTATTTACCCGTAACGTAGTCAATAATTAAATGTTCTGTGTAGTAACTGCACAAGTTTCAAAGTAAATGTGAACGAGTTGCGGTTCCCGGAGTAGCAGTTGCGTGGAACAGAGCGATTGTTTGGAATACTCCATCTAGTAGTACATAGAGATCGTTGTTTATACTCGACATTTTTTTGCGACTACCGCGTCCTAGGCGTTAGCGCTGTGAAGAGGAAACGACGCAACAGTACCTACACAGACTTCTTTTTACTATTGATTAGTGATTGAGATCTGGCAAGACTGGTGCGCAGTTGTGGAGAGCACTCACGACGTAGAGGCTTTACCCAACCTCGGATCATCACGTGTTAACCCTGTGTATTTATAGACCATACAAACTTTGACCTTTTCCAACTTTTCGATCAATCGCAACGATAGTAAGCAGACCTCGGTCCCGAAACTTTCCCAACTTTTGGGAAATTACTGGAAACTTGATCTTCACGTGCGTGCTTACCTGAAAACTAATTTATTTATGTAGTTGCCTTTGAATTTAACTATTTTTATAGGTTAACTTCATTGGAAGTTCAATGGGCAATGTAGGTAGGTATACACTTCTACAACAAACTACCAGAGGAAATTTTAAAAGTGACGGACAGAAAGTTTAAAAATCACATTGAAAAACAACTTTGTAAAAAACCTATTATAAAACAGACTATTATTCAACGTCTTAATTATGTTGCTTCACCTTCGCACAATCTTTATAATATTATATACAAAATAAATTTTAAAAAGATGTGTTGCTGGAAATTTATTGAGCCGTTTCTTCTTAACAGCGATTACACCTAGGAAGCGGTGGTCGAGTCGATAAAAAATTTGACTGGATAAATGTACCAAGTGTACTCATGTGCACTTCCACGCCATCTGGCGCAAGAAAACTGCGTCATTATTGAGCAGAGTGCGCGGGAGCAATAACAGCATCCTAAAAATGATAGCAAATAGATTGGACAGTCCTCTGGTGTGGATAATCACCCAGAGGACTAAATCACTTTTAGTTATTAAATACTAACGTAGTTTAAGTCTTTACTAACACGAATGGATCTATGTTATCTTTAGAATGAATAAATTAAATTAAATTAATAAAGGATTTTGACTCTTACATCGGACTTTGAATGACCTGTAGTTTTCTTGTTGTTTCTTACGCTAATGATTGCGTCGTTAATAGGGGTTTGTCCAACAAGTCACACTACTAGTTCTACGAACGGACAGATTGGCTTGCGTCATTTTGGCAGAGCCACGGTCTCTGATTTGAAATCTGACCATGCAGAAAATTTGTCCTGGAAATGTACTATTTTGTACTCGAAAATTAGAATTTGTACTTCAGCCGTTTAAAAGTTATAGGGGTATATTGGTGGCTCTGCCAAAATGACGTCACTACAGCAGGCCACGCTATATCTCGGAAACTACAAAAGATATCAAAATTCTGTAATAGTACAAAATTTGTACTCGAATTTGTCATCCACATATCCAAAATTCAGATCTCTAACCCTTACCGTTTCCGAGATATTCGGGTTTGTTTGTGGCTGTGCCAAAATGACGCAAGCGACAGATTGGACAAAAAAAGTCCAACTGCTTAGTTTGACATACTGGAAATGAATAAATATAATAAAGGCCGTCCAATTAGTTCTACTGCTCAGTATGACACTTGGCCAGTTTCATTTCTGACCTACAGAATCATACTATATCTATTACACTCACTCTACACAACCAATAAGTGTCATTTTTGTTATTTATAATATCAAATACCAATATACTTATTAAGATTCTGAAAAATTAACGAATTAATTAACTGACAAATTTCACAATCTGTCACAGACCTTAAGGATTCTCAGGAAACAAATTAGGATAATAAAAAGTTATAATGCTTCCCATTTGATAGTTTTGATTTGGTACGAGCTAATTGAGGGATAATTTAAACAGCAATTCAAAAATAATAGCAATCCAAGGTTGATGGACGTTTTTGTATAATACCTGCCCAACTAGAACTAAGGCGAAATATGCAGGTACAAGCTTTAAAATGGGTCCATAGTGGGGTTATATCGGTGATATACCCACACCAAGGACCTATTAAGCTGTAAAATTGCGGTATATTACGCCAGTTTGCCAGTAGGGTGAAGGCTTACTCATTAAGCATTTCGGGTAATATCTGTTGAACTAAAAGATTTGTAAATTCATGTTGTGAAAAAACAAGACAAAACACTAGGATTGGTCAGAAATTAAATTTGTCCGACCGTACGAGACTTTTTTTTTTAAATAACGAGATTCTGCGTATAACTGAATTATCTCACGTATTAAATAACTTTCGTAACGTCTACTTACTCCCTGACATCTTATTTAGACTTTTGCATAACTCATTCAAACCCAGAAAGGCTTTTTTACGGAACTCCACACATGAGAAAACACACTTATCCATGCTGCCGAAAGAAATCCAAGGAACGTTATTGGAAAGACATAAGGACTTAGATTCATTTTCAGTAGTTGAAATGTTAACTCGGTAAGCCGAAATACATTTTAAGCATTCATCGGGGCTTCGAAAACATTTTTTTTCTACCTACGTGTTCGATTTCCCTGAATATGTTTATATTCACCTGCGGAACCCTTTCATTTGCAAAGAAATAGAGTATTTGCATCCTTGTGGGCTTCGTTAGAGAGATTTGTTATTATACGGCCTATTACGTAGAATGAATGACAAATGAATAGAATTATTGAAATATTCTTTCAGCTTTGGGTATTGGAAGGAAATTAGATTAGAATGTATTTATGTGCTGTGCGGGGTGTGTGGATAAACTGGTGCTTTTTAGTAAGAGTGTAAAAGAGGTAGGTAGGTATATTGAGTCCTTAAGATGGCTACACTTGCAGGGTGTGTTTCTCGATAGTGGCAGCAGTAGATTTTCTGTTCTGTCCAACGATCTCTATGTACTACTAGATGGAGCGTTCCAAACAATCGCTCTGTTCGACGCAATTAGCCACAACTCTTTCACATTCACAATGAAACTTGTGCAGTTACTACGCAGAACATTTAATTATTACTAAATATTGACGCCACGGTTAAATAATGTCAATATTTAGTAAATAATTAAATGTTCTGAGTAGTAACTGAACAAGTTTCAATGTGAATGTGAAAGAGTTGTGGCTACTTGCGTGGAACAGAGCGATTGTTTGGAACGTTCCATCTAGTAGTACATAGAGATCGTTGGTTCTGTCATAGTTAAGGGATAGGAGATATTTAGTTGCTAGCTGTTTTATAAGATTTTTATTGAGAGAGTGGAAAAACCTTATTTGTTCGTTCTAAAGAGTCATGGAAAATATTTGGATAAGCGTCGGCGTCGCACTATCGTAGTTAGACATCAGAGTATGTCACATGCCCCATCAGAGTGTACAAATCTTTTAGTTCAACAGATATTACCCGAGTAAGCCTTCACCCTACTAGCAAACTGGCGAAATATACCGCAATTTTACAGCTTAATAGGTCCTTGGTGTGGGTATATCTGTGTTAATGCACAGACCACCGATATAACCTCACTATGGACCCATTTTATAGCTTGTACCTGCATATTTCGCCTTAGTTCTAGTTGGGCAGGTATTATACAAAAACGGCCATAAACCTTTGATTGCTATTATTTTTGAATTGCTGTTTAAATTATCCCTCAATTAGCTCATACCAAATCAAAACTACGAAATGAGAGGCTGTGCAAACAAACCAAAATTGTATGAGGCTAGAGTCAACAGTGGCAGTAATCGACATAATATTTACCCAAACTGTTTACTTTGCTCTGTAATCAGTAATCAGGAGCGACAAGTTGACGAGAGAGCTGCAAATTACCTATGTATAAACGGGGCAAGGGGTTTGCAACCCCTGCTTGGTTGAGAACCTACAAGGAGCTGTTGACGCGGATCCTTTGAATGAATATATGTAATACTAGCTGTTCCCGCGGCTCCGCTGGCGTGGACTACATAATTCTTTACCGACTCCCACGTCCACGTTTGGTTTGCTTTACTTTCAACACGTATTGAAACTTGGTACAGTGAAAGGTTTTATCCTGGATTATTCAGACATGTAATTGTTAACTTTTAGGGTGAATAAATAAATAAAGTACAACAAAAAGTAAGGAATATAAACCCTAAGTGTAATAATAATTAAATTATTGCAATCACTTACACGCAGTAAGTAAACATCTCTTACGAACGTGTGTATTACTTCAAATCGATAAAAATACCATGTTTACAGTCAGTAAATGAAAAACGTGATGGATTATCGTGTTAGTAACTGAAAGGCAGTATCAAATATTTTATATAAATATCGATTATCACACTAACTAGTTGACAAATTGCCGGTCGGCCAGTGGAAATCAATCAGCGTTATTATTATACGTTATTTTAAAACGACATATTTCATTGCCTTAAAAAAAACTATGGAGTCATAAATCAGAGCAATATTTTTGGTACATGAATGATGAAGAAGCATCTTTAGCCCGGTTTTGGGCACTGTCCTTTGTTACAAATGATTGAATATATGAAGTGGTAGTCCAGAAGGCTGATGAAATTGATTTTTGTAGATTTACATGAAATTCCAACAGAACTTAAGCTAAAAATAGATAGGTCTCCCCCAAAAATCGCTAAGTGTTATCAATAAACGCTTACCGCCTCCGCTCCGAACCCAATCATTAATAAACCAAGAGTCCTCTATAATTTTCCGACGACGCAATATTTCGACACAGCCTGTAGCAATTTTGGACTTGCTCAACGCAATCCCCACTTTAACACCCTCAAATTAAAGCTGAAATTTCTTTAGAAATCATTTTTGGCGACCGTACCACATCAAAGATAAACTTTGGCAAATTTGTATTTGCAGTTCAGATATTGGGTTTGTCTCATATTTTCTTATATTTAAGACTTCATATTGAATTGAATGGTGGAATAACAGACGTGGTAGTCCTGAGTTCCCTTCGGAACTGAAACACTTGCTAATATCTTTCTGAAATAACGTAACACCACTTAGTAAGTAAGATGCTCTCCCGTAAGTACTTGGAAACCAGTAAATAAGTTGTATATATTTTCAGCAGTTACATATGACCGTAACCCAGTTATGGAGGTTGTTAAATGTATGCGAGTAACGGAATGTCACTAACAAGTAATTTTATCTTTGTTTTTTTTTCAGGATAAGATAAAGCCAAACATTATTTGAGCATTTTACTGGATGTAATTAATTATCTACTGATAAATAATACTTGTTCTATTATTTTCACATCATCATCAGCTGAAATAAACCTGAACACAAGCCTCCCTACTGCCATTTAGGTGGGGATTTGCCATAACCACCCCGCTTGGCAGGCGGATTGGTGATTGCAGTATGGATCTTAATACCTATACACAGGCGAACGCTGCTGGCCACCCCTGATGCAATCGCTTAGTCGCCTTGTGGCTCTATCCTAAGCCGGCACAATTATTAATTTATTTAATACAAATTGCCCTTCTTTCTTCCATTATGAATAAAAAAATAAAGTCATAAGTCATACATTTCGTGTGGATGAAATAGATCATTAGAAGAGAGAAAGTAATATTGAAAAATTAAATTAAGTTTTTATTAAATTGTATTTATTTATTTATTTTATCATTATTTCATGCGAGCTTAACAGCATGTCTAATTGGAAAAAAATACAATACAAAATAACATATTAAGCCAATTATGAAGTTCTTCATTTTACTTATCTAAATTACCAAAGAGGCCCTATTCTGCTTAAAATAAAATAAAACATATTCACTATGTGAATAACTTAGTGCGCGTCCTTCCAGCTCGCAAGCACGAATTTTAGAATCAGGTGTAATTTAGTACCCAAGTATTTCGTACATCGGCACCTAAATTATATGTATTTGTGCAAAAATAATCCATACTATACATTTCTCCGTCATTCCCTCACTACTGAGGATCGCGACCGTACAAAATGCGCCTCCACGCATAGCGGTCATTGGCCAGCCGCACCGCTTCATACAGAGATCCGCCAGCCACCCTCCACACCGGGTCTGACCACCTCGTCGGAGCTCATCCTCTGGCACTCCTGCCCTCCACTTGTCCCAGATGAGCTTCTCCAGGTTGTGCTTGGGAGACCGCTGTCCAAACTATTACGCACGTTTAAAGTTTAATTTAATTTATTTATTTTCAGGAAACTTACAGTCTATACAAAGTCTATATAGTAATTGACAAATAACAAAACATTGACAGAAACAGTTTCCACAGATTTTTAGAACACTTATAATATAAGACACACAGCAAGAATGAGCAGAACAAAGTTAAATTAATAAGGAAGAAGAAATGGTTTAAAAGTTATTCAAATATTTGGCCAACAAAGGCATGTTTCACACCAGGATATGTCCGGGTCATCAGAAATACTTTGTTACGTTTCGCATTACGTCATACTGTTACAATTTAAAAAAAAGATTAATGACCGCGAGGCTTAACACCATAAAAATTGTGTTTTATGAAAGCTGCGAACATCAGACATGGTCAACGTTTGTTAATTTTAACATGTAAATAAATTACGGGCCGCATGAGTGCGGCTTGAAAAGTTTGATATCGAAACCTGCGTCATTAATTGATCTAAATGGTGGTACTAAAGAGAAGGAATTTATTGTACCTGTGGTACAGTTCGGTGGTACTAGTGGGAACAAACGGTCAGATCAGCCTGTCGACACCGTCTCAGCGCCTTTTATCTAATAGACGTGGCATTCGTGCATGCGACCCGCATTTTATGAAGTCGCTAAAATTATCAATGTCTGATGTTTGTTGTACTGCCTACCTACAGTCATTCCAGGTTTTTTTTTACTCAGATGTTGTGCTACGACTTTAGAAATTTACGAAAAAAAACCTAAGCAAACTTTTAAAGTAGCTAAGAGAGATCATATATTATTCTCATCATATTAGACGATGTGACGACGATGACGAAAAGATGTGTTGCGTGAAGTTTGTTGCGCCGTTTCTTCTTCACAGCGCTAACACCTAGGAAGCGGTAATCGATAAAAAAATGACGTGTATAAATGTACCAAGTGTACTCATATGCAATAAATGATTTTGACTTTGACTTTGAGACGTCCACTGCTGGTCATAGACCTTCCTCAATCAACGCCACCACACCGGGTCTTCCGCCCTTCGCATACAGCCACTTCCGGCCACCTTCTTCCTGCTCGTTCACGTGGTGAATCTGAGTAGTCAAACTAATCTTCAGGTCGGCGGTCCATCTGCCGGCGGGGCGTACCACTCTTTGCATATTATTTCATATCTTATAAAATGTCTTCTTTAAATAAATTTTTAAAAACATGTTATATATTTATTTGTTCGCCTCAAGGATGTACTTTCAAGCATTGCACTAACGCGATGCTTGCATGCTGATTCAGGCCTCACTTCCGGGCCTGCGGTTGCACACGCCTGCCGCAAAAGGGCTGTAATGAAGGTTGCGTGACGATGAAACAATTTTAGCCGCTCAAGGAAGTAGCATGATGGATGATGTCCCTTACGTCTAGCGATTTTTTGCCGCCCCAATATGTCTTTGCATGTTTCAAAGGGATTTTTTGAAACTTAGTACACACTTGTTTGTAACGTTATGCTATTGTAGTTTTCGGATTAAATTCGTTCGTGCAGGCTCACAGAGAGACTTAGCAATGTAGTATTTATCATTGGTACGATTACTTGATTAGTCAAGTAATTTATTGTACTAAGTTTTAATGTACCTAATCGGTTTAGCCAACGATCTCTATATACTACTAGATGGAGCGTTCCAAACAATCGCTCTGTTCCACGCAAGTAGCCACAACTCTTTCACATTCACAATGAAACTTGTGCAGTTACTACGCAGAACACTTAATTACTACTAAATATTGACGCTACGGTTAAATAATGTCAATATTTAGTAAATAATTAAATGTTTTGAGTAGTAACTGCACAAGTTTCAAAGTGAATGTGAAAGAGTTGTGGCTACTTGCGTGGAACAGAGCGATTGTTTGGAACGCTCCATCTAGTAGTACATAGAGATCGTTGGGTTTAGCCATTCTAGCGTTACCATAGAATACTTTTTATCACGAAAACTTGACAGGTTTCTAAGACTCTCTGCTGCATAAAAGCCAATGTTTGATAACTGCCTGGGTACGGAAGAATGCCAGTAAGTGTATAAACTTAATTTTGATAAATTGGCCCAAGCTGTTTTACTAGAATTCTATGAAATGTTATTACACTCTCTTCAATTGTTAATTTGAAGTTTATATATCAACGCAGACTAAGAAGCGGCTAAACTACTAATAGTACTTATGTACAGCAGCCTGATAGACTTAGCTTATTGTATGTCTGTAATTCAGTATTTAGGTACTATCAATTAATTAGACAGACTCATCATATCAGCACTTATACGTCCACTGTTGGACATAGGCCTTCCCCAATGAACGCCACCACGCGCGGTCCTCCGCCCTCCGGATTCCATCCGCTTCCGGCCACCTTCTTCAGGTCGTCAGTCCATCTGGCGGCGGGGCATCCCATCCTACGCGTACCTACCGATCCGCGGTCACCACTCCAGAACTCGTCTGCCCCAACGACCATCAGCGACAGATGTGGCTCTGCGACCAATGTGACCGACAGACTATTATTATCCATGAATTAAGAGGAAGTAACTGGAAGCCTTCTTAACTAAGAACGAAGGTAACCGACTTAGCTGAAAGGATTAGCAAGCCGAAGTGGTAGTAGGCGGGCAGCATCGGTCGCAGAACCGCCGGCCGTTGGGGCGTGGACGAGTTCTGGAGTGAAGACCGCGGATCGGCACACGCAAGGTGGGACGCACTGCCGCCAGATGGCCCGATGACCTGAAGAAGGTGGCCGGAAGCGGTTGGATGCGGAAGACGGAGGACCCGGTATGGTGGCGTTCATTGGGGAAGGCCTATGTCCAACAGTGGACGTCTAAGTGCTGATATGATGATGATGAATTGTAAGCCTAGGACCTAAGTTGCCTACCAACACTATCCCTACAGCCCTAACCTAACATAAAATAGTAAATAGGTAGATAAATAAATGCGGGAAGTCTGTCGCCGTCAGACCAAAGGCAACAGACGGAATGTGGGGAGGAACACGACAGTGGATCTTCTCACTGCCCAGCGTCAGGTGACCGTTCAGACAAAGTCTGTTGGCTAAGGGAGGCTTGGTTGTGACAGGTCGACAAGACGTGAGGGTGCACTGAAACCACGATGTCAGTTCAAAAGCTAATCTCTAGTAAAATCAAAATCAAAATATTTATTAGCCATGTAACAGGGTACGTTGCATTTAGCCAGTCAAATTTACAATAATACTTAAATTAACCGTAAATAATTGCAATATGTACTTATAATCTACTTTTCAGTCATCAGACATCGTCATGGAAGTGAACATTTCTTTGGGCGCATTGATATATTCATTTATATTATAGAATGCATTAGCTTCTAAGAATGCTTTAAGTTTAAGCTTAAAATCCAGGAATGGGAGCTCAGTTATGTGGTGTGGTAGTTTATTGTACATACATATTTTTAGAGATATCCCTTGTTTCTTTGTTTTCACAAGCCGTGATCTAGGAACAACTAGTAGTAGCAGAGGCGTCTTTACCTATGGTGCAGGGTGTGCGGCGCACACGGGCGCCGGGTCTAAGGGGGCGCCGAGCGCCCTCTAGTGCGACACCTCCAAAGATGCGTCGCTCGCGGCGCCGGCGCTCTCAAAGACCCTGCGCCTGTGTTTATGGCCGACGCCGGGCGCGCGGTAGCAAAGCAAGGCGCGCCACCACAAGCTACTCCTTTTCCTACTCTACACAATAACTTTTGTTTCAACGTGAAATCAGCCTTAAAACAGATAGTTAAAGATTATATTGGCGTAATGTCGCATCGCTACCAAAGGCGCGTGCCGGCGTTGCACCAGTTTATAACTGTTAGTATTCCATTTTGACTCCGCTTCTACTAGAGGGTGCCAGGGTACTGGTTGCACACGGGCGCCACAAGGCCTAGAGACGCCTCTGAGTAGTAGTAACAATTTTCCTTGTATATTACTTTAATCCAGTGTACACAACTATCATTATTTGCATACTGTGTTCCTTCGGAGTAAACCTGCAGTCAGCAGAGTAGTATTAGGTATGTACAGTAGATCATTGCTACTAGCTGACTGTAATTCAGTTTCTGGCAAAATTCAATCTCAGCAGTTCTATTTTTAGACTGTAATCAGGTAGATATGCTTCATACAACCTGCTCAATACGATTCACATTCCAAATCCCAGTGGATATAATTCCCAGGCGGCCCGAAGGCGGCATTCAAAGTGTCACCTCAGGTAATTAATATTCAGGGCCGGATAACTTATCAGCCGGTGAATGTTACAGCGTTCCAGCCACGTTGGTCGTAGTTTCGTGATTAATGAGCTTAAGATATCTTACAAAGTAACATAAATAGTAGGAAATTGTAAGAGCCCTGTGATTCCCGGCTTACTATAGAGCCGCTGCCAATCTTCCCGTGGGGTCGTCAAGGCGACTAAGAGATTGCACCGGGGACTTGCAGCAGCATTCTCCTGAGTGTAGAGTCTGGCTAACGAAAGCGTGACCTGAGAAAACACGGAAAATTCAAAAAATCTTTATATGGTATTACTAACTATAGTGGGAGAAAAATGTTTTGATACTTGAGTATTTTTGTGTAGACCAACTATAGACTTTGACGTGCCTTTGACAGCTTAATAATGTTGTTATATCAAAACTTATAAGAAAGCTCCAGGACACGCTTTCGTTAGCCAGACTCTATTAAGTATATTCTATGTAAGTGGGTATATAGTTTATATTAGTGTATGTATGTATATGTTTTTTATTTACGTACACACTATGACTGCCTCTCTTATTTCAATTATCTCTCTCGCGGGTCTGCTGGAAGAAATCTCTCTCAGAGACAAGTTCGCCCTTTGTACTTGTGTTTCTTTTTAATGTATTATTTTTGTTTTATCTGTGTGTGCAATAAAGAATTAAATAAATAAGATCATTACTGAGAGCACCAATCCGCCTAAGCGTGATGGTTATGGCAAATCCTCCAATGGACAGTCTACCAAAAGATTCATTCTATTGGGGAGGCCTATGTTCAGCAGTGGACGTATTTAAGCCGATGACGTGGGTAGAGTTATGGGTTTGGTCACCGCGACAACTTTGCTGCAGTGGCTAATTACCCATCATCAGGTTATTTTTGTCTCCACTGCAGGAGCACAACCCTCTCTCATCTGCCGGAGACAGACGGAGGATTTGGCCTACACTCCCCGCGCTGGCCAGACGGGTTGGGGAGGCCTGATTGATGTTTTATAATGTATTCCCTTAGTCGCCTTGTACGACATCCATGGGACGAGTTGGAGTGGTCCTATTCTACTCTACCGGAAACCACACGGCAAATACACAATACAAAGCTGTTTTTGCTGCTGGTGATCCTTTCATGTTACCGAGGCGCAAATAGCGTTGGATTTCGTACGACTATTGGTTTGGAATGAATTACTACACATTCACAAGAGCACACTGCCGAAAAATACGTCGATATATAAAAAAATTTGATCAGTAGTAGGACATCTTCGAACAATTGAATTGTGAATTTAGAAAATATTTATAGTAACGTCAAATGTTTTGTTATTTATTTAAAAGATGGCAGCACACGGGTTTTAAAAGGCACTATGTCTTTGGCGCTCTGATTCTATAAAGACGTGAATTATTAATAAGTATTTATCCAGTGTGCTAAGCTAACGCTACCAGTGATCACTATCGAAATAACAAATTTTTGAAAGCGCATCGTTTAGTAATGATGCGTTACGTAATATCCAAATTAAATATCCTACTAATATTATAACTGCGAAAGTTTAAATATTTGGATGTTTGTTACTCAATCACGCTTCAACCACTGTACGGATCGTGATGAAACTTGGCACGCATATAGATTAGGTCCTGTAATAGGACATAGGATAGTTTTTATGCCGAAAAAACATCCCATTCCAACGTAAAATACATAATAATTTGTGATGTTAAGTTGTCCACGCGGATTAAGTCGCGGGCAAAAGCTAGTGTATACATATACATACAATTAAATATTATAATAATATTATTGTCTAATCGCAAACTAGGATTTTCTCCTGTGCTATGGAAATTAAACAAGGATTGGACATTTCACAAATATAACATCCACACCGGGACCAACTTAAGCAAATTATAGGGGAGACTGCGGTAAGACCGGGAGCTTAAGGATGAAGGCCTCTTACTTCTAGACTATTACAGATACATAAGAACTAAAATCAATATTATAAAGATCAGTCTTTGTTTTACATTTAAACACAAAATCAGAACTTATTAATCAAAAAACATGAGTATTGTTAATCGAATGGCACACCTTTCTAATTTACGGTTTTACCCCGACCCCTGGGTAAAACCGGGTTGGCCACGGGGCGAAAGCGGGTCGGGGTCATGGGGCTATGGGGCGAAGGTGGGTACTACTCGATATTATCAATTAGCATTTATAACAATGAAACTCATACAGTTCCTCGGTCTCCAACCCCTACATCTTTCATGCGCCCATTGAAATATTTCATTCATCAAGGTTAGAAGATGTCTAGATCAACCATCGTGCTGCAAAGAACAATAGCTTTGGCTCTGGCGTCGCTATCCCAGGATTGTCTCGTAGTCTTCCTAACAAAGAGTAATGTTTCTTCATTCTATAAAAAAAAAAAAATGTAGATAGCAGTATACACTTGAGGCAAAACCGGGTATTTCTGGACAAGACCGGGTATTACCCGATATTACCCCGAACGGTTTTACCCCCACGCACGCTACGACACTTCAGTGTCGTAGTGTGCGTTCGTTGCGATGCACAACGTTAATTCATAATAATAATTGTATTTGTTTTATTTTAAATCAATACAAAATAACCATAAACAACAATAATATATGTGTGTACTTACGGTCTCCGTTATGTGATCCCATAGACATTTTTTCAAATAGTTATTAATGACATAAATCCACCACAAAAACATATAAACTGGATTAAAAAATCCAAACACATTCAGGTTCCGACACAGGCGTACATCGCCGTCACGTGACCAAAGCAGTGGCAGTACTCGGTAACTCAAATGCGAGATAACTATAGGCCCCGGTTTTGTACGCGTTTCCCCTACTAAGTTGTCTGTCCCCAGTGGGAATGGAACCCATGCTCTAGTTCAATGACCAAGCCACTAGACCAACAAGGCGGTCTTCTTCTTCGTCAACTTTTTTAATGATTAACAAACCTTTCCGAGTTAACGCTTTTAGACAGAGAGAGACCGACTAAGAGAGGGGTGATTGGTAGTAGTACATATAAAGGTAAAAAAAGAGTCAGCAAAGTAATTGTAGGTCGTACACAAAGTACGTCAATAAACTTTTTTCTGAAATATGTGAGAAAATAACATTTAGGCTGGATTTTATGTATGTATGTATGTATGTATGTATGTAATCCATTTATTGTACCAAAATTAACAAAAACAAACATAAATAAAAGAATAAAGTTGTGTACAAACGCGGACTTATCTCACTTAGGGATCTCTTCCAGTCAACCTTAGAGTAACTGAAAAAACTGAAACTGATTTCGAGTTACCGATGGCCTACTGATAAAAAAGACTGATAAAAATGTTTTGATATGAATGGTTTGACGGATCCCTAAAAATTTGTGCGTCACTATGAAGAATCGTTTTACATGCTTAACAAAGTTCAGTAGTATTCGAGTTATCCGATGGCCTGACTGATAAATAAGTTTGGATACAAATGTTTTGTATCAAAAAATTCGTGCGTGAAGAATCGTGGATTTCTTTATAAAAATTGTATCGTGAATATTTATAAATTTAACCAAGTACCCGCAAAGGTGAATATCTGTGAAGGTAGCCTAACGCTGACACGGTGTCCTAGTAACCTTTTACTTCTTGTCCAAAACTGTTGTTAATTTATCATCAGGCGCAGAAGGGTTCTCCCCTCCTCGTAGCTAAGTTGACAGCGTCTGACACCGTGCCAATTTGTCAAAATTATTACCTCCCCGCGTCCCACGCTCACCTGCGAAAAGTAGTGGGGAATGCCATCGTGAATGTCATTCAGTCATCATATAAACTTATAATTTAAGTTCAATAATTGATCATTTGTATGGATAAAGATTTTTTTCAACTCTCCAGCTCGAAAAGGGCGCTGTTGGTGCACAAAAACTCGCAGCAAAATCGCTTTTTGCTGCGAGCGTGAGTAAAAGTAATTCGAATTTCGAACACCACCTTTTGGCGATAAACTGGGCGATGGTTCGTTCAGAAACTCATTTTGACCTAGCGATTTAACACATAGGACTAAAAATGTTGCATGTTATTTATTAATATTTAAGTTTATAAATAGTACTATTGCCTTTTTAAATATGGAATATTTATAAATAATCTAGTATTTACTAGTAAATATTAATATCGCTTACATAAAAATGTCATGTTTACTTGGTTTTACAAAAATGTCAAGCAGTGCAGTTTCAGAACTCAACATTTAATTAAAAAATAAACTTTTTTCTTTTCTCGCTGGTAGAGGTGAAATTTTTTATGTTTCACACGAGAGCAAATTTTTTTATGTCTCATGCATTTAAATCACTCACTGTGCTCAGTAGTCTATAATTAGAATCACTCGCTATGCTCGTGAATCAATTCCAGACTACTTCGCTAGTTCATGATTTAAAGTAAGCACTCGCAACAAAAAATAACTTTGCTAACTTATTGAACAAAGAACTATTGTGATATATCTTTGACCATTACCATCGAAGCTAACAGAATCTATTTATGAGGACACCAAACGTATATAGACCCATGCATGGATTAGAAAGGGGCTCGCAATAGAATCAGCAAACACCTTGATAGTTTATCCTTTAAGTCTGTTCTATGGGGTGTAAATTTGGAAGCAATTTGCTCGGATTTGCAACATAACTAAAGGCCGGTTGATTAGGGATACCATTAAGTCCGGATATTTTAAGACTGCAAAAAAAAATTGCCTGTTGACAGATTATTTGTTAGGAAAGATTTTGTTGTATTTAGCTGGAAACCGTACAGTTATTTAGGCTATCAATGGGCTATGGCCGGATGTCTAACCCAGTGACGACTCAATGGCAAGATCGACACTGTGTCCAGCGGCCACCGAGTGTCACCAAAAACTGTTGTGTGGTGAAGAAAAATATAAAGAAAATTATAATCTTTAGTACCTACGTGAATTCTTTAAAAAAGGCTACATGATAAATAATAATCATCATTATCATCATCAGCCGTAATACGTCAACTGCTGAACATAAGCCGCTCCAGTAGACTGCCACTTTTGGTGCGCTGTTCATTGGAGGATTTACTATTATTACCACGCTTGGCGGATTGTTAATGTTAATATACACAGGAGAACGCAACTACCCATTTCTGATGCAAGCCCTTAGTCGACTTGACGACACCCACGGGAAGATTGGAGGTGGCTCTAAGCCAGGAGGGTATAATATACGAGAATATACGAGCGTTTCAAGCGCCGTCATTATCCTCACACCCAAAAGTTGATGAAAGAGAATTTATATTTTGTACATTATTTTATTTCATTACGATCACTTTTACCATATTAGAATTACATGTAAAATTGAATTTTTAAGATGTAAAAGTGAAATAAATAAATCTAATCTAAATCTATATTTAATTAAATATTTCACCAATGCAGAATCCGTGCACGGACCAGAAACTTATTTTATAATAAAAACGAAGAACTGGTGTTGTCTCTTCTACTTTTAAAAGGGAGGATAATGACGGCGGCGGTTGAAACGCTCGAATATTCACCCAGCAGCCGTGTCTCATATAACAATACTTGATGGTAACCCTACTGGGCGATATGTCCGTAATGGCGGCCGGATATCCCGTACGGTAGTTAATTGATCTCACGACAATCCCTGAGTCTGTTTGCATTACTAATCGGCTAAGCTGCTCAAATCATATTAACATAACTTGGAATTTCGTAGCATATGATTTCAGAGATCAAACAGTTTTATTCATCTCTGCACTAGATGAAGTCGGAAATAGTAGATTAGTAGACAAGGGCTGTAAGGCATCAATTGCAGCCCGAGCCTATAGTTCGAGGGTGCAATTGATGCTTACACCCGAGCTAACTACTCTACTTTACATCTCGAGTGTGAGGTAAGTAGAAAAAAAACCGGCATTACAAGAATAAAACATTTTATTAGTTAAAATTTATAGTGAAATGAGAACAATTTTCAAATTTTAGGGACAGGTGTTTTTTGGTGTATGTTAATAGTTTGTGATTGTGATATTTGTTGGTCATGGACAAAATCTGACGGGATGAAGCTTTCTTCAGCAGAAGTTGATGGTTGCGGATCATCTCTTGAGAAAGATGTTTCAGTTTTTGAAAGACTGAAGAGTTTTTTTTTTAATTACTTACCGCCCTAGGGCTTTTCTAGCTACATTATTACCCTAGAGCGCTTATTGGTCACCTACAAGCCCCATTTGGGGGTAATAAGGACCTACTTACCGAATATGAGAGATGTAAAAAATATTAAATGTTATGTTTAAAGCAATACCTAGGGGAGTCGCCACACGAAGGTACGCGTGGGTTCCGTAGCGAGAAAGGACCCTTCGGTCGACTTTTTGCTAGGTCTGTTATAGCTTCTCCTAGAGCTGTGGTAGCCTAGTTGTTTTGAGCTCGTGAGTTCAAACCCCGAAATGTCTACGTAATATTACTAAATAAAGGAGCGACATTAACTGCTGCACCCTGCGCGAACACAGTCGATCGAGAGAGGGACAACGTTATACGTCAACAACATAAGTTCTTCTCTTTCTAACTTATAGCGTCGATATCTCAGCGCCGGTTGATAGCGCGATGGCGTAACTTTGACGACCTCCGTAGCGGAACGGGTAGCTCTCAGACTGCCACGCCGGAGGTTGCGGGTTCGAATCCCGCAAGAGGTAAATGTTCGTATTTATAAATATGAATGTTTATACCCAAGTCTTGGTTGTTTATATATTTATTTAGGTATGTCTACCCGTTATCTAGTAACCAAACCACAGGCTCTGCCTAGTTTGGGACTGGATAATTGGTGTGAATGTTTGAGATATTTATTTATATTATTTATTTTATTTTACACCGGCGGGAAGCGCGGGCCGTACTTCCAGCCATGCTCTATTTTGCGTAGCAATATTTAGTATTCTCTGCTTGTGGTCTTTAGACCACATTTTTATTGTCGAGAGTGGCCGATTACCATCAGGCCGGCTGTCAAAAAAAAACATCCCAAATTATTATTATTTCCATTCATAATGTTGATAAATTACCCCATTATCTTAATATCCATGTAAAATAGCAATAAAAAGGACCATTATATTAATATAACATTAATTGTTAAATTGCAAAGGAAATTTCGTTTGATTAAAACTATTTAACATTACAGGCATAGTAACACAAACTTAACTATGCCGTTAGAAAAATATGAAACTATACGTTTGATGGATATTTGTTTGGTTCACGGCTTTTATTTACTCTCAGGGTCGAATATAATCAGCAAGCATATGTTTGTAATAACCTATTATCACGAGCACGATAAATCACATTATAATCGTGATTGATATCAGCTAAAATTATAAACCATAAAAATAACTAAACACGTGTAATATTCATGTTAGAGGAAATGTGAAGGAATTTATAAAAAAAAAACTGCGACAGATACATACATAATGCTCACGCCCTGGTCCCAGAGGGATAGGCAGAGACGATGGATCGCCACTTTGCGCGATCCTGACACATCTCACTAGCCTCACTCTCATTCATCAATCTTTTCATGCACCTCCTTTTATTCTTCTCACTGCGGATCCCAGCTTTTTTGAGGACGTTACTAATTTGATCCTTGAAAGATATAATAATAAAACCAAAATAATTAATCTAATAATCAATTCAATCAATTGATAATAATAAATTTTTAAATTTTTAAAAAGCTTTATATTACATTACATATATAATAATATATACATACACTTGTCTAATCCCAAACTAGAATTTTCTCCTATTCTATAGGAATTAAATAAGGATATACAATAAAAAAATATAACATCCAGACCGGGACTAATTTGTACAAATTGTATAAAGTTGTCTGTCCCCGGTTGGAATCGTAGCCACGACCTCGGACGCTCGAGTTCAATGACAAATCCACTAGGCCACTACTTATTATTTATTTACTTCCTTTATTCAAACCGCAAAAAAAAACCTAACTTTGCGTTGTTGACTGTAAAATCTCTTTAAACAAAAAATTGTGATTTTTTTTTGTATAGTTAAATTGATTATTAGGTTCACGGGATATTCATAAAACTGTTACGCGGAGCGATAGCTACATACTACGTTTGTGTTTGCGCAATATGTCCAGGGGAATGAGGTAGACAATATTGAAGTAGTATTATTGGGTATTCTATGATTGAAGTATGTTATGCAAGGCGCGCCTAATTTGTAGGAAAAAAATAGAGAGAATAGAAAAATAAGATAAAATAAAATTCTACCTAAGTAAGCGCTTGTTTGATATTTACAGACGCACTTTGCACTTTGAAGTAAAATCAAGTGAAACCAAAGTTACTTTTATTCAGTTTAACTCTGAACTGAAAACGAATGGTTAGCAAAACCATTGTATATAGTTATCCTCATATGCGGATATTTACATACATACATAATACACGCCTTTGTACCAGAGGGGTAGGCAGAGACGATGTATCGCTACTTTGCGCAATGTAATATTGCAAAGTGGCTTTCCTTCGTCCGCTTTTCTCCCCGTGATACCCCTTGAAGTGATGTGTTGCGAACAACATCGCCGCCTTGTTGAGGTACCACGATTAGCTAGGGAAATAATTGTCCACCTCATCAGAGCCCTGCATGATTCGGTGAGGCTAATAGTGCTCGGAGTTCGCCCTTCTCCGGGATGTCGGCACGCTTACGACCAGGCTAGCCCCTGGGCACGCATCCATCGGCACGGCAGACCTAGGATTGGCGGATGGGAGGGATCGGGGTGAGAGAGACAGGAGATGGGGGTATGGGTAAGAAGTATAGGGTAGGTATGGGATACCGCTATTACGGAAGGATAGTGGGATTGCAGTAGCGATAACTCAGGAAGCCGGGATTGCGGATACTTATTTTGTCGAAATACTATTAGGTACTAGTATAATTATATTTCATCCAAGTCTTCAGTATAGCAACGCACTTTTCAGCCTATAAAATTATTGCACGTGGCAAAACGAATACTCTCAAAATATATTATAAGGTAGGTATATCCACAGGCGAAAGAACCGCTCACTTACTCCTGCCTTTCGTTAAGCGTTAGTTTTTGCTCATCAACGGAACCCTGTGTCTGTCATTTTGGCTGACACACCCTTGGATTTGAAATCTGAGTATGCGGGGGGAATGTGCTGGATACCTGTGTCATTTCGTTCTCAAAAATTAGATGCTCCAGCCCTTTAAATGATATAATGGATGAATTAGTGGCTCAGCTGCAATGACGTTCAGAATTCTGTGAACGAAAAAAAAGTACCCGAATTTATTTAATAACTTTATTGCACATATTGTACAAAAGTCAAACATAATGCCAATATGGCATTGTCTTACAGTTGACCTTTGGGTTATGCAAATGAGTGGTAGGCGCAAAAAAACATAAGGAAAATCGTTATACACTATATTTTTTTAAACTGAATTTGTGACCTATATAAATATCTATTAATCTGAATATAATGCACTTACCATTTTATAGCACTTTGTTTTTGACGGCTATATATTGATAAGTACAAGCCACTAATGCACCCCTATATTATTTAAGCGGCTGGTGCACAAATTCAAATTTTCAGGAATAAAATGACATTGGACTTCAGGAACAAAGTGACTGTTCAGCACATCTACAATAAGACTTAGTTTATTGGTATGTCTGTGAGTCAGTGTCGCGGTAATATCAACTAGACGGGCTACTTTAACATGAAATTCAATAGCTCTTTGACATCTTACTCGTATATGCTAATGTAATAATTGTGATTGTGAATGTATGAATTTTATTTACTTTTTTTTTTGTTATGTTGGTAGCTTAACTGAGTGTTTTGTATATCCATTGATTGTAATGTTTTTGCCAATGTACGATTAGTACCAATAAATAATATGAATATACTGTGCATGCATTAAAAGGAACTGTAAGCTTAGGACCCTAGATTCCCTAACAACCTATCGTCGCTACAGCCCTAAAAAAAAATAAACTGTAAATTATATAAATAAGTGCAGGAAGTCTGTCGCCGTGAGACCTAAGGCAACAAATGGAAATGGGGAGGTACAGGCAATTAGGACAGTCGATTTTCTCACTGCCAGTCGGCCAGCCTCAGGCGAAAGACAGTCAAACGAAGTCTGTTGGCTAAGGGTGGCTTGGCCACAGTGAGAGATCGACGCGACGTGAAGTAGAACTACGATGACACTTGAAGAGCTCATTTATTTATTTACAATCTTCCTTATATCTAATATACACAACTAACGGTATTTCCATGTGTTGTGTCGGTGTATACATGCAACCAGCAGAGTAGTTTTCCGTACAGTAAATCGTTGCTACTTGCTGACTGTCATGTTCAACGGTTTGTATGAATAACACATTTTCTTAGCAAACTCAGACTTCAAATCCAAGGACGTGGTTCAGCTAAAATGACAGACACTGGAAACCGCGTTTTTTATGATGCTCAGCGTTCCCGCTGGCGTCAATTACCTGAGGCTGGAAGCGGATTAAGGCAGGATTACGTTAGGCAGATTTTAATATCGCCGTCCTACTATTCCTAATCTCAGTGTAACTTAATTGCGGTAATAGCACGGAATATTTATTAATATGGTTCGTTACTTACGGAATTGCAATTTTTACACCTGCAAGGTAGGCCTTGCAGGTGTAAAAATTGCAATTTGCTCATCAACGGAACCCTGTGTCTGTCATTTTGGCTGGCACACCCTTGGATTTGAAATCTGAGTATGCTGGGAAAATGCGCTGGATACCTGTGTCATTTCGTTCTCAAAAATTAGATGCTCTAGCCCTTTAAATTATATAATGGATGCATTAGTGGCTCAGCTGCAATGACGTTCAGAATTCTGTGAACGAAAAAAAAGTGCCCGAATTTATTTAAAAACTTTATTGCAGATATTGTACAAAAGTCAAACATAATGCCAATATGGCATTGTCTTACAGTTGACCTTTGGGTTATGCAAATGAGTGGTAGGCGCAAAAAAAACATAACGAAAATCGTAACTGTGCTGCTCATTCCCCTGAGAACAGTGGCACCTACTGTCAGAGGAATTATAATTAACAGTGAAAATGAATGATAGGTATCCATCTAACTAGTCATATTTACATTTAACTCCCTAATCACAAAGTTGTGTGGGTAACTCGTACAAAGTTACCTTTGACGAAGCTTGTTAGAAACCACCTCCGTAATTCAGCTACGGCTGATTGCCATTTTAACTTAGTCGCAGTTCGCCTAACGAATTAAACCGCACACTGAGTTCCCTATAGTGTTGCTAGTTGGGATAAATGCGTGTATTTAGGGAGTTGAGATCGTCAAAAATTTGTTTTAAAAGCTACGTTTACAGCAATTGGTGTCAAACTGTTTTTATCAACAATTTAAATATCGCTGTCAGTGTAATAGTAGGTCGGATGTAAAAAAATCAACTGGACCTATTATTTCATATATATGCATATTTTAACAAATTAATCTGTTTTTCACCTTGACCAACTCGAATACACTTAACAGACAACCAACGATCTCTACGTACTACTAGATGGAGCGTTCCAAACAATCGCCCTGTTCCATGCAATTAGCCACAACTCTTTCACATTCACTTTCAAACTCAGAACATTTAATTAGTTACTAAATATTGACATTATTTAACCGTAGCGTCAATATTTAGTAATAATTAAATGTTCTGCGTGGTAACTGCACAAGTTTCATTGTGAATGTGATAGAGTTGTGGCTACTTGCGTGGAACAGAGCGATTGTTTGGAACGTTCCATCTAGTAGTACATAGAGATCGTTGCAGACAACTGATTGCATTTACTTTACTAAATGAAGTGTTATGATATAAGACATATTTGCACATATCCATACTACCTTTAACATAAGCTTTTAACGAGTGAGGTTTTGTTAATACCTGTATAGCACCGTTTTAATTTGAATGGCATTGTTACCTCAAAACAGCAGTTTATCTTTCATTACTCATACTTGGAAAGCAGGTTTAAAGTTGCCTGTGGAGCGGGTTGAACGTAATACTTTTCAGCCCTAGGGGGAATCGTTTTCAACTGACAGCTATCAAATTATAAAAAAAACCTAGTTATATTTTCACATTTCTATTGAACCATGTTCCAACTTTCTATACAGGTACTCAATTACAGAGCGATGTAAAAGTGAAATAAATCATAAAGTTAAATATTAATTAGAGTGGACTCGATTCTGAAGGCATAATATTAAAATTTGACAGCACTAAAACTGTTGCTATCCTTGTCACTCAGTATTATTAAGATAAAGACGAAACCAATTTTAGCGCTGTCAAATTTTAAATGTATGACTTCAGAATCGGGCCCAATATATTTTTAAATGACTTTGTTATAATTTATTTTCAACTATTTCTTTAAAATATATAATTATACATAGATTTGGGCAAAATATTTACCACGTTTTCAATGTTGGAAATGAAAAATAATGGCTAAATAGCTTGGCCGGCCACAGAAAAAAACACAAAATAGGCGGAAAAGCGGCAATCTGATCTTCATTTGTTTTTTCGAGTTGTAGAGTTTTGTTTATATTTATATTAACACAATGAGTTTTTATTTTTACTTTCCTTGTATTCATAATGAAAAGCACAGTGTTTCCCTCGAACTATTGGAACTATTAAAACCTCGGGACTAAATAAGGTACTTTCACCCCTAGGGTGATGTACAATGTACTATTATATACGACTTACTGCATAATGATATAGAGGGGTATATAACCTCGGTTACAAATACGGCCGGAAAGCATTTTTTAAGTTGATTGATATTGACGGTGCATAAGATGGCAGTACAAATCGCCATATTTGCCAACATTTGTAAAACATACCAAATCTAGATGGTCATACTTGTCTTGACTAAATAAGAAGCATGACCATCCTGATTTTTCTTTCTTATTTAAGTACTTATAGAATTTACGATGGAACTAAACGTACGAGATTTTTCATGTGGAACGAGAATGTTACAATGTTGGTACGAGAATCCACGTGTACCCTACTGGAACCCAGTTCGCAAATATTAAATTGCCGCTTTGAGTAGAAAGCACCATACGCCTAGAAATGTTCTGAAGCTAGCTCATAATCTGTTTCTTGTCCCGTTGGTTGCAAATTTATTAATAAAACTTCAAAAAAGCTCTGCGTAATATATTCTTTTGACAAAAACCCTGTCAAAATAAGACCACATTTTTTGTCCTCCATTTAAAATTTTGGGATAATCATAATTCTCAAGTGGTAACACCCGGCTTAACCGACCGGAGGTTAAACCTGTGTAAACTAGAATTTAAAGTTAATTAACCGTATCTCTGGCACTCTCCTTACTTAATAATTCAGTGCGCGGCGCCGGTCGCATTCATCTCGCCCGGTGCAGATTTTTCTCGCGCTTTGCATTCATTAATATTTGGCCTAGGCTCACACTGTCACGTGAAAACAAGTGGTACAATGCTAGAAGAAAAAAAAACCATTAGAAACGTTGATTGATTTCCACCGGTCGACTTTTCAACTAGAATAAGAATTAAAATCGATATTTGTCAACAATATTTGATTCTGCCTTTCAGTTACTAGCGCGATGACCTCCCCATCATTATTTTTATTTACTGACTGGAAATACGCTATTTATATTGATTTAAAGTGATACACACGTTCTTAAAATATATTTATGAAAATTACGTAACCGAAATATCGATTATTCAATTTGTTAAATCAATGTAGTAGTAGAACCTCGCTATTGATATACACTATGGTTTCGTACTGTGACGTCATATCCGATATGATGTCAACACCTGTTTGTCTCGGTTTGTTTACATTATGTATTTGGGTGAATAAATCTATTTTAACGAGTCTAATGTAGTGTCGAATGCAATATACCGTCGTCGACTAATAACCACACTATGACATCAAGATCTGGAGCGGTTAATCGTGGCCATATACCCACGGTGTTGTGAAAACTGTGCGCCAACGAAGATTTCATTCCAAGTAAGATTATTCAGTTTTTCCATCAAATAGTTAAAAGATTTTCTTTTTATAATAATCCTTAGTATTTTGCATGTATTTTGACGACAGTTTGATCCAGACGCAATGTTCAAAGTTCAAGGTCAAACTTCCATACAATTTTGGGCATTCTCAATTGGGTTGCTGGAAGAAATCGCTTGAAGCGATAATACCGCCTGTATTGTACTATATTTAACTTTTAAAACTTGTAACTGCCTTTGTTAGTGCAATAAAGTGTATTGTATTGTATTTTAATTCAAAAAGCTTGACAAATTCATCAGCCAATACAAGTCCATTACTGAACTTGAGCCTCTCCAATAGAATGCCACTTTTGTTGGGCTTTTCATTGGGGGATTTTCCATAATCACCACGCTTGGCAGACGGATTGGTGGTCGCCGTTATGATCTTAATACACAGGAGAACGCTTACACAACAGGAAAAGCTTTACCTTTTTTCAATTGTCATCTACGTTATTAAGGCATAGAATACTTAGGTAATGTTGCCGCATTAGTTTTGCATAATCATGGCAAGTTTGTCTACAAATACATTACGGTGTGACCAGAACACTGCTGTTCTTATAGTTCCTGTTCACTTACTAATTCAACATGCTGGCGTAGTCGCCAGTCGCAAAACCATTGTTTTTAATTCACCTTAGTTATTGGCCAAACGTGTTCATTTGCAGTTGTATTAACTTTATTGGGGTTATATGTTGGGGAAATACAGCAATGCAGGCATAGCCTGGGTCGTAACTCGTAAGTAAAAATAAAAGTTGCAAATTGGACTGCGCCATATTTGTGGAAATGCCAAGAGGGGCGTTTAACAGACTATAATGAAGGCGGTGGTTCATTTGCATTTTTTCCATTGCAGGTGACTAAAGAATGAAATAGAAATTACCGGCATATTTCCAAAGGAAGTGATATGCATAGGTACTCAATTATAATAATAATGTCACGAAACTGTAGCACTGTGATAATGTAGCACTGTCATACTGTAGCACTGCCATACTGCAGCATTGTTATACTGTAGTTTTCGTTGACCGCCTCGTTGGCTTAGTGGGTTGGTCATTGGACTCGAGTGCCAGAGGTCGTAGGTTCGATTCCCACTGGGGACAGACTACTTTATACAAGTTGTTCCCGGTCATGTTATATTTTTGAATTATCCTGTCCTTGTTTAATTTCCATAGCACAGGAGAAATTCTTGTTTTTATTTATATATATGACGTGATAAATGTGGTTTCGCCGACCTGAGGCTGCCTGGGCCGCGCGCTCAAGCGCTTTGGGCGGATGACATCCGCGCGGTGGCCCGCCCTACCTGGCTAGACACGGCGCAAGATAGGGACATGGCAATATCTGCAGGAGGCTTCATCCAAACAGTTTAATTACATCAAAAATACGAATTAAAATTACATTAAGTACTTATTTACACTGCATGTATTCTAAATTGAAGGAACGATAAAAGGCTATTTATTTTATTATTATTTGTTATATGATGTGATACTACAGCACTGTGATACTGTAGCACTATAATACTGTCGCACTGTAATACTGTGATAGGTACTATAGTTTAGTTGTTGGGTTAGTTAGTTATCGCTAAAGCATTAAGTTTTTCACCCTATCGAATCTGGAAATAACACATGAGTGACTAATAGCGAAATAACTCCAGAAACAGTGCAAAATAAACATTGATGTCGGCATAACCACAAACATACGGCGTTTATCATTTCAAACCGTCATAATTTTTCTCTTTACTTTCCCCTGCGGGTTCGCTCCGGTCCAGCATCATTTCCCAAGTTAAATTGACGGTGTTACTAATTCAATAGCATGGGGACAGACGCGGGTAGAAGGGGGACTTTAGGGGACTTTTGGGGATTTTTTAGAGATTCTGACGGGTTAGGTGGTTTCCGTGTAAACGTGTGGAGAATACTAAATTTTTCTCGCTCGGGAACATGTCGCTAAAATAGGGGAAAATTTAAAGATCTGTTAGATAAGCCGCGGGTCGAGGACAGTAGGGGTAGAGTTTAGTCGAGATAGAATCGAGATTGTTGAAATTTATTAAAAATTCATTGCAAAAGTTTTGACCTAGCCTCATTTCAAACTCGTGCTGGGGATAATGGGGTTTCAGAAACTTTAGTAGTACGACAGTCGACAACACGACGCAGGCCCACCAAAGGCACTCCATACAAGCAATCAGATTTAATTACCTACTACTAATATAGGCCTGTCTGTATTTAGGCATACTGACACGGAGCTGTCAGTCTGCCTAATCTAATAAAATGGGGTCTACAAGATTGCGGGGAGAGTGAATGTCGCCTCTTTACGTATAGTTATAAATTCAAATTCAAATAGTTTATTATAAATTACCAGACACATCGATTTTTACAGTCATCCTTAAAATTGTATGATTACATCAATTGAATAAGATTAAAATATAAAAATTGACAGGACAATGCATATTAGAGCTCCCACACTAGACCATGCAGTCTGTATCGGGGAGCCTGAGTTTACAGGTTACAATGAAAATAGTGCCCAGGAATTACACGATTTGATCCCCCCATCCCCCTTCTATCACCGGACTACCAGGCGTGGTGAGGGACTTCAGCCTTATGTAGTAGACATACCACGCTCTCGCACGAAGCGTTTTACTTCCTCGTTCATCATGCGAACTGCTAAGGAATGGAACTCCCTGCCAGCTTGGGTATTTCCGGACAAGTACAATCTGGATCTTTTTAAAGGAAGAGTGAATAGGCATCTTCTGGGTAAGCGCGCCCCACCTTAGGCCTCATCATCACTTACCATCAGGTGAGATTGGGGTCAAGCGCAAACCCATCAATAATAAAAAATAAAAAATTTAGTACTATCTGTTGCCGACTTCGTCCGCGTGACAACTTAACATCACAAATTATTAAGTATTTCCCGTAGGAATGGGATGTTTTTTCGGGATAAAAACTATCCTATGTCCTATTCCAGGACCTAACCTATATGAGTACCAAGTTTCATCACGATCCGTACAGTGGTTGAAGCGTGATTGAGGAACAAACATCCATTTGGATGTTTGGATATTAATCCAAATGTCCAAACTTTCGCATTTATAATATTAGTAGGATTCCCTGTCAAGTACTGCCAGCAATACTCTATTTTGCGGGCAACGTTAAACTGGCGGGTGCTGTTACTAATATCAGCAGACGTTAGTAACAGTAATATATTTGGATACAAAATCAAACAACAATTCAATAACAATACAACAGAACACATATTAGTTACACAACTGCGCCCATCGTGTAATGCGTTTGGCTCAGTGACAACTGTGTGCAGATGGCGGCGCTTCCGGTTCGACCGGATGCGAGGATCGAGTGAATAGTGTTGCCAGATTAAAGTGTGAGTCCATTAGCGTTGGCAGGATTTATATACAATTGCGCTTTGTACGCGAGAGTATAATTTATTAGGAATGGTAAATAGAAAACGGAACTTTCTGATTATTTTGATCGTGATTTTGACGACTTCCGTGGCGGAACTGGTAGCTCTCGGACTGCCACGATGGAGGTTGCGGGTTCGAATCCCGCTAGGGGCAAATGTTCGTATGATGAATATGAATGTTTGTACCCAAGTCTTGGATGTTTATATATTTATTTAAGTATGTCTATCCGTTATCTAGTAACCATACCACAGGCTCTACCTAGTTTGGGACTGGATAATTGGTGTTAATGTCTGAGATATTTATTTATTTTAAGAGACTTCGGAACTTCAAGTACTGTGTATATAATACTAGCTGACCCGGTGGAATTTGTACCGCCTAACAGTAAATTTGTACCGCCTAACAGTAAATTTGTACCGCCTAATAGTAAATTTGTACGGCCTAACAGTAAATTTGTACCGCCTAATAGTAAATTTGTACCGCCTAACAGTAAATTTGTACCGCCTAACAGTAAATTTGTACCGCCTAACAGTAAATTTGTACCGCCTAATAGTAAATTTGTAAGGCCTAACAGTAAATTTGTACCGCCTTATAGTACATTTGTACCGCCTAACAGTAAATTTGTACCGCCTAACAGTAAATTACCTAATGTCGTGTCAACTTTTAGCTAAACTTACTTTAGGATTTTATTAACGTAATAAAGTGAATACAAACTATTTGTTTTCTTTATATATGTTATCCAAATAAACTATTAAACTTAATAAATATTTAGTTATAAGCGTGCGTGACGTGAGCGGTCAATTATTGAAGATGGCTGAGTTCCACACCTAATTCATTTACAAATTAATTTTGTGGATATTTTTTTTCCCGTTAACTTTTCAGACATTTTAATAGTTATTCTGCCAATCGGGGCGAAGACGAATCCAACAAAATCGGTCCAGCCGTTCTTGAGTTACAAATGGTGTAACCCGAATTTGTTTTATTCATTTAGATTTATATAATAAAACAGAGTAACAAGATAAATATACTAACATAAAGTAAGTTTTTTTTATATAATTTTCCTAAACTAATATTTTTAATGAAAAACTTGACTGAATGTTATAAATATTTTATTTAGTAAAAATTATTTTTACCTCAGGAAACTTATAACTAGAGATCGGAATAAGGTAGTGTAATTTATGTACTTGAGACGGAAATATGGCACGGAAGATAATATGGATATACCTTTAACTGGTTGTTAGTAGTTGTTGTACCTAATAAATATCCCGGGACTCTTAAGTCAGAATTAGAATGGGGTCATCCTTAATATTCCCGTGGGTGTCGACAAGTCAACTAAGAGATTACACCAAGGACGGGCAGCAGTGTTCTCCTGTCATCCTTATATTACTACGATCACCAATCCGTCTGCCAAGCGTGGTGATTATGGCAAATCCCCCAATGGACAGCACATCAAAAGTGGGATTCTATTGAGGAGACTTATGTTCAGCAGTGAACGTATATCGGCTGATGATGAAATCTCGGAATATCTATATTAACATTGACATTTCGTCATAAATACATAATTGATACTACCTAATTCCAATTACTGATTAGGTATTACCATTAGAAGCAGCACGCTAGTCTAAAAACATCTGATCAAAACGGTTTATCAAACTCTTTCCATCAACGAAAAGACGTTATCGTCCAAATCAACTTTTTAATGGCTCCCCTAAGAAGTTAACTTTTATTACAACCTTTCAACAATGTCAGAGGTTCCGGCTAATCAGACGAACGCCATTAGAGTCGAATATAAAGCGATCTTAATCAAGTTGTCATCAATCAAAAATTGTCCTCGTCGGGGGAAAAAAGTTATATCCGGTGGGGGAAATCAAGTTATTTATCAGGAGACGATTGCATAAGGGTCTGGAGTGAAGAACAGGCGGTAGCGGATAGGTTATTTATTGCACTGAATTATGTAAAACAAGTCCTATAGGTCACTGGTACTGATAAACAGACTCTTCTCGCGAAGTTTTTTTTTTAAGCTTTCTATCCTGGAATACCTTGATCTGCGTCGAAGATGGGTTTTAGTCGGTGTAAGCCGACATAACGTACTAGTCCTCCCGAGGCGAGTAGGTGCATAGTAGGCATTTCTCCGCGGCGAATAAAGGCTTTCCATATCGTAGTTTATCGACTTTTGAGTTACCAAAATTGTTTTACTTCTCTAATAAATACAATGGCGTCATTCGAATACATAAGAAGTTGTCATAGATTTTTTTTGTCTGCACAGGTGAATACTTCTAATAGTATAACTACGCCTATGGGCGTCGTACTTCATATTGTTTCATAGTCTAGTACTTGTATCACTGACTCACTTTACGTGGTCTGTGTCCACAAACAGTGTTAACAAAACCTAATTCTGAAGGCATAATAGGACTAAAATATAACAATTATTACTATCCCTGTGAAATAATATGCAGAAGATAAAGACGGAGCTAAATTTAGTGCTATCAAATGTTAAAATTGTAATTTCAGAATTCTAAAGAATGAAACAATTTTCGGCAACCTTTATTTACCGGCTTTAGGATCCGCTCGCTTTGTTTTTTGATAAAGTTTTTTTTTTAATTTACTTATCCTGAAATTTTTGAAAATATTAATTTCCATAACTTTTAATTGAGTGAGCCGATTGCGATGAGATAAATACAAAATGTTACTCCAAATTAAGCCCTATGTTTTTTTTCTGGAAATTACATCATAATTGGTGCAGTAGATTTTACGTGATGCGTGCACCAACAAACATATAAACAAAACAAAAAATATATTCTATCACTTATCGTTATACCCCAAAATATATATTATTTTGCAAATATTTTCAGTGTGTGGTACAGACACGCCAAGTCTATATTTTTTGATTAGGTATATGTCGTTACCCCGCTAAACGCTCATGCTTTCCATCCAATATTGCCATAAGGGTGGTTAGGGCAAGAGGAAATGAAAGTTATGCTGTTCAAAGGAAGTTGGAGCCACAATCGGCCGTAAATGGCCGGATCGCACAGAAATGGGCTAGGTGTCCGCTCTATTAGAGTTGCCTCAGTGTATTAGGTAACAGTGTTGCCAGAGGTAATTATTTGTACCTATTCATCTATGAAATAGTCTCCACGGGACCAGAGAATACATAATATACAATACAAAAATACAAAAATACAAAAAATGTTTATTACCAAACTTAGGGGGTTACAGAGGATAGTTGGGGCCCTCTTTTAGACATAAAAATATCTGTGCCAGAGGACCTCGCTCTTCCATACTTATATCTTATTATATAAAGTATATAAATTTAATCAACTTGTGTGAGTTGTGTGTGTGTGTGTGTGTGTGTGTGTGTGTGTGTGTGTGTGCGTGTGTGTGTGCGCGTGTGTATGAATATATGTATATATATAAATGTGTGATACCATACGATACGATATGTAAGACAGATGTAGTAAGAGTAAATATGTACTTATATTATACTTAAATATTATAATTATTATTGGGGCTATGAGTAGAGCCCTATGTTGAAGACATCTTAACATACATTGCACACATATTATGCAATATATGTCAAGAAGTCCTCAGTCTCGTCATAAGTTAAAGGTTTTAGCCATTTAGTTAGTATATCTTTACTATTATGTAAGCTATAATGATATATGTTTGTTATTTTATTTACTTTATTAAACAGATTTGTAGAGAGTTTATCAAATTGACGACCTGCAAATGTTGTTTTAGTTGGTTTTGTTCTAGCCACTATATCGTTTCTTCTTTTGCTTAGTATGTCAGGATCATATTCTAATAACTAGCTGTGCCCGCGGCTCCGCTCGCGTGAACTACAGAATTCGCTCCCATTCCCACTCCCGCTCCCGCTTCCGCTCTCGCTTCCGCTTCCGTTGGCGCTTCCGCTCCCGGTCCCGCTCCGGTCCCGCTTCCGCTCCCGCTTCCGCTCCTACACCCACTCCCCTTTTCCCAGGCCCACTCCCACGCCCACTCCCACTCCCACGCCCACGCCCACGCCCACTCCCACTCCCACTCCCGCTCCCACTCACACTCACACTCACACTCACACTCCCACTCCCACTCCACTCCCATTCCACTCCCATTCCAACTCCTATTCCCACTCCCGCTTCCGCTGTGGCTTTCGTTCACGCTCCCGCTCCGGTCCCGCTCCGGTCCCACTCCCGCTCTCGCTCTCACTCTCGCTCCCGCTCCCCTCCCGCTTCCGCTTCCGCTCCCACACCCACTCCCCTTTTCCCACGCCCAAGCCCACGCCCACGCCCACTCCCACTCCTATTCCAACTCCTACTCGCAGCTCTAAATGTAATCCAAACTCATCGCAATCTGAATAGTAGGTACGGAAATACTACTTTAAGCAATAAATTGCATACAACCTTACCTAACTAATGTATTTGAAAACTAAAAATGTTTATAACTTTTGATTGAGTTAGCCGATTGCGATGAAATAAAGACTAAATGTTAAGTTAAGTTAAGCCCCATGTTTTTGTGAACAGTGCATCAAAATCCGTTCAGTAGTTTTTAAGTGATGCGTGCACAAACTCACAGACAAACAGACAAACAGACAAACAGACAAACAGACAAACAGATAAACAGACAAACAGACAAAAATTCCAAAAATGATTGAAATGTGTTCTATTACTTATCTTTAGACCCCTCAATTTTTTTTTTGCAAATATCTTCAATGTACAGACACGCGATGTTTACGATTTTATTTATTAGATTTATGTTTTTTTAAGATTGCATGTAGTATAAATAGTTTTCTTACGGAAAGGACTTCACTTAACACATAGATTTGTGCAGTAGGGAATCTACGTTTTTTGAAATACATCACTTTTAATAAGGTCCTTTGTGATCTTTCTACCTCTAAAAATTTGGTTTTGGTCGCCCCGCCCCATATAGGAATGCAGTAAGTTATAACTGACTGTACTAGTACAATATAAATAATATTCAGTAAGTTTTTTTTTGTAGTTTTAGTTGTATTATATTGTGAATCTATGATCATTGGTACCACATGTCTTAGGTTTTTAAATATCCACGTTAACTTCCTTATCCTACTTGAAATTTGTTCGATTTGGTTGTGCCAAGATAATCTTTGATCGACAATGATGCCTAAGTACCTCGTATGAGTAACTTTATCGATTGTAGGACATGCGCAAGTAGGATTATTAGTATTGTTTGTAGGTGTGCATTTATGTATTTTAATTTGAAAATTATTTTCAGGTTGTGTATGATTGTATAGACTAAAGCAAATATAATTTGTTTTTTTAGTATTTAAGGTTAATAGATTACTATCCAGCCAGCACGCAATCTCTCTCATACCCGTCTCTACTGTGGTACGTAGACTACCCCAGGACGATCCCTCGAAAACTACTGCAGTATCATCTGCGTAGGAAAGGATGTGAGCACTGTCAACTTTCATATTGCAAAGGTCATTTATATAAAGTAAGAAAAGGGTCGGACCTAATACGCTACCTTGAGGAATTCCATATTCTATGTCCCTGCAATTACTCTCATATTCACCCACTTTAACCTTTTGTTTTCTATTGAGAAGATAATCTTTGAGAAGTGCTAATGGGGTACCTCTTATACCGTAGTGTTCAATCTTGTGCACAAGAGTGGGGACAGATACAGTATCGAAAGCTTTTTTCAGGTCTAAAAACACTGTTAGACATTTTTTTCCTTTATCAAGTTTATCAGTTATTATTGAGCTTAGAGTCATTACTGCGTCTTCTGTCGATTTCCCTTTTCTAAAACCATATTGAGACGTAGATAGGAGATTAAATTTATCCAGATATTTTAAAAGTCTAGTATTTATTAATTTTTCCAAAATTTTTGAGATCGAGGGTAAGACCGAGATAGGTCGATAATTATTAATATCTTCTCTGTCCCCTCCCTTGTGCACAGGAGTAACAATTGATTGTTTTAATATGGCAGGAAATACGCCTTTATTGAAACAAATATTAGCTAGATGGGTAATAATAGGTACAACTTCGTCTTTTGCAATCTTAAGGTAATTTGTTGAAATTTTATCCCATCCAGGGGCACTATCTGATTTTAGGCTCATCAGTACGGATCGTACTTCGTCGCAATCTGTATCAAGGAGTACAAGTGATGTTAATTGTGAATGTGTTACTTTTGAGTGGTTCTTTAAAGAGAGAGGAGTGAACTTATGTAAAATATCATCTGCAAGTTGTTTGCCTATGTCACTAAAAAAGTTATTTATATAATTTACAGATTCTTGAGGAGAAGACTTTATCATTAGCAATTCATTATTTTGATTATTATTTTTTTTTGTATACGTTATATTTTTTATGTTATTCCATAGACTTTTCGTTGTTTTCGTAGCTATTGTCAACTGCTCCCTTTCATATTTATGTTTGTTTTTTTTAATTAGTTTATTACAGAAGTTGCGATATCTTTTATACGTAATTTTTAATATTTCATTAGTACAATCATTTCGTAATTGTTTCTGCAGTTTGTTTCTATTTTTTATGCATCTTAATATTCCTGAGGTTATCCAAGGTTTAATGTTTCGCTTTGATTTAGGTATATGTACTGTTGATGTATTTTCCTCTATAGATTCCTTTAGTTTATTAATTAAAACCTGAATAACCAAGTCCGGGTCGTTACTAAATAATATTTCAGACAGCTTTCTTTCTTTTAAAGATGTAAATATATAAACATAATATATATTACAAAGTAAAGTGTATCGTCTATGTCTATATTGTTCGTTTATGTTTATGTAATATGTATTTTCAAACTTTATTAAAAGTAGGTACATTTCTTTATCAAATTTGGTACTAAACGCATTATACTTGTCCTTTCGGTTACTCTAAGGTAGACTGGAAGAGATCCCTAAGTGGGATAAGTCCGCCTATGTACACAGTTTAATTCCTATTTTATTATTGTTGTTGTTGTTATTTTTGGTACAATAAAGCGTTTACATACATACATACAAAGATTAAATGCTTACCTGAACCATCCAAAGTCTTTTTTAGGCAATAGGGTTGCATCTAAAACAATTCCTACTTACTTGATATTTTGGACAATTCACACAATATCTTTATAAATTGTAGCCTATGTGTTAATCTGATGTATAAGCTATATTATTGTAAAGTTTCATTAAAATCCATTCAGTAGTTTTTACGTAGTAGGATATACATAGGAGAACGCTGCTGCCTGGTGCAATCCCTTAGTCGCCTTGACGACACCCGCGGGAAGACTGGGGGTGGCTCTATTCTAAGTTGGGAACAACACGGCTTAGTAAGCAAAGATAAATATTATAACGATGATGAACTCACTCTGATAGGTTGTGGATTTACTCCAGATTATTCCAGAATATAACAGTTATAAAACTGCTTATATTCTGGAATAATATGTATTTAAAGGATTTTATCTTATTAGGGCTAGGTTTACACGGCGACACTCCTAGCCTAGGGGATATTTTGTGTCCGCCCCTGTAGGGTAGTTTTTTTTTAGATGGGATAACCATACGAATTCTAGCTTTCCCTTTTCTTTCCTAGAGAATTCTAGACTATTTCTATCTGCAAATCACTTGAGTCTGGGCGAACAATTTTCATCAACCACCCAACTCCACACATTTGAATACGAATGTTACCCAGTCTGCCGCATTTTTCTAAAAAAAACCAACCACTTTGCTGTTGATAACCAAAGTGTTATACAACTTTGAACTGTAATTCCATGGCTTGATTTGAGATCGCAAGTTTGAATTCGGCAAATAAATTTAAAAGTGTGTCGACCAGGCAAAATCAAGTATGAAATGTAAATAAACTTTGTGCAGAGCATAGTTTTTCACTCCGATGGAGATCTGCGAACACCTGAATAATCTACCGTTAAGAATAATCTACAATACAATTGCTTTGAGCTAATTTATATTTATATTACAGTAAATAAACTATATATTGGGCCCGATTCTGAAGCACACATTTAAAATTTGACAGCGCTAAAATTGCTTTCGTCTTTATCTTCATATTACTGAGTGACAAGGAAAGCAACAGTTTTAATGCTGTCAAATTTTAACATTGTGCCTTCAGAATCGAGCCCAGTAAGTATATTATATTCTTTATTGCACATAAATTTTACAAAAAAAGGGCATAACATAAAAGTGTACAAAGGTGGACTTATCTCTAAAAGAGATCTCTTCCAGCTAACCTTCACTGTGGGAAAAGCTAAAACTAGCGGTAGGTCAAAAAAAATGTGCATGGATATTGAAATTTTATAATAAAATATTGTACTATACATAGAATAAATGAGTCATATAATAGAATGGTATGTATATATATTTATATATGTATTATGTGTACGTATAAAGGTTTATATATTTATAATAAATATATAGATAGTTGTATTATTAGCTAGTTTGTGTATGTATTATTTATGTTTCATCATCATCATCATCAGGTTATTTTTGTCTCCACTGCAGGAGCACAACCCTCTCTCATCTGTAGGAGACAGACGGAGGATTTGGCCTACACTCCCCGCGTTGGCCAGACGGGTTGGGGAGGCCTGTTTATTTATGTTTATGTAATATTATATGCATACTTTAGTGTAATAGGTACGTTTCTCTTATAATTTTGGTACTAACCGCATTATACCAGTCCTTTCAGTTACTCTAAGGTTGACTGGAAGAGATCGCCAAGTGGGATAAGTCCGCCTTTGTACACTACTTTATTCTTTTGTTTGTTTTTGTTGTTGTTAATTTTGGTACAATAAAGCGTTTACATACATACATCTACCTACATTACTTCACATAAAGGTTTAAATAATAATAAAATTTTATGGTTGAAAAAAACTACTGATTCAATAAGGCTGGGGTTCGCAGTGAGAACAATAAAAGGAGATGCATGAAAAGGTTGATAAACGTGAGGTAGGCTAGTGAGGTGTGTCAGGATCGCGCAAAGTGGCGATGCGTCGTCTCTGCCTCCCCTCTGGGACCAAGGCGTGATCATTATGTGTGAATGTAGAAAACTACGGGCGCAGTCGATTTCGTTTCAATTAGGTACGTTTTCCAGTATAAAATTCGAACCACCAACGCGTCAGCGGATTGCGGTGGAGTCGAGTAATGACCATTAGCTAATGGACGATTCAGCCAATGAGCAACCGGTTTGTGGGTGTCGGTTTGGTTTTAAAAATTAACATTCATTTCTGTCTGATAGATAACACAGTCAGTTGATTACCTCCTGCAGTTGAGGACCAAGCTAAAGGACCTCGGTTAATGAGGTGGGATGAGGTAGCAGGGAACGTCAAGCTTCCAATTATGCAACACTATTAAAAAAAAAACTGATACTACATTTTGAAACTGGTAGTGGGAATGGGAGTAGGAGTGGGAGTGGGAGTGGGAGTGGAAGTGGAAGTGGAAGTGGAAGTGGAAGTGGAAGTGGAAGTGGACGTGGGCGTGGGCGTGGGCGTGGGCGTGGGCGTGGGCGTGGACGTGGGTGCGGGTGCGGGAGTGGCCGCGGGTGGAATCGGAGGCGGAGGAAAGCAGGAGCGGGAGCGGCAGCGGCAGCGGGAGCGGGAGCGGAAACAGGAGCGGGAATGGGAATGGGAGCGGATTCTGTAGTTCACGGTAGCGGAGCAACAACCAAAGAGGTTTGCATCTGCATAAATT
This sequence comes from Esperia sulphurella, assembly GCA_947086405.1. Classification (NCBI taxonomy): domain Eukaryota; kingdom Metazoa; phylum Arthropoda; class Insecta; order Lepidoptera; family Oecophoridae; genus Esperia; species Esperia sulphurella. The sequence goes on from OX352258.1 coordinate 16,303,516, forward strand.
TAATCCTAAAAGAGGTGCAGTGTGCTTGGCATTGGGCTCATTCTTCATATTATGTAAAGGTAATAAATTAATTTTGTTTGTTGTGCTGTATCAGCGAGCTATGGAGAGGGCTATGCTCGGGGTTTCTTTGTAGGATATGATTCGTAATGAAGAAATCCGACGAAGAACGAGGGTGACCGTCAAATCCGAAAGAACTAGTAATAAGTAGCTGAAGTAGCAGTGGGTGGGCCACATCTGTCGCAGAACCAACGGCCGTTGGGGCAGACGAGTTCTGGAGTGGAGACCGCGGATCGGCACGCGCAGGGTGGGATGCCGGAAGCGGCTGGATACGGAGGGCAGAGGACCGGGTGTGGTGGCGTTCATTAGGGAAGGCCTATGTCCAGCAGTGGAAGTCTAAGGGCTGATATGATGTTGTGCCGTGTGGTTACCGGCTTAAAATAGGGCCACCCCCAATCTATCTGTGGGTGCCGTCAAGGCGACTAAGGGATTGCACCAGGGACGGGCAGCAGAGTTATCTTGTGATATTAAGATCATTGACCACCATCATTGACCACCAATCCGCCGGCCAAGCGTGGTGGTTCTGGCAAATCCCCCAATGAACAATCCTCCGAAAGTGGCATTCTATGGGGACGCTTATGTTCAGCAGTGAACGTATTTCGGCTGATGATGATGAAATTAATGTTGATTCTACAGTGATGGTAATTGAAACTCATACATTCTCACTTTTTTTATTTAATCCTGAAAGGCAACATTAGTCATGTACAAAAAAATAACCATTTTAACTGTAACACTGAACAATCTCGTAAACAAACGAGCATAACGTTTCATATCATTTATTTCAACATGCGACCGTGGTAGAACCTTTATGAAGAAAAATTCTACCGTGGTGTCTACTACGAGTTTTTAGGTTTGTTGAAAAATCTCACTAAAAAGTCGTTTAAAATATAGCGTTTGCTACTCGCTCGTGCATGCATGAAATTGAATAAATTGATGAAAAAGATTTTGAGATAATTTTGATGGTCCCACTTTTTTATTTATTGAGGGTTCGATGGCAGTAGCAGTACGTGCGGTGCTAAAATATTATTAAAATTTCATTTAATTCGCTTAATTACGATTTTTATAACATAATTCCTAAAAACCAATATTAATTTAAAAACGCCTAGATTTTCGATGAAAATGCTCGTGTATACTGCATGTTTTTTAAACAGTCTAATATAAAAAATTAACATGTATATTTCATTCCAGATTAATAGTCCTATGAAAACAAACGCATTTGCGTCTCGAAAACAAAATACACAATAGATGGTGTTCCTAAGTGGACTGCAAAGTTTACATGGTAATACAAACCTGTTTTTGCTGCTGGTGACCCTTTCATGTATATGTTACCGAGACGTAAATAGCGTTGGTTTTCATAGGACTATGAATCTGGAATGAAATATAAGTGACAAAATTTTAAAATCTTAGTTTCAGTTTATTGTTATAATTTTATTTAAGTTTTTGTGCATCACCTGATTTTCTATCCTAACTGGAAAAAATGGTTTAAAACAGTATGCCTACTAATTTAGAGTAAATAATTAACCTCTCATGATTAAAAAAAGTCTTTTTACATCTTGTAGGTATATAGTTTTTGTAATTACTTATAACAAACACAACAAGTTTTATATACGCATAATTGAGATATTTGTGATTTCGAGGTGAGTTCGAGAATAAATAGTAACTTACCGTTACAAAGTTGATACAAATGCGGTGTTTTAGCTGATTGCTACATTTTGTTGAAGGCTATGAAAGCGGTGTAGTCAGTGCGGACTGACTGATGTCCTGTCATATTCTAAAGCACCTTTGTTTCACTTTACAAAGTAATCAAACTAATCTAACGATCTCTATGTACTACTAGATGGAACGTTCCAAACAAGCGCTCTGTTCCACGCAACTGCGGCTCCGGGAGCCGCAACTCGGTTACATTCACAGTGAATGTGCGTAGTTACTACGCAGAACATTTAATTATTTACTAAATAAAACAAATAAATAAATATTTCAGACATTCACACCAATTATCCAGTCCCAAACTAGGCAGAGCCTGTGGTATGGTATAATATTGACGCTACGGGTAAATAGCGTTAATATTTAGTAAATAATTCAATGTTCTGCCACATTAAAACCACACGGCTTAATAATTAAATTGACTTTATTATCACATAACATCCATTCATCCATTTTGTTAGTAATGCAAGAGACTTAGGTATCGCTTTATATTATAAGTTTCAATATCGTATTATTAGCGTCTAGTTAGAACGAACTAGTTAGGGCTGGTGTCGTTAAAAAGTCGGTAACCACTTAAACATCCTTGATTCCTAAAAAACAAATGAGTATTTGGCGAATAGTGCAGAAGACGGACCCTTGTGGCAGTACATCAATCACCAGCTGGTGGACCACCATTTCTGTGAAATTCGCGCTTCATTTAAATAGACCACGCGACGCAATGTCCACTAATTTATGTTAACCCCCGCTCTACTACCATCATCCCCTGTTTTAACCGGGTTTGATAGAAACAGGGGAAGGAAGGGTAGGTCAAAGTAAATTGGCGTGACCATTTCACCATTAACCATTTGTCCACGGGGTACGTGTAACTGATGGGGCCGTTTAGAGTGCTATTAGATTCGTTGGTAGATTTAGGTCCTTTTTCAACATTTCCAAATACCCATAGTAGTCATTGTGGCGTTTGCTATTTGCCACAATCTTGTGTATAACACAGGTGTATTTAGTGGTTATAAGTATTGAATAAAAGACCAGTTAAATTAGAATTGCACCCACGGCACCACCTCCCGTCTCAGGCTCTCTAGACGGAATGTCAAAGCCGGGAGAGGGCGTTCGCTCGCGCATATTTAATTATGAACTGATACAACAGTAGTATGCCACAGTCATGTTTTATTAGAAGAGGTAGGAATGTAATGTGACGTTAGGGCATTGAAAATAGAATAGATTCAGATTATTTATTTTCGTCTTTCTCCCAGATTTTAATAAACATGAAGAATAATGGAAGAGGATCGTTGTTCAGGGAATATACTCGTAGCTTCGAGGTAAGACCAAGCAAAACATCATCAATTAGTAAAGTAGTTTGTAATCATGAACTCAATTATAGAACATTTAAAGGTTAATCCACTTTCTGACTGCCTGATTTTAAAGAAGGTGTCAAAAGATCACTTTTGGTTTTCGATTTTTTGATAAAAGAAAAAATATTTTTACCATATTTGGATTTAATAATTAATTAGCCTAGCCTTTATTCCCCTCTTCTTTCGCTATATAATACTAATTTTTTATCATTTATTAATTGACGGCGCCACCCCTATCACATTACATACCTAATACTTCTCTCATAAAAGCTATGCATAGTTCAAAAAAGGTAAAATCAAAACTATAGGTTGGTTAGATAAAGCTGACGAGAGATTGACGCTATAAGTTAGAAAAAGAAGCACTTATGTGGTTGACGTATAACGTTATCTCTCTCTCGATCAACTGTGCCCGCGCGTTGGTTGCCGTAGCCCTACCATAATTTACGCACACACACAAACGTGTACAGTATGGCTGGTGAGCCTGTACTAGTACCTAATAGGTAATTAACTCTGTTTGCTTGTATGGTGCCGGGGGTGTGCTGGAAATCTTTTGTAGTTATAGTATACATACATAATGCTCACGCCTTGGTACCAAAGGGGTAGGCAGAGAAGATGGACCGCCACTGACACACCTCACTAGCCTCACTCACATTCATCAACCTTTTCATGCACCTCTTTTTATTCTTCTCACTGCGGACACCAGCCTTTTTGAGGACGTTACTAATTTGATCCTTGAACGTCCTCCTAATGCGACCTCTAGCTGTAGATCCTTTCACATTCTCACTGTAAATTTCTTTTGTCACTCTTCTTTCACTCATACTCTCAAATATGTGGAGTGAAGTTATGTGACAGAGTGAGGAATGCAGTGATACGTGAGAAGTGTGCAATGGTTTAAAAGAAGATGTAGTACCTAACGAAGGTAGAGAAGTTGCGTTGCTTTGAACATTTAGAGCGTTATAGTATACTCCATGATCAGGTTATTTTTGTCTCCACTGCAGGAGCACAACCCTCTCGCATCTGCCGGAGACAGACGGAGGATTTGGCCTACACTCCCCGCGCTGGCCAGACGGGTTGGGGAGGCCTGATTGATGTTTTATAATGTACTCCCTTAGTCGCCTTGTACGACATCCACTGGAAGAGTTGGAGTGGTCCTATTCTACTCTACCGGAAACGACACGGCAAAGTATACTCCAATGTTTACTATGTAGTATGGAGAGTAGTATACTCCAATGTTTACTAAAGCCCTAAACAAAGTCGCATTATTTTTAATTCAATCTCTTCCGCTATTTCATAAAATAAACAGTGTAACCAGATTAAGTTTAGCGTCCATAAAGCTGGGATGTTGAGTTAATAAACGCCGATATGACCTCGCTACGGCGGCTTTTTATTGCCACAAGTAATGTAGTAACAAAATACTTAGCCTGTTATTTACGAAACGTGACTTTTCGGTGTAATTTGACTTTTTAATATTAAATTGGGGTAACTTAAAGCAATACGGAAGGAAGTATAGTATACTGAGGCGTTCCCTCTGCCGAAGTAAAAAATAAAAGTCTGTGAATATCTTATTAGTTGTTTGTATTTGTTTTATGAAGAAAAAAAATAATTAAGGGGATTTCTGGATTTCTTTCCAGAAATCCCCTTAGCGTTTCCTTTGAGCATCGGCAGGGGATTTCTGGACAAAAATTCCAGAAATCCCCTTGAGGGGATTTTTCGCAGGGGATTATTTGAATAAGCCGATTATACATGTGTTGATCTATTTGTTACGTAGCATCGGTAGAAATTACTATAGCGTCTCCCTCTAGGTCGAGCTTATTGCTTCAGCCTTATTGCTTCAAGGGATAGACAAAACCTGGAGTGGAATCATTAATGTAGACCAAGCTTGGACTCACTCTCTCCGCTCAGATGCACTGACGACCTAAAAAGCTCCCTTTCTGCTGACTGACAGCCCTACAGTAATTTACGCACACAGAGAGACGTGTACGAACAGGCTATGGCTCCTAGTAGTAGTTGTATTTGATTGTATTAAGAGCCGAGGGTGTTACCCTCGGTTATATTGCTTTCGGATACATCGAGTAAGGGACAAAAGACGACTATTCAGGAAAGCCAAAAAACCTTTTGTTTTATTTATAAATTCGAAAAACTTATTTCGTTTTTGATAAATAGTATAAAATGATATTCTGAGCAAAGTTTCTTAGATTTTCTAAATCTTTAACTATATAAACTCAAATATAAGCTAATTCTGAATTTAACAACATATTGGGCCCGATTCTGAAGGCACACATTTAAAATTTGACAGCGCTAAAATTGGTTTCGTCTTTATCTTCATAATACTGTGTGACAAGGATAGCAACAGTTTTAGTGCTGTCAAATTTTAACATTGTGCCTTCAGAATCGAGCCCATTGTCGCTGTTTAGGAAAAGTTGTTAACTAAAACAAATCGTATATTTTTATTTAATTTTTTGATAAAACAATTTGTTGTTTTATCAAAATCGGATGTTCATACAAATAAATAATTATTTATTTTAGGTAAAAATATATTTCTTATATTCTCTACCGTATGCACGTCAACAACTTTGCCTAAATTTCGACGATATATAATAGTACATCATCATCATCATCATGTCCCTTAGAACCGCTGGACAAGGCCTTCCCCAATGAACGCCACCACACCCGGTCCTCCGCCTTCCGCATCCAGCCGCTACCGGCCACCTTCTTCAGGTCGTCGGTCCTACTGACGGCGGGGCGGCCCACCCTGCGAGTGGCAATCCGCGGTCTCCACTCCAGAACTCGTCTGCCCCAACTATAATTATAGTTAATCGTGTCAAAATAGCAATTGCCATACATAATATACAAATCCAAAAAAATACAAATCACACGCGCACGCAGCGAACGTCGCGGCGGTAGCCCTGCAGACGTAGGTACTCTCAGCGGTGCTTCTCTTTGCAGGCGACGTACAACTGGCGGGGATAAGGGAGTGTTGCTTCTTTAGATAGTAATAGTTAGTGTTTTATGGTAGAGTGAGGACCGCATTACAAAACATCAATCAGGCCTCCCAAACCCGTCTGGCCAGCGCGGGGAGTGCAGGCCAAATCCTCCGTCTGTCTCCGGCAGATGAGAGAGGGTTGTGCTCCTGCAGTGGAGACAAAATAACCTGATGATAATGATGATGATGAGGACCGCATGAGGTCGTATGCAGGTCGAGGCATATCCCTAGGGTTGCCATCTCTAAAATCTACCAACCAGGACTAGAAGCATGAAAATCCCAGATTTCGGAGCCTGCAACCAGAGGACATTTCCAAAAAAAAAATTAAGTTAGTAAGTAACATAAAACAATGTTTTAATTGTTACTAATCAACTTTTTATTGAAAACCTTCAAACCCATACTACTACTTAACTGGATTTAAATGAAACCCCGCCCGGACGCTCCCCGGACACTCCAGACTAGAACAAATCCGGAGAAACCCTTCATATGCTCAGCAGTGGACATCAACAAACATACGATAATGTTTAATTTTTTTATTACTAATAATTCTACTAATATTATAAATGCGAAAGTTTGGATATTTGTATGTTTGGATGTTTGTTACTCAATCACGCTTCAACCACTGGACGGATTGTAGTGAAACTTGGCACATATATAAGTTAGGTCCTGGAATAGGACATAGGATAGTTTTTATCCCGAAAAACATCCCATTCTTACAGGAAATACATAATAATTTGTTATGTTAAGTGGTCCACGCGGACGAAGTCACGGGCAACAGCTAGTACTAAAGGCCTAAAAATTTAAAACTAATTTATTTTTTAAATGTATTCTATTTCATGGTACAACGTTGCTATAAAACTCGCTGCACTCAATATGAAAACATCCATCAAGAAAAGCCATAAAGCTCTGTAATAAAAGCTGGTCGACGATGTAAATATAAATTTCCATTCCCCATTAAATTACCCCAAAGCCTTACACCACTACCTCTACAATACATAATATATATATGCGGAATTAAATTGAATTCAACCCTAATGGTTTGATCTTGTTATATTTAACACGATTTCAGTCGTTCACGGCGATCCTTGGATTGACTAGTCAGCAGCAGACCGGAATAGATCGTACGTAATTATTATATTACCACAAATCACTTGTAAGTTTGATAATGTGGCAGTGGCACAAATCCCGAGATTTTCTGATGACAGAAATTATATCTATGTCCATATTATGAAAATTGAATACCATTAGAAATCTCGTAAAATGGTACGATCTATTCTATTCTGTTATGTTCTGCTCTGCTCTGTTCTGCTCTGCTCCGCTCCGCTCCGCTCCGCTCCACTCCACTCCGCTCCACTCCACTCCACTCCACTCCACTCCACTCCACTCCACTCCACTCCACTCAATTCAATTCTATTCAATTTAAATATTCTTTATTGTGCACCAACACATATAAAATCGTTAATTGCGTGAGTTAGACGCTGCTGACCGTACACCACCGTAAAAACGACCGTACTATGAGATTTTGAATAGTCTTAATTTCTTGCGCAATATAAATATTAACAATACAAAATAATAATACTAATCTGCAAAAACCCCTCCGCAGGTGATGGCCTCCTCCAAAGAACTCAATTTTTCTCTATCTTGGGCTACTTGCAACTCGAGCGAGGCTCGTCTTCCCATCTCGTATGGGGTCTTTCTTTGGGACGCTTCCCTTGTGGGAGTTTTCGAAATAAGGTTATAAAAATCTCTGTCATGAGAAATTCCAGGGATTTGTGCCACTATTACTGATATATAAATTTTAATGTTATTAAAATAATGGCGTGGTGGCGTTCATTAAGGAAGGCCTATGTCCAGCAGTGGACGTCTAGGGTATGATATGATGATGATGATGAATATTATTGTCAGAATAGAATTAAGAATATTTCTAGGTAAAATACATAAAAAATTTAAACACTTATCTGCAATGATTTTTTTTAATACGTCGCATCGTTTCGTGTTATAAAATTTCAAAAGTTATTATAAAATTTCAAAATTCCGGAATCCCGGAGCCATACCTATCCATTTTGAAATTGACGCTTGAGTTTATTGATGCAAAATGGTACTGCTTTGATCGCCCGGACTTCAAGCTTTGACCATAACGACACCAACGGGATCGGCATCGTTGAACATATAAATTTACATAAAGCCAGAGTGCTAGTCCAAACGAGAACAGACGTCAAACATTCGACCACTCTCACAGAACCTGTCGTTATAAGTCGTCCCAATTCAGTTATCCACATGCAGCATGGAGCCTCGTCAATTTACCTAAAGCATCCACATCCATATTCAGTTATATTTGCGTGGCAGGCTTCACGTTCGTTTTGTCATAGAACTCTTGGGAAATTCGTTTGGATTCAATTAAAGCCAAACTGTGTACTCGATGGTGATTTTTGTTTGGTTCTTGCTGAGTCATGACTTAATATTTCGGTATATTATTGTCTAGTGTCATGTATTTATTTATAAGGAAACCAATAAACATTTTTATTTTATTTTATTAATTTACATACATGACGGCGGCGTACTCGTGACATGGCTGACATCGTACCATCGCTTCCCTACTATGATGTTAAACGACCGACGGATCATCATTGTGAACACCTGCGCGCAGCGTATCGCCCGCCTCAGCGCTTCCCCACTACGACTAAACGCAGGTGCACGCTTGTATAAAAGACAGACTCGCCGCAGCGTACGAGGAGTATGGATTCAGACGGCATGACGCACGGACCGTTTCTCTATTTATGTTGTAACTATCTACTGATTAATCGAAGTGAAATAAAAGTTGTAAAGCCGTACTTTATGTCTTATGGCATCGCCACCTTCCCTGAATCTACCAAGCGCCCCCCTGAACATATCTTCGGCCCAATAAACCCGACATACATAATGCTCTGCTTTGGTCCCAGACAGAAGGCAAGCAGAGACGATGTATCTCCACTAGCACGATCCTAACACATCTCACTTTCTTCGCTCACATCAATCAACTTTTTCATGCACGACTTTTTATCCATCTCACTGCGGAACCTAGCCTTATTGGTGACGTCACCAATTTGATCCATGAACGAACGTCCTCCTAGGATGACCTCTAGCCACACACACCTTTTGCCACTTTTCTTTTTCTACCTTCGTTACTACATTCTTTTAAACCACCTACTGTTTAGGCATTGCAATCTTTTAATATGTGGGTATATCTACAACATCCGCGGCTGAGCGCCCTCCCCACCGGTGTATGACAGAACGCTCTCGGCTCGGTAGCGATCGCATCGGCGGACACGCTATATATAATAATAATTTTGGATTTTTCTCATGAACTCTAATCTTCATCATCATCAGCCTGTGTAGTGCAGTGAAACAGTGCCGGCCGGCAAATAAACTTTCCGTGAGGATTTCAGTGACCACACGGTGGCGGAGTAACCCCGAGCTCCAAGTCAAGGTGAGTGGATTACCTCATATTTGGGAAAGCAATGCCTGATATTTTGAACCCGTCGAATAACTAGGATTAGGCTCTCCACTGACTATCGAAGACTCCACCACATATTTTGGTCCTTCGAGCCGGATTAGTTGTTCGTTTATCATTGGGTAATTTATTAGGTAAATACGTGGGGTACTTTATAACTTTTGTTGCAAGTTAAAACAATATCTACTTATAGTTTTCGGCTTTAGCGGTATATTTAACGTTTTCTTTTCGATTAACATTCGGTTCCATTCGGCTTTTCGTTCAATCGGTTGCGAATAGTTGCGTTTTATTTTATATTTTTACCGTTGAGATAACAATTAACTTTCGTCTTTCTTTCGAGGTTTCGGTACAGTCAAAATGACGACGAAAGCATTATTAAATAAATTTAGAATCCATTATGATTGGTTCAATAATACTATTGAAATGGTGAATAGTAAAAATTACACTAATAGTGTAATGGCAGCGCGTCTACGGAAATTAGAAGATAGGTACACGTCGCTGTTTGAATCATATGAAGCGGCTTTGAACGGTATTTCTGATGATGATGACGACCTAATTAAAAAATTAGATTACGAGTACAAGGAAGCTGAGGAAGTGTACGACCAGCTGGGTGCGGTATCGGCGGCTTATCCGAATTTAAACAGTACACATATTCCTACTGCGAGTGCGCCTGTGGCTCGGTTACCATCGATTAATTTACCAGTTTATGACGGTGACGTTTTTTCATGGACTAGTTTCATCAGTCTGTTTACGTCCTTAGTTTTGACTAGGCATGATATTTCTAAAACGGAAAAATTTCATTATTTGTTCTCTCACGTTGATAAAGAACCACGGTCATTAATCAAACACTTGCCGATGGTTGATGAATCCCTAGATACGGCACTTGATATATTAAAGGGTAGGTACGAGAATAAACGGTTGTTAGCTGACTGCCATATCTCACGGATTTTATATTTACCAGTGTTAAATAAATCCGTCGGTCTCAGATCGAAAATACTGAATCCGTTACTGGAATCAACACGGGCTCTAAAGAATCTAGGGTTTCCTACGGAACATTGGAGTTACATGCTATTGCATATTAGCTTAACCAAGCTGCCTATAGATATTAAAAGTCGGTTTGAACAAAAATACGGCGGAAACAATATTACGGTACCAACATTTAATGAGTTGATGGATTTCCTACAGAATGAGTGTAGAATGATCGACACGGCGTCGGCAGAACCGGTCATTAGTACGTATGCGGATCGTGTACGTCGGTCTGATCGGAACGTACATGTTGTTGATAATAATTATAACCAACCAAGACACGGGTCCGGGAAAGAGTGCTCGTATTGCCAAATGTCGAACCATACCATAGTCCACTGTTTTAAGTTTGCTAAATTAAGTAACAGTGATCGCAAGGGTTGGGTGAGGGATAAATCCCTCTGTTATAAATGTTTCGGTACACATACCGCGGCATCTTCGTTGTGTGCGAGAAATGTACCATGCGAGCGATGCGATAATACCGGACATCACGAATTATTGTGTACCGCGTTCGTTGCGCGGTCTGGCTCGCCTGATGAGAACAGGCAACGAACTCGGCACGCATACAATACGGAGGCACGCGATAGCTACGTGCGATCGTCACCTTCCCCGCGTCGTGGTAACAGCCCGGCATACCTAAACCATCGCGCCAGCCGCGCGGCGACGGATCATTACGTAACACGTAGGCGCAGTGATAGTGGCGTTATTGCGGAAGATAGGGTACGGGGTTCGACGCTCCGCTCGCGTAATTACACGACGGCGGCGCGAGATAATAACAGGAGATCTCCGAGTCCTGTAGGGTCTCACCGGCAAAACTATTCGGAATAGCAATTAGCATGTAATGTCGCTATGTTACCCAAGTTAGCGGAAAATGTAATATTACCTACAGTTATTGTTGAGACTAAAACGGCGCGCAATGAATTTATACGGGCGCGAGCTTTGTTAGATCTCGGTTCTCAAGTCTCAATAATTAAAAGCGATTTAGTTTCTAGTTTAGGGTTAAAGCGACATTACTCTCACACACCTTTAGTAGGTATCGGCGGAGTACAGACTGACGGCGGTCAGCACGTTACTATGGTACATTTTCGACCAACACAATCGGATCAACTGTTGTCGGTTACGGCGGTTGTTTTAAAGAAACCCACTACATATTTAGCGCACAGGATGGGTATTTCTCACGGTGGCTTAAAATTTTCGGAAAATGACTTCTCTAATGGGTCTGAAATAGACATTATTTTTGGTTGTGATATATTAGGAAAAATTTTAAACGGTGACAAAATTAACTTAGGTTTGGGCGGACCTTATGCTTTGGGCACTATTTTTGATTTCGCAGTTTTTGGTCCTATACAGTCCGACGTATTTGGCAATTCAGAATCAAATAGTAATAATACGGATAATTTTACGGGAATTACACTTTTAGAAGCGGTAGAAAAATTATGGCGTTGTGAAGAACCGCCTCGAGTCAAAATAAAAAATCCTTTGGATGTTGAATGTGAACATTTATTTACGACAACCACATCACGCGGTACTGACGGGAAGTTTATTGTACGGCTACCACTTTTACCTGATCACCAGCGTCTGGGTGATTCTCGGCAAACGGCTTTGCAACAATTCATGGCCCTCGAACGAAGGATGACTCGGCAACCTGAATTTCGGGAAAAATACATAGAATTTATAACTGAATATTTACAACTCGGCCACATGGCGGTTTCGAAATTTGATTCTAAACAAGAACATTATTTTCTTGCGCATCACGGGGTGTTTAAAAAATCGGGAGATGTAAACAAGATACGTGTGGTATTTAATGGTAGTTTACCGACAAGTAATGGGGTATCCCTGAATGACTGTCTGTATTCAGGTGAGCCATTGCAAAATGACATAACAGACATTATAATGAACTTTCGGTGGCCGCGCATTGTTTTCACAACGGATGTGAGGATGATGTTTCGTCAGACCTGGATTCATCCGGAGGATCGCAGGTACCAGCTCATCTTCTGGAGATCTTCTCCATCGGAACCGTTAGTCGTTTATGAGTTGACCACTAACACTTACGGACTGAAATCAAGCCCCTATGTCGCCATTCGTTGTTTGCATCAACTAGCATATGATGAAAACGAAAAATTACGGTCGGATAGGTGCAATGAGAGCGAAAGGCGCGCGGCTCGTTACGGCGAGAAGTGCGAGTCCCGAGCGGCTCGGGTTCTATTAAAAAATAGTTACGTTGACGATTTGAACGGCGGGGCTGATACTCTCGAAGAGGCACGTGAGCTGAAGGATGAGCTCGTGAAGCTAATGAGCACGGCGAACTACGAATTACGGAAGTGGTCCAGCAACGTTCCGGCTTTGTTAGACGGTTTACCTTCCGACCACTTGGAGACGCCACGCTTGTTTGACGGGTCGTCAGATGGATCGGGTTTTATAAAGGTTTTGGGAATCCAATGGGACCCAGTCTCGGATAGTTTCAGTTATCATGTTAACTTACCCTCGGAAACAAAAGTTACTCGACGTAATATTTTATCTTTGGTAGCTCGGTTGTACGATCCACTCGGATGGATATGTCCGGTTGTTTTTAGAATAAAACTGTTGCTTCAATCACTGCTGAGCAGCTGTGGTGACTCACGGAAGGTGGATTGGGACGCACCTGCGTCGCATGATGTAGTTCAACAATGGCGGGAAATAATATCGGATTTACCTAATTTACAGCGGGTTTTCATACCCAGATGTTTAAAACCGGAGAAAAACGCTTCTTATACACTTCATGGCTTCTGCGACGGGTCGTCGCTTGGTTTCGCGGCGGTAGTGTTCCTTCGGGCAGAACAGGCGAACGGCAGCATTCTCGTGCGGCTGCTCATTGCTAAGTCTAGGGTAGCCCCACTGAAAACAAAGCAGACTATTCCCAAACTAGAGTTGAACGGTGCAGCGCTGTTGGCCACACTTCTAAATCATGTTGTCTCCTCCATGGAAGACAGCATTGCATTTGATGAAGTGGTGGGCTGGTGTGACAGCACTATTGGGCTCGCATGGCTGCGTACACCGGCACATAAGTTGCAGGTGTTTGAGGGAAATCGGGTTTCACAAATAACTTCATCGAAAGTTCCAATTCACTGGAGACATGTCCCGACGGAGATGAACTGTGCGGACGTCGCGTCGCGCGGTGCGACCGCGTCGGATTTATTGCAGCACGAGTTATGGTGGAAGCCGGAGTGGCTGTGTCAGCCACCGGACCACTGGCCCAGTGACTGTTCGGATTTTCCATCGGATCTTTTACCTGGATTAAGAGTAAAGGCTAAGGTAGCTAATGTCAGCTCTGTAGACTCAGATTTTGACTTATTTCAACGTTACAGTTCGTTCGAAAAATTAGTAAACGTAACGGCTTATTTATTACGGTTCGCACAAAATTGTAAGCATAAACTTTCTCGGACTTACGGTAATATTTCGGTTTCGGAACGCAGAAATGCAATTTTTTATTTAATTCGGCTTGTACAAAGTACATATTTCGGTGAAGAAATTTCATCTCTGAGGTCCGGTAGACCTATAAAGAGTTCCTTGCGGAGATTAAGTTTATTTATCGACGAAGAAAATATACTTCGCGTCGGCGGTCGGATAGGAGCCTCGGATCTGTCATACGATGCACGACATCAAATTTTGCTGCCATCAGGAAAGGATCGGTTTACGGAATTATTAGTTACTCATTACCACAAAGTTCATTGCCATGTCGGTGCAAATACTCTTTCTGCGATATTGTCTCGGACTTATTGGATTGTTTCGGCTCGGCGTGTCACACGACACATCACATTCAAATGCATACAATGTTATCGGTCTCGGGCTCGGCCTACGCAACCTTACATGGCGGACCTGCCGTCTGATCGGGTCAGAGGCGTGCGTCCATTCATCGGTGTTGGTACGGACTTCGCCGGTCCATTCTACATAAAATCAAGCACATTGCGGAACGCTAAAATTCAAAAATGCTATCTATGCATTTTTGTTTGCTTATCGACAAAAGCTGTCCATCTAGAGGTGGTTGCGGACCTCTCGGTAGAAGCCTTTGTTGCGGCTTTAATTAGGTTCGTTTCACGGCGCGGACTACCTTCCCTAGTTAGGTCAGACTGTGGTACTAATTACACAGGAACGGACAAATATTTGAAAGAATTGTATATCTTCCTAAGGAATAACCATTCGGACTTAGAACGGAAATTGGCTAAAGAAAACATTACGTGGCTTTTTAACGCTCCGGCAAGTCCTAATCACGGTGGACTTTTTGAAGCGGCAGTCAAGTCGGCGAAGACTCATGCTCGTCGCGTTCTCGGTGAGACTCGGCTCACTTTCGAGGAGCTCACGACGTTCTTCACTAAAGTTGAGGCAGTGATGAACTCTCGGCCACTGTGCCCGCTCAGTACGGACCCCGCGGACTTAGAGGTGTTGACCCCAGGTCATTTTTTAATCGGACAGCCGCTGGTAGCGCTTCCAGAATATCCCTACTCAGATGTCAAAATGTATCGGTTATCTCGTTATCAGCAAATTCAAAAGATGTCTCAACATTTTTGGTCGAGATGGAGAAACGAATATCTTCATACTCTACAGCAACGGTTTAAATGGACTACGGTAACGGAACCTCCTAAGCTAGATGATCTAGTTTTAATAAAAGAAGACAATTTGTCTCCTCTTCATTGGAAACGCGGTCGGTTAATCAAATTATTACCCGGTCGCGACGGGATCGTTCGAGTCGCAGAAGTTAAAACTCAGAATGGTGTCTTAATGAGACCCATTTCTAAATTATGTCGGTTACCTTTGAATAGTCAGTAACCAAGTCGGGACTTGGTTAGGCGGCGGGATGTTTAGGCATTGCAATCTTTTAATATGTGGGTATATCTACAACATCCGCGGCTGAGCGCCCTCCCCACCGGTGTATGACAGAACGCTCTCGGCTCGGTAGCGATCGCATCGGCGGACACGCTATATATAATAATAATTTTGGATTTTTCTCATGAACTCTAATCTTCATCATCATCAGCCTGTGTAGTGCAGTGAAACAGTGCCGGCCGGCAAATAAACTTTCCGTGAGGATTTCAGTGACCACACGGTGGCGGAGTAACCCCGAGCTCCAAGTCAAGGTGAGTGGATTACCTCATATTTGGGAAAGCAATGCCTGATATTTTGAACCCGTCGAATAACTAGGATTAGGCTCTCCACTGACTATCGAAGACTCCACCACACCTACCCTGAAGGAATCTTATCCAAACTTATGCCAGGGTGCATATTAACTCTTCCTTTCAAGACATTGAAGGTGGGGAAAAACTTATTTTTTTAGGTAGGTGGTGTGAGATCTCAGTGATTTTTTATTCTTTTACGTGATGTTCTTGTAGCAACATTGTAAATTATGATAAAGTTAAAATTAGAATGAAATTTGTCATTTATCTATCATAGCGCACTGACTCTGCTTTGTCACCACTAGAAGTATCTAACGAATAATAAAAGTATCTAGTCAATGCTAGGACTGTCTATAGCCACTCTTAGGATAACTATTCAATACTAACTGTGCCCTTGGCTCCGCTCGCGTGGACTACAGAATCCGCTCTCCATCTCCCGCTCCCGTTTCCGCGCCCGCTCCAAAAAAAATTGTTGAAATTTGTTCTATTACTTATCCCTGAGGATAAAAATAACAAAAATAAAAACCAAATTAGTATCTAAAGCCCCAAAAAAAAGCTTTAAACAATCTCCGTGGCGGTACGGGGTAGCTCTCGGACTACTACGCCGGAGGTTCGAATCCCGCTAGGGGCAAATGTTTGTATGACGAATATGAATGTTTGTACCCAAGTGTTTGATGTTTATATATTTATTTAAGTATGTGTGTCTAGTAACCATAGCACAGGCTCTGCCTAGTTTGGGACTGGATAATTGGTGAGAATGTCTGAGATATTTATTATTATTTATTTATATAAAATAAAAAATTGGTTGAAAACTTTTCCTTACGAGCGACTCAATGGTTTTTACTTCTATCAGACGGCTAAGTCGTAAATAAACTCTGTTAATTAAGCCGAAACATTACTTAAAAGTATTTTTTTAATATTCGGTGTTTAATAAATACTTACTCTCTTATATACAGTGTTGAAAGAAAGAACAGGGCCTGGAAGAAAAGTACTATTAATATTAAAGACTAGCTGTGCCTGCGGCTCTGTCCGCGTGGACTACAGAATTATTCCCCGCTCCCGCTTCTGAAATGCATACTTTAGCCATACCTCCGTCACTCCCTAAAAGCGAAGATTATATTATCTACTACTACTACAGGCGCACCTGCCTTTCCGTATACGTTTGTAACGGCGGCAGTCAAAGAGCCGTGGTAGCCGGTTGGTTGTGCACTCGCCTCAAGTTCATGAGGTCGTGGGTTCAAACCCCGCCCGTACCAATGAGTTTTACGAAACTTAAGTACGGTTTATTTATAATACCACAGGCTTTTCGGTGAAGGAAAACATCGTAAGGAAACCCGCATATGCCGAAGAAGAAATTCTGAGGCGTATGTGAAGTCCACCAAATCGGCTTGGGGCACCGTTGGTGGTCAGGGGCAAACACAAAAGGGGACAGGCACAAAAGATCCTGAAGGGTCGAAGTGTCGCCAGGTCTTCCTTGCCCCCTAAAAGAATAAAAGAATAAAGGATAAGATAAGATAAACGGCGGCAGTCAAATAGCACACCACCGACACGTCATACATACAGATTTAGTTACCTACAGGAACACTAACCTATCCGAACACGTTTGTGTGTACGCGTAAACTATCAAGAAAGGGACAACGTTATACATCAACACATACGAGTAAGTGCTTTTCTTTCTACGCAGCGTGCTAGTTGCGTGCTGGCGACGTTAGCCTGAAGGTGTCGCTCTGTCGCTTCTATTTTCTCTACAACGCAGATTGTTGATTGCCTTATTTAACATAAAAAAGGTTATAAAACCTGCACCACCTGTTTCGAGCCGATTTTTCGAAGGAAATCGAAATCTTTGCTATTTCTTTTTAACCACACCGTAAATAGAAATAAAACAGCAAACCCATCTACATCTAACGCTGTGTTTAGGCTTCGATACCCACTCGCTCTTCAATTTCCTGCCCCGAATGAAGAAGAAAAAGTAGGTCATATGTATATGTGAGCGTTCTTTATACTTGATGGAGTTCCGTGCATGGGTTTTCATTTTAAGATTGACGTCATGTAACCAGGCGCGGATCAGGATTTGGTTTAGGGGGAGAAGGGAAGAGGGGGGGGGATGCAACCATTGCTCTCCCCCCTGTATTAGCGCCTGCATGTATCTATAATGGTTGATAAACTGTATTGTTAATTGTACATTTTATACATAGGCATTTTAAATCAAGAAATCTTAGAGACATTTTTTTGATTATGGTTTTCAGCATATATAAAACTTCTCACGTTTTATAAAATAATTCTCTACCCGTAAACCTGTAGGTCATGCTAGAAATTTTGTTAGGTAGGTGCAAGGTGTTGCCATTAGAGTTTTTGTAAATTTTGAATACATATCTAATAATCAAATCATGAAGGCATCTTACAACTATTGTATATTTCATTCCAGATTAATAGTCCTATGAAAACCAACGCTATTTACGTCTCGGTAACATATACATGAAAGGGTCACCAGCAGCAAAAACAGGTTTGTATTACCATGTAAACTTTGCAGTCCACTTAGGAACACCATCTATTGTGTATTTTGTTTTCGAGACGCAAATGCGTTTGTTTTCATAGGACTATTAATCTGGAATGAAATATATGTATAAACAGAAACATCATCGGTTCATTTAATATCAATTCATCAAAAAAAACTTACGAAACTAGTTACTAGCTTAGCTTTTACTTCTCATTTAAGACGAGGAACCCTAAAAAAAGATGGCAGAAAAAATGAAACTAACAGGCGGTTACTATACGTATCGCAAAGCGGCGAAAATTGGATTTGGTTTGTGTTTTCGTGATGGAGGGGAACAAGAGAGGTGAACAGAGCGAGAAGCGGTTTTTTTTTAACGAAATGACGCATACTCGTATAGCCGACAGTAATGTCCGAGGCAGGCTCGTTAAAAAACCTTCAGCTCACACTGAAAAACATGCTGTTCAACAAATCGATGCCTTCGTTGACTCGGTTTTTATCAAAATAGAGTCATCGTATATCATCTCATATCAGTCGTATAGTAATTATTATCCTCCCTGAATTCTAAGAAGAAAAAAAAGCAGAAAGTTAAGGATTTTTTTTTAGTTTTCAGATATTATGACTCGATTTTGATAAAAACCAAATTGACCCAAATTTTAGCTGGCGTAGTGTTTTGGAGGTATCGAAATGTGACGTTTTGTCTTGCTGTATGTTCAGGGGAGGCCCTAAGACGGCGGCTTTGGAAACGGTGGTAAAGAAAGTGCGCCGAAAATGCAACGATAGATCGCCTGCGCAATAAATAAAAACCAAACCACGACTCACTTTATCGAACCTACCGCGATAAGTACAACTGGAATACTGTCAGTAAGATAGAAGATGGCTAAAAATACTGTATTTGGAAATGAGTTAGCACTGTACATATTTCCCAGATGACATTCAGCATATAAAGTGCAGAGTTTAATCAGCGAGCCGTCCATTCGCGTTTCATTACACGGAATAAAAAGAATATCCAATTGTCCGCAGTTTCGACACACATCTGCGCCCCATGGGACGTCGTGGGTGTCAAATGACAAACAATGGGACAGCAGGGTGACTGCACGTTTAGGTTTTTAAGGGACAAGTCCGAAATTGAAATCGATTTAGAAAAAGCGACATAATTAATTAATCTCTATTTTGGCCTTGTTGCACACAAATTCCCCGTCTCTCATCCGATATTACTTTTACTTATGGTCTACCTATCAGTGCATCAGCACTTGCAGGTAAGCAAGTTATTTAATGAGAAATAAATTTCAAGACGAAGAAGCAGTTGCTGAGAAATACAGATAAGTATACCTATGAGATACAGGTGGAAGTATCGATTGTTTTTTATACCTTTTAAGTACCTCATTAAATTATTTTAAAAAAAAAGTATACGACTTAAAATTTACGTTCACATTAAAAAATCAACAAATTAAATAAATATTATTCATTAAAATAATATACACATAAGAAGGAAGATGCTGTGGAATGACGTCACTAACACAACATGGTGTTCGTATGTGTGTAAGAGAGGAATATGGGGAAGTGTTCATGTGTAAGCCTATATATAGGTAAATTAATTAAATATTTTATTATAATAAGTGAATAAAATAGTACTTACGAAATTTATAAAGATATACATTTTACAGCTCTCCAGATACGCTTTTTATATTTACCGCATGGTCACCATATTCGGGACATCGGCTAATGGAATAGGACAGCGGGACACGTTATGTTATTGTATCGCTAGTGTCGCCCAACTTCCTTGTCCGAATTTCCTACGGGACAAATTATTATACGTAATACGACTTGAAATACTTTTATATTATAAGTTTCGAGCTAACTATTAGCTTTGGTCTGAGTAGACGTGTTGACTATGGACGTATTACGAATTGTACCTTTGCTGCCTGGCATTTAGGGTCCACACCAGCTAAACTATAGCAATGTAACGCGCAACCACTGAACGTGTAGTCGACTTAACAAATATCATTACACACATACAAAAACCTGCTACGTCGCCTACGTAGCAGGTTTTGCCCGTAGCACTCATTGCATATTATTCTCGCAAGGTTTGCTACGACGTAGAGCGCCTAGCTTATCCCACTAATATTTTAAATGCGAAAGTTTGGATGTTTGTTACTCAATCACGCTTCAACCACTGGACGGATCGTGATGAAACTTGGCACACATATAGGTCCTGAAATAGGACATAGGATAGTTATTATCCTAAAAATATATATCATTACTACGGGACATACATAATAATTTGTGATGTTAAGTTGTCCACGCAGACAATAAGTTATTGGGAATCAAATAAGTATCTTAGGCATGTTTCATCCCAAACCAATAGTCAAACGAAAACAATGTTATTTGCATCTCAGTAACATGTACATGAAAATGGTCACCAGCAACAAAAACAGGTTTGTATTACCATGAAAACTTTGCGGTCCACTTCTGATCACCATCTATTATTTATTTTAGTTTCGAATCAATGTGTTTGTTTTCATATGACAGTTGATTTGAAATGAAATATACGTATTGATGAGTAGAGTCAGATAGAGTGAGGCAGATGGAACTAAGAAAAAAAAATCATTATTTTTCCAAATCGCAATAGTTCATCTATGGCTGCAAAGCACGATTTTACAAAATAAAAGGTGATTAGCTTTATTTACAACAAGCTAAGCCTTTTATGTATTTTATTTTAATTTGTATGTAAATTAGGAAATCTTACGGCATACAATTTTAAATTACATAAAGTTGGATTAAGAAATCTGCAGGGCAAAAAGAGATTCATATTTTACAATTCAAGCATTACAGCATAAATACTAAACATCTACAGTTACTTATACAAATCATTAAAAAGTACATAAGACATGGGGTGAGTACGTGTGTGTCGGGGGGGGGGGGGAGGGTGTGGGTGTATGTATGTGGGTGTGTGTGTGTACAGCTTGTGTTTTCATAATTGGAATCAACGCACTATCGCAGAAGAGTCTTGATTGCTTCAAGCAATTGCCCTTTGAAAGAATGATATTTGAAGTAAAACACATCCAGTATGGTAACCGAAATGGCGCTATACCTTTCGACCATCATAGTCTCGGAATTATCTGGTTCAAGTGGGAGTTCTACAGTGGAAGACCGAGTACCATCGGAGTAATGTAACAGTTACAAATAACAACACTGCAATTACCAGTTATACAATAGGTATTCTATGGTTCGAAGTTCCCTCCCCCCCTACCTCACCGTACCGCATTCCCCAAAGCGGTTCCCTCATATAAGTTCAAACAATTTAAATTGCTGGCCTGGAACCAATGCGACGTGGAAATGCAAACAACAACGCAGCAAACAAAATTGAATCTGAGTCGAGCTATCAGTTTCATGCGAAGCGGTGGCCGTCCTGCTTGGTCTGCTCGCCCGTTAGGGTTGGCATCTCTGTCAAATTTACTTTTTGTCAATATAAGTCTTATTGCCAGTATAAAGAGTGTGGATTTACAGTCTATATTGTCTGGTGATTGGACTTATTGACAAAAAGTTTTTTTCCTTAAGAATCGATAATTAAACGGGGTAACAGTTCCCCTCGACCAGCTTCCTCGGGAGCCACCACGTGATGCCACATCTAGTCCCGCTGGTGTGACTACGAGGAACATAGAGCAACTTCGTAGCAAACGCCATACTCAAACGTTTGGTCTGTCTAAAGCACAAGAGTCTCCGGAACAAACCGGTGGTAGCCCCGTGTTACTCGGAAACGTGCAATGACCAGACCAGTCAAAACAAATCATTTATTTGTGGAACATAGGTACAGGTAAGATGTTTACATTAAATAAGCTCTCTATGTTCCGCCTCTGCGAGTGCGGGCATACACATTTAAATACTTAGGCTAAATAAAAGAATTGAACATGCAATCAATTAAAGAAATATTAGTTACAGTTAAGTCATAATGTCGCTGCTCCAATAAAATAACAGAATCAGCAAACCAGTTAGCGAATATCAAACATATGCTACAAGTGAGAATTTATCACGATTGCCTCATGTGCCTGTGATTAAACCGAGTCTAAATATAACCCTTCAAAACTGGAACATATAAATAAATAATCGGATGGCATCAAGGTTTGCCGTGTTGTTTCCGGTAGAGTAGAATAGGACCACTCCAACTCTTCCCGTGGATGTTTACAAGGCGCCTAAGGGAATACATTATAAATATATATATATATGAATCCTTTAAAACTAAAGTCTCATTGTCCTTAAGTCGAATGAATTCAATCTCGCAATGGCGGCTTATCTGGCGGCTATTTGAACACGGGGGTTGTTTGACAGATCTTCACCGCCAACTCATCTCTACGGGAAGGCTTTTGGGTGTCGTATAGTATCTAGAAAAACGATATTATAGAACTTTAAAATGTGACATTGGTATGACGCTCTAGGGGTTTCCTTCGTTCTAATGTACCTACGTATTTATATAAATATGTTTGCCCTGTACGGCAATCCTAATTGGTAAGCGATTTAACTTTGCGTACTGCAGGCAAACTTTGCCCGGTGGGCTGCGGCGATAATTCCCTTACTGCGGCCACATGCCCGCCGACCAACATAACTCAAGGGGATCGGTATTCCTGTTGCATGGCTCTTGAAGTCATTCCTATCTAACTTTGTGGTCTGGACACTGGTAGACAAAATGTGCAATAATTGAACAATGGTTAAATCCTATTGATAACTAGGTACAGTCAATATATTTTGCAAATGTCTCTAGTACTCGCGTATCAGGGAAATATATGTATATAATGAAGATCTATGTTACTTCCCAATTGGTAACCTTACGTAACTGGCAATAAAATGGGAAATGTAACTTCCTTGTTCGAAGCCAATTACAAAATGTCACTTCCTGATCCCATTTAGTAACTAATTTTAACTAGCTATCTTTGATGACATCAGTCTCCTGTTGTTTGTTTTATTTTGGATACAAAATCGCTTTGCTGGGGCATTTGGACTCCCAAACTACGCCCGTTATTAATTAAAGGAAATGAACAATCAGTTTCATTTATAATTGTCAATTGATGTGTCATATGACATTTATTAAAGTCAAAGTTTACAAAAGTAAAAATGTTTTATTGTAATAACACCAAAGTGCCACCAAATGATTAATTGTCGAACTGTCGACATGTTTAAATGTTGTAATGTTCAAATGATATTATTTTCAAATATGATAATGTACAGAAAAAACGTCTGAAAAATAATTTACTCCTAGTATGAAAACTTTATGTTAACTGTACAATTTGCTGTGACAGGGTTATACGGTGGACTACATTTCAAATTAGTCGACTGTATGACTACTTATCCCTTAATTGCATTAATTCCGTTATACAGAGAGTATCATCAAGACCGGTCAATATGGGGAAGTCAAAAACTATAAGAGTAATTTGTTCTAAAGAACCATGACGTCGATTTTAGACAGACATACTAAGAAGTCAGTGTTTCTACCAAGAGGAAAAGATACCTATTTTGCCAAATGCCAACCCACTGATGTTTTAATCTACGCCCCTCGAAAGAATACAAAGTACAGCAACGGAGAGGGGCTCTCGAGAAAGGAAGTGGTGGTAAAGTGAGGATAGAGCGGCTGTATTGGATGAGAGGGCTTCAGATCCGACCTCAGTGGCGCGGCGGCGGCGGCGGCGTCTTAAGTAGCCCTGTTTCAGTTATAAAAGATACAAGTGATACAGTATAGCTAAATCGCTTCTACTTTGCGTTTGCATACGTGTGTGTAAGCATTCCAGTAATATTAAAAATGCGAATGTTTGGATATTTGGATGTTTGTTACTCAATTACGCTTCAACCACTAGACGGAATGAAACTTGGCACACATATAGGTTAAATCCTGGAATAGGACATAAGATGGTTTTTATCCCGAAAAAACATCTCATTCCTAAAGGAAATATATCTCAATAATTTGTGATGTTAAGTTGTCCACGCAGGCGGAGTCGCGGGCAACAGCTAGTTTAACGTATGAATATTACGGTTTTTCCCAGTGGTCAGATCTGTATAAATAATAATATATTTTTCGACTATTGTCTAATCCCAACCTAGGATTTTCTCCTATGCTATGGGAATCAAACAAAAATAGGACAATGCACAAATGTAGCATCCAGGCCGGGATCAACATGTCCAAATTTATCTTTCCCCAGTGGGAATCGAACCCACGACCTCTGGCACTCGAGTCCAATGACCAAGCCATTATTGCAACGAGGCGGTCAAATTTATAAACCTATTTCCCTGTACTATGACATTTTGTCGACTTTACACTACTAAAACCAAAAACTGCAACTCAAAATTTACCTATAGTCTAACTGGGCGGTCTTATAGAAAGAGGATAAGAATCGTAGGAAAAGGTAATTATAGTACGGCATACTTATTCATGCAATATTTTAAAACGTACGTATATAGTTAGTATACATACATATATACTGTAATGCATGCATACTAACATAAACCGAAATTCCCATTGTGGCCACAACTTGTTCTACAGGATACATATTAGTCTTTTTAAAAGAAAGCCTTTTTTAGTACACAACTGAGCCGGACAGAGTAATTCATTAAGCTTGACTCTGCCACGAGTCTCAGAAGCACAGTGAGTACCTATCTCTTAATTTCTCCCAGAGGAACGGACGTTGCTAGTCCGTGCAAATGCACTTGCATTTAAGAGTTAGAATTCAGACTCATCTTTCTTTGTAATCACAATTTCATATTATATATACCAGTAACAATTAGTATATCTATCTATTAATCTAATAGATAAGAATGTACACATACACTTGTAAAACTGTACTTAAAAGTGGCTTAAGCAAAATGTGTTTTATGACATCATCATCAGGTTATTTTTGTCTCCACTGCAGGAGCACAGCCCTCTCTCATCTGCCGGAGACAGACGGAGGATTTTGCCTCCGCTCCCCGTGCTGGCCAGCGTGTTGGGGAGGCCTGATTGATGTTTTATAATGTATTCCCTTAGTCGCCTTGTACGATATCCACGGGAAGAGTTGGAGTGGTCCTATTCTACTCTACCGGAAACCACACGGCAAGTTC
Organism: Esperia sulphurella; assembly: GCA_947086405.1. NCBI lineage: Eukaryota > Metazoa > Arthropoda > Insecta > Lepidoptera > Oecophoridae > Esperia > Esperia sulphurella. The sequence goes on from OX352258.1 coordinate 16,328,843, forward strand.
TATGACATGCATGAGTTTTATACAAAGACTAAATAATCGGGTAACTGAGCTCTCAATATAATTAAATTCAATATCCACTGAAAGACGACATAAATGTGTAGGTGTTTTAAAATTCTAATAGAATTAATCCATGAATTTTATGCCCTCTGGCATTTTATACTGAAAGAGTAAAGTAAATTACTATTACTATATTAGTAAGTAAATTAAGTAAATTACTGTTTTTTTTTGCTTTTGTCATTTTTGACATTCTGTATTAGACATTTTAAATCTGTCATTTTTAAATTAATTTAAACTTTATGCGATACTAGCTGTTGCCCGCGACTTCGTCCGCGTGGACAACTTTTTGGCTTTTTTGTAGGCTTATTTAAGATAAACATTTTCATCATACATTACATATGTGTAACTCTAGCGGTTTTGGCAGCGCACGCCAGAATAGCTCGCAGATGGTATTTTCCTACTTACTTGATATTTTGGACAATTCACACAATATCTTTATAAATTGTAGTCTATGTGTTATTCTGATGTATATGCTATATTATTGTAAAGTTTCATTAAAATTCATTTAGTAGTTTTTACGTGAAATAGTAACAAACATCCATCCAAACTTTCGCGTTTATAATATTAAGTAGGATAGGATAGGATTGTATGCCCGTTATGTGTAAACTATTAGATTAGAGCTACTTTCTGCAATAACATCTGCTATATTATGTGTACCTAATAGCAAACAATAAATAATTATATAATTTGATTCTGTAAACTTAGTGTGCATTGCAAAAATATGTAAAAAAGAGGGTATAAGTAATACATTAAGGTCTGAAATCAGTTCCAAAAGGTTACCTAAACTCTTCACGGTCATCATAGAATATAACGTACATAGCAAACTTATGCTTCTGCCTTTTTCTCAGTTGAATGCAAGTATATTGAAGACCCGGCCAAGATGTTTTTATTTTTTCCATGTTTCAGGCACTAAATGAGGTGCCATTTGTAAAATTAAAGCTCAGCTTAGGGCGTTTTTAATGAGGGAGAAAGTGGAAAGTGGAGCGTACCGCGCCCCGCCCCGCGCGCCCGCCTCTGCTGGGGGCCAGATCAAATTTTTCTTTCCGCCTTCGTTTAAATATAACAGTCTTGTTCAATTGAAAGGCGGTGAGCGGAATAAGCCGTGTGGTTCCCGGCCCAATATTCCCGTAGATGTCTTGAAGGCAATTCAGGGATTGAACCAGGGACTACAGAAGCGTTCTCCTGTATATTAAGGACATTGCTGCGATCACCAATGCGCCTGCCTAGTATGGTGATTGTGGCTAATCACCTAATGAACAGTCTACCAAGAATGACAGTCTATTCCCGTCTCCCCTTGCCCTGCAGGCTTGCCTTCCTCTCTCCTCTGCCTCACTTCCACGCCTCGTCTGCTCGCTTCTCCCTCCAAATGTCCTCGATCATTAAAATCCGATTCCCCGCCAAACATCATGATGCTTCAGTTTTTTTTTTTTTTTAACAAGGTATAAATTCGAATATTTTCTGATTAATTTTAGAAAAAAATTGTATTGAGCAGGTACATGAAATAAGGACTAAACTTCTTATCGCAGGATCTTTTAACGGCCACGTCGATGTAAGACACCTCCTGCAAAAGATGGGACTGGCAAAGACTGTCAATTGTAGAGCCTGTGGAGAGGACAGCGAAACAGTGAGGCACTTGCTGTGTGAATGCAATGCACTAGCTGCAAGGCGAATTAATGTCCTGGGTGTGGCTTACCCTGAACCCAGGGACTACAGGCTTCTGCCCCTTAGCTGCACAATAGATTTTATACAGCGAACTGTTGGGGACGGAAGAACAGTATAGACAAAGGGGCTGTCACAAAAGATCCCACAGGGTCGACGTGTCGGAGGGTATACCTGGCCCCCTATTTAAAGATAAGATTAGGACTCTTTTATTTACAAAGCAGTAACTCCAAGTTTCTGCTTTGTAAACAAAATAACGGAGCAACCTCGTAGCGGATAAAAAGCAACTGTACATTCGAGGGTAGGCGTGAGTAGATTCTTACTCACTCCTACTCAAAGAGACAGAAATAGTAGCGCAGACCACGCATATCTCTAGAATATATCACACAGTGGCTCCATGTAAGGGTCGTGTCGCGAAACAACGCCGTGCGTCTAGAACGTTCCTGTGAATCTGTCTACCGCTCTTATAAGCGGCCGGACTATGCACTGGTGACAGTTTAGTTTCGGAATCAAACGATTCATAACTCTATAAGGGATAGTAATTGTGTACTTCATTCTTCACGCACGAAAAATACCTATATAAATACTATTTTCTAGAATATGTTTCTAGTGAGCAGCTTGATTAATGATAATTACCTGCAGGGATAAATATATTTAGATATAGAGATTACTGTGAAATCAGTTTGACCCAGTAACCGCTTTTCGCTTAAAACTTAGAACACAGGTGTAAAAGACAACCTCCGTAAGCTTAAATAAAAGATGGCCCCCAATTTTAAGATACAGAAAAAGAAGCAACCGAAAGGTCGAAAGGTCTTTAAAAAGGTTTCAATTGTAAATGTGACCTCCACTGCGCTGAATAGTGGTTTAATAATATGAATAATGTATATTTCTTTGTGTTTTTGTTGAGGATTATTAGGGGGTAAGAGGGGGATGCTAAAGTTATGAGTTGGAAGGGTTCAGGTATTCGCCATTGATTATTACTCCTTTGCTCTCCCAGTTTGTTTTTGAACACCAATTCAAGAACATAAGAAAATATCTTTGGTGATAGAAGGTCGCCCTGCCTAACACTTCATCATCATCATCATCAGGTTATTTTTGTCTCCACTGCAGGAGCACAACCCTCTCTCATCTACCGGAGACAGACGGAGGATTTGGCCTACACTCCCCGCGCTGGCCAGACGGGTTGGGGAGGCCTGATTGATGTTTTATAATGTATTCCCTCAGTCGCCTTGTACGATATCCACGGGAAGAGTTGGAGTGGTCCTATTCTACTCTACCGGAAACCACACGGCAACACCGCCTAACACTTAACACCTAATTATAAGAAAAGTTGTTTCTTCTCTCTATAGGCATATTTTAACTGAGCTCTTGGAATAAATACCATTCGATTACCATGTCTATCTTGGTTAATAAGAGTACTTTGTATTGTATTTGTATATTTTTTTGAACTGCAGCTAAAGGTCGTCCTAGGAGGACGTTAAATGATCAAATTAGTAACGTCTCAAAAAGGCTGGGGTCCGCAGTGAAAAGAATAAAAGGAGGTGCATGAAAAGGTTGATGAATGTGAGTGAGGCTAGCGAGGTTGTGATCGCGCAAAGTGGCGATCCATCTTCTCTGCCTACCCCTCTGGGATCAAGGCATTAGCATTATGTGAGTATGTATGTATTTATATTTTACAAAAATAATCTTGCCGGTAGATAGAGGTGGGGGAAGAGGGGATTAGTTACTAAGTGGGATGAAGGAGTCACACATTGTAACTGAATTCGAAGGCAAACTATATTTTCTACTTTGTAGCCAGTTAAGTAACTAGCAGTGTGGTTCCCGGCTTAGAATAGGGCCACCCCAAACTTCCCGTGGGTGTCGTCAAGGCGACTAAGGGATTACGCTAGGGATGGGCAGCATCATTACTGCGATCACCAATCCGTCTGCCAAGCGTGGTGATTATGGCAAATCCCTCTGTGGACAGCCCACCACTACTAGTGGGCTGTCCACTGAGAGATTTGCCAATAGAATGTCACTATTGGCATTCTATTGGGGAGGCTTGTGTTCAGCAGTGGACGTATTTCGGCTGATGATGATTTTGAATCTTTATTGCACGTTAAAAATACACAGATACAATAATAAATGGTCTCACCATTGATATGAAATATTACATATATTTAAAAAGAAATTAAAATATATCTAATTTAATATTACGAAGTCCAGTCACGCAAGAAACATTCACTGTACATACAAATTGGACTTATTTGTCCCATTTCGCGGGACAAATAAACAAATTAGGCTTAAAAGTACTAAATGCCAAGTAGGATTTTTAATTGCCCTTTCTATGGCGATTTCGTGCAATAACCGGGAATGGGGCGAATTATAAAAGCGGGTAATTCCGTTTATTTTATTTTCATTACGTAGCTGTTTGCCTAACGCATTGATTATACTGAAATTGGTTCCGTACCGGGGTTTTATTTATGAAGATATTTTTTTACAAGTGAAAGTCGCAAACGGACGGCGAATTGAGTCGGACTATAAAAGTTTTGCTTAATAACATGAGGTCGTAGGTTCAAACCCCGCTCGTACCAATGAGTTCTACGAACTTAAGTACGGTTTATTTATAATACCACAGGCTTTTCGGTGAAGGAAAACATCGTAAGGAAACCTGCATATGCCGAAGAAGAAATTCTGAGGCGTATGTGAAGTCCACGAAATCGGCTTGGGGCACCGTTGGTGGTCAGGGGTTTGGCACAAAAGATCCTGAAGGGTCGAAGTGTCGCCAGGTCTTCCTGGCCCCCTAAGAAGATAAGAAATGCTTTGCTTAATAAGGACTTTAAACTTTAAATCTAACCAACCCTATGTCTGCACAGGCTGCTGATTCAAAACAAGCTGACATCCAATATACGGAAAACTGTTTCATTATTCATAGACACCATATGGGTTGTACATAGATTGCACTAGTAGTAGAATAGACATACTAGCCGGAGATTAAGCACCTAAAGCCGAAAAGCATCGGAGAGACTTTTCAGTCACATTTGCTTAAACATATAATATGATTACACGTATTTTTAAATTATACTGTACTGTTTTTTATTTTAGTTTTTATTTTCTTAATATTTTTAACGTTTACAACTAGTTTGGGTGTTCATTTCCCCATCCGAAGGATTGTTGTCACTGACATCCTGCGACACGACCAACTGGTCAGTGCAGGTGCCGGGAACTGGTAATTGGTGAGTGTGAACGCGGCGTTTGTAAATCCGCTTTTGTTGTATGTAACCAATGTTTTCTGTATGAATTTTGAGTTTGAATTTGATTATTATAAAATTTTACAATCAATTGCATTTGCTTTAAACGAGTTCAGTTCTTCTATTTTTTACCTCCATGGGAGCACGGACCTTAACATACTACATACAATGGCGAAGTGTCAAGTAAACAATAACAATTGAAACAAGCCAGACTGGGGATATCACAGATCGGTGACTGACACACTACTGCGATGGTCAGCAAGTCTGCTCAGGTACGACTATTAGCACAATCGTCGGCAGTACGTCCAGAGGCGGGCTGTCAAACAAATAGCACTACATTTGTCGACGATGAAGAAACGAAATCACTGTCTAATTAGACTAACCGGTTCAGCAAAGTATGTCAACTGTCTGTAATAAGTGGACAGGATTTTATAAACTACCTAAATCCACTTCTGAATAAAATGTCGTACTCTATATTCTTCCTCATATGCACTTGGGTAGCCAAAAGTGTCCCAGAACGTCGGATAAACCGGGCGTGAAAAGGTTAATTAGTAACCCTTCGAGAAGTTTATGGTCACCCTAAACAAGTGGGTTGGCAGCTAATTTGAAAAGTTTAAAGCCTTCCTGTGAATTTTGGGGTTTTAATTTAAAGAATTAATGCGCTTATTTCAGTTTTGAGGCGAAAATGAAGCCTCCGAAAATTATGAATATAGTAAAAAGATCACATGACTGCAAACTCTCGGACACACCTTAATAAATGTAACAAAACTAATTACCTCGGACTTTATTTCTTAATTGTCTTTTTTCGGGCCTTCCCCTAATTAATGGTACTTTGAACTAATTTATCAAGGTTCCCACTTCATCCCTATAAATATTTCTAGTTTGCTTTTCTAAATTGTGTAACATTTATTTTACTAAATTGGGTAGGGGCAAGAAAGATAATGTAGTCTGTTGCTTTATATGTGTTCGTATTACATGTATGTTTGTCTGTCTTTATATATTTGTTTTAATACTTTTGGCAAAGCATATGAGAAATACATACACACACATACACTTGTCTATTCCCAAACTAGGATTTTCTCATTAGACAAAGATACCTACTTATAACAATTTTATTTGTCTGCTTCTGGGGGGAATCGAACCCACAACATCTGGCGGTCGAGTCTAACGACAAAGCCCCTGGCCCAACGATCTTTCCACAGTTTTCATTATATCAGCCCTTAGACTTAGACCTTCCTCAATGCTTGCCACCACACCCAGTATCCACAGTTTTATAGGAGATGAAATGGTTTAGGTATTGCTTTCATGTTGGTATCTTCTATCTATCTATATCTATAAAAGAAGAAACTGACTGACTGACTGACATACCAACGCACAGCCCAAACCGCTGAGTCTAGAGGATTGAAATTTTTCTCAAAGGTTCCTTATATAGCATAGGCAAGCACTAAGGAACGGATTTTCAAAATCAATGTTTGTATGGATCAATTTGAAACTTTGTAGGAATACTCTAGAACCTTGATAATTTAACACGTGTTTTACAGTTTTTGAAAAACCATCTCCTAAGGGGCTGAAATGGAGTTCGAAAATAGTAGTCTCCAAACCGATCGCTCTAGAAACTTCAAATTTAGCACAACAATTCCATATATTTCTCCGGTATGCACTATCGAAGGGTTTTTCAAAATTCATCCCCTTAGGTGGTAAAATAGGGGTTCAAAGTTTGTATGGAGAAAAACAATTAGATGGTCCTATCAATTCGAAACTTTGTAGGAGTACTCTAAGCACTTAAAGATTTAATACGTGTTTTACCGTTTTTGAAAAACCATCCCCTAAGGTAGATTCAAAAGTAGTAGTCGGCATCCGAGGATTCAGATACTAGCTCAGGTACCACTAATGAAATGTTTTTCAAAATTCATCCCCTAAGGGGGTAAAATGGGGTTGCAAAGTTTGTATGGAGTAATACTATTAAATGTTCCTATGAACTGAACTTTATTCCTATGAAATGAACTGTAAATTTAATGATTTTAGCTTCTTCTCATAAATCACTAAATGGATTAAAATATGGTATTCACTGTTGGATAGCTTGGTTTACCATGGTTTTTATTTCAGACTGGAAACAACCCCTTTTTCAAGCAGGCGAAGCCGCGGGTAACAGCTTTAATATAATTAAGTCTATAGTGTGTTTGTGTGTTTATTTGTCTGTTTTTTACGCTTTCTCAGCTCGGCTATTCAACTGATAACCATAATTTTGATTAGTACACATATGCAAATGAATATAGGTTCATATATACCTTTGGAAAAATGGTTCCCTCTGGAAATAAAACTATTTCCACGCAAGCGAAGCCGCGGGCGTTTGCTAGTACACAATAAAGAATTATTAACTTGAAATTTAGAATAGTTTTAATTAAATAACTTTTTCTACGTTTCCTTTCAAGGTACGGAACCCACGGTGCGCGAGTCCGACTCGCACTTGACCGTTTTTTTTAAATTTTCTTATAATTTGTTTTTATAATTATTTTAATCATATATTAATCATAATTAAAATTCTGCTCCAATTCTACGACCTCGAGATCGTGTTAAAACTTACCTACTATTATTACGTTTCGTTTGGCATTACTAGTTGTAAAAAAATATGATTTTTTAGACATCCGACCCTTTGCAATAACAACGACGAACATACTTTCTGGTCGACGGTTCTTCACGAGGCCTAAATAAATTTAATCCCATTATTGAACCTTAATATAAGAAGTGGGACCGTCATAGTATCGTAAAGAAAAATCCAAAGTCATCCAATCAAATTACAGAGATTAGGTACCTACATTATTAATATTAAAGAAATAACTTGGAGACCAATTTCGATAAAATGTCAATAGGGCGAAGCGAAGCGTGGGTGTTAGACCATTAGCGCTATATAGACTTAAAGTTTAAGCTAGTTTAAGCTACATGAATGATATAACAGGTTTTGGAGACGTTCACAGTCCAGTAGTGCTATTCTCTAAAATACAAACTCACGTGCGAGTCTCACTCAAGTGTATTAACTCACTTCGAAACCTAATTCATTGGCACTCTGCAAACATTCTAGAGCAATGTCGACGTGAAGTGAGTTTTATGTTCACTTCACAGCGATAGTGCTCTGGAATGTTTACAGAATTACCAATGGATTAGGTTTCAAAGTGAGTGAAATCACTCGAGGGAGGCTCGCACGTGAGTTTGTATTTTATAGAATAGCACTACAGTTCTTCTATTTTGAGAGTTAGGTGTCGAGTTTCGACAGTTTTAGACATAAGCTTATCCAAACCTTCGTGTGCATTAGTAACACGTAACCCTACAACGTAACCCAAACAGTATCTCGATCTGACCAACGTTTGCCCAACATAACACGACAAATTAATTTCTCATCACCTCCACCCAATAACTTAAGGGCTGACCCTCGTAAAACCAACGGGCGCATAAAGTAAAATATATAACTCTTTTATTGTGTTAGGCCCCAATAAAGTTAAGTGGAAGCCTTGATCAATATGGCTGACGTCAAAAATATAGAGCATTTCTGTAAAATAGAGTATGAGAACGAACCGAACGTGAAGTAAAAGTACTAAAGGACTTTTACTCAAATTCAAAATTATTTATTATAACCCTTAATCTAGTAGTTTATTAGACACTAAATTTATACATAATTTACAAGCATAAAGACAGGATGTAGCGCTTGCAACAAAGTAAGCACTGAGCTACTACTGCACTGACCCACAGGCCGGAACTAGTCAGTATAATAAAATAAATAAATTAAATAGCCTTTTATTCAGACTTGATTACATTAAATGCTACCATGTCGACAATGTCAGTTATCTGTTGTACGCCGTCTGTGTCCTCTGACAAAGGCCTCCTCTGACTTCTTCCACTCCCCTCTTTCTCTTGCCAGTTTTGTCCACGTTTTCCCAGTTACTTTTACGATAGTCAGTATATCTAATTATGAAGCAGGTAATTAATTATTTTGTGTACATAAAGTTTAAAAGGAGAAAAAATAACAAAAAATTAATAATATTATAAAGACTCAAGGAAATATTCCTTTATTTTTAAAACTACAGCATTTTAAAACTGCTGCGTGTCCACTTCGAATCGGAATGCGGTTACTTAACCACATGTTGTGGTTAAGTAACCGCATTCTATGTCCCTAGTGATATGCGTATTAAATAAATGTGTGTAATATTATTTTATCATCAACGAGTATATTGTATATATGTATGTGTATATATATTTATGTATTGTGTGTATGTATGTATATAACCCTAGCATAAATATCTTTAAACTGTATCTTTGCATCCGCATCTTAATCTTAATTTTTTTTCTCAAGCAGGATTCGAACAAACACAAATGCGAAAAAATAATATCCTTTACTTTTATTGCAATAATGAATATAGTTGATCGTAAGGATCAAACCTAAATTTAAACAATTTGAATTTTTTTAATTAAAAAACTTAAATTTAAATTTAAAAGGGAAGATAATGAAATATAAAAAAGGATATAAATTTCATGCTTAGAAATGACTAAACGTCATTATAAGACATTTGTTAAAATAGTCACGTATAATTTTCTTTTCTCAATGAGTAGCTAAGTACAATCGAATGATTGTTAAATCCAATGATTGTTGCGACGTTTTGCGTCAAAAAGTGGAAAGTAAGTAAATTTTCTTACAGTGAATTGACACGGGAATACTTTTAACATAGTGTTTGTTTATTCAGCAAACTCGCAAGTGCGATGTCGTAAGTGGCGGTAGGTTGTGATCGGCGTGAGTGGTAATGTTGTCCTAAACTAACAACCGACAGGGATCCATTTAGGAGAAGAGAAAAGGTATATAAGATGCGAATAGGTATATAAAGATAACGTGGTACGGTGCTGGAAGGGAATGAAAAACTGCCTCGTTGATTTGGGGGGGGGGGGGCTTTGGACTCGAGTCATCTTAATCAGCCGAAATATGTCCACTGCTGAACATAAGCCTCCTCAATAGAATGCCACTTTTGGTGATATGTCCATTGGGGAATTTGCCATCAACCACCAGTCACCACGTTTGGCAGGCGGATTGCTGATCGCAGTAATGATCTTAATATACACAAGAGAACCTTGCTACCGTCTCTGATGCAATCCCTTTGTCGCCTTGACGACACCCACGCGAAGATTGGGGGTGGCTCTATTTCTAAGTCGGGAACCACACGGCAAATCGTGGGATCCGATTCCTACTAATGACTGAAAACTTTATACGAGTTGTTTAGGTATTATTTGTGTCTTCCCTTGTCTTATTCACAGAAGAAAATCCTAGTTTGGGATTCTTGTACCCTATGTCACTCAGGCCGATTACGATACTATCGTACGAAGAGTTTTACTTCCTCTTTCATAATGCCAACTGCTAAGGAATGGAACTTCCTGCCAGCTTTGGTATTTCCGGACAAGTACATCTTGGATCTTTTTAATGCAAGAGCGAATAGGCATCTTCTGGATAAGCGCGCTCCGCCATAGGCATAATCGTTACTTACCATCAGGTGATTGAGGTCAAGCGTAGACCCATCAGGAATAATAAAACAATTGGCCATTGACACAGGACGCAGTTTAGACGTCACTGGGCTCGATTCTGAAGTCACAACGTTAAAATTTGACAGCACTAAAACTGTTGCTATCCTTGTTACACAGTAATATGAAGATTAAGACGAAACTAATTTTAGCGCTGTCAAATTTTAACGTTGTGCCTTCAGAATCTGGCCCACTGTCCTTCAAATATTAACATTATTATGTGTATGTTTCTTAGTGCTATTTGAGAAAAATTGAGAATAACATCTGTTTCTAAAAGAAGCTTCTTATGAAGTATGAATTGTTCATATGAAATATTTGTCATACTTGCATTGCCAGTTGGGTTCCCAAGTAGCATTTTACTCCATTTAAGAGTACACATTTAGTTCCCATGTGAACTTAAAGCATTATTACAGTTCACTCGTGATGAATAAGCTGCATTATTGCGATTAACACCACCTATACCTGTCTAAGGGACTTATAGGAGTGTAGAGTTATACTTTTATACGGTTGTTGGTGTTATAATACTCTAACAACTGTCCTTTAGTCAGCCGTCTGACTAAGAGCATTATAGGAGGGTAGAGATACGGCAATCGTTGTTTAACGGTCTACTTGTACGATGTTATACAGCTAGCATATTAATAGAACACACGTGGTCATTTATACAACCAAAGGCTGTTATGTTTACTTGTTTTAGACTGTTATACAGCTAGTAGCTGTAGTAGGAGTTGTTTGTGGTCATTAAAATAACCTTTTTTACTATCTGTATAGAAGTGTTTAAATGGTTCACATGTGCACTGTAGGCTGTTAAAAGGACTACATGTGTTGTCCATTAACTTCAATAGCAGTTTATTTGTCCACAAGTACTACTCTTATTTGCTGTAAGCTGAACATGAATGTGAATGTGATATTCTATTACACTTATCCCACAAGCTGACGTGTATTGTGTTTATTACGTCGCGTGCAAAAAATTGTGAAAATGAATAAAAAATCTTGGAAAATAAGAGCGAGAACCGGTGGAATAAGAAGAAAAATTGCAAAAGAATATTCGCAAGTTCGTCCCTCTTTACCTAGTTTGTTTACATTCTTTTAAATACCTCCTTGAACAACGTAGTGTCTTTGTAAGTGTAAATACTCTGACACCAAACTGTGTGGCTCACACGAAAACAAAAAGTGTTTTTTGTTAGTTTGTTACAAAATTTGTAATTTAGGTATTCATACTTGACTTAGTACCTGGGCTAGGCGATTTAACGGACAATAATTATTATTGCGGATCTCTAAAATTTCAGTATATGAAAGAATAAAACGATGATCACAATTGACCTGAATTACATCTTAAAGCTGTACATAAGTTCACATTAAAATACATTTATAGGTTCTGTAGTGGTACAAATGTGGGACTTCATATACCCAACAGCATTCTAACAGAACACATGTGAACCTATATACGCTCTAGCCGTATTTCATTTCCACCATTTTGTTCACGTAACCTAAAATATTTACCATATAAATCTCCAAAATTATCATGCAGATTTATCACAAAATACGCAGATAGAGTGATTGAGTTTTGGTTTCATGTTTTAATTAATTACCGTAGTATAATTATAATGCCAATATAATATCAAAAACTGAAAATTGTAGATTTCCTCTCAGCCAGTTTTAAATATTTTAAAATGAATATCGCGTTTTTACAGAGGCGCGTGAATATTTTAGCTGTAAATATGTATACATTTCACGATAAAGTTGCATTCCCATGGCATTTAACATTATTAAGTATTTAAAACAGGTATACTTACCGCGTGTTATCATAAATTTTTATCCAATTGATATCCGCCGGAGTTAATGTTTCTGATGGCCGGGCGTACACACAAAACCAAACTAAATGAGGAAAATTAATAAATAAAAGAAATAATTTAGGACACACGTGAACTTTAGGTAGCACTGGAGTACTTTTGTGGGATTTTATAACTGTGAAGGCTGTGTATTTAGCCACTTGTTACTCTTTATTACGCTCATGGACGTTGTATGGTTCACATGTGTCCCATATAGCGCCGTAAGTCAGCCTTTAAGCCCGATGTTACTACTTAAACTGCTAATATAACGCTAATGTACAGCCATAGTGAACTTAAGGCTGTCTAATTTGTGCCCAAACTGGTTCTATCGGCTATATATTCTACGGCGTTATATAGCTGACTTACACAGCTTGTGGAGTACATGTGAACCACTATACATCTTATATAGAACCCCGAATGCCACTTGGGTTTAGTACGTCAATGGGTTTTTACAAACTGAAATACTTACTAGGTATACAATGTCTAAATGTTTCTGCCCCTTGTGGAAATCGACAAATAAAAAGATTTCTATTGTTCGTGAAAACTCTAAGCAGATTTGAATTTTGGACGATAATAAAATAAAACAGAAGTTTTTTAACCCTGTCGGCGGTTCAGGGACTTCTGAACCGAAACGAAAACGGTCTTTGTTTTAAATTACTCATGCTTAACAGATTTACAGATACTTTTATTAAATTAAGAAAAATTGATTATTTATTTTTAAATCGAACACAGATATCTCAAGTTTTTTAATTATAATTTAATTAATTAAAATGGTCAATGTAATGAAATCTTTTAATTATAATAAAATGGTCAATGTAATGAAATCTTTTTAGACAATATAGTTAATCATATCAAGATAGAACTAGACGATCCATTACATGTACAAAAACTACTTGGAAAGACCGTTTTTTTCCTTATATGAACGAATTATTATTTCCCCTGATAATCGTGGTACCTCAACATGGAAGCGGCCATGTTGTTCGCAACACATCACGTTAAGGGGTATTCCGAAAAGCGGGCGAAGGAAAGTCGCTTTGCGAAACCAAGGCGTGAGCATTATATATGTAAGTATTAACGAATTATGAAAAAAAACAGGCGAAAAACTTGATAAAAATGCATAGATCATTTATTGACAACATTATATTGTCGACATACTAATCACTATGAAAATTTTATTCATGTTAGAAAAATTTCTATGTCTGCCTCTCAGGCATTAAAAAAAATTAAAAAAAACTCATGACATAGCGGCATAAATTTAGGAAGTTACTAAGTCTATGCATAGCGGAGTAGCTAAAACACCCTCAATTAAAAAAAAACAATATTGGGCGACTTGGTCGTTTTAACCCCAATTTTTGTCTAAGCTTTAAAAATCTAAGAAGCTCATTGGGGGTTAAGACAACAACTTCCGACTCCCCAAGTTTTTGTACATCGTTTCCCTTTTATTACTCTACTTTTGTAATAGGTATATTTAGATAACAATAAAATTGTTCACAAAGAAACTTCATCTAACAGAAATAAGAAAAATATACGAACTTGCTTAGAGTATACGACACAATACATAACGATTTTTTTAAGTCCAGTAGAACTTAAACTGTTCTTTTATGACTCATAAAATAATATATTTTGTATATTTTACTAATGAATGTGAGTAAGGCTAGTGAGGTGTGTCGGGATTGCGCAAAGTGGCGAACCATCGTCTCTGCCAACCCCTCTGGGACCTAGGCTTCAGCATTATGTATGTACTAAGTTCTACACCGGAAAAATAATTCTTTTTCTTTATGAGTTGTCTACCGTATTCGATATTTTAAGCGTTAAACTAGAACATCCATATACAAGAATTATCTATATATGGAATTTTACCAAAATCTGGTTAGCTATGATTATATATTTTATTTTGCTGCTTTTAACAAAATAGGTTTATTTTTAATTATTTCTTTATTAGAATTATCAAATTTTAATCACGATTTAAGATATTGCGGGAATGAATGCACCCTAGGGACGATTCTCGATTTTCAGTTCAAATTCTTTCAAATAACATAAGTTTCTCAGATTTATAAGACATTCTGAACGCATTTTAATATTTTTTACCACTTGCTTTTATATACGCAGTCGGAACGTGTAAAAGCAAAAACGAATTAAAAGTTATAAAATATCTTCTTTGTTTTTATGAGCGTCATGAAATAAAAAATAATTTGAATAAATTATTTTGCATATTCCTTTAAAGTGTACCTACAATCTGTAGTCATCATCAGGTTATTTTTGTCTCCACTGCAGGAGCACAGCCCTCTCTCATCTGCCGGAGACAGACGGAGGATTTGGCCTACACTCCCCGCGCTGGCCAGACGGGTTGGGGAGGCCTGATTGATGTTTTATAATGTATCCCCTTAGTCGCCTTGTACGACATCCACGGGAAGAGTTGGAGTGGTCCTATTCTACTCTACCGGAAACCACACGGGAAACAATCAGTATGCCTACAAAATTATAACGAATGCAGGATATACAATATACAATAGAGACAGCAAGTCACATAATGCTATGGTACGTTCCAGTATTTAGGTGCTAGAATAGAAAGTTTCAGACAAACTTAAAGTAAACAAACAAAACACGACCAAATTTCGCCATAATGCACCTGATGAATATTCATGCAACATAAATCAGGATTCAGATGTTGCCAACTATACATTAAGAGGGGTCCGCAGTTTAGGCGGGTTGACACGCGATCGACAGAAACACGTATTTATCAGTGTGGTCGTGGTGTTGGCGACCAAATTGTAAGGCAACTGATTTTGCCATAAAGTCCAAGCATTCTTTATATAGTTACGTAAGTAATCAATCGTTACATTTTAAGTACAGTTACAAATAATATCGAACTATTTCGACGCAAAAACGTATAAACGCTGTAATATTACAGTTTTTTTTATTGCAAATTCGAAATCAGAAACAAATCTACGCCGAAAGGTATGGGACCTGTGTTCTTTTTCTATTAGACCCACACCATTCGGCGTAATTTTTTGTTCTGATTCCAAATTTGCAATAACAAAAAAAATACATCAATGTGGGTTACAGTGTTTATAGTATTAATATTAAATTCATTTAATTAGTTAGATATTCATCATCATCATCAGGTTATTATTATCTCCACTGCAGGAGCACAACCCTCTCTCATCTGCCGGAGACAGACAGAGGATATTAAGGATCCATAATTGTTAGTAATATAACAATACTAACATGACTATGTGTGCACCACTTAAATATTTATGCATTTTTGCATTAATTTACAAACGCCAATTTATCGTTAGCGAAATGTATGTTTTTTTCGCAAAATAAGGTATTAAAGCTCAGTTTTTATTCGATATAACTGATGTTTACTATAGGTTGCCTGCATTAGGACTTTCTCTAATTAAGTTAAGAATAAAAGAAAATGTAGTACCGATTCCAACCACTAGATTTGCCACCACTGCCTGATAAGCGAAGCGAAATGCGAAGAAAAAGTTGGCCACCACTTGGACAAATTGCACCAAATTCTTCCCAGTTTGCACCACTAGGGGGAATCCGGACAAGTTTCGGGGAAACCAAGCACAGAACTTTATTGTTTTTTTTAACAATGTTTAAGAAAGGTACAGTAACTACGTATTGTTGTATTTATTTGCTAATAACAAGGTTGCTTATGTTAAATACAAATATTTCTTGAGTTTCTACTACTGTACCGGTACTCACTACCAGTGCCCTGGGCAAAAAAAGGTAAAAAGGCGCCCAACCGCGCTCCCCCTCCCTAACGCCGTGACTGTACTATGTAAGATTAAATTGTAATTTTTTTTTCTTTTGTAACTGTATTTGTATGTACAATGAAGTGTATTATATTGTATTGTTCTATCCTCATCTAATTTCCATCGTACAGGAGAAAATGCTAGTTGTACATAAGAAATATATATGTATAATTACATTATGAACTCTAGTACAAACCGCTCATTAGAATTCTGGCGTCGCGTTTCGCTATATCAGCGCGGCGACGGAGGGCGGCGTTTATATAAACGTCAGACGTCACTTTATGCACATAAATAAATCTGAAACTAATGATAATATTACACTGTACGTGAGTTGATTAAATCAATTAGATTCAACGGTCAAATCAGTGAAAGGGTACGGTCGAATATTATGCTTACTTTTTAGGGTTCCGTAGCCAAATGGCAAAAAACGGAACCCTTATGGATTCGTAATGTCTGTCCGTATGTCACAGCCACTTTATTCCGCAACTATAAGAACTATACTGTTGAAACTTGGTAAGTAGATGTATTCTGTGAACTGCATTAAGATTTTCAATTTTTATATTATGTTACTTGCTGCTACGGAACCCCTTCATGGGCGAGTCCGACTCGCACTTGGCCGCTTTTTTTTTTTCTTTTATAACTCGAGAAACAATTTGTTCGTAAAATTTCAGTTTTTATTTTTATTCTTAATGGGTTCGCGCTTTATCTCAATCTCACGTGATGGTAAGTGACGATGAGGTCTAAGGTGGAGCGTGCTTACGCAGAAGTATTTTCCATAATTCGGTCTAGTTTTCGAATTACCCAGCGAAGAGGTCATTTTTGTTACGTAACAGCCAACACTGCAATGTTTTTAAACTATTGATAGTCAATGATCTTAACCGATATAGAAGTGTAAATCATCAGGGTTCGTAATTAAGTAGTGTTATCGGTATTTTGCTTGAGATTTATTTAATTTGTTCATAATGTGACTGTAACTCATTTATGTATAAACGAATACCCCCTTTTTATAACATAAAGCGACCGACTTGGGAAGTTAAGGCATTGGCCGGCCGGTGCTAGATCCGAGCGGAGGTCTACCTGATTGTGTCAATTATATATTACTAATTCCTAGAGAAGAAAATAAAGAATAATATAATCATAATCATAATCATATTTATTGGTAACAAAATTACAAGTCAAAAATGTTTTTAACAATCAATGTCACATAGGTAACAGATAATAATTAATAAATAATGACATAAATTCACAAATGTCAAGTAACATACTTTGAAACATCTTTCAGGAATTCGTCAACTGAGTAATATGCCTTAGAAATAAGAAATTTTTTTAATTTATTTTTAAATATGCTGGTGGAAGCCGCACTTTTCACGACTCGGGGTAAACTATTATAAATTGTTGATCCTAGAACATATACCGACCCTTCGGATTTTTTTAGTCTGTGACAGGTAGGTTTTAGTCTATGCCCGCTCCTGGTCGGGTATTTGTGTACGGCTCCTACCTGCGGGAATTGGTCCAGGTGGGTGTGTACGAACACTCCGACCTGGAATAAGAATATGCAGGGCACAGTTAGTATTTTCAGTTCTGCAAAATACGGTCGGTATATTACAATATGTAGGAGTTTTCGTGGAAATACTTATATATAATATGAAATTATCTTATCTTAATTGGATATCACATACTTTTTAATTATTACTACTGCAAGTACTTTTTATTTTTTTTGATTTTATTAAAACATTTATACCTAATTTCCCTTGAAAAGTAATGTCGATATCACTCTTCTGTGCCATATTTTCATACATATGTAAGTAAAACTACCTAATTCTGATCAATAATATCATTATACAGTTCGTATGAAAAACACGGTCATTTTATATAAAAAAAATAGGTTCCATTTATTTGCGCGAAAAGTGAAAGGTACCATGAACGGATATTATGTGGCCAACAGCAATGCGAGTTTTAAGTCCACTGTTGGACATAGGCCTCTCCCAAGGCGCGCCACTGAACCCGATCTTCATCCAGTCACTCTGCCAGCCGCCTTACGCAGATAGTCGCTCGATCTAGCCACGGGGCATCCCACACTACGCTTGCCCAGTCACGGTCTTCACTCGAGAACTCATTTACCACAGCGGTAATCGGTTCTCCGACAGATGCAACCAGCCAGCTTCAGAATCATAAGTCATAGCGACCAACCATTCTACAAATAAACCAAGTGGTTTCAGTGGAAAGGCTTATATAAAATGGGAGGTGGACCATTAATATGACATTCCTTTTCACAGGTTTTAAACTGTTTTACTGAAAATTCCGGGACTCTTAATACATAGTAATAATTAAAAAGTGGTCCCAGAGGGGTAGGCAGAGACTTTTTGCGCGATCCTGACTCACCTCACTAGCCTCACTCTAATTTATCAACCTTTTTCGCACCTCCTTTTATTCTTCTCACTGCGGACCCCAGCCTTTTTGAGGAAATTACTAATTTGGTCCTTGAACGACCTTTAACTAATAATAATATTGATCCTAATAGATAGTAAACAACAATAACATACACTTATAATGGAATAGTGTCGGAATAAACTCAATATGGCATTAAAGACAGCTATTCAACGTCCAACCCGTAAATCCGTAAACAACATTGTATTGTAAAACTTATGTATTACGTTGGAATCATATAGATTTTTCTTTTAAATGTCATGTACTTCTTTTTACCTTCTTGGTATGCTGTGTTACCAATTTCTATCTTGCAAGCAATTCCCAGACACGCTTGAAGGTGATCACTAGCCTGAAAGAGAGAAAATGTCTTGTAGGTGTTACATTCAAGCCCAGGCTTTTGTAAACCTGAAGCTATACAGTAATGAATGAAAGCCCCTGGCGCAGGCCTGTGGCGTCAAACTATTAACATTTTGGGGTCGCGGGCTGTTACTCTGTTGGCAGTGACCGTGTGTGAGAAACTATCAATGAATAACTATATACATATATATGAAAATTTCGGTACAATTCAATAAGATTATAGAAGATGGTAACCAGTCAGGAGCATTCGAATAGAATAATTTTTTTTTTTATTAAAGCTATTAGTAGTAGTAAAGCTATTCTCTAAAATACAAATTCACGTGCGAGTCTCACTCAAGTGACTTTACTCACTTCGAAACGTAATCCATTGGCATTTTGTAAACATTCTAGAGCACTATCGATGTGAAGTGAACTAAGAACTCACTTCACGTCGACAGTGCTCTAGAATTAGAGCTGTAGTGGGCGTGGGCGTGGGCGTGGGCGTGAACATGGGCGTGAGCGTGGGGACGGAGTTGGAGACGTTAAATAATTGTGTAGTACTAAATATGTTAGTAAAAAAAATTGCTTTATTAAATTTTAACATTATTAAATTAATTATATAAAATTATATTGGGTACGAGGATTATTTCCACACCAACTCACTCGATATGGCGCATCAATGATTCACGAGCAGTGCAGCCTGCTTGCGAACATGTTCAGGATAATGCAGGATCTGTCTGCATGGTCACCACTCTCTTATCTATGCATGCCTCCAAACAGCAATACCAACATTGTAGTGTGCTTAGTTGACGGGTTCGAGCAGGCGTTCATTGGGTAGGGGAGCCGGTGCAATTATTCGCCTCTAGTGAATAAATGATCTTAGAAAATGCTAGTTTTGAGGAGACCAACTAAGTTATTTTTAATTTTGTTATGAATTTTATTTTGTTGAAAACGGTTCAATGTTCCTTTATATTCATGTCAAATTGTATAAAAACCATTGTAGCAAAAATAAAACTCTTCATAACATTCACTTCCTACCTTTCTTTATGAGATTTAGATGATACCCTCACGTGGTATTTGCCATAGGTTTATATTATTTGTTTTATTTATTTATGTTGACAACCAGCCCCCCCCCCCCCCCCCGTTTTGACAACGGGACCCTTTTCCCCCTATTTTCTAAATTAATGGCCATAGCCTCCTCCTTACAGCATTAGGTTGGTACTAGGCTGCAAATATCATGCGGGCCGCTAGTTTACCACCCCTCCGGCATGTACTTCTAGGTAGTACAGGGTAGTTACCACCCGTGCCAAGACGGTAACGAGCCGTATTCAATTCAGCGTCTCGCCTTTGAATATCGAATGGCGTTGCAGTACAACCTGCCCAAAAGCAAAAGGACAGAGACAAATCAGAAAGCGTACGTCGCGTCGTATATTATTTTTATATGTATTTTTAGGAATCAGGAGCAGATTCAGGTTTTTAAAAAGGAATTAATTTACTTAACACTAAATTTGAACAAAACAAGGTAAGAGGTACTTTCAGTAATAGAAAAATACGAATAGAACAATATCTCACACAAGTACACCTCGCGCGACGACTAGCAGCAGAGTAGGGGCCTTCCTTTGCTTCGCACTTATATAGCCTGCGTCGCCTACCCACTATTTTCAGTATTCTATCTAATATTAATTCTATAAATATTTGCCGTGTGGTTTCCGGAAGCGTGAAATGAGACCACTCCAACTTTTCCCGTGGATGTCGTACAAGGCGACTAAGGGAATACATTATAAAACATCAATCAGGCCTCCCCAAGCCGTCTGGCCAGCGCGGGGAGTGTAGGCCAAATCCTCCGTCTGTCTCCGGCAGATGAGAGAGGGTTGTGCTCCTGCAGTGGAGACAAAAATAACCAGATGATGATGATTCTATCTAAGTTTATGTATCGTGGAAGTATGTGTAGTGTAGTATATATTTATTTAGTATCGTTTGTTATGTATGTACACACATGTCTGCCCTTTCACAAAGTTTTCTCTGTCGCAAGTAGGCTGGCAGAAATCTCTTAAAGAGATAAGCATTACCATTTGTACATGTTATTTTTTCCTTACTTTATTGTTTAGTATGTTTTTTCTTATGTGTGTGCAATACATTTTTAAATAAATGAATAAAAAATAATAAATATGTTATATCAGTCAAAAAGCTTTACAATTAATTAGAACCATTTTGTAGGAAATTCGACAGTACTGTAACTAAACCTTTCAATGGACTAATTACTTAAATTATGCATAACAAAGGCTTTACAAACAATTAATCAAATGGTTTTGAAAGTAATCTCTAAAAAATGCAAATCGAACACAGTGTTCGGGTTCTGCAATTAATTTTACTGTTAGGTTTTTATGAATATTATATTTTACTTGGAAGTTCTATAATGGTAATACATACATACATACTGTAATGGTATTACAAATAAATAAATAAAATATTTTTCTATAATTGCCGGCCAAATTATATATGATATGTTAGTTACCAAATTTCAGCTTTATCGATCCAGCAGTATTCGATTTCTCCGCCGAACAGACAGACAAAAAGCTTGGCTTTAAAAATTATAACAGAATACTTATTTTCGGGTGCAATAATAAGTATAATTAAATACCCACAGAAATATATCAAGCATAACTAGATCCCCTCATTCAAGACGTCAGCTAGATGTGTGTTAGAAAATCGGCACGCGTGGAACTCAAGCATAGCAATGACTACAACAGTTCTATCTTGATATATTTCTGTGCTCCATCCAAAATGCTCACGCCTTGGTCCCAGAGGGGTAGGCAGAGACGAATTATCGACATTTCGCATGATTCCTGTGATAATACCTACTAATTACAACCCAATCCATCGGGTGCACAAGTCACTTATACATTTTGACAGATCCCTAAAAATATTTAAGGTAAGGTAATTATGTGCAATCAATTCGAATCGAAATTACTTCCGTTTGAAGTCACTTTAAGAGCTTAAATGGCCCGTGAAGGGTTGCCTGGGTTAAATTTATAGGAAGGTATTTTAAACTGCAATTAAGATAGCGTTAAGAAAGTAAGGGTTAAGTTGTACTTCTCACTGCAAATTTTTAGCTGTGGTAGCTTAGTTGGTTGTACACTGGCCTCACGTTCATGAGGTCATGGGTTCAACCCCGTCCGTACCAATGAGTTTATTAACGGTTTATTTATAACTAGCTGTTGCCCGCGACTTCGTCATCATCACAAATTATTATGTATTTAGGAATGAAATATTTTTTCGGGATAAAAACTAACCTATGTTCTATTCCAGGGCCTAACCTATATGTGTGCTAAGTTTCATCACGATCCGTCCAGTGGTTGAAGCGTGATTGAGTAACAAATATCCAAACATCCAAATATTTAACTAAAAACTTTCACATTTATAATATTAGTAGGAAGTAGAATACCACAGGCTTTCCGGTAAATAAAAATATCGTAGGGAAACCTGCATATGCTGTAAAAGAAATTATAAAACGTATGTGAAGTCCACCAAATCGAGGGCACCGTCGGTGGACAGCGGTTTGGCACAATATATCCTGACGGGTCGATGTGTCGCCAGTTATTCCTGGCCCCCTAAGAAGATAAGATCATCATCAGCCAAAATACGTCCACTGCTGGACATAGCCCTCCCCAATAGAATACCACTTTTGGTAATTTGTCCATTGGGGGATTTGTCATAATCACCACGCTTGGCAAGAAGATAAGATAAATCTGCAAATATTTTATTTTGTTATTTTTAACTATTTTTTTGTTTTCGTCTGAGAATAAAGCTTTGCATACATATATCAAATCTTGTTTATTTTTATTTACTTAAAGTATCAAGTTATTCTCCCATTTATTCTTAGCCTACTATTTAGCATTTTTTTTTTTAATATTTATTTGCGAACATAGGTAAAAATATGGTGTTAACAAAATGTAGTGTGGCAATCTATGCTCCGCCATACGGCATACAAATACATTACTTAATAATAAGCACATGGGCATGCGGAAATGAATCTATTACAGTATGTCAATTGATTAGAATAAAGTCACAAGTTATATAAAAAAAAACAGTTAATGTCAGTTATAAAAATAATAAGAATAATCACATGAATTATTTGAATAGAAACTATGTATTAGATATACATCAGTGTACATTGCAAAACATGGTGTACATCAAAAACTGTTGTCATTCATGAATTCGTTTACAGAGTAGTATGATTTTCCTATTAAAAACTTAAATAAGTTACTTTTGTATAAATTCATATGATTGCAGTCTCGTATAGGTTTCGGCAACTTATTATAGACCTTTGGTGCCATCGCAAATATGCTATTCCGTTCTTTATTGTAAAACCTGTAAAGCAACACAGAGCATATGGCTCAGAGCAGAACTGGCGAAAAGATTTACGCTGATAATTAATAATCATCTTTCATAATGTCAGCACTTAGACGTCCACTTCTGGACATAGGCCTTCTCCAACGAACACCACTACACCCGGTTTTCCACCCTCCACCGACCACCTTCTTTAGGTCGTCGGTCCACCTGGCGACAGGGCGCCCACCCTGCGCGATACTCACCCACCCAATAATCTTTAATAGTATCAAAATAAAGTTTAAAAGCGAAATGCAACTATGAACTTTATTGTAGCCTTCTTAAATACGATAATTGATTGTTAGCGAAAAATTGACGGGTTGCTCTCCGCTATATAGGTTTGCGCCAACTGTCTCTATGTAGGTACTACTAGATGGAGCGTTCCAAACAATCTCTCTGTTCCACGCAAAACTAAATACAGTAATAAATGACGTGTAAAAAAGCCGAGCTTATCTCTAAAAGAGATCTCTTCCAGCCAGCCTTACAGGGTGTGAGACAAGGCAGTAAGAGCGAGGGGGATAAGTGCATAATAGACTACATAATAACTAAATACCTGAACTACTTATATGTATATAAAATAAATATAACAAATAATAACTATAATAAAAATACTTACATACATACCATATTATACTGAGTTAGACAGATAGTGCTTGATTGTGTTTAATAAGAGTTTAAGAAAAATGATTTGAAAATGCTGAAGACAGAGCATTTGAAAATGATAATGAAAAATAACAAATACTTTTTAAAATAATAATAGGTTAATTGAACCATTTTTTTTATCATAACAACTCTTTGGAATCGTTAAGGCATTTTTTGTAGTTGAGAATGTAAATCTAGCCTTAGTTTTTAAATACAACTTTTTTAATATTGGCTGGTTTTTAGTTTTGTAAGGTTGGCAGCACTGTCGGCAGGAAACCTCCCGCTCGGTCCCGTGCTGCTCTAAGAGGCAAACGCTGTATTTCTTTAAGGCTTTCAGCTGAGCCGGTCATTAAGTCGAGGTAATGAGACTGGCTCTCGACGTATTTATGTTACTAGTTCGCCCCACGACGTCGCTCACATCTAGTCGAGAGCCAGATGTCGTGGGTTTGATTCCCACGGAGAACAGACAACTTTATACAAGTTTGATTCCGGCCTGAGTGTTATATTTGTAAATTGTCCAATCGTTAAATTTCCATAGCACAGGAAAAAATCCTAGTCTGGATTAGACAATTGTATGTATATAGGTACGTAATATTGATTTATTACTAGCCATTGCCCGCGACTTCGTCCGCGTACACAACTTAACATTACAAATTATTTAAAAATTTCCCGTAGTAATAAGATGTTTTTTCGGGATAAAAACTATCCTATGTCTTATTCCAGGACCAAATCTATATGTGTGCTAAGTTTCATCCCGATCCGTCCAGTGGTTGAAGCCATGATTGAGTAACTAACAAATATCCAAACTTTCGCATTTATAATATTAGTAGGATTATTTTACTTACAAGAAATTTCGAATAGTTTTATAATTTCTAACGAGTAACAGAACATACTGATTTAGCGTTTGGCTAAATCAGTATGTGTTCATTTGTTATAGTTTTAATTAATTTATTCACTGATCAAATTAAGAATTTAATCGAATAATAACCTCTATATAAAAGCGGCCAAGTGCGAGTCGGACTCACCCATGAAGGGTTCCGTAGCAGCAAGTAACATAATATAAAAGTTATAGTAGTTCGTTGTAACTTTGATCGATGTTTTAATAATAGTATTGTGGTTTACGATTTATGACGTATTAAAAAAAACTACTTTCTAGATCTCGTTCAAACCAATTTTAAGTGGGAGTTTGCATGGCAATGTACATCATATATTTTTTTTAGTTTTATCATTCTCTTATTTTAGAAGTTACAGGGGGTGGGACACACATTTTACAACTTTGGAAGTGTCTCTCGCGCAAACTATTCAGTTTAGAAGAAAATGATATTAGAAACCTTAATATCATTTTTGAAGACCTATCCATAGATACCCGTATGGGTTTGATGAAATTTTTTTTTTTAAGTTTCAGTTCTAAGTATGGGGAACCCCCAAAATTGTTTGTGTTTTTTCTATTTTTGTATGAAAATCTTAGTGCGGTTTACAGAATACATCTAATTACCAAGTTTCAACAATATAGTTCTTATAGTTTCGGAATAAAGTGTCTGTGACATACGGACGGACAGACAGACAGACAGACAGACATGACGAATCCATAAGGGTTCCGTTTTTGCCATTTGGCTACGGAACCCTAAAAAAAATTTATGAATCTAATAAAGACTCGTCCCCAGCTCAAGGGTGCCCATGACGCTGGCTGCGTTACCACGTTGAATAGCCAGGGCTAATCTTTGAACCAGGTACGACTCCGCCCGGGGGTCACACCCATAGTCTCTCATGCGCTTCCCCATCTCACGAACCAATGCCTTTGCCTCAGATCCCCACGCTCCCGATGTCTCCACCGCGAAGGGCACAAGATGTATGACTTACCCAGGTCCGCATACTTACCATGCTGTTGGCGAGCGGCCCACTCCGCGGCTGAACTCGCCACCTGGGCTGTACGTGCGAGATGTGAGGGTGCGTACGTGCTCACCCATATTATAGTTAGTTACTATCATAGTTACATGCCTAACGCATATACTAGCCTAACCGCTCGGCCACGACCTTGCCGCTGCCAGCGGCAGCTAGGAGCGGGGCGGCGAGCGGCGAGAACAAATGTACAAAAATGTTAGCAGCACGCCACGAGGCGCCTCAATCAGCGGCAAACCCTCCGTCTGCCGAAACCGCGCCGCTCACCGCGCCGCGTCCCGCTAAGCCAAAAGTCGTGGCCGAGCGGTAACATTTTTTTCAATGCCTATTTCAAATGGATATGCTATGAAATTTACGTGACAATAAAATAAGCATAGCTCAACGTGTAGCCCACTGTGTACTGCCCGATTAGCAAGCGGCACGTAATTGCTTGAGGTGTCCTTGAAACCCAAGGAAAAATACTGAGTTCCTACGGGAAAGTCCACGGGAAAATACAGTCCAAAAAGCTACTAATAAATAAGTGTACCTCAGTAAGCTCTTTTTCCTTCGTAAAAATATTACAGTTTGGCCCACTAATAATTTCAGAAGGCTATAAAAATGCTATATTCGGAACGTAGGGTCACGCTGGAGCACCCTGGGGAAATCTTCAGCTCTTTCTTATTTGCCCAATTCATATTACCTGTATTCACCTGTACCAAACCTACTTACGTAGTATAAGCCCACCAAACTGGCACACTGGCGAGATTTGCAGCTATTTTAAAGCGTAATAGTTCCTTAGTGGAGGTGTTAGATGCGCTAATAGCGCTATGGAACTATTTTATTGGCTGCATATCGCTATTATACATACATCATCATCAGCCTGAGAGAGTCCACCGTTGGAAATAGGCTTCTCCCAAGGTGCGCCCTGAACCCGATCTTCGGTTCTTCTCATCCAGTCACTGCCAGCCGCCTAACGCAGATCGTCGCTCCATCTAGACAGGAGGCGTCCCACACTACGCTTACCTAGTCGCGGTCTCCACTCGAGAACTCGTTTACCTCAGCGGTAATCAGCTCTCCGACAGTTATGACCAGCTCACTGCCACTTCAGCGTACTAACTTTTCGAGCTACGTCGAAGACTTTAGTTCTCTGGCGGATCACCTCATTTCGGATCCTGTCCCTTAGAAAAACTACGAGCATGGCTCTTTCCATAGCCCGCTAAGCTGCCTTTGAGTTTTCGAACTAGTCCCACCGTCAGTGTCCACGTTTCGGCACCGTAGGTCATTACGGGTAGCATGCACTGAATGTAGATTTTTGTAAAATTTTCACCGGCCTGCTGCATTTACCATACTTTTGTAGATGGTTATACAGCGGCGCGCGACCGCCACTTTACGTACTTTGTGGTTATACCGCCATCTGTCGGTCGTCACAGCCTCGTTCGTTCCTCAGCAGGGTGTACCAAGTGCACGACACCCACCAAGGACGACCTTTAGCTAATAATAATATTGATCCTAATAGATAGTAAACAACAAAAACATACACCTATAATGGAATAGTGTCGGAATAAACTCAATATGGCATTAAAGACAGCTATTCACCGTTCAACCCGTAAATCCGTAAACAAACCGGACCGACATGTTGCCAATAATGTCTTAGCCGCAAGTTAATAGAAAACTCAATACTTTACTGTCATAGTTTCACTTAAGTTTTTCAGGGGTAACCATGAATTTGGGATAATTGGGTAAACAGACCTGTATACTGTTATGTTAGAGAATACATAATATTACTAGCATGCAATGTTAGCTCCATTTTCCACGTTAGAAAAAATAGATACACTAGATTCAGAAACAAAAATTCCAATTTCATTTGGTTTCTTATCTGGATGACGTCATATTATAGAAAAAAATATATCTTTAAAACACCGTGCTTGTTAGTTATGTTTGACGGATTTATTGGTTTTACGAAAATAAATACCCTATGGAGACAAGTTGGTCCTTTGTAAATAATATTTATTTATATCTCGTCGTCGTGGACTAGAGCGCAATTTGATTACCACTGGGAACTTACAACTTAGTACAATTTCTGCACGTTAGTAATGGTATGGTTGCTGTTATTGTCCTTGTCTAGTTCCCATGGTACCGAAAAAACTTAGTTTGTCTGTCACCTGTGACCTATCCATTCCAGAGAGGAAAGCAGCAAGGATAGGTGAAACGCTGCACATTAATATATGCACTTTCATGTAGTAGTTAAAATAAAATATGTATAATGTTTTTAATTTTGCAATTTAATTATTGGTGTGTACACAAGTATTAAATTTATTTTAAAAATTAGGTCGAGTTCTAATTGTAAAAAAAATATACATAATACTCACGCAATGGTTCCAGAAGGGTAGGCAGAGACGATCTATCGCCACTTTGCGCGATCCTGACACACCTCACTACACACTTCATCTAGCGATCTTTCCATTCCTCCACACACAATAATATAAAAAAAATTATAATGTCTTAGAGTCTCTGTCTCTTCGCATAAAGTGTGGGCACCGTACTGCATCGTGCTGAGCGACAATGCACGCGGCTTAAACACCGCGTAGAGCGTGGGAGCACGAGATAAACCTTATATTATATCATGTTGACCACCGCACACGTCTTACTTGGAGTTCCATTAAGGCTTTGGGCTTTAATCTATTTTACTTTCTAGATAATCATGATATAAAATTAGTTATAGACCCTTCAATTCACCATAGCACACCCCGCTTCTTTCGCGAGGTACACCCTAGTCTAGGGTTAGTAGTTTCAGAAATATGGCCATTTTAATTTGACAGTTGTCATCCGAAATTAAAATGTCCCATTAGGAAACCAGTTGCCTATCAAGAATTTTTATAAAAGCGATGTTTTGGAATAAAGTATACAAATATACCACAACTGATACAATAATGAACGTACACATCATTATCATACCAGTCCTTAGACGTCCACTGCTGGACATAGGCCTTTATTAATTAACGCCACCACACCCAGTCTTCCGCCGACCTCCGGATGCAGACATCCAGCCGCTTCCGGCCACCTTCCTCGGGTCGTCGTGCCATCTGTCGGGGCGTCCCACCCAGCGAGTGCCAATCCGCGGTCTCCACTCCAAAACTGGTTAGCCCCGACAGCCGTCGGTTATGCGACAATACAAAACAAGTTAATTAAGTTAATTTAATCTAATTGCTTGGTATGGCAGGGTGATGCGCAAAAATTCCATGGGGTGGGAGCCTGGTGACCTGATCTCACAGGTTCATCCTATTTTTGGCACCAGTCTCTCACAAAAGATAAATTGTACTCATTTTAATTTTATACATTATAATTTTACTTTATCTTTGTGTTGAGATAATAAATAAAAATTCTATTGTATTGTAAGTATAGTACATATTTTCAAACATATTTATATTTAAATAACCTTCATTTCGCACCTACAATGTTCAAAGATTTAGTATTAAAAAAAAACGAACCAGAAATGACAAAAGTGGTACCAAAATTTTGTTACGATTGCTTCTGTACTACTACTTATTCTTTGCTTCATAAGAAAATTATTGCATCTGTAGTGGTATTCCAAATGGTGTTTCTTTAGTAAAACTTCCCGGGTTACGTCACAGTTTCAATTACTCATAACAAAATTAAAAACACTCTGTACACATTACATAAACATTATGTTCACATCACTATCTGTTACTATTTTTTCACATAATATCCGCTTAGTTGACCCGACCGCACGTCTCAAGTTATCAAAGTTAATTAGAGTACAGTTATCTTGGACCTCTGACATTTGTCCTTGTAAACCGGAGCTAAGTGACTACATTTTGTCACCTGATTTCGTCACTAACTTTTCCCTCGGTTTCGTCCCACATACCTAAACAACACTCCATACGAGCGAACTTTCATCATTCGTCCACTGCTGGACATAGGTCTGCCCCAATGAACACCACCATACCCGATCCTCCGCCCTCCGCAAACAGCCGCTTACAGCCACCTTCTTCAGGTCGTCGGTCCATCTGGCAGCGGGGCGTCCCACCCTGCGTATGCCAATTCAGGATCTCTTAAGGGTCTCGACTCCACAACCCTTCAGCCCTAAAAAACATTTTGTTTCAGCTTGCGTTGCATTACGCGTATCACAGACCCCTGGACAACACAATAAGGCTTTGGTTCTTTGTCGCATAACAGTCTGTACTTACTTCGAAGGAGCCATGCAATCAATCATTTATTTGTTATTCATTTTATACGTTAACTCATTCTCGTTGCCGTTACTTTTTTTTATAATTAAACACAAGTTAGATTTTTTTTATAGGATTTTTTTTTTGGGGCTTGGTATCGTGTTTAGGACACAATAATTCTGCCAATTTCACGTAGCGGAAAATACACAGGGGATAATATCGGTTTGTTTCTATTAAAACACCTTTTTTGTTGAGATTGTTGCTCTGTGTCAAAATTTTCAACTTATCTATTATATATAACAAGCAAAACACATTTACAGACGGATAACACAATGATACAAAAACCATACAGCGAACCAAAAGAAGTGAATTAGGATTTTTAATAAACAAACTGTCAACTTTTTTTATTATGTTAGTATTACTTGTAGACAGACAACGGTATTGATAACAAACAGGATAGGCGGACGGTGACAAGCCAGACGGGGGTCGAGAGCCTCTGATAACTGTGATAACCTTGCCCTACGGACTTTGCGCAGGATTCCAAAGTCCACTAAGACTGTAACAAACAAATTAACAATCAATCTTTCTCAATAGTAGCATTACGTTTACTATCTCTGGCTCGAACTCTGGTCACATGAGGAAAATGTGTGAAAGTTAATATTTTATAAGACTTTTTTTACTAAAATTGGTATAACTTGTCTCCTTTTTGTCGCAGCTTGATCGTTTAGACACTAAAATCTTCCTCAAAAGATCCTCTAAGTAACAATGAAAGTTGTACAAAGATATGTGCTGCAACTCTCAAGTAATAATCAAACAAACATTTTCTTAATTTATCACCATTTATCAAATCAGCCCTTAGACGTCCACTGCTGGGCATAGGCTTTCTCCAATGAACCACCACCACACCTGGTCCTCCGCCTTTCGCATCCAGCTGCTTCCGGCCACCTTCTTCAGGTCGTCGGTCCACCTGGTGCAGTGCAGCATCTGCAGTCTCCACTTCAGAACTCGTCTGCTCTATTATATTTCCTAATTATTGAGTTTCCTAATTATTTTGGACAAATAAAGTATTACTCGTATTACTAATGATGACACCTATAAAGATCATCACACAGTTTGATTAGATTAGTTACAAAGTCCACAGAGTTTATAACGGTAACCTAACTGCCATTTCTGTTACTAGTCACCGTCTATCCTGGATCTTATCCATACCAGAATATCTCGTATGGTTTCCCTCAATGGTGAGCTATATTTCAATACACTTGCTCGTAAAAGGTCTGTTACATGCGTTCCCTCTATCATAATGTTATTCATCATTATAAATACTTACCTACACACGTGCTTTTCAGATTAAAGTTCAGTTTTAATTTAACAAGCTGCCAGCAACTTAAATAAGATTGTTGTTCGTTTCAGTTTACTTAAAGTAACAAACCAAGGAGTTTTTATTATGAAAGATTTGAATCAAATATAATCTTTTTGGTTTATTGGAATTTTTACTATGGCTGTTTGGTGTAATGTTATCATTGCCATTTTTTTATTTGGTAGATGCATCACTTAGACCTTAGATTATATACTACTTTTAGAAGAGCATTATAAATACTTCTTCTGCAGCTACGAGTACTTCTTCCTAAAATGACATTTCTTAGGATTTTGGTAATGTAAAATGTATGATACGAATACAAACATAATTATGGAGACCACGCTCCATATAAGCAAGCATATTTATTTATCTACTACTTCTACAGGAGAACCAGCCTGCCCGTAAAGGTAGGTGTGTGTGCGTAGATTATTGTAGGGCTGCTCCACTGAGCGCCCGAACATAGTCGATCGAGAGAGGGACAACGTTATACTCGTACATCATCTTCCTCATCAGCCTAAATGCGTCCACTGCTGGACATAGGTCTCCCCAATAGAATACCACTTTTGGTGAGTAGTCCATATTTGGAGGATTTGCCATAATCACCACGCTTGGCAGGCGGATTGATGATGGCAGTAATGATCTTAATATACACAGGAGAACGCTGCTGCCCGTCCCTGGTGCAATACCTTAGTCGCCTTGACGACATCCACGGGAAGGATAGGGGTGGTCCTATTCTAAGCCGGGAACCACATGGCCATATACTCGTACGTCAACAACATACATGACTATATTTCTAACTTATAAGCGTCGGATCTCTCGGCGCTGGTCGATAGCGCGCAGGCGTAGTAACTTTGTACCAGCGGACTGCCCGAACGGCGGCAGCATACTACCAGCCGTGCTCTATGCATACAATTATATAAAGAGTGTGCGAAGCTGAATCAACATTAGTACCAGGCATCTTTGTCATTCAAATAATCGTTTATTTTATAATAGGCTTTCTTACAAAGATGTTTTTTAATGTAAATCTTAAACTTTCTTTCGGTCATATTTAAGATTTCCTCTGGTAGTTTGTTGTAGACGCGTATACATTGCCCCGTGAACGATTTACTGATCTTACTAACTTCTCTTAACCGTGGTAAAACAAGTTTATTTTTTCTTGTATTATTTATTACTGTTATTGTCACAGTACCTCACATTAGACAAGTGATATAGTAAAAAAACTTCAATTCCACTTAAACATAATCTAAGACTTAAACCTATATATCAATACAGTTATACATGTATCTTGACGATTATGGAAATTCTGACGTTTTATCGCTTTGATTTCTAGATAACTCTTATACAGGACGTAACATTTATGTCATTTACATTTGATTTATTTAGTACTTTATTGTATACACAAACATACAAAAAACAACACAAAGAAAAGAAAACTATACAAAAGGTTGAGCGTACTTCTAAAGAAATTTCTTCCAGCTAACCTTTGGTGAATCCTACTAATACTATAAATGTGAAAGTTTGGATATGTGGTGATTTGGATGTTTGTTACTCAATCACGCTTCTACCACTGGACGGATCGTGATGAAACTTGGCACACATATAGTATAGATCCTGGAATAGGACATAGAATAGTTTTTATCCCGAAAAACATCCCATTCCTACGGGAAATACATAATAATCAATAGACATAAAAGTCGCGGGCAATAGCTAGTTTTGAATAACTATTAAATATTTTGTATATCAGTTCAATTCAGCATCATTATAGGTTACTTCTCAGTCAGGTCAGCCAGTGTTCTGGGCACCCTACCGCAGGGCAGCGACCTGGAGCCCATTTTTTATCTCTAATTATTTATTTATCTGTATTTTTTATTTATTTTTATGATTGATTATAATGCATCATTATTACCAGTCCACTGTTAATCAAGGCATCTACCAAAATAATAGGAGTTTTAGGGTGAAACCTCACTCCCGCACTGCACCGCATTTTGCTTATACAAAATGTTTGTATCGCTCGCATCGAGCAGCACCGGCCAGTTACTATGAATACCGCTAAATATGACTGCATTACCATTTTAAATGTAAATTCTTATGTTCTTGTACCGTTACACGATTTTATTACCGATATGGTTTTACCATATTTTAATAATCATCAGGTTATTTTTGTCTCCACTGCAGGAGCACCACCCTGTCTCACCTGCCGGAGACAGACGGAGAATTTGGCCTACACTCCCCGCGCTGGCCAGACGGGTTGGGGAGGCCCGATTGATGTTTTATAATGTATTCCCTCAGTCGCCTTGTACGACATCCACGGGAAGAGTTGGAGTGGTCCTATTCTACTCTACCGGAAACCACACGGCAATCACGATTAGCTAGGGAATTAATTGTCCACCTCATCAGAGCCCCGAATGATTCGGTAAGGCTTATAGTGCCCTAAGGGTAATATTAAGGCTAATATTTATTTATACACCATGTATATTTACTGATCTGTGCCGTGTGGTTTCCGGTAACCACACGGCATTTTTAATTGGATAATCTAAATTCTAAGCTAAATTCCGGTAACGATGATGAATACACATATTATAAACTCAAAACAAACAGTCAATAGAGCCTAAATCAGTAAGCTACTAAGATGCATAGAGTGTAGATGCATGTAGAGTAATAGATGTTGTGGTGCCCCTAACAATATAAGTGTCTACTAATGAGTAGTTGACTGCAGAAGCGACTTCAAGGCAAACCTCTGTAATTTAGACGTAATCGTAGTCACTTAAATTATACATACGAAGTCTAGACGATAGAACAATACAATAACCATCCATCACTTATTAACATTTCTAATCATCTTTAGTAGTTATGCCGCACACATTCTGGTAGTAAAAAGAAGGGATAGATGGGCAAAGGCTCAAATATGATATTACTAGCTTCGCTGAAGGTTAAATAAGAATGAAAATATTCTAGAAGGAAAGGGCGTTGCAAATCAAGATTTACAAAACTCTGAAATATACATAAAAAATCAAATGCACAGTAGAATAGATTTTTTCTTTATTTAACAAAGTTATAACATATAATTTACAGTACAGTACAGAAATGGAAGCCCATTTGTATGCAGACAGAGCTTACATGATCAATACATTAGTACATCCATACATTTAGTCTACACCATCGACGAGAAATGCTTGTGCAGTTCTAGTTTTAGTAACTTACCTGATACAATGTCTTTTAAATCGCATGGCAGAGAAATATCTGCTGGTACACTCACCATAACAGTTGAAGTAAACGACTTTAAAACCTCATAGCGTCTCTATGTTTAAACTAAAATTTTATAAACAGCCTGTATGCTTACGAATTCCCTTATCTCTAGTCTGGCAGGAGGGTTCGCTATATAGACCATGATGGTCTGTGGGCGACACAGTGTGTGCGTGGTTACCAACAGTCCACTATAATTAATTTCTTTATTTCGTGTGACAAAATAACTAAAAATGTTCATGCCAACATTTCATTTGTCTGTGGTTGCGTTGAATTTGTTCACTCTGTGGTACGATCAAAAGTACGTGGAGGTTCCGTTCAGGAAGGAGATAGAGGACCACAGTCTACCGTTCAAGAATCGTATTCTGTTCCTGACAATGTGGTGCCTTGTAAGTGTATAATAATGTGTGACCAACTTACCATGTGGCCGCGTATTATTGGGCCAGTTAGGTATATTTTACTTGGTCGACATAAGGTATTGTGTTCTGTGGACATAAGTAACATTAAACGTATTATTCTAAAAAAATAAAAAGGTTCCGACGAATTGAGAACCTCCTCCTTTTTTTTTAAGTTGGTTAAAAACAAAAAGTATTTAAATTATTAATTAATTAATTTCATAATAAATAATGAGGAAACCATTACTTGGGAATATGATAGTTTACCCACCATGTCTATCTGGGTAGGTGCCACCCTTACTTAAAATAACTCCATCCCTCAACATAAAATCAGCAACATATCGAAAGAAGCAATTGTTAATAGTAATTTAGTAGTGTGTGTGGGGAGAGGGGGGGGGGGGGGGTGTATTTGTGATGTGTAATAAGTTTATGTGTAAAACTTTCATAACATCTATTTTATGATATAGGTTTTTTTTGTTTATTAGTATTTATTTATTTAATTCATTACAATGTCAACAATTAAATACTAGCTTTCCATGTCAATCGTACAATATTAATACTTATTTATTCCACCATCCTGTAGTTATTTGCTTACAAACGTTATCTGGAGATCTGTATGAGCGCTTGTTATTAAATTCTCAATGTCACCGTCGTAATTGTGTAATTATCTACCATTCAGACGCTGCGCAGGCGCAGGAACGGACGGTCCACAGTTCTTTTTTTTTATTACGAATAAAGAATAAAAAATGTTTATGCCAATATTTCACTTGTCTGTGTTCGTTTTGAACGCGTATACTCTATGGTACGACCAAGTTTACGTGGAATTCCCGTTCAGAAAGGAAATTTTGGAACACAAACTACCGTTTAAAAATCGAATTCTTTTCCTTACTATGTGGTGTCTCGTGAGTATAATTTACTTTATTTTCTTAATAAGCGAATTTTCAGTAGGTACTACATTTAAGTTCATAGTATATGGCGTTGCCTTGATCTCAACTGTCATTGCTAATATCTAGATCCAAAAACTTCAAGGAAACATCTAATTCAGTCGGTAGTTTTTTGAACAAAATGGCTCTGCTTCAAGGGTTTTTGCGAACATTCTCTCTGACTTTGACATTTGATGATACAGTCAGTGCCCTCTATCGAGGTTTTTGGAACTATACAGCGGTAGGTTCATTGTAGCCTAAATAGTTTGGATCTGGGCCTTCGATTCGGTTTGGATTTCGGAACTCATGTACAAAACATCATGGAAAAGCTGCATATGCCAAAGAAGAAATTCTAAGGCACCTATTTGAATTTGTTTAAACCCCACTATTGCGACTCTTGATGTGTAAAAGGTTTTATTATGTCTTTTTTCCCCCTTGGATTATATCTTGATATTGATGTACTTTCGGTTGTTATACAATAACCCCTATATTTATTTATACATACATACATAATCCTCACGCCTTGGTCCCAGAGGGGTAGGCAGACGATTTATCTCCACTTTGCGCAATATAATGCCAAAAGTGACTTCCTTCGCCCGCTTTTCGCCCCATGATACCCCTTGACGTGATGTGTTGCGAACAGCATCGCCTCCTTGTTGAGGTACCACGATTATCACCATCATCATCATCATCAGGTTATTTTAGTCTCCACTGCAGGAGCACAACCCTCTCTCATCTGCCGGAGACAGACGGAGGATTTGGCCTACACTCCCCGCGCTGGCCAGACGGGTTGGGGAGGCCTGATTGATGTTTTATAATGTATTCCCTTAGTCGCCTTATACGACATCCACGGGAAGAGTTGGAGTGGTCCTATTCTACTCTACCGGAAACCACACGGCAAATACGATTAGCTAGGGAAATTATTGTCCACCTCATCAGAGCCCCGAATGATTCGGTAAGGCTTATAGTGCCCTAAGGGTAATATTAGGGCTAATATTTATTTATACACGATGTATATTTACTGATCTGTGATATAAATAAATAAATCATAATTAACTACGTTATTAAAAGATAATTTAATGCAACGATTTACAAAAAACACAATCGGATTGTCATTACGTGCCTATTAAGTATCTTAATCTTAGATACAAAGTCTCTGTGATTATTTTAGTGAATGACTAATTTTACTGTTAGGCATAAAATTAATCAGTAGATACTAGAGTAATTTTTCACCTCTCCAGTTCGAAAAGGGCGCTTTTTTTGGAGCGATTGTTTGGAACGCGCCATCTAGTAGTACATAGAGATCGTTGCCTACTTACTACTACTACAGGAGTACCAGCCTGTCCACGTTTGTGTGTGCGCGTAGACAAGTCTTATAGCACAAGTAAAGAGAAAAATTCGAAAACCATAAATTTGAACTTACATCACAAAACAATATTATGCGACTAGCTGTTGCCCGCGACTTCGTCCGCGTCGACAACCTAACATCACACAATATTATGTATTTCCCGTAGGAATGAGACGTTTTTTCGGGATAAAAACTATCCTATGTCCTATTCTAGGACCTAAACCTGTATGTGTGCCAAGTTTTATCACGATCCGTCCAGTGGTTGAAGCGTGATTGAGTAAAAAACATCCAAACATCTAAATATCCAAACATCCAATCTTTCATATTTATAATATTAGTAGGATTATAAACTTATTTGCAGTTGGTAAACTGACC
Source organism: Esperia sulphurella (assembly GCA_947086405.1). Taxonomy (NCBI): domain Eukaryota; kingdom Metazoa; phylum Arthropoda; class Insecta; order Lepidoptera; family Oecophoridae; genus Esperia; species Esperia sulphurella. Next base: position 16,366,441 of record OX352258.1, read on the forward strand.
GCGACCTATGTCGATGTATGAGGACAACAGTTTTCCAACGGCAAAGTTAATTTGGTCCCTCAATCAAGTTTGAGTAAAATCTTCGAGACCCGATTCCCGTGATGGACGAACTATTTACATACCTCCAAGTTTGTACTGAACCCTCGGTCCGACTCGCACTGGTTTTGGTTGGGCTGATTTATTATGTTTAAGTAATATTTAACTTTGATTTAACCTATAACTTTCTCTTTGTTTCAGACGGTACAGACATTCTACTTCGGCATCGCATTCCTGAATGATATGTTCGGAACGAACGCCATTACGAAGAGAACTCCTCTAATACGTGTCACGAAGGACACTCTATTCAGCCTGGCCTTCACCCTGGCCTCGTATGTGTCCTTAACCTTCTGGCTTATTTACCACACTGACAGAGAACTAATATTCCCTATAGAGCTAGAAGAAGCTATACCTTGGTGGGCGAACCACGTGATGCATACTTTAATAGCACCATTTGTAATATTAGAACTGTTACTATCGAATAGGAATTATCCGACGAAGAAAGTAGGTATTGCTATGGTGACGTTATTTACCATTTCTTATTTGTTTGTTTTGTACCTTTGTTATGTCAAAACTGGTACATGGGTGTACCCGTTTTTGGACGTCATAAACTGGCCAGTAAGAATCGTATTTTTTGCTATTAGTATAGTCTTTGGTATAGCTTTCTACACCGTTGGTGAGAAGTTGAATTCTTTAATGAGTTCTAGTCCTAGAATAGAAGTCAATGGTAAGATGAAAAAGAGATGAAAAACTGACTTGATTTAAGCACATTATTTATTTACAACTTATTTTTACATTTACATAATTATACAATAAATAAATTCTAAATACATATTTGTTTTTATTTGATCAATGATCACAAAAATTAGGGGAAGTTCAATACTTTTTTATTTATTTAACATTAATAAGAAAATACATCATATGTCTTACATAACTCACACATAATAAACCTCTTGGGTTTGTCCTATGTGCGGTGAGGCCGCTCACTTACTGTCACTCGTCAACTTGGCATTGACCAACGATCTCTATGTACTACTAGATGGACCGTTCCAAACAATCGCTCTGTTCCATGCAACTGGAGCTCCGGGAGCCGCAACTCTGTTACTGTACCTATTTAAGTAAGTTCCAATAAGCTACCCGCGTCCCGCGCTTACCCCACGCGAACTGTCAACGTGAATTTAAACGATCTATACACGTTCAAATCACGATGGCACGCGTTTTTTGGCTTTGATAAATTTATTAATTTTGGCATTCATATCAACTTTTGGCAACAAAAAAAAACAATTTGTTGGCGATTTTTTTTTTGCCATTGTGATTGTTGTTTTTGATTGTTATTACTTGCATAATGTCTTTGGAGAATGAAGAGTATTTATAAAGACATACTTTCATTCTCCAAAGACATTATGCAAGTAAATGATGTTTATCAAAGTAGATTAGGACTAGTATAAATGTCAAAATAGGTATATCAGTTTACAAAAGCTACATCATCATCAGTCAGTACCTATCAAGTTTCATCAACATCAGTGACTGACGACACCTTGCGGGAGTCCCTAATAACTTAACCTATTAACTTACGTATAATAACCAGATCTACAGACAAGCTTTCACAACCATCTCATAGATGGCGCCATAGACAATATGAAAATATCTTTCTTACAAATGAAGTGACCATAAAGTACCTATTTTATCTTCAGAATCTGCCCTTCTATATTCATGGTTTTCCATATCACTGTCTTTTGGTATTAATGACATCAACGTTATTGTAAGCAGGCACCACCGTGAATGAAAAATATTGAGCGCCCTATAAAACATGCGTTTTTAATTTTACGCAATAGCGAAAAGACAATATGTTCTGGATTTGCAAGAATGAATGCCAATATGCTTCTGCTCCCGCTTCGTCCCTCCGCACAGCCAACACGCTCGGTTCCCAGGTGGGGATAATGATATGGTGGGTGAAACGATCGAATATTCACATTTCCATATTAAATAAACAACGTGCATGTCTACTTATGGGCAGATCTTTTATATGATTTTCGAAGACAGGTCAAAAAATGGCGAGAATATTTTGATGAACGGTCATTGAGCAAAGGTATATGGTATAAAACCATTCAATGTGAACCGCCTCATTGCCCATGGTTCGATGAGAAATACCTAAACAGATGGCGAGTAGTAACAACTTTGAGGCTCCGCTCCGGACACATTCCATCTAAAAAGTTTGCTTTTCTGATGAGGAAAGCCGAATCACCAAATTGTCCTGAATGTGATGTTGTAGAGGATGTACAACATGTATTGATGGAATGTGTCCGAAGCGAGGCCCAAAGAATTGTGATGCTGCCTCTGATTAAGAATAATATCGGAGTTTGCAACAGCATCCTGGCCAACCCAAACAACTCGTGCAAACTCTATAAATATTGTATAAGTTAGAGATAGAAAAAAAATATATATGTAAAGTTTTTCCCACAGGGGTGACATAGTCAGAAATGACTAAACCCCTTAATAAAGATAAAAAACAGGTCATTAATGAGGCAGCTTCTACGCTTGTTTTTTTTAAACTTTCCTCTCCTGACCATCTTGTAGGTATCACAAATTATACAAAATTAGAAGCCGAGGACGGTTTATTTTGAACACGAATGAAAAACAAATAGGTTTTGATCCGGACTTATTTTATTATATTCTAATAGATTAATTACTACACTATACATATACTCGTATATGGTCCGCAGTGAGAAGAATAGGGTCTAAAATCCACGTACATCTTCGTACCGATGGCGGTGGAGACGACGGGTGTGTGGGGCTCAGAGGCGAAGGAGTTATACTTGCTTTGGGGCAGCGTGTGAGGGAGTGCACAGGCGACCCCGTGCGGAGTCGTGGCTGGTGCAGCGCATCTCGCTGGCGTTGGGTACTTTCCAGCCGGGTACGACTGTGGGTGGGTTATTTGACTAACTAGGATTTTTTTAAATTCACTATTTGTACTTCCAATCATTGTTTATTTACGTAAAGTGAAATTGACATTAATTCTAATATTTTGAATTGTATGAATAAATATACATTGGGCCCGATTCTGAAGGCATACATTTAAAATTTGACAGCGCTAAAATTGTTTTCGTCTAAATTCATAATACTGTGTGACAAGGATAGCAACAGTTTTAGTGATGTCAAATTTTAACGTTATGCCTTCAGAATCGGGCCCATTGTGTCAGTAAATACAATTAAATAAATAAAAGTTCTACTTCCATATCTACCAATAGATGTACGACCATGATTCCAAAAACACTGGAGATTAGAATATCGGGTAGAAATCAGATCTGAATTTAACCAGGCCTGTCTCACTCCATACTTTAGCCACAAAAATGTACCTACGCGATGAGGCCCCGATTGCCGGGGCCCACAGAAATCCTATCAAGATAGAGCTGTTATAGCCACTTGTTTACTTTAGTCTCGCACGTACAGACACACCATTTATGCCTCCCGGTCACGTTTATAGTGAGGAGAAATAGTTACGCAGTTAGAAATCGCAATATGGCACTTTTGTATATTTCATTCCTGATTAATAGTCCTATGAAAACCAACGCTATTTACGTCTCGGTAACATATACATGAAAGGGTCACCAGCAGCAAAAATAGGTTTGTATTACCAAGTAAACTTTGCGGTCCACTTAGGAACACCATCTATTGTGTATTTTGTTTTCGAGACGCAAATGCGTTTGTTTTCATAGGACTATTAATCTGGAATGAAATATAGATGTTTTTGTCGATGTTTACCCGACCTTGACTCCGCGCGAAACGAGTAACCGTTTGTGCAATTGCACATCGTTGGCACGCGTGTTACATCTACTTCACCATTCTATCTCGATAGGATTTCTATGCCGGGGCCAATAGGTGTCGCGAGAGTGATAAGTCAAGTTTGGGGGCACCCAAACACTTTTTAAAATATATAAACACATGAAGTTTACATTTTATTTATTAGATATCATAATTTAAAACGATATATAGGTACATTCATCATCATCATCAGGTTATTTCTGTCTCCACTGCAGAAGTACAACCCTCTCTCATCAGCCGGAGACAGACGGAGGATTTGGCCTAGCTTTAGCTGGCCTAGATTTAGCCAGACGGGTTGGGGAGGCCTGATTGATGTTTTATAATGTATTCCCTTAGTCGCCTTGTAAGACATCCACGGGAAGAGTTGGAGTGGTCCTATTCTACTCTACCGGAAACCACATGGCACTTATATAGGTACATTAATACGAGTAAAAACAATCAGAATACTTTGTATACAGTAATCCGTACAGAGTAGGCAGAAAGAGTATTTTTATACATAATAGTCGTTACGGCTGCATACAGTGCCTGACGACTTAATAAAACTTTAATAGCTTAGTCAAAGTAAAACAAGTTTCAGGCACTTGTTTCTTGTCGTGTGTATGAATAGTATTAGGTGTGTACGTTTTGTAGTTAGTAGCGACCCTCTGATGGGCCAGGGTGATCATATGCAGCAGGTCCCATTCCTTGTGGTGCTCCTTTACCGCGTGGCAGAGCTCTTGGACCATCCACGAGCCTCTGTTGTCTCGGTAGCTTATGTAGTCTGGAAAGATTCAAATTGAAATAATTTATTATTTCACTCGCGTGGACTACAGCTCCCGCTCCCACACTCACCCCCACTACACCTCCAAATGTAGTGCAAACTCTTCGCAATCTGAATAGAAACCGAACATTAAAATTATGCTTCTTTGTTATATTGCATACTAACCTTACCTACTAATGCATTTGAGAACTAAAATGACCATATCTTTTGATTGAGTAACCCGATTTCGATCAAGTAAAGCCTATACAGAGGAAACTGTCGTGCTATTTTCTAAAATACAGTTTACAGTTCACAGAAGTGAGTTCTATTGTTCACCTCACTTCGATAGTGCTCTGGAATGTTTACAGAATGCCAATGGATTAGGTTTTAAAGTGAGTGAAGTCACTTGGGTGAGACTCGCAGGTGAGTTTGCATTTTAGAGAATAGCACTACTGCACGCTGATTGGCCTGGTCCAGGCGGGGCCTACTCTGTTAACATTAATCTAAAAGTCAGAATCGAACTCACGAGTAGTGAGTTTTTTTGCCTCAAGTCTATAACGTCCAGTCTTAAAGCCAACGAAGCGGATAATAAAAGACAAATGCTTAATGATGCAAATCCTGCTCATCGACCAAGTCTACAGTATCTAGTCCTTACCCTCCACCGTGGAGCGCATGACCAGAAAATCTGCCTGCGATGGTGTCACGAAGGCCTCATTGCTCTGGTCCCCGTCGAAGCAGACGGTCACGCCTGCGTCCGTTTCTTTGCCTCGACATGCCTGCAATGAAACAATTACCCTGTTAACTAAGTCGATAATGGAACATGTTTTCATAGTAACTCCTTTGACCTTTCCAACCTTGCGATTATACCGTGCCGTGTGGTTTCCGGTAGAGTAGAATAGGACCACTCCAACTCTTCCCGTGGATGTCGTTCAAGGCGACTAAGGGAATATATTATAAAACATCAATCAGGCCTCCCCGTCTGGCCAGCGTGGGGAGTGTAGGCCAAATCCTCCGTCTGTCTCCGGCAGATGAGAGAGGGTTGTGCTCCTGCATTGGAGACAAAAATAACCTGATGATGATGATGATGATTATACGGGCCAATTCCATTACGAATGGTTGCGTCGCTCGATCGTTTCACGTTTCCACCTTTTGGGGCGTTACACACATCACACTTACTTCGCCGTCGTCGGTAAGGTCAACTAATCGTCTCTTATGCCAAGCCCTCGATTAGTCTAGAACTAACAAGATACCCAAAGTACGTATCTATTAAACCATTCCAGCTTTTTACGGCGTTTTCCTGGTACAGTCCGCAGTGTCGCTCAGTATCTTGTCTCGAAGCCTTCCCCTTAACATCAGTGGTTTGTCAGTATTTTGTATGACGCAGCTGCCACTTTGCATTATTGACCAAGTACAGCTTCAATTTCCTGCCAATAACACTCCTGCTGCTCTGGAGCCTTCTAGCTTCAACTGCGTTTTACTTCTTAAAAAAGAGAGTACATAAAGGAGGAGGCCGAAGGCGGCTTCCATATAGTTCCAAGTGTGCGGTTTATGCGCTAAAGCATCGACATGAAGTATACTCACTTGGACAAAGAATAATTTGGGCTTGTTAGCGAGGGTGGTGTTTTTCTCGAACAACCTGATGACGTCTCTCAGCTCGTAGGTTCTATCCGCTGCGTACAGTTCACCGTTCGCCGAGCCGTGGGTCAGAATGATGACGCACAAACACGACAACGCGCTGTAGTCTGTTTGGAGCACTGGAATTACAGAACATTCTGATCAGTAGTGCCCGTCTTATTTATATTTAAGTTAAATCTTCGTCACGTAGTATTCACAGGAGCTGTATTTTTTTTTAAACAAGGTCTTGTCGCTCAAGTCATATATTGTAAAAAAAAAAATTTTTTGACCGTCGAATTTCGATCGCCAGGTACGATTTGGTTACCAAATGAGACGAAGGGTTAGCGCCCAGCGCTGACACACTGGTGGCAACACTGACGCTAACCGCTCGCACGGCAGTGTGCCTAGTATTGGCTATTTGTAGCCAAAGGGCGATTTTTAATAAAGACTATTAAAATACTACGCGAAAACGGGAGGAAGGGGTCTGGGACATATATTACAGGTGTTCAATAGTTGTCAAGAAGCTTATGATCCATCTTGCATGGGGGCCATAGCTCTTGCGATAAATGTAGCCTATCCACAGCCACTTCAGCTTGCAAATCCTGTCAGTATAAAGGTACTTACTGCTGATAAAAATATTCCAAATGTCTACATAGTCTTTATCACAATGGACCGTGATATTGAATCCGAGCAGGTCTCCAAATACACTCTTGATGTAACTCACGTCTTCGTTTGTACCTTCTCTAGTCTGAGGTGCTTTGTTTCTGAAAAGTTTATTCTTATAAATAAAACATAAATAAATAAATAAATAAAAATAGCCTTTATTTGGCCGTGTGGTTTCCGGCTTAGAATAGGGCCACCCCTATCCTTCCCGTGGGTGTAGTCAAGACGACTAAGGGATTGCACCAAGGACCGGGCAGAAGGGTTCTCCTTTGTATATTAAGATAGGTACTGCGATCACCAATCAGCCTGCCAAGCATGGTGAATGTGGCAAATCCCCCAACGGACAGTCCACCAAAAGTGGCATTCTATTGGGGAGGCTTATGTTCAGCAGTGGACGTATTTAAGCTGATCATGACTCTATTGGGCTTATAAATATGTTTTATATTGTCGGTCTTTTAGTAAAAGGGCTAATATCCAATTGCATTAATTCAGCAAGATCAACCATTTTACAAATGACTTAAGGACGAATACACCATTACAACATTAGCATATAGCATTAGTGGGGTGGAGACCTGGCGTCCTTGGAATACAGGGTTTCCCTAAGTCCAAGCGTCAGTCTCCACAACAATCTTCCTTGCTATTTGACGCCTAATTAAGCCTTTAATACTTTTGTAAAGATTGCTTGGAGAAAATAAATAAATAAAATATAAATAAATAAATATTCGCCCGTTTGTCGAAAGACCGACGATGTACAGACTTACTTGAAAAACTTAGTAGGCTTGTATTTGTAATGGTTGAATATGACGAGGTGCTTCTCTCCAGACAAGTCATAATACAGGTCTTCGGGTCTGTGACGAACTTTAGGCGGCTGCTGTGGGGCACCCGGGATGGTATCGCCAGGAACGCTATAAATAATATTTCTGTTATTTTTTATCGGTTCTGCAGGCTTTATTTATAACTAGCTGTGCCCGCGGTCCTGCTCGCGTGGACTACTCACTCTCAATCCAACTACGACTCTGACCCCTGACCCTGATGTCCACGCTCACGCCCACACCCATTCCTGCTCTCACTCCCACGCCGCCTACTACCGCTCCAAAAGTATTCCAAACGCATCGCAATCTGAATTGCACCGAACATTGTAATGTATTTGAAAACTAAAAAATCCCTTAACTTTTGATTGAGTAAGCGGACTGCCATGAAGTAAACACCAAATATTACTCCGAGTCAAGCCCTATGTTTCTATGAAAAGTTCATAAAAATCGGTTCAGAGTTTTTACGTGATGCGTGAACAAACTAACACACAAACAGACAAAAAATTCAAAAATGATTGAAATGTGTTCTTAGACCTTACTTAAGAGACTTATTTGTACTTGTATCTGTACTTTGTATACTTTGTTGTTGTTGCAAGACCTTCAATGTAGACACGCGTAGTTTACGTGTTTATTTATTAGATGTACACGTTTACAAGGTTTTGCCTTCATTAATATACAGACAAAACGTGTACATCTAATAACGAAAGAAAAGGTTTTCTTAATAGTGGGACGTGTAGTGTAGTCTAACTATTAATATCATTTATTGTGCTAGAAATAAATAAGCAGAACTGTTTTTTTAAACAGAACAAGTAAACAGAAATATAATACACGCGAACAGAACTTCAACGTCCGACCGATCTGTCCGGGGTCCCACACTCTCTACCACCCGAGCTAACGTTATCATATCAGCCCTTAGACATAAGCCTTCCCTAATGAACGCCATTACACCCGGTCTTCCGGCCTCCGCACCCAACCGCTTCCGACCTTCCTCAGGTCGTCGGCCCATCAGGCGGCAGGGCGTCCCAACCTGCGCGTGCCGATCCGCGGTCTCCACTCCACAACTCGTAGGGGAAATTTTTTTTTGGTAGGGAAAGAAATTCGCCGTCCTTCATTCGGTCAGTGATCACTGATTACCAACCTTCTAGCCCAGGGTTAGGGTATATAAATCTATGAAAAGTGTAGTCTAGCAGTGGTTCTATAATACGCTGTTAGTTAAGAAGGGAGAGGTTTACATTCATGAAGGCGTATACGTATGTGTACATATATGTGTATAGGGACATCCCCCTTACATCACCGGACTACCGGGAGTGATGAGGGACTTCATCCTTATGTAATAGACATACCAGTATCTCGCATGAAGCGTTTTGCTCCCTCGTTCATAATGCGAACTGCTGAGGAATGGAACTCCCTGTCAGCTTCGGTATTTCCGGACAAGTACAATTTGGATCTTTTTAAAGGAAGAGTGAATCTTCTGGGTAAGCTCCACCTTAGTCCTCATCATCCCTTAGCATCAGGTGAGACTGGGGTCAAGCGCAAACCCATCAACAATAAAAAATGTGTGCTTGCATCTAAATAATATTCAATAAACAATTTTGCAATGTTTTAGCTGCAACTTAGATCACACAATGTCTGTTTGCTATCGTCTATCACTGATAATTGATTAAAAAGAAGTCCCTACATGTAATTTAAGTAGATCTTTGTTTATTTTATAAAACGTTCATAAATCATTGATGGTTGCACTCATAAGCATCATCTTTTATAATTAACCAACTTCAAAAAAATATTGACACGATTGACTTACATAGGTACATAATGCTCACGCCTTGGTCCCAGAGGGGTAGGCAGAGACGATGTATCGCCACTTTGAGCAATCTAATGTCGCAAAGTGGCTTTTCCTTCGCCCGCTTTTCGCCCCGTGATACTTCTTGACGTGATGTGTTGCGAACAACATCGTAGCCTTGTTGAGGTACCACGATTAGCTAGGGAAATAATTGTCCACCTCATCAGAGCCCCGCATGATTCGGTAAGGCTAATAGTGACTTACATTGTCAGCCTATGGTCTTATTCTGATTCGTAATGAAGAGATCCGACGAAGAACGAAGCCCATCGTCATAGCCGATATAACGAGTTAAAGTGACATTGGGCGGGCCACATCTGTAGTGCTATTCTCTAAAATACTAACTCATGTGCGAGTCTCACTCAAGTGACTTCACTCACTTCGAAACCTAATCCATTGGCATTCTGTAAACATTCCAGAGCACTATCGAAGTGAGATGAACAATAGAATTCACTTCACTTCGACAGTGCTCTGGAATGTTTGTAGAATGCCACTGGATTAGGTTTCAAAGTGAGTGAAGTCACTTGAGTGAGACTCGCAAATGAGTTTTTACTTTAGAGAATAATACTACGATCACGTAGAACCGACAGCTTGGACTGGAGTGGAGACCGCAGATCGGCACGCGCTGAATGGGACGCCCCGCCACAAGATGAACCGACGACCTGAAGAAGGTGGCCGGTAGGCCTGGAAGCGGAGGGCAGAGGACCGGGTGTTTATTAGTTAGTCAGTTCATTGGGGAAGGCCTAAGGCAGCAGTGCACGTATCAGGGCTTACATGATGATGAAATACCACACTAGTTGGAATAAATGAAGACATTTCTTACCTAGCGTTTTCTGCCCTTCTGTTAAAAGGTCTCACGTCCGTCTTTGTCTCCTCCAAAGCCTCATCAGCAGCCCCGATGTTGTCAACTGAGGTTAAATAGTCTTCCTTGCCCTCCATTTTAAAATTAAAAAAACTGTTACGTAATTATTTGTAGTAACTAAACTACAACACTACCCGCTTCTGACTTTATTAGAACTACAATAATAAAAGAAATTATGACCCAAACACGCTCTAGTCCGAAGTTCAGATTATTACTAGTAAATATAAAATGAAACAGCAGCAAATATCGATGAAAATACTACGTCACCGATATAATTCTGCTAAAAGATACCGATGTAAGGACCGCATTGTATGATAAGGCTATTTAGGCATATCATAATACCACAGCAAAAAAATTGATAAGAGATACCCGCAATCGATAAAAAGGTAGGCATTTATCGTATGTATAGGTAAGTAATACGAGTAAGGGTCAGCGCAGACTTGACTGCAAAATGCTCTAGCATCCGCCAAGTCGCCATGAAGAAAAATAATTTTCGCACCTTACGAGGTGTTACTTACGAGTAACCTCAAAGTTTTTACCTGCACGACTGACACTAATTGGTTATTAAATTACATAACAATTGCACATTTTAAAATCATATGTTATCCAAATTAATAACAAATAGTGTCAATCATGAAGGAAAAAACTTTGAGTCACGAAGTGAGAAAATTATATTTCTTCATGGTACGAGGTCTGCCGTGTTGTTTCCGGTAGAGTAGAATAGGACCACTCCAACTCTTCCTGTGGATGTCGTACAAGGCGACTAAGGGAATATATTATAAAACATCAATCAGGCCTCCCCAAGCCGTCTGGCCAGCGCGGGGAGTGCACGCCAAATCCTCCGTCTGTCTCCGGCAGATGAGAGAGGGTTGTGCTCCTGCAGTGGAGACAAAAATAACCTGATGATGATGACGAGGTGTAGGTGGATCGAAGTGGGCCGTTCCCGAGTGTTTTGAGATAATAATGTGTTCTGTTTGTGTCATTTTCTAGTGAAGTGCCCTGCCAGGACTTACAGGAGCATCAATCAATCTTCGATATCCGCAGGTAACAAACTTTAGTAATTTGTCTAAATAGCCGAACCAGTGTAATCAGAACCGGTACCTATTTTTACAGTCCAAATCTGGTGATTCCAAATGTCTATTTGTAGTAGAAATTCAGCGAGTCTAGTCGTGTTGTCACAATATAGGTAATCATGCTGTTTTGAAATATGGCATTGGCATATAGTCTATACCATATTGTATAATCATCATCAGGTCATTTTTGTCTCCACTGCAGGAGCACAACCCTCTCTCATCTGCCGGAGACAGACGGAGGATTTGGCCTACACTCCCCGCGCTGGCCAGACGAGTTGGGGAGGCCTGATTGATGTTTTATAATATATTCCCTTAGTATAATATAGTATATTGTATAATATATCCAAGAAAATATCCAATATATTAGATGGTAGCAATCTATACATATAATAAAAGAGTAGAAAAAACAAAAGAAAAGCGAATCTGTACATTGAAGTTAAAAAAAAAATTTCACTGCCCGGACGTTACTGAAGACCAGTAGAGTCCAAAAATATAATTAAAAAATTTCTTATCTGTCTGTATGTATGTATGTATGTACGGGCTAATCTTGGAAACTGCTGAATAGAATTTGACGGCGTTTTCACTGTTTAATAGCTTTGAGTTCGGGCCTTATACTGGTATAAGTCATATCTCAATAAAATGTCAGGATGCTGATATACAAGTTGACCTCTCATTTCATATCATTTGTATGAAAGTGTAGTTCAACATTACTGGTCGTTGCAAGAACTTGACAGAAAGTGACAGATGTTTTAAAGTTCATTTATAGAATTTTTTTAGCTGATGTATTTCAGGTATTTCCACAAGTCTCGATACAAAAACTTCGCTATTCGATAATTAGTGGCCCTGTTTTAGACCGGTGATCGTCGACAATGTCAATATCGATGCTGTTCAGGAGTACGTCTGCCTAGCACAGACAATATAGTTGGGTATGATCAATTTCAAAAGCTGACAGAAGAATCCAGTTAGGGTGGGCAGTATTCGGAAAACTGCGTCAAGTCTTTACGTCACCTATTCCACAATGTTTAAAGACAAAAATCTTTAATCAGCGCGTCCTGCCTGTCATGATTACAGCGCGGAGACGTGGACACTGATGGTGGGCCTGATCCACAAGATTCAAGTGGCTCTGCGAGCTATAGAGAGGGCAATGCTCGGGGTCTCTATGAGTGATATGATTCGTAATGAGGAGATCCTATGAATAACGAAGGTGACCGACATAGCTGAAAGAATTAGTAAACTGAAATGGCAGGTCACATCTGTCGTAGTACCGAACGGCCGTTGGGGCAGACGGGTTCTAGGGTGGGACGCGACGTCCCACGCGCAGGGTGGGACGCCCTGCCGTCAGGTGGATGGACGACCTGAAGATGGTGGCCGGAAGCGGCTGGATCTGTAGGTCGTTGTGGCATTCATTGGGGAAGACATGTCCAGCAGTTTGACAGACATTTTGTTGTACAGTTAATTGGATATGCAACATAGGAAGGGAATAGGAGGGGAAGGAAGTCGGATGGAAAAGAATAGAGGGAATAGGGTAAGAGAGGAAAGATGAGGGGGCAGTGGTAAATAAAGGGTGTAGGAAGGGGTGGGTTAAGGGAAGGGGGAGAGGTAGGAGTAGGGAGAGGGAAGAGGTGGGGGAAAGGGTTTTCAACGTTGTGGGAAGGGGATGGAGAAGGAAAGAAAGAAAGGGTATGGAAAGGACAAATTTGAGGGGGGGGGGGGGGAAGGAAATATCACCTAATTTGCACAATATTAAAATATATATTTTTTTATTGATTATATGATAATTTTTAATTCATGATAAATGTAAATGTCAACTTTATTTAAAAAAAAGGCGGCCAAGTGTGTCCCCCCCCCCCCCACACACATTTTACCACTTTGGAAGTGTCTCTCGCGCAAACTATTCAGTTTAGAAAAAAATTATATTAGAAACCTCAATATCATTTATGAAGACCTACCCACACGTATGGGTTTGATGAAAAAAAAAATTTTGAGTTCTAAGTATGGGGACCCCCAAAATTTCATGTTTTTTTTTTCTATTTTTGTGTGAAAATCTTAATGCGGTTCACAGAATACATCCACTTATCAAGTTTCAATAGTAAGTTCTTATAGTTTCGGAATAAAGTGGCTGTGACATACGGACGGACAGACAGACAGACATGACGAATCCATAAGGGTTCCGTTTTTTGCCATTTGGCTACGGAAACCTAAAAAACTGTGGTCCAACGGGCGAAACCGCCGCCGGAACGCTAATTTTTACCCGACTTCAAAAAAGGAGGTTCTCAATTGAATCGTATGTTTTTTTTATGTATATTAATATTTTTAATGCATAACCAGATTAATAGATTTCTTTTAGGATTTAGTAACACGTAATACATAAGAATGTGTAATGTTAAGTTGTCCACGCGGACGAAGTTGCGGGCAACAGCTAGTAATAAATAAAATAAAAGGTTACACGCGTTTATATCCACATAAAGCTTCTTGCAGTTTGTATGTAGATATGTATGTATGTAAACGCTTTATTGTACCAAAAATCACAACAACAACAATAATAAAATAGGAATTAAATTAATGTACAAGGGCGGACTTATCCCACTTAGCGATCTCTTCCAGTCAACCTAGTTATGATCAGGACGTGGGATCCGCGGCTCGGCGGATGCTTGGGCAGTTTGCACGCAGGTCTGCGCTGACCCTAAGTCCCATTTACATTTTCGCATTCTGGGAAATCCCCTCGTTTCAGTAAAAACAATGTCATGACTGTCCAAAACTGACTGTCGGAAATAAACCATATTTCTTCATGGCTCAGAAACCTTTGCCTGGAGCAATCCATCAATCACTGAAATTGCAGGCCAGGATTGAACCATTCTATAATAATAATATGTCAGACATTCACACCAATTATCCAGTCCCAAATTAGGCGGAGCCGGTGTTATAGTTACTAGATAACGGATACACATACTTAAATAAATATATAAACATCCAAGACTTGGGTACAAACATTCATATTCATCATACGAATATTTGCCCCTAGCCGGATTCGAACCCGCAACCTCCGGCGTGGCAGTCCGAGAACTACCCGTTCCGCCACGGAGGTCGTCAAAAGCACTAATCATTGCTTACAGTCGTAAGTCTGCTCAAGAAGCTTTAGCACTTAGCAGGATACCTTAGTGAGAGCTCTCACATGACATTGTGGCCCGAACAAACACATGTTCAACCTCAAGCTCCGAACCACAGGAGTGTGCAGGCTCTGTGAGGAAGCAGAGGAAACCCCCATGCACCTCCTGTGCGAGTGTCGCCCATGCGTTAAAAGAAATAAATGGGTAACTACTTGCTTCGCCCTGACGAAGTAAAACAACTCAGTGCTAAAAGCATTGTGCAGAACTGCTGCAAGGCTTAACACGGATCTATAGTATGGTGGCGATCAGAATTGACCAGAAATGGTCGCAGTGATACAAGGTCTAGACTGAGACCTTGAAATAATCTCAACTCGAATTGTAATAATAAAAGAAAGAAAAGAAAGAAAGAAAGAAAAACATTTATTCACTACCACATTTGGCACACACAAAGAAAAAACCAACAAAGCAAGAAAAAGGAAAAAAAAACTTATAAGAACTAGAGAAAACAATTTAAATTTTTTAACATAACGCTGCTGCCTGTCCCTGGTGCCGTTTATTTCTAGTTACATGCTGTTTATCATTAAGCCACCTAGTACCTATATCAGTTTGAATTTTTAGGATATCTTTATTAGTTACGAAATAATCGGCTGGTGACACTTTTCTGTTTCACCCTGTATACAATATTTCAACTTATATAAATTTACATTTTGAATCTAAATATACTCGTGCAAAACCGGGACGATTCGCTAGTTACATACAATTCCATATACCCGTGTCAACTTGTTTTTTTTTTCTCATAACATAATTTTTCATCCACATATTTCACAACAAGAAATCACAGCAATAATCAGAAGTCTATATTTCATTCCAGATTAATAGTCCTATGAAAACCAACGCTATTTACGTCTCGGTAACATATACATGAAAGGGTCACCAGCAGCAAAAATAGGTTTGTATTACCAAGTAAACTTTGCGGTCCACTTAGGAACACCATCTATTGTGTATTTTGTTTTCGAGACGCAAATGCGTTTGTTTTCATAGGACTATTAATCTGGAATGAAATTTATAGTAATTTACTAAACTGATTTCATTAACTCGATCAAAGTAAAAATAAATATTATTCGTAATTCAGTCCTGTTCTTTTTTGTCAATTGTACCTTTAGTCTAATAAATAAAATCGTAAACTTGGCGTGTCTGTACATTGAAGATATTTGCAAAAAAATAAATTGTGGGGTCTAAGGATAAGCAACAGAACACAGTTCGATCGATTTTGAAATTTTTGTCTGTTGGTCTGTTTATCTGTTTGTCTGATTGTCTGTGAGTTTGTGCACGCATCACTTAAAAACTACTGATCGGACTTTGATGGACTTTTCACAGAAACATGGGGTTTAATTTGGTGTAACATATAGGCTTTATTTCATTGCAATCGGTGCAGTCAATCAAAAGTTATGCGAATTTATAGTTTCCGAAAACTCGCATATGCTGCGAGAAGTGTAGGCTGTAAATGCTCGATTGAATTCGTGAGCGGTAGCGGGAGAGCGTATGGTACCTACCAATGTAATGTGAGATTTTGAAAACTATAAATTTTCATAACTTTTGATCGAGTTAGTCGATTACGATGAAAAATCTGGAGCTGGATCTGGAGCCGGACCTTTTGCTAGACCTGGATCTGGAGCTGGAACTGGACCTGGACCTGAAGCGGGATTGAGAGTGAGATTGAGAGTCTGAGTGGAAGTGGGATAGGGAGCGGAAGTGGGAATGAGAGCGGATCCTGTAGTCCACGCGAGCGGAGCCGCGGGCACAGCTAGTATGAAATAAAAACAATCGTCCATATCTTTTAAACGGTAGAAGTACATATTCTAATTTTTGGATATGTGGAACACAAATTTAGGTACAAATTTTATACGTTTAAATATCAACCTTTTGTAGTTTCCGAGATATAGCGTGGCCTGCTGTAGTGACGTCATTTTGGCAGAGCCACAAACAAACCCGAATATCTCGAAAACGGTAAGAGTTAGAGATCTGAATTTTGGATATGTGGAGCACAAATTAGAGTACAAATTTTGATATCTTTTGTAGTTTCTTAGATATAGCGTGGCCTGCTGTAGTGACGTCATTTTGGCAGAGCCACCAATATACCCCTATAACTTTTAAACGACTGAAGTACAAATTCTAATTTTCGAGTACAAAATAGTATATTTTCAGGACAAATTTTCTGCATAGTTAGATTTCAAATCAGAGGCTGTGGCTCTGCCAAAAAGACGCAAGCCTTCCCAAGTAGCAATCAAGAATAGTGATTAAATCTTACATGTCTATACTTTATCTAAAATTGGATTTTGCTAAATCAAAATGGTTTTCGTTAAGTCATTTTATTCTTTAAGACTAAATAGTTTTATACAACCGCTACTTTAGCAAGTTCAGAATACCCAAAACCAAGTTAAGTATTCTCAAAACTATTTTGTATTAAATATGCCTACAGTTAAATCTTAAAATCTTTTTTTTACTGTACTCAGATTATTTGAAGGCTCACTTAAAACAAAATTAATTAATTGGGGAATTGGTTTAGTATTGCAAAGTAAAATTTGATTTTGTAGATAAACTAAAGATAATTGTGACACCAAGTTCTGGAAACTGTCTTTCTGAAGAATATGTTATTCCTTTATTACTCAAATTAATAAGTTTAGAGTAAAAATACATTTAACGGGACGTTTTCATCAAAATAGACCCAAGTACCTAACTGAAAAATTAAAAAAGGTCTGGTGCTTTTCATCGGCAAGTTGTAAAATACAGAAAACTAGCTTTTGCCCGAGACTTCGTCCACGTAGGTTTCAATATTTACATACTACTTTTAACGATTTATTTCGTTTCCGTAGGAATGACATGTTTTTCGGGATAAAAAACTATGTTATGTCCTATTCCAGGACCTAACCTGTATGCCAAGTTTTATCCCGATCCGTCCATTGGTTGAAGCGTGATTGAGTAACAAACATCCAAACTTTCGCATTTATAATATTAGTGGGATTCTCGAGCGAGAGCTGTCATAACGTTTTTCTTATACCTACCTACATACGGAATTTCTCAGTACAATTTTTATTTAGTAGTATACATTTAGTTGCATAATATATTTATTTATCAAATAAAAAAAATATTATTTATAAATTAATAGTTTTTAGTTGCATAAACTCTTTTCCAGCACAAAATAAACAAGAACAATGAAATGATAAACTAAAGATTAACTTAATACTAAAAAGTATTAAGTAGTAATTCACCAATACGGTTTTTTAGTATAAGTTAAGTATAATATCTCTTAACTTGCACTATTTCAAATGTAACTTGTCTTTATTTTTGCTAAACTAGCCTTACAAGTCAGTATTGTCTAAACTCTTACTTCGTTAGGAAAAATTAGATTTAACGCCATTTTGCACTTTAAATGAAAAAAAAAATTATAAATTTTCCGATACCACATCATGAAAAACTAGAACACATTGATATTAAAGTAATTCTAACTTCATTAATAACTCATTTATTTATATAAAATGTAATATTCTGCACTTTATGCCGCAAAATTTTTCATTTGCAATATAATTATTCAAAATTTTATTGTTCTTTTTCCACTATTTTAAAGGCCCGTCTGTTTTATAGCACTATCTATCGATTTTACACGAGAAACAATCATGCGTTTTAAATTTCCAATGCATACAACGACATAATACAGCATTTTCTAGACATTAAAATTAGTTGTTTAACCGCCATTATCATAAGCCTTCATACTGTTTTTGTATTAAGTATAAAAGTTCACCATATTTTCTAAAATATTATTACTTAGAGTAAAAATAGTTTTAAATTTTACTTCATTAAGTTATGATGGAATCTGTGCAATTCAGTATTGATAGTCTTAACTAGGTATTGTAGATATCTTCAAGTCTATTTCTTGGTCTAAAGTCAACCTACAAGATATCTTGAAATCCATTTTATAGGGCTCTGCACAACCACTCTCTTAAGTAGGGTTAAAGTTTGTCTAAACAGTAGTCTTAACTCTGTCTTAAATTTGTCCTAAATGCTGTGCCCATTTGTACTTAACTGTATCTTGAGGGATATCTTCAGGGATATCTTGAGGGACGTAATAGGTTTAGCCAAGACAAGAGCTAGAATACGTCTACTTGCCTTCAAGATATCTACAATACCCTTTTAAGACATTCGATTGCTACTTGGGTTTGATGTGAAACAATGAGCTACGAAAAATTATTTTGATTCATAGTATGAGGTTTGTTACTCCGCATTATACTAAATTCCAACTTGGCCAAATAATTAAGATACACCTGCCTTACTGCTAGAGCCCTCCGCTATAATATAATAGTTACTATTCTTTACCTGCGCTCTCTTCAATCTCCTTATCATTGATCAGTTTTTCAGTCCGTAAGTACTCCAGATGTCCATAGATTTGAGTTATAATGTAAAGATGTATATCCGAACGACATGTTGTATAAACATGTCGGTGTGATACATTATGCGGTCGTACCACGAAGTAAGAAAAACATAATTGAAAGGCAGGATAAAACATGAAAAAATATAACTTTATTGTATCTATTTAAATGAAAATAAGTGCGCTAACAATATTTTATATAAATTTAAAGTATTTGTTACTGTACTTCACTAAAAACACACCTAAAACGAATATTGTATACATACTACTTAACTACTACCTATTTTTATTATTTTATTGTAATTGTGCGAAATCCTACAAAAAATACTTGAAGCTAGTTGTCGCAAAAATAGAAAAGGTCAATTCAATATTTGTGACGGTGGATAGTCACCAAATGCCTGAATATTGGCCTATTATTAAAAAAAACAATAATGGACATTCTAGGTCCCTTTTCGTCCCACTTTTTAAGCCAATGTTGTGTCTGGTTACGAAATGGGAAATTAATTCCCATTCCGTAATCGGTTACGAAATGGGAATTGCAGCGGTGCAATTAAATTAAGAAACAAACAAACAATAGCAGCTTCCTGAATTCATTATTTTTTTAACATTTATTTCTATAACCGTTGAATTTTTTTTAAGAATAATGAATAACATATGAATAATAAGGGTACCACATGGCATTTCCGATATATTCAGTTATCATAATACTATAAAGACATAAGCATAACTAAGCATTAAGAAATAGAAAACTACTAACACTAAACTACAAGTAATAAAAAAGGCCGTCGAGGTTGTCGCACTGGGGCATTGTGCCCAGAAGGCTGGCGACGTTCCCTCTTTGTATGGCCAAACTAATGCGTTGCCTGAGGTACTGGCCAGCCCTCTGGCCACCGGAAGCTTCTATGAGGCGCGAAGACAGCTCGTTTATCAACGTTGTTGCCTCCGGGCCCCAGGGCCCCAGTGTCTCCACCCCGACGGGTATAAATAAGTAGCTGGAGTCGAGGTTGGCGTATTTAAGACGTTTAGCCTACTCCGCCTTTACAGCCGCGGCTCCAGCATTGACTGAGGTGAATTGGATATGGGACGGGGCCAGTGTGTCCAAACAGGTCGCGTCCCATACTAGCGGTCTGCCCAGTTTCCAGGGCCCGATCGTCATGCCGTCGGGCCGTTTGCCATCGGTACGCGAGATGCCGGGAGGCTCTAGCACTGCCGGCAGATTTGCGGTGGCAAGGGCTCTGCGGATGATGCTGTTGAGGGCAGCGTGGCGGGATCTGCGGCCGGCGCTTCGAGCGCATGAGAGGCCGTGGTGGCCTAGCTCGCCAACAGGCTCGCCGCAGACGCATGGATGTGGATGGACAGCCCTGGCGCCCAAACGTAGGCAAACCGTTAAGGACAAAGTATTCTTGTCCAATAAGGTGCCGACGTTCGCCGAAGGGAGAGCCTGCAACCAGGAGCCTGATTCTCTTGCAGAAACTGCTAGAAGACGGGCACGTTCGCTGGGGCTATTGCAGGAGTCTAACAGGTGTTATCATAATTCTATTTATTCTCCTCAATTATTGTTTGAAACAGCATTATGAAACTGGCGGTAAAGCCGCTGTATAAAAAGATACTTTTCTACAGTGAGTGCTCTTTTCAACCTAACTTAGACTCAAAGTTATACACTATTCATACAAATTATTGCATTTAGGCACCTCTAAACTGTGTTAGATTTAAACTTTAACAATTTAGTTAAAGTATAACAAGTTTCAGGCATTTGTTTTTTATATTCACTAGACGTCCTTCTGGAAACAGCCTGATGTGCTAGCGAGATCAAATCCAAGATGGTAAATTCACTGTGGTACCGTTCTATCACCTGGCACAAGTCTTGAATCATCCATGAGCCGAGGAAATTTCGGTGACTTACAAACCCTGAAAATTTAAGCAAAACTGATGAAGTGTTTTGACCACAGGATACATTAACAAGACATAAACCTCCAACTATATTTTACAGATTGTTGTGTTAAATGGGATTTAATTCCTATTTCGTAGTCAGTTACGAAACGTTACCGTTACCGTTATCATCCGTAAGCAGTCAATATGCATTTATGCTCGGGCAACTTGGCCCATAGTTGAATACCTGAGCCTCAAAATATATACATTACATATATCACTTCGTCTTATTTGGTAACCTTTCGTAACTGACTACATAATGGGAAATTAAATCCCATTTAACTCATTATTTTGGAGGTTGTAACGTCTTCGCCGTATATAGTTTCTAAACACTAGGGCTAGAAATCGGGGCTCAAGATTACCTACACTCTGGTGTTTCGTGAGACCCCGGTGTCTACAGGCCAGCTAAAGTCTAGGAACGCCCATTTAATAGTATTTCTTTCCCCAGTCCGACCTCGAACTGGATGTGCTTACTAAATAACCACAATGTCCTAAGACATAACTTAAAACGGAAACTAAATGTCAGTGTTTTGATTTCCTCGTAGACTAGAAAAAGCCTCGTATCGCGTTCGAGAGGTCATAGATTCAAACCCCATACAAATATTTAAGTCATTCGTAAATTAGATATAGAAAGAGAGGAGTGGAGTTTTCGGAGAAAGAAAACACTGTAGGGAAACTTTCATACGCTGTCTTGATAGGTCCTTGTCCAACTGTGGGATGCGTGATTAATGTCTTAGAAAGTACACTGGAATAAAAAAACAATGTTTGATTTGAACGAGATCGTGTTAACCGCGATCAGTCGTCTTAAACAACCTAAAGGCAGCAACGCCGACGACACGGGGACGACGAGGATTAAGGGTCGGACTGGAGAAAGGATCACGGTCGAATGTACGTTCCTGGAGTCTACTAGCTCTAATAACTTTAAGGCCTGCAGCCTCCGGGTTCCCACGAAGCACCAAAGTATATTCCTCAGTCTCGACTTTTGGCTCGAGGGAGAAGTGTTTCGACGCTCAATAGGGAGGCAAAGATATTAAAATTCCTGAAATAGTCTGATGAACTTTGTTACTTAATGTTGTTATGTATGTATTTGGCTATTGGCTAAGTTTCCAGATAATAAATTATTTAGAACGTCTCGTTGGCCTAGTTCCTTGGCCATTGGACTCGAGTGCATGAGGTCGTGGGTTCGATTCCCACTGAGAACAGACAACTTTGTACAAATGGTGCCGGTCTGTATGTTATATTTGTGAATGGTCCAATCCTTGTTTAATTCCCATAACACAGGGGAAAATCCTAGTTTGAAATTAGATAAGTGTACGTTTATGTATAGGTATATGTAATATTTATTATTGTTGTTAACTTCGTACGAGCGCATCAAGGCCTTTTGCGCACTAACTACACGTGTTAACTTGATCATGGTTTGTTTTCAAATATTCATCACAATGATTACTTTAGCTAACATACATCAAACAAGACACAAAACCACTTAGTTCACCAGCATTATTTCAGCGTACCTTCCACAGTAGCCCGCAAGAATACATAGTCAGCGTGCGTAGGTGTTACAGTTCTAAATGTCGGTTTGGCGGCATTAGGTCCATCGTGCGTAATGACACCTTTGTCCCTTTCGCCTCCTCTACATGCCTGAAAAAAAAAGCCTACTAGATGACTACTTAAATGATAAAAGTCCATGGAGTGCTTGATGGCTCAGCATAGGTTGACTTAATGATTGTAATGAATAAGATAAATCAAAGGTAGGTCCCTGTGCCGTTGGGTTTGTTGCCACTTCTTCCCCTCGGTTATACAGGTGGAAGTGGAGTAGTTTTAGGCAGAATTTGACGTCAAAAAGAGAATAATGTATTCCAATTTTGAAAATAAATATTTTGATTTTGATTCTTTTAATAAATCAGATATATCTTAAATCTTATTATGTGGCTGATCCTCATTATGACTCACTTGGATAAAGAACAATTTAGGCTTGTTAACAAGGATAGGGTGTTTTTCGAACAATTCCTGCACTCTCCGAAATTCGTAATACTCATTAGATGCTGCCAGCATGCCGTTTTTATTGCCATGAGTCAAAAACACCATGCATAGACACGAGGTGTTAGTGAAATCATCATCGAGCACTGTAATTACAAAAAATATGTCGTTAACCATATGATTATTTCTAAAAAAAATCTAAAAACTATTCTAAATTATGATCTATTTTACAATAGCAAATTTGCCCGCTTCATTGGCCTAGTGTGGTTTCCGGTAGAGTAGAATAGGAGCACTCCAACTCTTCCCGTGGATGTCGTACAAGTCGACTAAGGGAATACATTATAAAACATCAATCAGGCCTCCCCAACCCGTCTGGCCAGCGCGGGGAGTGTAGGCCAAATCCTCCGTCTGTCTCCGGCAGATGAGAGAGGGTTGTGCTCCTGCAGTGGAGACAAAAATAACCTGATGATGATGATGATGATTGGCCCAGTGGTTTGGTCATTGGACTCGACCGCCAGAGGTCGTGTGCTCCATATCCACTGTTGACAGGCAACTTTGTACCTACAATTGGTAGGTACAAGTTGGTCTCGGCCTGGATGTTATATTTGTAAATTATCTTATCCTTGTTTAATTCCCATAGCACAGGAGAAAGTCCTAGTGTGGAATTAGACAAGTGTATGTACTCGTATATGATATTATAAATCCATATTTATAATAATTATTATTAAGTTGACCACCATTAATTATTTATTTATTTATTTATTTAACTCTTTATTGCACACACACAGATAAAATAAAAAAATAATACATTAAAAGAAACACAAGTACAAAGAGCGAACTTATCTCTGAGAGAGATTTCTTCCAGCAGACCCGCGAGAGAGATATTTGAAATAATAAAGGCAGACATAGTGTGTACGTAAATAAAAAAAAACATATACATACATACACTAATATAAACTATATACCCACTTAAATAGATTATAAACTATACATAGGTATATAAATAAATATTAACCAATAATATATAAATATAATATATATTATTAAATAATAATAATAATATACAAACATTCATAAAATACATATAAGATATGGATTCCAATCCACTAATTTTTGACTAATTTGGAACCCATCTAAGGTTTAATATTACAAGTGGGGCGGCGCTTGGTATGACGTGCAGAGCTAGGGTTGACTCATTATAATGAAAATAAAAAGTTAAGAATATAAAAGTAGTTACTTAGTAAATCAACTTACTTTCGACACGTACCATGGCGTAACTCCAAGACCTCAAAATGCCTAAATCTAAATATTTGACGTTTTGCAATTATCACATCTTCATCCATCAGACATTTTTTTTTAAATAACCCGCCGGGGGACAGGCGTACTAACAGCATTGCTATAATTAAATTAAATTACGTCTTACCTACATTACATATACTTGTCTAATTCCAAACTAGGATTTTCTTCTGTGCGATAGAAATTAAACAAGGGTACAAAGTACAAATCGTACAAAGTTGTCTGTCCCCAGTGGGAATCGAACCCACGACCTCTGGCGCTTGAACCCAATGCCCAAGCCACCAGACAACGAGGCGATTGGCTTGTAAAGGCTCTCTAATATAAAATAGAAAAAAATAATTTTATAGTTACATTCTATAAGTATTGCAAAAATTTCCTGTTTAGTTTTATCGTTGTGCACCTTGACTTTAAATCCGAACTTGTCTCCGAACAAACTCTTGAGACTATTCACATCTCTATGGGTACCATCTCTTTTACATTCGCCGCATCTAATAATCCAAAAAATATTTGTTTATAAATGCTCTTCAACGTCCATCATGATCAGGATCGTAACAACACCGTTTGAAGGCCTTGACAAACTCTAAGACACTACACCAGACAAGAAAAATGTCTATGCGCGTGTCTGATCCGACATAAGGAAAAAATTCTTGTAATATGTATGGTCTCATATAACAACCAATGCGACTGGATTTCTTATAAGACATTTATCATAAGACACAAGAAATTTTCTTATAATGTGCAAAAGGCCTTAGCTCGGGGTCCACAACACACACATTTTCTCTCCCACTTACAACTAGATATTTTCTGGAACTAGACATATTATTTACTAATTTTCACAATTAACGGCTGATCCCGGAATCTATAATAAAAAAGACACACTTCCAATATTTCAAAGTTCCCATTACAATCGAATGATGTATGTGGAGTCTTTCATATCTCATACACATTTATATGATATTAAGTACAAAACAGAAAGCGGGGAATCCCCGTGCGTCACTATTACCAAAGATAATATATTATCTACTTATAACTACCGGATGCTTTCAATAACTCCGCGATATCTTTTTATTGCGAATGACTTCAAGATCTTGATACTTTTTCATTCAGTTTGTGTAGTTTTATAAATTGAATTTATCATCATCAGCCTGGTAACGTCCACTGCTGGTTATAAACATTAGCATCCGGTCTGTGGCTTTCCACAGACAGATGTGCCCTGGTTAGTGGTAGTTCAGCTTGCTAACCCTTTCGGCTACGTCGATAACTCCAGTGCTTCGTTTGATATCCTCATTGTAGAGCATAGCCTTTGCATAGCTCGCTGAGCGAGTTATGGATACATGAATGAGCCCCACATCTCAATGTCGACGTTTCTGCGCCGTAGTTCATCACATTCAGGACCTTCGATGAGGACTTCAGTTCAGCTGACAATCATTTGAACACAAAATAGGATTTGGATAAGCTAAATGTGCATTGCCATTGTGGCAAAGGCATGTAGGACTATGAACATAAAGTTGGGATCTATAACAACAAACCCCTTCCGTAATATATACGTAGGTAGTACACAGTGGATGGTACCGTCAACATTTAGTTAGTATATATATTCATAGAAAGAAACCTTAGCAATTCAAAAGACTTACTTGAATTTGTGCTGGTTAAATATAACCATACGTTTTTCTTTAGACATGTCATAGTACAGGTTACTTGGGTCGATACCTCCTTGGTTAGTACCACCTTGGTTAGTACCACCTTGGTTATTACCACCTTGGTTATTACCACCTTGGTTATTACCACCTTGGTTATTACCACCTTGGTTATTACCACCTTGGTTATTACCACCTTGGTTAATATCACCGGGGTAATTATTATTATCGTAGTTATTACTGTTGCTATGAAAAAATATAAAATAATTAAAACACTATCACCTTTTGCATTTCAATAGGTAAAGAAGAATGGCAGATCCAGTGTCGATTAATAAAAAAAGCGTATGCGAATGAAACTATGTACATTATCTATAGCCGTTTTAGTGGTTTATTTTCTATATTATAATTTTTTTTTATTAAGCGGCAGAAAGAGAATAATGAAAAAATTTATATTTTGTCAAAGTCAAAATCATTTATTGCATATGAGTACACTTGGTACATTTATTCACGTCGTTTTTTTTTATCGACTACCGCTTCCTAGGTGTTAGCGCTGTGAAGAAGAAACGGCGCAACAAACTTCACGCAACACATCTTTTTTTGTTACATATGAAGTAAATATAAGCTATGACAAATATATCATCTTCGTGTATATAAATAAACAAGGTGTTAAAATGTATTTTGATAGTCATCGTACGCTTTCGTAGCGTTTGCAGTCGAGACTCTAGGCCCTTGGAGTAAAGAAGCGCGCGATCTAGTGCACCTATTAGGTTTAAAATTAATAGATATTTCTGGGGAGAAAAATAGCGGGAGGTATATCCAACAGCGCGTAGCCCTAGCCGTCCAGCGGGGAAACGTAGCGAGTGCCCTAGGCACGTTGCAGCACCATTCGCTGGACAAATTAGGCGAAATTTTTTATTTAAATTAGATGTGTTTCATATCTGTTAATTTTCATCTTGTATTTTATACTCATATTCAATAAATTATAATTCTTTTGATAGTTGTAAACAAACAAACCATTACCTTCATAATTCTGCTAACTATTATTATTTGCTATTGAGTGGCAATAGCAAATAATAATAATGACCTGATGATGATGATCATGATGATTATTATTGTGGTGATCAAATAAATGCATTATAGAACATAAATCAGGCCTCCCCAACCCGTCTGGCCAGCGCGGGGAGTGTAGGCCAAATTCTCCGTCTGTCTCCGGCAGATGAGAGAGGTTTGTGCTCCTGCAGTGGAGACAAAAATAACCTGATGATGATGATTGAGTGGCAACTCCACTGCGATGTCAGTGGTTTGCGTTTGGATATTGCTTATATTTACTTCATATGTAACAAAACATTTATTTTTTCATTATTCTCTTTCTGCCGCTTAATAAAAAACAATTATAATATAGAAAATAAACCACTAAAACGGCTCTATATAATGTACATAGTTTCATTCGCATACGCTTCTTTTATTGAGCGACACTGGATCTGCTATTCTTCTTTAAACAATATGTTTACAATACATCATTATCAGCATGCAGAGTCCGCTACTGGACAATAGGCTTCTCCCAAACAGTCACAGGGCGCAGAGCTTGGAGGGGCGCTAAAATTATCTAGGTACTTATTTTACAGGGGCGCAGTTACAGAATTTAGCACAGTCACTGTCACTGTCTTGACTCTATCCGTGGAGGGATACCTTTACCTTACATAAATACCTTTAAAAAATACGAATATTTTTTACTGGCACTCTTCAACACCATCCGTCTGTTACGTAAATTATAGTCTGTACTGTACCTAGTAGGTATATTACATAAAATGTACCTAGCCAGGTAACGTCTATCTTTTGTCTCTCTATGTTGTAACTCAAAATCCGCTAGACCAGTTTTTACTCTCACTCAACGTTTCTAGGAAGATTTAAATGAACCTGTAAAATGTGAGGCTATCAGAAAAAAAAACAGTAAATCAATACCTAACCATTTTGAAATAATAACAATACAATACAATACAATACAAAATTTATTTATTATCTCAACACAAAGATTAAGTACAATTATAATGTATAAAATTAAAATGAGTACAATTTATCTTTTGTGAGAGACTGGTGCCTAAAATAGGATGAACCTGTGAGATCAGGTCACCAGGCTCCCACCCCATGGAATTTTTGCGCATCACTCTGCCATACCAAGCAATTAGATTATAATAACAAAAAGGTTATTTTAAATATGTGATTGGCTCACCCTCGATTTTAATCTGTCCTGATAGGTCATGATGAGGCTGAAGATGGAATGAGAATACCTAGAACGTGACTCTTTAATGAAATTCAGTCAGCCATTTTGTTGCTGCCACACATAGGTACCTAGATTATCTTTCAATTGTAATTTGTCAGGTTTACAAAATTGTATATTTATTTCTCTTTTTGTATTTGTCGTAGCTATGAATAAATATGACCTACTCGTATATTCATTCATTCTATTCATCCGGATAAACATCGGTTGTTTGGTTTAATTTTCAACGGACACATGATCCTGCTTGCTATTATCCAGTTTAATCCTTTGGCTATCTCAAAAAGCATCCAGAGGAAGCCAATTTTGCTGTGCTTTTCTACAGTAACCCTTTATTTTCTAATCCATTCCAAACGAATTTTAATCAGATGATAAGCTATCGCTAGGATCGTTACCGGGTTTAAGAAATGGAGAAATAATTTGGGTTTTCCATGATAATCGGTTTAATCCTTTGGCTATGTCAAAAAGCATCCACATGAAGAATAAATGGTACTACTATCCAGATAAATCCTTTGGCTGTCTCAAAAGACATCCTGAGGAAGAGGAAATGCTACTATTTTGTACTTACAGAATGCCCCACTACAGATTAATTTAACTTAACATACCTTGAGTTTCCAGGTCCGATGTTGAAAGGAGTTACATCAACCTGAGTTCTTTCTGCATCTTCAGCGGTACTAGCACTGTTTCCTGCACTCACATTTTCTACAGCATTTTCCATTTTAAATAAATATGAATTAAAAATTAAGCTGTAATGAAGTTGTTAGTTGTAAAGTAGTAATTGTAATAATACGTATAGAATACAATGACTTATTGCAAGCAATTAATTGAGTGGTTTGATTATGCCAACAGATTTGATTAGAAAAGTGTTAAAAATTGAAAGGACTTAAAGTTATATATGAAAACAAAAAAACTACGTCATGACTGAAATAAAGAGATAAAACACCTATCAAGTGCTAGCTGTTACTATAAGTAGAGGATTCCGTACATTTTCAACTTTCAGTCGTAGACTTTAGGGACCTTGGACCACCATTGCAATGAAATCTCGTTTATTGTAATGTAACAACCTACTTCATATAAAATACTATCCCACCCAACGATCTCTATGTACTACTAGATGGAGCGTTCCTAACAATCGCTCTGTTCCACGCAAGTAGCCACAACTCTTTCACATTCACTTTGAAACTTGTGCAGTTACTACTCAGAACATTTAATTATTTACATTATTTAACCGTAGCGTCAATATTTAGTAATAATTAAATGTTCTGCGTGGTGACTGCACAAGCTTCATTGTGAATGTGAAAGAGTTGTGGCTACTTGGGTGGAACAGAGCGATTGTTTGGAACGCTCCATCTGGTACATAAAGATCGTTGATCCCACCAAAAACAATATTGTTAAAACGGAGCCAAGTTCTCATTGGATAAAGGTTGGACTGACAAAGGTAGGTACTAGATAGGACCGCATCGTACTGGACTCGAGCGCCAGAGGCCGTGGGTTCGATTCCCGTCGGGGACAAACAATTTTGTTGTTCCGGTCTGGATGTTATATTTGTGAATTGTCCAATCCTTGTTTAATTCCCATAGCACAGGAGAAAATCCTAGCATAAGATCAGACAAGTGTATGTATATATTATGTAATATTTATTATTATTATTTACTTATGGAAATCTCATACTTAACTGTACCAAGCGCAAAGAACTTTTCAATATAGGACCTATGTTTTCCACCATATAGGTACTACAAGAATTGAACGTATAAGTCGCGCCTGGATAAACGTGCCAGAGGTAGGGGAGACTGGTACAAAATGATCCCCTTAACGGAAATACAACATTATTCTTAAATTTAAGGAAGTTATGTTTTTTCATTGATGTGTAATGAATCTATGAACCTTTTTCTACAACTGCTAGAACAAAATATTTTAGTGAAGCTATTTTTAAATTATTTTTTAAATTTATTGTAAAACAATAGAAAAGGATCATTTTATACACATCTGTCTGTAAAATGATCCCCCTCTTGGTGAAAAATGATCCCCCTCTCGGTAAATAATAATCCCAAATGAAATTAGCCATTTTATTAAAACAACTTTAATATGTGGTAGTTACATTTTGCTTAACTCTATTTAGTTACAATTTAAATCACATATATAGAAATCTAGATCGTTTTCGTCTACGCCAGCGCATAGGTCATGAGCCCAATTTTTACACTGGTAGCACTGTATCCATCCTTCCCCACTTTTAGATTTTGAATATTTAGAGTTGCAATACATGCACTCAACGTCATTTTCAGCATCATCGTCCGTGTCAGAAAGATCTTGCTTTGATATATTTCTTTTTATGTTTGTTTTTGTTGATTTCTTCTTCTGTTTTGTCTTTTCGTTAGGTTTAGATTTTTTGTTAATTTTATTTTCTTCTCGCTGTTTACGTTTTAGGTCTACTGCTTCTTTACGGTTCTTTTCTTCCTCTAATTCATTTTTATAGGGGCTGCTGGTAAGAATTTTTGTGCCAGTAGTCAGTCTTTTTTTCAGGGACCTTTTCCCAACAATTTTTGGTAGAGGCATTAGATCACGCGGAGATACTACAAAACAATTTGAACAAGAGGCACCTTCATTAATACGCATTTTCAGGGGTGTTCTTAGTTCGGCGGTGGGAGCTTGAGTTTGGGCAAGAACAGGATTCAGCATAGGCTCCAGATCATTAAAAGTAGTTGTTGCAGTAGGCTTTGTTGCGGCAGGCACCAGAATAGGTTCCAGATCTTTGGAGACAGTTACTGAAAATTTTTCGTGACAGTTGTCGGAGATAGTGGCTGCAGTAGCTTCAGATTCAGCCATGACTGGCACTCCATGCGATCTAGCTGCAGTTTTGTATGCTGTACCTTTTTCTACATCTCTCAAGGCTGCTGCCATAGCGTCTACGGTCCAATTCTGACGGTTTGTCTTACGTTTGTATATACGTGGCATCTAAAACAAACGTAAACCAACAAAAAAAAGGTGTTGAGGTAAAATGATCCCGGATCATTTTATACACACCCCACGGAATCGTTTTACCCCAACCAGTATTTTTACATTTCGGATCAAAACATAACCTAACACGAAACAATACGAACCAATACAATGAGGAATTTAATACTCAAACGACAGTGCAATGTTAGTATAACACTGTCAATACTAACAGATACATCTCCATTTATTTTACGGCTATCTAAAAGACCCTTACCTTAGAAAAAAACAACGTATTTCAAATTTTCGATAATAATTCACCGACGACATGGGCAATCGATCCGCCATTACTGCCTGTCCGAACTTCACATCTGTTGGACGTAATGCATTTGTTGTTTCCTAGATGGCGTTAGTAGATTCATAAAAACTATCAGGGATCATTTTAGAATGAGGGATCATTTTGTACCAGTCTCCCCTACTATGCAAGTAGTATCACTTCAAACCCAGATTTACACGAGTAAATCTATATCTGCATATTTCGGGAAGGGGGAGGGGAGGTGGATGTGAAAAGTTGTTCAAGACGGATCGTGTAATCAATGCACGGCGTACTTGCTAGGTAACTGCTTTTTAACTTGACCTAATGCACTAGCGGTGCACTTGGATAAACGTGCGACTAAAGTTGTACTACTACTACCACAGATTACTTAATAGTTACTGCATAACTACTAGGAAAAAAATCTACTACAAAAAGACTCGTTGGTAAGTAGATATTTGGATTATTTATAGCCTAACGACTCAAGTCTCGACTCATAACTTTTTTTACAACACTACCAACACCAGAAGATGGTCTCTTTATAACGACAAATAAATACAAAATTGTTACTATGTTTTAGAAACCCTAATACAATATACCTACAGTGATAAGACAAAATTTAGATATGAGGTATAGGTAGGCTACCATATCACTGATTAATATTCAAAGTATTCATGTTACAACCACAAAGATGCTATTCTAGGAAAGAACGAGGTAGGCATTCGAAAATAGATCAGGGCAATATGATTTTTCCACTTATTGTCATGCATGACCATGACATGAGATAATCCTTGCCAAAAAAGGCACCTAAAATGCTTAGAATGGCCTGTGGACTTAGTCAGTCAAAGAGATGATCACATCTATTCTATACTAGCGGCTCCGCTCACGTGGACTACTCACACTCAATTCCACTTCGCCTACGACTCCGACCCCGACCCCGACGCCCACGCCCGCTTCCACGCCCACTACAGCTCCAAATGTAGTCCTACCTAACTCATCGCAATCCGAATTGCACCGAATATTTTAAATCCACGTCTTGACTGGTTATATTGCATGCTAACTATTTTTTTTTCCAGCAATCTGTCTATAGGACAGTTAGCGAGAGGTGATGATTGTTTATTGGTCTTGGATGGTATACGCCCCTTGACATATATATATATTATTTATTTGCTCATCTATTAAGCAGGTCTTGTGGCGCTCTTCTCTTTAGTCTCTGGAAAGTTGTTTTTGTCCTCATTAATTCTGATGCCAGCTTGTTAGGATGTCTTTGGATTCTCTTCATGTAAGACTTCAGCCTGTCCTTGGTTTCATTGTTTATTGTTGAGATTTTTAAATCTCTGTGTTCTATTATTTGTCACATACCAGGGGGCGCCTACAATCGTACGGAGGGTCTTGGATTGAAATCTCTGTAGTATCTCAAGATTTGAGTTTGAGGCAGTACCCCATAATTTTATCCCATAAGTCCATATTGGCTTGAGTATGCATTTATATAAAAGTTAATTTTTTAAGGAAAGTTGGGATTTCTTATTTAACAACCAGTACAACTTTCTATACTACAGCCCCAGGCATTTTCGTTTTGTAAATATGTGCTTTGTCCATGTTAGGCGTCGGTCTAGGTATACACCTAAGTATCGCACATCATCTGATTGGGGTATGACAATTCCATTCAATTTGACGGGAGGGCACGTTTCTCGTCTGGTGGTAAAGGTTGTCTGTACAAACTTCGTCTCATTTGCCTTTATACGCCAGGCTTTCAGCCATATGGATATGCTGTTAAGGCTCTTCTGTAGCATGTGCGAGGCTTCCATCGGTTGTTTATGTACAGCCAGAGCAGCGGTATCGTCAGCAAATGTACCAACTACTACGCCTACTAATGAACTTGAAAACTAAACCCATAACTTTTGATAGAGTGAGCCAATTGCGATGAAATAAAGACTAAATGTTACTCCGAGTTAAGCCCCATGTTTTTCTATAAACTTCATCATTACTCACAAACAAACGGATAAATATTCCAAAAATTATCTGTATTATATAAAAATATTTAACTTCGTCGCATGTTTCAAAAGAAATTAAAGAATAGGATAAAATATAAAATTTTATTATAAAAGCCTTCTTATTTTCTACTTATCATATTATCACTTCTGATTCAAATCCTTTTACAATAAAATTTATGTCGTCATCCTTGTGAGCTTTTCTTCTGCGCCTGCGCTTATTTCCCGTCCAACTACATGTTTTCAAAGACATTTGCTTAGCGCATCTTTCATACACCATACAAAGACTCATATAAAACTGTAACACTGAAGTAGCACCTTTAAGATACTGCAGCAAGAAACTGGATGGGTCCATTTGGTTTTCTAATTTCAATGCAATATTATATACAAACGTTCCATTGTAGCATTTTGAAATCTTAGTACCTTCAAATGGATATCTGCACAATATGTTTAAACAATTAAATTGCTGCAAACAACACTGGAATTGAGCAAAAGAATGAATCTTTCTTACATTATAGCTTTTTGGCTTCTTTCTAATACTATCATCTAATTCAAAATGTTTTAAAAGAACACCAGCAGCTGTCAAACAGTCTTCATATTGGACTTTGTTTTTGTTTAGAAACAGTTCATCATCATCTACACATGAGACATGCTCTCTTTTCTTTAACTCCTCAAGTTTCTTAGAGTATTTATTATTGAAGTGATTGTGACCTCTGAAGGCACCAGTTTTTTCATCGATTACTTCCAACATTAGGTAACAAATAAACAAACTATGCACATGAGACAATGTTACATTACAATTGGCTATCCACCACAAAATTGATATCATATGCAATCGGTAATTAGCTGGTAATAATTCTAAAACAGCCAAGTCTAAAGATGGTAGCTTTTGTGCAATAAAATGGTGGAAACATAAATGTAATTGCTCAGAAGACAATTCGTAAAAAGGTGTTTCCAAAAGTCTAGGTGTAGCATAATCTAGTCCGATTAACAATCTTTTGTAGGAAGAATCTTTTTCTCTGCTAACATAAGTAAAAGTTTCATGACTAAAGTCAGTAAGAATATCAAAAGAATATCTTAATATAGGTAGTGTACAGATGAATGAATCTTCATCAGTGTAGTCCTCAGCCTGAGGTGAACAGAATTTTAAATGATGTGTGTACAGGTTTATATAGGACTGTGGTATATATTCATGACGAATTCCATTAACTAACCAGTCTGGGAGATCTAGAATTTGATCATTGTCTATGGCACTAACATCATCTTCGGATAAGCTTTCATTATTATCATTTGGTGATTCTTCACCATCATTTGATGAATCATTTTCGGATTCAACATCAGAACCATCCTTTTCAACATCAGGCATCTGCAAGTCTACTTCTGTTGGAACTGCATCATCATTTATATCAAAATATTTAAGTGACTGGCAGTGTGTTCTGTTATATCCTGAGACACTCTTTTTGATAATGACAAAAACTTTATCTTTTTGATTTTTCTTTAGCCGGCCCAGTATCTTTGCAATTGCAGAGTCCAGTGTCTCATTCTGCAGCCATTTAAACAAAGCATGAATACATCTTTGCTGATCATTTTTCTTCTTTTTAATTTTAGGCAATTTCAGCTGAGAGAAGAACTTATTGAACACCCGTTTCTCAACAAAATCATTGCCCAGGAGTGTTGCTAATAAGGGTAACATATCTTCCTTTAGACATCCAAAATGATCTGTTAAATGTGCAACTCTGTAAATTCTGCATTCTATGGCATAAATTCTGTTACCATTTTCTTCAAGCGGCTTCGGTTTTGACTCCAGAGTATTGAAAGGTACATACAACACATTGTAAATAAAGAAATCTGAATCGTAGCTCAGTACGGGACAGTTTAGATGTCTCGCCATTGCTGCAATTTCATCGTCTGCCTCGAATTCACAAATTGTAAAACGAATTTTCATATCTAATAGCACCTCTTTAAATACTTCTCTAAGTAATAAAGGAAAGATTTGTAGATTGCCTTGTGTGACAGGGTCTAGCCTTGACGCACCGTTGATTTTCGATCTAAGACGACTGTAAGCAGTTTTCAGTTTCCTGGTCTCGTAACTGCCGTCGAAAAGCACAAATGGGGTTATGTTACATTTTCGCAGATTTTTCAAAAAGTTTCTGGTGTAAGAAGCGAACTTATCATAATCGCCTCCGAAGGCAGAGAACAAGTTCGAGGCCCTGTACAGCTGAGCGCACAGGCTGTGGCCGTCGACGACCAGATTTGAGTCGTGAAGAAAGAACTGATGTAGGAATGCATCTTGGTTATAATTTATGTAGGTAGTCAAACCTCGAACTCCCATTATGGATCATGCAATTTCCCAAAATAGTCACTGATGATAAAGGAGTAAATAGCATTTACAAACAAATCGCCAACAAAAACATTTCTGTTTTGAGGTTGTCTATGAACATTTTATGAAGGATTTTGGACTTTTTTTCAATGTAATGTCAAGAAAGTTTTGTTATTGCAGGGTGTAAGAATTTGAGCTAGTAAACATTCACTGAAATAAAATCGATATTTATATTAATAACACAACGTACTATCAGAAATTAACACGCAATTAAAACATTTTAATGAAAGTCAAATTATTGTTTAGATATTTTATATTTTGTTTCTATAGTTCAATGAATGTTTCCAATCAAAACAAAACGCACGAGATTTCGTTTTGGCAGATCACGGCAGATGCGTTCGGAATACATAAAGTCAACAAGCCTATTAATACTTTAAGTTAATATTTAGTTTGTTATTACATAAACACACAAAACACTTATTTCCATTGTACTTTTATTTTGTTTATCTTTCCAAAAGTATATAACTACTGTTTTTTTTTACTAGTTATATACATCTTATCTTGTAAAACTTACCACATTAAACATACTCAGAACAGACCTTGTTTGACAATTACCTCCATTCATACATCCCTCCCCTTGCCCTTCATTCCTCCCTATTTTTCGTCGATAACGTACCGGTCCGGTGCATGTAGAAGAATAAAACACGTGTTTTCATTGAAAAAGCGTTTATTCCATCATAAACCCCATAACAATTCAATTTCTACTGTTCTTTGAAGCGGTTTGTTATATATTCTACGTCTATATATATCTAGTAAGTAGAAAATCTAGTAAAGTACGCCACATTGCAACGTGTGTGATATTATTGAAAATGTCGCTTAAAATTTACAGCCCAGCAGAAATGACTGAGGAAAAGGAAGTCGCAACTGATGCCAATGGCCAGGAGAAGATCGACAACAATGCAGATGATGAGTCTGAGCTGGAAAGTGAGATTATCCGTCAAGTGGAGTATTACTTCGGTAAGTCATGGTGATTTCAAACCTAAAAATACTTTTGTACAACAATGTTGCGTGTGACCTCATTATTTGTTAAACAAATGACTACACACTCAACTATCATGGGGTTCAAATATTATTCAAAGGGTCTTTACAAACAATCACTATGTAGCAAGTCATTTTTGAAATTAGAGGTTCCATGTAGGAATCCATTAGTTTTTTTATCAGTTAAAGGTTGCGAGGAGCACAGCAACAAACTTGTTGGTTGCTGTAGAAGACATGTTGCTAGAGCCAAATTGTACTAAATGTTTATTAATATTTTTCTTAGTGCCTTTCATACACTCAGACACCAGTTTCATCCAAAAATTTAGCTTATGCACTCTGAACCTCTGTCCATGCTCTAGGTATAGGTTAAGGGGTGCAGTCTTTGGGTGTATTAGCCTAAAGCGGCTTCATACATGGGAGAACCTATTCACATAAAAAAAAAGTTATACAAATAAAGGCAGTCTAACAATGGGAAGGCGCTCCTAACATGCCATCTGATCAATATCAAAATAACTGCTTATGGTCTAAAGACCGATCGCATGTTGGCCACAGAATTTGAAAAAAAAAAGTGTAATGTCAACAAAAAGTCTCCGTACAGACAAATATTTTATTAATATCATGTCAATTGCACTTGTACATGCTTACAAACATATACAAAGATAGAGGGTATGAAATGGAACAATATGAAAGAATACTAAGTTACATTTATCTCCAGCAACAAGTGTTCTGCCTGCCACTTCTCTCAATGCTCTTTGCAACCTTATTCATGATTTTCAATATGAAAATGGCCAATATGATTCATACTTATGTTTCATTGGTGTATTTTATAAAATATATAAAGTTACCCCACTTTCATAATTAGTGAACTATTGAATACCTCCCAGCCTTATCAACCTTGACCATAATTAAAACATCAAGCTTTCTGGTGAGATCTCACCAGAGTATGATTTCTCTTGTATTTAATTTTCCTTAAAAATATATATTATGGATTTTGATGTATGAAATAACTGCCTATGAAAATTTATATTGTGTTGGAAACTTAAATAAAAGTGGGTAGTCCTGTTTGTTCCAAATTGTCATTTGTTAAAGATACTTTCTATCAGTTTAGTGAGGATGTGAATCACAATATTAATTGGTGACTAGCACTAGTTGTGCCCTGTTTTTTTAAAGTCATGCTGGACTTTATTTCCAGGGCAGTAAAACCCATTAATTATAAAGCAGTACTATTAATGAATTTCAGGTGATGTGAACTTGGTACGTGATAAGTTCCTCCGTGAGCAAGTGAAGCTGGATGATGGCTGGGTACCATTCGATGTGCTTATCAGCTTCAACCGTCTCGCTAAGCTCTCTACTGATTGTGATGTCATAGCTGCTGCTTTGAACAAAGCCACTTCTGGGTTACTTGAGGTTTGTACATATTTATTCCTACCATCTATTACCTGATATTATTAACCCATGGTAACAAAAATGCAGTATATGTACCAATTATATACTTGTACTAGTTCTATGTAATTTAATTTATTTAAAATGCAATTCTCTTGATCGTCTGCTAAGATTGTCAGAATGATGAAGTCTGCTTTATGTTTAAAAAGTGAATGTCAATGAATTTATTAATATGAATTCTCCGAGAGTTTTATTGCATAAACAAGCCATTTTAGGGTTAAGGTTTAAATACAAAGAATATACATATGTAGAACTAGTACTATAAGAGTTGTATAGAGCACCATATCAAATTTTCAACAAGATAAAAAATACCCTATGTGTTAAGTAAGACATGATATAATCTATTGATGTATGAAGTTCCAAAAAAACACAGATAAAAAGAAAATTAGCAAGTCAACTGCTGATATGGAAACATCCGATCTAAGCTGCCTTCCATTAACAATAAAATAAATAAACTTTTATACATTATAATAATACATTTCATTTTCCACACCTCAGGTATCTGAAGACAACAAGAAAGTACGAAGAAATCCTGAGATGCCTGTACCAGAGATGAATGAGGAACGTCGCAAGGAGATACAGGCTCGTACGGTCTACGCCAAGGGTTTTGC
Source organism: Esperia sulphurella (assembly GCA_947086405.1). Taxonomy (NCBI): domain Eukaryota; kingdom Metazoa; phylum Arthropoda; class Insecta; order Lepidoptera; family Oecophoridae; genus Esperia; species Esperia sulphurella. The sequence goes on from OX352258.1 coordinate 16,405,190, forward strand.
CAAGGATGCCCAGCTGGATGACTTGCTAAAGTTCTTCAAGGAGCAAGGGGATGTGGAGAATGTCATCATGAGGAGATATATTGACAGGCAAACGAAGAAGAGAATGTTCAAGGGATCCGTGTTTGCTACATTCAAGACTAAGGAACTGGTAAGTTTGGATAAAAGCTTTGTCCTCATATCAAATTGTATTGCAGATGGACAAAGTTAACAAAATAGTTAATGCACACCACTACTATATGCTTAAGAATCACTTTGTAACACGAACCAAAAAAATTTTTCTTGTAAATCAAAGCCGGTTGATTCTTCCATATCAGCATGTGACAATGAATGGGGAGTAGGGTCATAAAGAAAATTAAGGATGTCCTCAAAGGTTTTGTTGCAACTCCTTTGACTTACGGGGCCATTATTGTTTTCTATAAGATGATCTAGCCAGTGCCAATAGTGACAGAGTAACTAGGTATCCTTAATCCACAATAGTTTATAGTTACTGCAGTCCATAATCGTGTCGTATTCGCTCGCGGTTCACTGAGTCGAGCCAGCGGCCGCCAAGGTACGGGACAACAGGATAGTTTCATATTACAATGAGATTGTAGGTACTGGGTGACCACACATTGTCAAAAGTAGACTTGCTTTGCTTTAAAAATTGGTCTTAGTCTGAAACATGTTTATATTTCATTCCAGATTAATAGTCCTATGAAAACAAACGCATTTGCGTCTCGAAAACAAAATACACAATAGATGGTGTTCCTAAGTGGACTGCAAAGTTTACATGGTAATACAAACCTGTTTTTGCTGCTGGTGACCCTTTCATGTATATGTTACCGAGACGTAAATAGCGTTGGTTTTCATAGGACTATTAATCTGGAATGAAATATATTGATGTACATACAACAGATTCCGTCAAATTGTTCCATTCGTTGTTACTAGGAAAATTTGGAGGGTGTAATAGGGGAGATAAAATCAATCAATCAAATAATCTTTATTGTGCACCAATATGTATAAAATTAGATGGATGAATTTAGGGATGCTACATATCTATGCTAAATTTCAGGCAGAAAAGTTCATAAAGACCAAAGACCTGAAGTATGGAGAGAATGAGCTGCTGCTGCTCTGGCAGGAGGAGTACCTGCAGAAGAAGCAAGAGGAGTATGCAGAGAAGAAGGAGAAGAAAGATAAGAAAACTAAGGATAAGGATGCCACTAATGTATGTTTATTCTTTAGCTAGAACAAAGATAATATATACTAGAGTAAGATAAGCAATCCCCGAACAAAAAGTGTAAATCCAAAATTGGTAGCATAAACTTAGATGGCGCATTTGCTATCCAATTCTAAAAGTATTATCTAAAATCCGCACGGCGCTGGTGTGTTTAGTGCACTGTTTCTAGTTATGGCGAAGGTAAAAAGTGGTAACACTACCCGTCGCTAGATGTCATTACATGTAATCACCTAATGAGTTCATGAACGTGTTACGTAACAGATGGCGCTAATACGAAACTAGTTACAATCTGTCGCAACTTTCATAGTAACAACAGTTATATGAAACGAACTAATGGCAGTTATACCTGTCTTGCTTTAACATATATACTTCTCATTCACACCCCTAGCCGCCATGTTTCTTATTGCAGTGTTGTTCTTTGATTTTCTTTTTAACCGACTTCAAAAAAGGAGGAGGTTCTCAGGTCGACAGTATGTTTTTTTTAGTATGTTACGCGATTACTTCGCCAATTCTGAATGGATTTTGATGTTTCTTTTTTTGTTTGGTAGGTTATACTTCAGAGGTGATCCCATATAAATTTTATCGAAATGGAGGAAATGGGCTGGCGAGATTTTATCTCAAATAACCAAATGTATTTTTTTCAGTACTTTCTGATCCTATTTCTTTCAAATCCGATCCATAAATTCCTTTAATGAGTCATTAATATTACATGTAGGTATATACATCTCTGTGTTATGGAAACAAAGTACCTAAGGAAAGGACAATTCAATATAACATCCAGACTCGAACCAACTTGTACAAATTATATAAAGTTCCCTGCCCCCAGTGAGAATCACGAGTCCTGACTCACTCACTCTAGTACATAAATATTATCTTTACTACAACGATCTCTATGTACTACTAGATGGAGCGTTCCAAACAATCGCTCTGTTCCACGCAAGTAGCCACAACTTTTTTTCAATATTTAGTAAATAATTAAATGTTCTGCGTAGCAACTGCACAAGTTTCATTGTGAATGTGAAAGAGTTGTGGCTACTTGCGTGGAACAGAGCGATTGTTTGGAACGCTCCATCTAGTAGTACCTACATAGAGATCGTTGCTTTACTATGACCTGTAAACTTGTTTTTCTTATCTTCTAGGTAACTAAAATTGAAATACAATCGCAATTGCACAGTGCTCTGGTAAATCAAGCCGAGGTAGATATCTAGACATTCAAACAGGTCACTGACCTGAGGTCAGCTGTTCTTTCTCGTTCCATTTGTTTTTCACAGTTGCGAAATATGTTATGTTTGGTAGCGATTACTACTAGTAGTGCAGTCAAATTCCGAATTGTGACCATCCCTAGCACCTTATTATTATAGCGATAAAGTAAAAATTAGAATGAACATGGTTATTTATCGTATCAACCGAAAGTACCAAATAGGCATGACGAAAGATTTTGAAATCCTCTTCCGTAATGTAGGTACACATTTACTATTTACGAAAAAACCTTTATTTCGGTATAAAACTTAAGTTTAACGGAGTTTAAAGCCATTTTGATAATATTTTTTCAATATTGCGCGCAAACAGCTCGCAGCTGTCATGGCGTCGGCTCTGACGTCACGGTTAGGTAAACATGTCATTGAATCTATGCGTACGAAGAAAGTCAACAAAATATTCAATTAATTCGTGTGATAAAAATGAATTCCAAAGTTTATAAGTGGTGTGCAGTACTGCAGTGTAAAAACACATCAATAAAAACACCCAACAAAGTGTTTGTACATGTTCCAAACAAGTTATGAACAAGAGATAAATGGTTTGGTTAAAGCTCGCACGGCGAAACAACGTAGTCACGAATTCGCCACTTTATTTCTGTGAAGACCACTTTGATGTGAGTATGTTATCATATATTGATAGATCTTATACTTAAAATGTTTGTTTGATATGAAATAGTTGAAATATTGAGGTTATGGAATAACTAATTTATTGAGGTTATGTTTGTTTTGGTCTTATCCATCATTCCTAATAACAATTTTAATCGTTTACTTTTCTTTTTCCAGTTGCCAAATGATATGGAAAATTATATGGAGTATCATGTGAGGGGGTCAGTATCACAAGTACGTATGAAACCAGGATGTATGCCCCATAAATTTATATGCCAACCAGACAGGAAAACACGAACATCTGACACAACAGAGCGACCCTATATAGCTAAGAAACGAAGAATTATGATTCTTGAAGAGTGTAAAAAGGAATTCGAAGAAAAATGTATAGTTACAAAATAATCAAGTTTTGAAGAAATTGCATCCGGTAGTTCAGGTATTTAATATTAACTTATTTATTAGAATATAGCATTGAAACAGTTAATTTTATTCTTAGTGTTATTACATAGGTACATTGTTGGTACACACAAAACTACATAGATTTTTCTGTGACCTAGTAATCTCCTATTTGTGTTCATAATTATAACATTGCACTTAAATAATAAAATATTTGTTTTACAGTTCAGCAGAATGTAGAAGTTCCCCAAGTAACACCAAGAGTGTTGGATAAATCAATTCAAGTACACACATGGAAAACATTCAGAAGTAAAGCTAACCAAACAATAGTCAGTTCAGTAAATCAGATGACATCACCATTGAAGCCGTTTCTACATTCTGTCTCTACATCACCATTTAAAATCAAGCATCAAGGTGTTAATAGTAACATGCCTATCTTAAGTTTGGTTAAAGTTCTTGATGATGTGATAACTATAGCTTGTGGTTTGATTAATATACAAGATTCTCTTATTAAATAAAACAAAAATGAAATTACTGCATTTTTATTTCCTATTCTATACTTTTATATAACAATGGATACACATAAGTTTTTTCAAAATGTAATAACACTTTCAAGCCTGACATATATTGCTCATCAAAAGTTATACATATAATTTCTATATTTTTATTAGTAGTAAAATTTGGGTCTGCGATGCTGAAATAACACTTATTTAGACCACTTAGGTACATTTGCATTTGAACCTGGGCAAAGCATTTCTTGCTGTGTTTCCCATTTTTTATATAATTGAGATAGGTTTTATTGCTTATGGGACATTTTATCTCCACAATGCTATCTTGACATATTCCATCAGGGGAACCTGCTATCATTGGATATTTTTGGGATATGAACAGTCCAGTATTCTTGTTTTTTTTTCCTAGTTTCTTGCTTATTATTTCCCGTTTAATTGCTGGTGTGTCTTACATCCCCCCCCCCCCCCCCCCTGTCACAACACTCTTCCTTATATGTAAGCACAAGTTGGTACATTGAGACGCTAAGTAGTTTATTACAATTATAATCTTGTTGATACTTTAGTAGCTCGCAGTTGTCATATTTTCTCTTTTGTCCTTCTTCTAAAAAAATTTCAAGAACTGTGGAGTTAGAAGGCAATATAGAGCTACTTTTAGATAGATCTTTTGCAGATATAAATTTCAAGGTAGTGCCAACTCTTGATAGCTTTGATTTCCGCCAGTAATATTGAACTTCTGTGCATGAAGGTTCTTCGCTTCGTCTATGGATCCATATGCAGCGCATAAGCAGCGCTATGGCATGCTTACATCCGCCCTGGGGAGCAACACAATCATGGCATTCGATTGATATTACTTTTTCTTCATCTTCGTCAACCATCAATGTAACAGCATATAGTTTTGCATGGACTTTATGCTCTGGGCAAATTTTGCACTTTACTGTACAAATGTTTCCTTCCCGTTTTAGTTGCACATAACTGATTGCATCATCCCCATATGATTGTCTTGAAGACCTAAAATAATTGAAATTAATTAGAACAAATACATACACACTGACTTGGTGATTTATCCGATTTTAGGTGTTTACTATGAGGAAAAATACTATTCTAGTAGGTGTTTTTTAGTTACAGAAATGTACTAGTTTTATCGGGTATTAACATGGTATTAACTCTAAAATAGCAACATACAAGCTGTGAGGGATCTCACCTCAAAAATAAACAATGACAAGTTTATTGTGCAAATAACCTATGAAAGTAAAACGTAATCAGTAGTATTCACAACAACTAGGGATCCGCAAAAAGTATCGATACCTGAGTAGTATCGATACTTTCGTTACGTTACCAAGTATTTTCGTACTCGATACTTTTGTTACGATACTTTACTAGGTATCGATACTTCGTCACATACTCGATACTTTTAGGGGTACCGATACCAGACCTACTTTGTTTTGCGTATCGCCCAGCGCCAGGGATGAGAATACGCCAGCGCAAGCTCCGTACGCTCCGTGTGTAAATGCGGCAAACCACATTGTATACTCATAGAGTGTCATCTCATTACCGTTCTCTTCTTTCTTGCTTTGCTGATGAATAACGACCCTCTCGGTCGAGATTTAGAGGAAACCACTATCTTATTAAAATATGATGTCGTTGCATGGAGACAAATTACTTTTTATGTCTGATTTTGGTCTGATTGCAGTGATAAAGACTAGGGGTTTAAAAAGAACCATATTTACATCCATCCATTAAGTCAATGTTTATTGTAATAAATAAATAAAGACGGAATATTATTATTATACCAATAATATTTTTATTATTAATTATGAGGTTTCTAATGTGATGAAAAAGTACTCGATACTGAGTAGTATCGATACTTTTGATGCGATACTGGTATCGAATACAGTATCGTTACTTTTATTTTTTTGCGTATCCCTAACAACAACAAAACACAGAGAATGACAGTATTGTTTACCTAGGCGTGACGTCATGCACTGTGATTGGTGTTTCAGTCAAAATGGCGGATTGCAGTATTTTAATTAAAGTTTTATTTTATTGAAAATCTTAATAATCTGAACCTTTTAAATAAAACTAAACCAGTGTTTTAAATTCTTTTAATATGAATTTTCCCCTAACATCATTAAATCGACGATTTTTGGATACTGTCGATCCATACCATTTTTAGTTTCGCTTTGCTTAAGTACTCAATTTATATTTTTACTATGGGTAGAGGTAATAATAATTTAAAGTTAAAGTTGCAAACTCAAATTCGAAATATAATTTTTGAAAGTTTTCATTTGTAGCTCAGATTTGTACAACAAAAACGCGATGCAAACGTCAAACGACGTTCCGTTCCGTAAGCTAAGATTTCGAGATATAATTTTTGAGTTTTCATTTGTAGCTTATATTCGTACAACAAACACGCGATGCAAACGTCAAACGACGTTCCATTCCGTTAAAAGCTAAAGAAATGTCACTTCTTATGCATCAATGCATTCAAAGATATGAGCTATTTGGGTAAGTGAATGAATTACAGCAAACATGAAACGAAATGTGTTTGACAGCAAAGCTGTTATATAATGAAATTGAGAGCTACTGTTCATTAACTGCTCGTCGTAGTTTATAATATTATCTTTGTACTAAGTAATATAGGTATTATCATCATTGATTACATACATGTCTTGTTATTTACCTAAACGCCATCTATTGGGGTTTGTAAATGCTATAACATTATGAAAGATATAACGTCATACGACTATTCGACCATAGATGGCGTAAAAGTCTAATTTTTCAATATTCTTATCGAATTGTGATAATTCGTTACCTGTAGCGCAATCTAGTGGACCGTTGAGTAACTACAGCTTGATTGACGCAACCAATAATTACATTTGCGGCCCTCGGCTAGAATTTTAACATATATATATTATTATATTTAACATTAATAACAAAATACATCACATGTCTTACATAACTTACAAATAATAAACCTCTTGGGTTTGTCCTATGTGCGGTGAGGCTGCTCGGTCACAGCAGGCCATGCTAATGTTTGTTGTACATTATAAAGAAAGTTAAGTAAACATAACAGTGCAGATATAAAATACTCCTTAGTGATTATGGTGACCAACGCACATCTCAAAACACTGAGGCTATAAACTTTTACATTAAAGTTCTTTAATTGTAATGACTGCATTTGAATTAAACTTTATGGGCATATCATTAGTACATAATATATATTGTAGTAAATTCACATTTATCGCATGAAAACAATGAGATGAAACAACGAAATCTAGGAAAATCTTACACCACGTTTATTCAGGATTTACAATAGCTTTAGAATGACTTTTAAACACACAGGTTTTCTTACTATGCTTTCCTCACAACGAAAATCCGTCCAAGACTAGGCTTCCAACTAAAATAATAAACACAATCCAAACTAGAACGCCAATGCTTAGACTCAAATAGATAAGTTCCTTTGCACAAACATTCACTCTGGTTGGAACCGTATTCACGACCCCACCAAGCCACTTTTCTTACTTAATAATAATATTGTTTTCTTTTAGGCTAAACCTGAAAACGAATTAAAGCTTCCCACCGGCACAGTATTCCACTTCAGTGAGGGACATGACACCATGAAGCGAGAAGACATCAAGGAGGCTCTGGAGGCTTTAGGTATGATCCTTGGCATTTTCTACTGTGTAATGCTATGGTAGTTAGAGTATTTATTAGTCTAATGTATATGGGTGAATTAACGTTATTCACCATCCCAAGACCTATAAGTGGAAGTAAAGCGTACATTGTGCACAATATGCAGACTATGTACTTTATTCCCTGAAATATCTCTGAAATTAAATAAACATAGTTTCTATTTTACCATCATTGCCAGGAAATTCCACACATATGTTAAACGGTTTAAGTATAGGGGCTGATATGTTGAAGAAAGCCACAGTAGCCTATCCCCGCCCACCACAACCAAATCAGACAGGCGGCTGTGCTAGTAAATACTTAATCTTATTTCAGGTGCTGAAATATCCTACATAGACTTCAAAGTCGGGGACAAAACTGGCTGGGTTCGTCTGTCTAAGGAGAACGCGGCTGTGGAGTTGGCCGAGAAAATTACCGAAGGAAAAATAAAGATTGGAGACTCTGAAGTGGTCTTCAGGATTCTCGAGGGCGACGAGGAGAAAGCATACTTAGACAAGACTGTCGAGGAGATGATGAAAAGGCGCAAGAACCAAAGGCACTTCAGTAAGCAGAAGCAGCATAAGGGTAGCTTCAGGAGCAAACATCAGGGAAGGAAGCGGAAGCAAGATCACCACGGTGACGCGCCGCCGAGCAAAGTCAAGGCGGATAGTTAGTCTAGTTTAGCATTTAACTATTTTTCTTATTCTTTTCGACTTAAGAACAAGGAAACATCTTGTACAGTCGATTTAAGATCACGTTATACTGCATAACAATTATGTAGGCAAAATACATTCTGAAATGTATTTAAAATATTAAATACAACATACTTCTGTTATACCCAACTGTCCATTTTAACAATTTCTCATAAAATATTTTTGAAGGATCATGCTGGTCAATGACCTCAAACGTTGATGTTAATATGGATAAGCGTCCGGGATCAAAAAACTTTAAAATTATCGAGAACTTTATTCATTGAATAATATTTGTAAAATTTTCACTGCAAGAAAAATAGAGTACTTATCAAAATGACGCCATGTCCATACTATGCCAGCATGTTGCAAGTACCATAAATAGATGTACCTACTGCAATCATGATCATCCATTTAAGTATTATTATGCACCAAAGCATACTTAGATAGTCCATAGTATTTTTTCATGGTATAATTACAGCATTATCGCTTTCAGCGATTTCTTCCAGGCAACCTTTGGGTGATTGATATTTTAAGGACCGTAAGTGACAGGTGCAACATTAAAAAAAATATGTTCAATTAGGTATACGTTTATTATCTAACAATGATCATTCATACATTAGATAGCCAACTGACAGACAGCTCTTTTATTAATAGTTGATCTAAGTATTTTGGCTTATGTATCAGGTTACATAGGTTTTTGTAATTTTGTCAATCTCTTTATACCCAATAAAAAAATAAAGATTGGAGACTCAGAAGTCATCTTCAAGATTCTGGTGGCGTTAAAGAGAAAGTTCACTATGTTCCTATACGAAGAAAATTGACCCTTTTTTCAATAAAGCTTAAACTTTATTCTATATCATAATTCTGCCTTCAAGCTAAAATAAGAAGTCAAACTTCTAAAGTATATGCGGTCGACCACAACGCTACAGATTTTATTTATTTTTATTTTATTTCTTAGGGGAGCTTACAGCTACAGTTACAATATACATTTTCAGGTAAAAACTAAAAGCCAATTAACAGCTAGCAAACAAGTTGTTTTTTTTTTGTTTTGACTCGGATACATAACAAAATAATTTTATTACAGTAAATCAGACAAGGTATAATATTATACAAGGTTTGTGTAACTGGGTGTGTGGTCGACTGTACCTACTAAACTTTCGACTATTTTACATTTTAAGGTTAACGTGATTATTGTAGAAGTTAAGCAATGTAACTGTTATTGAAGTATTTCGGCAGGTAGGAACTGCGTTCCTTTTCGTTGTAAAACGTTTGAAGTTTATTAAAGTGGTTCTAAGAAAAAAAAACTATTTATTCCTGAGAATAAGACCTAGATAAACCTGCCATGTTGTCCTTATTTTTCCTAAAATAAATTAACAGGATATAAGTTAAACATGAACGCGGCCCTACAAGACTAAAAGTACGTATATACTAGAGGCAGCCTCGTCTTTAGACGAGCTTCGATTCGAGGTGTCTCGTAGCGGGCATGCATGGGCTCTTGTTTTTGAGAATGCGTTTCCTACAATGTCCTTTACTGAAAACTTGTACTATGGCCAAGCTCAGCCTGAGTTTGGCTTTGAATCCGTCACCTTACGAATGTGAAAAAAGAAAATGCTATTCTGTAAAAAAATATAGTACCTACATACGTCGCGCGCGTCGTCGGTAGAGACTAACTGTCTCTATCAGGCAGGGAATAGGAATACCCCTGACTGATCTTTAATGCTTCTCCTCTTGTCCTTAACTTTTAGGAAAGTTACAAAGTTCTTTTACCCATTTACCTACATTCCTATTTTCCTATCGAACTTCATAAACTACGACGTAATGTCAAAATAGTCAAAATGTGTCGGGCGGGGTTTGGGCGGGGTCAGTGACCAGTGTTGGCAGATGCACTGTAATTACAGTAGATTTACTGTATTTGTACGTCACAATTACAGTGTATGAAGAACACTGTATTTTTATTGAGCCATAAATTCATGATATTTTGATAAAAGTGAACGCTACATAAGAATGGTTTTGAAAATTATGAATGCTACTAACCAACATAGGATATTCCTATGGTATTTCCCGTGCATTACGATGACTGGATAGGTAATAATCGGTTAAATTGTAGCGTAGCACGTGATAAGATAACTATTATGTAGTTTATGTAGTTCTATTGTATAATGTGTTATTTAAATTGGTTACACTTATGACGAATTCAGTAGAAACTTAAAAGTATCCTATAGTCCTAAGTGTCCTTAGTTCACACCTTAGTTATTCCGCAAGTGATTAATTTTACGTATGTATTTAACGATAAAATATGTCCATAAATCTTTAATAATAAAATAAAAAAAACTCTATTAAACTAAAAATTAATTGTAAACAAAAATTCAGATATGAGTGGCTAAGGAACAACAGCTTCAAAACTTGGCTTGGCTACAGCGTGATCCAAAAGACCCATACTATGCATTTTATACGTTTTGTAGTGCGATATGAAATTACTTAGGTGATTTGATTATATAAGAACCAAATTTAATAATGGAAATGTCTTTTAATTGCACTGTAAAACGCACTGTATTTTTGTGTACAGTTTACTGTATATTTGTCATAAACACTGTAATTTTGGGGTGCAAAACACTGTATTCTCATGATCTTTATCTGGCAACACTGTTAGTGACAGACATTAGTTAGCATCTAATATTGTTTTGTATATATCTCGACTGTTAATGCGGTTTATTTTGTATAAATATTGCTTTTTCGTCGTGACAACAGTGTACACTTAAAAGAAAACACAAAATGAAGCCAGACCAGACAGAATCAAAGGATGAAGAACCCGAAAACTCGGCTCCTGTGGCCGGCGACGTTATCGGAGACACTGCGTACAGCGAACGCTTTGTCCTCAAAATTCTGCTAAAGCTCGCCAATTTAGACACTTTACAAGACGAAATTCAAGAGAAATCCTTCGAAGATGACCTCTGCACGCTTTGGGACATGACTGCCGAACGAGATGTGGTGTTATTCCTCCAAAAACATAATGTACTCAACTTATTCAACTTCGCCCTGCCAGCGATAGAATCACCGAGGCTAATGGAAATAATCATAGGTATTATAGGCAATATGTGTTGTCAAAAGGAAGTTGTGAGTGTTCTTTTTAAGATGGACAGGTTTTTAACCATTTTAATGGATCAAGTAAAGACTGACGATAGTCTAATTCTTGTACAAGTTCTCCGTCTGGTTAGCTCAATTTTATTCGTAGCTAACGATGACGATATAACAATTTGGATGGATTTGTTCAAGAATAATGGATATTCCACAGCATTATACTTTATACTAAAGAATTCCTTCCATAAAAATCTTCTAGTCACCGCTCTGGAGAACCTGAACACTGTTTATTCATATTGCAATACTGAAAAATTCAGAACGGATTTCTTTACGCATTTTGTTACAATAGATGCCCTTGAATCACTATCTGCAGCATTCACAGAAGTGACCATCAATCAAAAAGAATCGTTTGAAAGAGACGAAATAGACAGAATACTTGTCATTAGCATGCAAATATTGATGACCTTAGTAGGTTTCGATAAGTCACCAGAAATCTATAGCAACAATAAAGATGATGTCACTAAAATCTTAAGCCATATCCTGACATATTATGAGAACAAGCTGGTAAACCAAAAAGAGATAGATACAGATTGCGTAGATATTATAGACTCTACAAATACTATTCTGGGCGCTTTAGGACTAAGTGAGACATGTGATCCGGATAAGTATTTTGCACAAAGCTACAGTATGTGGAAAGCTGCAAAATCAATAAGTAAATCAGATCAGAATGGTTCGGATTTCGAGCAAGACAACAAAGAAGGCTTGCAAGAATTTTCTAAACAAATGTTAGTTCCGTTGAGTACTCTAATCTGCAGTTACATGGAGAATTGTTCAGAAAGCAACTTACTGAAAGTTTTGGACGAGATTGGCACAAATTATGATGATATTTTAAGTTCAATCGAGGATGAAAAGCTGAAAGAAAATGTGTCAAAAAGAGCAGCTGACTACAGAACTAGATTAAAAGACAATGTTGATTCATAATAAATCATTAGGAATAAGAAATGCTGTTTATTTTAATATTTAAAACATTAAAGAAAATATACTAGTTCCTTGGCCTAGTGCCTAGGAATTGAGCACCAGAGGTTGTGGGTTCGATTCCCACCAGAGACAGACAACTTTATAATTTGCACAAGTTGGTCCCAAGCTGAATGTTATATTTTTTAATTGTTGTACGACCAAAACCCTAGTTTAGGGTTTAAACAAGTGTTATATAAAATGTTCATTAAAACAGACTCCATAATAATTCATATAGATGATTTGATGCATGGTTTTTTTAAGGAAAATATGGTAAGGACACAGGCAAACCATTATTTTGGAAAAGCTGGTCATTGCACAAATTCCACCTATCAGTATAGTATGTGGTGAACTTATTGCCTGCACATACTTAGAGATCAATCAGGCTTGATATGTTACTTCCTGGAATGTCCAGTCGGTCTGTTACAACCACTTCTCTGAAAGTCCAGTTGGTTATGTCACTTCCCGGAATGTCCACTTTATGTGGCTTTTATACACAATGACTACAAGGTCTTAGTGCATGACAGATGGATGGACCCACTGACTGACCAACTGAATGATTTTCTAAATATTGGACATTCAGGGGATTAGTAAGGCCAGAAAAAATTTACATTCCGGGAAATAGACCTGAGTGGTGAATATATATAGAGCTCCCTTGACCAAGTGGGACTTATAAATATCAGTGTTGATTTAGTTTTGACTGTTTAGTACGAGGAAATGAAAAAAAAACGAACACATGTATATGGGATTATATATTTTGTAGACATAAAGCAACATTTACATTACCATAAACAAGTTTTACACCGCCGCAGTAGCGGCGGACTAAAACTATTCGAATGTAACAGTACATTGTAACAAAACAAGCTCCCGCCAAACACGCCGCGGCGCACGCGCAAGCCGCCACAATTTGTCATTTTACATGATATGCTTCTCACATAAAAAAACGTACATCACAAATACTGAAAGGACAATGGAGATTAATAACTGTATACTTTACATTTAAATGTACTTATAAACTAACTAACCACGAGCCTACATGCCCCTTGAGCGGGACAACGCACGAAATTTTTCTTTAAATATCAATTCGTAAATATTTAGATAATAATTATACCGTTAGAGATAATAATAAAAACAGGATAAAGACTAGACTTTACACTGATCAACGACAATGGCTAACAGCAACATATCGCGACATATCGCTCCGCCGCGGGCAGTGGTACTACCTTAAAACTTAAAAAAATAAAACGCCATCTTGGCTGTACACTTCAGCAAGGATTAAAATACATAGCGGCGCAAAAATTTATGCAAAACTTTTCAAGTCAATTTTTTTCATACAAATCCTTGTTGTAGCGCATTAGTACAGTTGGTAGCACAAGTTAATCATCTTCAATACGGCTTTGTTCATAAACGCCAAGGATATCATTGTGTAACCAACCGTACGCTAAATAGAACAAAATATAGCATCCTAAAAACTTAACATGTGACCATTTAGCGGAGACTGCCCGCGCGGTGGCGCGTCCTTGTAAATTTATACACATTATAAAACGTCACTTGTTACCTACTCGTAGTCAATAAATTACATAAATAATCTGAATATACAACAAGTCTTAGGCATCTTATAAACATATTGTATGTAGTACCATGGACAAATCCCAGTTTCGCTACGTTTTAAATGTGTCTAACTGCTTAATGCTGACTGTTAATCATATGGCTGAGCCAAAACGGAAGTCGAGAACAATGCATCTGCTCTTTGGTCTGTGCACTTTTTCTTGTGAATTATCAAAACTATACGAAAAAATTACCATTAGTTTGTGCTCTCAGCTTTGACATTCATTATTCACAAAGTCCGTTTAGTCAAATAGTGTCGGTACACCCAAACGGAATGTTTAAATGTATACTAATTAAACAGGCAATTTAATAATACATACTAGCAGGATTCTCCGTATATATTTTGCATGACTTAACATACGGCTGGACCATCTGTGGTTACTTGCCATTATGTCATGGCTTCACCTTCGTTCAAACTTGTTCTATTATTTTAAAGAAATAAATACAATGAATTGATAAAACTCGAGTCAACTTCGCCTGGACGTACGTATCGGCGGCGTCTTTTGATTAGCGGCGGCGGCGCGCGCTGCGGCGGTGTTTATAAAGAGCGACACTATTTGAATAAATCGACCTTACTCCAAGCAATAAATACGCAATACATCGCCAACTAATAAAAGTAGCGTAATTTTTACCTGCAAACAAGTATAAATTATAGGAAAAGGCGTCGACGAGTATGTTTACTCTCTAAGGCGCAAGACATAGAAGAAACGTCGGGCGGAGGGGGTCTTTTAAGCACAAAAGATATCGACATGACGTGATAGTAGATCAGGCCGTCCGCTTGCAGTCTGCCCTGTCTACGCCCGACGTCACTTCTATGTGTACAGCTTTATGTTTACAGTCAGCTTTAGAAAGTAGACACTTAAAAAATATATATACAAAAAAAATCGTAGCCAGAGAAGCCGCAGACGCGATATGAACGCTAAAACCCCCTTAGTACTAAGGGATATGTATTTTGAATTTGTGACGTACAAACCGACAAAAATAATACATTACATTGTAAAAAAACACTATTACTACTAATATCCGATATAAAATAACATTAAATTTTCTTTTTTTTTCATATGAACTGAATGAATAATTCACATTACATATTTCGTCACAAGAGTCTATGAAAACACAATAAATGATAATAATTAATTAAAAATATATGTAAAATATATTACAGAAATGTAATGAGAATACAGAATTACTTTTTGTCCAATTCAGTCCCAATTTCCGTCCAAAATGGTCCAATTTTGGCACATGACCTTCCGTAATATTGTATATAATACTATGCAATTGTGTGGAATGGCAGTGTCGTTTTGATCCACCGTCATTTCATTGATTGGTTTCCTGCATTGATTTGATAGACATATCTCTAAATTATTGGTCATCACAAAAATACAGTAAAAAAAGATGATTTGAAATTTAAAAAGCCTGGTATAATTTGTCTCGGACCATTATTGAAATAATTCTTATAAGAATATTGTGCAAGTTAGGCGGTCTTATCGCTAAAAGTGGCATCTTCCAGAAAAACTTTTTATTTTATTATTGTGATGTGCTAAGTGCGTAGAAAAATAAATCTTTCTCCTTCATTTTAGATATTTAAGATTTTGAATGTCTATCAAACAACGACTGTATCAAGGAAACAATCTGTCTACAAATTAGGATTCTTTGGTACATTTTGTGAGCAACGACAATGGTGTTAACGGCCTGAGTAAAAACAATCAAGTACATATTAAGACTACATCTATATTATATAGTTCACGCTCTTACTTGCTATATCGCATGGTTACCCTCCGACCTCTCTTTATTTTTCCTGCGTCTTAACCATAGGAGTGTGATGTCGATTCGGCCCCAATAAAACTTGGCCCTCAGCAGAATGTTCATCGTAGTCGATTCGGTCCGCGAGGCAACATCATAAGAGTTTTTCTTTGATGAATGATGATAGTGCATTGAAAGAAGTGATGAGAGATTTTTTTGGAACCAAATCCACACCATATACGACCATAGCAAGGGAAAACTAATAGCATAGTGTAAACGTCTCTAAGTTTTGTACTATAGTATAGCATCGCACGTGGTCTAAGAGACGTTGCAATGACACTAAAAACCAAGATGAAAATACTCCAAACAACAAGACACCAATACTGATTTGGACCGAATTCCCGTGCCAACAAACTAAAAAAAAAATTCCATGTTAACTCCCCAAAACAGAACTGTCTCCGACCATATCGCCTTAGTACACCACCTTGCCTATAATTGCGTCGCTATTCCCAACGCGCGGTGGTGTCCCAAGTGCCTGTAAGCGAAGTTTCATTGTAGTCGAGCGCGCAAGGACTGTATCTAGTCCAAAGTCACTGGAATGTTCACATCGACATCAACAAAACTGGGATGTGTGCCTTCGCACAGCTCGGCTAGGCCCCACAGATACATATATTGCTTTCACGTAAGCGTATTAAATCCAACAAGAGTAGGTAAGAAACATCCATTTTGTACTTACACTCAGACATTTAAACACGAGTAAATATATCGAAACAACTACTTTCCCCCCCGTCTTTCGTTGTCTTTACGGACAGCAGTGTTACATCGACAGGATAGCTACGGGGTACACATAGAGATAAACGAGTCGAATAAATATAGGAATAGATCTACACAGTCTGTTTTTAAACGGCAAGTGGTAATGAAATACATCGCAAATGTAATTTTTCTTTTTTCGAAATATTATCACTACATTATTATAAATTCTCTCTTTAATTCATTGCATTTGATATTTCGTTAAAATCCATTAGGATGGCTGTGATATTACTAGATTTAGTATTGAGAAAACAGCACAGTGAAATATTGAATCTATTGATGACCTCAACGGCACACTGCACACTATTGTATAACTCAGGGGATATGACACGTTCGTTTAAACACGTTACATCGAGATTATTTCACTCCGAATGAGTCGACGCAGGCAGGGCTTACGCTCCGGAGAATCCGTAGACCTCCAGCACGCGTATCTCGAAGTCCCCGCTGGGGCAGAGTGGGGGGTTGTTGAAGGTCGAACAGCGGTCAGTCTTACCGAACCTTATGTTCTCGTCCATCCATATAGCTTGGCCGTCTCTGAAAATACACGATCCTTGTATCAGTACAATAGTGAATACACAAACTCGAACTCATGCGTTTAACTGGATAGTGGATAGTTATATCGGAAACTTGTGACAGTCCATAGCTTTTGATGTGTGAATATACAATGATGGCCATTATCAGTGAGTAGAGAAGTGAAATTCAGGCAGGTCGGGACTCAAGAAAACAAACCCTGTGCAAATTCTGTTTTGAAAAACATTTTTTTGTGTGTTGCAAAAAATGCTTTAGACCAAAGCATGCGTTAAAAAGAGCCAACGGTTAACGTGGTTTTGACATTTCATTAATATGGAGAATTGCCTAAAACTTGTTGTTACTGACAACAGATTATGTTATATATAGCAGAGGAAGTTTGATGTGTATGACCATTTCATAAACAATTCGGGCAACGCATGAAAACGGGATGCAATGCCAAATCACATGACCACACTCCCGACATACCCGCCACCGATGGTGACCATCGTACTATCGGCCGCCATGAACAGCGACCTGCCATGGGGGGTCCTCGGCTCCCCGTCGGGCCCATCCGACGTTGCACCCTTCAAAGTCTCGTCCTTGTCCTCGAGGCACCCCACCCACGGGTACTTGGCTCTAACAGGGTGGAGACTGAAAAAAATTATAGTTAATAATTTGAACTGACCCTCCTCCGATGGTGATCATCTTAGAATCTGCTGCCATGAAGAGTTCAGAGCCGTGGGCGACCCTCTGGTCGCCCCCCTGCGCGTTTTCCTTGTCCGGGGCGGAGATGCACCCCACCCAGGGGTATTTGGCGCGCTCCGGGTAAAGGCTGCAAGTGAAATGTCGATGCAAACATGATGCAAACGATGAGAGTGTGACAGGGATGCAAACTGTTATGATAATACTATTGCTCTTCGTTCATCTATTAAAAACTGCTTTGTATTTCAAAAAAAAACTTGATTACGCGCACAACTATGCATATAACCAACGATCTCTATGTACTACTAGATGGAGCGTTCCAAACAATCGCTCTATTCCACGCAAGTAGCCACAACTCTTTCACGTTCACTTTGAAACTTTTGCAGTTACTACTCAGAACATTTAATTATTTACTAAATATTGACATTATTTACGTAGCGTCAATATTTAGTAATAATTAAATGTTCTGCGTAGTAAGTACATAGAGATCGTTGCATATAACCTAATCTGTCCTGCTACCAAAAGAAAGCCGCTAGATGTTGCGGCAACCTTTTGAACCTTGACAAGGCTAGTTTTCTAGAATACTATGATTGATGAATTCTATTTCTTCAATTGACGAAGAAATTACAGTAATTTTCCACAGAATCCTAGAAAACCAACTTGACCCCTTTTTGTCAATTTATAAAAGGTTGTCAAAACATTCAGCGACCTTCTTCGGTAGCAAGTCAGTATTTAATTCAGTTAATTTGTGTCAACATAATGTATACTGATAGACGTGTTCAGAATGAGATACACGCAGAGTAATAGTTTAAAGACATGAATGAGCAAATGACTATACACTTTTATTGCCCAGAAACAGCATTCTTATAGAAATAAGTTTTATGTTTAAGAATATAATGAAATGAACATCATTCATTAGTAACAATAAATAAATTAATGGAAAGTTTAGGAATAGTTTACACCCCGTTTTGGTCAAGACATCATCCAAATATAATATCGATAGTGGAAATGTAAATGCGTAATTTTGGAAACATTACAGAAATAAAGTATAACAAAACAAATAATTTCGATTTAGGAGTAAGTATGTGGACGGAATTCGTAAATATAATATCTAAGCATCTAATCGTCTATTATACTATAGACTCCTCCTTCTCGGTTCTCTTTGCTCCTTTAAAGGTGCCACAAATTTACCATCCACTATTCTTACATAGCTGAAGTTACCCGACATCACAACTTCTTAAATAACTTCACAATATGGTGTTTGGTTTACGTTATTCTATACTGACATCATTCTAAAATATCTTTGTACACCATATTCAATGTAATTTTTCTAATAATGTTTGTGTGCAAAAAAGCATTCATATACTTGGTTACATTAAGTCCTTTTAGACGCACGCACAATCGCGCGGGATTCAAGAAGCATGCGTAATTGCGCGCGTGAAAGTAAAATGTGCGTCGCGCTCGCAGTCCAATCACGCGGATTGGCCGCGAGCTTTGAACTAATAGGCATTGGTTGGATTATTGACTGTGCGGTAAGTCACGAGGGATAAAAATGAAACACACACCAGTCGCGCGCGTCTACGCGCGCTCTTTACTAAGCGCAATCGCGCGGGATTATGGGAGGGAAAGCGCGTACGTCTAAAGGAACCTACAAATACTTATTCTAATAGGAATTGACATCCACAAAATCATGCAACGCAAGCAACAGTAATACATGCCAAAAAATATGCAAAATAAAAGTACATAAATATGCAAATGAAAAAGCGTTTTACCTGTTTTACCCGTAGCCACCAAATATTTAGAATTACACTATACTTAAATACATTGCTAGAGCGGGAAATATAAAAAAAATAATTACGAAAATAAAAGACAAAACATTTATATTGCAAGGGAAGCCCTATTGAAAATAAAAATATAAACATAAGTACACAATAAAAGCAACTAGTGTCGGAAAGGGGGCACTATAAAAAAGATTTTCACCTAAGGTTGACAGGAGCGAAGCCACCAGCTTGTTAAGCTGCTGTTAGAACCCCAACACTAAACAAAAAATTCTAAGTCCGTTTTCACAGCGCCCCCCTTTCGTACACACCAACCAAAAAGATCCAATCTAAGCTAGACTATAAATTATTGTGTGTAAAGTCAGCATTAAAAAAGAGAGAGCTTCAAAATTATTTTATGTTCAAGATTTCATAATAGTCTCACACATAATGTTAATAATACATGACTGTGCGTTTAAATAGTACCTTCCTTTTGGTCCTCACTGTACTACAATAACTAACACCTTTGAACGTGCAATTTTTTTTAGGAGAAATTCACCAAAACTGGCGAAATAAGTAACAGATGCTCAGTTAATAAAAAAATATAACAGAAATGCTAAAGCGGATATAGAGTCCACAAAGCGAAAGTGGACAATCCCAACCATGGGAGCACCGGGTTGACGGTCAACCTGACTTGATAGTTTAGAAAAAAAAATGTGGCAACTTGCAATTTGCTTCCAGTCGCTGTAAAACTTTTGCTCAACACTAACACTTTGTAAATAATACCACAAATAACTTACCTGAACAGGAAAGTCTCCCCAGTGCCGAAGTAAGCCTGCCTGTTGCCGCGCTCGTCCTTCTGATTTCGCTCGAACCATCGCGTCGAGCAGTACGCACCGAATACCTGTCAAGAACAAATGATGAACTGTATTTATTGCTTTGTCAATTAGGACAAATCATTAGACATAAGGGTGTCCGGCCCTTCCTGTTCAATAATATATTCTTTATTGCACAACTTAAAACTAAATACAGTAATAAATGGTGTGTACAAAGGTGAGCTTATCTCTAAAAGAGATCTCTTCCAGCCAACCTACAGGGTGTGAGACAAGGCAGTAAGAGCGAGGGGGGCAAAATAAGTGCATAATAGACTACATAATAACTAAATACCTGAACTATATATATAATAAATAATAATAACTATAATAAACATACTTACATAAATACATACATACCATATTATACTGAGTGAGACAGATGGTGCTCTTTTAGTTTAGTTTTAAAGGATGTCATCTCGAATGACCGTCGGAAGTTTATTCCACATCTGCGCGGCTCGGACAGTAAAGGAATTGAAAAAGAATTTGGTGTTGGATTTGGGATAGGTGAGAGTCTTGGTGATGCAGGCACATCTAGGACGTTGGGTGGGGGGTAACTCGTGGAAACGGATATAATGAAATATAATTTTGTTTTTCATTCTGAAAACAACGGGTGGCGTCCAATGAAATGAAATTACCGGGTGATATACGAATGCCGACTGGCCTACAGTGGCTCGCACTCGCATAGTTAGTGATACGTGAAAGTGGAATGGAATGTACTATTGTAGGCCACAAATCGGATGCAAAACATGTTAATCATAAATTAACTCAAATATTTCACGTCAGTCAATTAAAAATATATATTTTAGACTCTTGTTTATTACTGATAAGTGAGAATGAGGTGGCACACAGTGGCACGCTAAAACCAGATAGTACATAGTGACTTGATGGTACATTTCATTTGGTACTAAACGCATTATACTTGTCCTTTCGGTTACTCTAAGGATGACTGGAAGAGATCCCTAAGTGGGATAAGTCCGCCTTTGTACACAGTTTAATTCCTATTTTATTATTGTTTTTGTTGTTATTTTTGGTACAATAAAGCATTTACATACATACATATATACTTGAGAGGATCAGATCTCACATAGTACGAATTTGAGACGTTGGAGAATTGACCAGCAAGAACCAGATGGTACACGGTAACCGCGATACCAAATGGCACACAGTGACATGTGGGTACTAAGTGACACATAGTGACAAGCGAGAACGTGTTGGCACACATTGACAAACAAGGACCAGGTGGCACGAAGTAACCGCGATATCAAGTGACATGTGAGTACTGAGTAGCACACAGACAAAAGCGAGGGCGGCCTGACACACATTGCACAGTAAGAACTAGATGGCACACAGTAACAGTGGCACACAATGACAAGCGAGTACATGTAGTGTCGTGTAACATCTGTTGGCACTGTGACACAGGACATCCGGGTGACGCAAAGTGATAAACAGTGACACTCCAGCATTCCTCACCTCGTTGTTGCACGTCTTTATCATGAGCAGTGTCGGCTCATGATGTTCGACCCGCACGTAGAATGTGGTCAGAGAGCACCCGTGCTCTTCCGTTGTGTAAAGTAGCACCGGCTGGTACATGGTAATCCGGACTGGCAGCCACGACCACAGCGTGAATAACTGCAATTACACAATATCAATATTAGCTCAAAGGTTCAATTGAATTTTGGCAACTAAAACTCTTGTTTTGTAAAGAGTTTCCTATGTAATTCTAATTTGCTAGTGATTGTTATGTTTACATCGAATAACTTCATGCGAAATCAAAGTTAGCTATTGCTTGATCCAATTTGGACAACATACGAGCTACTTTTGTAGTTCTTTTCATAAAATACACTTACAATGAACTTAACAATGTATAGCATAAGACTGCTACAGCTCTATTTTGAAACAATAAAATGCAGCTTTTAGTTTAAAACATTCAGCGCTTCTGCACTGATTTCAGCCTTTAAGATCAGTCACATAAAACAATATGTCTACATCGCTCAAATACTAGAGCACTCTTTGCTTGACAAAGACTTGCGTATATTTAGAATGTAAAGTTCTAGTATTTGGGCGTTAGTAATATTACTTTAAAAACACATAAAAGACGGCACAGTTATTAAGGGTGATGTGTTAGTCGACGTCTACAGTGTGCCAAGTGCGATCTGTGCGCTTCTAAACGATTCAATACAATAAGTCACACGTCTACATACATTAACTATATACGGTCATACATGCAACACTAAATAAATATAGACACATCGCAGTCTGAATCTAGCTAAGGATGAATAATCACCTTCAGAGACAATTTCACCAAATGACGAAATGCACTCGCAATGTCTGAATTGTTCACTTCACGATGGCACGCCTCGCTGCTTTTCGCGAGGAACGAGTACATATTTTGTTTTGTTTTCTTAGTGTACATATTGATGATTAGTGCGTAACGATAGAACTAGCACAGTAACAATATAACGTGTACAATGAAATGTACGCGATTTAAACAGTGGGGCGTGCCGTCGTGTACTGAACGATCTATACTATACTGTCTTGATACAGATCGATGTTTCATAATACGAGCCTACTTTCATGTTACACTCATGAAAGGTCGTAGCCCTCGTAGTGCACTAATCTTATAGAATAAACTATAATTGTTTGAATGCTGAATGTCTTTGTTCTAAATTATCCGAGCTACTTCCTTTCGTGACAATAAAACATGATTTTGCATGGACTCATTACGAAATTCAGTTTTTAAGTTACACCCCCGGTAAAAAGTATGGATACGGGAGGCCTTTTTCATATATTCGAGGTCATTTTGAAGAATTGGATCTCCGCCTAATAATCGATTTGGGTGACATCTAGTACTGGCTGTCCGGAGTATGGACCAGAGTGCCAATCACCTCTTTGATCAGGCATTCATGATCCTAAGTGTTTGAATTTCCATACATTTTTAGATTAATGGATAATTTTGATGCCAACTGATAATTTGAACGGATCAAAGAAGTATGATTGGTTCTCTGGACCACATCCATCCATATCCCGGGCCATAGAACATTAAAAGAGGTTAGAAAGTGCATATACGTTGTCGTCTCTACATTCCCTCAATTTCTACTACGCTCCCCGAGCGACTGCGCGTTTCGGTACATACTATCCGGGACCCGCCCACATCCCCTTTATAACTTCTTTTAATGCTCTGAGTTCCGGACAACCAGCATCAGATGTCACTCAAATCCGTCCTCGCCGGAGATCCAAGTACTCATAATGAACTCGAATGTACGAAAAAGGGCCCCGTTCCATACTTTTAACCGGGAGTGTGCGTCATTTCGAATGGACCGAAAGATGCCTCATATTCCCTTTTTCATTATTTGAATATCACCCTATTGACTGGTGAAATTGACTGAATCGATGACGTTACAGGTCTGAATCGAACAAAATCACAAATACGTTAAAGCTTACTCGCTACATACTACAATTCCTAATAGACTTTTTCAGATCTAAGCATATGTTCCGTAATAACTATGAGTGCTCATGATTGTTCGTCTCATTCCCACAAACCAGTTTACCACAGTGAAAGAGTGAAAGGAGAATTTGAGTGGTATTCAAATTCCAACGTTAACCGTCAACTTTTACAAATACAACACCTAACACTGCACTTAATCATTTGCATGGATATTTGATACTGAACAACAAAAGAGAACAAATCAAAAGCGGTGCGAAAGAGATTTAAAAGAAACCGTATGAATGAGGAATATTAAGTCTCCCCACTTCTCCCAAGAACTTGTTGCCTTTCAGAAATCTTAAATTCCACTAAAAAAAATGGTTTGTTCTGTTCCATTTTTTTTACTGCAGTCCTCAATCTAATTCCTCAAACATGTCTAACATACAGGTTACTGGTATATTGCTAGCCGAACTAAAGGGTTGGATAGGTAGGACCATTTGGAAGATATATGACCTGTATCGTAAACAAAAAGTTTTATCAGCTAAACCGTGAGAGTTAGAAGTCATGTAGACCAAATATCTTTCAAATGCCCCCACCTATCTCCTCTTTCCGTTTAGCCAATCGTCTACGTAACACCGTGTATACTATACATATAAGACTGTATTTAGAATACTATCAACAAACTCCATAAGCCCCGGAAGCTGCTTATTAAAAAAAAACAATAAATTGTTGTTCAATATACAAATATCCAATAAAAGTACATACACTGTTATTTTATACCTACACCCAAATACTACGGTGACATACTTCCTACAATATAAAGCAACCAATTGGAATATCTATACAAAAACGCCACCACGGTAACTACGTCCCGAAATTAGTGGTGTTATCTTGTAACCCTGGTCACCTTCTGTCTGAGGTCTGACGAGTGATGTAGCTGGTCCTTGAACACCGCGTTAGGGAATGGGAACCACAGAGCGCGGTGCGAGGATCGGGGACTCTGCGAACACGCCTTTGCGATGATGACAATGGCTGGCTTAAGTCATGACTTATTGTCATACCAGCATGTATCTTAACTTTTTAGGGGCACAAGCCGTAGCGAGACTTCGACCCTTCACAATCTTTTATGCCAAACTCCTGTTCACCAACGGTGCCCCAAGCCGATTTGGTGGACTTCAAGTAGGTACCTTAGAATTTCTTCTTTGGCAGGTTTCCTCGCTATGTTTCCCTTCACCGAAAAGCCTGTCGTATTATAAATAATCCGTACTTGAGTTTCAAAACAACTCATAGGACAACAACGACCTCAGGAACGTGATACGAGTGTAGAACCAACTAGGCTACCACGACTCTTATACCAGCATGCGAGGAGGCACAGTAAGGCACAGGTAATAATTTTTAAAACTGGAATTTTCCAAGTTCGAGATTAGTATTAATGGGCACTAATTTATCGTATTCAGTCGTCAATTTAAGATTTTCTGTATATTATCGTATGATGGGTTAGATTAGTCGACGTCATTTTTCATTTTATAATGTAGACTACGAAAAACTGACTAATAGAAGATTTACATTATTGTTAATTATATCTAGTGTTAAATACATTTTCTGGTTAAGAACTTGTATCGGTCTCTTTTTAACTCTAACAATTAAAACGAAGAATATTGTTACAATAAGAAAAAAAAATACTGTACACAAGAACAAAAACATCGATAACGCACATGATCGTATTCAAACATTCATGACAAAATAAAAACAAAATAGCCGTCATGCACTTGTAGCTTACAATGGTTTACTTACCAAGACGCAAAATAAAATTAAAAAAAAGTAATAATCGAAGCGACGTCTATAACGACGACTGTCTATGTTTCGAGAGAAAATAAACACCTAGTGATAAGCGGTGCATCTAAACATGGAATATCGGTCGCAAGCTCGTAAGGAGACACAGGTTATCTTACTTCGCTCTGGTCTAGAATCTGCGACTTGATCGCTTGAATAGGGTACACGCCCATCGATAGGGCGCGCGGGCCGGGCGAATGTGAGCCCTAATGGAAATATCGACACACTGTTAGCACTCACACAAAACCATCGACAACATGCGACATAACCATTGTCGATTCACAACACGTTAATTCTCCAAGCTATGTTCACTTGTTGTTATCGCAATATAACCATTGTACGTTTTCTCTCAAATACATGCCTTTCTCGGAAGATCATAATGTAAAAGAAGTTATATCTTACATAGTAAACAAGAAACGGAAAACACTGAAAGAGACATAAGTAATAATAAATCAGACATTCAAAGCCGATGGAAATGGACTGATCGCAGATTTGTATTTTTTTTTTCTCATGATTATTATCGTCGAATGAACACACTGATATAAAACAACCATGATCATTATTAATCTCGCTACACAGACCGAAAATAATATAACGGGTCGAATGAAAAGGGTGTACGACTATCTTACAAATTAGAATCGGATCGTAATCGAATTTGTAAACGAATTCGATGGTAAAAGTTAGTCTGGTTAATCGCAATCTGATGACTGGATGAGATATAAAAGCTAAAGCCACGCCTAGTGTCGAGTACGATACCATTTGTTTGCACGTTTCCTCAGACATTCTCTGCAAATCAAGTAAAATTCACCGATATACATACATACATTTTTATTTGTTTACAGGTAGATGCGTGGTAGTGCTCTGTGTGGAGTTAGAACTTCGTGTCTATTAGAAGTTAGATCATCATAAGCTACCAGTTTTATTAATAAATACAAATAACATACATATATGTATATAGCTTTTATAATTGTACATCCAAATAAGTTCAAGATCTTCAACACAATCCCTGCAGCCTGCAATCTTTAAAATTAATTTATTCGCTCATATTTTAACTTTACAATAGTTCCCAGCAAAAGCATTATATAAACTATTGGTTTTTATTCTAATATTAATACTTTGCACTAGATCGTTATCAGAACCATTGATAAACGACTATCTCCAGCAGATGAATGATTTTCTTTCCTTAAAGGATGACGGGAGTTTTGGGTCCAGCAACCAATAACCAATGCCGTGTGATTCCCGGCTTAGAATAGGGCCACCCCTATCTTTCCCGTGGGTGTCGTCAAGGCGACTAAGGGATTGCACCAGGGACGGACAGCAGCGTTCTCCTGTGTGTGTATGTTAAGATCATTACTGCGATCACCAATCCGCCTTCCAAGCGTGGTGATTATGGCAAATCCCCCAATGGACATCTAACCAAAAGTGCTATTCCATTGGGGAGGCCTATGTCCAGCAGTGGACGTATTAAGGCTGATGATGATGAACCAATAAAAATAAGTGATACGCCAACGAAAAGCTTGTATTAAGTAGAAAAATAGTTATTATAGTAGCTAATCTTAATTTGCTGTATTTTCGGCGTTATGGGCATTTTAATATCCACCTACTAATTAGCAACGAATTGCAATAAGTGATACGCCAATAAAAAGCTATTAGTAAGTAGAACAATAGTTACTATGGCGGCTAATCTCAGTTAGCTGTATTTACGGCGTTATGGGCCTTTTGGTACCCACCCACTAATAGTAACCAATACAATACGTGATACGCTAACGAAAAAGTCTTATTAAGTACAATTATTATCATCATAGTGACTATTGTCACTATGGCGGCTAATCTAAGTTAGCTGTACTTTCGGCGTTATGAGCCATTTAGTACTTACTGTAATTGGTTGCCATAGTAACTGAGATTAGCCGCCATAGTGACAATAGCCATTATGATGATAATAATTCTACTTAATAAGACTTTTTCATCAGCGTATCACGTAAGGGGTAGGCAGAGACGATGCATCGCCACTTTGCGCAATGTAAAATTGCAAAGTGGCTTTCCTTCGTCCGCTTTTCGCCCAGTGATACCCCTTGACGTGAAGTGTTGCGAACAACATCGCCGTCTTGTTGAGGTACCACGATTAGCTAGGAACATAATTGTCCACCTCATCAGAGCCCTGCATGATTCGGTGAGGCTAATAGTGCCCGGAGTTCGCCCTTCTCCGGGATGTCGGCACGCTTACGACCAGGCTAGCCCCTGGACACGCATCCATCGGCACGGCTGACCTAGGATTGGCGGATGGGACAACTAATAATAATATCTTTTCATTGGCGTATTACTTACTGTTATTAGTGGCTGGGACCAAAACGCCTAATCCTTTTATTGGCTTGTTTTTGATTTCCTTTCCATTGCATCATAAATCTCAACTCCACAATGTAATATTACAATTTCATCAGTAATAAGTTTGAACTCACCTCTCTTATGGTAAGGGTGTGCGACATCATCTGTATGTTCACCTGCGACTGACTGGTCGGCAGGTTGTCTGAGGACCTGGACCTGACGAGCCGGGAGCCCGTGATCACCTGCTTCGACTTGAGCGTCATCTCCGTCTTTATGAATACCCTCGATATGTACTGTGAACTGGAGACAAAGGAAAATTAATTAATCATCATCAGCCGAAATACGTCCACTGATGAATATAAGCCTCCCCAATGCTGCTTTTGGTGGGCTGTCCATTGGGGGATTTGACATAACCACCACGCTTGGCAGGCGGATTAGTGAACGCAGTAATGAACTCAGGAGAACGCTTCTGCCCGTTCCTGGTGCTATTCCTTAGTCGCGTTGACAATACCCACGGGAAGATTCGGGAACCACACGGCGGCAACTTCAACTTTTCAACAACAATTCACCAACAAACTGAACCTATACTAATATTATAAGGAGGTAAAGTTTGTGAGGTTGTAGCGGGTAATCACTGGATCTACTGAACCGATTTTGAAAATTCTTTTACCAATAGAAAGCCACGTTATTTGTGAGTGTCATCGTATCCTACTAATATTATAAATGTGAAAGTTTGGATGTTTGTTACTCAATCACGCCTCAACCACTGGACGATCGTGATGAAACTTGGCACACATACAGGTTAGGTCCTGGAATAGGACATAGGATAGTTTTTATCCCGAAAAACATATCATTCATACGGGAAACACATAATAATTTGCGATGTTAAGTTGTCCACGCGGACGAAGTCACGGGCCACAGCTAGTATTCAATATACCTTAAAGCCCGAATAGTGAAGGCGGTGCGTAACAGCTTGGTGGGCGAGGCAGGCATGCTCCGGCAGAACTTGTCTATGGCGTGGTCGATGCCATTCTTCGTCGCCTCCATGTACCACTCCGAGTTCTGGTTGCTAGAGTGCTTGTGGAACAATATCAGGACCGCCAGCGCCACTCTGTAGAACACCTGCAACATTTTGCCCACTTCATAAGACTATAATTCTTGCTTTATATCTATCAGACCATTGATATTGACTTAACCTGAAATATTGACTGGACTGCCCGACGACGAACCTGTTAGTGTGACGTCACGCCCCGGAATGGGGAGAGCTGCTGTAGAAAGGTACAAGGGACAGTGATAGATAGACATCTATTCACTGCCACAACACAAGTTCACAAACAAGTAGGAAACATAAATTTCTTAGACAAAACATAACATATCGCTTGGCGGGCACCCAACGAGACACAATAGAACTTCTACTGTTTACACGTCTACGTTGGGAGCCTGCGAGAGCGCAGTCTGGAGGCGCGTGTGTGCCCGTGTGTCGTGCTAGTGGAAAGGCCCTGAGTCAGCATGTGTCGCCGCTAGCATGTGGCAGCGGCGCTGGTAATTCTGCCATCTGTGATATCTTATTTGTAGAGGGATCAAGCCGGGTGTCCGAGAAAGAGCACCTGAGTAAGTACCGGGCACCTCCCCCGTGATTCGGCCTATATGACCTAGATGTCATACCATGAAGGAAAATATTTTTTTTCACCTCATAAATAACCTCAAAGTATTTACTTTCACGATTGACTCTAATTGGTTATTAAATTAAAACAGATTAGTCATCTGTTATCTAATTTAATAACCAATTAGTGTTAATCATGAAAGTAAAAACTTTGTAATGACTTTTTTCCTTCATGGTATGACGTTTAGATGTCTAAAGGCCATGGGAGTTGGAGACCATTGATATTCTAAGAGTAACTAGATTTCTAATCGGCAGTGAAAAAACGGCAACGCAAATGAGCTTGCAATGCTGGAGGTGACGACAAGGGACGCAAGCCTTTGTGAGTAAAAGTGTGGATGAGTAGGCTTATTAAGGCTCCCTTCCTCGAAAATGCACTGTATAATACTCAAAGTTGTAAGTAATTCCGTATAATACTCGAAGTTATATGAACGCCAGCAGTCTTTTTATGCATTTTTAGTGACGTTTCATTTTTTTTCTCACTAATTAGAACAGGTATAAGAAATTCAAGAAACATTAGTTCTTTAACTAATCACACGATTTTGTTGATACGAAAATACTACAGTTTAATACAAATGCCAGCGCATGTTTCGAGGAAGGGAGGCTAGAGCAAATTTTAATTATCTAAGAAGAGTTTTGTTAAAATGTCAATGAAAAGTTTCATATTGCCGTCTCGCGGCCACTTACCCCCGGCCCCAGTCGTGACAAAGTGACAGTACGACTAATTATCTAAAGGTGAATGTAATTTTAGACTTTCGGGAGCCTCTCCCGGGAGTTTTCCCGTATAAAAACTTTATCTTGTGCTTCTTACTTTTTAATATTTTTATTTAATTTAATTGATATAATTTGAAAATGCGTATGTGAATAAATGAATTTACTAATTAAAACCATAAAAGGCCATTGTTAAGACACTGCAAATATCAGAGCGACTCTAAAAGATTATCATTAAGCATCATAATTCATTGACCGTTATTCACAAGAGCTCACCTTAATGCCCTCATGGAAGAAGCAGTCGAGCACGCGCACCAAATGCGGGAACGGCAAAGCGGCCAGAATCCACCACTGCCAATCCGCGTAGATCCTCTCTGGGCAGATGGCGCCCGACAGCCTCGACAGATGCTGCGCCGCTGACTTCTGCAAACAATTGTACGGAACATGTTGCAGTTTTTTGAAATAGAGAGCATTCCAGACCTTAGTTGGAAGCCTAGTCGCGTTAATTATGTCCAGTGTTCAAACCCGCGCAATGAGTTTGTCGGAACTCAAGCACGGTTAATTTATCATACCGCAGGCTTTTATGTAATAAATAAATATTACATATATACATACATACACTTGTCTAATCCTAAACGAGGATTTACTCCAGTGCTATGGGAATTAAACAAGGGTTGGACAATTCACAATTATAACATCCAGACCGGGACCAACTTGTACAAACTGTCCAAAGTTTTCTGTCCCCAGTGGGAATCGAACCGACGACCTCTGGCGCTCGAGTCTATTGGCCAAGCCATTAGGCCAACGACGTCATACGAGGTTGTGTAAACTACCAACTCGCCTGGGCTAGCGTGGTTATACCTTTACACTCACCGTTACGACCAGACCCCGGGATCTGACTTGAGGGTACTTCTCAGGTACTTCTCTGCCAAACAGTGGAACATACCACATATTCTGGGCTGTCTTCCTTTTGTAACTGATGGACAGGGACCTTCCCTTATAAATGCGCGTCACTACAATCAGACCTTCGCCTACCTCAACCACAGACTTTTCTGATTATATGCGTGTTTCATTTGAACATTCTCTGAGTCTACTTATTGGTATAATGCATCACCAAATCCATCACCAGGTCCGTCTCGTTGACCTAGTGGCTTGATCACTGAACTCTAGTGGTTGTGGTTTCGATTCCCACTGGGGACAGCTGATCACTTTTCACAAGTTGGTCCCGGTCTGAATGTCAGGACCCGACCGGGATGGTCCAGGTCATATTTGTAATCCTTGTTTAATTCCCATAGCACAGGAGAAATTCCTAGTTTGGAATTAGACATGTATTTTTTCCGGATCATGACAACTGAACAGAATATTCATACATTGTTATTATATATACAGAATATTCGTATGATGAATATGAATGTTTGTACCCAAGTCTTGGATGTTTATGTATTTATTTAAGTATGTCTATCCGTTATCTAGTAACCATACCACAGGCTCTGCCTAGTTTGGGACTGGATAATTGGTGTGTATGTCTGAGATATTTATTTATTGTTTTTAATGAAATATATCTTTATTGTGGATCATAGGTACATAAAGGATTACATGTCATAGTTAGAGCTCAGCTATGTCCCGCCACGCGGGCATACAACATTGTGTCGCAGTAAAGCATGCATTCAAAAACAAAGTACAAAAAAAAAAATTAAGAGTTCATTAGATACAAATTGAAACCTTAAATTGAACCGTCACCAAGAAATTCTTCCAAACTATAATAACATTTTTCTATCAACAGATCGTGTAGTTTTTTTTAAAATAAATTTATCTCATCTACATCTCGTATCGTTTTAGGGATTTTATTATATATGTGAGGTATCCTGTTATGGTCATTTCTATTTCCTTTGTCCAAGATCTTATATCTCCATACACAGCCTATGACGCAATGGTCTCCATGTAATTCGAGTTTATGAGGACATTTGCATACGTTATCAACCTTCGCATGACTCGGCAGCGAAGTTCAAGAATATTTATAGTTTATCGATTTTCAAGTTACGTGTCATTCAACCGAGTTGCAGTTGTGACAATAGATTTGATAATAGGTATAGGTAATGACAGAGCCGCAGTTAGCATTGTATAGTTGACCTCGACCGGCAGCTGGCCACAGTTAGGACTTAACCAGGACCGATAGGCGCAAAAATTACACCAAATGGACAGATGAAATATTCGTAACCCAACTAGTACACGGGCGAAATATGTAACTATTCTATTATAGGTCCATAGAGGGGCAATATCGGTGTTTGGAGCACAAACACACTATGAACCGATTTTTTATATTTTAAATTCATAAAAAAAACGCTAAGTAGTAAATGAGACCATTAATGGAATTTCGTAGTAGCAATAGTTTCAACGGAGCCCCTAAAATGTGTGGTCCCATAAAACAGGGACCTGGGCGTCGAATAACCCCTGGTCCTGGCTAGATATTGTTATCTTATTAGCAATATACGTATATTGTGAGACACGGGCCACCGCGTGGCCCCGCAATGTGACTTGCGACAGATTTATCAATATAATTAATTTGACTTGTTTTGCTCGCGTTTAAGATATGTAAGTTTTAGAACCTGGCTTTTAGGTATTCAACAAAGTTTGTAAACAACTACGCACACTTGAACAAGTATCTAGTTAACACTATAAATGACAATGTATGTTTTTTTTTATATTACATATACTTATACATACACTTTGTCTAGGATTTTCTCCTGTGCTACGGGAATTAAACAAGGATTGGACAATTCACAACACAACATACATAATGCTCATGCCTTGGTCCCAGAGGGGTAGACAGAGACGATGTATCGCCACTTTGCGCAATGTAATGTCGCAAAGTGGCTTTCCTTCGCCCGCTTTTCGCCCCGTGATACCCCTTGACGTGATGTGTTGCGAACAACATCGCCGCCTTGAGGTACCACGATTAGCTAGGGAAATAATTTTCCACCTCATCAGAGCGCCGCATGACTCGGTAAGGCTAATAGTGCCCGTAGTTCGCATAGCTCCGGGATGTCGGCACGCGTACGACCAGGCTAGCCCCTGGACACGCATCCACTGACACGGAAGACCTTGGATTGGCGGATGGGACAGGATCGTAGCGAGAGAGACAGGAGATGGGGGTATGGATAAGTATAGGGTAGGTATGGGATACCGCTATTACGGAAGGATAGTGGGATTGTAGTAGATCAGGACCAACTTGTACAAATATCGAACCCACGACCTCTGGCGCTTGAGGCCAATGACCAAGCACTAGGCCGACGAGGCGGTCAAAATTCATTTACCTAAGTACTAAAACGAACTATTATAATGAAATATGGTACAGTGATTTCCTGAATTGACCCACAGAATACTTTATACCACGATTAAAATAAAATTTACCACGGGAAAATCGAAATAACCGCAAGTATCAGATACCTCATATGGCAATTTGTTATTCTAAAAACAACGTGAAGGCTAATTGCATAGTAAAGCGAGTTATTTATTTATCTAACTATCAACAACATATACATTATTTCAACATTCTGGTACTGGCGAACCGTTAATTAGGTGTAATTAAGATAAAAACTCATGAAACTGATCTACCACAAACAACTAAGAACAAATAAACATATACATCAGATATTTCAAGACGGATAGTTAATAAAATTACTATCATCTGCCCAAGATGTCTACTTAATACTGAACATAAGCCTCTCCAATAGAATGCGGGACGAGGGATAATCCTATCGGAACGTCACGTCAGTATGTTAGTGTATGTATGTACACATTGATTTATTAGTGCGTAACGACAGAACTGCCGTGTGGTTTCCGGTAGAGTAGAATAGGACCACTCCAACTCTTCCCGTGGATGTCATACGAGGCGACTAAAGGAATACATTATAAAATATCAATCAGGCCTCCCCATCCCGTCTGGCCAGCGCGGGGAGTGTAGGCCAAATCCTCCGTCTGTCTCCGGCAGATGCGAGAGGGTTGTGCTCCTGCAGTGGAGACATAAATAACCTGATGATGGACTATACTATAACGCTCTAAATGTTCAAAGCAACGCAACTTCTCTACCTCCGTTAGGTACTACATCTTATAATATCATAAATAACCTGATGATGATGACAGAACTAACACAGTAACAATATAATGCTTACAATTAAGTAAGCGACTTAGAGAAGGAGCGAGGGGCGTGCCATCGTGAGCTTGTACGATCTATACTTTGGACCGTATTTTGACGGATTCGGATTGAGCGCAAAGCACAAGTGCTCTGAATACCAAAGTAATCTTATAAATAAACTTAAAATAAAAAACGTTAACTTCGCGTGTCTGTACATTAAAGATTTTTGAAAAAAAAAATACAATCGGGGGTCTAAGAATGTCATTAAAATTAAATTATGGACTTGATGGACCGAATTTGATGGACTTTTCACAGAAACATAGGGCTTAACTCGGAGTAACATATAGGCTTTATTTCATCGCAATTGGTTTACTCAATCAAAAGTTATGGAAATTTTTAGTTTTCAAATACATTAGTAGGTAAGGTTAGTATGCAGTATGTATAACAAAGAAGTATGATTTTAATGTTCGGTACTATTCAGATTGCAATGAGTTTGGACTACATTTGGAGCTGTAGTGGGAGTGAATAGAATATAATAGAATAGAATAGGTCATTTATTCATAGCTACGACACACACATGAGAAATAAACAATAAGTGGGAGTTGGAGCGAAAGTGGGAAGGGGAGCGAATTCTGTAGTCCACGCGAGCGGAGCCGCGGGCAAAGCTAGTTACTTAGTAAGTTTATCGTACATAATATTTAAGTTTATATCATTACAATTCCAGTTCAATACGTCCCCTACATTTACTTCATAGGCTTGCGTGTGGCTCTGCTATTTTGCATTTCCGATTTTGTTAGAATTACGTCACGCGACTAACGTAACCGACAATTTTATCTTGACTATACGAGCTTTAACCATTCCTGTTATACTGCGCCTTATCTATTATCTTTTAAGGGTTTCCGTACCTGTGGTAACACAGAAGCACAGTTATTGTTATAAACTTTACAGGTTCTCGTGCTGTGTAACTGAATTGATTAAAAAGCATACAAGTACAGATTATTACCATTGGTCCCTTTGTACAGTTATGTTTTGGTGGTAGTCATGAAGTTATCTTCATTTCATATAGAAACATAAAAATACTAGATTCCTGCCATGTAAACACATACATAATGCTCACGCCTCGGTCTCAGAGGGATGTAAGGCCACTGCGCGATCCTGACAAACGTCGCAAAGCTGCTTTCCTTCGCCCGCTTTTCGCCCCTTGATACCACTTAGCGTGATGTGTGGCGAACAACATCTCCGCCTCTGAGACACAGTGTGTTACACGATTAGCTAGGGAAATAATAGTCAACCTCATCAGAGCCCCGCATGACCCGGTAAGGCTAACAGTGCCCGGAGTTCGCGCAGACCCACGATGTCGGCAAGTTTACGACCAGACTAGCCCCTGGACACGCATTGGATTGGAGGACGGGACAAGGTTCGGGGCGAGGGAGATGGGGGTACGTGTAAAGAAAGGAATACTCCTTTCCTTACACTTTCCTTGATATACAGGTTAGGTCATGTAAATACAACAAGGGGAATGCGCGTCATGATGTGTTGATAAGAAACGCGAGTTACGTTTTTTTTTTAAGATGGCGTATTACGTGTTAGTTTAATTGACTTTATTATTGAGTTGCATATGAAATTCGATACTAATTCAAGGATGGCAATGTTTGCAGTAAGAGACATAGTTCTGCGAAATATTTTAAGATACATCATAAAGTTTTTAGATAAAACATTACCTTTGAAAAATCCAGGGCTTAGTAAAAAAAAGAACAAACTTGTACCAACTATACGCTGTTTAGTTGGTACAAGTTACAAAATATTTAGGTCCCCCGTCGCACTCCCCCACCCTAACAGGCAGTGCTTATTCGTAATTAAGAATTATAAGCCGTCCAAAGAAATATAAAAATGCTATTTTTATGCAATTTTTATTTTTATTTTGATACTAAACATCAATCACCATATTAATATTGTAAATATTTAAGGTTTCAATTTGTATCTAATTAACTCTTAATTTTTTTTGTAACTCTGTTTTTAAATGCATGCTTTACTGCGACATAATGTTGTATGCCCACGTGGCGGGACATAGCTGAGCTTTAACTATGACATGTAATCCTTTCTATACCTATGATCCACAATAAAGATACTTCATTTCAAATTTTTCATACAATAAAATCTAACACGATTTAACTGAAACCATTTTCTGGTATAGGCTTTAAAGCTCCGCCGAACCGAAAAACATCGATCGTTATGACTTTTAAAATAGATTGCAATTAGGCCTGCGCACGAGTCTAAAATAAATTATCCGTGCTACGCAATGCAAGCAATGTTTGCCAGAAAAATTGCCAAGGAATCCAGCAGTAAATCATTTTTCAATGTCCTGGTTTACGAGTTACATTGCGCTATTAAACAAAATGAATCTAA
This sequence comes from Esperia sulphurella, assembly GCA_947086405.1. Taxonomy (NCBI): domain Eukaryota; kingdom Metazoa; phylum Arthropoda; class Insecta; order Lepidoptera; family Oecophoridae; genus Esperia; species Esperia sulphurella. Next base: position 16,442,122 of record OX352258.1, read on the forward strand.
TCCGTGTATTTTTGTTAGGCAGCCTCGAATAAAAATATTGTTCTTAGATCATACAGCTTAGACTTACAACTAAAAAAGATGATTATTAAACAACTCTGAAATATTTTGAAATGCACATTGTTGTATCGTATAACCACTAGACATATACGCCGTGTGGTTTCCGGTGGAGTAGAATAGTACCACTCCAATTCTTCCCGTGGATGTCGTACAAGGCGACTAAGGAAATACATTATACAACATCAATCAGGCCAGCGCGGGGAGTGTAGGCCAAACCCTCCGTCTGTCTCCGGCAGATGAGAGAGGGTTGTGCTCCTGCAGTGGAGATAAAAATAACCTGATGATGATGATGTAGCCGAGGTCGGCACGGGGGCGGCGTAGAAGATCTATATTGACGGAGGCGGCGCGGCGGCGTAATCGGTGCCAATTTTATTTTCAACTTAAATTAATACCGAGAAGATAAAGTGGGATATACCAAGTAACACTCAATGGCTGAACAGCAGCAGAATACCAGTCCACAGTGGAATCTTAAGCTACATTAGATTGTTAGATGTATAACAGCAGTGAATACGCATTTTTAGATGTTGTAAAGTTCATTTGAACACATTATACCTCAACTGCCTGTTTGAAAATGTGGACTGTTAATGCTGCTGTTCAGCCTTTGTGTGTTACTTAGAATACCCCACTTTATCTTCTCGGCATTAATTAAACTGGCACCGATTACGCCGCCGTTTCCGTCAATATAGATCCTTTACGCAGCCGCCGGTGACGTCCTCGGCGCATATTGTCTAGTGGTAATACGATATAACAATGTGCATTTCAAAATATTAATATTTCGGAGTTGTTATTTTTTTAGTTCTAAGTCTAAGCTGTTTAATTGTATCATAATAGCATTGTATTAGCACTATAGGTAACAGTCGTCCCAAGAGCTGATCATCGGCTGATTAAGAGCATGTGTGTTACCTATCCTTATAGATAAACAATGGCACCCAAGTACACTTGGGTGACATTGTTTAAGTTTATAAATTCATCATCTCGATTTCACTCCACGCGTAGTCATTTGTAATGGTGCCTGGTGTTTCATCATCATCAGCCTAAATAGGTCTACTGCTGGACATAGGCCTCCCCAATAGAGTACCACTTTTGGTAAGTTGTGTGTTGGGGGATTTGCCATAATCACCACGCTTGGCAGGCGGATTGGTGATCGCAGTAATGATCTTAACATACACACACAGGAGAACGCTGCTGCCCGTCCCTGGTAATAGGTGTTAGAACATTAAATAATATGTTGGATGTGTGGTTTCCGGCTTAGAATAGGGTCACCCCCAATCTTCCCGTGGGTGTCGTAAAGGCGACTCCTAGTCGACTTGACGACACCCACGGGAAGATTCCCTTGATTACACGAGGGATATGCAGCAGCGTTCTCCTGTGTATATTAAGATCATTACTGCGATCACCAATCCGCCTGCCAAGCGTGGTGGCTATCAACTCCCCAATGGACAGCCTACCAAAAGTGGCAATGTTCAGCAGTGAACGTATTTCGGCTGATGATGAAGCATTCCAACCTAGTCATCAGGTGACAACGAACTTGTGGCCTTCAGGCTCCAGGTTAAGAGCGACAGTGGGCTCGATTCTGAAGGCACAACGTTAAAGTTTGACAGCACTAAACTGTTGCTATCCTTGTCACACAGTATTATGAAGATAAAGACGAAACCAATTTTAGCGCTGTCAAATTATAAATGTGTGCCTTCGGAATCGGACCCAGTGGCCACTTATCATCAAAACCTTTTCTTCTTTTATTTCTTTCTTCTGTACCCATTTCAAGAACGCGTCCTGTGATAAAATGATAATAAAAATGAGCTTAACTTACCGCATGCTTTTTGGCAATCTGCATGACCGTCTTCCACGTGACCTCGTAAAGGAGCTTGGTCTGTGTGATGAACATCTTCTCCTTGGAGGCGACGAGGCTCGCCATGCAGTGGTAGCACTCCTCCTCTGCAAACACAGACAGTCTACGGTTATATTACAAATACATATTCAAGGAGAACCGCGAGTGAATAATAAATCAGAATACAAAGCTGAACTAAAACAGGGAAATGATCGAAGGTTCACAATTTAATTCCAGTTCTAGAGCCATATTGTATGTAACAGAAATGAATGACCAGTGATCGAATATGTTGTGCAATACCTAGAGTATAGATCGTACAGTTGACGACGCCACGCCCCACTCTCTCTCTAAATCGCTTACATTTCAATGTATGCGTTATATTGTTACTGTGTTAGTTTTATCGTTACGCACTAGTCAGCAATGTTTGCATACGTAAACTAAGATACTGACGTTCGGATTAACTCCTGCGCTCACCCCTTGCGAAAAGAAGAGGGGCGTGCCATCGTGAAATGTTCGATATAATATTCTACCCATAAAATACATATTATGAGTATTTGACTTTAATTTAGATTAGATTTCTTTATTTCACATTACAAATTTTAAGATTATTTAGATTAACTTACGTAATTCCGTAATAGAAAATAACAACTTTAAAGTCGAAAAATCGCGTGACCGGGAGTCACACCTAAGGCGAGTCAGATTACCAAAAATAAATTAAGAAACTATATTTTACGGCACCTGCCAACAGATGGTTAACATAATGATAATGGCAGGGCATTAACACTTTTTAGGCGTATTTTCTTTGCTGTGGCATACGAGTATTTAAGTTACCAAGAATTCTTTGTAATTACCGTCCCCAGGTAAAAGCGTCCACCGATTTAAGTAAACGCTAAGAGCTTTAAAAACACGTTTTTTTTAAAAAAAAACATCGTTCACGACTACTAACAAACACTCCTAAATTACTCAAACACGTAACAAATACATGTCGCTCCCAATAATGCTCTGCAAAAATGTTTATTCAAAATTCCAATCTCGTTAAACGCCGGGAACGGGAATGCCGTGAATATCGATAATCCCGGGAATATCGACAATCCCGGGGGGATTCGAGGGATAAATAGATGCAATTATCGCGGGCGCCCGGAAGCGCTTTTCAATAAGCGCCATCCGCGCTTTAGTAATTATCGTTTTGCCTCATTCTCAGTATGCCAGTGGCAGCGAGCTAGTCTAGCGTGGAATGGTACTATCCAATCGCCGTATTCAGTAACCTTATGATTAAGGTACATAATCGTTTAAGATACACCCATGTGAGCTAGGGGGATAAATGCAACTACAGAGTTGATTTTTATAACTGGAAAGAGAAAATCATTGTTTACGTCATATTATGAAGGGTACAGGGAAAGAACCACTGGACGGATCGGGTTGAAACTTGGCACACATATAGGTTAGGTCCTGGAATAGGTCATAGGATAGTTTTTATCCTGAAAAAACATCTCTTGTCGAATGGAATATTTCGAAATTTAAGATGTGTAAATATCGAAACCTACGCGGACGAAGTCGCGGGCAAAAGCTAGTGGTAAACAATGAGATGACGACAACTATTTTCTTCATCTAGCCATATATATTACCATTTGACCCCTAGTTGTTAGTCCCAGTGCAATTTACCTGTTTTTGATGATTGTTTAATTGAAACAATATCATACGGTTTGTTGTCATAATTATTTTAAGATTGAGGCAGGCTGAAAACTGCGTGAGATACGACCAGCCAGCAGATTTGGGCACAAGGCGAATGCAATCGCGACTACTAAATACCTTCTTATTACCTTCTCACTTTCCCTGATTTCTATTATGTGACACGGAATAATGAATTTGGAATATAAAGAAACTAAGGAAATAAAAAGATACTCTCGGAAAGCATCCGCGTTTACATTTTATATAACTCTGGCGCTGAGCAAATTGTGGCAATCGTTCGAAGCAAGTGCTTGTTTCAATACTGGCATGCCAATGGCAGTAAGCCAGTACTGGCTCAGTGAAACATTACCGTTATATCTACCAACAATGCCGTGATCAATCAGGCCTCAACCGAAGTTTGTTACTGACGTTCCACGTGTTCCCAATACAAATTGGTTTTGAATAACGCTTTTGTTGACTGAAAGCAACAAATAGCTATTACTATGTCTGTCTGTCAATTTACTACACGAAAATCTTTGGTAAGACAAATGCATATTGTAAGAGTAACATTATAATGCTACTACACTGCACAAGATTTTTTTGTCACGAGAAACTTTCATTAAGGCAGGTCCTGCTGCGGGGCGTAAGCTGTTTTCTAAACATTTATTACCGTCCTGATTTCTCTTCGTAATCGTTAAGAAGGTAGTATTTTAATGGCAAATTTAATGAACAGCTTAAACCGCTCGGAGTGCTACTTAGCAGTTTAAGTAGAAGTCACTACATTTTCACATTGTGTAAAGAAAATTATAAGTAAGATTTTTTTTTTATTAATAAGATTATTAATAAGATATATATCGTATATATATACTATTTATTAATAAGATATATATATATACTATTTATTAATAAGATATATATCGTGTTTCGTCGTTGTTACTGAACGCATTACTTTAAGTGACCACATACAATCAAGTGCGCTGTCTCAAAATATGCGGGTTCGTAATTTATTTTAACATACATACATACATAATGCTCACGCCTTGGTCCCAGAGGGGTAGGCAGAGATGATATATGGCCACTTTGCGCAATCTAATGTCGCAAGCTAGATTTCCTTCGCCCACTTTTCGCCGTAATAAATATTTATTTCAAATGTCCTGGAAAATAAAAATCTTCAGGAAATTTCCATAATAGTCATAGTCGTATTCATTTATTGCATCATGTGTTAGATTCCTTGGTTATTTTACATGTATGATTAAAATTTTTGCAGCGGACAGGCAGACAGATGAAAAAGCTTTGCTTATAGGATATACGTTTTCAAGGAATCTTTAAAAGCTTAAAAGATATCTCAGGTACCCGATACTTAGCACTTTGAGTAATATACCCAAAGTACTTGGCACTTGCTAGGTAGACTCTTTCTGCCTACCCCGCAAACGATATTTTTAGACATTTATTTATTTAAAATATTGAAACATTACAGATTAATATTATATGGCGTTATTAACTTGAAGATATGTATGTATATACATGTAATATTTTAATGGAAATCAAAATGAACAACTTATAGCGCCCTCAGCCACACCAGAAACGTGGAGTTTCACGAAACCGCTGACAAACTGACAAGAGGATTAATTATAAACATTAATTAGGTCATTACCCGCACACACCTGTACAAACGGTTCACGCAATGTGTCACGAATTATGAAACCGACCGCATGTAGTAGAAAAACTAAAATGAAAATTCTTAAAATCGACGGAAGTAGAAAATAAAAAAAAAAGTCTTTATTGAACAGAATAATCCAGAACTCGTCTGCCCCAACGACAGTCGTTCTGCGACACTTCACCTTGCTAATCCTTTCGGCTATGTCGGTCACCGTGGTTCTTCTTCGGATCTCTTCATTACGGATCATATCATTCATACCTTCAAAGAAACCCCAAGCATAGCCCTCTCCATAGCTCACTAAGCGACCTGATACTTGTGGATCAAGCCCACCGTCAGTGTACACGTTTCTCCACCATAGGTCATGACTTAAGACAGGCAGGACGCTATGATTGATTTAATAATAATGACACTAAACGCTTATCAAATACTGGAACTGGCTTGCAGGCTAAATGCAGCCCGTCTTTCTACACCCTGACAGATGACGTCATTGATTAATTTGAGTAGAAGCTCATTTCTGTCATAAAAATTATATAAAAACCTTCAGTAACCAATATGCCTTAAAAAGCTATTATATTAAGCAGTATCCAGCCAAGTAATATTATTAAGTTATGCCACGGGGCAGCGAGTGGTCTCTTCGCAAAGTAATTCGTTCGCAGAGGGGGGGAGCTGAAAGTGAGGGGAATTATATTAACTGCCGCCGCTATTCCGTCGCGAAAGGATAGCTAAAAGGGTTTTGTGGAGAAAGCTTTTAATAATGTCGCAGTAAGAGAAAAGTAAATTTCACATAATAAATACTAAATGAAACTAAGACCTTCCCCGCCAAACCGGATTTATGGGGGAATACTGATTGATTGATTGAATATACATTATTTCACAGAAATTACAGAAAATATGTAGGAGAAATAAACATATTCCGCGATTCAAACCGCGGAACCCGATTTTTTTTATTGAAAAGAATATATTTAATTATATATTACACCAATGCAGAATCTGTACTAGGACGAGAAATTTATCTAATAAAAAAAACGGTAACTTCGCGTGTCTGTACATTGAAAATATTTGAAAATAAAAAAAAATTAAAATTGAAATCTTGGTCTGTTTGTTTGTGCACGCATCGGAGTTTGGCAGGCGGATTAGCCATCGCAGTAATGATCTCAGTACACTCAGGAGAACGCTGCCGCCCATTCCTGGTGCAATCCCTTAGTAGCCTTGACGACACCCACGGGAGGATTGGGGGTGGCCTTATTCTAAGCCGGGAACACACGGCTAACTTGCCGTAATACGGGTAACATACTAAACTACTAGATATATTTTGATGGCGTTGCGCTGTCGTATAGTCGAGTCTCTTAAATAGAACCTGTAGCACATTTTATTTCAATTCAACGTCAGAGAGTTAATTAATCAATCAGCGGATTGATTAATTAACGAATTGCTGAAAACCAGGCAGTTATATAACATTTTCAGCAAGAGTAAGAGTGAACGAATGGGTTTCAAGTAATTTAAGAAATACTTTCATCATAAGGTTATTTTTGTCTCCACTGCAGGAGCACAACCCTCTCTCATCTGCCGACGACAGGTGGAGGATTTGGCATACACTCCCCGCGCTGGCCAGACGGGTTGGGGAGGCCTGATTGATGTTTTATAATGTATTCCCTTAGGCGCCTTGTACGACATCCACGGGAAGAGTTGGAGTGGTCCTATTCTACTCTACCGGAAACCACACGGCAATGGAATACTTTGACCTAATTTCATTTTAGTTCATTTATTTGAAAATCTCACGGCAAACAGTTTTGAATTATAAAGATTGATTAAAAAATTTACAAGGCAAATAAGAAATTTCACATTTTACCATTAGAACATAAATCCAACTATAGACCTCTAGGTAAGTCACCTACTATATATACAATAATATATTAAATAACCAAGTACCTCCAGTAGGCTGCCAGTTCAAAATAAACCCACAACAGTCACACAAAACAAAAAAAAATTTAAAAAGAAGCTAATGTGAAGTGGTAAAATTAGTAAGTTTGCTTGATGTAATCAAAATCATATCATTTATTGGTAATCTCCGGAATTTGCTACTTTGTTGTGGAAAAATAAGAAAAAAGTGAAATCGTTCTCAAAAACTGTAATTTACTTACGGTAGTCGTGAAAAGCACTATGTATAGCCTTGGCGGAAAGGACGATTCTCGGACTCGTATATGAGAAGGCTCCGGGTATCGTTAACTTTTCCGCCTCTCCAACTATGTAATATACTGACTTTTTCTGAGCGTAGACTCAAATAGACGATTTTTTTAGCATAAAATGAAGTTTTCTTGATATTTCAGCGGCAACTGAAGCGTATACGTACTCGTATTCTAGGAAATAGGTTACTAATAAATTCAGTTGCTTTGGGGTTAACGGTCTTGAGTCATGTCCGATGGGTCTACTTTAGATTGATCACTTATTCATAGCGAGACAGTTCAAGCTCCTCGTAATACCCAATTTGGGACACTGTGATTAGAAAGAAATATTTATTTCTACAGATATTAAACTTGTCAATTTCGTGGAAATACGAGATATCAAAGTTTTTGTACTCTTTAACTCCGTCATTCATACAGGGTGTACTCCCAAGGCGTGGAACAGGAGCATCGTCGTTTGGTTCTTCAAAAAGGAGACAAAACACTTCTCAAAAACTATCGACGCATCTCGCTCCTGAGCCACGTCTATAAGCTGTTTTCCAAAGTCATCACAAATCGTCTCGCAAGAAGACTGGACAACTTCCAGCTACCGGAACAGGCCGGGTTTCGAAGAGGATATGGTACCATAGACCACATACACACGGTGAGGCAGATTATACAGAAGACTGAAGAATATAATCAGCCCCTGTGTCTCGCCTTCGTGGACTATGAGAAAGCCTTCGAAACCTGGGCTGTTCGAGAGTCCTTGCAGTGGTGCGTTAAAGTGGCAGTGGGCTGGTCACATCTGGCGGAGAACCGATAAGCGTTGGGGTAAACGAGTTCTCGAGTGGAGACCGCGACTCGGCAAGCGTAGTGTGGGACGCCCTCTGGCTAGATGGAGTGACGATCTGCATAGGGCGGCTGGCAGAGACTGGATGAGAAGAACCGAAGATCGGGTTCAGTGGCGCGCTTTGGGAGAGGCCTATGTCCAGCAGTGGGCTCTTACAGGCTGATGATGATGATGATGTACTCGAAAGAATGGTTCTGGGTTATAGGAATAGTACCTCATCTATAATAATTGTAATAAATATATGTCGGAGACAGTCATGAGTACCGGGGCTAACGGAACACAAGCGCGCCATCTAGAGGGCGTAAGTGCGCTATTGTGGCGCCACCTAATTGGTGCGCTTCGACAGAGCCGAGGTGGGCGAGCGACACGAGTGTAGAGATACATTCTGCTGCTGTTCGTCGTCGTGTAAAGTTGTGCCTTGTAACTGTCCATGTTTCGTTAAACTCAGAGCTTATTCTCAAGTGTCGGTTATAGTACAGTGATTTATTAAAACAATTTGTAATCGTAGCCCTGCGTTACCTCATTTGCTCGATACCGATACTGTGGTATAGCCCAGAGTGAGAAACAATGAGTGATTCTCAAGTATACCCACAAAATACCCACATTTAACTAAATAAACTTCTGATGAATCCGACATATATTTCATTCATATATTAGCACTTATCTAATCCTAAACTAAGATTCTATCGTGTACTACGGGCATTAGAGAGGATATGATAATTCAGAAATATAACATGCAGAGCGGGACCAACTTGTACAAAGTTTTCCTGTCCCTAGTGAGAATCGAACCCACGCCCTCTAGCGCTCGAGAATAATGACAAAGCCACTACGCGAACGAGGCGATCGAATATACCATATACCTAAGAATACTTTTTAAAGTAGGTACATTTCTATACTAATGTGATTAAAAGATAATGTTTGCACGTTTAACGCAATCTCTAAAACTACCAAACAGACTTTCTACTTTCAACTATTCTTTGTTAAAATGCCGATTTGTTCTAGGTGGACATAGGCTATTTTTTTGGCAGGAAAATATTTTGTTAAATTTGGGCAATATCCTAAGCGAAAACAATAAACTTTACGCATTAGACGCAAAAAGACAAAGTTCACGCAGGTCCAAAAGTATCCGATGCGCAATTTGTTATTTTGCGTCTAAATAACAAACTTCATATTTAGGCCACCGTGAAAGGTCGAAAAAGGTCAAATCCTTTGATTAACTTCCGGGGCCCGTGTGTTTGAGAGACGTGTCCACGCACATGAATAGATTTATGGGGCCTTGACAATTTATATATAAAAGAGTACAATACAGGGGTCACCAACGTTAAACAACGCTAGATCATTTTAAAAAGGGCTATCTCACCAACTATGTTATATAGTTTTTTTGCGTTGATATATATATATCATCGCTGGAAATTTAATAGGTCCAAATGCCAAAATCGGTTTTTAGCTTTCCAAACTCAGTTCTCAATTTTCTATCGAATATATTTAAAAAAATATATTCGATAGAAAATATCGGGTATATTTAAAAAAAAATTTAATTACAATTATTTGACATGATTAATATAGGTGCACTAACAAAAAAGTTACAGCCACAAAGAAAAAAAAGGTTTTTCGCGTCTCTTGAAAATTAGTGGTTTTCCGTCGATGATTTACGCGACTGTAGCTTGGCAAGAACTGAGTACTAACTATAATTCATAATTCGTTGCACAATCAAGACATAAATAGGTATTACAATATTTATTTTAGATCTAACATGGTTGACATTGTCGGTATGGCAAAACAATGATGAGGGTATATTTTTTTAAACTAACTTAAATCTAACATTTTGTCGGCTTAATACTCATTAACTGTGTAATAACATTATGGCGATGCTGCAGATCTAATTCGGCTAATAAAGCTATAAAAGAAATATATTTCACTTCAGTCATACCTTCATCATCAGGTTATTTTTGTCTCCACTGCAGGAGCACAACCCTCTCTCATCTGCCGGAGACAGACGGAGGATTTGGCCTACACTACCCGCGCTGGCCAGACGGGTTGGGGAGGCCTGATTGCCGTATATATTTTTACGTATACGGACGGAGCGGCAACAGCTCGTAATCTATAATCATCATCAGGTTATTTTTGCCTCCACTGCAGGAGCACAACCCTCTCTCATCTGCCGGAGACAGACGGAGGATTCGGCGTACACTCCCTGCGCTGGCCAGACGGGTTGGGGAGGCCCGATTGATGTTTTATAATGTATTCCCTTAGTCGCCTAGTACGACATCCACGGGAAGAGTTGGACTGGTCCTGTTCTACTCTACCGGAAACCACACGGCAAACATGACTCACAATTCTACACGAAATACGGGACATGCTGTTATCGTAGGTATTTAGAGCATCTTAACCCAAGTCACTCCGCGTGTGTGGTGTCCATGAGGTGTATGGTAGGTATCCAGAACATCTGGCGTGGTTTATATCGGGCATTAAGCGTGGAGAGTGCGAGTGTAAATGTCGGCCATGTTTACTGTACCACTGTTTTCTACCGCAATGGATGACCGGTTTAAATGCCGAAATAGCTTATTTACCAGTTTCGATTTACCGTTTTTAAAATTACATTAGGCCCTGTCCTGAAGGTACGACATTAAAATTTGACAGCATTAAAAATGTTTTTATCCCTGTCAAACAGTATTAGGACGAAACCAATTACATTGGTGCTGCTGTAAAATTTAAAATATGTACCTAGTTATGACATGTACTAGAGTTGTTATCTCAGTCTAGCCACACATAAGCAGTAAGTGCTAATTCTTCAAAGTGCTAATTCTTCAATAGTGTTTGCTTTATGACCGACTGCTAAAAATTACAAAATCTGTACACTTTTCTTGAGCCACTATACTATTTACCGGCCCCAGAATTCATCTTTCCGAGAATACCTTCAATGTGGACTTTCACATGTACAGCGTTTCTTCGTTATTTAATTTGGAAGAATTCCCGGGAGCGGTGGAGCGCTCTGGGGCAGGTCTATGTCCAGAAGATAACTTTTTATCGATTACGGCTTCCTACGTCTTCACTGTGAAGAAGAAACGTCGCAACAAACTTCAAGCAACACATCTTTTAAAATCAAGTTTGCATACATTATTAATTAATTTTACTACTTCTCACTAGCATATGGTTGCCTGGAGGAAATCGCTAAAAGCGATAAGGCCGCCACGTGTACATTTTCTGTATATTTCTCCTACATATATTCTGTAATTTGTGTGCAATTAAGTATATTCATTCATTAAAAAGAATGTGCAGAGCTGAAGCAAAACTAATACGAGGCATTTTGTCATTCAAATAATCGTCAGTTTTATAAAACGGTTTTATACAAAGCTGATTTTAATGTGATTCTTAAACTTTCAGTCCGTTACATTTATTATTTCCTCTGGTAACAGGGCCGTAACTAGGGCGTTGCCAGCGGTGCCCAGGCACAGGGCGCAGACCTTGAAGGGGCGCAAAATGATCTGGGTGGGCATTTTTGAAGGACGCAGTTATAGAAGCTCGCACCGGGCGCATAACGGGCTAGTTACGGCACTTCTCTGGTATGGTATGTATTGCACAAAACCCTTCGTTTAGATTTACAAACGCACTACACCATATATTCTTGTTATTTTCTCATATTCAGTGCAAATAAACCTATTCAATAACGTATATCCCTGAACCAATAAAACGGATCTATCGCGTACTGTCGTATCATAAACCGTGTCTCATTGCGGCGCGTATAAAACAGCTGGAGTTTTACAGCTGACCTCGCCTCGATGATTACTTGTCGCGCCTTGTTGCCCTGAAACTGGAACTGTGTTCGTATACTCACCATATTGTGGCCCATTGGTTTTACGAACTAATATAATGATCATGCATGATCTTTTGTCTAGACTATGGACGGCAGACTTTTCTACTTCATTTAATTGGGGGCATTTTTGGTTAACATTAACGATTATTTTGTTAATGTCATCGGCCTGTTAACATTCTCTATTGGATTTAGTGCCAAAATGCTATTTAATGCCACGATAATTAAAACTGCACGAAATTCCAAGTGTCGTCAACCGAAATATGTCCACTGCTGAATGACAGACACTTTTGCTGGACTGTCCGTTGGGGGATTTGCCACGCTTGGCAGGCGGATTTATGATCGTAGTAATAATATCACAGTAGAACACATCAGCCGGCCCTGGTGCAACCCTTTAGTCGCATTGACGACATCCACGATTGGGGACGGGCAAATTCAAAGCCGAGAACCACACGGCAATCTCAAGTGTAATGTGAAGAAGAAACTATATTACACTATTATCTGCGCTATTAGGAAATAGTTATATTTTACTTAGGAAAATGAGGAAGTCTCCACTCATTAAACTTCCAAAGATACAAATAAAAACCGCAATGATTGTAACAAAAAATTTATACAACTTCCCCGACCGTACAAAATCTTGGACTTTGTACTGTCAAACAGAACTTCATTCATTGAGTGAATCAATGGGAGAGAAGTTAACATTGACCTCTGATCGTCACTGGACGAATATATTTGGCAGACGTCAAACGTTCTGCCATATACATTCGTCTCAATATCCTTGATAGATAAGAGACAATGCTATCGAGACGTTTGTTAAATACCAGATTACTCGAAATGAGGTAAATATTTGATAAACATAATGAGTAATGTGAGATTTTTTTAAAAATATTACAGAGTCATCTGTTCATAACGTCACAGTGACTTTTAAGTTTCGTGTAACCGAAAAAAATCGGATATCAACGTCTTTTGGCGTTAGTCGTGAATATAAGATAAGATTTTAGTAAATAATAATATTAAATAAATATGTTGGGACATTTCACACAAGGCCATCTGATCCCAAACTAGGCAGAGCCTGTAATATGGGTATCAGACAGCTGATATACATACATAATGTACTTATATAAATAACATCCAGACACAAGGCAAACACAAGTGCTCATGACCCGCAAACCCGAACCCACGACCCCGAGATTCGCAGGCAGGTGTAATACCGACTAGGCTACAGGGCCGACAACAATGTCTCCTTTAAAAAAATTAAAACGTAAAATAAAATACACACGTGTTCTCTTATAATCTTATAAGTAATATAAACTATGTTACTTAGATGTTTATCTTTTAAAACTACTAACCACTATTTTTCATAATAATTTATTTCTACACGAATAATTTTATTTATGTTTTCAGTAAGAACTGTGCACAAACGGTCTCAATACTCGAGATTATGGCTATCACTTATCAATATCAAGATTTTCTTATCAATTTTCGAATTGATAACGGTACTAGAGATAAATGTACATTCCAAAGCCGAAGGAATTATATAAGAAATGCATGTAATGGCGACTTTTATAAAACAGGTATTATAATTAACACCAAGGACTTCGAGAGTGAATATTCGAGCGTTTCAACTGCCATCATCATCATCACCTTCAAAAGTAGACGGCACAACACCAGCTCATCGTTTTATTACTCAACTAGCTGTGCCTGCGTCTCCGCTCGCGTGGACTACTCACTCTCAATCCGACTCAGACTCCCACGCCCACACCCACGCACACTCCCTACCACGCCGACTATAGCTCCAGATGTAGTCCTAACTCATCACAATCTGAATTGCACCGAACTGAACTAATATATTAGAAAACTAAAATTTCTTATAAATTTTGATTGAATGTGCCGATTGCGATGAAATAAAGACTAAATGTTACTCCGAGTTAAGGCCTATGTTTCTGTGAATAGTCCATCAAAATAGGTTCATTCGTTTTTATGTGATGCGTGCACAAACTATCAGAAAAAAAAATCCAAAAATGATCGAAAATTATTAATGAACCCAATTTATTTTTTGCAAATATTTTCAATCTACAGACTCGCGAAGTTTACGTTTTTATTTATTAGACAAGTTTCTCATCTTATCATCACAGATTCTGCATTGGTTACATATTTGATTTCATACATAGACATTTGTTAAAAAATTTGAATTTGTTTGATTATTTAAAAAAAAAATTAACATTATAGATTTTCAATAATCCATTACGGTACAATCACTTCTTATCTATAGACAAAACACGCATTCCTCTCTCGAGCAGCCAAATAAGGAACCTATATTCTCTTTTACTGGTCAATTTCACGGGTTGGGATACATCTTATCTTATCTTCTTAGGGGGCCAGGAAGACCTGGCGACACTTCGACCCTTCAGGATCTATTGTGCCATACCCCTGACCACCAACGGTGCCCCAAGCCGATTTGGTGGACTTCACATACGCCTCAGAATTTCTTCTTTGGCATATGCAGGTTTCCTTACGATGTTTTCCTTCCTTCCTTGGGATACATATATATTTCCCAACCCCTCAAGTTAACGAGTAAAATAGAATCAGGTTCTAAAATTACATTTCAGATTATAACTTAACAAGAACCTCATAGAACACAAAGTCGAGTGTAGGGGTTTTACGATGAAACTGACGACTGACGACTGTGATGATTTTGTGATTGTGATTATCTGATTATTATATGTTTGTTAGTAATGTTGTTTCAGGGCTCAAGATAGTCTACGAAATGTTTTGAACATACAAAAAAAAAACAATTTGGGCTTCAGCCGAAAACCGTTTTTCCGTCATTCATCAGCTTCTTTACCTAAAATCCTTGCTGCCTTACTCCTACTGGTCGTAGCTTGATGATACAAACAATAACACCCTACTTACAGTGAAAATCGCATGGACATCCGTACAGATGAAAGATAGAAGTAGACACACAGGCAGACAGCCGCTGCATTGTTTATATTGATGATAAGTAAACGTCCTACTAACAGTCAGTGCGATAAGAAGACGTAATAAAACTACAAAAGACTTACGTAATATAAAAGAAACCATATCTGAACCTGACCTATACAGGAAAATACTTCAGTTATAACAACAATGTACAACTTTGACTAAGAATAACTTAGAATACATTCACACGGCTAGGCTCATAAACATTTTACTTGCTACAAGCAAGTTATAAAACTTAGCAAATTTTGCTTCAGATTACTCAAATCGACAGGCAGAAGCCTGCCTCTTACAACACGGGCAGACCATCAAGTACTTCACAAAAGCCTCAGAAAATGTTTTTCAGCTAATGCAGGTTTCCTCACGATGTTCTTCACCGAACAGTAGTGGGCAGTGAAGTATCCGAAGCGTAAATTTCCTTTAAGTTTCGTTAAAACCCTGAACACGGGATAGTTATAACGACGTTTTCCTATTTATTATGAAACTAGCTGTGCCCGCGGCTCCGCTCGCGTGGACTACAGGATCCGCTTCCATTCCCACTTCCGCTCCCTATCCCACTTCCACTCAGACTTTAAATCCAGGTCCAAGTCCAGGTCCAGTGCAGGTCCAGGTCCAGGTCCAGGTCCAGGTCCAGGTCCAGGTCCAGGTCCAGGACCAGGTCCAGGTCCAGGTCCAGGTCCAGGTCCAGGTCCAGGTCCAGGTCCAGGTCCAGGTCCAGGTCCAGGTCCAGGTCCAGGTCCAGGTCCAGGTCCAGGTCCAGGTCCAGGTCCAGGTCCAGGTCCAGGTCCAGGTCCAGGTCCAGGTCCAGGTCCAGGTCCAGGTCCAGGTCCAGGTCCAGGTCCAGGTCCAGGTCCAGGTCCAGGTCCAGGTCCAGGTCGAGGTCGAGGTCGAGGTCGAGGTCGAGGTCGAGGTCGAGGTCCAGGTCGAGGTCCAGGTCGAGGTCGAGGTCGAGGTCGAGGTCGAGGTCGAGGTCGAGGTCCAGGTCCAGTTCCAGACCTAGGCCAGGTCCAGTTCCAGACCTAGGCCAGGTCCAGATCCTCAACCCTCCCCTCAACATTCCTCTCAACCTTTCCCTCAACCCTCCCCTCAACACTCCTCTCAACCCTTCCCTCAACCCTCCCCTCAAAACCTCTTTCCCTCGTCTCTCCAAATGTAGTCCTCGTAACTAATCCATCGCAATCCAAATTCCGATCAACATTACTTTGTTGCATACGTATACCACAAATTCATCGTCATCTAGTAACTCAAACAAAAGTTATGCGAATTTTCAAACACTCGCATTACATTGGTACCATACCCGCTCCCGCTACCGCTCACGAATTCAGTCGAACATTTACACCCTACAAACTTCGCAGTGTATGCGAGTTTTCGGAAACTATTATTTCTCATAACTTTTGATTGACTGCACCGATTGCAATGAAATAAAGCCTATATGTTACACCAAATTAAGCCCCATGTTTCTGTGAAAAGTCCATTAAAATCCGATAAGTAGTTTTTAAGTGATGCGTGCACAAACTCACAGACAAACAGACAAACAGACAAACAGACAAAAATTTCAAAAATGATCGAAATGTGTTCTGTTGCTTATCCTTAGACCCCCCAAATTTTTTTTTGCAAATATCTTCAATGTACAGACACGCGAAGTTTACGATTTTATTTATAAGAAGTGAATTTTTGACTTAGATATTTTTCATTTGTTTTTCAGAAGCGTTCAGTTGCGATTAGTGTCCGACTGAAACAGGATTTGCAGCCGAATCTTCGGCCTCGGTCACAGTTTCGGCCGAAACAGAAACTTATTTAGACCTGTTCAAAGTCAAAGTCAAAGTCAAAATCATTTATTGCATATGAGTACACTTGGTACATTTATACACGTCATTTTTTTATCGATGTTGAAATGTCTATTGTATGCTGAAATCTAGTGTTTTACATGTTATAAAGTTAATTCGTGTTAAATGAAATAATAATAATAATAATAAAAAAAAACAATTAAAGTATGTAATATAAAACAGATTTGTTTTGTTACAATTTGTTACGAAACGGAATATTTCCAAATACTTATGATGTTTTCAAGAGCTGAAATTATCATACCTAATGAAAATTGTTCATCAATAAAAATAACCCAAATAATTCATTAATACTGGCCCGGATTTGAACTCTGGACCCAATTAAATGTGTAATGAGTTAGTCCATAACCTATGTAGAGGCGAAAGTCTAAAATTGAAAACCAACTACAAATATTAAAATAAAAACGAATGAAGTGTAAATTGCTATTAATCAAACGTATATTCTCGACGATCAAAACATATTAAATAACAATGAAAAAAAAGACAAACCCATGATTATTCAATTAACTGATTCATATGTCATTTGTAAATCTTAATTGCTGCCAGACGCTACAAATGACTCAACAATAATATCTTTGTTGTTGAACGGGATTTTGTTATCACCAAATAACATGACATCGAACCTAATGCCAGTGGTAAATATAAGATTGTCAAATGGTACGGCCAAATTATCTTTGCAGTTGAATAAGAATGAACTACTTTTAAATTGAATGGAATTGGATGTAATAACCGGAGCATATGTAAGATTGTCGGTTTATACGTCAGTGAGTAATGTTACGTCAATGACATCGTAATATTAGGACATTGCAGTTGCATTTTTTTGCGAGTGCAAGGAAACAGATCGGGTGAAAAAAAAAGGAAATGAGTTCCACAATATTAATTTGACACAAAAACCTAATTATTATAAACAAAATACTTAAAACGACTGTCTTAGGACGACAGCCTCTCCATTTAAATGTGTAATTATGACAATTATTATTTAACAAACAATAACGACAATTCACATAATGGCAAAAGAACTTCTATAAAGTAACAGATTTTATACACTTTCGAAGTGATACTTTATGTCTAGCTATGAATAAAGATATTTTTGAAAATTTATTACGTAAAGTTAATCACCATACTGCAGGATAAATCCAATGCCTATATAAACAAAAAACACAAACGACACAATTAAATACATAGAAGTACTTAAAATAGATCGAATGCGAACGACTTAAAAAAGAATTAATGAACATAAGGCTGGACTGAAGAGTGTTAAAAATAAATTCAATGCCTTTTGTCCAACATGGGACGCAAACCGGTTAACAATATGATACAAATGTTACGAAAGAGCAATGAATACATTTAGACATACATATCGAATGAAATAGAACAAACAATAAAAGCGATCCCTCTTCTCCAAACACGAGAGAAGATGTCAATAGAAAGCAACATGTGATAATATCACATTTCACAACACGCACCGATACATAATTTGGTTTGAATGGCACGACACAAACACCTGTTCCTAAGAATACTAAATATTGCTACGTACCTGTTCACAGAACATTTTGTAAAAGCATTATGTCAGGGACATTGTTTCTGTTTGAAAGAGATTCTTGTGACATTTCTCAAAGTAATCTCTTAAAAGTTAACAGATGTTAAAAATTCGTCTACTACTGAATACCTCAATTGTTTAACATAGTAATTTTTTACTTCGTGTAAATACTGGGCTCCTACGGGAGAGCGCATTGCAAGGCGAAGAAAGTAGTCTTCTATTATCGATATCTATATTTCATTCAAGATTAATAGTCCTATGAAAACCAACGCTATTTACGTCTCGGTAACATATACATGAAAGGGTCACCAGCAGCAAAAACAGGTTTGTATTACCATGTAAACTTTGCAGTCCACTTAGGAACACCATCTATTGTGTATTTTGTTTTCGAGACGCAAATGCGTTTGTTTTCATAGGACTATTAATCTGGAATGAAATATATATATATTATTATAAAGAGGTAAAATTTGTGAGTTTGTGAGGTTGTCGCGGTAATCTCTGGATCTACGGAACCGATTTTGAAAATTCTTTTACCAATATAAAGTCACGTTATTTGCGAGTGTCATAGTCTATATAAATGAAAAGATTTTTCGTGGTAGTCGGGAAATGTTTACCGCCCAACGAAGTGGGCACGGGTCAGCTAGTTTTAAATAAGGGAATAAGTTTCTCTCATAGCTTCTCTTTAAGTGACTATTAAGTATCAAATGAAATGAAAACGTAGATTATATATCAGTTAAGCTGATGGTTTTACACAGCTAGTTACGTCAAATTTATCACCAATGATAAACTGTGACGTAGATCCAACCGTTACCGAGTGAATAGTAGTGAGATATCAAGCACTTTAACATTTTGATCCGCGGTAATACTACTACTTGTGACGTATATAAGATAAAACAGTAAAACTAATATTACAAGGTGCAAAAAACGAACAACCTGAAGAGAGAGCACCTTGAAGAGTGAACTCTGAGGAATAATGAATAAGATTATAAACTGACCGTTTCTTCCCAAATTTGGTACGGAAATCATGTTAAAACTATTTTTGATGGGATTCCATTGTTTTATGGACAATTGCGATACTTTTTATCTTAATTAGCCCAGGAGTACGTACGTAAAAGTGTAACTGTGAGCAAGGTAATAGGCAACAATGAGTCTAATTCTGTTTAATCATAGACACAGTGCTCCCAGCGGCTACGTCATTTAACCAGTAACTTAGCGAGTTAACTCCGGAGGCAAAGTTAGCTGTTAACTACCATGAAATTACTCATGAATAATTTCTCTCAGAGTCTTCTATTTGTGAAAGTAACGCGTACATTTCAATGTAATAGGATGTCTGTTATCAAGTAAAACTAATTATATCATACGTTAGAAATCCCTACTGATTTCTAATCGAACTTTTATAACGTTAGTAATGCAGTTAGGAAAATTGTGGTTTAATCATTAAGCAGAGAGTAGTAGGCAATTCTAAAAGAATCTAATATAGTTAGAACTACAAGATAAATATATATCTTAGTACTGGAAAAGATACAATAAAAATACGAGAGGAGACTATCAAGTAACGATGAAAATGCAATCTTAATACTAGTGACGAAGCAGCAACCAATTGTTACAAAAACGAACCCCTTAAAAAATGGTTTACACCTACACAAGAACTTTACAATAATAACCTTTAACAACCCAATTAACCCTAAGCACGTCGACAAAGGGAATCAGCTCTTTGGGACTAATTAGGGCGTCAGAGGCGACGCAGGGCTAACAATACAAGACCCTGTCAACGCAAGTACGGCTCACAAAATATGGCGGATCAAAAGGCAGTAAAATTTAATAAACGCACAAATGTAAAGGGTAGGGTTTAATTTAGATTTCTGAGTGGGTTTGGATATACTGAATTATTCAAAAGGAATTTTAGTTAGGAGCTTTGAACTAGGTTTCCGTCCCAGTTCACCTGTGATTATTCAAACAAGATGGTGGGTGAATTAAATTCAGTACTTCAGTATACCTGACTGATTGGTCTGATTTACCAACGCGTTGGATCTAAAAACTTAAAACGTTGCAAAAAGGTTCCTCAACGTCGTAGAAAATCAGTAAGAAATGATTTTTAGGGTTGAAACTCCACGCGGATGAAGTCGCGCGCCAACTGTTCTAGAAGTTAAACATAAACCGTTGTCTGTAAAGGCACTTATTGTACAGGACTTGCTGGTTCACATTATATGATAGGTACCTGTACTTAAAACTCGTGTTTGGATGGGATTACTTTAGTTCAGGTGCTCACGTGCCGTGCAGCCACTAGGCTATGTAATCTCATTTGTTTTGACGAGCCCCAGGTGGGTAAGCTTAGTAGTTACGACTTAGGGTGAAACTGGGAAGCCTAGCTAATCTAGATTGATGTTCATTTTGAAAAGCCTGTCAGACAGATGATGAATTTGCACTAAGTTATGGTTCCGACACAAGGCATTACTTAGTTTAAGATTGTATAGACTAAAATAAGAAAATGAATAATATGGAAATATAAAACTATTGAAGAAAATAATCAGTTTGAAATATTCTACTGTATATTTTAACGAGCATCTGAAAACACATGTAAAAAAGTATATTTTTACCAGTGCTCATAAAACATAGGATAGCAACAGAAATAAATGAAGTAAAGGAAAGAAACGACGAAACAATAAGATACCTTGACCTACGCGCGGTACTACTAATCAGAATGGACGCCGAGATTGTTGGTGTGAGTGGATCATTAATATTATGGTTCAATGATAGTGATAACGGTCACGTGGACGTAGCATTGCGACTAATGATTCCCTAAGCATAAATTCAAAGATGTAAGCGTTAGCCTATCGAAGGACACAAGCCTTCTTACCGTACCACATCCGATCCTTCAGGCTAGTGTTTACAAGGCCATTCGGGAATTAGAATAGACCAGATGGACTGGTCTAAGTTGGATGACATTTTTAGATCATGCACTTTATAGAAAATTAAAGTAGATTTTAAATCCAGGTAAAATAAGTGGAATAGCAGTGATAATATAAACTGACGGAAATCTTTGAAAACTACAATAAATAACAAATAATAATGCTATAACTTCTAAAGTTTCCGATGTTAATGCCATCATAAAAAGTTATACGTTTCAATATCCACGTAAAATAAAGATGTCATGCAGCTTGCTACTATTTCGATAGCATCTGCATGTTGAGGTTGTTTTAAATATCGTACGTGTTTAGAAGTGACATTCCTTAACATCTGCCAAAATGATGACTGCCGAGCGTTTCACGTTACAGCCACATTGTTACCAGTAATGTCAGTGACCCCTACTTTTTTATGGGAGGTGTGAGAAGCTATTGTGTGGTCTCTATATTGCCACCTGGTGAGATCTGACGTGTGTTTGATGAAATATACAAATAGTCTGATCAAATTGGGAAAACCAGATACGCTGACCATTTTTTGGAAACATCTGGACGACTTTAAAATGTAAAAATGCACTACGCCGTGTGGTTCCCGGCACAAAATAAGGCCACCAACAATCTTCCCGTGGGCGTCATCAAGGCGACTTAGGGATTGCACCAGGGACGAGCAGTGTATATTAAGATCAACACTGCGATCACCAATCCGCCTGTTAAGCGTGGTGATTATGGCAAATCTCCCAATAGACAGTCAACCAAGAATGGAATTCAAAGGCTTATGTTCCGAGATACGTCCAGTATTTCAGCCGATGATATATGAAATGTTATATATCCAAAACTTATTGCTTGTCCTACTGAAAACGGTACACTAATTCTGCAAAAAATGTTTCCGTTTATTGTGATAAAAAAAACGCAAGAAATTATTGCATAATTATTATAAAGACATAGAAGTACATAACACCTGTAATTAGAAGTGAAAAACAGAACAATCAATTAACTTTGAAAGACAAGTCATTTAACATTGACAAACACATGTGATCATGATCAATAATAATGAAACGACATCACTGGACGATAAAAGTCCTTGCACTATTGCCAGTTAAGTTTACAGAGGCCGACCGCCCACATAACTACAAACAAATGTAACAAACCATATTACATGAGTCAGATTGTGTCTATTCTAAGCTGCAATAAATGATGTAGATATGTCTGATATAAAGTTATATGAAATTTCATCAATATCAAGTAAATTTGTCTTTGAAGGAAGAGCACTTCAGCTACCTGATCGAGACAGTCTACTCATTGCTGGTTTTCATAGATGTCTACATAGACACTGGTATACCCTAATAAGCGCTCGCAATTAGCATCCAAATTCACACTGTCCTTCCTAATTCAGTAAATTCCGGCTACCTTTTTCAGATAGTTTAGTAACTTAGGCCATTATATATGTTGAAGCGGAAATGGACTACAGCTGACAGCTTCGACTATGGATGCATACAATAATGAAAAACTTGCCATGAACAGCCTAGGCCAGGCCTTTCCCTGAATAATGTGAGGTTTATGTCATACATTACGCCCGAGCTTTGGTGATCGATATGGAATTCAAAGCACTGATGATGCTGTTCCCAATCACTAGATTTTTCCTTGGGTCGCATCATACGGCATTCACAGGAATACTTGAGTTTTAATATTCTCTACTTCGGATCCATACTTGATTCTAATGCTATAAGAATAAACAGATCTCCATTGCACAGCTGATGTGAATGAAGTGGGCTATAATTGATCGATCACGCAGGTCACGGCTGTAAACATGGCCAGCAGTTTGCGGTTTGCTCGTAAACCGGGGCTTTGAAGTACAGCGCTGGCGTCGCTCGAATGTTTACATGGGCACGCGCACAGCTCGCATTCTTTGCTTTCGTTTTGGTTTCACGCAAGGTCGAGTATAAGATCATTATTTAAACAAATCGCTACGGGAGAGGCAAACGAATTGACAGTCCACCACTGTCGGCCTGCAACAACTGCAATCTTTAGATTACCGAATGGAACAATCATACTGTATAACAGGCTGAACAGATATTCTGTTCTATTGAAATTAAAACGTTTCTTAGTCCCTTGGACTTAAACTTGTGATATTTACACAACAATAATTATACATCGTAAGTACATGTTCAAAGAGAATACATGTAATATTCCTGAAAATAATTTCACTGAAACCACAAACCCGCAGAAGCTTTGTTTACTGTATTCAGTACGAAGCTCGCTTCACAGAAATTCTAAATTAATTCTACTTTAACTAACAAAGGGAAGACAAAGCCCAATTAGAGGACTTAGTAAAATCCCCGGGGAAATCTACAGCAGAAAAAGTAACGTGCCCCTCTACCCCTCCGCTCTCCCCTCTTTACTGGTGGGCGAGAGGTCGTGACCCACATTCTGGCAACGTGGCTCGCTGGGTTCGGGGTCAGAGCACTCGTGAGAGAGCTGAAATGCAACACTTTACGACCGAGGAACTTAGGGAAATGGAAGGTATCGACGTACCGCGAGTTCAGTGACCCAGTTAATGTCAGAAGTTGGTGGCGAACAAAATGGTCTAGGATTTTATATAAATAGAGTAATGAAAGGCTTTTAATATGATCAAATAAATGATAGAAATCAAAACTTTGAGAAAACAGGCCATGGAAATGAAATTGAATAACAAGAACAAAGAATAGTCAAAGGTATAACAGTCTAAACAAAAGGACTGACTGATTAATTTTAAATGTCGTACCCCTAGGTTGCTCAAATGACGTAGGCAACCATTAAGAATAGTAACATTAACCATTATGTTAACCGCATGAAATGTATGCATAAGTCGTAAGTAACAGCAATTAAAATATACACTTTTGTAATGTTACTCGTAATAAGCATGAAATACCAAAGTTAAAATCAGCCGTCTGACAAAGTACGGTCCAAAAACCCTTTTGAAAATAGCCGAGTGTGAAAATTGCTAGAGTTAGCTTCACGACTTCACAATAACTTGACCTACTTTGGCGGAGACACGTTCTCCGCGGCCATAAGTGAACGAACTCGGCGGAAAGATCTAGATTATTCTATCCTTTAAAGTGCAAGATTAAAACTTTTATCTGAAACGATAAAGAAAACATAATGCAACATGTCTGAGCAATAAAAGCAATAAGGTTTGACGTCAATTGCTGTGAATATAGACGAAAAACCATCTCAATTCCGATCATGGATAAAAGGAATTGAATAATATCGATAACAAAAGGAATTGAATTGGTAAAGAAGCCAATCTTTGTACACACAAAGGCTTCTTTGTATATGGAAATAAGGATATTGGGGGAAGAGCTTGCTGTCTACTGTAACTGTATCTGCCTGACATTACAATCCAACTAAAATTCTTGTGTGTTCGGATGGAATATTTAGATCTGAATAGATCCGGATGTCAGGTAGAGACCTTTCAGATCGTGCTACTGGCCTAAATAACTCAAGATCCGGACCAAACGTGACGGATGCCATCCATCTGTAAAGGGTTTTAATCCTGACACGGGCAACCGCATCGATCAATCCCAGAAATAGACGGCCCGGCCCGACAGAGTGGCGTCTGTGAAATCTTAATACGAAAAGCCACACACCCAGCCACGAAGGTAACTACGTACTCCGCTAGAATATTTGCAGAAACAGTTTAATTCGAAAGGCATGTTGAGATTGGAATTTCTACACATTTTGCGCAAGTAGCAGAAATGTGCAATACACAATCAAAATCAACGTATACTTTCTGGAAATTTGTTAAATTAACTTAAAATTATGGTCCCTTGTATTTCGTCGTATGTTCGAGATCTCTGTTTATTATTTAGGGGAACGTGCAATAAAACCTGAAGATATAAGCGCTATATAGCGATGAAATATGTTCGCAGTTACAGCAGCCGTATTTTGTAATATAGAGTTAGTATCTCAAATAAAAACAGAGTTCACGTGTTGATATATTTCGACATACACGTCTCAAATGTGGTGGTTATGGCAAATCCCCCAATGGACAGCCCCATCAAAAGTGGCATTCTATTAGGAAGGCTTATGTTCAGCAGTGGACGTATTTCGGGTGATGATCATTGATTTTTACAGACCAAGTTGTATAAGTGATCTGACCGGATCCTTTTCGTTGCCGAGAGGCTGATTAACGATTGTAATCTAGTATCGAACCACAAAATACTACATGATAATATTGATAATATAATCAAAGCCTATTCAAATTATTATACAGTCGTCAGCCAGTCTAGCTATAAGACTATGACCTCACTTATCTAACGGTGACGGTAAGGGACCTCAGTTCATATGGAAATCGCAACGTCCTTGCTTTTATATTTATACGTATCGTTTTAATATGATCTCATACGCATTAGACTTTTATCTAGGCTAGAATAGCAATCGTTATTTATTTGCTGTAAAGTGATTCTATTTATACAGGCAGTAATAGTTTATACATCTATCGCAGGCCGTTAGGGCAGACATGTACTGGAGTGAAGACTGATGTACGACATGCGCAGGGTGGAACGCCCCGTCGCCAGATGGACCGACCTGAGGATGGAGCGTCAGGATGCGGAGGGTCGAGGACGTGGGAGGATTGGGGAACGCATATGCCCATCAGTGGACGTCTCTGCGTTGACATGATAATGATGAATAGTTGATAGGAGTTACGTTTGTATTTAGAAAACATTATGATCCCCTCGTATTGGTTCTCAAACAAATCAGATCTCAAGTTACGTGCCGCCAAAGTCAAGAGCAAGAGAGCCCGGATCGACCCGAAAGAAAAGAAGAGAGAGGAGGCGGGAGAGAGCGATTCGTCATAGGGAGATCCACGCACACATGCACCAGCACGTTGCCGCTACGAAACACACACGTAATAAATCGAACAACTCATTCGCTTACACGTTGCACTCACTCCACTTACACATCGACACATTAAATACGGGGCATGACCGGTGGTCGTGTATCTTTGACCGCCTCGTTGGCTTGGTCATTGGACTCGAGGGCCAGAGGTCGTGGGTTCGATTCCCACCGGGGACAGACAACTTGGTACAACTTGTATACAAGTTGGTCCCAGTATGGATGTTATATTTATGAATTGTCCTATCCTTGTTCAATTTCCATAGCACTGGAGAAAATCCTATTTTGGGATTAGACAAGTCTATGTATATATAATATTTATTAATATATATTTATAAAAAACTTTTGAAAAGGAGAACGCCTCAGAATGGCTACTCCCCTCTGCATCCCCCCGGTGCTTTATGATTATTACACCGAAAAAAAAATGCAGTTTTTTTTTTCAAATTTCCCTTCTAAAGTCAAAACTTCTAACGTGAAAAAAAATCTGACCATAACAAACCCGGTCTAGTTACGTGCCTAGGATGAAATCAGGCATATACAGCATGCAAGAACGAAACAGGAAGCTCTATCGTTTCAGTCGGACGCCCACAGAGGCGAACAAACAACAAGCAATGAGGAATAAATCTATTCAAGCTTTTGCACGATTGCACGCCCTTTCGACCTTTGTGCCGGAATGAGGCGATGAAAGGAGTTAGGGTCCATTTCCATCAACTTGAATGAACGAATAAACTTTTAATGCAACGTAAAAGCTCATTATTGCGGCTTTGTTTTGTCCTGTTCATTTAAAAATTATCGACCGGTAAAATAAAAGGTACAGTCCCCAAAAAAATTACCAGCTAAGTTATATCTTCAGAAATTACAGGCAGTTTTAAGCCAATAGCAAAGTCATTTGCTATTGGGCAAAGTTCAACAGCCTTTGCTGGAATCGGTTCTCAAATTAGAAAAGAGATCCCAGACCGTGAATCGCAGAAGAACCGTGTATCATATCTGCCCGATAGACAGACGACCTTAAAAATATAGCTGGATGGAAACCCGAGAGTAGTGGGGCTGGTGGTACTGCCAAGCTTTTCTAGAATTTGATATGTGGTCACTGATTTCAAATCAACTATCTCTATGTACTACTAGATGGAGCGTTCCAAACAATCGCTCTGTTCTACGCAAGTAGCCACAACTCTTTCATATTCACTTTGAAACTTGTGCAGTTACTACTCAATTAAATAAATATTTACTAAATATAGACATTATTTAACCGTAGCGTCAATATTTAGTAGTAATTAAATGTTCTGCGTAGTAACTGCACAAGTTTCATTGTGAATGTGAAAGAGTTGTGGCTACTTGCGTGGAACAGAGCGATTGTTTGGAACGCTCCATCTAGTAATAAACTTTACTGTGGTGTTTCTGTGCTTTATCGTGCTCGTAACACATGCACATAAAATCAGTATTCGAAACAAATTGTCAGCTGTTTCGAACACTGACAAAGTAAACACACGTTGGACACTCAATCAGTGTGATGACATTAAAACAGCTGTACAATTTCCTGACACTTGCATTTCTTCTTGTTCCTGACTAGGGTTTCAATTATCATACCAATATTTTAGTTATCGGTATAGATTTTACACTTTTTGATATTAGTATTTATTTATTTAATAGTTTATTGTACACACAAACATACAAAGAACAACACAAATAAAAGAAAATAATACAAAAGGTTAAGCTTATTTCTAAAGTCTGCGGTGAAGACAAGGGATTATAGAGAGGCAGTTGCCGCGTGGGATCCTGTAGAGTAGAATATGACCACTCCGACTCCTCCCGTGGATGTCGTACAAGGCGACTAAGGGAATACATTATAAAACATCAATCAGGCCTCCCCAACCCGTCTGGCCAGCGCGGGGAGTGTAGGCCAAATCCTCCGTCTGTCTCCGGCAGATGAGAAAAGGTTGTGCTCTAATAACCTGATGATGAGTTTTCCAAATAAAGTACCAAGTACCAGATAAGTTTTCCAAATAAAATACCTGTAAAACTAAACTAATTGCAAAAACCTATAAATAAAATATCCACTACATTAACTGTAAAGAAAAACACGCAATGATTTGTTGATTCGACGTAATAAATCAGTACACCCGCGCAAGTTACTTATTTTTTAAATCTGATGGCGTCAATTTATTTGGCAACTCTAACATATGAATATCAAGGATTTCTATTAAAAAAAGTTAGGCAAAAACACGAACACCATCAATCAAGGCTCTCTATAACAAAATAACGGCTATATTTGAGGCAGACTGTACTCACAGAATTTAATACTACGGAGCACATTCCAAATCGATACCAAAACCAGAAAATACTAAACATTACTACGTAAAGAAGCGACACTCACCTCCCCCCGCGAGCTTAACATCGCCCGCAAAATAAAGCACGGCATGTAGTACGCAGCCGGTTAGAAAGAGAAGCACTTATGCGTTGACATATAACGTCCCTCTCGATAGTTTACAGTTTAAATCTGTTCGCTTGTATGCAGTGAAGCGATATGTAGCGACTCGGGGCTGTTGCAAAACTGCTCGATATCGGTTTATTTCCAATAATGGAGCACCAGCCCTACTCTGAAAGTTTGCGCGTTGCCAAATTCTAGATCAATATGAGCCACTCTGGCGAGAAGCCAACCACTGAAAACCCTGTTCACGGCAGTTTTACATCCGCTTAAAACCGGCATACTAAAACCCGCGGCTAAAATATATATTTTTTTGCACAAAATCTTGCGAGATTACTGGGTGTTTCAACGTTTTTAACTGACGTTAATTGTGTTTTATTTTGGGCCATTCAATAAATTAAGGTAACTAATTAGGTAAATGGGTTTATGGGTGGCCCTATTCTAAGCCGGGAACCACACGGCATACGCGACTACTTTTCAGTGGAATGATAATGAAGAACGGATAGAACTTTTTGGGGCAGGTGCTAGTAATTTTTGGGTGGCCAAATATAAATATCGACATATCGAAACTATATTCTTCCATATTAAATATTAGTTTCTGTTCATAAATAAATCGATGTGTTTTTGTGACGAGGGATGACGTTTTTAATAATCTACATTAATTATTCCACCACTATCTGCTAATAACTCAAAAACTTCACAAACACGAATTGCATTTTTGACATATTTCGAATTTGGCTTTCGGCACTTTCGACTGCATTTCAAGTTCGGCCTACTACGGTATACGTCGTGATCTCAGAACATTAAATTAATGTAACTAATTATTGTGATACTATTAAAAGAGAAATAATTTGTATAAGTTTACATAGCTGTTTTTTAAATGAAATTTTTCCATTTCAAATTGACAAAAAAGAGATTTTATTTACAAACAATATTATCTATAAGTATGTAAGTAGGATATTTAGCGACCCACACTAGCTTCTACCCCAGAAAGTTCTATCCCTGATGATAACTGAATGCCCCCGTAGAGATTACACCTCATTGATTTTGTAAACATATGATAAAACATTATTTTTAATTAGATAAATTAGCATGACGACCCTTAACTGTGACCCGCCCGGGTGAAACCAGTATAAACACTGATTAGGGCGGTGCGTGGCAGTGTCATGGACACGCTTGGTGCGTTCGAAAATATTAAACTCGACGACACTGAACTAGAGGAGTAGTGACGTGTCGACTGAAGTTTCGGATTCAGCTTTCGGCACTTTTGACTGCATTTCGAGTTCGGCCTACCACAGTAAGTTAATTTTACAAGACCTTGTTAACTCAGAGGAGTAGTATTGTGTCGATTGAAGTTTCGGATTCAGCTTTCGGCACTTTCGACTGCATTTCGAGTTCGGCCTACCACAGTAAGTAAATTTTACAAGACCTTGTTAACTCTGAAGACTCTTAAGTTCATACGAGCGTAACAAGATTTGTTCCCTTGCACTAACTCAACTTGTTAACTTGATCATGGGTTGGCTTTAAATAGTCATAACAATAATTACTTCAGCAAAAATGTATGTTAGCATGCTTGTTGCTGTTGTTGTTGCTGTAGCGAACACATTATTATGTGCTGATATTTTTTTTAATACAGAATATCTTATTATATTTTACTTAAAAAATCTGACTAAAATTAACGGTTTTACGAGAAAGATGGCAAAATTCTGAAATTTTCCTTTCGGCAGAAATATTCAGTCGCGACACTAAAGCTAACGACATTGAACTAGCGGACAACAATAAAATAATAATATTGGGCACGACACGACGAGAGCAACTCGAGAGTTGTCAACGACGCACGTGAGGCGAAAGAACGTCACAAACTATTTTAACCAGCAAAGTACATAGAATTGGGACGGTAGCAGGAACATTTTAAGACATTTAGCAACGACAAAGGCGAATAGAAATAACTTAACAAAAAAGTATATATTAACACAATTAAGTCTTAGTGAAGTCAGTAAATCGTTCACGGGCAATGTATACGCTTCTATAACAAATCTTAAATATGATGGGCAGAAAGTTTACTCGGCTTCGCACAATCTTATACAAACTTGATTTTAAAAGATGTGTTACTGGAAGTTTGTTGCGCCGTTTCTTCTTTACTGCGCTAATACATAGTAAGTGGATTACTAAAGCAAGAACTGCACAAGCATTTTTTGTCGATGGGTGTAGACTAATGTACTGATCACGTGAGCGCTCTGTTCAAATACAAATGGGCTTATTGTAATTTTTGTTAAATAAAGAAAAAAAAGTGGTAGTCGCTAAGAAAAATTACGTGTATAAATAAATCAAGTGTACTCCTGTGCAATAAAGGATTTTGACTTTGACGGCATACAATAAACATTTAATGGCACGCCACCGTGAAAAATCACCCAACTTTCCTTTTGAAAAGCAACTAAATTTGCATCAATTTCGGACTTCAAATAGGTAAGGTTAGTAATAAAAGATCAGGACCTACTGATTCTGAAAGTGATTTCAAATCTGATGACTCCTTAAAAATAATACTCAAATTAAGGCAAGGTCATATTCTTAAAAGGACGACTGCATTTCATGAATTCGAAAAAGGCAGTTGTTTGAAACACCGCGAATTCTCAAAAGGGGGCATTCCATATAATGAGTGGGGTCCCATAAGGGTTCCGCACATAAACTGTATTGTTCTACCGCATATTGTTATTGTTCCCCATTGTGTCGTGACATTAATTAATGCATTGTTTACGAGTAATGATATAAACCAACCAGCTGCAAGTCGGCAGGTAATAGAAGTCGTGTTGGACAAATGTCACAATGACATTGTAGAATGAGAGATGTGTACGATAATACAACAAAAGTGTCACGCTGTTGTTAATATGATTTATGAGGACGGTAACAAAATGGCAACCCACTCCTATGGTAATGAACCCCGCCACTTCTACGTTAATTAGAGTAAAATAAACTAAATTCTTTAACAATAAAATTTGCTTCAGAATAGATCTTAGTTCAAATTGACAGTGTCTAGAAGCAGCAATACTACGCACTTATTTTGAATAGCTACGTATGTGTAGTGTAGATACGTAGAAGAGGACGAAGGAAATTGTCACTTTTAGTCATCCGGCAGTCAAATTGACACCGATGCCCTCTCGGCAAGGCTCACGTGTCAAATTACGTATCTTGTGATATATCTACCGTCCACTAAACAAAACCACATAGATATACATTGTAAAGCAACTACATCCTTAGTATTCGAATGCAGACATCCAATGTTTATCAAGATTGATAGCACCGATGCTAAAATAAGCGCAAGCAATATTGATCGCAGACATATCTGGTCGCATTCCAAACAATTATAGCAAAACGTGCGACTGAGGAAGTGAGATGTATGGAATTGACAGCGCGACGAGCGCGATGCAAATCTGTGGCTCGTCGACAACCGTTCCGTCGATTAGAAGCATTCAAGACGAGATACAAGAGCACGAGAGTTCAATTCAGGCTGGCTGCGATAAGATCGATCAGGGGTAAGCACCTGCAAAGAATATTACAGCTTATGATGAAGAGTTATAATCTAAAGTTGTATGTGTTGTGCTGGAAGGTAGAACAGATACAGACGACAGAGACTGGGGCAATTTGCCTATTGCCGAGTTCAATTATCGCCCCCCGCACTCATTACAGAATTAAGGCGATAGCGACTGCAAATTTTGTTACGCCTCTACTCTAGAATTGAACGGATGTTTTATATAACCAGTTGTTACCTGACCATACTGCAACAAATTCAATTTGAAGATGACGTCAAATTTTAGTATGAACCAACATATTTCACAAAGATTTGTACAGTCACTGATAAATAGGAACTATGCCTCACGGTTTAATTCAAGAAGTACATATGTAAAATACCAGATACTGACCTCCACTTGCTTGCAACTTTATGGATAACACTAACGATACTCTATTTCATATTGATATTCAAGAATATGAACATTAACATCATTCGAAATTACAACACATTTTGATCATAGTTCAAAAAGCGAAATTACGCAATGAATGACTGTAAAGCAATTTATTGCACATATTAAAGTATCTACCATAATAACGATAATGACAACTAATAAAGCGTGGGAGTGCACTCATATAATAAACCGAGCGACCGCAGTCATAAAATTAACAGCGCCCATTCAACCCGCCAAGTGCAGACGTCACTCTCGGAACAAAATTATTCAATTGATCGTTAAAATTAATAACTTATTAGAATTATTATTATTTCCCAAATAATTAAATAATTTAAATAGAAAATGATGATGATAACAACACGCTAAACAGATGCGTGAGACACGACAGTGAAAACAATATTTATAATATTAATCTAATATTTATAATTTAAAGTGTAATAATTATCAAACATAGTTATTATTATCAGCTGTTTGTAAAATAAAAAAATACAACATCAAGTTTCATAGTAGACCATGCTGATAAATATACGTTGAAAACAATCTGGCAATGCTTTAAGCAAAATCTGTATTCAAATCGTTTAGAAGTTTGATATTTGCAAGAAATAAGTCAATATATTAGATACATAAATACTTAAATGTTTAAAACCTAACAACACAGTACCAAAACCAATAATAAATACCACATTTTATGGATCAATTCGATTACGAACGCAAATTATAGCTATTTTACGATGTACATAAATGGAAACGACAGTTCTGGATATTGTAATGGAAATTCGTGGTCAAGTTCAAATATAATTAGACGAATCTTGATAATATGAAATAATTATAAGAGAGATTAGTATTAGTATCTTTGATGTAAAAAAGAAAATTCCGGAAAATGCCGAAGACAATTTATGACACACGTTAAAAATAGTGTCTGATAAGATAATGTGATGATCCTCACGTAGTATGTTACGTACCTATGTATCGTGCTACGTAGGATGAAACAAGGTTTATACTGTCAGCAGTCGGCAGAAAACGAAGAGCTTAAGTTGTTTGAGGTGAATGGGAGAAGGAGTGATATGGAAGCCCCAATGTATTTTGACTATGTCTTAGCCTAAATATTGACTATCGATAATTCCTACTACGTATATTGTTATCAGATTATTATAATACAATGAAACCATAACAACCAAAAAATATTCCAGTCTAGTTCTATTTCTTAAGCTCCAAAAGTGGCGCTATTTCTCCAATAAAATAAAAATGATTCTAGCAATAAAACAAAAACAGGCATGAAATTCTGAACACAGTACTGTTGATAAGTGTAATAGAAAGTGAAAGATGAGGTCTCATTCAAAAGTAATATTCATAATAGCACAAATACTGTTAGAAATACTAGGATATTGAGAACAAAAACGTTCCACGTTTTTGTTCTCAATATCCCGATAAAAGTCCCACGACATTGGAAATAATTGTGTTAAGGTAGATTGAATATGATCAAGTTGTTGTATAAAAAGAGACTTTATTTCTCGCACCGGATATCTTGTCATTCTGCCTGAACAAAACCGAGGAAGAAACTAGACATGCTGCACCGGAAGAACTATGAGCTAATACTCACCAGGCATGAAGTGCAGCAGCGCGGCAGTGATCGGGTATAGACTGGGGCTGTAGGTGATGTCGGGGCATGCGTATCCGAGGACGGACACGACGCGGTCGGCCACCGCCCGCCCCTTACGCGTCAGGTGATACCCGAGGCAGTGGGTCGCCTCCACGAACGGTGGCAGCATGATCGGCTTGTCTGGCAGCTCCACCGTACCAAACACCTAGAATAAAAGACACGATGTTGAAATTATGACTCTTCAATCTAGAGCTTGGTCTGATCAAATCAAAGTCGTCGATGATGGTAAGTTAGCCATTATTTTTTAAGTTGCAGCAATCACACGTAAGGTCCTTAAAGAGTCGCAAGGAGGTTTTATAAATCCTCACCGGGCACCGCAGCCGTAAGGTCCGAAATGTCGGACTCCTCAGAATGGCAAACCGAGTCCGTATACGTCCGTGATACGGACTCGAATTTTTAAGTTAAAACTAGATTCTTTAGAAATATCAACTTATAACTATCCTTGTATAACACATTTGACATGCGGATAACAGAACAGCATATTAAATTTTCTTTAACCACACCAAATGTCATATCAAATGATGTAGGTAGGTGTCAGTCCAGAGAAAAATAAAAGGATAGCATAATTTCCCTAGCAATTCCTTTCCATTATCTCAGAACTACTAAAGCTATTATTCCAAACGATTAGTCAAGTGAAAAATCTACACAACTGAGATATTGAATAGCTTGGACTATTGTTTAACTTCTTATAAGTATGAACTAGTCAATAATGAATTCTATTGAAAGGATTACATTTTTGATTCCAGGTATTCGAAGTGATATTTCTTTTTCCTGTTTCCTGTTATCCTCAGCAGGTGCATAGGTATCTCAATGGGGGTTTTCATTGGGATCTTTGACAGAAGCGATCATCAATTGATAGAATTGAAAAATTATATCACGATAGACGTTTGCTATAGAATTTAATTAGAAAAATATATCTAAAGAGGATGTTTTTAACATCGAGGCTTGCACACAACGAGTATGCGAATTGATTTAGTAAACACTTTTATATTTGTTATCCAATCTTCCACCGCAGCCGGCGTCGGCGCGGGCGCAGTGGAAGCGTTATTATCCACTTTGTGAGCAAGGCCGTTCGTTCCGAGACATACAAATTATACATTTCGCCTAGTTGCGCCCGCGTCTGCTTCTAGTACAGCTCTTTTATTCAATTTAAGCGGAAAAGACGCAGTATTTTATTAAGTTAATTTTATTTCTTCAAGATTTCGTTGAAACTCATATTATCTATAGGGTAGAACACGCTGGTGCTCACTTATTCCTAATTCTAGTCCGTCTATAGTTTGTCAGCCAAGCTTTGGCAAATTTAGACTGAAATACTTAGACACGATAATTTAGTTTTAGGTGCCGAAAAATACTTAATGGTTGTTTGAATAACGCAGTTTAAAATAACTCACAAGTATAATGAAATATAATATGTTTATGTTCTCACCTAAGGACTTATCTTTATTGATAAAGATAGGTAAGTACATTTTCTGTCATGAGTAATTTTTATGTGCATTTCATTTATAAATGTGAACTCAATATTATCTTTCTTTACTGATGATAACGTATACTGTACATCTGACACTGCAATAACATCTGACACGGGTAATCTACAGATATTCTATCATCTTCAGCCGAAACATGTCCACTGCTGAACATAAGCCTCCCCGATATAATGCCACTTTTGGTGGGCTTACCATTGGGGGATTTGCCACAATCACAACGATTGGCAGGCGGATTGGTGATCTCAGTAGTGATCTTAATATACACAGGAGAACGCTGCTATCCGTCCCATGTGCAGTCCCTTAGTCGACTTGACACCCACGGGAAGATGGATTTTAAGATGGGAACGACACGGCAGATATTCTACCTAAATCGTATGTAAAAAAAACCAGCAATTACGACGAAGACTCAAATTTATACGTCATATAAATCCGTTGATACGTACCGCATAATTGAGAAGTCAAATATTATTTTTAAAAATCTGTACAAGACGTTATCAAGCCGAAAGTCAGCTCTGTCCAAATACGGTTGGATCAATATTTTCGTCGGCGCTGATAAGAGTGTGTTCATTAAGTAAGACGCCTCGACGAAACGTAATTTGAAGTGTCGTTTCCACTTCAAAGGGAATTCTAATTTAGGTGTGAAAGTGTACTTCCATTTCGCGAAGTATCTTGTTATATTAAGGGCTCTTCAGCGATAGGGAAGGCTACGTAACTGTTTCATCAATCGTTATTTCTCTACGGATTATCACTGTTCGGACGCAGTGGTATTTCAGTTTTTATGTTACAGATCATCGACTAATAGTCCCAAGGTCCTAGTTCAATCCCCTCGTTATGCCATAGACCTATGGTTTCTTCGAAACTTCACTGCATTTAAAGCTACGAACATTCTCAAACGGTGATTGAAAACATCTGGAGGAAACCCGCACGTCTGAGATAATAGTATGTGTAATCTTAATTTATTATTGGTAACTGCCTAAACATTCATTTCATAATGCTTCTCTAAAATGCTGTTTCTTTCTACGTATATGATAGTGATGCCCAATCAACGAATCACATGCGACAAGAGAGAAGAGAATTTGTGGGAATGAAATATGTTACTGGAAGAAAAGCTTAACTTATAGGCATTACGTCATATTAGTCAGAGAGGAACGTTCGACAGACATCTACAAAACTTTGAAAGATGATCACAAAAACAAACAACTGATGACGTTGACCATAATAATATTACGTCACCTCTAAGCACGTGATTCTTGGACGAATGATTCATAATCAATCTCAAGTTGTCAATAATGAGACACGCCCAAGCGAGTATCATACTGAGAAAACTATACCGAAAAAAGCATAGATTAAAGAAAATTTGAAGGCGGTTGTCTTCGAAAGGATTGCGTTGTTTGACAGGGAGCAACGACCGCAACTGAGTTTTGTATATCGAACGAGTGATCAACATCATGAATACGACCAATAACCGTTTGTCACGGAGACAAGAGCCCAAATGGGTCAGGGTTACCATATCTTAAGAGTTTCCTGAAAAAATGATAAATATTATAAAATCGTTAGGCATCCCAAAAAACAAACTAAGGAGACTACTTGTAAAATATGTTAATTCAACCTACTTTTCTTAAGAAATTAGAGACTTATTCAATGGATGTTCTATTATAAATAACTAAGGACAACCAAATTAAATGATGAAAAGTCATCTTGATTAAAGCCGTTTAAACATAATCCATTTCAGATTTCTTTTTTTTTCGCCGATGTTCCACTGCTTACAACACAACCAATCGATAACAGTGTGCAGGGTGTCATGAGTCGAGGAAATAAGATAGAATACTTTTTAGCATTCCTTCAAAACGCATTCTTGTAGCGACGTTTTTTCCACTGGATAAATCAAAAACTACTGCGATTGAGCTAAAATTTGAAGTTGTCCAAAAACAAAAGGCAATGGACAGAAAAACACATTTTCCAAGTTATAAAAAACCCTTTAAAAAATAAGATACGTAGTTTTACTGGTTTTTAAATTATAGTTATACGTTACCATAGAAAAGTTAATTAACCGCTGTATTTCAGAAATCATTATACCTTTTAATGGTCACGTATCGGCCGTTTTGCGACATAGGTGTTCTGGACGTGTACTCAAAAATGTATAAGCATGGCAACCCTAAGTCGTATCCGATAGTGAGCTAGTGCCAGACCGCACCTATATTTAAATGTCAACACTGCTGGCGGATTCGCACAGAAATATTTATAATAAGGCCTCTTTAATCTGAATATTTATTTATATTTTCAGTAGTTCGTAATAAACTACCTATACAATGTTGTAGATCGTTATTTCGTAAGACTTGCGAGAATACATTAAGAATCAAGATAAAAAAAATACAAACTGTTTGTTATATAGCTTTGAAGATCAGGGCTATCAATCGCAAAACATTTTTCTACGATCCCGCTAACATAGCGGTGGAACCAGCCACGACCACAATGTCCTGTTTCATATCCTACCTATCACTATTATCAACAACATATAACGATATTTGCTTTCATGGCAGTGTTGATACCAATGAATACTATCTTAATGAATGTGCTTTTAATTATTTATTTAAGCTTTATTGCATAAAACAAGCGTCCTTGATGCAGAATGTCCACCTTTGGGTCATGTTGAGAGATTGTTTGTAATTTGTATTGTAAAACCGAAAATGTTGAAAATTTTAGAGGTAACCAGCACCGTTACTGATTCCTCTAAAATTATCAACAAAACGTAGTAATGTGTATATGTATAATTTATAGATTACATTTAGTATGTAGTGTATTTTAGTTTGTATTTATTATGTAAGTATAACAACATACAACCAATTTTCTTATATAAATTTTTTGCGCCTATCACTCATAGTTCATAGTTCATTTATTAGTATAATTGAATACACGTCATACATAAATAAGTACTCATACTGGCATTATGTTCGCCTTTTGTACTTTCTGTGCAATAAAGTTTTTAAATAAAATAATATAATATAAAATACAAAAATTACAATCAACCACTTATTTATCTATTTAATCTAGGACTAGTAGTCCTGTCTGCCTTGTTGTTGCTTCGTGAAACTATTAAGTTTCAATAGCTTCATTTTTTTAATTCGAAAGTTTAGATTTTGAATATCTTTTCTCACTGTCTCTGGCACCTGTAGCTTGACAACCCTGACGTTATATGTCTTCTAAATAACAACAGCGTTGCTTCTAACAGCGTTGCTTGTTGATTCCGCGTAAGTAAACATTACTTGAACACAGGCTTGAGTGAATCGACAATTTGTACATTTGCGCCGATCGTTAAGTTCTAAGCGGGTACACAATTAAACAGGTACTTGTTGTTTGAATGGCACAATTACAAGTAATACATAAATAATAAAAATAACAAGTAAGACAATTAAAAATAAAATACGGCATTTATTAAAAAAAAATATATGCACCAAATCTTAACTCAAATCAGAGTCACTCAGTTCTAAATCTACAACAACAGATCATCATTATCATAATTAGCGAAACGAGCGCTTACATTTCAGAGGTACTCGTATATAGGAGTTAAAATATCGCGCAAAAA
The DNA here is from genome assembly GCA_947086405.1 of Esperia sulphurella. Lineage (NCBI taxonomy): Eukaryota > Metazoa > Arthropoda > Insecta > Lepidoptera > Oecophoridae > Esperia > Esperia sulphurella. The sequence goes on from OX352258.1 coordinate 16,481,401, forward strand.
AGCATAAACGGTGTAACCCATACCGATGTAACATTTTCTCTAATTTAAATTTGGAATCCGTTTTTTTACGTCGAATGGTATGGATCTCTCTCTCTCTCTTATATTAAGAGACTGGACCCAGACCATTCGACGTATATTCGTTTTCTGATGTCGAATTTGCAATTACAAAAAAATTACATCGATGTGGGCGATACAGAGTTTATGCTTTTTTGCATCGATATAAAAGCATACAAACATAATATTTATTTATACTTTATTGTACACAAATACAAGTCACACAACTCATTAACATACAACTCATATTACATCTTTACCTAAATAGAATTGGCCATACTCTTTTCTATGTATTTTTAAAATAATTTATTTTCCTATTGTTAAATTCAATTCAATTATTCTTTATTGCACGTTAAAAAAATATAAAGATACAATAATAAAGTAACTTACATACTCGTATGTACATCTAGGCGGTATTCTTCCAGACAACCTTAGGATAAGAATAACAGAAAAAGGTAGGTTGTGCAGTTAAATAAAGAAAGGAGTATAGTTTATACCAGTGAGGGCATACAAATATATATACATAAATAAATACAAATACCTAATACCTATTGTTTTGGAAACGAAAGTCCTAACAAAGTCGTAAATAGCTAAAACAGAAATGGTTCATAAGATAATGTTATTTCTAAGCCATCCTACTGAAACCACTGTGTTTATTTGTAGAATGGTTGGTTCAAACAATAGAATTACGTAACTTTATAATGAATGGTATATAAGTTCCCAATATCTTGAATACCCTGAGGCATGGCTGCCGGACAAAAAGCTCGTATAACACGTTCTGAAAACGAAGCAACTTACAATTCTTGTCGCGTCCAAGTTCGCTTTATTATTTTCGACGCACGGCGTCCGGGCCCCTTGAATAATGAATATTACTACGTCAGGCCACTTTTTTTGTGGGCTCGCTCGCGACGAAGACGACAGTTAAACTTCTCAACGATGTGGGTGTCGAGATTAATAAACTCTGGCAAAATATTAACGACTGGAAACGTTGTGTGTGTATCCAATGGTTTTGCTTGGCCCAAAATCTTGGGAAAAGCATGTGGGCATATTTTACGTTATGCAGGATTTAAGCTAGTGTGAACTTCAGAGTTTGTATTATAAAAAGGTATAATTTCTTAACGATTTTGGAGTGGAGACCGCAGGTCGGCACGCGAAAGCTGGGGAGCCCCGCCGCCAGATAGACCGACGAACTGAAGAAGGTGGCCGGAAGCGGCTAGATGCGGAAGACCGGATGTGGTTAATTGGGGAAGGCCTATGTCCAGCAATGGATGTCTAAGGGCTGATATGGTAGGATTTTAAAATCTTGAAAAGAGATGTTGTTTAATATCATAGCTTATTTTAACTGGAAATTTTATGCTTACTCTACTGAACAAAACACTAATTCTATAATCCATGAATAGCATTATTGATTTCACTATAGAATTATCAGAACTGTTATTATTACACGCACGTACAAACTCATTAGCTCACGAGAGCAATGTATTGTTAATTCTATACAAGTTTCCATTTAGCGCGCAAAAATGGGACAAAAAAAGTTCGCAGTCATCCTTACGCGTCTCGTGTGTGTGCCACGCCTCTTGCGCGCGCGCACCGGGCGTCCTTCGCGCAGTCAAGGCCGCCCACACGCGCTTAGCACGAGAACACATCCGAACCTGATCCCGAGCCAGTTTTGTTTATAAACGAACGTAGAGACGATACACTTCGTTACTTTTTGAGTTGTATATCAGTTTATATTTTATATCAAGTTCGTTCCTACTCCGTATATTTGTGATTGCAAGTAACATGCCATTTCCAGATATGTAAACATTAACACCAGTCATACATATTAATACTTCCCCGTTTCTGATAGAAAAAACAAAATCCTTACAAATAATTATGTTCAGAGTCAAAATGAAGACTGAATTCACAAGAAGTCGGTTTCATTACATAGGCTCAGTCATTAAGTAGTTATTTATTTTATTTTATTTATTATACGAATAATGGATGCTTTATTTCTCGACTTTTCATATACATTTTTAAACTATTACTACTATCGACATGCGGAGTAGCATTTTTGTACATGTTTAAACTGTTTTAGTGTTTGATATAATTTATTCGATATAATTTATATGTACGTAAATCTTTTACTGCATATTACTACAGACAAAGTATGCAAGATATCTTTGTATATATCCTCTCAATCTGTGAATTCTTTTTAAGCTATCGTGTACAATTAAGTCTTAGTAAACACGGATAAACTAGATAGTTAATCCATAATCCCTTGTCTTCACCGCAGATTAGCTGGAAGAAATTTCTTTAGAAATAAGCTTATCCTTTTGTATAATTTTCTTTTCTTTGTGTTGTTCTTTGTATATTTGTGTGTACAATAAACTATTAAATAAATAGTTACGTAGACATAATTACCAAAGTTTCATTTTGTACTGTTACTGTTACTAGTTACAGAGTTATCCCACCTCTACACCACCCAAAACACAGTCCACAAAACCTGTTTCTTGAGTCATTCTCATGTGCACACGTGATGTGTTTATTGACACAAGAGTTTAGTTGGAGATTATTAAAAAAGCTGGACTTGCCGGCTAAACATTCATTTTAAAATGTATGTTTACAGTAGCATGACAACGTGAAATGTGACGTAACTCAAAAGGTAAACATTATGCTGAATTGTACAGCAAAATTAGGATTGACATTAGCAATACCAATTGATGTTTATAGAATCCTGTATTTGGGTGTTTGTTTCTCAATTGTGCCTCTAAAGCTGATCTGCATGAAATCTTGTATGTAGAAAGTTTATGACCTAACTTAAAAGCGAGTAATGTCGCCGAATAGTCAAAAGTGTTATAATTATAATAATTAAAATTGAAAAAAAAAAATTATAGCCACTGTTGAATAAATAATAAATACGGACAGCGTATATATCTGTTACATGACAGAAGTCACGATAATTTTGTGTACCGTTTGATAACAGAATACGTTACAGATAATAAAAGTAAGTGCGAGCGAAGTCAACACTCTATTTTTAAAATCTAAACCTGGTATTGGCATTGTGTTATGTGAATTTAAAAATCGCGTTGGCGAGATAAAAGAGATAAAGCCATCACTGATTCGTTGGCAAGTGGCCGGTTGCATCTAATAAAATAAACAAACAGTCATCGTCCTAAAGAAATTCATTGTAAAAATGGCGAACTTACATAATACGTGTTTAAAAATATCAAACGGAAATAATTAAAAAAAAAAGAGTCTGAGGTAGTCGAATAATGACAGAAAAAAATGAGATGAGGAAGCACGCAATGGGTAAAGAAAGCCTATTTCAACAGTAGACACAGAATAAGCTAACAATAAAATTAAAAAATATCATAGAGACTAATACAACAAACTTGGAACATCTTCAAAGAAAGAAGCGAGTTACGAAGACGTAGCATTTTAGTATTGTAAACCATTAGAGTCGAACAAATAAATCAAAATTTGATTTGCTATATCTAATTGAGCAGGCTCAAAGCAGATAATGATCCTAATGTCAATAATTCAATACCAGAAGATATAAGTAATCTGAGACATAACAAAATCCATGGATCCATGCAATGCTTTAGTAACGTTACAACATAAGTATCGGGATGTATTTGCATTTAACCTTGATGTCGGGCATGAATAATGTTATGTAGCGTTATTGAGTGCTTTCAGCATACATAACATTTTCTATTTATAAATAGAACTGAGCTAGACTCTACTCATTGCGCAATTTTAAGACCGTACAACATCTTGAAAAATTTGCGCATTGTATTGTCACATTTATGAATCAGGAGTTTATAAGTGTTATGGATAGCAGTGGTATTAAAATAGAATAATAAGGTCATATTAATGAAAAATATCAGTAAAAATAACACTAGGTATATAGTATCTCTGAAGATAAAGAAGGTAAGCTAGATGAGAGTGATGTAATTTGAATTCAGTAATTATATAAAAACCATTTTCTCATCACTTCTGAATGAAAATGGACATGTCAACGTTAAATGCAATGCAGTTGTTAGCATTGATAATATCGGAGGGACATATATGCTAGGGTGCTTCTTATTTGGTCCAAAAAAAATGTTTTTTATATAATTTCGCGCGTCATCCTTTTGTTCGATTCTAAGACCTAAAAAACTATTTCATTATTTTTCCCATATATTTAATTTCAAGTTTAGGGGTCGCTACCAGCAAATGAAATTTTTTTTTAATGTATTGTTCTATATAATTATTTAATATATAGTAGGTACACGCGACTACTGCCTCTCCATAATCCCTTGTCTTCACCGCAGGTTAGCTGGAAGAAATTTCTTTAGAAATAAGCTTATCCTTTTGTATAATTTTCTTTTCTTTGTGTTGTTCTTTATATATTTGTGTGTACAATAAACTATTAAATAAGTAAATAAATAAATAATTTTATAAATTATCTTAAACTACAATTATAATAAGGAAATGAATAGCAATGGGCAAATCAGACCAGAGAGATAGTAAAAAAGCGGCCAAGTGCGAGTCGGACTCGCCCATGAAGGGTTCCGTAGCAGCAAGTAACATAATATAAAAGTTATTGTAGTTCGTTGTAACTTTGATCGATGTTTTAATAATAGTATTGTGGTATACGATTTACGACGTATTAAAAAAACTACTTACTAGATCTCGTTCAAACCAATTTTCGGTGGAAGTTTGCATGGCAATGTACATCATATATTTTTTTTAGTTTTGTCATTCTCTTATTTTAGAAGTTACAGAGGGGGGGGGGGGGACGACACATTGAAGACCTATCCATAGATACCCCACACGTATGGGTTTGATGAAAAAAAAATCAAATGGCGGGTTGACGTGGTTATTTTTTAAAAGTCGAAAAATAAGAAGCACCCTAATATATGCGAATAAGGTACATCAAATTGCACTAAATTATGCCCTATCATGATTGTCACAAATCACCCAAGAACAATAAGATTTATCCCACGTGAGTATTCAGTTAAAAACACAAGCACGTGGGTAAAGAGCTTTAATTATTGGAGTCAACTCCAACAGGAAATCTTGGCACAAACAATCAAAGACATGACAGTGACAGAAGAATACAAAAATCACGTAAGAACAATAAAGTTATGAATGAGCGGCCAGATTATAGGCACAGTAGTGACAATGGACACGTGGGCGAACCGCTAAGGCCCTAATTAGTGTAGCCATCCCCGACGCGACCTCCCGACACCAACAATCAACGCCTAATTGAATAAAGTGGTTCGACTGCGGTCGGATCGCGAATTTGATGCGTATTGTTTTGCCTGTTGTGGCGTGAATAGATTCGAGATCATAGGGATCAGGTTTATTTTTATAGAAAATGATATAATTTGCAATGGCGGTACAAAATATAAGCAGAAAATAAAGTCATGAGTTTCGTATTAAAATAATTGCAGCATTAAAAAGAAGGATAAGGAAATAGGTTCAAGCAGAATCAACGTACTTAATAAGATTAAATATAGATGTTTATTTTAGAACATTTAAAGCACATAATAAAATTTAAAAAGAATCTTGCATAAAAGAATTGCGATGAACTATGTAATACAAACATATTTACTGCATACTTTGAAGACAAAACTTCTCTCCACACTCTATATCATAACAGCAAATACAACATTGAATATGTAAATGAAAACAGAGAGAATAAGGGTGAAGCTTTTCCTACGTGTACCGTAGGAAAAATAAATAACACAGCCGCTGTTATTCCGCGAGCGAATAAGATCGATGATACTATTTTTGTCTGAGCAAATCCACAGGCAGATTCCGTCGGAAATAACTCCGTGTTTTACCACCGGACCGGGCTGGACTGTAAATCTTTCGCAAGCGCAAGTCGATTGTCGAAAACACTCGCGTTATCTCAAATTCTCAGCCAGACCTCCACTTGCAAAGTGAGGCTGCATGATTACGAGCCGGTGTCTGAATAGCAAATACATAAAACATCAAGAATAGCAAACGATTAAGATATAGGAACCGGTTATTTAAGCGTCCCGCCACCTACCGCGGTACAATGCGAGTTGACTTAAATAAAAACAGAGTCATTAAATTGAACGAACCGTGTCCATCGAACTCAATTATAAATTCGTCGTCTTCAAGATAATTTGTAAAAAGTTAGTACATAACGATAGGTCAGTTCAATAGGAGAACAAATCGAAAAAAAATGTTTTGAGCAGGTATTCGTCTTAGCGTTTACCATGTCACTAATATACCATATTAAATATCTATAACCGTACCATACATACATCTTATCTTCTTACGGGGCCAGGAAGACCTGCCGACCCTAGGACCCTTCAGAATCTTTTGTGCCAAACTCCTGTGAGTTTGGCACAAAGGATCCTGAAGGGTCGGCTTGGGGCACCGTTGGTCACAATCACTTCACATATGCCTTAGAATTTCTTCTCTGGCGTATGCATGATGTTCTCCACCACCGATTCAGCCGGTGTATTATTATTTGTACGGAGGGGTTTGAAGCCACGTCCTCGTGAAAGTGAATAGATAGCAGCGCACATCCAACTACTACCACGGCTTTTTACCATACATTCATACCAAAACCGTAAAAAAACTACACTTATTTTCATGAGAGTCAAAAAGTTAAAAATTAATTATCTCAGAACAGTGTTTTTCGAGTCGTTCCCCTATTGAACTGGCCCATCGATATTTACACGCAAACAATCTATACCGTGAGTGACACATGAATGATGCTCAGTAGTCGACTCGAGCAGCAGACCAGCGTGACTGGATTTGCATAAGCGTAGCGAAATGTATAAAGAAATAGTTGAAACAACACAGACGCGCCTGAGTCGGCGTTCGCCTTACTGTGCCTTGACTATGATTAGGCTTTAGGTAAACAATGTTAAACACTTTTTGCTTCCTGCACTGCAAATATTTAATTGGTACTCAGCAAACAAACTCACTTAGTTAAAAGGATTATGTATTTACATTAGTAAATACTAAAATTAGTGCAATACCACATGAACTACAAACCTGCAGGATTGTACAATTTACTCTGATTTGGTTGATTAATTGACATGCACCAAGCACCCACGTTTTCATTTACGTTAATTCAGTAGGGACGTTTTCAAATTCAGTAGGAGCAAAGATGTAAGTCCCAAATCACAAATTATTTGAATACCGAGGCTGCAATTCGAAGATTCGAGTTCTATTTAAGCAACTAACGCTGTAAACAACTGTGTCCTGGGGTTATCAGACGTTCGGGGCGCCAACTAGAAAGATACGGAAATGATCTCTTTAGGACCTACTACAATTTGTTGTCATGTCACATATCTAAATGGAACGGTGGAATTTGCCCACAGTTTCAAATCAATAGGTCTGTATATGTCTCGTGAAACACACCAGAAATAATTTTACAACTGGGGGTTTTCTGTTGATTCTACTACGTTTATCCAACCAGTATGGATACTCCGTGTTCTCCTGTGTATATTAAAATCATTACTGCGATCACCAATCCGCGTCCCAAGCATGCTGATTATGGCAAATCCCCCAATGGACAGCCCACAAAAAGTGGCATTCTATTGGGGAGGCTTGTGTTCAGCAGTGGACTTATTTCGGCTAATAATGATATCAAAACAGGAATCAAGAAAGGACAATCTAATAGCAAAACAGTAAAAAGTAATTTCTTTACATTGATAAAAAAAACAGTACCCAGGCATTATTTAAGACCAGCAGAGTCTAAATTTTTTGTCTGTATATTGGTACGGACTAATCTTGGATACTGCTGGACAGAATTTGACAGGGATTTCATTGTTTAATCGCTTACGATTTCGGACACAGTAATGGCATGCCCGTGTAAACGATCACTATAGGTTAATTGCTACACCTGTAAATAGGTAGAATAAATTATCTAGTGTTATTTAATTGTTGTTAGTCGTCGACTTAGCCAAAACGATTAGTTAGCGGAAGGGTAGTGGGCAGACCGCGTCTGTCGCAGAACTAATGACCGCTGGGGCAGGCGAGTTCAGAGGATCTACTTCCTAAGTATTTCGGCTAATATCAGTCAGACTAAAAAGTCATTTTGTACTCGTTAACGGGTACAAAGAAGCGTAATGTAACTAGGATAGACAGACGCCAAACACTATAACATGTCACATGACCCGATATAGAGTACAAAATCGCCTTTGAGTTCGACGGATATTAGCCGAAATGCTAATGGAATAGGCCGTATAGGTGCAGACGACGCGACGCATCGGACTGAAATATGGTGGTGAACATTTTCAATTGTCAATTTCCTTCAAAATCCGCAGATTTTTCTTGGTAACATCGCGGGAAACGTTAGTATGTTACATGTACTGAAGTCTACCCTGGCACATCATGCTTATTGATACCAGGTTATCATAAACGTTTTAGAGGTTATCTATAACAGAGAATGTAATGTTGAAAGTGTTGCTTGCTGCAGATCTGTTTATGCAAAACTTGATTTCTAGGTCGTGTTTGTTTACTTACAATGTTATTGTGAATTTGCATTGAGGTGTTGAAGGATACTTGGACAACTGTATAGCGTAGAACATTCAAGATGGCAATGGTATATTCGTGAAGCATATACACCTATCATAAACATCTATACCTATAATAAAACTGTAACTGGTCTGTACATGGGAGATATTATAGAAAAATTTATATGAGGGGTCTTTAAAGGGCCAATAGATGCCAAAATAACTGTTTTTAAATTTTTTGTGTGTCTGTATGTATGTTTGTTACCTCATCACACAAAAAGTTCTGAATGAAATTTGATACAGTTTTCACAGTGTTCTTGCTAGAGGTCTAACTTAAAACCTGGTGTATGTTTCATCTTGATACGCCACTTAGAACCTGATATATTAACCTGGGAGCGGGAGTAGGAACGGGAGCAGATTCTGTAGTCAACGCGAGTGAAGCCGCGGGGACAGCTAGTTCATTATAAAACAAGAAGAACAATAAACATCAGATGATAAAATACCAAACTAAGACCAAAATAATAAACACGGGTTTCCAATCATTTAAAAATAATTCTAAATTGGATAAGGTGGCAAATCCCACAATGGACATCCCACCAAAAGTGGAATTGGAAGAAGTGGACGTATTTCGGCTGATGGCGCCCCTTATGGAGAAAGCATGATACTCTCTATCGTATGTTATCGTGTAATTTCCATAGCAACGAGAATGACAACTGAATACTTAATAAAGCTGTCCTTCAAAATTGGCACAGCACAATTGACAAATATATACAAAATAAGCAAGATAATGGGCCTGACTCTAAAGACACACATTTAAAATTTGACAGCGTTAAAATTGTTGCTATCCCTGTCTCACAGTATTATGGAGATAAAGACGAAACTAATTTTAGTGCTGTCAAATTTTAAATGTGTACCTTCAGAATCGGGCCCACTACCTACGTAGGAACGGATGCAGCACCAACTACTATTTACCTTCATGGCCAGGCGTAATGAGAGTCGTCCGAGCCAGAATACGACAAAAACCACGTGTATTCATTATCACAATAGAGTCACAAAGTAGAGCAATTATTTATTATTTCCAACACTAAATGATATAAATATTGGCAATGGCAACGATAACGGTGAAAATAGATCGACCCAATAAAGAGGAAATAGCGTGCCACGGTTGCGCAACATATTCTGCTCGAACACGATTGTTAATTCGGACGCAATAAAAGCTAATATAATTTGCAGGTCTGATTTTCTTATTTGAAGCCCTTTTGACCTAGATGGCTAACTTATTTAGTTGATTGAACTACTCGATTGATTAAAACAAAATCAATTGCTTCAAATGCTAATCCGCATCTACAGGTGAGCCACACAAACCAGCAAAGGACATTTCCACGCAAAAAAATCTTAAACGCTGTATCCACATCGATGTAAAATTGTTGTTTGCAAATTCGTAATCAGATAAAAATATTTACGTCGAATGGTTTGGGTCCCGTGTCTCTACGCCTAATAGAAAATACATTGGACACACTCCTTTCGACGTAGATTCATTCTGATTCCGAATTTGCAATAATATTTTTTTTTACTTTGACGAACTCCCATCTGTTGACACCATCATCATCATAATGTCAGCCCCTAGAAGTCCACTGCTGGACATAGGCTTTCCCCAATGAAATCCACCACACCCGGTCCTCTGCCCTCCGTATCCAGCCGCTACCGGCCACCTTCTTCAGGTCGTCGGTCCACCTGGCGGCGGGGCGTCCCACCCTGTGAAGTGCCGATCCGCGGTCTCCACTCCAGAAATCGTCTGCCAGAAAGGCAATCGGTTCTGCGGTATATGTGGCCCGCCTACTGCTACTTCAGCGTGCTAATCCTTTCAGCTATGTCGGTGACAAGTTAACACCATGGAATGCAAGAAAGTACTGATTACATCGATGTTATCGGACGTGGGTTGCAGATTTTTTGCTTTTTGCTTCGATATAAATGCCAATTCGATTCGATATAAAAGTGAAGAGCAGCAATCCCCGTGTAGTCAATACGAGCACGACTCACGTATTCCCAGGACCTATGCCCAACAATGAACGATACAAAGAATGGATTTCCTAGGCAGGTAAATGCGAGGCTAATCTAAAATACACCGTAACATGTTGTGCAATGCTATATCTATATCAGTAGCTAGATAAACAAAGTGTTCAATATCCCAAGTGGAAACAATAAAAGGGGTAGATGTTATGCAAAATGAATTATAATTACATACCTATTCTTGCTTGTGTAAAACAAAAGAGATACAATTTCCAGACTCAAATTTTGTGTTAGAGACTTGGATGTTGATTGACAGTAGAAAGGAACAGAAAATTGTAAGAAACTACAAAGCAGGTATTGATTTTAAAACAATACAATTAATATAAATGTTGTTCTTAATTTCGTATACTTTTGGAAAAATTTACGAATTATTATGTTAATGTTTGTACTGGAGAAACTATATTAGATACATAAGTATTATAATCAGAGCTGGAGAACAAAGGAAGTATCAAACTGAGAGACACAGTAGAATTCGCAGATATTGATACGAAAGGAGACAAAGATCAATCAATAAATAACGACAATAATAAAGGGCCTGAATCAACAATTCAACACGACCCATGATAACATTCAAAACATTACGACCTCAGGCGGGTTCAGAGAACTGAGGAGACGATTTATTAACAAATACAATATGGCTACTGAATAATGTAATTGTAACAAATGGACAATGTAATGAAAGGCAAAGGCAACTTAGCCAAAAAACGGTTAAAAGAAATCGAACAGATAAAAACTTTATTGACGCTTTTTGTCTAATTGCCTTTTTTACTGTATTTCGATTATCAATATCAAGACTAGTGTGGTGGAGTTGCGTACATAGCCTAATAACAATCACTATAATACAAACTGATAATATACTTAGAATGTTGCAAATTATATCACAAGAAAAACCTTTTTATACATGAACACAATTTATTGTGTATCATCCTACAGTCAATAAATAAAGACAATTGTCAATTAATTAGATGGTTGGAAATTACATAAATACACTACTTAGAGGTAAATAAGCAATTAAATCACGAAGTTATGCGATATAAAAACGTTCGCACATCGATAACAGTTCGAGTAGCGATAAGAAGTAATGCAGCCATGTTAAATGTAACGAATGCCACAGAGAACGCAGTTGGGTTAGGTCTGCGTAAAAAAATCTTTAATACAAGGTGACTAAGTGACGGTGATAATCTAGAAGCGGTTGAATCACACATGCAAAGGCCAAACCACAAGGAGAGTAGTGTAGTCACGATAGGAATAATACCAGGTCACTGCAATTTAAACAAAGCAAACCAGAGGCTACTTATAGGAGAACGAAACGGTGGAGCATGCGCTGCTCCACCAATTGACAACGGACGCAAATCTCTTAAAAACAGAAAGCCTGCAATAGTAATGCCGGAAACCAGACAGCCTACTCATTTATTTAAGAAATTGGGATGGCTGGGTTGATGGTTTGAGGGGCATTGCAGAAAACTCCCACTTTCGGGGAGTAAAGATATACACATATAGAAGAGGAATAAAGAGAAAAGAGAGGCCTTTAGGGAGATAGAGGGACGTATATGTATACGAGTATAGGCTGTTGATTTGAGCTGTAGATTAGGGCCTAATATTTTAATTACGTGATTTATCTATGACAATTTCTAGATATTATCATATATATACCTCAGGTAGCCGTTATCAATGTTAATTAAATCATTCATATGATATCTTAGTTATATTAATAGTATGTTTTTTTACGATATGGAGCGGCAAACGAGCAGACAGCCCATAGGAGGCTACTGTCGCCAATGAACACCTGGAAGCTTTCGATAGCAGCGTGCAACAACTCACATATCACCAGTTTTCTGCTACCCTGGTGACTCCGATGAAAATAAGTGTAAATAACTCTCTTTAACCTTAACCGGTGTAGTACCTCGAATTGGCAGCAGAAACTAACTTGTTCATTAAATAACGGATACTGCACTAGAATCCTACAAGCGGTGAATCAAGGGACTGTATCCAGGCAGATGTATTAGTATTACTAGCTTATCATTTCTTCTACCGTCGTCAGTAAAACGTTTTAAATTTTTTCTACTTATTTGCATCACTAATTACCTAGTGAACAGCAGACAGCTCACAGAGCGTGATGGCTTTTAAATGGGTTTCTTTAAAGATTTATTACAGCTTGTGTATTGTTTACTATCTTTTGTACAGAACATTTAACAGGCTGTATTATCTGCAATTTAATAATCTAAAATCGTTATTGCTAATTTCGTTACTATATTATTTCTGTTAAAGGTAAGACATTAAGAAGCACAGCATTCTTAATGTCGCACCTTGATGTTTCAAACATGAATAAACAGCCATATAATACGACCGGCCTACAGTCTGCCACGCCGGCCCAGTGCGGGTTGATGGACTTCACACACGCCTAACAATTCCTAATCCTAATTCACCGTATGAAAATCTCCACACGATGGTCTCCTCAAAAAGTTTGTGGTAATAATCGTACTTAAGTTCAGAAAAACATTGATACAGGGCCGGATTTGAACAATCAACCTCATGAAGCGAGCGCACCAGCAACAACTCTTTGAAATAGTGAAACGAAATCAAAACATAGCAGTTTTAACTTTCGTTCGCATTTTAAAAGCAGATACAGACGTAGACGATGCAATAATATAAATTAATACAGTGACTATTAAAGAACTTGTTGCAAATAAGGCTGCTGCAGTACAGTGCAATATGAACGGTTACTATGCAAACGGGTGCAGCGTTTAATTGGTGGCAATTGCGCAAACTCGATTAGCGAGACCGCACGATCCGCGGCTGCGCACGCGCCGTCGCAAATATGCGCTTATATGTAAAGGGTCTATAATTTTACGCTTCCAAGGAGTGCCGTGTTTAGATCATTTAGTATTCAAGTCACGTGCTGTTAAAATTTACATTTTGTTTGCGTCTGCGATGACTAACTTTGGATACACGGATAGATATAAACATTTCTGGAATCTATAAAAGGATTTTGCAACTAATTAACTTGTATACAACATATATCATAATTTTTATGCACTCCAGTAATAATCTTTAGAAAGAAACAGGATTCATGACTGTGCGTCAAGTCTATATCTAAGCTTGCTTCGCTACCAAATGGTAAAAATCCCCTCGTTTGCTCCGAGTCTGTGAATGTTAATATCATCAGCCGAATTACGTCCACTGCTTCAGCAGCCCACCAAATGTGACAATCTATTGAGGAGACTTACGTTCACATAAGTCTCTTCAACAGATTGTGACTTTTGGTGGGCAGTCCATTGGAGGATTTGCCATAATCACCCAACACGCTTGACAGGGCGGATTGGTGTTCGCAGTAATGATCTTAATATTTATACATAGGAGAACTCTGCTACCAGACCCTTGCGCAATCCCTTACGACGAAGAAGATTGGGGTGGTCCTATTCTAAGCCGAGAACCGAACAGCACGGTGAATGAAAATGTTACCCCACATCCCCAATTAGGATTAGCTTCGCACAGCACAGATTTTTTGGCACCGTTCCTCTACAGACGACTAAAATAATTTACAAAGACATCGCCTCATGAGTTAGAAGAGATGTAGTGAAAAAGCTTATTAGCAAGTGGGTTATCGGTGTGACAAACAAAGATACAGAAAACTCACAGTACATACTGAACAGTAACTGTCTGCCTATCTGCTTTGACTTGACTTTCACCCAAAGGTTTACTGGAAAAAAACTCTTACAGAGTTAAGTGCGCCCTTGTAAATCATATGTTTAAATGAGTTGTGTGACATGTATTTGTGTACAATAAAGTATAAATAATGTAGGTCATTAGCATATCCTACCTATGTAGGTAAAAAAAAACACACATATTGCTTAAAAAACTTAGTAACTGTTTTTTGTTTAAGTAATTTGACTTATTTCTTCTCTGCATTTTATTATAATTAATCATGAATGACTTTAATGTTTTTTTTTTTCAAATACATATTCAGATTGCGAAGAGTTAGGACAATATTTGGAGCTGTCGTAAGCTGTCGGAGTGAGAGTAGTGGTGACGTGGGGCGGGGTGGTAGTTGAAGTGGGATTGGGCGTCGGTGGGGTCGGAGTCGGACTGAGAGATATTAAACATGTGTAGACCACGCGAGCGGAGCCGCGGGCACAGCTGGTAGATAATATGGATGAAAGTTTTATATATCACTGTAGATCCTTACACTTGTGTGTGTTACTTTTTACGTCCATTATTGTGTAAAATAAATTGAAAAAAAATATATTTTATACAAATATGGACATAACTATTACTATATTATACTTATAATTAACTTAATAACTTTGGTTATTTGTTCTTTATTATTTATTTAATAGTTTATTGTACACACAAACATACAAAGAAAAACACAAAGAAAAGAAAATATTATATGAAATGCAGTCTAGTTTTCTATTAATATTGTACCTTGAACTTAACTGATATTTTATTACTACACTTATTTGCAGCTAATGCTCTCTGCCATATGACAGGTTACGGCACACTCCTTAACAATGTAATTATCAACATAAACACACACACAAGAACTGAGAATCCGGTTTTTCTCCATCAATATTCGAACAATGCTATTGCGCAAACGACTTGCCACATAACAATCATCACATTAAAAGTAATTGTAAGTATCCCATAACAGCATCAATAGAATCCTATTCACGTGAGTTAAAAGTGCCACAAGACCCTTCATAAAGAATCCTGCAATAAAACAAAGGCCTGAATTGAATGAATTTTCAGGGATATTTAGAAATGATAAAACTGATTCTAAGGATAATTCGAATGTCTGACTTTCTTGATAAAATAAATCAACATAGTTACTGCATTAAAAAGAGAAAATTTTCAAAAAATAGTGACAGAGGACCGTTTTTCTTGTAAGATGCTACTGACAGACTTTCGCGTGCACAATAGAGAAGCCACTTTGAGGACTTTCTAGTAATTTATTCTTGAAATTCGTCGTATGGCTGTCCTATCTACTTGACCTGATAACAACATAAGGTGATGTTTACTCTCAAGTAGCTATAATATTTTGTACGGAAAATCCATTCGCAGCTACTAATGGGAACCTTAACGGATCGTCGAGGTTACTAGCGAATGCATTCGAAGTCTTAGTACCGGAAACCGGCGCTCTGAGTATGATCGTTCCACTTCCTGTGGTTCGAACGGTTAGTCATATAACGGAGATATGGTATCAAGGTCCCGATCCCAGCGAGACCGGCGCAGCTGACTTGTTCTGTCTTATTTAAAGTGTGCCTTAATTCGGTTTCTTCAAAGCAACAAAGCAGACTATTGTTGGTACGCTGAAGAAACGGAAACAGCACGCTCGTCGATCCCGACGAGGTCAGAGACTTCGCAGGGTAGGACTGGGTAGGAATGGAGACGGACAGGACAGTCATTTCTCTGGAGAAGGTCCTCACTTGGAGAGGGAACACATCAGGGAACAAGGAATCAACATCTTTATTATTATAACTTTATTGAACACTGAAAAAATATTAGACAAATATACACAAGGAGAGGACGTATACACAGATGTGCTTAACGCTAATCTATGTAATCTAACCTTTATTCACATAAATCAGAAGAAAAACTTTTTCAATATTTCATAAACTTTTAAAACTTGAAATTCTAATTAATTTTTAACATATTTGATCGCTTTGCATGAAATAAATTCATGTTTCGCATATAATTGATTTGTGTCTAACAGACACAAACCAAATTACTTGGTTTCATTCGTTCATTCAATGTTTTGTTCAAAGTAGCAATGGCGCCCAACTTGCGCTTACAACTTCTGGTTAACCTATCATAAGGTATTGCTTGCTACTATTATCATTGGTCACACGCATAAAGCGCAATAACAAAAACCAATCTAAAAGTCAATGTTAAAACCTAATACGAAACATTCAATGGGTCAACTTCTAATTCCGTTTAGGGGCACGCAACAAGTAGTGAACATTCATAAGGGCAATGTGAGACTAAACATCACAATTTCGAAAGCACGTGACCACAATTGGTGAAGGTGAAAAAACCGATGATGCTCGCCTATTTTAGGATTTGGCCCGCGGCCACGCACCACTTTACCCATGTTGGCGGATCGATTGACGGCTTTTATGGGTTTTACGTGACAAGTAATGGTACGTTACTGCAGAATCTGGGAAGTTAACAATTGCAGGACGAGTGTGAGTCAGAACGCTGAGCCGCAAGGCGAGGTCTTCTATAATATGAGTGAGGCAATTGTCATGTATAGGTTTTGCGATTTTATAAAAAGAAAATTGAGGACTAGAAAAGGTGGTTTGGAAATAAAATCATATTAAGATGAAGGAAATCTAAAGGAAAATGTTATCGTTTTTCCTAAAACATATATTAGTTTTTCTACTTGCGCATTTCTACTTGCGCATTTCTACTTGGGCTAAACGTTATGGTTTGTTGGTCAATCCCAATAAGTCGCAAACAATGATGGTCGGTAGCAAGTACTACACAAAAATTCTTGATAGCTCCTTTATCCCTCCAGTACTCTACAACGATGTACCTATCCCTTATACTGCAACTGCGAAGAATTTAGGAGTTGTCTTCGACCATCACCTGTCTTGGACTTCTCAAATCAATGCGGTCAGCAAGAAGGTCCACTTCTCCTTTCATTCCCTCAAGCGTCTCCAAAACTTCTTGCCATTGAAAACTAAAATCACTTTAGCGCAAACACTACTTCTCCCTATTATCAACTACGCTGATGTCTGCTATTTGGATGCCACAGAGGAGTTGCTTAACAAACTTGAGCGCCTGCAAAATCTTTGCATTCGATTCATCTTCGGATTGCGTAAATTTGACCATGTCTCTCAGTTCAGGGCCGAGCTCAAGTGGCTCCCAATCCGCTTCCGCAGGAATACTCACATCCTTTGTTTCCTTTATAATGTCCTCAAGAACCCGTCTATCCCCAACTACCTATGTGAACGTTTTTCCTTTATGCGCCCTGTTGACAAGTGCAGCAGATCCCATATTGGTTCCCTCCTTAAAATCCCTTTACACTCTACCGACTTCTACTCCTACTCCTTCTCGGTACATGCGGTAAGGCTGTGGAACTCACTTCCTTCCGACATACGCGACAGCCAGTCGGTCGCGATTTTCAAGAAGCGAGTGAAAGAGCATTATCTCTCTCTTTCTTAAAAAATCTATTTTATATAATGATATTTACTATCTTGGTATATATATCTATCCACATGTTATATATTATATTTTAAATACAATATATTATATTCGTATATACTTAGTTATTTATAGTATGAGTATCTGTTTACACATATATGTGTATGTTTATTAGACTGTATTTATATTTATATATATATGTATATATTTTAAGTATGTATACGAGTATACATGTAGTTTATCGAATTAATTATTATGTATATTTAGGTACACACACGTCTGCCCTAACACGCAGTTTTCTCTTTCTCTGGTAGGCTGGCAGAAATCTCTTAAAGAGATAAGCTTCACCATTTGTACTGTAATTTCCTTTTTTTTGTTTGTTGCAATAATGTTATGTGTGTGCAATCAAGAGTTAAATAAAAATAAATAAAATAAATAGTTTTCAATGCACTTTTATTTTTTCCCGACATTTTTAATTTTAGCGGCGAACAGCTAATTAGTTTTGACGTACTTTATTTATTTGTCAATTCATTTTTCATTTCTGAAACGTGTTTTATATTTTAAAGTGTCTAATAAAACATTTATGTGTTCAATAAACGTTTAGTTCAATGATTCTATGGATTTAACAGCCATGGGCTGATTTGGATCCTTTATGGAGCTATCATATCAGCACCAATACACGTCTATGATTCACACGATCGTGAAACAAACTTAAGGCAAAACGTTGCAATAGATCCAGTCAAGCATAGCAGACTTTAGAATGACATATTATAGATATAACGAAGGTTATAATTGATAATGAAGGGTTACATAAAACCTCGTGGTGTACTGTCAGACTCTATATATCGATAAAGAATATAAATCAATCGACTATCGCACATCGATGGGGATTAATATCAGATTAAAAGATACTGTTGAATGATAACCCCACGAGATTAATCAGAATCGCAACCCAAGCTCTGAAATAAGAGACGGTAGTCAGATTTGAATGAACTGTAACGCTTTGAAGACTTCATTCATAAAAGCCTAAGCAGATTCATATTACCGTTGAAGCAACAAATGCTGATGAAAACAAAGATACGTACGAAAATAATAGATTTAGAGAATAACATTATAGTAACAGTGGAAGAACAACCTTTTTGAAAACAACAAAAGTTATGTAGATTATGAAAATATTATAAAGGATTTTAATGGTTAACATAAAAAAATTATTTGCACCCGTAGAATAAACGACTATATATTTTCCATCATTGTTAAGGATTCAGGAATAATTTAAGATTATTTTAGGCTGAGAATTTCATTGGACTAATAAGATTCCATAATTTATTGACAAGGAAATACTTAGCTTAACAACAGTATTAATAAACAACCCTGAAAACCTTCAGGGATTCAATTATAATCTTATTTTAATATCAAACCGTGCGAATCCCTGACGTCCGCCCCGCCGTAATCGGATTGCGCATAATAAGATTATACAGTGACGCAAGCAGGACGCCTCGGTGACTTTTGCCAACTTGGTATAACTTTGACTCGTACTCTTAATGAAGCTAAATAAAATTAACGAAGGGAAAACTTTCCTCGTATATTTTACTAGAAGTACCTACCAAGTCTACGAAATTCGAAATATGTTAACTCTGATATGGATATGTTAAAGTAACACGGTACGTTCAGGAAGCCGTTATTAATAGCTTCTGGATCCGAGAAATGGTCTGACAGATCCTCATCCCTATGGTCAAACACTAAAGGTGTCTTTAAGATTTTTCCACATGGTTTTTGTTTCTTTATTATACGAATTAATGTAATGCTCATAATACGCCTTTTTTCTTTCTCAATACTATTTATCACCAAATTCTTTAAAGATTTATAATACTCTTTGTGACTAGATACTTTAGTTCGCCGATAACGAGCGTGAGCGTTGTCCCAAGTTTCATCATCTGTCTGAAGGTGCTAGTTAACCACGGTGGTTTTATTTTTTATGGTGTCCTTAACTTCAGGAGCATGTTTATTAAAGAGATGATGGAAACAGATAAAGAGGCAACTGCAGATGTATGTACGTATATAGTCTTCAAAACGATATGGGTATATAGAACTACTACCGGAAGATTAAAACATTAAAGTTGACAATATCAGTGTGGCAGGTAGACAAGTTCAGATATCAGCCGATAGTTGATATAAATCCAGTTCATATAATGAGTCAAGGAAAAGCACAAGTATGTGATAAACAAATATTCACCGTAATTTAAATCGTGAAAGGGTAGGTCAGGCTCAAATTGCACAACATTTGAATGACACCACATGGACTGCGATCATATTTACCCTGTATGCGTCTCTATCCGACATATACATGAGGTGGTAAGAGCAAGTTACATAGAAGTCACCGTTATCGCGGCGCGGCAGTGTGACAGCCCGAGGTCAAGGCGCGTAAGTCGTTGGCACCGCACCAGGTTCATTTGACGAAGCGTGACATTCCCCCCTCCCGCACGATACCGGCATTCCGAAAATCTTGGACTGATATACAAATTTCATGTTACAGAGAGTTTCATGATCTGTTCTCTTTTTTTGTATTTCTCACGAGCAAATTTTTCTCGGATTCGATTATTATGTCATCATTAAAAGAACACCTAGTGCTTGAGCAATTGTTCTGAGTACTATTTATGTAGACAATCTTGGCCGAAGGAACATTGCCAAATATTCTTTGTTACTAATCCAGATGGACCCACATGTTTTAAAACTGTTAGCTGCAATCAAAATTTATATTCCAAAATATATAAACATATTGCAATAAAGGACAAGGCAACAGCATATGAAGTCATACATTCCTGTTTGGACAAAACGTTTATTTTTGGAACGGCATTCCCGTGATTCCGAGAAAACCGGAATCTTGGCTTGCACTTCGCGTTTTCCTTGGAACCGCCACCACGTGGTGAGAAACACTGAGATTTGAGTCACTCCGACTGTTTTTCCAAGACGGTGAGAGTGATTTGAGAGGAAACAGTTTTGTCACAAGATAGTCAGCATCCGGCCCGTTTCAAAGAAATAATAAGGAATTTATTAGGAAAATTCTGGGCGCAGAAAACGAGACAACCAATTATATGGCCGCACTTTCAGTTATCGATTTCATAAACTCACATTGGTGTAATTCTATATCAATCTAACCTACATTTAAACGGATATCGTTGAATTCCTCAAGCCCGATCACGATCTGGTACCTCGATGCACATGTGTGTATGTATGTATGTATCGCTTATCGACGCTAGCGCAGCTGAAGGTGAGCGGGCTAACAGTTGACGCTTTGCCAATCGCGCACGCCGAAATAATAAATAACAACACGAAAACATAATGCACTCCCGCCAAACCCGAAAGTGTTACTGTCTTTATTAGTGTGCGGAATTTTATGACCTTGCAGTGACTCGCAAGCGCCTAAGTTGTGTGCAATCGAGAATTCTATAACATCTACATTTTCTGATGATTATAAAAACCAATAATCACTTGCTTGTAGATCTACCGCTCTACAAATGTTCTCTGCCGTCTAAACCAAAAAGCGCTGATGATCAAAGAAAGTCAATTACATCTCTGAAAACGGATTTTATTTAAGCATCTACCAGAGCAAATGCTAGCACATACTCAAAACCCAATGTTCCTGAGATAAGACAACCAAGAATCACTAGCTGGCTAGATGTTACGCATTAAATTAATTAAATTTTATTATAAAAAAATTACAATATCTTATTTTAGGCTATGTATGACATTTCTTCGATTTTCTGTTGCTGAGGTAGGCATAAGCCTGTTTTTCAGCGACAGGTCTCCTCCCTGTCGAAACAAAGGTAACGAACAGATTCGCTATCATTGCAGAGTAAAAGAGAGGAGAGTAGGTACGTGTATGCACTGAAATGCACTATTTTAAATAGCGTCTACTAACAGCTGATTTGTTCCTAACCTTTCCGATTGCCAATTGGCTCGGCTGTTTGGGAAGACGTGACACTTTGTGAGCGAGAGAATAATATCAACTACCACCCCCGCTCCCCGCGCCGCGGGCCTGTTCGACGTATGTGCACACACTGTTTTTACAAATCTGCGTCGCAACCACATGTCGTATGAAATGTCGAAGCAAGGAGTCAGCTGATCTGGTAAGTCCTATGCAATATCTTCCTTTGATTTTGGTATAGTCTCTGTTGCGGTAATTAGTAGGGATATCGAAAGTCATATAGATTTTTTCCCGCCACGAAAGTATGTAAGACCTTAGCACCTCTCAGAACTAACGCAGGAAAGACCAAAATGTTTCCATCGTATCTATGAGTATCTTAGTATTAGTCTTGGAATTGCCGATCGATTTGGAACGAAAAGTCATTTGTTTATCCCTATAAGAAAATTACTTGACAGCAGCGACTAGCGACATTTAATAAACAAAAACACATACATTGTTTTAACGAACACGCTGGCTGTATTCACCTGGACACCTGGGGTATAATTAGTCGGCCATTGTTGTGACCAGCGCGGCAGTTAATTAAAATGCGAGAGACGATCCTATTGTGACGCTTGTTACGCCAGGGTTGACAGCTTGGTTATTTTCAGTCTACACCAATCCACTGACAGACGTAGGTCTCTCCTAAGTCACGCAACTGAACCCAATCTTCGGTTCTCCGCGTTCATCACTGCCTACCGCCTTACGCAAATCACCGCTCCATAGATCCCATACGATGCCGCATAATCGCGGTCGAGAAGTCGGGTAACCCAACAGTTATCGGGTCACTTACAGATGTGACTATAAATGGTACTGTCATATCATGACGTTTAGTGATAGTGCATCTATCTAGATAGCGAGGCTGCACGCAGAATGGTTATAGCATGATATTATGTGAATTTAATTATGGAATTAGATATCGAGTAACTTATGAAATTAGGAAACTGAATTCCAGTACTAAATCATCAGCAAAGCGTAACTTATTTTAGTTTTCCTGAAGATTAAAGAAACATTTTCTCATCATTGCGAGGCACCTTCAAATGTAAGTTAAAAATTTCAGCTTAATAGGTCTAGTAGTTTTTGAGTTACCCGGAGGACGGACAGAAAAAACGACGACATAAAAGCTTCGCTAACTCTAACGCTATAAGTGTACCTATTAAACAACTAATATGATTTTCTAGACAAAACATTATTGACCAATATAAAAAAAAATTATAATTATTTTTTACATAGATAAATATTCTAAAAGCTAATCGTTAATATTGGATCGAAACATGGCATCCCTGAGCGGAGGATGCGCGCGCGCACGTTGATGTCGTATACAAGGACCGAATGAATGACGACCGCTAACGTGCTCCCGTAACTGAAAGCTACTTCGCCGTACATTGCTTGTGTGATTCCCAACATGGAGCCAACGGTTACATAAGACTGAAAAAGCCCCGAATTACGTGTTCCCAAAGCTTGGTAGTTTCCAGACTCACTTATAGACCGACCAAGAACTGTCCTTAAGTAAATCTTGACTTTTCCAAAAGAGGTAGGTATTAATTTGCATTACGCTTGATTATAACGAACCAAGCTTCGGGACACCACGCAATAAAAACACGGGACACCCTGATCTTTACATAAATCCGGCATAGTTTAAACCCGTGACCTGCTGCACAAGCTCTAATCAGAAGCAGAGTTTAGGAAGCTCTAAGTTCCAAAGAGTGGTCATAATGTAAACAACCTTTTGCATGCTGCCTATGCGCATTTACAACTAATCACAGCAACACGTGCTTCACTAATAGCGGTCGCTAGGTCTTTATGAAGCGTCACGTGACAGACAATTCATGTTTTCAACAAACCCGGCGCTGCTAACTGAAGCGGAAAATTAGCGACCTTGGCAGGAACGCCACCTCTTTATCGGGGGGCACGATATCTGACAAACATTTGGGAGGTGCGCTAAGTAAATACACGTGACCTTGGGGACTAATGCGCTCGCCGGCTCGCGAGATAACGTCTTTTATCAGATATTATTCTTTTATTTGCGAGTCGTACACCTTGGAAGTGAAATTAAAAAAACAATTGTGTAAATAAGTCACTGACCTGTGTGACCATGTCCCAGTAGAATCCGTCGAGCATGGACTTTCCATGTTGGTGCTGCTGACACAGGGCGGGCCAGAGGGACGCGCGGACGGGGCTGTTGATCGGCCAGGAGTTCTCCCTGATGAGTAGCTTCAATTCCCTCTTGCGGGCCTGTTGCAGCAGTGGCTGGACTTCTTCGAAGGTTTTGAGGGGCGCTTTCTTGCCTGCGAATAACGGGGTAGGTAAGCACTGCGTCCAGATAGCCGGCGTTTCGGTTTGGGCGAGGGACTCGGCGCTTGGGGCGCGAAACGCGGCCGGTTCTATGTACATCGCACTGGTGGCGCGAGGCACATGCTTTCGGTGCGCGCGCGCCGGCGGCACTGCCGGCCAGCCTCCGGAAAATGCGATAGCACGCCCAACACTGTCACACTTGGATTGTTTATTTGACCGTGCGACGCCGGCCGGGTCGGAAAGGCCACAACAGTTTAATACTAAACAATTCATATTAATTTCATTTTAATTGAAGAAAATATTATAAAGATGAAATGTTTAATCGAACTATTAATAGCCCCTACGTAATTTGCCGCTGACGTACGA
This sequence comes from Esperia sulphurella, assembly GCA_947086405.1. Taxonomy (NCBI): domain Eukaryota; kingdom Metazoa; phylum Arthropoda; class Insecta; order Lepidoptera; family Oecophoridae; genus Esperia; species Esperia sulphurella. Next base: position 16,505,764 of record OX352258.1, read on the forward strand.
AGACGACGCGCGTTGTTTACAAAGGTACGAACGGATGAACAGCTCACAGCTTATCTGATCTGATTTTAATTATCATATCAAAATATTGGGAAGGAAGTTTAAAATAGATAAAAGTAACTATAACTACACAGTATAAACAACCGTTCAAACGTTAATTATCATAGGTAAAAGGAAGAGATAACGTACAGTAAATATACGACGTGAAATTAGTTCTAGGGATGATAAAAACTATTTTTTAATCCGATGGGGTTTCCTATATCGTAAGCCTGAGTATTTAAGTAAGATCTGCGGTACTTCATTTTGAATATGATGTCAGTCAGTGACTGAGCCATTAAATATAAGTTTCCCCCATATCTATAAATAAAAATTTCGTGATTACATTACATCTGAAAGTTTCTGTTGCAGTGTTCAGACATAATGATCCTGGTCACGACAATTGTATTGGGTGCTGGTTGTACTAGCACCCATTACAATAATTGTTAGCTTTTGATATCTATTGATGAGAGTAAATGAATTCATGAAATCAGACTTAGCTACAATATAAGGTACTCAGCCTTATATTGTAACTAAGTCCGATTTCTCTAGTTAGTATCAACTAAAATGCATCTTGGAAAAATCGCAACGATCTGGCTGCGGTCCAAGTAAACGGAATTCTCGAAGTTGCATTCGTAAATATTAGTTCCGAGGCTGGAAATTATCATAAACATTTGTTTTCACAGCTCCATTGTTTAACTATACGTGACATTTGATGGAGTGAGAGGTATGTGCGGCCAATACCTAAAATATTCCTTAGCAACGGACGTCATAGTGCAAAGGCAGAGTTACAGTATATTACTAGCACTTGCCCGCGGTTATGCAATCTTACGCTGAATATTAACATAACGACACGACTAGACAAGTCCAGGACTTGGTGATTAATACATACATCATAAAAGTTATTAATTTACTATGTTAAACTTTACTACTGTGTATAATAAATTGTTAAATCAAACAAATAACTTTTAAAACAACTACTTTCAAGATTAAAATCCTTATTTTATATTTTCTTATGTTATTTAGTAACTTGCTTTTTTATTTAAATTGTATTACCACTATATTATACGATTAGGAGGTAGACCCTGGCAACCAGGTTACCTTTGTAACCTAGTTCAGGCACCAGACTTCACAAAATAACTATTAATTTTGTGGAGTAAATAAAGAAATTTTTAATTGTAACTTTAAGATATTAACAACGTAAATATTCACAACGCAACACTTTTACTGAATCCGACTTCGACTAAAGCGATCGATTTTTATCGTAATTTGTAGTCACACGTGGGGAAATCACATTCATCAATTATTTAACGGGCTATTACCCTTCAAGTTCAAAGTGAAGTGTACGAGTTAACAAAGGAATTCACTTTGTCATTGAACACAGTAATCAATTATAGAGCCTTCAGGCTAAGTCATGGTAAGTTATGATTGAAGGACTATTATTGCTCGACCTAATATTGAGGCTGAAATGATCAATCATACTAAAGAATCTACGACTGAATGTAACCACAAAAAATAAGTAAGAATAGAGAGATGAACACAATGCTTCTAAAGCTAAGCTAAGGCATGATGTTTCAAATATGTCTCTTGCTCGAGCTCGTTAAATCATTATACACAGAGATTTAGTTTATTATATTATAGATTGCCTTGTATTATAGAATAGGACCACTCTAACTCTTCCCGTGGATGTCGAACAAGGCGACTAAGGGAAATACATTATAAAACATCAATCGGGCCTCCCCAACCCGTCTGGCCAGCGCAGGGAGTGTACGCCGAATCCTCCGTCTGTCTCCGGCAGATGAGACAGGGTTGTGCTCCTGCAGGGGAGACTAAAATAACCTGATGATGATTATAGATTACGAGCTGTTGCCCGCGACGTCGTCCGCTTGGACAAGTTAACATCACAAATTATTATGTATTTCCCGTAGGAATGGGATGTTTCTTCGGGATAAAAACTATCATATTTCCTATTCCAGGACCTACCCTATATGTGTGCCAAGTTTCACAACGATCCGTCCAGTGATTGAAGCGTGATTGAGTAACAAACATCCAAATATCCAAACTTTCGCATTTATAATATTAGTAGGATTAATATATCGAGCCTGTAGTCAAGTCCTTAATCTACTTCGGAGGAACAGTCATCGCGCTTTGTGCCTTCTCTGACCACTCGATCAGGAAGGCTCGTCTAGTCATCTTCGTGGCTAGCCTCGTGCTAGTTTTGGGTTTATGCCTAATTTGTCACACAGTTCAAAGAGCAATGACACAGGACTAAAAATGTACCTTCATCGATTAACCATTAAGCCACAGAATCAAAAAACAAATCGTATTAAGTCTATCCATCTAGCATATTAGACGAGGTCTATGGCCTCAGGGCTTAGGCCAATCAATCACCAGATTATCGACGTCCGCCATTGGTTATAGGGTCCGCTTTCCACTTTTTGGTCGTTTTTCCTTTTTCACCACAGTGAAACATAAAAGTTATTTATTTTTTGGGCTATGGAGGTAAACTATTTTGCTCGTTCGATCACCTTAATATAATAATAACTTACTTGGGCAAAACCCTACAAAATTTCTTATTTGATGAAGAACAACAAAAAAACTGTTATACCATATTACGTACTAAATGTTGGCCGTGACTTCGTCCGCGTGATCACAAATAATTATGTATTTCCCGTAGGAATGGAATGTTTCTTCGGGATAAAAACTATCCTATATCCTATTCCAGGACCTAACCTATACATGTGCAAAGTTTCATCACGATCCGTCCAGTGGTAGAAGCGTGATTGAGTAACAAACATCCAAATATCCAAACTTTCGCATTTATAATATAAGTAGGATTAAATTCAAAGTTCTTTGCGTGGGTCTCAACGGCCAGCCGCGTGCACTGACAGGTTAAGTTGAACAACAAATGATAAGGCGAGGTTATCACATCATTAACTGCAGTCTCGGCGCGTCGCGATTAACGCTACTTAATAACATAACAAAATATTGTCCTATCAATTTGTAAATAACCGAATAATCTTTGTTATTTTTTTTCGTTTAAATTGCTTTTATGAAATCATAATAGTTCATGTTTACTTAAATAAAAAAATAAACAAACTGATTTGGCCACAACGATCTCTATGTACTACTAGATGGAGCTATCCAATCAATCGCTCTGTTCCACGCAAGTAGCCACAACTCTTACACATTCACAATGAAGCTTGTGCAGTTACTACGCAGAACATTTAATTATTACTAAATATTGACGCTACCGTTAAATAATGTCAATATTTAGTAAATAATTAAATGTTCTGAGTAGTAACTGCAACTGTTTCAAAGTGAATGTGAAAGAGTTGTGGCTACTTGCGTGGAAAAGAGCGATTGTTTGGAATGCTCCATCTAGTAGTACATAGAGGTCGTTGTTTGGCCATGAGTAAATTAAATTCCTAGCAGCCAAATCAGTTTGGCAGAATAGTTTGGAACGAACATTTGGAACGAACAGTATTTAGTCAAAATCAAAATATTTATTTTCAAAATTGGAATACATTATTCTCTTTTTGACGTCAAATTCTGCCTAAAACTACTCCACTTCCACCTATATAACCGAGGGAAAAGAGTGGCAACAAACCCAACGGCACAGGGCCCTACCTTTGATTTATCTTATTAATTACAATCATTAAGTCTACCTATGCTGAGCCATCAAGCACTCCATGGACTTTTATCATTTAAGTAGTCATCTAACTTATAGTAGGCTTTCTTGCACAGATTAACTTTTATAGAAGATTAGAATTTTTGTTCAGACAAGTTAATAATTTCATTCGGAACTTATTGTAGTAACGCACGCACAGCCCCACAGTCATTAGTAATATAGGAACTGAAATGTTACATCATGTCCGTCAAATCTACTGCAAGGTACACAACCAGGGTCGGGCAGCAGCGTTCTCCAGTGCATATTAAGATCATTACTGCGGTCACTAATCCGCCTGCCAAGATTACGGCAAACCCCTCAATGGACTGCTCACCAAAAGTATCATTCTATTGGAGAGGCCTATCCTGTCTCTACACCTTTGTGCGTGTGCGAAAATCACAGTAGGGGTTGTTGCACGCAGCGCGCAAACATAGTCGATCAAGAGAGTGAAATGTTATACGTCAACAATATAAGTGCTTCTCTTTCTAACTTATAGCGTCCATCTCTCGGCGCCTGCGTAATAACTTTGTACCGAAGGGCGGCAGCCCAGTAGTGTGTACTGCCAGCCGTGCTCTATTTTAGGGGCCACGTTAAACCAGCGGCAGGTGTGTGTTGCTTCTTCACGTAGCAATATTTAGTTTTCTCTGGTACAGCCGCGGGAAGTGGGACTTTATATGGAGTGTATCACTACCGCCCCCAACGCTCTCGCCCCGGTGTGTTCGGTGTGTAGTCCATTTCATCATCATCATCAGGTTATTTTTGTCTCCACTGCAGGAGCACAACCCTCTCTCATCTGCCGGAGACAGACGGAGGATTTGGCCTACACTCCCCGCGCTGGCCAGACGGGTTGGGGAGGCCTGATTGATGTTTTATAATGCATTCCCTTAGTCGCCTTGTACGACATCCACGGGTAGAGTCGGAGTGGTCCTATTCTACTCTACCGGAAACCACGTTTTCCCAGCAACTTTTACGCTAGTCAGTATAGCTAATTATAAAGCAGGTAATTAATTATTTTGTGTACATAGCGATATTCTGTATAATCCTACTAATATTATAAACGCGAAAGTTTGTAAGTATGGGTGGATGTTTGTTACTCTTTTACGTAAAAACTACAGAATTGATTTTAATGCAACTTTACAGTAATATAGCTTGTACATCAGAATAACACATAGGCTACAATTTATAAAGATATTGTGTGAATTGTCCAAAATATCAAGTAAGTAGGAAAAAATCTAACATCTGCGAGCTATTCTGGCGTGCGCTGCCAGAACCGCTAGAGTTACACATATGTAATGTATGATGGAAATGTTTATCTTAAATAGTCCTACAAAAAAGCTACTCGAAATACTAATCGTGCGCAGACGAAGTCGCGGGCACCAGCTAGTATTACAATATTGCAAGATTATTTTACAAACGCGAGATCTAAACTTACCCGTAAGCTATCTATACATTTAATGTTTAGTAATTTATTAAATTAATAAACAATTTCTAAGTAAACTGGGCGAATCGGCCAATCGGCTGACATCTACCGCTGTCGGTTAGTATCATTTATTGAACATGCAATTAAATCCACACTGCATTGTAAGTACGTACTAAACTAGATGACCACACGTTATAGGTATCGAGTTGGCACCGATATTGACAGATGTCGCTACTACTTACTGTTTTATTTTTAAGTGGCGCACGCGCATTTAGAATAGAATAGAAAGACTTTATTTGGCGAACACAAAAGTCAAAAAGTCAAAAGTCAAAATCATTTATTGCATATGAGTACACTTGGTACATTTAAACACGTAATTTTTTTTATCGACTACCGCTTCCTAGGTGTTAGCGCTGTGAAGAAGAAACGGTGCAACAAACTTCACGCAACACATCTTTTAAAAATCAAGTTTGCATACAATTAATAAAGATTTTGCGAAGCTGGATTAACATTAGTACCAGGCATCTTTTTCATTCAAATAATCGTTTACTTTATAATAGGCTTTCTTACAAAGTTGTTTTTTAATGTGAATCTTAAACTTTCTGTCCGTCATATTTAAGATTTCCTCTGGTAGTTTGTTGTAGAAGCGTATACATTGCCCCGTGAACGATTTGCTGACCTTACTTAGTCTTAACCCTGGTAAAACAAGTTTATTTTTATTTCTTGTATTATAATTATAACTACAAATACAACACAGGAATTAAAATTGACAACATAAATATGAAAAAAAAAGAAGCAAACAAATTACATAACCGTTAAAACAAAACAGAAAAAATGACACAGTGTTGTAGTGTGACGCCAAAAGGGTCCCCAGCTCAGCTTGTGCTGTAGCAAGAGCTGCAGCGCTGATTTTCAGTGAGGCCACCAAATGACTCACGGACGTAGTTGGTACATCGCAAGCAAGAAATGAAAAGATTTATATACTTATACTTATTAGATTTATATGTGAACGGGTGTGAAAGGTGTGCACAGTAAAAAATATGTGTTTATAATTTAAGCCATACAACCCATGAATAAGCCATGAACCGGGTGTGCTGGCGTTCATTGGGGAAGGCCCTACTATGTACAGCAGTGCAACTGATCGTACAATTCACGACGGCGCGCACCGCTACTTTTCGCGGGACGCGGTGAACTAATCCGAACGTCAGTCTGTATTTTAAGTACGTACATCTTGATGATTAGTGCGCAACGATAAAACTAACACAGTAACAATATAACACCTACAATAAAATGTAATGTTTGCCGTGTGGTTCCCGGCTTAGAGTAGGCCACCCCTATCTTTCCCGTGGGTGTCGTCAAGACGACTAAGGTATTGCACCAGGGACGGGCAGCAGCGTTCTCCTGTGCGTGTGTATTTCAGGATCATTGCTGCGATCACCAATCCACCTGCCAAGCGTGGTGACTATGGCAAATGGACAACTTACCGAGAGTGGTATTCTTTTGGGGAGGCCTATGTCCAGCAGTGGACGTATTAAGGCTGATGATGATGATGAATAAAATGTAAGCGATTTAGAGAAAGAGTGGGGCGTGCCGTTGTGAATTGTACAATCTATCATTTTTTTATTTTGTAGCAGTGTTAATAAACTGAATTGAAAACATTTCCTAATATATTATAACTATCGATCGGAATACAGGCGACTGAAAATCCGACTGATTAAGTAACTGTAGATAAAAAGAAACAACATGAGAAGACTGACGACGAATTTGTTTAAGTACCATACTATCTCTTTATCTCCGAGCTTCCTGAAGTAAATCATGAAGATAAAAGAAAATAATAAAAACATTACAATGACACGCGCTTGGCACACTTCCCTAGCTTAGAAACATTCCGTGTTAGAAGAGATTTTTTCACAATAAATTTGCAATTAGACTTTGCGGAGACATAAAACTTTTAAAATAGAATACGAAGGTGACTCAATTTGTAAGGGTTTCGAGTTACTAAGTATCCTAACGCTGAAAACCCACCAGAGAAAATATGTAGGAACATACATATCTATCGAGTAGACCGTGTCCTGTCATTCTTTGGACACATCGGACGCTGAGGATCAGACAGTCTTAAAAAGCTAATATTTAAATAATTACGGGTAAGGCGGATAAGAGAGATGGAGGCAGTCGACCGGCTGGATGGTGCGAATAAACTATGGAGGCTAAGTAAAGGAAACTGTTGCGGAAGCGGCTGGATGCGGAGGGCGGAGGACCGGGTGTGGTGGCGTTTATTGGGGAAGGCCTATGTCCAGCAGTGGACGTCTAAGGGTGGTCTATGATGATGATAATGAAAGGAAGCTGTATAGTACAGCAGGTGAAGACGATACATCGCTGAACCAGATAGGACTGATCGTCTTCACCTGCAGTACTACGCGGTCCCGATGGTCAGAAATGAAGGACAGACTAGTTGGAAGTAGGATTTGATACAAATCGAAACCTCAAAGGGTTACTTTGGGCAGAGATATCACGGCTTACAACTTCAAAGGTCTATACCTCCAGGAGCACCTAAGAGACGTAGAAGAGAAGAAGAGTTTATTAATGTAAAGAAGAAATTTATTTGGGAGCGTAGATTTTTTTTAGTCCAAATGAAATCTACTGTTAAAGTCATCTACCACCGCTTCGGAATTCGTCATTTTATCGGAACCAACATTGTTGTTTGTTATTGCGATAAGCGCAGTATTTCGAATTTAAACGAGAGAAATCGCAGGTAATGGCTAGTGACTATAATGACCGAGACTCACGGTTGACCGACAGGCGCAGCGCGCTTCCCTACACACCACGAACAAACCAATACAAAATGTCGATGCGATTACCGCACGTGGACGCGTAACAGGCCTATTCTGTAAGCATTTTGGCTAATATCCTATTTAACTATTTTGTACTTTTCTAACGGGTAATGGAATAATTTCATATATAAGCCCATAGGACGCAGGACCGCAAACAAAAAAACATGATTTGTATAGGCAAAGTGCGGTGCTAATAGTGGAGTTCAACCCTCATTCTGATACCGGATTCAAATGACCCAAAAATCTAATGATACGGAAACACCCGATAAGACTCGAGTGTTCGGATTTCGAAGTCTGCTGAAACATTTCTGATGATGTCGCAAAATCGCAACGATTCACTTCACCGAATTGTATGAGTCATACTCAGCGAGTGACTAAGTATTAAAGTATTATTTTAGTATTAGAGGATTATCTCAGATAGGAAACTCGGAAAATTATCTAATCGGCTTGATGTTCGATTCCGGTGTCGAGCAAATGATTGTTAATAAAAATGATTGATTATTGCGTTACGTAACCACGATAATCACCTGACACAAGGAAGAAATAGGTTTTTCCAGACTGAAAAGGACACCGAGCCCACGTGGAATGCCCTTACTGTCGCCCATAAATATCTGCAAACCTTTGGATTGCTGTTTACATGGATTTTCTATTGTAAACCCCATCTATGCATCCTACTAATATTATAAACGGGAAAGTTTGTAAGTATGGATGGATGTTTGTTACTCTTTCACGTAAAAACAAACTACTGAATGGATTTTAATGAAACATTACAATAATATAGCTTATACATCAGAATAACACATAGGCTACAATTTATAAAGATATTGTGTGAATTGTCCAAAATATCAAGTAAGTAGGAAAAAATCTACCATCTGCGAGATATTTTGGCGTGCGCCATAAAATTATAATTTTAATGTCATAATGTTACTTATTTTCTACGCCACGCTAATATAAGCTACTCGAAATACGAATCCTGCGCAGACGAAGTCGCGGGCACCAGCTAGTACGAAATACAGCTATGGGGCACTGCTTAACACTCCAAAAGTTTTCAGTCTAAAATCCTGCGCACAATCACTGGTGCCCCTCAGCGGGACATTACAAAAGAAATACTCCACAATAACCTCGACATTTAAAGGATGAAATTGTTCAAATAACTGACAGCCCAATGGATCACCCCAAATGCCCTAGCATAATTAATTAAGAGAAAGATTCCCCGAGACAAAGCTCCCAGTTAGAAATCTAGCTAGCTAATTTGTATGCGACAATGGATGAGCAACTAGCCAGCACGCCAGCTAATTTTACTGAATGTCCTAAACCGGTGACAGATGATATCATCCAAAGTTAAAAATACGTTGCCACCCCAGCACTAGGTGTGAATTAGTGTTGCCAGATCCGTTTTTCCAAATATGGAGACTTACTGAAAAAAAAAATGAGAAAAAATCGGGACGAGACAAATGTTTACAATCCTTTAATTCAACATCACAGTTTAATGAGATCAACCAAACCTTAAGATTTACAACCAATATTTACTACGCCTACTATCAATATAAACAATTACCTATTTGGAAACATATATCATTATTTGTATGTATGTATGTATGTATGTATGTATGTATGTATGTATGTATGTATGTATGTATGTATGTATGTATGTATGTATGTATGTATGTATGTATGTATGTATGTATGTATGTATGTATGTAAACGCTTTATTGTACCAAAAATAACAACAACAACAATAATAAAATAGAAATTAAACTGTGTACAAAGGCGGCCTTATCCCACTTAGGGATCTCTTCCAGTCAACCTTCAATTCTTCTTCCTTTCTCTTCCATTTGCAAAAGGAGGTTGCAGAGTAAGAAGTACCTATAGCGCCGAATTGGCTATTACGATGAGTTTATTAAAAAGCGGGATTTTGGGCGTCCTGCGAAAGTTGAAAAATGGAACATCCCGCCACAAGCGGGACATCGGTCAACACTATATGACCAGACCTCCCCCATGGCCATTCGACATCTAGGTCATATAATGGGAATCACTCTGTCAACATTAGATAGAGCGGCTTCGTTTGTCTATAATTACAACTCTGATTCTCTAACCCTTTAAACCGATACACAACAATGAAAGCATAGTTTATGCGGCAAGCAACGGAAATCAGTAAGACGATGTTAAAGCAGACTAACTTTGATTCTAAGAGCGAGTAAGTCTCGCGCCCTGAAGGATTCGCACTCTTCTCTGGGTTGTTAGAAAAATTGCTTCAAGAATTTTGTGGGGCTATTCGATATCCTCTCCTTACCGGATTCAGGGACCCCGGGTGAGGCGGACAATTATTTCCATAGCTAATCGTATGTGTCTCCACACGGAGGCAGCGATTTTGTTCGCCACACATCTCTTTTTTGCGACGGTTGTCAGGATCGCGCTAAGTGGCGATACATCGTCTCTGCCTATCATCCTTGGACCAATGCGTGAAATTATGTATATATGTATGTACTCGGTATCGAACATTGAACAAGACGCTGTATGAAAGAGTTCTCCAAATTAAGTTTGTTAAGTAATTATTCCATATCTTATCTTTATAATAGGGGGTCAGGTGTACCCGGCGACACGTAAACCCTGTGAAATCTTTTGTATACGGTGTTTCCATCCCCCACAGTCTGCTGCATAAAAACTATTATGCAGCTAAGGGATAGAAGCCTGTAGTCCCTGGGTTTAGGGTAAGCCACATTCAGGACACTCATTCGCCTTGCAGCTAGTGCATTGCATTCACACAGCAGGTGCTTCATCGTCTCGCTGTCCTCTCCACAGGCTCTACAATGGACGGTCTCTGACAGTCCTATCTTATGCAGGAGGACTCCTACGATAAGACTACTACGGCTCTCTTTCCGTATTTCAGAATTTTGTTGGTAAATATTTCCATACAATTAGAAATAATCTTGTGTAGCAATGGAACTCTAATCAATGGATTTCGTATGTTTTCCTTGTGCTATGAGACCTTCGTGCCACAAGATTCTAAGTACGTCAACGGGAAGTACCCCAGTAAGTAGGTATTGATGTGTCAATAAGAGAATTAGTCTGTCAGTACAAAAATACATTTTGAAAGCCCGTACCGTATCTTTTTAATGCATGCGTATCTTTTTTGGGTTAGAAACTTGTTTGTCAATGTAGACTTTAGTAATTGGTATTAGTTTCAACTCTATAACCCTAGCCGTTTCTGAGAAAAAGGGTGAATTAAGGGATAGACACAGCGAAAACCAAATGATCCTAAAAGGGATCATCATCATCAGGTTACTTTTGTCTCCACTGCAGGAGCACAACCCTCTCTCATCTGCCGGAGACAGGCGGAGGATTTGGCCTACACTCCCCGCGCTGGCCAGACGGTTTGGGGAGGCCTGATTGATGTTTTATAATGTATTCCCTTAGTCGCCTTGTACGACATCCACGGGAAGAGTTGGAGTGGTCCTATTCTACTCTACCGGAAACCACACGGCACCTAAAAGGGATCAGATTTTTGCAATTCGAAGTACAGAACCCTAAAAAGGCAGTGAGAATTGGGAAAGGCATCAGTACAAAATTTAAGTCTAGCAATTTCGTACTACGTACCGATGACAGGCCGAGTATAACATTCAGCGCTTAAAGATAATTGAGGAGGCACAAAAATACCAAGTTCTCCAAATGCCAATTTCATCTGCCTTGCTAGCTAACGGACGCGGGTCACGCGACAGAATATTTGCAGTAAAACTTGTAAATGAGGACACGGCATTCGAAAACGATGACAAGATTTCAAAAGAGCACTATTTTTCTAATTGCGGCGTTTTTCAAAATGGCGGCTGATTAGCTCTGTTTGCTTTAATCACAGCTTCAATCAGAAGACCGAAATCTTTAACACATTAAAATTTCACTCGATTTGACTGACACTACTTCTATATGCACCGCAACGGAATACCCCCCCGGCACTCCATAGCAGCGAACAGTTTTTTTTAAATCTTTAATGTTTATAGAGGGTTTGTTCTGCTTAGAACTTAGAACCATCATTGTTACATGCATACATATTAAGCCTCTACGTTTAATACCAACGTCCGTACACGTGCGTGTGTGCGCGTAAACTATCGAGAGAGAGACAACGTTATACGTTAACAACATAAGTGCTTCTCTTTCTAAGAGCATCGATCGCTCGACGCCGACGGGAGGAGCTAGTGTCGCTTCTTTATGAAGTAATATCTCTGGACCGGGGTACTTTGACTGGCAAGATTTTTTTCTTTTAGTTGCTAATTTTAGCACGTGTTCAAATCAAATACTTAAATCTCATGAAGATCAGTGTTACTCATCTTCATCATCGAGTTATTTTTGGCTCCACTGCAGGAGCACAACCCTCTCTCATCTGCCGGAGACAGACGGAGGATTTGGCCTACACTCCCCGCGCTGGCCAGACGGGTTGAGGAGGCCTGATTGATGTTTTATAGTGTACTCATCTTACAGCTATAATATCCAAGTTCAATCATTGTTCTCATAAATACAATAAGATATTCAAAGCCCACAGTTCAGACCATCTGTCCTGCTCATTGTTCATTATTTAATGAATGACTTTGTTATCCTGTTAAGTATGTTATTGCTTAAATAGATTTACGCATGCTTTGTAATGAGTTTCTTTGAAAGATATGAAGAGATCCGACAAAGAACGAAGGTGACCGACATAGCCGAAAGGATTAGCAAGCTGAAGTGGACGTTGGCCGGACACTTCTGTCGCAGAACCGACGGCCGTTGGGGCAGACGAGTTCTGGAGCGGAGATCGCGGATCGGCACACTCAGGATGGCAAGTGTCGCCAACAGATGAAGCGACCTGAAGGTGAACGGAATCAGCTGGACGCGGAGGGCGGAGGACTGGGTTTGGTAGCGTTCATTGGGGAAGGTCGAAGTCGGTTCTTCTCATCCAGTCACTACCAGCCGCTTTACGCAGATCCTCGCCCCAATTAGCCAGGGAGCGTCCCACACTACGCTTGCCCAGTCGCGGTCTCCACTCGAGAACTCGTTTACCCCAACGGTAATCGGTTCTCAGACAGATGTGACTAGCCCAATGCCACTTCGACGTACTACCTGTTTGATCGCGGATCACATTTCGGATGCTGTCCCTTAGAGAAAGTCTAATTGCTGTTTCGTAGCTCTTAATAATGACCTATCCAACTGCCGCGCCGGAGCAAATCTGCGTCCAAAGGATAATGCAAAAATAAAGCGCGAAAATTAAGAAGCAAAACTGCTTTTAATGATTATAAATCATTACTTCCACGTGCATAGGAAGTTTTCACGATTACTGGAAAACTTCCTAAGTATTAAACAACACACTGAAGAATAACATTAACTCTGGAAAGAAACGGAACCCGTTGTTTTTACTAGTATTTTTCGGCTGGCACTTTATCAATTAATCTTATTAATTAGCAACATGACTCTCCCGTTCTTTGATTTCGTCGAGTGAGTCATCAGAGTCATCACTTCATGAGTAAAGTGACACAGCATGAATGGCTACTGCCATCAGTCATCACTATGATATATGGGGCACATATTTTATGTGAAGCTTATGATAGCATCAATTAAGTCCAGTTTGTATAAGCTTCTATAACAAACTACCAGGGACAATCGATACAATAACTGTCAGGAAGTTTAATCACACTATAACAGTAGTACTATTCTCTAAAATACAAATTCATGTGCGAGTCTCACGCAAGTGACTACACTCACTTCGAAACCTAATCCATTGGCATTCTGTAAACATTCTAAAGCACTGTCGAAGTGAAGTGAGTTCTATTGTTCACCTCACTTCGACAGTGCTCTGGAATGTTTGACAGGATGAATGGATTAGGTTTCGAAGTGAGTGAAGTCACTTGAGTGGGGCTCGCACATGAGTTTGTATTTTAGAGAATTGTACTACAGCTCTGTAAAAAAGCCTATTATAAAATACACTCATCATTGTCACAATAAATAATAATAATAATATGTCAGACATTCACACCAATTATCCAGTCCCAAATTAGGCGGAGCCTGTGTTATGGTTACTAGATAACGGATACACATACTTAAATAAATATATAAACATCCAAGACTTGGGTACAAACATTCATATTCATCATACGAACATTTGCCCCTAGCGGGATTCGAACTCGCAACCTCCGGCGTGGCAGGCCGAGAGCTACCCGTTCGGCCACGGAGGGCGTCAAAAGTCGTAGATTGAGATCAAGCGTAAACCCATTAGGAATAAAATAAATACTATTATTTGAATTACAAACATGCCTGGTATCAATGTTGCTTCAGCTTCACACATTCTTTTTAACACTGTTATTTATAAGTATGCAAACTTGATTTCAAAAGTGTGTTACTAGATATTTGTTGCAAAAAACAAGTCTAAGGGGTTGACTTCGTCGTTAAGTAGAAATGTTAGGTTTTTAACACCACATACACACCCATTGGAGGGTTAACAGAGAAACTAAATAACAAAATAATCGTATGTCAAAACGGAATAGAGAGAAGTGTAATCGGTGTAAGAAGAAGAGATAAAATAGGATTAAACAAAATTAAAAAGGTTACTAAATTTAAAGATGCGAACAAAGTATGCAAAACACTTAAATGGAAATGGGTAGGGCATATGCTGTAGAGAGAAAAATGAGAAATGGAGTAGAATAATATCAGAGTGGTACCCCAGGGATGGTAAAAGAAGTAAAGGTCGACAAATGAAACGCCTCCCCAATACAATGCCACTTTTGGTGGGCTGTCTATTGGGGATTTGGCATAATCAGCACGCTTAGGCGAATTGGTGATCGCAGTAATGATCTTAATATACACAGCAGAACGCTGCCCCCCGTCCCTGGTGCAATCCCTTAATCATTTTGAGAATATCAACGGGAAGATTGGGGGTGGTCCTATTCTAAGGCGGGAATGTATGTTATATATGTAATAGATATTTTAACAAAAAAAAAAGAATACAGATCCTACGCACACCTTTCGCCGATCGGTGGCGCGTTGTCCCCACCCGGTGCGCGTGCGCATGGCATTGGGCCGGCAGCATCGAACCATGGTTCTATGCACGTGTGCAAAACGATAATTGTGCAAAAACAACCCTTTCTAATTTATGCTGATAGTGCGTTGCGTGTTTATCATAAGATCTGTTTTTGTTTATAGGTACTTGGAATACATTCATACTAACAATCACGAGGAATCGGTCGTCACCAAGAATGTAAGAGCTGTACAATCCATGATGGCATGCCCCGCTAGTTTTGGTGAGGGGTGAACACGGTACTTAATCCGAACGTCAGTAATTTAGTGTACGTATGCACACATTGCTGATTAGTAAATATACAATAGAACTAACACAGTAACAATCTAACGCATACAATGAAATGTAAGCGATTTGTACAAAGAGTGGGGCGTGCCGTTGTGAACTGTACGATCTATAATAAATAATAAAATAGCTTTATTCATTCCTTAATTTACATTTTATTATCATTATATTAAATATTAGTTAATTTGCGTAAGGAGCGCCTAGTGCCGTAAAAGCCTCCTCAATTCAATCCATTCCTTTCTATCTCTCGCCATTCTGCTTCATATTTTTCCTACTAGCTCTGCTACGTTATCACTCCATCTTTTACATGGATACGATCTATATATACACTATTTTTTATTTAGCACTGCAGCTTCTGCCTGCAATGCTATTTGCGGTTATTCAAGTTTTCCATAACTGTTTCTATTTTAAAAATAGCCATGTTAGCCCCGAATCATAAACTTTACTACCTTGTACAATAATACTGAGTCATGTCGGTTAAATTGAAGAGACATCAACAGCGATAGAAAACGTCCACATTTTAAATATCAGGATTATGTTAAATCAGAACTTACAACGTACATATATAATTTTCACGTTATACTATTTATTGCGGCGACTGCCCCAATCAGAACGGAACTAGCGAAACAGATAATCTAGGAACCTAAGTCCACATTACGTCAGCTTGATAATTATCACAGACAAAACTCCTTTCAGTGCCTTGCAGTATTGGCAGTAGGCCATCTATATTATTTTATCAGTATTTCGACGTCCACTGCCTTCTCCAACGAATGCCATCACACCTGGTCCTTCCCGCTACCTTCTTTGGGTCGTCGGTACACCTGTCGGCGCGTACCGGTCCGCGGTCTCCACTCCAGAACTCGTCTGCCCCAACGGCCGTCAGTTCTGTGACAGAAGTGGCCGGTCCCGCGCCATTTCTGCCTACTATATTTCGTCAAATCCTCTTAGTGCGCGTTACATCCTTCAAGGAATATCCTTGAGGGTAAGCCATGAGCTCTGACCATATCCATGTCTCTCGCGAACAGAACAGTTACTCTAGTTTTAAAGTACTTCGATGAATTCTATTTTTAATAAACAAGGAACCCCGGATAGGAACTTCCTTTAGGGTAATAAAAAGTTAACTCTCATACCAGTTAGAGCCTTTAAACAGAAAGAAAAGTTGGCACTGTAACAGTGGATTTTCTTAATGTGAGAAGTTAACCAATAGATCAAGGTACAGTTATAGGTAGGTTTTTGTACCACACGAGATTTACCCTAAACGCAAAAGTTTATAAATCTTGTTTCAAAGTTCTTTTTATTACTTATCTCCCGTTATAAATATAGAAAGGCGTCTGTTTGTCTGTCCGAGAGCGGCAGACTGTTATTCTACGAATGAATCCGGTGTTTTATGGATCCGTTTATTTTGTCTGCTAATCAAATCCCCCGCTTATTAATCATTTTGATCGGCCAAGACCTGGGATTCTAATTGATACAGTTTTTGCTTTTATTTATATTGTAAGCTAAACTTTTCGTTGCTCACAGTCGAGCTTGTCAAATTTTCTATGGAATAACGATATGGAAAAACGCATTTTTAGCACAATCAGATTTCTTTACGTTTTCCTTTATCACCGAGTCAGTGATTCTCATAACTGTTATACCGCAGCTCGCGTCAGTAGACCAGGAAAACCCAAGGATAACCCAAGATGAATAGTGTTGGGAACTTCTCGTAGATCATCGTAGCTTTTTGTGTACATATACTATCATTGTGGCTTTCTACCACTTCTAGAAGTTTCGGATATGGATTCATCATCAGCTTAAATACTTCCGCCCCCCCCCCCCCCTAATAAAATGCCACTTTAGAGCTGATACTGTGTAATAAAATTGTTTTGAAGAATTCCTTGGATATGAGATGAGTGCACAGCAGAATAACCAACTAAAGTTTAACTTAAGCAGTACTTAAATGGTGACATGAATCTTATGTTAAATAGTCGGTTATCAAATAAGAAAACACCTCAACGAAGAGTACCTTCATTATTTCGCTCCTTACTATCATTACCTGAGTATGTACTCGAGATAACCTACAGACTATCAACCTCTCCGAGATTTCACGCGATAACATAAAGGCAGATGAACAATGTTTGTCTTATTCGTTGATAACGAGCGCATAATGACCCAGATTGTGTTGCCAATATTTGGATTACAAATTTAAAATACCATTCGATGCACGAAGGAATTTCCATAAAAAGTTGTCGTTTTTTAGGGTTTCGTCGTCACAACTCGAAAACTGTTGGAACGACTGTGCGGAAATGTTGAATATAATTTGGATTTTGTGGTGTGTTGGTTGAAAGAATATACCTAGTCCAAATATCATAATCATCAGCCTGCAAGTGTTCACTACTGGACATAGGCGTCTCTCAAGGCGCGCCACTAAACCCGATACTCGGTTCTTCTCATCCAGTCTCTGCCAGCCGCCTTACGCAGATCGACGCTTCGTCTAGCTAGGGAGCGTCCCACAATACGCTTGCACAGTCGCGGTCTCCCCCAAGAACTCGTTTACCCCAGCGGTAATCGGTTCTCCGACAGATGTGACCAGCCCACTGCCATTTCAATGTACTAACTTTTTCAGCTATGTCCAAGACTTTAGTTCTCTGGCGGACCTCCTCATTTCGGATCCTGTCCCTTAAAGAAACTCCGATCATAGCTCTTTCCATAACCCGCTGAGCTACCTAGAGTTTTGGCACCAAGTAGTCCCACTGTCAGTGTCCACGTTTCGGCAAACAAGTTAATTACAAATAAGCTGAATGTAGGTATTTTGATATAATGTTGCGAGATCTAAGTGACATGGTGGCTGGAGAGCGGTTCTCGACCGGCTAAGTAAAATTTCTCCGCAATGATGCGAAATATAATGGCAATTTCAGGAAAAATCTCTAACAATGATTTCTATTTGGACCACAAGATGGATTTTGATGAACGATGTTTCTAACAAATTCAAAAAGTTATTTCCGTTATATTGGCTTGTAAAGTAATAATCAGATAATAACCATGTGTAATGTGGAATCCCAATGGTAACGTGTTAAGGCGGCCATTGTTGCACTTGGGCTTGTTTAGACGTGGCGATGACAACACGTCTCGCTGTTTCACAAACAATGCTGAGACATTATGTCGATTCAGGGAAATAATCCACGACAGTCAGTGTGGCGGCGTTAAAGCAACTTCAGGAATTCATATTTTTCCTGGATTTTTGAACTAATTTTTCATATACAGCTACAAAAGTCAGCTAATAATCATTATAAAAATAAAGCTGTATTTAATGTAAATTGTAAAACAGCTAAACGGAATTTATAATATTTGTGGCTAAATTGCAGGTTGAAATACTTACTGCTGGAAAATGACTTTACAATTCAATTTAAATACACTTCATTCCCATAAGAAGTGCATACAAAGAAACATACAAGAATTATTAATGAATTTTAAAACTATCACTTCTTTAAGTGTAGTATTTTGTGATCTCTGAAGATTTTACTAGAAAATAATTCATATTCATATCATTTATTGTTTCACCGTTTGACTTCTTGTGATGTTATAAAAAGTCCAAAAATAAAAGGAAGAAACTTTGTTTTACACCGATTTTATTAAAAAATTGACTTTAAAATCCACACTACTCATATTTGGTTGATAATGAAAAGAAAGCCACAGACAACCATAAAAGATCAGGATAAATAATCATAGCATTAGGTTTTATTTTCGGGAAGGGATGTTAGTCTGCATTGACACCTCACAAACGGAAGTATTGTGTCCCCAGACCTCCAATTAAAGAGAAAGAAAGAAACAGTGCACTACACAAAAGTAAACATACTTTTAGAATAAAATTATTATTCCCTATTAACTAATATATGTAATGTAATAATATATGTAAAAAATAATAATTTCAAAAGGCATGTGATGTCTAAACAAAGTGTCAAATACCTTTTATAATTTATTGTATTTAATATATGTTTTTTTCTTACAAAACAAAAAAACACATGGTAATAAATAATAAGCTATAAATTAAATAAGCTAATAGATTGTTCTTGACATCATACCTAGGAGCAGTGTGCTTAATTTTTTTCTTTTGTTAATTAATTACATTAGTAGATTCATGTGGTAAAGGTGAATTATTTCATACACTTTTAGCTAAGAAAACAGTTATGGTAATATTTTAATCATTTTTAATCCCCGGATTAAACTTAACTATTTAAAAGATACTTAATATTTTTTTTTTCATTTCAATCAAACCTTTTTGTCCATATAATGACATAAATTTTTATTTCATCATACTGTTTAAAATTTTGAGTAAAGTACAGCCATGATACAATCTCAGTGAAAATTATAACATTTTATATTTAAAATAATCCATGAGTAGGGTATATTCAGAATTTTAAAAAAACTGATAAATATACTATTAAGGATTTGACAAGGTATGTAATTGATTGGATAATTATTTAGATAATTGTTGATATTAGAAGAATGTGTTGGCCCTGCCCTACCTACACTACTTCTGATTGATTGGCACATTGATTAAGTTTAACAAATCTTGTAGTTTCCAGGTGATTTATCATATTTTGATAAAATTAAGACTGCATGTAATGTAAACAGATTACATAATGAATACCTTGCAAAGTAATCTTTAAATTAATATTTCATTCATAGTAGGTCTTAGTAAAAATAAATAATTGAACGCCATTGAATTCGAATCTTATCTTTGTATGACATTGGCACTGGCAGAATTTGATGGTTTGCCAAAATTACAAGAAAGAAAGTCAATCTCAATGGCAAAGCACAATAAATCAGTAGAATTAATCGCAAAGAAGAGCTTAATTTCTATTACACCCATTTTTTTGCAAAACAAACTTGCTATGAAAACGACTCAAAATCATACATCTTCACAAAAATTATGTTTGATTTGTAACCCCTTTTCATAGAAAGCAGAATTGCTGTTATGCAAAAATAAAAAAGATGCCAAAGAAATTAGCACTTCTTTGAGATACACCTAAAAAGTCTTTGATAGCTCTAATAAAGTTATGGTCTCTCACCTGGTGGGCTGTCTGTTAGGATTGTGATACCAGTTGGGTCAACGTGGGGTGGAAACGCCTCGTACAGGTCGGGCTCCTCTTCAAGCACTGCGGACAACATTGCTGAGGGCATCCCGGCACGCACACACACACACTATGACTAGACACTTCACACACACCACACCGTCTCAGCTCAGTAGAGCTCACACTGGTGAGCTACCCAGAGCCATCACTCGGTCCAAACTACAGCGTCCAAGCCACCTAAGTCAAATCCTGCTGCACCATCTTCAAATCTGAAACAGAAGGTTCAATAACTGAAACCGTGTCAAGACTGCCAATTATATAGCACTCCACCTGATATCTTATCACTATGTGAAATAATAGTGATTTAATTTAACACTAGATAACACCGATCCTGAAGAATCAGTAAGTTACCTAATTGGATATAATTAAACCAGTGTTTGGATCAGCTGATTGCTTCCCGGTGCCAGGGGCGAAGTGACATTTTATTGCTATTTTTAGCTAGTTAGGCAGCTGATATTCAATGTCAGTGTACGGGAAGCGAGAAACTGCCGTCGAATTAGATGGAGAGGATGTGAACTCACCGTAATCCTGACGGTAAATGATGCGAAGCAGGATCTGCAACTCCGTATTTACCGCTTTGGAGGCCCCGCGACGACTAAACCAAGTGCCCCGTTTGTTCCCGGCACAGCGCAATCACGAATAGGATAATAGAGTCGGGAGCACTGCGTGCTTTGTCACTTAAACGAACCACACGGCACATCACACAGATATATCGGCGACTGACCCCGAACACGGATACATTGTCATATATTGAGATCAATTTACTGATAGTGTGGGATAATTCGCAACCCCTTGTTTCGTTAATCAAATTATCGATGTATCCGGTGAAAGTGATCTAAGGTTTTACTTCGTATTTATTTTTTGTCAAACAGTAAATAGGTCCAAAATGATTGAGGTTTTGTGTGAAATAATTCAGTTCGTTAAACAAAATCGCACGTCCGTGATTTCGTACTACGCGATTTACAAGAAACACTCACTAATCGCCCGTCCACCCGTCGTCCAACAGGAAAACCATAGACTAAACAAAACCAAAGAAGAGGATAATCACTCGAAAACAAAAAGAAAGAAAAGAAAAACTTTGACCAAATTGCTAAGCAAAGGTTGTACATTTCAGCCAAGACGTGTTATTTACAGTAAAATCTTATAATTTATGTTTATGATTATTATTGATTATGATGCGAGTAGTTAGTAATCTTTCTACTGGATTTGATTTTGACGAACTCAAACATCCTTGGTTGTTTACCCTATAACTGTTAGATCGAGCCAATAGATCAAGAAATTAAACTTGAATCAAACAGACAAAACAAAATCTAATAGTCATGCTCATACAAATCAAAATGTTGCCTTTATGTACATCTATTTGCCAGGTCCTGACTTCATGAACGGGATTTTCAATTCTTCTACCCGGCTACGATGTTTTTATTTATACGGTATTTATTACCTTCTCTAATCATTTCCCTAGAAAACCAGTAGGTAGGTAGTGCTGAAAGAAAGATAACAAACTGATGTTTAATATTTGTTTAGATAGTCAGAATTTATCTTTAAGTGTCTGTATCTTAGAAGAGATGTCTGACGTATGTACCCTATTCATTTAAATACTTAGTAACTTTATTTACAGATCAGCGTGTCTGTTTCTTAAGGTGGCAATATGTATATGTATAAATATGTGGAACATTTGCCGAACTTTTGCAAAACAGATTATAACTGGATGGCCATGCTTCCTAGGTTAACTAATTCCTAATGCTTGATATATATGTGGCAACATTTTTCGAACATTTGCGAACTCTCCCAAATGTGGATGGTCCTACTTCTCTTAGGACTACATAGGAAAGAATTGTCATTCAGACATAGTCTATTACGCATATGTTTGGTGAATGTTGCCATGCGTATGCCAGAACATTTGCGAATTGTTGCCATGCGTATGCATAAACGTCAACATTCTCTCAGAATGTTGATGTTTATCAATCAGATTTGATTGGTTTCGCAAATGTTCGACAAATGTTGCATACAAAGATTATATATGATTTACGGAAGATATTTCTCTTAATGTATACTATAGTAGTACTATAAAAACTATGTCGATGTCTTATTTAGAACTCGATAAAATTCCAATAAAATAAAGAAACGACGAAATCAGAATAACAAGTATTTTGATGATTGTCATGGCAATAGCCATGTATGGCAAGCTTTATGTGATGGATCTGAATGGAACGCTTTATAGATGATCTATGATAAAATGGCTACCTACCGGAGTAGATCGGTCAGACTTTATAATTATTGTGTACTGGGTTAATTACAATATAAACTAGAACTATTTGGGACTATCATTTAATACCTACACACATGACATGGCGCTGCGGATCGTTTAACAACGCGGGGAAGATAAAATACTTCAGTGAACATCAAAGGCAAACCTACGACGCAATTTCGAGGTACCATATTTTATTGTATTGTACGCTAATAAAAAGCGATAAAAACCATGGAGATGCTAAAACCGCCGCCTCCCCTCAATCTTTCGGGAAATTTAAAGAGGAATTACGATGACTGGTGTCAAAAGTTTCAGCTATATTACGCAGCGAGCGGTGCAGATGAAAAGCTCAAACCGGCTCAAAGAAAGGCGCTGTTATTGCATTGCGTGGGGCACGACGCACTACAAATATATAATACATTCGAAAATAAAAATGATTTAACGTTTGAAGATGTACTTAAAAAGTTGGAAATTCATTGTAGTCCACCTAGCAACGAAACGTACAATCGACACTTATTTTTCAGCAGGAAACAAAAGACTGGAGAAACATTTGAGGAATTTGTAACTGTCTTGAAAAACCTTAGCTTAGAATGTAATTTTGACAAATTAAAAGACAGCCTCATTCGAGATCAAGTGATTATGGGTCTGTGTGACAGTAACCTAAAAGAAAAATTGCTGCGAACAACTGATTTAACATTAGAAAAGTGCATTATAGCCTGCAGGGCAGCAGAGGCTGCACGAGGTCAAATTAGAGATATAAACAAATCTGACTATAACATGGAGGTTGGAGCAGTGAACAAAAATAGAAGCACGGGGGAAGGGTCGAGACAGTCTAGAGACAGAAGCAGAGTTCCATGTACTTCTAGGGACAAACAACGATGGCAGTCGCAGGACAGAGCAAAGACTCCAAATCGTGACCAGACAAGGAATGTCTGTGGCAAATGCGGCTCTCGACACCCATATAGGAAATGTCCAGCCTTCAACAAGAAGTGTGCGAAGTGTTCTAAATATAATCACTTTGCGGCTATGTGTTTAAATAAGTGTGCAGTGGTAGAAAAAGTGGATGATCTTAGAATAGAAACTGTATGCCTGATAGGTGCAGTTAATAAAGAATGGATTGTAAAAGCATTGTTGAACAATGAAAAAGTTAATTTTAAAGTAGATACAGGTTCTCATGTTGATATTTTAAATTATGATACAGTGAAAAAACTAAACATGAAGGTATATGAATGTAATAATATTAGATTGCGGAATTTTGATGGCTCTAATATAAAACTAAAAGGTGCATGTGATGCGAAAATTAGATGCAACAAAAATGAATGTATGAACACATTTTATGTTGTAGATTTTGATACAGAGTGTATACTGAGTTACAGCACTGCAGTGAAGTTAGACGTGATTCAGAAAGTAGACAGTATAGAATCAGAGAGTTTGTTTAAAAACTACAAAGAATTATTTACTGGCTTGGGTGAATTGAATTATGAATATGAGATTAAACTGTCAGAAAATAGTGTACCAGTTGTGGAACGACCGAGGAAAATTCCATTTAAATTAGAGGCAAAAATTAAGGAAGAGCTAGATAGATTAGAGGAGTTAGGGGTGGTTAGGAAAGTTATAGAGCCAACTGAGTGGGTTAACTCAATGGTGGTTACAAAGAAAAATAACAATAATATAAGAATCTGTCTAGATCCACAGAATTTAAATAAATATATCATTAGAGAGAGACATAAAATGAATACTTTTGAGGAACTGGTGGCTAAAATGCCTAATGCTAATTACTTCTCAGTTTTAGATGCGTCAAATGGGTTTTATATGATTAAACTGTCAAGTAACAGTCAATTATACACTACATTCAATGCAGGTAGTTTTGGACGCTATTGTTATAAGCGTTTGCCCTTTGGTCTCAACTCAGCCCCAGAGGTTTTCTCGAGATGTTACGGTAAAATATTTAAAGACCTGGAAGGAGTAGAACAATACACAGATGAATTGATAGTGTGGGGAGAGACCAGGGAGCAACACGATGAGAGATTAAAGAAGGTATTAGACAGGGCTAAAGAGTCAGGTGTGAAATTCAATAAAAATAAATGTCAGTTCGGTGTCACAGAGGTGAAATATGTAGGGCATATATTAACTCAAAAAGGAATCATGCCTGATCCAGAAAAAGTCCGAGCAATTGTTAATATGAATGAGCCTAAAACAAAAAAGGAATTGCAAACAATTTTGGGAATTGTAACTTATGTGTCAAAATTCATCCCAAATTTATCAGATGTCACATATTCTCTTAGAGAGTTATTGAAAAAAGATTCAGTGTTCATATGGGGTGACAAACAAAAACAAGATTTTACTAATCTGAAAAAGCTCTTAACTTCTGAACCAGTTTTAAAATATTTTGATATAGAGAGTCCCATTACACTATCGGTAGATAGTAGTAGTACAGGATTAGGGGCTGTTATGTTACAAAATAATGCTCCAGTGGCATATGCATCTAAAGCTCTCACCGAGTCACAGAAATCTTGGGCTCAGATCGAAAAAGAGCTCCTGGCAATTGTATATGCCTGTGAAAAGTTTAATCAATATATCTATGGTAGACAGGTTGTGGTAGAAACTGACCACAAACCTTTAGAGCAAATATTCAAGAAATCCATGAATGAGACACCATTGAGATTGCAAAAATTAAGATTACGCTTACAGGGTTATGATCTTATTATAAAGTATAGACCAGGTAAAGAGCTCTTGGTGGCTGACGCTTTATCAAGGGTCTATGTTCAAGATAATATCTGTAACAGTGAGATTGATGAACAAATAGAATTACATGTGTGTATGGTCATAGAACATCTGAATATTAGTGACGAAATGAAAGAAATTTTTAAAAAAGAAATAGGTAAAGATGAAGATTTAATAAAATTAAAACAGTTCATTCAAAGCTCATGGCCGAATTTTAAGTCATTACCGTTTAACTTGAGATATTACTATAATATTAAAGATGACTTATACATTGTAGATGATTTGATCTTTAAAGGTCCAGCATTACTGGTACCAAGATCCTTGCGTAAAGAAATGTTAAATAAAATTCACTACAATCACATGGGGAATGAAAAATGTAAAAACAGAGTTAAAGGGTTATTGTTTTGGCCACATATGTATAAAGAAATTGATGATGTTGTTGCCAACTGTGACGCATGCTTACAATTTCAAAAAAGTAGGTCATATGAACCGCTGATGTTGAGAAATATTCCTAAAAAACCTTGGCAGGTTGTAGGAGCTGATATGTTTTTCTTGGAAAATAAAATATACATGCTAATAGTAGATTATTTGACAAAATATATAGAGGTCGTAGAACTAGAAAATCAGACTGCAGAATGCCACATCAAAGTTTTAAAATCAGTTTTTGCGAGATGGGGTATACCAGAGTTGCTTTATACAGATGAGGGTTCACAATATAAGAGTTCCTTATTCAAAGATTTTTGTAAACAGTGGGGATTTAAGCAGGTGTCATCCACACCGTACTATGCCAGATCCAATGGCATGGTCGAACGACACATCCAAACTATAAAGAAAATGTTCAAAAAATGTGCACTTGAGGGAAAGGATATTGAATTGGCTTTACTGGAATTTAGAAACACAGATATTGATTCTCGGTTAAAATCTCCGAATGAGCTTATGTTAGGAAGACAGGTAGCTTCAATATTACCAAATAAAAATAAAGAACAATATAACAAAATAAGGAAGCATTTACAAGATAAAAATGAGAAGTATAAATTTTATCACGATAGGAAAAACAAGGGAAAAGAGATTAAGTTTTACAAAGGACAGAATATATTTATAAGAGATAAGAATAGCAATAAGTTGTTAGAAGGGAGAATAGTAGAAGAAGGAGATAAGCAAAGGTCTTATAAAGTTTTGTTAAAGAATGGGGAGATAGTGTTGAGAAATAGATATCATTTGTTTAAAGGTTCTCCACATAGAAAATTTGAAGTCAGGGACAGTTATGTATATGATGACTTGGACGATTTGATGGAGAAGTCAGAATCTAATGTAAATTGTAACAAAAATAATAAAGCTAAGAAAACTGTATCTTTTAATTTAAGTCAGAATGATTCCAGTGTTAATGTTGATAGAACTAGGAGTGGCAGGTTGGTCAGGGAACCAAGTTATTTGAGTGATTATTATTTGTAACTTTAGAGTATTAATTAATGTCAGTAGATCATAAGTTAATTTCATGTCAAAGAAAAGGGATGTCATGGCAATAGCCATGTATGGCAAGCTTTATGTGATGGATCTGAATGGAACGCTTTATAGATGATCTATGATAAAATGGCTACCGGAGTAGATCGGTCAGACTTTATAATTATTGTGTACTGGGTTAATTACAATATAAACTAGAACTATTTGGGACTATCATTTAATACCTACACACATGACAATGATGTGTCCTCTTGAGCTTAGTTTTAATAATAATTATTATTATTTCGTGTATCCGAATGACATTATCACAGACAACCTCAAGGTAGAATTTTACTAAAATAGTAGAATATAAACGTACAATCGGACATGACACGGCTTGCTGAGGCACCTATTCACAGCGACAACAAATCGTCCAACATATGTCAAAGTGGCCAAATTTAGATGAGCAGACTTGTACATACATACATACATTATGTTCACGCCTTGATCCCAGAGAGGTAGGCAGATACGATGTAGCCACTTTGCTCGATCCTGAAAAACGTCGCAAAGTTACTTTCCTTCGCCCGCTTTTCGCCCCGTGATACCACTTGGCGTGATGTTTTGCGAACAACATCCCAGCCTCCCTGTTGAGAAACATTGTGCAGACTTGTCTTAGGGTTAATTAAGAAATCATGATCATACAAACATGATCAATTTCTTAAATCTTCGCCTCGTAAATTATGTGTACCAACTCGACACATTGTAAAAAAGTGTAGAGTTGTAAAAAAATTAAAGAAATTTGCAGAGTGGTGCGCCCACGGGCTTATTCCAATAATCCCCTGCCAAAAATGCCTTAATTTTTTTTGTATCTAATTAGGTAGGTAATCATTAAACCAAAACAAGAATAAACGATCCATATAGGAAAATGATGGGGTTTATTCACAGATCAGCAAAATCTTTAAAAAAGCTAACTCCCTAAAGCCGTTGCACGGTTTGCTTTGCAATTGTTCGGTAATTCGATGTGCATTTATAAATCTTAAATTTCACACCTGTATGGAATTCGGTAACTCGAACTTACGTAGAATTTACAACTATATTCTGGCAACTATAAACTGTTAGTGTCAATGTACTCCGGCGGGAATATTTGAAAGTTTTATTTACAAATTCTACTTAAGATATAAATATGGCAATTAACAATTTTACATTCAGCTTGTTTACATACTACGTAAGACGTACTCGTACAAATTTAAATAATCAGATTGGGAACTTACTTTACTGAGCAGTTAGATAAAGCTGTATGATAATGAACACGTTTACTTTTAAGAATAGAACTTGTATCGTCTATCATACAAATGTCAAATGGTTGTCACTTGTCAATTTGTTTTTCATGTCATGTGTTTTGTCATTGTAAAAGTGGAAAATATAGGAATAACATAGATATCGTTGTGGATTATCAACGTTTTATTTCAAGTTTCGAAACAGATGCCATCGCTAAAATGTCTTCAAGCAAAGCTGAATGTTTAAAAGGTGCGTGGTATATGCTATAATTTTAGTTTTCAACAACACATAGTAATGGTATCATAGGACTAACAAACTTGTTTTTTATTTGCAGAGACTGTAACAGTGCTAATAAACTCTATAGGAGATAGCGACAGTTCAGTTAACAATGTCGTGATTAAATCCTTGACAAAAATAGCGAATTCATATCCAAACGAAGTCATTGAAATATTTTGCGAGTTCTACAGGAATTCGGCTAAAGTCAACGCAACGCAGTTGGGAAATGTTGTTAAGTAAGTTTTTATTGATAGCTTTCATCATCAGCCGAAATACGTCCACTGCTGAACATAAGGCTCCCCAATAGAATGCCACTTTTGGTGGGCTCTCCATTGGGGATTTGTACAAACACTATGCTTGGCAGATTAGTGATCGCAGTAATGATCTTAATATACATAGGTTAATGCTGCTTCCTGTCCCTTGTGCAATCCCTTAGTTGCCACTGACAGGAAGACTCTGGGTGGCCTAATTCTAAGGCAGGCACCACACGGAGTTGGTAACTTTATTGAAATTTTGTTTGAATCATGTTCTTCTCTTTTAGTGATTATTTTAGCTATAATAGGAAGAGATAGAACAATTATTTATAGAACAAATTTTTTTGTAAAAAGTGATTCATCTAATTGAAGGCTGTCTCAAAAAAAAGAAATGAGTTTTTACTAAAGTAAGTCTCATTCTCTATTTCAAGATTCAAAATTAAAAAATTTCTAATCAGAAAGCCTATTCAATGGTCAGTGTGTTTAAACACACATGTTCAATACTTATCCTATTTGTCAATTTTGTGTTTGTCAACATGGAATGTTCCCAGTGATGAAACATCTTTTAAATAAAAGTAGTTAAGTCGATAATTGACAAAGTTGTGCAGTGTGACAGTACCGTTTATTTATTCTAGAGTCTTAGAACAAACATGTGTGAACCAAGTGAAGAGGATAGAGTCACAGGCAGCTACAGAACTCATCAGCTGTATGCTGCGAGCTATGACAGAGAACACAGTGTATGAGCCTGTAGTGCAGATGGGTGCTTCGTCAGTCCTCGTGGCAATTGGACATGAGAACCTAGACCTGGTAAGTTACTTTGTATAATGAATAATTTTGTTTTCTGAAACTAATTAACAAGTTGTAATCTTTATTAGATATAGATTTAAGTATATTGTATTATGAAATATTAGTAGAATAATAACAATATTTGTTTTTATAAGAGTATTGTTACTTGAATTTTTAAAGTTTGTAAAATTGCACATTTATTATGGGCAAAGGTAACAATATGGTGATAAAGTTGCCTTCCTACACACACTACACTTACACTTATATATCTCAAATTAATTCCTGTAAATTAAAAAAAAAAACTAATGTATGATTGATCACAGCACAGGTTATACAAAACCATTGCAATATAGCTACTATTGCTGCTGGACAAGGCTGATAGAGCTGAATGTATTGACTACAAAATTATGATAATGAAAATGAAATCATATATGATGAAACTCTAGAACAGATGCTATGACTCATAAAGTCATGATGTAAACAATACTTTTGTTCATATTTACATATCTGCACTATTATCAGACCAGACATTGTTGTAATGGATTTTGATAATATTGTCAAATCAAAGTCATATGCTTTTGTTTGGTTTTATTATCTAGCCGACTTAATATTAGCCACATGGAATCAGACTTTTCTCATGGTTACAATTAGCCTATGCTTGTGTGTTACAGGTTATAATGTATGCTTTCATTGAATTTGTTCAATAGGCGAGCCTTGATAGCATAATTAGATTTTTCGTATTTGTAATATGAGATGGGTGGAGACGTATTTTATACGGTCGCGAACAGCAGTGTGGGAACGAATAACGGAGAAGAGAGAATATTAGTAAGCTATTTAGTATACATTTTCGTCAGAATCTATAATGGCCACTCTATCAGGTGGGTCTCACTCTGCACTTTAGGTATAAAAAATATATACCTACGCTGCGTGGCGCCTAGGTGAATCGCGTACGGCTGTCAATATCGCGTGATTTAGCGGTTTAGCATAACATTGACTTTCTTCCATGCGCGTAGGGTTCAGTTTGGCTCGCATTGGTTTTTAAAGGTATGTTTATGAGATATAAATGTGTTTCTGTTCCGCCTATATTCAGTGACTACTAAGCGTGTTTCAACGGGTTATGCTGCTGTCCGTTACCAATAAAAAAAAATATTGCACGATAGAAATGCTCAGTTTCATTCCAGTTTATGACGAGGAATTGTTGGCTTGGGAATTTCCTTCAAGCGCCAGAAGTTTGGTGTTCACATAGAGTTAAATACAATTTAGCCCTGGTCCCTGTGAAATTATCAATATCCTATTTTTTCAGGTCCTGCAGTCCCTGATCAACCAGTTATCACCGGCGTCGGTGCCACACTATACAATAGCACATACGCTTGGCACGCTAGCGGCTGTCAATACGTATGGAGTGGTGCCTCACATCAAGGATATCCTCAATAAAATGCTGCCGTTGCTGTCGCTGGTCAAACAGGATGGCGTGAAACAGGCTTTTGCTTATGGTTAGTTTAGTTGTTATTACCATAGATCACCATGTTGCGTTGCCACTGACATGGGCATTACTCGAGTGTCTGAGGTGGGTTAGATTCTCACTGGGATCAGTCAAAGTTGTACAATACATACGAGTGCATAATGCTCGCCACTTTGCGCGATACTGACGTCGTAAAGCGACTTTCCTTCGTCCGCATCTGTCCTGTTACTAGTGACTTGTTAGGGAGTAACTGTTGAGAAGAACATTGGCTTTCACGAGGCAAACTCGTGTAGTGGGCAAACATAAAATTGACTAAATATTGATTAATTAAATGCAACTGGTATTTGAATATTCGATTTGATACTCCCCAATATACCTCATAACGTTGGTGTTAAACAAAACAGTTTTGCAAAAAAATAGGAGTCTCTTCATGGAATAATAACTATTGTTCTAGTGATTGAAGTGTAGACTGGTAAATAAAGTTCACTAGAATATTCAGATTAACTGAGGTGGCCCTCAATTAATCTTTGTAATGAAGTTGGGTTTCTTATGTGTAATGTCTGTATAATTATTATGTGTAACTTTCGGTCGGTCTACAATAACGGCTCTTGGCTGCTCAGAATGACTTAACAATGACCACCTAGAATAGATCATTTGGGAGAATCCTCCATATCCAACGCATGTGGGTCGGAAAAGATGAATGGGACGTCCAACTAGGGCGGTGTAATATGCAGAGAACCAAATTTTTTTTTCTGTTACAGCTTTCGGTCACTTCGCAGTCGCCGTATCCGAGCAAATTGGCGACAACGTCCAAAATGACAATATAACGTCGATAAAAGACAATTTTGTTACCGAATTCACTATAATATTTGATGTACTCTACAATCAGTGGCTTCCTTCTCATGAACCTAAAGTATCTGAGTCAGTTCTTGAGGCCCTTGGACCTATCACGAGACTCATATCTGAGAGGCAGTTCAACGAGACAGTCAACAAGTTTGTCCTTTCATTGCTGTCTATGTACCGCAAACCGATGATAAATTTCTACTACATCAGTCAATGTATATCGTATTTACTGTCACCGTCGCCTTTAAATCCCAAGTTAACGCTCAGCGATAGCGTAATAAACTCCATGAATCATATTTTGTTCAATCTGGTCCTACTAGAGCCGGATTATGATCAACCGCACACCGTTAAGAACCATTTCGAAGTCTTGAGATGTTTCGATCATATGGCAGGATTGTTCCCCGATCAAACTATTGAAAGTCTTCTACATCAATGCAAAAATAACCAAGAGAAGGATAGAATGAAAGCAGTCATAGTTCTGACTCATCTGACGACATCTTCGCAAGTTTTTATTGATAAATATGCTACTAAATTCATAGTGATACTAAAAGTTATGACGACAATGGAACAAGGGCTGAAAATGAAAAAGTTACTCGTGAAAGCGATCGTAGGGTTAGTCTACAGAAACTGTATAACATCAGCTGAAGACTTCACGATGGTAGAGTTTATAATAAAGCATTGCGGCTATGAAGGACCACCAAATGCTTCGAAATATGACGTGATAGACCTACACGACACTTGCAGAAGTTCTCTTGTACTGATGTGTAACACGGTCACAAGCGTTCGAACGCAGTTAAGAAATCTGCTTTTGACGGCCTTGACCGTTGAAGAGTTTACTCCGTCAATGTCAACAGTCAGCCATTGTCTAACCTCTTTGCTGCATAACAACTCAGATGTCGTTGTAGATGATCACTCGGAAAAAGCTGTAGAAGTAAAATGCTCGCCCGATTTAGTTTTCATTCGATGCATCACTCACATTGCAGAACCCGAACAAAAGGAGAAAAACAGAAATCTGCTTGTATTTCTTGAGGAATTCTCTGGAGATATACATAAAAATTTGAAGAATTCGTGGACAGTTGAGATTCAGAGGTTGCTGAAGTTTGTTGAAAAGAGCGAGTCGAGAGACCAATGGCACGGAATGCTTCTAGATCTCCTTATTTCTGCTATAGAGCAGGTGAATAGCAACAAATGGGTGGAAAACTTAGCATCGTTGCTATCACAACAAATACTTTCTAAAAAACAGTCGCCTACCATCAAAGGAGTATCATTACAATACTTAGCAATATTGTCCTGCCATATGACTAATGCTGCAGTCATTGAAAAAGTTCTAAAAATAATTCTGCTTGCACTAAAATCGATTCCTATGGAAAGTTGCGATTTCGTCAGCAAGGCGATAGGAATATCTTCCAGACAGCATGGGGAGTTCGTTCTGAATGAACTTGATGCTTTGTACAAGGAGAATGAAGCTAAACGGGGTAGTAAGATATTAAATTTCCTATCATCAAGGAATTCTAAGAATGAACTGGAGTTGGGCATTGTCAAGTACGCTATAATAACTTGCTATGGGAAGGTAGCGAACGATTGCTTAGATGTTCACGTACTTGCAAGATTAGGTGAAAATGTTACATCGATTTTGTTGGAAATTCTGAAGTCAAACCCTACTTTTGACTTGTGTAAAGCCAGCGTAACGACTCTGTACGAGATTAGTAAAGCATTATACCCTGCAGCTCATCATAATGTGGCATTGAGGAATCGTTGGCAGCTTCTAAACGCTGTTTTGGAACAAATATACAACTCTAATTTGGACAAACGCAACGTGGAGTTATACCCAATAATAGTAAAGGCTTCTAAAGGTCTCACTAAGTTACAAAAAGGAATACTACCTGAGGAAAGAAACACAATACTAAGAGTGTTATTCAATAGTATTTTTGGAGAGCTGTCATCCTTCAAGCGTAAATATGAAATTGAAGGTAACGGTGAGAAAAACGATCTTCTAGCTAAAACATTGAACGACAGTTTAACTTTGCTACATCATTTGATTAGAGAATTGATCATCCAATCTACCTGCCTTAGTACTATCGATGATTTGATTGGATTGATAGTAGATTGGATCAGACATGAAAACGACGAAATCAGAACAGCGTCAGCCCTGATTTTACAAGTCATATTTGATACTTACATCAAAAACGTTAAGCTGAATTACGAAACTCCAAGTAAATTCGGTCAGATGGGGTATTTACTTGGTCTTATTATCCCAGGGGTAGCAGATACTAATTTCGCAGTGAGACTAACAACAATAGATTGTATTAAAGTGATCGTTCAAATACAGGACTTGTATGAAGGTCACACAATCGAACCAGATGACGAATGCATGACCAATCTCGCACATTTACAAAATAACATACTAACAAATGATTTAAACATGATCACGGATTACTGTATGAACTTATGCGATACTATATCAGTAAAAATTCCTCATCAGCACACAATGCAGTTTATAGAAAGTCTTTTGGAATCCTATGATGGCCAAGAGTATAGAAGCGTCGGAATCAGTGCGGTTTTGGATGCGTTTTTCGTGAAGAAAGGTCAAGATTTGTACCAGAGTATAGAAAGGATAGTGGAAGTGATGCTGTATACAATGGATGCGGTCGAAGATGCGGCTAACGTGAATCTAATGAAGCCCCTGACGTCACTCGCACGTCACCACTCGAACGCTGTGACGGCTGTGTTGCTAGCGCAGAGGATTCCTTTGAAACCGTGAGTTATTCATAGCGTAGCTCATAGTATGTATACATATTTTTAAAAGTATTCTTTATTTGGTTTTACTTACATGTTTCACTATGAGTTTGTCTTATATCTTTGGATTAGATTGGTTATCGGAAGAAGATATACAAGATATCATAGATAGTAAACTTCGCGTGTCTGTGCATTATAGATATATGCAAAAAAAAATGGGAACTAAGGATAAGGTCTAAGGATAAGTAAAAAATATTACTTATCCTTAGACCCCCGTCTAAGGATAACTAATATTTCGATCATTTTTGGATTTTTTGTCTGTTTGTTTGTGCACGCATCACTTAAAAACTACTGAACCGATTTTGACAGACTTTTCACAGAAACATAGGGCTTAACTCAGAGTAACATATAGGCTTTATTTCATCGCAATCGGTTTACTCAATCAAAAGTTATAGACATTTTAATTTTTCAAATACATTAGTAGGTAAGGTTAGTATGCAATATAACAAAAAAGTATAATTTTTGGGCGGGGGCGGAAGCGGGAGCGGAAGTGGGAATGGAGCGGATTCTGTAGTCCACGCGAGCGGAGCCGCGGGCACAGCTAGTTATTAATATAATGATAGCACATGTAGATGCTTAGTAGTACTCCCCCATAGGCATGGAAAATTTAGGATGCATTCATTTTGGGGAGTCCCTAGTCTCAGTGGAGGTCGACAGTTTCCCACCTCCACGCCTTCTCCCCCCGCAACTCCTCTAAGCGAGGATCAACGGAGGTACGCTTACACATAACACCTACCAATGAAGGTAGGGCAAGTCCCAGGTAATGAATTTACGCTACCTTGGGCCCCAGGCAAATTAAATTAAAGAAGAGTCAAAGTAGGAAGAGAGTTCCCACTTTCACTTCCCTGGCTTATCTTGGCCACACCAAACCCCCAACCCCCCAACCTGACCACTCTGGTCATCGTTTCTTTGCTACACTCCCATTTGCTAGAGTGGAGGTCGACAGGCTGATGTTAAACATAGACTATGCTTTCCAGATGCGTGGTGTCCTGCTGGCGTCACCTAGCCCAGGACGAGGGTCTGTCGTCCGCCATTGTGGAGAATTTCCTCCGGTTAATGACCTCTATAGAGTTATACGAGGACCCGTATCACATCACTGAGAACCACATAGCTGCTCTTCAGCCCTTAACTGTGAGTAAATACCTTTATAATGTACTTACTTGGTATTGGATTTAATAACTTATAGACACTTTTTGAGGTTACTTTTTTTAGTAACTTCATGTCCAAATTACTTATTAGTAAGGAAGCACATATTAAAGATTAGCAAGCTGAAGTGGCAGTGGGGGATCCACATCGGCCTCAGAACCGACGACCGTTGGGGCAGGCGAGTTCTGGAGTGTAGACCGCGGATCGGCACGCGCAGGGTGGGCCGCCCCGCCGCCAGGTGGACCGACGACCTGAGTGTGGCGTTCATTGGGGATGGCCTATGTCCAGCAGTGGACGTCTAAGGGCTGATATGTATATGTAAGAAAGGATCTGTTTGAGTCTATCGGATGCTAACTTCGCGTAAGTAAATTAACAAAAAAAATTACAAAGATCTGCTATTTTGTAAGCTCTAAGGGATTATGTGACATTATGATAAGCGATTGTCGTCTAACTACAACTGTAACGATACCCTAAACTAGCGGGGTGAGACGGGAGCGCACGCGAGAGAATAGCGCGTCCGTCTCGCAGTCCTGGTTCATATTATTGTAGAGAGGACGTATTTTAAGTTAAAGTGTTCCAATATATTAAGTTTGATCAACCGGAGTTTCTATTATATCACATCCTACTCATCTAGGGTTGCCAGGTTTTAATACGGCGAAGCCGGACTAGGCAGGTAGTTTACCCGGACTTTTCGATATCAAGGCCGGACACTCTAAAAGCCAACGATTTTCGAACTCCATCCGACTCGATTGACTCGTGCATGAGCCGTGAGATGGCGACTCGATTAACTCGTGCTCGTGCACGAGCCGCGAGATGGCCCAAGATGTAAAAACCTAACAAAAACCGGACGGACCGGACACTGGCGAATTTAGCCGGACAAACATGCAAAAAACCTGACCCTGTCCGGCTTTATCCGGACGTCTGGCAACCCTATACTCATCGGAGTTTTTACAATTATGATAATTAAACGCCAAACGCTCTTCCGAATGACATGAAGATTTTACCCAAAATGGCTTTGCAATTGACGGATGTTATTTGAAATGCTTCCTGAGTAGTTCTATTTAACCTAAACCACCGAATTCTAATTAGGATAAATGAATTTGCATATGTTTTCAGTTGATAAGCGCCTTAGGGGAGATGCTCCAAGAAGACACAATGAAACCGACCTGCATAGCCAAGTTCGCAGACTTATTCTCTGTACTGTACACCACCCTGGCGTGCTACATAGAGGCGGAGCCCCCGGCGTACTGTGTGCCCCAGAACAAGGGGCAGGAGAGGTTCGGCTTCATACCCAACAGGGAGGCCATGAGATTGTCTCCAGCGAAGATTACTTTCAACACTTTCAATGCCTTTCTGGAGAGGGCCGACTGTCATAAGGTGGGTAAACGTTGGGTTTATTAAACCAGAATGTATTATTGTCGTTAATAACATAACGTAACTATCGTTAATGTGTAGGAAAAAAACTACTATTTCCTCTTCTTTGTTTATTTACGTTAACAGCACTGTGTCATGACCCCTAGTTGTATAACTTTCAGGAAATAATATTTGTTGTTTTTTTTTAATTTATATTTACAAAATCCACCGCACTTTAATATTATTATAATTTATAGTTCTTACTACCAATAATGGATTTACAATATATACCCGTATATATGTAGAACAAAAAAACTTGGACATGATTGTGTGTGTGTGAGTGAGTGTGTGTATAATGAGCATATATAAGCGGGGACTTGTAATCAGCATTGATTTATATTTGAATTTTTATTTATTTTGTAATTTGTCTGTAAGTCTTCCTCAAAGTAGTTAAAAAAATAAAATTTTCATATAAATTTTATTGATATCAGTGGTATACATGTGTATACATAAAAACGTATCGGGGGATGAAAGATAAGCAATATAACATATAAAGATCGTTTTTCAAATGTTTGTCAATTTGTTTGTGCACTCATCACGTAAAAACTACTGAACCAATTGTGATGAGGTTTTCAGAAAAACATGGAGCTTAATTGGTAGTAACATTTAGTCTTTACTTCATCGCAATCGGCTTACTCAGTCAAAAGTTATGCAAATTTATAGATCTCAAAAACTCACTCAAAGAAATATAATGCTCGGTGGAATTCAGATTGCGATGAGTTATGATTACGGTGGTGGTGGCAGTGGCAATTGGAGTGGGGAGC
Source organism: Esperia sulphurella (assembly GCA_947086405.1). Lineage (NCBI taxonomy): Eukaryota > Metazoa > Arthropoda > Insecta > Lepidoptera > Oecophoridae > Esperia > Esperia sulphurella. Next base: position 16,543,583 of record OX352258.1, read on the forward strand.
GGGGTTCGGGAGCGGGAAGGGGATTAACACTTATTTTAACTATCAACTTTATTTAAAAAAAAAACAATAATTCTGTAGTCCCCGCGAGCGGAGCCGCGGACACAGCTAGTTTATAATATGATTCGGTAGGAAGTGTTTCTGTATATATTTTTGCATAGGTGAAAGAAGCGTGCTCGCTTTGCTTAAGCATCGAGCACGGGGACTCGTCGACGACTCTGCTGGAGCTGGCGCCGATCCTGAGCGGCGCGCTGAGCCGCGCGTGCCCGGCGCACCTCGCGCGGCTCGTGGCGCGCGTCGCGCAGTACGCGCGCTCGCCGCTGCCGCCGCAGCGCTGCGCCGCCATCGCGCTGCTCGCGGACCTGCTTAACTACAGGTGATCATCAGAACATCATGTCAGCCCTGTTGTCGTTTTTACCGGATGGTGTATATGTTTCGGCGGACTACGAGTATTTCCGCAATATTTACACTTAGAATAGGACCGATTTGGACACTCGGGAATGACTCGTAGAGCACTCTTTAATGCAGTCTTTTTCTACAGGTGCAACGACAACACAGTGCTGATCGAGACCGTGCTGTCGACGCTGAACACCGGGTGGAAGGACGAGAGCCCCCGGGTGCGCGCGAGCGCGCTGCGCGGCGCGGCGCACGTGGCGCGGCTGCGCGCCGAGCACCGCGCGGCCGCGCTGCCCGCCGCGCTGCACGCGCTCAGCCAGGGCGTCGACGCGCAGAAGACGCAGTGAGTGACCGCTCTACTGTCTATACAAAGAGAAAAGAAATAAAAATGGAAGTGAAGCAGGGCGATATTAATTTGTTTATTTAACTGACTTTATTGACTTGACTGACGCTGACTGGACAGCCCGACGACGAACCCGTAGGCGTGATGTCGCGCCGCTGAATGGGGAGAGTTGCCGGACAGAGGACAGAGGACAGAATTATTTTATTAGTAGGGGAATCAGGCAGGGTGCTCCGACAGAGAGCACCTGAGCGAGTACCGGGCACCTCCCCCGTGATTCGGCCCGTGTGACTAAGATGTCGTAAGGTCATGGGACGTGGAGGGTCTGTACTGTCTATGTGGGGAGAGAAGAAAATACAACGGGACAGACCAGATGACTTGTAGGGGGATCAAACAGGGCGCACCTGGAAAGATCAAAATGCAAGTACCGGGCACCTCCAGAAATTAGGCCAATATGACCTTAATGTCAAAATGGCCATGGGTGGTGGCTGTATCCTATCTCTTTCCATTCCCAAACATAGGGTCACGGATTTATCTCGTGTCATCATCAGGTTATTTTTGTCTCCACTGCAGGAGCACAACCCTCTCTCATCTGCCGGAGACAGAAGGATGATTGGGCCTACACTCCCCGCGCTGGCCAGACGGGTTGGGGAGGCCTGATTGATGTTTTATAATGTATTCCCTAAGTCGCCTTGTACGACATCCACAGGAAGAGCTGGAGTGGTCCTATTCTACTCTACCGGAAACCACACGGCACCGTATCTCGTATAACTTTATCCATTTTGTAAAGACACGAAGTCAAATCATACTTACTGCTGTTATAATTTTTATACATAATCATACAACAAGAGCATGTAATAGACCACTGCTGGATTGGGCCTGTTTCAAAATAATAAGAGGTTTGGCACCACGCTGGGCAAGTGGGTTTGTGATCTGATCAGTGATCACACAGTAGGGAGATAGAAGTATAGACGGTGTGTTGCTATTCGGTTTCACATGGGAAATAATTAGATTAGAATAAACGGAAATCCTACAACTATGTAACTAGGGAAACAAGGTGGTCTAATTAATCTCCTCGCTGACTTGTGGCATCAATGCACTCGAGTACCAGAGGTCGTGGGTACGATTAAAATGTAACTGACAACTTTGTGTAACTTTTTCCACGACTTGATGTTATTTTTATGAGAGAACCCTAGTATGGGATTAGACAAGTGTATCATCATCACCATCATCAGCCTGCCATAGTCCACTGCTGGCCTCTCTCAAGGCGCGCCACTGAACCCGATCGGCGGTTTTTCTCATGCACGATCAGTGAATCCGAGTCACTGCCTTACGCCCCACGTCGCTCCATCTATCCAGGACGCCGGTCCCACACTACGCTTGCCCACTCCCGGACTCTACTCGAGAACTCGTGTAACCGAGGGGTAACCCAACGGTAATATAAAAAGTATAACAACACTTTACAAATGTACCTTTCCAGATCACCAACCGACAACGTGCCTCTCGCCGCCATTCAAGGCCTCAGCCGTCTCCTCACCGAAATTGATAAGCTCGACAACGATTTCGATCGAGAGCTCATCGCGATCTCGCAGAAAATTCGCCCGTTCACCAACACAGACTGCGCCCAGTTAAGAGAGAGCTCTATCCGCCTGGTGGGCATCATCGCCGGACGGGTCAGGTCTGATGCGCTGGTGGAGCAGGCGGTCGGTTCGTTGCCGTGCTTCCTGCTGCATCTGTGTGACAACAATCCATCTGTTGTTCGGGTGAGAGTGACCGGTTATTAGAGAGCAGTTTTATGATAGCTTTTTGCTCAGCAACGGTGTAAAGTAACTTTAATCAAAATGTAAACAAACCTTTCGATGCACTATTACCAAATAGCATTCACACAGCAGGTGCTTCAGCGTTTCGCTGTCCCCTCCACTGGCTTCAAATGTCAATGTCTACACATGGCAAGATAGATTAGATTAATTTATTTCGCTTTTACATCTTAAAAAATCAATTTTACACGTCATTCTAATATAGTAAAAGGGATAGTCCACCGACTTTTGACTGTAGCATCAGCGATCCATAGTTTGTAGGCTACTGGAAGGACTCTAAAAATCAGTTTGATAGTAAATTGGAAAACTTTTAGCAAATAATATGTATGTATGTATGTAAACGCTTTATTGTACCAAAAATAACAACAACAACAACAATAATAAAATAGGAATTAAACTGTGTACAAAGGCGGACTTATCCCACTTAGGGATCTCTTCCAATCAACCGTAGAGTAACCGAACCGAAAGAACAAGTATAATGCGTTTAGTACCAAATTAGATAAAAAATGTACCTACTTTTAATAAAGTTTGAAAATACATATTACATAAACATAAACGAACAGTATATACATAGACGATACACGAATAAGTGAATGATACAAATATCTATATATACATAATTCATACACACAACATATAGAAAGATATATATACTATTACGTTATATATCCCAATAAATACTTATTAGTAGTTTATATACAGTCATTTTTGATATAATTTTTTTGTTTCAGGCGAGCAAATACACTTTGAAGCAAGTGTTCAAAACATTCAACGTGAAAAAGTCCAACGATCTCATCCAAACTCATTTGTTGGACGAAGGGAGGCTCTATCTGGATGAATTTCTGTCGGCCCTGTTGAGGCAACTTGCGGATGAGATGCCCTCGAGTGTGGTCAAGTGTCTTAATACTGCTGTTAACTACTTGCATTGCGCTACAGAAGATATAAAGCCACATGCGCCTTTACTATTGGGTAAGTTTTTATCAAAATTCATATCAACAGCCGTACAGTATTGTAACCTAATGTCAATTTATCGCCTCGTTGGCCTAGTGGTTTGGTCATTGGACTCGAGCGCCAGAGGTCGTGGGTTTGATTCCCATTGGGGACAGACAACTTTTTAAAATATGACAAGTTGGTCCCGGTCTGGATGTTATATTTGTGAATTGTCCTATCTTTGTTTAATTCCCATAGCACATGAGAAAATCCTAGTTTGGGAGTAGACAAGTGTATATATATTAAAATTCCGTCCTAATTGTTTAATGACTTCATTTTTAACCAAATATTTTCAATACAATTACGCATCACACGATATCAGCCTTATGGATCCCTTCTGCGACTGCGAAATTCTGACCTCCATTTTGTTTTCCAGGCCTGCTGTACGCAGAACTCTACCGCATCAGGGAAAAGAACCCAGAAGACACAGAGCTAGACTCTGACATAACCAGAAGCGCTCGCACACGCCTCCTGCAACTGATCAAGGATCCCAACCCCCTTGTACGACAGAACTCCGCCATGGCTCTGGCTAACATATGCCTCGTCTGCCATGAGGGATGACCACACAGGTTAAGAGTGCCTTGCAGAGATGTGTACACAGTGAGGGCATAAGATTTACCACACTGGCGAATATGCAGCCATACATAATGCTCACGCCTTGACCCCAAAGGGGGGGGGGGGGGGGAGGCAGAGACGATGTATCGGCCACTTGCGCGATCCTGACATCTCACTAGCTCCACTCACATCACTGCAGACCCCAGCCTTTTTGAGGACGTCACCAATTTGATCCTTGAACGTCAGCCATAAGCTATAAAATAGGTCCATAGTGGAGGTATATCGGTGTTAGTGCACCTGACACCGATATACCTCCACTGTGGAACTGTTAAGCTGTAAAATAGCTGCATATTTCGCCAGTGTGCTACTTGGGAGGTATGTTATAATGGAGAAGGTTCATGTAAATGTAATAATTATGTAGTTTTGGTCCATTTGTTTCTACATTTAAGAGTTAGTTTTGCGGTGCGAAATTCGTTCGTTTTCCATACAAAACAGGACATCAAAAATAAGATATAAAACTGACTTTATGTTTGCTTACAATCTTACAATACTAGAAGTGGATTTTATTCATTTTCGTCTGTACTTTTATATGAAACTTGAGTGATCGGAATTAGGTAGTGTCATATTCATAGCGCCATATTCTCATCGTACATCTGATGAGAATATGGCGTAGTAGATTGATAGATTTAGATTTATTTATTTCACTTATATACCATAAAACAGTATACTATCTTAGCCATAATGGATAGGATATGAACATTCCTTTTCAATGTTATTAATTGTCAATTACAATTAAAATCCCGGGACTTTTGAATCAATAGTAATAGTTTATATTTATAAATCACTTTTGCAGAGCATTAAGTTCAAATTCCGAAAAGTTTTTTCCACTATGAAGTGTAAAATTGTTTTAAGTTATTTAAGTAGTTTCCTCAGCGCCCCTTTTAGTACCAATTAGTACATATATCGCTCCTAAAGTATTTCCCCCAGGATCAGGGTTGGATAAAAAAACAGTTTTTTTTAATATAAAACATGTTTCAAACAGTTTTAAACAAAAAAAAACATGTTACAATAATAAAAAACATGTTTAAAACAGATGTCTTAAACACTTTGTTTAAAACATGCCAACCCTGCCCAGGATACATATCCATGTATTTCTACTACATTATCCAAACACCCTAATCTACTACATTATAAAGCATGTTCGATTGTACTAGTAGTAATAAATAAATGGTTATGTATTGCTCCTTGGGGAAATACTTTAGGAGCAATATATGGACTAACCGTTTCATCATGTCAGCCCCTAGAAGTCCACTGCTGGACATAGGCCTTCCCCAACGAACGCCACCACACCCGGTCCTCCGCCCTCCGCATCCAGCCGCTACCGGCCACCTTTTTTAGGTCGTCGGTCCACCTAGCGGCGGGGCGTCCCACCCTGCGAGTGCCGATCCGCGGTCTCCACTCCAGAACTCGCCTGTCCGTTACGTGACTAACCGTTTAGTACACCCGAATCTCGCCTATGTCCCGAAAAATCGAAATATTCATATTAACATAAACATTTCGTCGCAAGTACCTGACACTACCTAATTCCGATCGCCTGGTTATTAGATTACACATGCATTTTACAAAAAAAACTTTAACTTCTTTTGGACGTAATTTTAAGAGACTGAAACAAAATCCTTAATACAAAAATGTAAAATCAAATACTAAAATGAAAATGTTCATTAAGTTATAGTAGATATAAGCAAGTCAAGTAATAGTATGCAGCCACATTATGACAAGATGATGACTATTTAGCTTCTGGGGTTTATAATCTGCTGGCTTACTAACTTGACAGACTTTTCTAGGCTTTTCTCACATTGGTGATAGAGCTACTTACTCGTACATACGTGCGTTTTCAAAAACTACACCTCATACCATGAAGCAAAATAATTTTTCGTAGCTCATAATTTCACCTCAAAGTTTTTACCTTCATTATTTATTAAATGAGATAACAGGTGACATTTTAAAATCATCTGCTATCTAATTTGATAACCAATTAGTGTCAATCCTGAAGGAAAAAACTTTCAGGTGAAACTATGAGCTACGAAAAAATATTTTGCTTCATGGTATGAGGTTTAGTTGCTTTAAGGTTAATTCGGACCTATCAGTGCCGCCTCAGTCCTGAGTCAGTCATTTTAGTTAGGTAAAGGAATAATGTGTCATATTTCAAACGCAGTAAAAGCTGTCGATCCGTTATGCGTCCGTATTCCGACAGTTATGCGTCAGTGGTCCTTCAGTGTCAGTTCAGTTCCTTGAAATTTAAGAAACTTCTTAAAATATACATCAGGAAATAAATGAGCATGTTCATTTTTCATATTTTTCTTTGGCACATCTAAAACACACTGAGACGGAACGAATCCGATACTGTGACTGCACTGATGGCTGTGAATTAACCTTTAAGTCGCCAAGGAAATCAGTCGATGCTTTCTTGAAATTTTACATCGATTGACGTAGCATGTTTGATATTACTTGTATTGACGCTTCGCTCCCTTATTTTTGAACGAACCAGTAAGAGGAAAGCCTTTGTAGGCGTAATGTTTAACTGTCAAAACTTCCCAGTGACAAAATGTCAAAAATTGTCCTGTCATTCAAGTGTCTAAAAATGTCAAAATGTCCAATGTTCATAATAATTTAACTTATTACGAAGCTTGGAGCATGTTGAATTTTTTAGATTTGGACACTGCCCTTTGGACATTTGGAAAGTTTTGGACATTTTGTCACTTGGACATTCCGCCCACAAAGTGAAAAAAGCCTTATAATATTTTATTTGTTATTAATTATTATTAGTGGAACGTAATTGATGTGATATTCGATATTTTAAGATAACTATATTATGGTGTTGCCCTTTCTCTAAATCGAGGTAGCTTTCTAATAAAAGATATATTTGTATTCAGGATACTTGTTTACTTTAATATAACATTTTGTAAAGGTTTACTTTAGGACAGACTTTGTTCATCTGTCAGTGTATTGAGCAACTAAAGCTTCAGAAGAAACATGATAGGTGATTAGCCAAGATTTGGACCAACATTTGTGTAAGAATATAAAAAATTATAGTCATAGTGTGTTTCGAGGCTTGCGTCATTTTGGCAGAGCCAGTCTCTGATTTGAAATCTGACTAGGCAGAAAATAGGTCCTGAAAATTTACAATTTTGTACTAGTGTGTTTTGTTTGAAAATACGTGTGAAATTGATTTCGACCAATATTTAAATGTGTGAAGTACAGTTTTATCTGCCCTCGCTCACCTACAAAGAAAGGCATTTTTATAAAAATATGTCCATTTTCATCATCATCAGCCGAAATACTGCAGAACATAAGCGTCCTCAATAGAATACCACTTTTGGTGAGCTGTCCATTGGGGGATTTGTCATAATCACGCGCGCTGAGAACGCTGCTGGCCGTCTCTGGTGCAATAATAACAATAATAAAATCATTTTTGTACCCAAGTCTTGGTTGTTTATATATTTATTTAAGTATGTGTATCCGTTATCCAGTAACATAGCACAGGCTCTGCCTAGTTTGGGACTGGATATATCATCAGGTTATTTTTGTCTCCACTTCAGGAGCACCACCCTCTCTCATCTGCCGGAGACAGACGGAGGATTTGGCCTACACTCCCCGCGCTGGCCAGACGGGTTGGGGAGGCCTGATTGATGTTTTATAATGATGAATTCCCTTAGTCGCCTTGTACGACATCCACGGGAAGAGTTGGAGTGGTCCTATTCTACTCTACCGGAAACCACACGGCAAGTGGGACTGGATAATTGATGTGAATATCTGAAATAATTTTTTTTGATTAGGCAACGTGAACCTAGAAGTGCATACATAATCTTAATTAACAAAGTACATACAACTATTTTAGGGATTCTGCCTCCCTATAACAATCCCTTAGTCGCATTTACGACCCCCACGGGAAGATTGTGAGTGGCCTTATTTTAAGCCGGGAACCATTTTCATATTAGCATAATTTTCATCTTTTTGTGTTTTTTTTTATCGGATATAGTACATACCCTATACATAAATTTAAATTAGAAAATCATGTCTCCAAAAATTGGTATCAAAACTATGTGTCCATTATGTTACGAAAGTATTCACCAACTTCATATTTTGTGACATATTTTTTTGGATTTAAGTTTACAACATACATAATGCTCACGCCTTGGTCCCAGAGGGTTAGGTAGAGACGATGTATCGCCACTTTGCGCAATCCAATGTTGCAAAGCAACTTTCCTTCGCCCGCTTTTCGCTCCGTGATACCCCTTGACGTGATGTGTTGCCGTCGCCTCCTCCGTATTTTTTATTATTTAAATTTATTATTACTTAGATAGAGTTAATGAAATCAATTTAATAAATTATTTTAGACTTCTGATTATTGCTGTGATTTATTGTTGTCAAATATGTGGATGAAAAATTAGGTTATGAGAAAAAAAACAAGTTGACACGGGTATATGGAATTGTATGTAACTAGCGAATCGTCCCGGTTTTGCACGAGTATATTTAGATTAAAAAAAGTTGAAATATTGTATACAGGGTGAAACAGAAAAGTCTCACCAGCCGATTATTTCGTAACTAATAAAGATATCCTAAAAAGAAGAAGAAGTACAAATTCTAATTTCCAGGAAAAAATTTCTGCAGTTAGATTTGAAATCAGAGGCTGTGGCTCTGCCAAAATGACGCAAGCCTTTCGAATGAAATTATCGACTTCCGAAATATTGATATTAAGCCTAAGTTTTAATTAAAGGTGTTGGACGTTTTTATAGAACCTGGTACCCATTTACTAATAACAATAAGTGATACGCATTTCATTGAAAAAGGTTTTATTAAGTAGAACAATAGTTACTATGGCGGTTAATCTCAGTTAGCTGTATTTACGGCGTTATGGACCTTTTATTGCTCACTACCTAGTAACAATCAATATAATCATCATCATCATCAGGTTATTTTTGTCTCCACTGCAGGAGCACAACCCTCTCTCATCTGCCGGAGACAGACGGAGGATTCGGCCTACACTCCCTGCGCTGGCCAGACGGGTTGGGGAGGCCCGATTGATGTTTTATAATGTATTCCCTTAGTCGCCTTGTACGACATCCACGGGAAGAGTTGGAGTGGTCCTATTCTACTCTACCGAAAACCACACGGCACCAATACAATAAGTAATACAATAATTGATAAATAATTGATTAGAAGTGCAATATTTTATCTATATCTCTGTAGTCGATAACTGCAGCATTCCATCTCTATGACATTATTATTCGTGAGCCAAAGATAATCGCCTATATGAATATTAAGCTTTATTTAATATACAGCGTGTAACACATAGGCTGTAACATAAAGTTCTGTAACAAAACCTTCTAAAGGTGGCTATTACTGGTATAGCCAACAGCAACTGAAATCGCTTCTGAGGCTTACAAATTGGATCAAAGTTTTCCACACGCTGTATATACGCTGGTAATCCTATGATATTTTACGTTGATTTTTACAATAAATCTACAGTTATATTATATCGTTTTATTATCGTTACTCAAATGTTAATATGTACAAGTTATCTGTTCCCAATTGGTCTGGAACCTACGTACTCTAGCATTTGAGGCGGTCTGTAAGCAGTCAAGCCTGGTGTGATCAAAATTTAAGTACCTAAACCTCATACCATGAAGTAAAATAATTTTTCGTAGCTCATAGTTTCACCTCAAAAGTGTTTTCCTTCATGATTGACACTAATTGGTTATTAAATTAGATAACAGATGATTTTAAAATGTGCAACTGTTATGTAATTTAATAACAAATTACTGTCAATCATGAAGGAAAACACTTTGAGGTGAAACTATGAGCTATTAAAAATTATTTTAAGTGATGAGGGCACAAACTAACAGACAAACAGACAAAAATTTCAAAAATGACCGAAATGTGTTCTATTACTTATCCTTAGACCCCCCAATTTTTTTTGTAAATATCTTTAATGTACAGACACGCGAAGTTTACGATTTAATTTATTAGATTTTGTGCTTTTTAGTTAGTATTTAAGTAGTAATGGTTTGGGCGTTTGTCATATCTATCACAGTTTCGTATAAAGTCCCTTTCGCAAGAAGACCCATTCGCAGAAGTCCCTTTAGCAAGATGTCCCTTTCACAAAAAAAAACCCTTTCGTAAGAGGTCACTTACGCAAGGAGACCCATTCGCAAAAAGTCCTTTTACTAAGAAAGTCCCTTTCACAAAAAAGTCACTTACGCAAAAAGTCCCTTTCGCAAATATATATCTATATATATAAAAGAAGAAACTGACTGACTGAATGAATGACTGACTGACTGACTGACTGACATATCAACGCACAGCCCAAACCGCTGAGTCTAGAGGCTTGAAATTTTGCACAACGGTTCTTTATATAGCATAGGCAAGCACTAAGAAACGGATTTTCAAAATTCATCCCCTAAGGGGGTCAAATGGGGGTTCAAAGTTTGTATGGAGAACGTCTATTAGATAAACCTATCAGTTTGAAACTTTGTAGGAATACTCTAAAACCTTAATGATTCAACACGTGTTTTAGAGTTTTTGAAAAACCATCCCCTAAGGGGCTGAAATGGAGTTCAAAAGTAGTAGTCTCCAAACCGATAGCTCTAGAAACTTCAAATTTAGCACAAAGGTTCCTTATCTATCTCTGGTATGCACTATCGAAGGCTTTTTCAAAATTCAACCCCTAAGGTGGCAAAATAGGGGTTCAAAGTATGTATGGATAAAAACTATTAGATATTCCTATCAATTCGAAACTTTGTAGGAGTACTCGAAAAACAATGATTCAACAAGTATTTTACAGATTTTGAAAAACCATCCCCTAAGAGGCTGAAATGGAGTTCGAAAGTAGTAGTTTTACAACCGATTGCTCTGAAACTTGAAATGTATAGCAAAGGTTTCTCATGTATCCCAGGTATTCACTAGGGAAGGGTTTTGCAAAATTCAACCCCTAAAGTGGTAAAATAGGGGTTTAAAATTTGTATAGAGATAAATTATAAAATGTTCCTATCAATTCGAAACTTTGTAGGAGTACTCTAAAAACTTAATGAATGAACATGTGTTTTACTGTTTTGAAAAACCATCATCTGTGGGGCTGAAATGGTGTTCGAAAGTAGTATTCTCCAAAAGTATAGATACATTTAAACTAAAAAGGATTATAAAGCTGAGGTGGCAGTGGGCGGGCCACATCTGCCGCAGACCGACGGCCGCTGAGGTAGACGAGTTCTGGAGTAGAGACCTCGGATAGGCACGTACGCAAGGGGGGGCGCCCCGCCACTAGATGGACCGACGCCCTGAGCAAGGCGGCCGGAAGCAGCAGGATTCGGAGGCGGTGGACCGGGTGTGGTGACATTTATTGGGGAAGGCCTATGTCCAGCAGTATTTGTCGCAGGGCTAATATGATGATGAACTGTATTATATGTATAAAACGATGAAATCATTAATAAGTAAACACGTCGATTAAATAATTTATGATAATGATAACGTCATCAGCTTTTTCTCCAAAACCACTAAATGAATTCGAATGTGGTTGTCACTGTTGGATAGCTTGGTTTACCGTGGGGTTTTTCAGGCTGGAAACAAACACCTTTTTTAAGCAGGCGAATCTGCGGGCAACGTTTTAATATAATTAAGTCGAAAGAGTGTTTGTGTATTTATTTATTTGTTTCTTTCACAGCTTGGCTGTTCAACTAACTGCCATAAATTTTTGATTAGTACACATAATATCATGTATTTGAACATAGGCTCATGTTTACCTCTGGAACAATGGTTATACAGGTGGAAGTGGAGTAGTTTTAGGCAGAATTTGACGTCAAAAAGAGAATAATGTATTCCAATTTTGAAAATAAATATTTTGATTTTGATGGTTTCCTCGGCAAATAAAAACTTGCTTCACGCGGGCGAAGCCGCGGGCGTTTGCTAGTTGAGTATAAATGAACGAGTATTGTATTGTCACCAGAACCAAAGGTGTGTGCAAACTTTCAGCTCAATCCGTTCTGAGGAACTGGTTTAAAATTCAGTTTCAAGATTTGGCCCAAACATACTAACATGTGAATTTAAATAAAAGCTTGTAAAACATAACATTAACCTCCGTTTATCTTGCTCCAGCACTGGAGTATTTAGGCTGTTGTTTTATATGGTAGATTCATCCGTGGACTTCTCTCTTGTCAGCCAGAACTTCTTCGTGGGCTCGCAATAAGCCCTGAGCTGGTTGGCGTCCCAAGTCACGCTGTCCATGCGCCATTCCCGTGACACATACGGCAATTGAAGCTTCGGTAGCTTGAGCTAAGGAAATCAGTATGTGGGTCAGTCACAGAGCATTTACTCTGCTAGATACTCAACTTATCGACGTCCCTTTGTGGGCGTAATGTCCACTTGGCACTTGCAAGTGCCAAAGTGTCCAAATTGCCAATATTCACAACAATTATATTTCACTTAGATCGAAGCCCGGAGTATATTAAAATCTGAGATTTGGAAATTTTGCCACTTGGGCGTTATACACTTCAAATTTGGAAAATTGTCATTTACTCACTTGGACGTTTTGACATTACGCCCACATAGATCGACGAACTGTTGTAATGCCTGTAATGGACACTGGCGATTACCAGAGTCTCGTTAACGTTGATATTTGGAGCAGTTGATGTTCTTATACCCCCTTACCACATTATCATTAGTTGATGGCCAGTTTTGATCATACTTTTTTATCACGCGCTACCACATTTTCCAACCTTTTGCAACCAGTCGATTGACATAAGCTTCTCCAGATCTTAATGTCCCCACTGTTGGGGCACAGGGTGTACGGACTATAGTCCACCACGGCTGCCACCACTGCAGTTGATGGACACTTGCGCCTTATAATTGTTTCTTTAACGTATGCATGTTGTCACCGAAAAACCTGAGATTATCACAATAAACCGTACCTAAGTAATAACTCGTTGGTACGGACCTGGATTTGAACTCATGAACGTAAGACGAGCGCACTATCTAGGGCAGTAGTCGGCAACCTTTTGAGTATGAAGAATCAAAAATTACAATTTACAAAATTTCAAACTTTTTAAAGAGCCACATTTTTTTTTCTTGCCAACAATAAATAGTAATTGCATAAATAAAGTTTTTTGATATAAAAAAACTAATCTATTTATTCATAAGAAAAATATCTATTTATTATTGTAGTGTTTTTTCACAACAAATAATATATATGGTATTATTAGATAACCAAATATTATTTCAGTAAAAAATTAAACGACGATTTTACAATTCACAAATATAACATACAGACCGGGACCAATGGAACTAAAGAGCCGCAGCTTCACATCCAAAGAGCCGCATATGGCTCGCGAGCCGCAGGTTGCCGACCCCTGATCTAGGGTACCACGACTGAATATACTTGCCGGCAAAGATGGCGCCGGTCTCTTCCCAATCGGTGCCCTGACAGAACCTTTCGAGGTCGCCGCGCTCTTCTGCAGTTGTTTCATCACCGACGTTGTATATATGTCGTTTACCAGGATCTCGCGCCTGGGGGCGGAAGGGAATAAGACTATTGAGGCTCTGGGCACTCTAGCCAGAGATCCGCTGCGGAATACGTTATATTCAAAGCGGCAGCGGATACGTCGCTCAACCATTCACACCTACGCAACACAAAATACTCACGCCGTCGACAATCCACTGCTGATTCATGTGCATCCGTACAAAGCTATAGTAATTAATACAGAGCGGACAATCTGCTGTTTCTTACGAAAAAAGAAATGGTTGCAAAATTATACGATATACTTGTTTTTATATGCTATCTTCTATATTTAAGGTACTTTCCTTTCAATTTTCTAATATTTCCTTTCCTTTCAAAAAGGTAGTCTGGAAGAAATCGCTTAAAGCGATAAGACCGCCTAAATTGTACTATTTGTAACTTTTATAACGTGTAACTGTATTTGTTTGTGCAATAAAGTGTATTGTATTGTAGTAGCATTAGTTTTTTCCGCCCTGTATGTTCCAATTTCAGCTAGTTTTGGAGGACAGACAGACAATAAAGCTTCGCTAGAAGGGTCCATCTATTTTGACGGACCGAGTTGCAGCATATATAGATTACGTAGGTACCCTGGTTCTGGAATGTCATCCACACTGACGGCAGGCGTCATTACGAGACGGGGTCGCGATCTCCGCACCTCCTCCTGCTCGGTGTCTGGTGGCGCCACCTGGGAGCGATAGGTGGTTACTAAAGTAATCTACTGATTACTGATAAAATGCATTTTATGATGACCGCAAATAGCGCATAGCTTGCCACAGACTCTATATTAACATCATCCCAGAGACTCTATATTAACATCATCCAAAACGCCTTCTTAAAAATTAAACACTCCTTAACCTAAGGGGATCATCATCATCATCAGGTTATTTTTGTCTCCACTGCAGGAGCACTACCCTCTCTCATCTGCCGGAGACAGACGGAGGATTTGGCCTACACTCCCCGCGCTGGCCAGACGGGTTGGGGAGGCCTGATTGATGTTTTATTATGTATTCCCTCAGTCGCCTTGTACGACATCCACGGGAAGAGTTGGAGTGGTCCTATTCTACTCTACCGGAAACCACACGGGGATCTTTAACTTGAATTATTTGGTAAAGAATTTGTTTAAAGAATTTTCCCATAAAAGTGCTATGAATATAATACGAGAATACAACCCAAATTAAAACAACTATCACTAATTCACCTGACCAATCGACTAAATCAGTAGCTCGCTATGTACTGTGGTTCTGGTGATATTAGGTGACCATGCCGTAATAAGCCTTAGACTGGTATAGCCACCAACAAACCCCTATAACTTTTAAACGGCGGACAAAATCTAGTTTTTTGCGACCAATTCGACTAATTTGTTCTATCTATTCAGAATTGCAATCCGCGTTGGATTTTGGCATGCAGAATAAGCCCTACCCTAGCTTGAACGATTGAGCGTATTGGCCATTGTTTTATAGCGAGGTGTAGCCTCAACCTGAGGCTGGTGAATTTAGACCCATAATAGATAAAATACTTACAAAAGTCTTCTGTACATCTCTTGGATTACGATGAAGGATCTCGTTTGGTTTCATCATCACAGTGAAGGGAATGGGGTGTTTGAAGTCGTTCATAGTCTGTAAATACCTCAAAGGCGGCCCGTAAGGTCTGCGGCATTTGACCTTCTCTTTGTACTCTGTCCTCACAAGTGGTTTGATTTCTCCATCGCGATAATCATGAAGGTTACTGGTTTGGTGGTTGAAGACCATACTGTCAAATAGTCGCTCCTGTTGGGTGGACATTTTCCTTAAAAAGCTTGATAGAATATTAATAAATTAATGTAGATATCTGCGGAAATAAGTACTATCCAAAATAAGCAATATCGAAAATTAAAATTATTCTAAATAATCAAAATAAAAAAAAATTTCAAAGATTCTGATCTCACGATTCACCAAGAAGAATGTACGAATTATTTTTGAGAACATACATTTTAATAAACCCTCTTAGGTAGGTACCTATTTTATTTTATTAAAAATAATGGTAAACTAGCACCTCTAGAACTATAGGACAAACGTCTAATAAATAAAACTAAACTTCGCGTGTCTGTTAGTTTGTGCATCACGTAAAAACTCCTGAACTAATTCTAATGCAGCTTTTAGAAAAAACATAGGGCTTAATTCGGAGTAATATTTTATTTCATCGCAATCGGCTTACTCAGTTAAAAGCTATGCGAATTTTTATTTTTTAAAAACTCACTCGAAGAAGTATATTGCTCGGCGGGATATATAGATTGGATGAGTTAGGTCTAAGGTCAACGATCTCTATGTAATATTAGATGGAGCGTTGCAAACAATCGCTGTGCCCCATGCAAGGACCCGCAACTCGGTTACATTCACAATGAAACCTGCATTAAATGTTCTGTGTAGTAACTGCACAAGTTTCATTGTGAATGTAACCGAGTTGCGGCTCCTTGCATGGGGCACAGAGATTGTTTGGAACGCTCCATCTAGTGTTACATAGAGATCGTTGTCTAAGGTGGAGACGGCAGTAGCAATTGGAGTGCGAGTCACTTGATCAACGAGGCGGTTCATCCAAAGGACGAAAACTAAGGGCCGGAGAGTAACAAAGGTTACAATTTACCATTGGAAAACTTATAGCGAAACGTAGACAACCATAGATTAAAGCTATTGAATAATACACAATAATATATTATTATATTTCATTTATTCAGGTCCCTACGTATTACCTAATATCAAAAATAAACACAAATATTACAACCGTTGCTAAACTTTAGAAATTATAAACTAACAATACATAAATCTATCTAAAATTAATGTAAGTGCGATAGTAAAGTTAATTAGCTTAATAAATGAAAGTTAAAACTAAGACTGAAATAGCTTCTCTCTGAGGTTTGCAGGTAAATTCACGTATGTTTCATTAGCTGCAGCGTTTTCCTATGTGTTACGCCAGCAGCGAGCTCTTCGCACCCTTCGCATCTGAGAAAGACCAAAGTTATTAGGTGTTGTTCAACTTCGGAGGTATGCATCTAGACATAAAACGGCGTGAGTTCTTTATGAAAGGACATAGTTATTTCTACCCCAAAATATCATTTTTGAGAAAATGGAAATTACTTCTAGTATTGCTGCCTCACAAATTGGAAGATGGAAGCCTGCTTGAAACGTCGTCCTCCTCGTCATCAGGAATACCATTCTAAACGTCATCTCATACAAACAAATGTCAAAATGTCACAGTAATACTTCGTAGTATTAATAAGTAAGTATTCTATAGTAATACAACCCACCCTGTTGCGCTCTCGAGTGCGGAGCTAGTATGGCAGACGACCGTGAACTTTAAGGAAGCCAATTTGAAATCTCACCGCGGATTCAGAGTTGCAAAGTTAAGCTTTACAGAATTTCGTCACCCTTATACAGGTAATTTGATTGTGTTCGACCAAAAAATCTAATTCATCATACGATGTACGGATTAGAGCCAGCTTCGGGTCAGGACATCACCACTCACTCATATTCCTCAAATGGTGACGCATCATTTATTCTTGCCTTATTCTGACATCATGGCGGAAAGGGAACGAGGCGCGTGCCTCATGTTCATACTACGACTTCCTTATGGTATAATTGGAGGGCGAAAATACAAGATGAGAAAAAATATAATATATATCCATATGTTTTATTCCGGCCACGATCGCGCATTGCAATTACATGGCCAAAATTTTGTTAATTGTAGAATTTAGTCTCTAAAAACTAGACTTAGTCGGTCCTTATAACGGTTTGTTGGTGGTTAGTTACGACCACGTAATATATCCAGAACCACAGTACAGAGCGAGGCACTGATTTAGTCAATTGATCACGTGAGTTAGTCGAACCTAGTCGCAAAAAATCGGATTTGGTCGGTCCTCCGTTCAAAAGTTACAGAGGATTGAAAAATCCATGTATTCAGAATTGCAATGCGCGATGGTGGCCGGAATAAAGCATATGGATTAAGTACAACGATCTCTATGTACTACTAGATGGAGCGTTCCAAACAATAGCTCTGTTCCACGCAACGAAGCCGCAACTCGGTTACATTCACAATGAAACTTATGCAATTATTACCCTTTCTTGCGTAGTAACTGCACAAGTTTCAAAGTGAATGTGAACGAGTTGCGGCTCTCGGAGCCGCAGTTGCGTAGTACAGAGCGTTGTTTGGAACGCTCCATCTGGTAGTACATAGAGATCGTTGATTAAGTATTATATTTTTTCCCATCTTGTATTTTCGCCCTCCAATTATACCATAGGAAGTTGTAGTATGAACATGAGACACGCGCCTCGAGCCAATCTCCACTCGAAGCCTAGTAGTGTCAGTCTATATATACGGGTACATATGGATGGATATTAACTTGACGGGCGGGCGGTCGAGCCAGAACTGACGGTCTGCGTCGCAGTACCCTCGGAGCTGCTTGTTGTCCCACGGCACGGACTCCATGCGCCATTCGGGCGACACGTATGGCATATTCAGCTTCGGCAGAGTTATCTGTGATAAATTAACAATATTTAAGATAATTTGCTGTGTGGTTTCCCGTAGAGTAGAATAGGAGCTCTCTAACTCTTCCCGTGGATGTCGTACAAGGCGACTAATTTTGTTGCCCGCCCTGACTATATAGGATAGGTTCTCGTACACTGATAAGTCTGAGTCGCAAGAGTAAGCTGGCGCTGTTATCCTCTTGGCAACTAAGACGAATTAATATTTCATCATCATCATCAGGTTATTTTTGTCTCCACTGCAGGAGCACAACCCTCTTTCATCTGCCGGAGACAGACGGAGGATTTGGCCTACACTCCCCGCGCTGGCCAGACGGGTTGGGGAGGCCTGATTGATGTTTTATAATGTATTCCCTTAGTCGCCTTGTACGACATCCACGGGAAGAGTTGGAGTGGTCCTATTCTACTCTACCGGGAACTACACGGCAGAATTAATATTAAATTTCTCCAAAAATCGTAATTTACACTAACAGGGTTAGAAGCTGCCATAGGCCCAGGTAAAGGCGCTCGCACACTAAAGTAGTCCGACACGGCCTCCCTCGTCCCGCGCGTCATGTCGCTCGTGTAGAAGTCCTTTATAAGTATCTTCCGTGCGCGATCTTCGACCTCATCCATACTGACTGCTGGGGTCATGACGAGACGCGGCCGAGTCCTCTGAACTTCCTTTCTTACCTCACGTGACGGTTCGAAGTCGTGTTTCGACTAAAATTAAGAGATTTTTTTAATTTATTTACTTACGTGAGTTTTGCTCTTACTACATACAATTTTTCGAACGAGAATTAGTGTATGAACGGTGCATCAGATATTTTTACTTACGCTGTTCGTGTATGATCAGACATTAGTACCTAATTTTATCATGCTTTTCCGGACGAGATAGAAGCAAAGTGGTTTTGAGGGTTTTATAGAAGTAACCGCTCATCTGGGATGCTCCTCTAATAGATGGACCGATAACCTGAAAAAGGGGGCCTGTAGCGGCTGAATAGGGATAGACAGATAGATAATTCGTTTATTCTTAAACACAGCACAAATACAATGCTACAAATAGGTCACTGATACAGAAGTACAGCAAACAAACATCACAATGAAACAGTAACAGTCTGTGTGGTGCTGTGCTGCAGAAATCTCCCTGACCAAAGACCTACTAGAGTCCCTGACTCAGCATAATGTCGCAGCCCAGCGGCGCGACGCTGATATTCTGCCAGGACCGTTACATTAGAGGATACGTGATGAGTTTTGAAGGTCACTGTACACATTTTCTATTATTACAAATACAAACCGGTCCAATACATACATACATACATAATGCTCACGCATTGGTCCCAGATGGGTATAGGCAGAGACGATTTATCGCCACTTTGCGCAATGTAACATTGCAAAGTGGCGTACCTTCGTCCGCTTTTCGCCGCGTGATACCCCTTGACGTGATAATAAATAAATAAATAAATAAATATCTCAGACATTCACACCAATTATCCAGTCCCAAACTAGGCAGAGCCTGTGGTATGGTTACTAGATAACGAATAGACATACTTAAATAAATATATAAACATCCAAGACTTGGGTACAAACATTCATATTCATCATACGAACATTTGCGCCTAGCGGGATTCGAACCCGCAACCTCCGGCGTGGCAGTCCGAGAGCTACCCGTTCCGCCACGGAGGTCGTCCTTGATGTCAAGGACTTGACGGTCCAATTTATGTTGTTAAATAAATGTTAGTGTTTATAGATTAGATTAGATTAGATTTATTTATTTAACTTTTACATCTTAAATTTTTTTAATAAAATATATTAATAATGCATAGTAATAAATATGGGAGGGAGGGCGGAAAATCGGGTGTGGTGAGGAAGGTATTTATAATATTCAGTTGTGGATATTGACATGCTGATGAGATGATATATTTATTTTATTTATATTTTATTGTACACAAATATAAGTCACACAACTAATTTAAACACAAGATGTACTAAGGCGCACTTTACTCTGTAAGAGTTTTCTTCCAGTAAACCTTTGGGTGAAAGAGAAAAGCAAAGCAGATAGGCAGACAGCAGTGCACATTATAGTGAGAAGAAGTAGTGAAAAAAAACATATATGTAAATAGCAAATAGAATAATTTAAATTATTATATAATAATTTAAATTATTAAACTATCTACATAAATATGTAATAAAATAATTATATATACACACTCGTACAATATATATATATTAGTATATACATACATACATATACACAAAGAGATCATTCGGATAGGTAATGCTCTTTTACTCTAGCCTTGAATATGCTCAACGATGCGCTCGCGCGGATAACACGTGGCAGAGAATTCCACAATCTCACTGCTTGGACTGTGAAGGAGCCGCTATACAGACTTGAAGTATGAGTTGGAATTTGAAGAAGAAGGGAAGTGATAGATCTGCAGGGCTTACCCCTAGGGACGACATAGTCAAAGTGCTCACGGAGGTAAGGAGGGGACACAGGATTGTTTAGAATGTTATAGAGATAACACCACATGAGCATCACGTCGGCGTCGAATAGGGAGTCATTTTAATGATTCCTGACATAACACCACTTACGTAAGGTTTCTGAACTTTACTAGGATCGGTGTTGACTATTTCTTTTGCCTTATGCAGCAGACCAAATGGTATCCTCTCCTGCCAGTGAGTCAGGGTGTGGACGTCTTTTAGAGGAGGTGGCTTCACCATTAGGCATATCGGTTTTTCCTTATACTTAGTTTTGGTTGAAGGTTGTATTTTGCCATCATGGTAATCGGTTCTATAGGTGGTTTCGTAATTAAAGAGCATGTATTCACTGTTTTCGGATGTCGTCATTTTGAAAAAAATGCTTTAAATAAATACGTGTAAACCGTGGCTACAAATGGTCTCTATAACGATTTCGTGACGTGTAAAATTAAAAAGAAACCTAATATGGAATTGCGAACTTCTTGGTTTGGTTTAATACAAGAGTACCTATGCGCGTGAAATTACTTTGATACCGAGGAGGTTCAACTTGCTATTTACACAGTATGTCTAATAAATAAAAACGTAAACTTCGCGTGTCTTACTGAACCGATTTAATGAACTTTTCACAGAAATGTAGGGCTTAACTCGGCTTAAGTCTTCATTTCATCGCAATCGACGTAACCAATCAAAAGTTTTGGGAATTTTTAGTTTTCCAAAACATTAGTAGGTATGCAATATAACAAACAAGTACTTTGAATTTGGATTGCGGTTAGTTGTTAGAGTTATGGGTATTTCTCCGAGTCACTAATTTTTGATGTCCGGTGACCTATTTGCATATTATCAAAACAAATAATGAGAGTAATATTTTTTTTATTAGAGCTTAACTTCTCTTTTAACTGGGACATAATTTATTTTTTGATTAATTATAATCTAAATATAGACAAATATTTTTTAAAACCCATTCTTCTGATTCATCTGGTACGTCCGTTTTACATTTTTCTCCTTAAAGGTAACAATATTTCATTTCTATAACAATAAATCCACACTGAGAGGTATTTATGTCGATAGATGCTTAGTTGTATTGATCAAAAAAAATATAAGTCATTTATTATATACGTTATTTTTTTTATAAATAAATGAATAAAAGTTGTCCGCTGCTGAATTATGATTACTGTGGTGCGAGGTTTACTCAATCGCACAGCCAAATTCTTGAAGAATTGAACAGCGGTACCCCGCGCAAGCAGTAGCCAGGCGAGCAACGAACAAGCTAGAAGACGGACGTGTGGCTGGTCAGCGTTGAATCCAGAACTACGAAAGTAATTATGTGACTCCTCTGGTCTTGGTTTAGGTAGGTTTATGATTACTCTGCTTGCTTTTTAAATTTTGATATAGTATTTCGAAATTCAAAACCGTGTTCGAGATAATGTTTTAGGTCGTGGTTATGCGTTCTAGAAAATGCACTGTTCAATTGTGTATGTATCGGTAATTATAGACAATATTTTATAATTTTCTGATACCTCTGTCTCTGATTCATCTGGCCACAATACCATATGAATCATAAATTAACGCTTTTTCTTAGTCTTACATGATAAGTTGGATAAGTTTCTTGTTAATATACGTTCTTAGTGACTTATTAAGGTCCGCATTATAATAGAGTCCGTCAATTTGCATATTACCATTCTGTAAATATAGATATTTAGTATGGTTGCTAGTCGCGTCCCATATTATTTTCTTTATAGATACGATATGTATGAATGACAACAGCAAGATATTTGTATCGCCCTTACAGATGAGCGACTCTGTGAGTTGGTGACTGCCGACATTGGGTGATAATAAAATTATTTAGGTAGTATTAGTGACTAGCATACTTTTTATGTTGTAGATAACAACAATGCCACGAGAAAAACAAAATGAGGAAAAAGGAAGGCAAAAAACCAATTGCAGAACCTCTATGGATGGAGAAAATTAGAAATAACCCGGAAGACTATGCTCTGTAGCGAGCAAAACTTAGAGAAATTTATTTGAAGAAGAAAAGGCAAGGGAAGGTCATTCTAATTCATAAATAAACACCAAAACAACAAAAAAATTGCTAGACGGAAGAGTAAGCAAAGCTCAAGGACATGGTATGCTAAGAAAAAAATTAAGGAATGTTCTATCAATATGAAGAAGAAATGTGCCATGCGTGATTAAAATATACTTAAGTGTGATTTAAAAATACTAAGGTAGAAAAATAGCTAAGAATAAGATAATTAAGAAGTGAATTGCTGTGATCTAAGGAATACCTGATTGTGTTAGAAATACCTAACTAAGATTAAGATTAGGAATATACCTTATCTAAGATGAGTAACACTCAGATGAGACTGACTTGATTATTATATTATAATATGCTTATAATTACAAAATTACAAGAATGATTATTGATTACTTACTATGTTCATTTCTTGTTTCTAAAAAATAAAGCGTTACAAATTCGAAGTAATTTTTAATTTTTTATAACTATTTCTGATTACTCTGTTAACAAATCCTGATTCCTCTGGCCACAAAAAATTAAAAGCCAAAATCTCAGGAATGGTTTACGCAAAACGAGTGCCTTAAATGAATCTATGTTTATTGGTACATATATTTTCATGGCAATATGTACTATGTACTTAAAAATGAGTTAATTTTTACGCCAGAGTAATCAGGCGAAGAATGCAATCTCGAAGAAATACCCTTATAACGTACTAGTACTAATAGTGAAACATACATACATTTTGTACTGTATACTATCAACTTAAGGTCTGTAATACAGTAGGTACTTGAAGTAATAGGAAGTATAGGGGCGTATAATAAAAAAAAAACGGATTACTTATAACAATTTATTGTGTATCTATATATTAATAATCTTCTTATCTTCTAGCCATTTTCCTGAGTTGGGCCGCTTGCTCAGTTTGCTGACATGGTACACATCTGGCAAAAAAAACATGGTTATGTAGACCAGTTATGCGTCCATAAGTCCTAGTGATATCAAGGAGCGAAACGTAGACGAATGAAAGTCGCTTTCCAACTTTGGATCGCGCAAAGTGGCGATGCATCGTCTCTGCCTACCCCTCTGGTACCAGGGCTCACGCCCTAGTGATTATGCATGTATGTATGTAAGTCACGTGACGCTTATTTAGCACGAATTTTGACCCCCTACTCCCCTAATGATATCTTGACGATGTCGACTGATGCGACTTTTGTTGATCGGAAATGTAGGATTTTTTCATGACAAATTTAAAACGCAAGGTCCTTTCAATTAAATGATTAACATTTTAATTTATAGAAATTAGAAATAAGAAAAATATCTGGAGTAAAATCCGCAATTTAAATTTTGTTTTCACCGGCATAATAGTTTTCGGTACTTGAAAATCGCACATTTTCATAATACAGGAGAAATCCTGGTTTTGGGTTACACAATTTATTTGTATGTATATACTTACGAGTATCATTATCAGCATGAAAGAGTTGGCCACTGTTGGACTCTCCCAAGGTGCGCCGCTGAACCCGATTTTCGGTTCTTCTCATCCACTCTCTGTCAGACTTACGCAGATCGTCGCCCAATCTAGCCAGGGAGCGTCCCACACTACGCTTGCCCAGTCGCGGTCTCCACTCGAGAACTCATTGACCCCAGCGGTAATCGGTTCTCCGACAGATCTGACCAGCCCACTGCCACTATATATGTTAGTTAGTATATATGAATCGTATACTTACGACTTAAAAATATCGTGTGGTTTCCAGAACTCCGTGTCTGGGTCCACAAAGCTGCGCAACTGCTTGCGGCCCCAGCGCACCGTCTCCATACGCCATTCGGGCGGGACGAGGGGAGGTTGCAGCGGAGGCAGGAATATCTGTCATTCAGAACACGTCTTGACTTTCACATAAGTAGGTACGCCTTTGGACTACGCTCGTGGTAGCCTAGGTGGTTGTATCTCACCTCATGTTCGAGGTTTCAAACCCGCGATTGAGTACGGTTTATTTATAAATACCACAGGCTTTTGGGTAAGGGAAAACATCGTGAAAAAAAAATTGGGATCGAATCGTACCCAAACCTCTCGAATCGAAGGCCTAAGTCCTAATCACTACGCTACCAACCACTGTTTTTGTAAAATCTTACCTTCCGAACTGTGTTCTTTTGATAACTATTATTAACTATTGGGTTTAAGGAGTCTACGAAGAGCCGAGGTAGCCGGGTTGGTTGTGCACTCGCCTCCCGTTCTTGAGATCGCGGGATCAAACCCCGCCCGCACTAAT
Source organism: Esperia sulphurella (assembly GCA_947086405.1). Lineage (NCBI taxonomy): Eukaryota > Metazoa > Arthropoda > Insecta > Lepidoptera > Oecophoridae > Esperia > Esperia sulphurella. The sequence continues at coordinate 16,568,468 of OX352258.1, forward strand.
TTAATTTTTCGAAACTCAAGTACGGTTTATTAATACTAGCTGTGTCCGCGGCTCCGCTCGCGTGGACTACAGAATCCGATCCCGTTCCCACTCTCGCTCCCTATGCCACTCCCACTCAGACTCTCAATCCCGATCCCGATCCCATTCCCGCTCCAACTGTAGTACAAACCAATCGCAATATGAATTTTGCATATAATGGCTTCTAGAAAAAAATACTTTATTAATATCTCAGGTTCTAAGTGGCGTATCAAGATGAAACATGCACCAGATTTTAAGTTAGACCTCCAGAAAGACAACTGTGAAGATTGCATCAAATTTTATTCAGTAGTTTTGGCGTGATGAGGTAACAAACCTACAGACAGACAGACAAAAATTCTAAAAACAATTATTTTGGCTTCTATTGGCCCGACTGAATTGGCGAGACTGAAGTAAACAAATGGCTATAACCGTTCTACCTTGATAGGATTTCTGTGGTGCATACTTTCATACTTAACATATAAATTGGACATTAGGGAAAATGGGTTTTGAACGTTTCGAGAATTGGACTTAATGTACCAACTAGACATTTGAGGAATCGGACGTTCGAGGCTAGAACCGTTACCGGATTGGCCCGCGCCGGCCGCTGCTGCAGCGGCGCTCTCGTTCTCTGCACCGGGAGCACGGCGTCCTGTGATTCGCGCGCCCACGTGCTTAAGTACGTGTCTCGCACGATGCGCCGCCGCGTCGCGAGGTCCTCTACGTCGTCGAGGCTCACCGCTGGGGTCATGGCCAGCCTGGGCCGCGTGCGGATCGCGTTCTCTTTGCCTTCATCCAACTCTTTACGCTGAATGATCAAAATACACTAGATTCCAAACCACAATAGATTGTGATTTGTGACGTGAGTCATGCAGTTTTCATTGACTCCCCCCACTCGTCTCTTTCCTACTCCCTTCTTTCCCCTGAACGTCCTTTACTCTCCCCTTCTCCACACACCTTCCCCCTGCCCTTACTCCCCTTCCGCATACTCACCCTCAACTTCCCCCTACACTTCCACTACCACCCACCTCCTCTTTTAGGTACCTGTCTCCAAAACGTAGTTCTCAATCAATTCCGTCGAGCGTTGCACACCCCTACAACATCTTTGTATACTAATGCAGTTTTATGAGAGTTGTCGAAAGCAATGAAATTCGCATAACCTTTGACTGAGTGGACCGATTACCTTCAAATGAAGACTAATTGTTACTCCAAGTTAAGCCCTATGTTTTTATGAAAACTCTATCAGAATTGTTTTAGTAATTTCTATATGATGCGTAGGTACACAAACACACCAAATTCAATCCTTCGTCCCACAATTTTTGTTGCAAATATTTCCAACGTACAGACACGCGAAGTTTAGATATTTAATTTATTACTTACTAGCTATTGCCCGCGACTTCGTACGCGTGGAAAACTTAACATCACAAACTATTATGTACTTCCCGTAGGAATGGGATGTTTTTTTCGGAATAAAAACTATCCTATGTCCTATTCCAGGACCTAAGCTATATGTGTGCCAAGTTTTATCCCGATCCGTCCAGTGGTTGTAGCGTGATTGAGTAACAAACACCCATCCATACCTACAAACTTTCGCGTTTATAATATTATATATAAATATATAATATATATACAACGATCTCTATGTACTACTAGATGGAGCGTTCCAAACAATCGCTCTTTTCCACGCAAGTAGCCACAACTCTTTCACATTCACAATGGAACTTGTGCTTGTGCTTAGTAATTATTACTAAATATTGACGCTAATAATGTCAATATTTAGAAAATAATTCAATGTTCTGAGTAGTAACTGCACAAGTTTCAAAGTGAATGTGAAAGAGTTGTGGCTACTTGCGTGGAACAGAGCGATTGTTTGGAACGCTCCATTTAGTATAAGTAGTTTCATATAGTAGGAAAGTAGGATAGGATGTAGATAACTTACATGAATTGGCTCCGGAACATGATGCGGATTTGTTCTAACTTCTTTTGTAGGAAAATAAAACAAATCAAAAGGCACAGCTTCCTTAAACTGCCTTAGGGTGAAATAATCTGTCGGTAAGTACGGTACCGTAACCGGCATCTTCACTTTCGGTTCTAGTACCGTTTCTGTCGTTCGGCTGAGTTTGGGAAACTTATAGTTAGTTTTATAAGTAGTTTCATATTCGAATAACATGGGCTCGACGCGATCCTTTCGGTATAGTCTTGGTTTGACCATTTTAAAGCAGAAGCAATAAACTTGTGAAGCACAAAATTATTCTAACACGCTTTCACGTGCCTTTATTCAAAACGCTTCCATTATTTTATCACTTCTAGTATTTTTTTGGATAACTAATAACAAGACTTGAAACAAGCATGCAACTTATCATGCATATAGACGTACATATGTGACACTGTCATTTGAATTAAAAAAATAATTAAAAATGAGATTAAGTACTGCAGGCTTTTTGGAGGTGGCAGCCAGTTGATTTCATCATCATCAGTCTGTAACAGTCCACTGCTGGACATAGGTCTCTCCCAAGACGCGCCATTAAACGCGATCCTCAGCTCTTCTCATCCAGTCACTGCTAATAATCCTACGCAGATATCGTTCCATATCCAGGTAAAGTCCCACACTACGGTTAAAGAATAATAAATATTACAATGTAAAGACGTCATTATGTCGTCCCGCAAAATGAAGCACGGCTGGCAGTACGCATCGTTACTGGGCTGCCGCCGTTCAGCTCGCGCCGCGCCGCATGCCGGTACAAAGTTACTACGCCGGCGAGAGATCGACAGTAGGCCTACAATAATTTACGCATACACACAAACGTGTACAGACAGGCTGGTGCGTCTATGTGGTAGATAATTATCGCTTGTATGGAGAGCCGAGGTCTCTACTCGAGAACTCGTTTGGCCCAACAACGGTAATCGGTTCTCCGACCGATGTAACCAGCTTGAACGCGAAATCGTTCAGAATGGGAATACCTATAGGGACTGGATTTTTTAATATAAAATAGTGGACTGTATGTTTTGGCGTACCTAGTCGGACAAAATGCTTTTCGGTACGTGTATCGAAGAATAAAATAAATGCCACCAACCTTTGATCCCGTTCTCGTACTGAATCCGTAACCTGGAGCTCCAGAGTAGCAGCTGACGACACGGATACCCGTTTCACTTTGACACAGTAGGAATATCACTCGAAATTAAAAATATGAAGAAAATGAAGAAGATCGAAATATGTCGCGTGCGCACATCAACAGTTCTAGCGAGTTGTGTCGACGGTGGGGCGACGATGACGCGCCGAGAGCACGAGTAACAGGTTGTCAAAATGCGGGTGGAATAGAAATTATTCTCCGACTTTTTGCACCTACTAACATTTTGTCCGATGACTTTTACATTCGACGATAATAATGAACACCGCCCACCGTTAAAATGTAATTTTAAGCAGAATCAATAAATACAAAAAGAGTAAATTAAATGAAAAAGTAAAATGAACTTAATGAATAAATTGTTAAATTAATATAATTTTTTTTTATGTTATTCCACACATGGTAAAGGGGATAGCCTGTGAACAGGTCTCTTTAAATGCCCGTATTGCGTTTTCAGAGTGACAGAACGGATGACGCCATCTTTGGACGGGTGAACTTCTGAAACGCGACCTAACTTCCACTGAAGTGGGGGCAAGTTGGGATCGTTAATGAGCACCAATGTATCGATGCGAATGTTCTCTATCGACTTTGTCCATTTACTTCTCTGCTGCAGTGTATGCAAATATTCGCTGTGCCAGCGTTTCCAAAAAGTTTGAATAAAGCGTTGAAGTAATTGCCATCGCGATAAACGATTTATATTAATATCAGTGAAATCACGCTCCGAAAAGGCATTAAGCGGTTCACCTATAAGAAAATGTGCCGGAGTTAACGCATCTAGATCGTTCGGGTCCGAGCTCAACGGACACAGAGGCCGCGAATTCAGCGTGCATTCGATCTGTGTCAATACAGTTGACATTTCCTCGAATGTGAGGATAGTACTACCGACAATTCGAACAAGATGCGACTTTATCGATTTTACTGCCGCCTCTGCAATACCCGTGAAGTGAGGCGCAGCAGGCGGATTAAAATGCCAAGTGATTTTGAATTTAAGTAACGAATGAGTAATAGAAGTAGTTTGAGCATCTATAAACTTGTACAACGCTTTCAATTCAGAATTAGCACCGACAAAATTTTTACCGTTGTCGCTAAAAATGTCAGAACATATGCCTCGACGACTAATAAAACGCCGTAACGCTGCCATAAATGCATCGGTAGATAAGTTTGAGACGAGCTCCACGTGTAACGCACGCGTTGCGAGACACGTGAACACGCAAATGTACGATTTTTCAACTTTAGCTTTACGAATAGTTCCCGATTTAGTCATGATTGGTCCTGCGTAATCAACAGCTACCTTGACGAAAGGTCTAACTTGCTGAACACGAGCTTGAGGTAAATCAGCCATCTTAGGCTCTAAAAGAATAGCACGGTGCCGATAGCACTTCATGCAGAGAAATATCCGTTTTTTTACAACTCGCCTTGCAGAAACAATCCAGTAACTTCTAGCAATAAACGCTAGAGTAGCTTGTAGACCAGAATGCAAGTTGGTTTGATGAAAATAATCAATTAGCAACCTAGTAAATGCACTTTCTGGGGGAAGAACTAACGGATGTTTTTTTCGAAAATCAGCATCCGAGTTCACTAACCGCCCGCCCACCCTGATGAGCCCAAGCTCATCAAGGAATGGACTCAGGCGCTGGAGCCGAGGTGAACAGGGCTTTTTATGCTCCAAATTCTGAACATCAGCTGCGAACCAGAATTTTTGAACGACACCTACCAGGCGTAACGACGTATCCCGAATTTCGGAGACTGTCAAGGGACCAAATGTTCTGGTTTTGGAACGACAGTTCCGAATGAACCGAAGACAATAAGACATCACTTTTGTCAACTTGTGAAACGATGAAAATCGATTCAAGAATGCAGGTTCTTCCTGACATTCTGTCGAATGAGAAGTAATTTTTTGGACGCGACGTTCAGGCACCTTGCTATTTTCAATGTCTATTGACGAAACCGGCCACTTGTCTTCTGGAAGTAGTAACCATGAGGGACCTGACCACCAGAGGTTATGACTCACAATTTGCGAAGGTGACAGGCCACGAGAGGCACAGTCCGCTGGATTGTCTGACGACCGAACATGTCTCCATTTCTCTGGAGAGATAATATTTTGAATCTCAACGACCCTGTTTGCGACATAAGTCGACCAGTTGTGTGGAGCGGCACGTAACCAGCATAGAACGATACTAGAGTCCGTCCAAGCGAACTCATTGCTGATCGCCACTTGAGACTCAAGCGAATGACGAACAAATGCGAACAATGACGAAAGAAGAGATGCTCCACACAACTCCAACCTCGGCACCGAAAGTTTTTTTAAAGGTGCAACTCGGGACTTTGCTGTAAATATGTGAACACTCACCTGTTGATCGGAATGAACTATTCTCAAATAAACAACAGCAGAATAAGCTGTTTCCGAACTGTCAGAAAACCCATGCAGTTGAACATGATGTGGTTTAGTTGGAATGAATCGAGGTATTTGAACTTTGGAAAGTTCCGCGAATTCTGACACGATGCGTAACCACTTCTGCCGAATACTGTCAGGGACCTCCGCATCCCAGTCAACACCAGCTAACCAAAGTTCTTGAATAAGAATCTTGGCAGCGACGATGACTGGACATAAAAAACCGACAGGATCAAAAATGCGTGCAGTTTCAGACAAAATTACACGTTTCGTTACCTTGTCGTGCAGAGGTTTGACGTTGTACGAAAAAACGTCTTTGAGTGGCTGCCAAGTCATGCCTAGGACTTTGACCGAATTATTTTCATCCAGTGAAACAGTAGACGATTCCATATCCTTTACCGAATCAGGCAAACGCTGCAGGAATTCTGGATTATTCGAACACCATTTCCTTAGTTCGAAACCACCCTTTTTGAGTAAATCAAAAAGTTGATTTTGAAGAACGACAGCGGAATCTACCGAACTTGCCCCGCTGATGACGTCATCCATGTAGGTATAACGCCGAATTACCTCAGCAGCTTCAGGGAACTCTGACTGATGATACTCAGCTAACTGCTGGAGAACGCGAATAGCGAGAAATGGGGATGAAGACAACCCATATGTCACAGTTTTTAAACGATAGACCTGCGGCATATCATTGGGGTTGGTTCGCCAGAGAATCAGTTGGTAATTTGAATGTTGGTCAGATACTAAAATTTGACGATACATCTGCCGTATGTCGGCTGTAAAAGCGACTTCGTGAAGACGAAAATTACAAATCAAATCACCTACATCTTTTTGTAGCTTGGGTCCAATAAGTTGAGTATCGTTCAACGAAACACCTTGAGTTGTCACGGCTGACGCGTCAAAGACGACTCTCAACTTAGTCGTTGAGCTTGATGGCCGAAGCACGCCATGATGAGGAATAAAATAATTATTGCCCTCAATTTCACCTGATACAAGTTCCATGTGTCCAGATTTTAAATAATCATCCATGAATTCGAAATATAATTCACGAAACTGCTCGTCACGAGCAAAACGACGCTCCATTGAAACCAAGCGTTTCAATGCAAAACAACGAGACTCTCCTAAAGAGGGTTGATCTTCCCGAAATGGAAGTGAAACGACGAATCTGCCTGACTTCAGTCTCTTGTGCGTTTGAACGAAAATTTCTTCGCACCGCTGATCGTCAGCCGATAAAACTGTTTTTTCTGAAATGGATTCGATCTCCCAGAACTTTCGAATGGATTTGTCAAGACTCTCCTCCCAAGCCGAGACGATAAAAGACGAAATTGGCATATTGTTGCGATCACGAACGAATTTATGATCGACTTTCCCAATGAGAAGCCAACCAAGCGAAGTAGAGATAGCTATGGGAGTACCAATGGGTCCACGAATAGTTTCCCCAACGAATATGTCATCATATTGATCTCCTCCTAAGAGGATTTCTACAGGTGATGGCTCATTAAAATTGGGATCCGCAAGAATTATATGATTCAAATGTGACCATGACTCCGAGTTTAGAGGTTGAGACGGTTTGTTGGAAGTGATGTGGCTTAAGACCAAGGCACGAAACTGGAGCTCTGTCCCTGACCCATGATGTGACTTAATAACACTTGTAATCATGCCTTTCGAACGAGTGGTGAGATCACCAATTCCATGAATAGGAGTACCTTGCTTTTGACGAGGCAGTCCTAAACGTGACACAAGACTGTCAGTAATAAATGAAGCTTCAGAGCCAGGATCGACGAGGGCTCGAGCGCGATGAAATTTGCCGAGGGAGTCGCGAATCATGACTACGGCAGTTGAGAGCAAAACGGTTTTATTTTGTTGAGGTACTTCCGTCGAGCACAACGAAGCGACATTAGCTGAATCATATTTCTCCGAAGGTGTCTCTTGCCTCGGTTCGACCGACTCCTTGATCTCTCTAGCATAATGCAACAATGTATTATGATGTGCAGCACTACAAATCGAGCAACGAATCTTCGAACACGCATCTATGTTATCGTGCATGGGCTTTAAACATCTAAGACATAATTTATTTTCCTTCGCGAAAACAAAGCGATCGTAAGGTTTTTTCCTTTTAAACAAATGACACGATATCAAGGAATGTGATCCTCGACTGCATAATATGCAATTGCTAATCTTAATCGAGTTACCTGAAGTGTTGCCACTAGCTATAAGTGACGAGGCAGATGAAGAACGAGACGCTGGTGCATAGGTATGGTTTGAATTTGAACGAGAGGTTGGTTTTGAGTTTTCCCATGCAATCATTTCTCGATTTAAAAATTCTCGTAGTTCATGAAATTTAGGGATGTGATTGGTAGAAATTGATTTATCGAAATCACGACGAGTATCCGAATCAATTTTTCTGTATAGCATGTAATACAGTAAAAAATCCCATTTATCAATAGGAAATCCCATGGCTTCTAACGCGCCTATATTTTCTAAAAATCCTGTAAGAATTGTTCGAAGCCCAGACGCCGACGGAACAGTGAGATTGGGTAACCTGTATAACGAATCCATATGTTGCATGGCTATCAGACGATCATTTTTATAATTGTATTCTAAAATATTCCATGCCTTCTTGTAATTACTACCTGTTATAGGCAGTCCTTTTAACAATTTACTGGCATCGCCACGAACGTACGAAATTAAATACTGATATTTCGCTACATCTGAGAGACCTTTGTTTTTATCTATAAGGGACAAAAACAAATCACTAAATGAATTCCATTGTTTGTAGTCACCAGAAAATGTAGGTACAGCAAGGCGTGGAAGCTGAACTGCAACACCTTCCGATTTTGATTCAACGGTTTGATTCTGAAGTTGTAGCGATTTCGAATGCTCATCTAATTCAAATTTAATCGATAATATCTCGCGAATTAAATCACCCCATGCTAATCGAATATCCCTGTGCCCATCCAGACACTGTGATTTTTTATCTTCAAGTTCTAACTTCTCAATCGCAGTCTGAACGTTTTCAAATTGGTCTTCTAAACGGTTTAGACTGTGGCACGAAACCATAAATTTACGATAGGCATCGTGGTTAGTACTTGCTTCCATGCCGAGCTGAACTATTATATCTAGCTCCCTTTCTAAGCAATTCCTTCTATGAACTAATGCTATAAACTCAACATTTGATTCAGTCATTGTAAAATCAAAAATAAACGAAAAAAATTAGCAACTTTGCTTTTGCACTACTGTGCACCTTGCAGGTACGAAAATATTATACTAACACTTCCCGAAATAAAACGAAATTTCGATTTGAAATAATAAAATAAATCGTAGTCGGATCGTAGTCGTGAGGTGTAAAAAGGATATTTCGATGAACAATAGAACGCACGGTATCTATCCGAAATAACAAAAACGAGTAATCAAATTATATTAAACGAACGAATATATGTGTACAAATTAAAATGAAATAGTCACAACAGTAATCAACCGAATATTGACACTAGTTTTGAACAATTTTCAATTATTTTAGGTATGAGTACGAATAGAATCCCTCCACGAATTTGAAGTTATTCACTGATATTAATATTACGAATACGAATGTTGCAAATTAGTTAATATTATGCAATGTACGCAGCAGAAAATAATGTTATGAACGAAACGAACGAATTAGGAACCTACCTACGAATAAAGAATTGTCAATTTGAAATGGTTTGAACGAAAAATTAATGGTAATTGAGTGGTGGAAGAAATGGCTATTTACTTTATAATGGGAATTAGAAAACGAATACGATGTATCGGGCGAGATGGACCAAAATGAACGCGAAATCGTTCAGAATGGGAATACCTATAGGGACTGGATTTTTTAATATAAAATAGTGGACTGTATGTTTTGGCGTACCTAGTCGGACAAAATGCTTTTCGGTACGTGTATCGAAGAATAAAATAAATGCCACCAACCTTTGATCCCGTTCTCGTACTGAATCCGTAACCTGGAGCTCCAGAGTAGCAGCTGACGACACGGATACCCGTTTCACTTTGACACAGTAGGAATATCACTCGAAATTAAAAATATGAAGAAAATGAAGAAGATCGAAATATGTCGCGTGCGCACATCAACAGTTCTAGCGAGTTGTGTCGACGGTGGGGCGACGATGACGCGCCGAGAGCACGAGTAACAGGTTGTCAAAATGCGGGTGGAATAGAAATTATTCTCCGACTTTTTGCACCTACTAACATTTTGTCCGATGACTTTTACATTCGACGATAATAATGAACACAGCTTACTGCCCCTTCAACGCACTAACTTGTTGAGCTATGTCAAAGACTTTAGTTCTCTGGCAGATCAGCTTAAGACTTAATAAGTCAGCCTGCAGTACGTTGTATAAAGCCTTGGCCGCGGCTTGCCCGTCACCGCATCAGTGTGGGGTGGCTTTATATTAAACTCTTACATCGCAAATAAGAAATAATAAATACAATAGGTAGTTTTGTTAATTTTCTGTAATCAGCTATTTATTTGTAAGGTTTACTGTATAGGCAAATGGATTTGTTTTATGTATGACGAAGATGACCTCTCATTTTATATCATTTGTATGATAGTGTAGTTCAACATTACTGGTCGATGCAAAAACTTGACAGAGTGACAGAAACGTTTTAAAGCTCATTTGCCCCTAGCGGGATTAGAACCCGCAACCTCTGGCATGGCAGTCCGAGAGCTACCCGTTCCGCCACGGAGGTCGTAATAAATATCATTACTTCTTGCACAATATTAAAACATAAAAAATATAAATAATTAAATGATAATCTTTTAATTCATGATAAATATGAAGAATGTCAACTTTAAAAAATCATTAATTCTGTGATCCAACGGGCGGAACCGCCGTTGGCACGCTAATTTTATGTATATAAATATTTTCAATGCATAACCAGATTAATAGATTTCTTTTTGTATTTAGTAATACATAATAATGTGTAATGTTAAGTTGTCCACGCTAACGAAGTCGCGGGCAACAGCTAGTTTGTAATAAAACGAGTTTCATTTACAATTTCAAAATTTATTTAAAATTCACCAAACAATTTATACACCAAGTTTGTAACATTAAAAACCAATGATAATATGTATACACAATACAATAGGTTACACAAAAAATAAATATATTTTATCACAAAACAGGTAAAAGTTGTAAATAATGGAATTTTAGGTAAGATTAGAAAACGAAAAATATATGGAGAGGATTAACATTTTACACTCAATAAAATAAATAAAAAATCATCGAAATTGTTGGAGATAATCTATTTAAATATAAAGTCTATTTTACATCCACGGAGCACAGGGGAAGACTGCCCAGCATTGGACATCAACATGATGATCGACTCAGTGGTGAAGACTTTGGAATCAGCTCAGGGAAGCCTCGTTGGCCTAGTGGTTTGACAGGATCGCCAGCCGTCGTGGATACGATTCCCACTGGGGTCAAACAACTTTGTACAAACTGGTCCTAGTCTCGATGTTATATTTGTGAATTGTCCCATCATTGTTTAATTACCATAGCACAGGAGAAAATCCTAGTTCGGGATAGACAGGTGTATGTATACATGTAAAAAAGATTTTTAAAAGGGGTGCAAGGGGAAAATGATGGAAGTTCTAAAACAGTAAGGTTCATATTAAAATAACGGAGATCTTGAGAGTGTATTTAAAATTCATTGATTTTGGACTTTGCGGCTATATTAATTAAACTCTATGGATTTCATGACATTCGTCGATATTCCTCTGTACCCTTTAGTTGTAAAGGGCTTGCCGATCGAGTTAACTTTTTTGTTATTATAACCATAATTAGATTTTTTCAATTTCCATATTTATTTCATGATAATAGAACTCTTTTTCCCATAAGCACTGTCGACAAAAGTAACCAACCATTTTAAGGAACACATGCGTGAATGAAGTACATGATTAAAAATTATCAGTCACGAGTTGTGATGACGCTTTTAAAAATTTATCACCTGATCATCATCTTTTGAACTAATTCCCAAACCACCAGGGCAACTAGTTAGTTATTTTGAAGTGCAATGGATGTAAGTCTCAACTGTGATACAACTTCATCACAAGTGATAACGTGAATGAAGTATTCTTGAATTAGAAACTTGACAAATTACTAGAGAATGCTACGACAGTGACAGATCCTTCAAAATCTCTAATATATATATCAAAGTGTTTTACCCAATTTTTATACATAACTAGACCCTGATATATCCTCCCTTTATCCCCAAAAGCCTTATGTTATATTAATATGGAGTCCCCCCTAAACCGTAGTGCATAGAGATTTCAGTAATGCCTAGAACAAGATTGCATCGATCCTGTTTTGAAGTTCATGTTAAGTTAAAGTAGACTTGTAACATTATAGTGGTCGCTCTCAATACTAAATGTCGCCAAATAAAACTTCTCAACTCACACTGGTGTTACTAAATTATAGTTACTTTAGTGGAGTGAAGTTATTGGAAATTCCAATCGTACTTGTCTTACTAAATTATCTTGACTTTAGGAAATATACTAGAATATGGGCATTTTTCTCACAAACAATATCGGTGGAGTGAAGTTATTGGAAATTCCAATCGTACTTGTCTTACTAAATTATCTTGACTTTGGGAAATATACTAGAATATGGGCATTTTTCTCACAAACAATATCGGTGGAGTGAAGTTATTGGAAATTCCAATCGTACTTGTCTTACTAAATTATCTTGACTTTGGGAAATATACTAGAATATGGGCATTTTGTCACAAACAATGTCAGTGGAGTTATTTTTGATAGATGTTATTGTGAAAAGTTAATATTCGAGTGAGTTCATTAATTTTTCCTGTCGTTATTTGGCCACACTGTTTTACAAAATCAATTGTCTTCTAAACTACCATTCCAAGTATCTGATCATTTAAGACAATATTTAACGTTTAGTAGACCAACTTCCAGAGTAAAATTTTTAACATTTAGCAATCTTAAATTTGTCACAAATGATTAGATAGTTTTATAGGTAGATTAGAAGGCACACCAAATTTTGGCAAAATAAATTTAGAGAAAAATAAAAATAAACAATTTCTTCGACTACTGGTGCCCGATTTATCAACCCGTAAGCGCCCACCATACACCACGCCCAGCTATTTTAACACAATACACACCAACAACTCTATGCCTAGCCTACGTCCTGCAGTGGACGTCTAAGCTCTAATATGATGACAGAGCAATATTACTAGAATCAAAATATCTTAAATTCAGCAAACAAAACAAGCCTGCTTCCTTTCACACCTTGTTTAAACCTGTTTTTAAGAAAATAGGACTTTGACCAAAAATCATTCGACATAGACGAGAGCGACCAACAAAAACGTATCCTTAGTTTAACACGAGATCAAATTAATAGTTACTACTTACGTAAATACAAAAATATTAAGTGTTTCTCTCTTAATTACTTGTATTCTATAAAATATTTGGATCACAAAGGTGCAGTTTGTCTACCAAGGGCCCCACCATTTTATTTACAGCAAAAACGGACGCAAATCCAACAAAATTCTTTAATTCTGCGTTTTATTAGTTATCGCTTGAACTTTCCGACGAGAACTTATGAAACACTTTTCTATGGCAAAAACTCGAATTAATAAACTACAATAAAAAAATTATGCAGAACTGATGACTAATCTGGTAATGTTGACTGGAGAAAAACCCTAAGTGGGATAAGTCCGCCTTTGTACACAATTTTATTCTCATTCATTATACATACATAATCTGCACAATATACAAATTCACAATATTTATGAGACAATATAATATATATATAATAGATTTCATTGGATTTGTCGACGACTGTAAACAACATTTATTTACAACGACCCCACAACACACTTAGCTACATTAAAACAAAATTACTAATACATTCAAAAGGAAAACCGTTTCAGGTACACTGTTTCGGTATAACTTTAAAATGGAAATTATACCGGTCTCACAAAATATCTCTACTGATCCGTAGCAGAGACATTCAAGATCGCAAAGTATTTTTGCTTCAAGTCTTTTAGAGCAAACGTGTTTTTTTTCTCACTCTTGATACAAATTAAAACCGTGTTTGTAAGTGGGTCCAGCTGTGGACCCAGAATGCATCTGTAACGGGTCGCTACAAGTGTTTTATTATACCGTTTAATATGGAAGTACAAAAAGAAAATTATTAAACTTCATAGAGCGTTATTTTTGGCTCACAAATGAAAATGTCATAGAGATGGAATGGTCAAATTATTGACTTCCGAGATCGATATTAATGCAATCTAAATTTTAATTGGTTATTGCATTTATTGGTAAATGACAACGATCTCTACGTACTACTAGATGGAGCGTTCCAAACAATCGCTCTGTTCCACGCAACTGCGGCTCCGGGAGCCGCAACTCGTTCACGTTCACTTTGAAACTTGTGCAGTTACTATGCAGAAGATTTAAATATTACTAAATATGTACGCTACGGGTAAATAGCGTCAATATGGTCTGTAGTAGTAGTACATTGAGATCGTTGGAAATGATCACAGGCTTCACTGAAATACACTTATAATTTGATTTTGGTTGGCAGTTCTGCAATCAGCCAAAGATAACAACGCCCTATGGTAATAATGAATACAAAGCCTAAAATGTACTAAGAAAGGAAATGTATTAAAAACTATGTTATTTTTATTCAACACGGATTTGTAAAAGTAAATGGAAGAAATCATAAAACTTTTAAATCTATACAAAAGCTCTTCTTTAATTATTAATTTAAGCGAATTACTCACGGGAACAGTTGTACACACCCACGACTTCACAATTTAATAACCTACAACTCATATTTAATTATTTTTTTCTCTAATTGGCTGGCGACGAATTTGGTCGGAATTAAACCAATCTTAAAAAATTCAAGTTAGTATATCGCCTAAAAAAATATAAATCTTACAATATCACGTGAGTTCAGTTATCAAATAGCTATTTTGATTTTCACAGTATATCTTAATTAATGAAAATTAGACTAAACTTTTCAATATTAAGAAAAGAATACTCCATTTTGCGATAAGTTAGTGTCTATGCTTAGCAAAGACAATTTTAATGTGATAATTTTATACAAATATAATTTCATTAAAGGACGCAAATTGACATTTTAAAACTTAATACTAAAACAAAGACGTGATTTAACTCTAATATAATAATAAATATTAATTTAAAAATAAATAGTGCCTTTAAGAAATTGATTTCGTAACTAAGTATGCCAAAAAAGTCTGATTTAAAAATACTTTCTGAGTTAATACTTAAAAGACGATTATAATTTTGTGACATATATACATAAGGAAGTACGCAATGGAGATATGCTTTATAAAAACATGTATGTACAATCGTGGCCTATTAAAAGATATTAATAAACATAATTTAGGAAGAAGTATATATCGCTCATTTACGACATCTACTCAATATAATGTCCGTGAGATATCATGTTCTTGTTTAGTAAATAGCGATATACGATATCGTTTTTTTTTAATATAATGTGTTTCGTTTCCTAGCAAAAACAACTCAGTACAGAAGTTAAGCCCGGAACAGACCAGATGCGTGCGCGTGCCATTTGTAGGACGTGCCCGTTCCAGCTCAGTTTATAATCTATGAAACGGTCACTGCTGCCACGCACTGCGCACGGAACCCAATCTGTGTGACGTCTTTTATACAGTTTCATCTCCATCCCTACATATTATAGTCGGCTCCGTAGCCCAGTTGGTAGTGCCCCTGACTGCAGTGCTCGGAGTCCCGGGTTCGACTCCCGGCTGGGGCAAGCATTTATCTGACTGTTAAATGCTTGTTCTTGGGTCTTGGATGTTTGTAATTGTTTTTTTTATGTGTCCATGCCACCTAGTGTGGGGGTGTGTAGCGTTTATTTGTTTATTATAAAACGACTGTCCGTTGGTGAACATATAACTTGATTTACATGTTTGTTTTATTCATAGATATGTTCTCTTGCGAGGTTTTAGTATATATTTTATTACGTTAGGTAATAACACGGATTAAGAATAGTTAAATTAGTATATATATTTTAATTCTTTTCTTAACTGTATCTATTGTTCCTACTGGTCCTATTGTTCGTGAATTGTGTGATGCCATTTATATGTGAAGACTTGTTACCAGCATATGTATATTTTAGGTTATTATTTATATTTGTCATTAGTCTGTAAGTCTTCCTAAAAGTAAATAAATAAAATAAAATAAAGAAGTAACGATAAGGAATAAGAAGTTATTCTGTAGTGTAAGCAAGAGGAGCGGGCATAAACTGTGCTGGAACGTGCACGTTCTGCAAATAGCACGCGCTTGCATCCGATGTGTTCCGGCCTTTATAGATATTAATTGTGTTTTAGCGAACGTACGACACGATTTTTGATTTTTTTTTATAAATGTAATATTTTATTATAATAATCTTATAAATAAGCCAGCAATGCGCACAAACGATTCTCAAAAAAGTCAGCAAAGTGCAGTACACAATGAAGGTTCCGTCATTTTATTATTACGTTTTCCTGGAATATCTCATAAAACAATTATTATCCTGAAATTTCCATAATTGCCGAATTTTAGCTCAATACGTTTAATATTTTATGACGGTACCCTAAAAAACTAGCACCATCGTCGCACCTCCAATTAAACATGCTAATCACTTTTAAAAACAATAGAAATAAAACAAATGCAATAACAGCAGTAAAAGGCAATGTATAAACACTAAAACAGCCGAGGCGCAGTACGAGCTTCTACTCTTACCATAGACAATACATTTTCGTCAATCTGGCACCTTAATCTCTGCCCATATTGGACAGAAAGGAGACGCGGGCCCTCCCCAGGACCACCCTCGGGGTATGGCCAGATGACTCAACCCTGACTTGATAGCACCCGTATATCCATTGAAGTTGCTCTTGTTGATACTTCCAGGGCAAAGTACAGTGCTTTTACCAATGGCGTTGGCGTCGACAGTTGTAACAATATCTTCTTCCAGCAGAGATTGGCAGGTTTTCAATGCTGAAAATAAAGAAAAGATTTGGTGAATTAAAGGATATAATAATCTAATAAATAAAATCGTAAACTTCGCGTGTCTGTACATTGAAGTAATTTGCAAAAAAAAATAATTGGGGGTCTAAGGATAAGCAACAGAACACATTTCGATCATTTTTAAAAATTTTGTCTGTTTGTCTGTTTATCTGTTTGTCTGTGAGTTTGTTGATTTGTTGTTTGTTGGTTTGTCTGTGTTTGAACGGATTTTGATGGACTTTTCACAAAAACATGGTGCTTAACTTAATTTAACATTTAGTCTTTATTTCATCGCAATCGGCTAACTCAATCAAAAGTTATAGACATTTTTAGTTTTCAAATACATTAGTTAGGTAAGGTTATTATGCAATATATTGCTTAAAGTAGTATTTCCGTACCTACTATTCAGATTGCGATGAGTTTGGATTACATTTGGAGTTGCGAGTAGGAATTGGAGTGGGAGTGGGAGTGGGAGTGGGCGTGGGCGTGGGCGTGGGCGTGGGCGTGGGGGGTGGGATTGAGGGCGGAAGCGTAAGCGGGAGGGGAGCGGGAGCAAACCGGAGCTGGACCGGAGCGGGAGCGGGAGCGTGCATGGTACCAGTGTAATATGAGTGTTTAAAAATTCGCATAACTTTTGACTGAGTTACCCGATTACAATGAATTTGTGGTATACGTATGCAACAAAGTAATGTTGGTCGGAATTTGGACTGCGATGGATTAGTTACGAGGACTACATTTGGCGAGCTGAGGAGAGGGTTGAGAGGAGGGTTGAGGGGAGTGTTGAGGGGAGTGTTGAGGGAAGGGTTGAGAGGAGTGTTGAAAGGAGGGTTGAGGGGAGAGTTGAGGATCTGGATCTGGACCTGGAACTGGAATAGACCTGGGCCTGGGCCTGGACCTGGACGTGGACGTGTACGTGGACGTGGACGTGGACCTGTACTTGGAACTGGAACTGGACCGGACCTGGATTTGGTCCTGGCCCTGGCCCTGGACCTGAGCTGGACCTGGACCTGGACCTGGATTTGAAGTCTGAATGGAAGTGGGATAGGGAGCGGAAGTGGGAATGGGAGCGGATCCTGTAGTCCACGCGAGCGGAGCCGCGGGCACAGCTAGTATAATATAATAATTGGGGGTGAAGGATAAGTAATAAAACACATTAAAATCATTTCCTGTCTCTGCTTACCCCTCTAGGACCAAGGCGTGAGCATTATGTATGTATGTATGTATGTATGTATGTATGTATGTATGTATGTATGTATGTATGTATGTATGTATGTATGTATGTATGTATGTATGTATGTATGTATGTATGTATGTATGTATGTATGTATGTATGTCTGTATGTATGTATGTATGTATGTATGCATGAATGTACGTAAAATCATTTTTGGAATTTTTGTCTTTGTTTTTTGCAGGCATGACGTAAGAAGTTTCAGATAAACGTGGGGTTTTATTCAGAGTAACATTTAGTCTTTATTTCATCGCAATCGGCTTACTCAATCAAAAGTTATGCGAATTTATAGTTATCAAAAACTCACACTAAGTATAATGCTCGGCGGAATTCAGATTGCTATAAGATAGGACTACGGTGGCGATGGTAGTTGGAGTGGGTGAGTGCGGGGGCGGGAGAAGAAACGGGATCAGGAGGAAAGAAAAGGACATTTTATTATTTAAAAAAAAAAAATTGTCCACACAGTGGAGCTGCGGGCTTAGCTAGTCGATAGTAAAAAACGATCGATGAATTCGTTAAACAAAAGAAAATGATCTTAAGCCTAGCCTAATTTTGTTAATTAGTTAATTAACATTAAAGAGTAACCACGTGCCGTGTGGTTTCCGGTAGAGTAGAATAGGACCACTCCAACTCTTCCCGTGGATGTCGTACAAGGCGACTAAGGGAATACATTATAAAACATCAATCAGGCCTCTCCAACCCGTCTTGCCAGCGCGGGGAGTGTAGGCCAAATCCTCCCGTCTGTCTCCGGCAGATGAGAGAGGGTTGTGCTCCTGCAGTGGAGACAAAAATAACCTGATGATGATGAAAGAGTAACCATAAAGCTAAAATAATTATTAAGTTTTGATTATTCATGCCGTGTGGTTCCGGCTTAGAATAGGGTCACCCCAATCTTCCCGTCTTCCCGGTGTCTTCGAGGTGATCAAGGTATTGAATTATTAAGATCATTACTGCGATCACCAATCCGCCTGCCAAGCCTGGTTATTGCGGAAAATCCCCCAACGGACACCCCACCAAAAGTGGCATTCTATTGGGGAGGCTTATGTTCAGCAGTGGACGTACCCCGTCTGATGATTATTTATAATCTCGGATGAAATTAGATAAGTTCCTGCGACACGATTTACAGCTGTCTAATAAAGATTATTGTAACATTAGCCGAGATAGCGAACAGGACTGGCGATAACTTGATAAGATTCTCGTAACATTGTACAATGACCGATATATTCAGGGTTATTTCTAGTTAAGCACAAATCAGAAATCATTTTGCTCGGCAGTATCTATACCTATGTTGGACATAAGCCTTCCCAGGTGCGGGAGTATACTGACCTGCATATCGACATATCTAAATAATAAAATATATTAATACTACTTCGTCCGCGTGGACAACTTAACGTCACAAATTATTATGTATTTCCTACTTACTTGATATTTTGGACAATTCAAACAATATCTTTATAAATTGTAGCCTATGTGTTATTCTGATGTATAAGCTATATTATTGTAAGGTTTCATTAAAATCCATTCCGTAGTTTTTACGTGAAAGAGTAACAAACATCCATCCACACTTACAAACTTTCGCGTTTATAATATTAGTAGGATTATACAATGTAATATATACATTGTTACTGCCGGTTATCGGTCGCTCTCTCATTGTAGAATCAATTAAGTAGACAACCTCGGTCTTTTGGGGTTTCTACGGCAACACCAAGTTAATATATTGCAAGCGCTTACTTCAATAACTGCTTTGATTTTGCTGGTGGATTAACACTGTAATCAAATTATGTATAACTAAATAAATACAAATACAAGAAGATCGCTTAGTGCAAAGGTTCGTAATGAACAGTTCCGTCAAAGAACGAAGGTGACCGACATAGCCGAAAGGATTAGCAAGCTGAAGTGGCAGTGGGCGGGCCACATCTGTCGCAGAACCGACGGCCAAGCAAGGCGATGTTTAGTTGATTATCTATGAAATTTCTGCCGTGTGGTTTCCGGTAGAGTAGAATAGGACCACTCCAGCTCTTCCCGTGGATGTCGCACAAGGCGACTAAGGGAATACATTATAAAACATCAATCAGGCCTCCCCAACCCGTCTGGCCAGCGCGGGGAGTGTAGGCCAAATCCTCTGTCTGTCTCCGGCAGATGAGAGAGGGTTGTGCTCCTGCAGTGGAGACAAAAATAACCTGATGATGAACCCTGGTTAATGGTTCATCATAAGGTGATGATAAGGTGTTTAAACAGTAATCTTAATAACATAACACAGCAAGAACTCCGAACTGCGACATTAAGAGCAAAGATCTAACATCTGAAACAATTTATTTTAATTGTATACAGATAACAAATTAATTATGAATCCATTACGATTAACATTATCATATCACATGGCGACCGCAGCTGTTATAAGTACGTTGTTGCATAAGTTTTGAATAAAAGAAATGATAACAGCCGATTTATCTCTGCGTTTACTCGCTGATGAGAGATGAGAGATACTACGCAATGGGTGCCACAAGAAACTCGTGGCTGACTAAAACGGAGGTGGAAGACCTTCTGCAAGATTGGCCACAGGAGGCTCTCGACCAGGATGGGTGGAAGAAGCGAGGATCACGTGGTATTTGCCCAACAGTATATAGATTATCAGGGTAGTCAACAGACAATGAGCTTTATTACCAACAGTCTAGTACCTGATTCCTTAACAAGAGCGTGGAGGTAAACAGTTCACTAGTGGGCTGATACATACACCTCAATTGCAGAAATTAGCTAAACCGATCAGCTCTTGCCGTGTGGTTTCCGGTAGAGTAGAATAGGACCACTCCAACTCTTCCCGTGGATGTCGTACAAGGCGACTAAGGGAATACATTATAAAACATCAATCAGGCCTCCCCAACCCGTCTGGCCAGCGCGGGAGTGTAAGCCAAATCCTCCGTCTGTCTCCGGCAGATGAGAGAGGGTTGTGCTCCTGCAGTGGAGACTAAATAACCTGATGATGATGATCAGATCTGGTCCTACATGTCTTAGGACTGAACAGAAAAGCATTGATATTCAGATAGGGCCCGTTTTGCAAATGTTTAAATGTGTATTGAAACGTGAAGAATATTACGCAGGTTTGGTCACGAAAGTCTTCCTTCACTGAAAGACCTGGTCGTACCACATGCAGTGATGTTGCAATGAGTATCTTATACAATTGACCTCAATGGCCTAGCAGCTTGGTCATTGGACTCGAGCGCCTAGAAGTTGTGGGTTCGATTCCCACCGGGGTCCGACAAATTTGTATAATTGGTTCATGTTGGTCCCGGTCTGGATGTCATATGTGTGAATTGTCCAATCGTTCTTTAATTCCCATAGTGCAGCAGAAAAACCTAGTTTGGGATTAGACAAGCATACACATACGTAATATTTATACGTAAGAGCTTTGTCCGCGAAGTGGGGCCACGGCTGAGGGAGCGAGGCGGCGACCCGCGCGCCTGTATTTCCTCGCGCAGCACATGTCCCTCGCCATTCAGCGGGGAAATGCTGCGAGTGTCATGGGGACGTTTGGGCGGGAGTCGGTACGAGGGGGGTTTGACTAATATTGTAAAAAATATTATTTTTATTGACGTTTAATTTTATAATTTATTTTGACATCAATTCTATTAATACCATCTTTAATGTTAACTTAGTTAGGTAGTTATTTCCATGATTAAATTTGAGTCTCAGTTTATATACTTGTCTAATATTCATTATTATTATTTACTTAACTACTTTTGGAAATACAAAAACAATTTTTTGAGTCTCCAACAAGCAATAGAGTCCTACCACCGATTTATTATATGAAAATTATAACGCAAATGGAGTTATATGTACCTATTTTTTTATTTAATTGGCTGTCGTGTCCTGTATAATATTAATGACATATATTATGAACGCATAAGGAAAACTTTAAAGCAGGGCTAAATATAAACGGTAATACTTTTCACTGTGGTTTGCCTCGTAAACAACGTATTTATACACGCTACGTTCAACTGCCTTACAATTTTTTTTATTGCGCTTAAATTTGACTAATTCAGGTAAACCATCGACTAAATCTGTAGTTCGCTATGTGCTGCTATTCCGGAGATTTAGATGGCCGTTTCAGAATAAGGCGTATTCTGGCGTGGCCACTTTCAATCCCCGGTAACTTTTAAACGGAAGACCGACCAAATCTGATATTGAGCAACTAGGTTCGACTAATTCACGTGATTAATCGACTAAATCAAGTCGCTATGTTCTGTAGTTCCGGAGATATTAAGTGGCCATGCCAGAATAAGCCTTATTTCGGCATGGCCACCGACATACGCCTACAACTTTTCAACGGCGGACTGATTAGTCTAGGCTGAGTCATTTTGGGTATCTATTCAGAATTGCAGTCCGCGATGGTTACATTCCAGAATAAGGCACGTATGTCGCTTTTATAATTGTTGTATAGGTATAGATAGATGCCGCGCGTGGCTGCGTCCCGCGCTCCTCGTTGCCGACGTGCAGTCGAATAAACCTGCTTATACGCATCGGATGTGTTCTTAACAATAATTTTGGTACTAAACGCATTATACCAGTCCTTTCAGTTACTCTAAGGTTGACTGGAAGAGATCCCTAAGTGGGATAAGTCCACCTTTGTACACAATTTTATTATTTTGTTTTTGTTGTTAATTTTGGTACAATAAAGCGTAAATACATACATACATACATACATACATATATTTCATTCCAGATTAATAGTCCTATGAAAACAAACGCATTTGCGTCTCGAAAACAAAATACACAATAGATGGTGTTCCTAAGTGGACTGCAAAGTTTACATGGTAATACAAACCTGTTTTTGCTGCTGGTGACCCTTTCATGTATATGTTACCGAGACGTAAATAGCGTTGGTTTTCATAGGACTATGAATCTGGAATGAAATATACATACATACATACATACATACATACATACATACATACATACATACATACATACATACATACATACATACATACATACATACATACATACATACATACATACATACATACATACATACATACATACATACATACATACATACATACATACATACATACATACATACATACATACATACATACATACATACATACATACATACATACATACATTCATACATACAAATCAAACTGATGGTTCTCGAGGTATGCACAGAGGTTGCGTACTATTAATATACAGGATGTTTGGCAGACGGATTTCCAAACGAAAAAGGTGGATATTACAGCTGTGTTAGTATGAAAATAGTAACAAGTGGGGCCATTTGCAAGATATAAATAATAAATAAATAAATATCTCAAACATTCACACCAATTATCCAGTCCCAAACTAGGCAGAGCCTGTGCTATGGTTACTAGATAACGGATACACACACTTAAATAAATATATAAACATCCAAGACTTGGGTACAAACATTCATATTCATCATACGAACATTTGCCCCTAGCGGGATTCGAACCCGCAACCTCCGGCGTGGCAGTCCGAGAGCTACCCGTTCCGCCACGGAGGTCGATATGTGCCCTCTATTATAGGAGAAGATTTTATACGCGCAAGAAGAAAACAAAGTCTTTTTATATTCTCACTGCATGCTTGTCTCACAAACCCGTTTACTTCTATTGATATAGTAAAAGCACTCACATTGCACATTGTCCCATCTGAGGAAGTCCCCCATGAACGCCATCTGCAATTTGGTGGACGATCCCAGTTCGGCCACCGCCTTCAAACTATCGCTGTCCTCTTCACTAAGCCAGTCTTTGCAATGGACGTTGACAAGGATGATCGGCCTGCCGCAAAGTAGGAACGCTGGAATTAAAAAAATATTTTTGAAATACCAGTAGTTTTTGAGTTTATCCGTTACAAACATACACATCTTTCCTCTTTATAATATTAGTGTAGATAGTGTAGATGTAGATTTATTACTTTTTTTTTACAACTTTATAGCTGGGTAATTGAAATCAAATATAAATTACATCTTTGCACTCATACACATGACATACATCGTACTTAATCATTCTGTTGAGATAATAATCTATTATATATATAAAAGGAGAGTGTGTGTATGTATGTCCAGGATTTTCTCCATAACCACCCACTTATGGTTGCAATGGTAGATAGCCCTTGGTCTGCACTTGCAAGTAAGGGAGTTTGGTTACGGTGGGTAGTACTACCATGGATATAGGTGGTAGAATAGGACTACGGTGGTGGTGGCAGTGGCAGCTGGAATGGGGTTGGGGGGAGGGGGTGGTGGGGTGCTGGAGCGGGAGGAAAGGGGATTAACACTAAGCAAATTTCAACTTTATAAAAAAGAAACAATAATTCTGTCGTCCACGCGAGCGGAGCCGCGGGCACAGCTAGTAACAAAAAAATAACAGCGGTGCGTTTCTACAGTGTACAGCAACTTTTACAACTACAGTTTTAAAATTAATTATTTATGACGAAAGCCACAAAAAATTCTTTAGTTTAATTATTATCATATTCTTTGGGCAAATACATTGACAGCCCTCTAAGCACAATTAATAAACTAAATCTGTGAAGTCACTTGACCTGGTGCTGACAGAATACCAGCACTGGAGTTCGCGTAGCGTGCTGCAGCATTATGCTGAGTCAGCGCCATTTTATTGCTGCGACACACAGGTACCTTGATTATTTTTAAATTGTAATTTATTAATTCTGTTCTGTTTATTTCTCATGTATGTGTGTGTCGTAGCTATGAATAAATGACCTATTCTATTCTATTCAAAGCCGCAGAAACTGCTGGATTACTTTTAATATGCGAATTCTAAAAACAGCAAACCACTTCAGACTACACTTATCAGTTATTGTCGGTAGTCGTATATACGTTTGTTATCGCCGGCTGGAGTGCCCAGTGGTTACATAAACCAATTTTAATCCCATTGTTTTCTTCATCAAAACACATTGTAGCGGACGACTTGAATACTAACCGCTAGGGCTCGGAACCGGTTTTGATATATAACCGCTATTTTGTTCATAATCATCAGCCGAAACACGTCCACTGCTGAGCATAAGCCTCCCCGAAAGAATGCAACTTTTGGTGGGCTGGGGGACCTTGGGGGATTTGCCAAGCCGTACCTACTTCTACTTTTCGGGAGATGTAAAACGGGGGGGGGGGGGGGGGGGGGGGGGGGGTGTGTAAGTGTAGTTTCCTTACGTAGTGTAGTATTATAATTGGACAACCTGAAAAAGCCGAATAGTGCGGAGGGCGGACGCCCAGGTGATGGCTCATTGGAGAAGACCTATGTCCAGCAGTGGACGACAACAGACTGATGATATTATAATGAGTTAGCTGAAAAACGGGCCGTCTTCTAACACCGAGAAGTCCGGTCTGCCTAGACACAAAAGGAAGTTAATAAAACGGTTACTTAATACAGCGACTGTCCTTCACAATGACCCAAATACATATATCTAGAACCAGCTGTGCCCGCGGCTCCGCTCGCGTGGACTACAGAATTATATAAAGTTGTAAATGAATAAGTGTTAAATCCATTACCCCTCCCCTTCCCTTCCCCCTCCCCACCCCTTCCCTTCCCCCTACCCTCCCGCTCCCGCTCCCGCTACCACGCAAGGTCCAGGTCCAGTTGCATACCAATGTAATGTATGTGAGTTTTTGAAAACTATAAAACTTTTTATTGAGTTAGCCGATTTCCTTTGGTTACACTTTTGAAAACTTTGCAGGGAAACTTAATTTTTTATAGTAATAAATATAGCCTATGTTACTCAGGGATAATGTAGCATTCTAATGGTGAAAGAATTTATGAAATCGGTCCAGTCGTTTTTGAGTTTATTCGTTACAAACATACAAATCTTTCTTCTTTATAATGTTAGTGTAGATATTACTAATGACGATGCAAAGGCCGTCTTCCTTTTTGAGCAGTCTACAAGTTAATATGCAAGTCATATCCCTCGAGCCATTTGTATAGTCTCCATTCAACGGGTTGTCATCAAATATGGAGTATGGTTACAGTAACTTTATCTATCGAACGCCTCATTGTAATACCTAGTTGATACTTTTGATTGTATGAATAGGAAAGTGTTACGTGAAGCTTGTTAAAAGACTTGGACCTGAAGCGAGGACCTCGAAGATCGGAGTTGGTCGTCAGGACGCGCAGGGAAACAAAGAGCACTGTAATGAGATCTACTTACACAGATAGGTATTTATAATATAGAGAGGCTTGTGCTAGAAGGAAATACGTACGAACAAACTGATACGAAAGGTCGGTGCGGTCGCATACAGCGGCGACCGCTAACAAAATTGCGAGCGGTAAGTACGGTAGTATACAAAACAACACTAACTAACAGCGCGAACGCGCGCGGTGACGTGAGGCCGCATACAAAACGTCCCTTCCGTGGTCGGGTACGGCGGCGTGCAGACGCATGCGAAACGGCACTAACGCGATCGCACGCGGCGAGCGGCCGCATGCGAAACGGCCCTAACGCGATCGCACGCGGCGGCGGCGGCGTGCGGCCGCATGCGAAACGGCCCTAACGCGATCGCACGCGGCGGCGGCGGCGTGCGGCCGCATGCGAAACGGCCCTAACGCGATCGCACGCGGCGGCTGCGGCTTGCGGCCGCATGCGAAACGGCCCTAACGCGATCGCACGCGGCGGCGCGGCGGTACCTTAGGTACGGTATACTATTATTACACAGGCAAGTGCGGCGCAGTGGGGTCAAACTTCACTCTTGCGATCGCCAACTGGCCTACATAGTGGTTATTAATCACTGACTAAGGTAAACTCCCCTTTTGTCATCTATAACGACTACATGTCACTGAGTTGATGACGACAAATGCAAACAGCAGCTAAGGTGAAACTATTCATTGTAATGTTTGATTGATCGTTTCTATTCTCGTATGAATAGATCAATCAAGAATTAAAAATAACCGTAATCTAATCCAGTTACTTTGAGGCAAAATCACCCATTCTATCTTCTATGGAACTGATAGAATTTCTGTAGAAGAATTAATGCGGTAGTTTGTCATTGGCATCCCCATTTTATTCATCTGGGTTAAATTCACGGGGCAATGTATACGCTTCTACAACAGACTACCAGAGAATATCTTAAAGAAGTTTAAGAATTACAACAACATTGTAAAACAGCCTATTAAAGATACGATTATTTGAATGACAAAAATGCCTGGTACTAATGTTGCTTCAGCTTCGCACAGTCTTTATATTATTGTATACAAACTTGATTTTA
This sequence comes from Esperia sulphurella, assembly GCA_947086405.1. Classification (NCBI taxonomy): domain Eukaryota; kingdom Metazoa; phylum Arthropoda; class Insecta; order Lepidoptera; family Oecophoridae; genus Esperia; species Esperia sulphurella. Next base: position 16,595,492 of record OX352258.1, read on the forward strand.
AGAGGTGTTGTTGGAAGTGTGTTGCGCCGTTTCTTATTCACAGCGCTAACACCTAGGAAGCGGCGGTCAAAAAATTTACGTGTGAAAACATGTGCAGAAGAATTATGACTTTGAATTTTGACTACCTCAGATGTGCAGGTACACTAAAACTAAATATTTTGATTCATAGAAGGATCACAAAGTATCACAAAATATTGGAAATGCTTCTGGACAGTCCTTGTCTGTGAGTAGGTTTCCTCTTCAAAGAGACAATATCATCTATTATTCATCATCCATCAAGTTAATAGCCTAAATATAGTGATAGTAACTTTAATGTAGCTTTAACAGGGAAAACTTTGGAAGAAACTGCACGAGTAGTTACACTCTTTTAAGTTTCCTTGTAGCTTAAAATACTGTCTAAGATACCGATTCATTCGAACCCAACGACAGCACAAATGTAAGGCAAGGTACCGATTGATTCGAACCCAACGACGTCACAAATATAAGGCTAGGTACCGATTAAATTGACAGCACAAATATAAGGCAAGGTACCGATTGATTCGAACCCAACGACGTCACAAATGTAAGACAAGGTACCGATTAATTCGAACCCAACGACGACACCAATATAAGGCTAGGTACCGATTGCATTGACAACACAAATGTAAGGCAAGGTACCGATTGATTCGAACCCAACGACGTCACAAATGTAAGGCAAGGTACCGATTTATTCGAACCCAACGACGTCACAAATGTAAGGCAGAGTCATAGACGGAAACTAAACATTTCCATAGTAGAACAAACCGAAGAAGGTCGCAGGAAGATGGCAGGAAGGTCATTTCTTTCTCTATTTCAGTGATATCGAGTGTTGCTTCCGCAGAACGTTTTTGTTGACAGTACTGTTTATGCACACGGAGGACTGTATTTTAAATGAACAAAGGAATTTGACCTCTAACCATAATTACACTTAAGTGCATATAACTGCAAGGTGAACTTTGTAAATGTCAATATCACTTGAATAAGGCCAGACAGAAAACAACAATAAATGCAGTGGTTTTATATTGACCGGAAAGTGGTTTTTGGAACGTTAACAACCGAATACTAAGAACAAGGATGTATGTCTGTATGGATAAGACATTCGTCTGTATCTAGTGTTTTATGTTTATTATCATCAGCCTAAATAAGTCTACTGCTGAACATAAGCCTCCCAATAGAATGCCGCTTTTGGTTAGATGTCCATTGGGGGATTTGCCGCGTGGCAGGCGGATTGGTGATCGCAGTAATGATCTTAACATATACACAAAAAAGAACGCTGCTGCCCGTCCCTGGTGCAATCCCTTAGTCGCCTTGACGACACCCACGGGAAAGATAGGTGTGGCCCTATTCTAAGCCGGGAACCACACGGCATATTCAATCAATGATTTCCTAAATTACAATTTTATATAGTTTTAAGTAGATAGGTTAAAGTGACATTACTATAGATGACATTACCTTAGAATTTAAAATTAATTCATTTCATGATTACGTATCTATAATACACCAGTTGTCCGTTTGTCTGTTATGATCAAGTTTACTAACATATTAAGTGCTTTCATTTGCCCAATGGGCAAAAACACAGAGCTCTCTATAACTTGTACATGCTTTACATCATCTGTGATCATGAAGGAAAAAAAAATTTTACGCCGCCCAGATGGAGTAGTAATCAAAAAGTACTATGGGTGCCGGCTGAGATACACTTGTGTAACTCGCACACAAATTCAAACTTTTCTTTCAAATAGTCGTTCACGGCATGTGACACGGACATCATCTCTGACATAAAATTTTCACTAATAAAATAAAGTACACAAAATGGTCAATTGTGCGGTGAAATTGTGCCGAAACTACGCCGCAAGCAAAACTATAAAGCTTTCTGGTGTTACATTTTTCTGGTAAGTAATAAACCGCTTGGTTTTTCACAAATTTCGTGGTCAAATTTTTAGTAGAAAATGTTGATGATTTTTAGTGATGTGACGTAGTCGATAAAAAATAATATAGAATTGAGTCGTCATATTATTATTTTATTTCATTTATTTATCGCAGTTTTCCAAAAGATCCGGCGCAAAAACGCAAATGGGTGCCAACATGTGGGAGAGACGAAAATTGGATTCCAACCAAATACAGCAGAATCTGCTCAGCTCATTTCCAGAGAAATAGTTAAGTAGTAGTATGTCAATATCAATGATGATTTACAAGAAAAATAGGTGGTCAAATGTTATTCAAAACGTAATTTAAGTAAGTTATACAATAATGTAAATAGTTAAAAATACAAATAAAAAAATATTGTTTTAAAATTTGTGATGTATTTTTAAGTACAAATGTAAGTAAATAATCGATAAATAAACGTTACGCTTCATACCACATCACATCACTATTTCCAAATTCAGCAACCATGAAGTTTCTTGTTTTTTTACATTTCAATAAAGACAAATAAATATCGTACTTTATTGATATTTTGTTTTTAATTGGGCATGTCATAACATGAATGTATCTATCTTTTTCTAACGTAACGTATTCGAGATGTGTGATAGAGTTAAAAGACAAACCCCGTTCCCCGCTTCCACCTACCCTCCCACCCCTCTGAGCTGCCGCATTGGTTTCGATACAAAATAGGCATGATTACTACTCCATCTGGGCGGCGTAAATTTTTTATTTTCCTTCATGTCTGTGATTATCTAATAGATAAAATCGTAAACTTGGCGTGTCTGTACATTGAAGATATTTGCAAAAAAAAATTGGGGGGTCTAAGGATAAGCAACAGAATACATTTCGATCATTTTTGAAAATTTTGTCTGTTTGTCTGTCTATGAGTTTGTGCACGCATTACTTAACAACTACTAATCGGACTTTGATGGACTTTTCACAGAAACATGGGGCTTAATTTGGTGTAACATATAGGCTTTATTTCATTGCAATCGGTGCAGTCAATCAAAAGTTATGCGAACTTATAGTTTCTGAAAACTCGCATACACTGCAAAGAATGTAGGGTGTAAATGCTCGACTGAATTCGTGACCTGTAGCGGGAGCGGGTATGGTACCAGTGTAATTTGAGTGTTTGAAAATTCGCATAACTTTTGACTGAGTTACTCGATTACGATGAATTTGTGGTATACGTATGCAACAAAGTAATGTTGGTCGGAATTAGGATTGCGATGGATTAGTTACGAGGACTACATTTGGAGAGACGAGGGAAAGAGTTTTGAGGAGAGGGTTGAGGGGTGAGTTGAGGACCTGGGCCTGGAACTGGAGCTGAGCCTAGGCCTGGACCTGGACCTGAACCCCTGGACCTGGACTGAACCTGGACCTGGACTTAAAGTCTGAGTGGAAATGGGATAGGGAGCGGAAGTGGGAATGGGAGCCGATCCTGCAGAGCACGCGAACAGAGCCGCGGGCACAGATAGTGAATAAATATATTTGAATATTTACCGGTTAGATGCATAAGATGTCAAAAAAAACATACGCATGTCAAAAGAGCCTGCTCTTTTTAATAAAAGATGAACGGAAAGGTAGAGTCAAGACTAATAATACAAAACAACAATTGATTACAAAAAACTGCTTACCGATTGAACACAGGCTAAAATTAGCCTGCAGGTAATATATTTAAATAGGCTACAAAAAGTCGTTAGATTATTTATTTATTGCCTTATTTGATTGTGACATTTGAAATTGAAAGACTCATAGTTAATTTAGTGTGTACGTGTATGTACGAGAAATCGTACAAAACATCTGTCCCAAGTGGCACTCAAACACACGACCTCTGGTGCCAATGTTCAATGACAGGCGTAAAATAGTTTTTCTGAAAGCTAATAGTCTAAATCTCTTTTTTGGCTACTATTCAAATGATTGTCGAAAATACCTAGGTTAGGCAAGATTTATCACATTAGCATTTTTATATTATTAGTCTGCGCGGTGCTGATGTCATTATCTTTATTAAAGCTGAATTTTAGTACAATACAATACAAAATAATTCTGAGACTCCAGTGAAAAAAGATATAACTTAGCAAATCCTACCTTTTAGGAGACCAAACAAAACATCCAATCAAAATGAAACAAAGACAATAAAATGGGGTAGAGCTGCAACCTGTAAGTTAATACATGCCCCCCTCCTTCCCTCCAGAAAATGTAGTGTTCATCAATGTTTCTGTGAAAGTCCATCAAAATCCGTTCAGTAGTTTTTAAGTGATGCGTGCACAAACTCACAGACAAACAGACAAAAATGATCGTAATGTGTTCAGTTGCTTATCCTTAGGCCCCCCAATTATTGTTTTTGCAAATATCTTCAATGTACAGACTCGCGAAGTTTACGATTTTATTTATTACATGTATTATATATCATGTATATGTTACCGAGACGCAAATGTATGACTATTGGTTTGGAATGAAATGTATACGTATATTATAATGAATATGCATTGTGTTAGCCGAGCTAGTAACACAAGACGGAGGAGTTCACAGTATTGAGAAAATCCATTGAACACGAATGATCTCAAATCGAACACAATACCAGGTCACGCCTGACGTATTCTCATTGGTGCACGAATTGAATCAATTATGTAAATGTATGATTAGCATCGCTCATTGTTCGGAGCCGTTTGGTTTGTTATAAAACTTCATCTACAAACAACTTGACCATATGCTTGGCTAGAGATTTGGGCATTGGACTCCAGCGCCTGAGAACTCACGCAGGACCTCTGGCGTTCGCTGGCATTACGTTCTAGATGATGTTAAGAATCAAATAATAGAAGCGTGTACACTGACGGTGGGACTAGTCCGAAAACTCAAGGTCGCTCAGCGGGCTATGCTCGGAGTTTAAGGGGCAGGATCTGAAATGAAGTGATCCGCCAGAGAACAGAAGTCTACAACATAGCTCAAACAGTACGTTGGCAGTGGCAGTGGGCTGGTCACATCTGTCGGAGTACCGATTACCGCTGCTGGGGTAAACGAGTACTCGAGTAGTGACTGCGACTGGACAAGCGTAGTGTGGGACGCCCCCTGGCTAGATGAAGCGACGATCTGCGCAAGGGGGCTGGCAGTAACTAGATGAAAGAGCCGAGGATCGGGTTCAGTGGCGCACCTTGGGAAGACCTATTTCCAACAGTGGACTCTTTCAGATGAAGATGATGAATAAACACTACTTGCACATTGTAAAATAGAAATAATTTGCTGAATCCCAAACTATTTGACGACCTCCGTGGCGGAACGGGTAGCTCTTGGACTGCCACGCCGGAGGTTGCGGGTTCGAATCCCGCTAGGGGCAAATGTTCGTGTGATGAATATGAATGTTTGTACCCAAGTCTTGGATGTTTATATATTTATTTAAGTATGTCTATCCGTTATCTAGTAACCATACCACAGGCTCTGCCTAGTTTGGGACTAGGCAATTGGTGTGAATGTCTGACTTATTTATTTATTATTTGGCTTGATATACAGCTCTACAAACAAAGACGTAAAAAATTAACAAACTGATGACGAAACCTCAATATGGTAAACAGACTACACTTTCTAGACATTTTAAACATTAATATACAGAAACAGGGATAAGAAGAAAAGCAAAATTCGAATAGCAATGGAGTTCTAGATCATAGAAAACAAATGACTAAATTGTCAATCTAAAACGTAAATACGAACCACAAAAGATATAAAAGCGTGACGAATTGTCAGTACATGGTGCTAAATGCAGTGATACTCTCTACCTACACTTCTTCCGCCTTTCGCCAATATCTCTGCGAGTGTCGCGAAAAAAAAAAAGAATAAAACAATTTTGGAACTGCAAATCTAAAATAGACGACCTGAAGAAGGTGGTTGGAAGAGGCTGGGTGAATAGGGCCTGGTGAGGTGGTGTTGATTGGGGAAGGCCTATGTCCAGTAGTCTAAGGGCTGATATGATGATGATGAAATCTTAATTTTACACAACGATCTCTATGTACGACTAGATGGAGCGTTCCAAACAATCGCTCTGTTCCACACTCTGTTGACTTATTTAACCGTAGCGTCAATATTTAGTAATAATTAAATGTTCTGAGTAGTAACTGCACAAGTTTCATTGTGAATGTGAAAGAGTTGTGGCTACTTGCGTGGAACAGAGCGATTGTTTGGAACGCTCCATCTAGTAGTACATAGAGATCGTTGATTTAACGTTATGTTGTAAGTAAAGGCAGGGATATTGTCATTCTAAAGAAATATTCAATAGGAAATATGAGACTACGAAATAATGATTTTGTCTGCAAATTTTAATGTTATTAAAGAAGTTACGGAATTAACAATTAACAATTTTGCTGAATACGGTTAAATTGCTGACCATGTAAATCTTGGTAATGAGTAATAGAATATTACGAACTAATATTTATACAGTTTATAATAAACACATTTAATGTAAGGCACGTAAGCTAATCTATGTAGTTATCAAAGAGTAACACAGTTGTGGCCCTTAGGCTGCATGTCTAAGAAAGACAGTGATCGCTTACCATCAGCTGTCAATCCGTTTGTCACCCCAGACCGTAAATAGTAATCCTACTAATATTATAAATGCGAAAGTTTGGAGATTTGGATGTTTGTTACTCAATCACGTTTCAACCACTGGACGGATCGGGATGAAGCTTGGCACACATATAGCTTAGGTCCTGGAATAGGATAGTTTTTATCCCGAAAGACATCCCATTCCTACAGGAAAACTTAATAATTTGTGATTTTAAGTTGTCCACGCGGACAAAGTCGCGGGCAACAGCTAGTTAAATATGAATATCAGCCGCTTACAACTTAGAGTTTATTTAGATGCTCATTGTGAAGTAATGCAAGCTTTACAATTCTAAAATAAAGTAGGGAGAAATTACAGAAAAAAAATAATCGGCGATCAGTCATAGAAAGACATCGCTTTAAGAACTTTAAGAATGAGTCATCTTATCACCTCATAACAAAGAATTTATCAGTCCTTTAGTAGACCTTGTTTAAGATGTTTGTAAACAACGTTGCAATGCAGCTGCAAACTTATCTATTTGTATCACAAGGTTGCTTATGCATCCACCGTCTCACATTCTCCGAATGTTCACGCAATGCTATGAACACGTAAGTATTCGATTATGAACGCGGGCTATTTGGCTTTCCGTTTATTCTTTCAAGCGTGAATGTTTACACCGGCGTTTCTCTAACAATCGTTGGGAACTATAGGTGTTCCACAGGGAGGTGTGTTTGGACCGATTATATAAATATTATATGAAATTAGTGAAAATAAATCACAGAATCCATGTGACTATAATTATCTAATTAGTTGTTATCGCAAATATTATTTTAAAATTCAGTAAAACATAAATAAATAAACTTTATGATGGTGCAGTAACAAATTATAAATAACTACAGGTGATACCATGAAGCAAAATAATTCATGAGTCATATAAGTCACTTCAAAGATTTTACCTTCATGATTGACACTATTTGGTTATAAAATTAGATAACAGATGTCACCTGTTATCTAATGTAATAACCAATTAGTGACATTCATGAAGGTAATGTCTTTGAGGTGACTTATGAAGAGTAAAAATTATTTTGCTTCATGGTATGACCTGTAGACTTATAAATATATTAGACAGTAAAAACAGCGCTCTGCACCACTAAAATTCACTGAAAAGATCAACTGAACGTTTTCACACAAGAAATGACACCCTAAATTATAATGAGGTCCCAGTATTATGTTCCTCCTGTGCCCTATAAATTACTGACCTTGCCAAGTCTAAATAATCTACAAAGTTTGTTTTGTGATTAACTGAATCCAAAATCCATTGCTCCTTTTTACCGTGACTGTGTTTACAACTCACCTTGCGGCGACGCGATGTACCGTTCGCTCCGCAACGCTGCCAGCTCGTCGACGAACCGTCTCACGTCGCTCGCTTCGGTCAGTAGGCACACTTGGCTTAAGTCTATGTCCTCTATCGTTATGCCTTTATTCGATGTGTCGTAGATGAAGCCTAGGTGTTGGCTGTAACAAAAAAAAAATAATTAACACTCTATTTAGGGAACGTACCCACTACGTGACCCGTTCAAGGGGGGAGGGGGTCTTCAAAAAACCACGCTTGGTCACAGGGGCGGCTTGGTTCAGGGGGGGCTTAGGTTTTCGTCACGTAAATATCCTCTAGGTAAATTTCGCGCTTTTTCGAGATTTATTCAAATATGGCGCGCAGCGTTTAGCGCTTTTTAAACTCACAGGTGGCAACACTGACGCACATATCGTGAGCTGACGGAAAACTGACGGTTTTTTGTTCTTGATAGTATTTTTTTACTTGTAATTATAGGTATGCACGCACTCTTGGCGTCACGCGGCAAGCGTCGTATTAATAAACACAAATATGAGCCAAATTATAATTTTTTTCCACTTTCAGATGCAAAAAATGGTTTATAATTTTTTTACACTTTCAGATGCAAAAACCATATTTATGAATTACTACGTGAAAACTAGAGGAATGGGCGGGGGGGCTTGGCATATACTACGGATGGTCACCGAGGGGGGAGGGGGTAATAAAAGGAGGTGAATGAAAAGATTAATGAATGCGAGTGAGGAGTGTCAGCATCGCGCAAAGTGGCGATACATCGTCTCTGCCTCCCCTCTGGGACCAAGGCGTGAGCATTATGTACGTAAAGCGTGTAAGAAGTCCACGGATTCGCAATCAGCCACTGGCAACCCCATCTGAATCCGTGGACCTCTGACATGGTACAAAGGTACAGGTTTAACTACTGACGCTGACAATCCGACGATATGATACTGGCGATTCTGACGATAACGCTGTTATACAAAAAGATTTGAGGAGTATACGTGCTGAGTCATACTCCCGGGCCTCTTGCGGTCCGCTCTTTATGCAATCACTATAATTAAATTAGACTAGACTATAATTTGCGCTTATTTGGCTAACTGTTGCTATGAGAGATCATTGCCTTCACCAAAATATACGGATATAGGGCAGTGTTTTACTGTGTAACGTGCTAGCTAGTGCGTAATTCCGTAAACTGTCACACGACCACAGTCAGCGTGGTTACAATAAAACTTTATATCAGCATAAAATTATTTGACCTACTTGATGAATGACTACTTATAAATATTATAATAAAATTTATTTTAGACAATAATTCCAGAAATAAAATGTACTCAAATTGTGTTTTGATGAATTTCAATTGAAATATGGACCGACGACCTGAAGAAGGTGGCCGGAAGCGGCTGGGTGCGGAGGGCAGAGGACCGGGTGTGGTGGCGTTTATTGGGGAAGGCCTATATCCAGCAGTGGACGTCTTAAGGCTGATATGATGAATTGAAATATACTCAAAAATATCATTTATAAGATTAAAAAGGTAAAAGAATGATAATTTTGGGGAAACCTAGTCTCCCAGCATTTTCAAAATTCAAAGCTCCTTTGCGCTTTTTACCTGTAGGCGCTCGTTGTGTGGATGGACAGACATAACCAACGATCAGAGATGGGTAACCACCCGGGTTAGAATCCAGTTTCACCCCTTTCATTCAACGGTTTGTGAGGGTGACAACCAATTCCTTTATATTAAATATATTATATAAGTTACAATAATATAATTAATAATAATAAATGAGGACCGAGTGTGGTGGCGTTCATTGGGGAAGGCCTATGTCCAGCAGTGGACGTCTTAAGGCTGATATGATGAATTGAAATATACTCAAAAATATCATTTATAAGATTAAAAAGGTAAAAGAATGATAATTTTGGGGAAACCTAGTCTCCCAGCATTTTCAAAATTCAAAGCTCCTTTGCGCTTTTGACCTGTAGGCGCTCGTTGTGTGGGTGGACAGACATAACCAACGATCAGAGATGAGTAACCACTGGGTTAAAATCCAGTTTCACCCCTTTCATTCAATGGTTTGTGAGGGTGACAACCAATTCCTTTATATTAAATATATTATATAAGTTACAATAATATAATTAATAATAATAAATGAGGACCGGGTGTGGTGGCGTTTATTGATGACATAATGATGAATAATATAATCTAAAGGAATTGATGTTCACCCGCACAAACTACCTAGTGGGAAGGTGAATGAAATGAATGATAACTGGATAAATGAATGACATGGGTGATAACTGGGTTTTGAGACGGGTAGTAACCCCTCTATACCAACGATAGTACATATTAGGTTCTTATTTGCACTCGTCGAATTTTCTAAAATTTATATTTACGAAGTCAACATACAAACCAGTTTATTAAAACCAATGTGTAAGACTTGTTTTTGTGCGACAGTAAAAAAACTTATTATAACATTCTAGCTATAAAAAGCAGGTCTTATAAATATGTCCTCGCAGACTCAAAATTAATTAATACTTGAAACATAAGGCCCAATAAAACCTACCATACGGATATTGTCAATTAAAAAGAAACAATTTCCGGGTCTTGTTTGAGTCGTTCATTGCGCCAGTACAGAGGTACCAAGATATGATATGGAATTCTCAAATAAGGGTCATTCAAGTCGAAGTAATATCCTCATCTTATTCCCATAATGCAGGGAATATCATTAAGATAAGTGTAGTGTATGGTTTGTTGTCGAGGATTCAAAACCTGGATAATGAATTTTCGAAACCTAAGTACGGCTTATTATATCATTCCACAGACTTTTCGGTGAAGGATACCATCTCGAAGAGACGTGTAACCGTAATGAGGGTAGGCCTCCCACAAAACTAGAGGAGGCCTGTGACTTAGCCAAAAGCATTGTATCAGAGGACAATATAAGATGTGCGAGCACCACCCATGCTGCACAGACTGTAAGCATACGAGATCTATGACTTTTCCTTTTCCGAGATAGCAAACTCACAATCTAATGAAACGCAACAGAGTCACCTTTAGATGTTTGGTTGGCCTCATAACGCACTGCACCCTGAACAAACATATCCTTAGCCCAAGACAGTTGCACGTTGGCTGTTTCTGACATCATCGAATTAAATGTCATAATCCTATTTACTATTAGTGTCAGGGGACTTGGTAGTTGCCTGTCCGGTGCTATCCAGACGAGTGACGGGTACGCGGTCCCGGCTTACAGAGTTATCGCTACTACAATCCCACTATCCTTCCGTAATAGCGGTATCCCATACCTACCCTATACTCCTTACCCATACCCCCATCTCCTGTCTCTCTCGCCCCGATCCCTGTCCCATCCGCCAATCCTAGGTCTGCCGTGCCGATGGATGCGTGTCCAGGGGCTAGCCTGGCCGTAAGCGTGCCGACATTCCGGAGAAGGGCGAACTCCTAGCCTCACCGAATCATGCGGGGCTCTGATGAGGTGGACAATTATTTCCCTAGCTAATTGTGGTACCTCAACAAGGCGGCGATGTTGTTCGCAACACATCACAATGGCTATCACGGGGCGAAAAGCGGACGAAGAAAAGCCACTTTGCAATATTACATTGCGCAAAGTGGCGATACATCGTCTCTGCCTACCCCTCTGGGACCAAGGCGTGAGCATTATGTATGTTATCCTATTTATGCCAATGAAATAATGTAACGGAGCGATCTCGAAGCCCCCAAAAAGCAACAGACCAATGGAAGAAAGAGACGGAAATAGACATGCTACCCGCGCGCGTCTCGAAAATGCACCAAACAGCGGCGATGGGCCGCGTCGTGAAACAACCCCGCGCATTTAGAACGTTCCGGTGAATCGGCGTGACGTATTATTATAAGTGGCCGGATTGTGCACTGGGGACAGTTTAGTTTTCGGAAGCGCACTATTTGGAACTCTTTAAACGAGCGGATAAGTTATTAGTGCTTTGTATAGTATTAGTCTGTCAGTACTTATTGTTCTAAATAAATTACTAACTAAACGGCGTTTCTATCCTAACAACTTGTGTAAGAATACAATATTTGTAAAGATCATACAATTCACGATGGCACCTCCCGCTACATTACGCGGGGGACGCGGGGAGTTAATTCGAACGTAAATATCTTAGTCTACGTATGTGCACATTGATGATTAGTGCATTTTCAGAACTCATTAACTTGATTTATTTAATTTTAAGAATTTTATTTGACATTTTTATTATTTAGTTATTTATGTTAGTTATTGATGTTTAATTTGATTGTGTTTAATTTGCCAGTCTTTAATTTGATTTTATTTAATTTGTGTAAAAATTTTATTTGACCTGTAACGGAAATTATCAATAAAGTATGTCTAACGATAGAACACAGTAACAATATAATGTATACAATGAAATGTAAGCAATTTAGAGGAGTGGGGCGTGCCTTCGTGAACTGTTCGATCTATAAATAATATCGTAACTATTTTGTCCATGTCCGTTAAAATTATCAATATAACTATTGTTTATATCACTAAGTATATCAGTAAAGTTGACATTATGTGCGTTGGTAGAATAGGTACATGCAATGCAATAAACTGAGCCTTCGTAGAATCTTATCGACTGATCGATTGATATTGGTATTATTGGACATTGTACCATTGTTACTCTGTGCACTACTGTAAACACTAGTGATCACAGTCAGTCATTCCGCTTGTAAAAGGCAGACAGACAGACAAGACTGAAAATTACTTAAATCGTTGCAACCCACACCAATGTCAAACCCCTTTTGTTGCACATTCGGAAACAGCGAAGGAATCTACGTCAAATGGTCTGGGACATGTGTCTTTGCTATTAGCCGTAGAGACACAGGACCTGGACCATGCAACGTAAATTTTGTAGTCTAACTGGTCTAACTCCTAATCTAATAAATAAAAACGTAAACTTTGCGTACATGGAAAATATTTGCAAAAAAAAGAATTGGGGGATCGAAGGATAAGTAATAGAACACATTTCGATCATTTCAATTTTTGTCTGTTTGTTTGTGTAAGCATCACATAATAACTACTGAATGGAATTTGATGGTCTTTTCACAGAAACATGGGGTTAACTCGGAGTAACTCTCTTTATTACATCGTAATTGGCTTACTCAATCAAAAGTTATTGGAATTTTTAGTTTTCTAATACATTAGTAGGTATGCAATTTAACAAAGAAGTGTATAATGTATGGTGGAATTCAGATTGCGATAAGTTAGGACTTCATGTGGAGCTATAGTAGCAGTGGGTATGGGAGGGCCTGGACCTGGACCCGGAGCTGAAGTGGGAGGGGGAAGGGATAGCGGAAAGAGGACGGGAATTTACGCCTTATAATTTTCAACTTAATTCTGCAATCCACGCGAGCAGAGCCGCGGGCACAGATAGTTTACAATAAAACTCTGACATCAGTGTGGAAATTTACAGTTTACAGCGATTTGCGTCTATATATTATAGAATACACTGCAAAACTGACCTATCAACAGACAGCTAAAATTGTACATATTCTTTCTCTATTATTCCACTTTTAACGTGACCGAAGTCGCAGGGCATCCATTAGTAAAAATAACAAAGCAAAGTGTGTTTTACTATGTTTCAGTTCCGGTCCAGTTTAATGGGAGTTCTAGTTCTAAGAAAATTTTGTAATTTACATAGAATTCTAGACTTCAGTATTTTTTCCCAAATGTTACCAGAACCACCTTGCAGCCTCCTCTCATATCAGGACAGTAGTATTTTACAGGTACACATGATCATCCCTCATGATTCCCTTAGGTTGCCATGCATCAAACTCCCACCTTTCACAGAAATCAGTGTGTATGTCATAGAAAGAAAGTATTGACATGTCTAAGAAGAAATTATTCATAGAAGAATTAAGTACAAACCTCTCTATCCTCTCCGATATACAGTACTCCCATCTGTTACTGTTGCTTTTCCATTCTTTCACTCGTTTGAGGACGGGCATGTTCATTTCGTCACAGATGATCTTCAATGCTGCCTCGTCTAGCACATCTTGTATAGCTATTAATGATAATCTGTTAGGACAATATTAAGCTGTTAGTATACAAACTCATATCATAAATGTATAAATCTTTATGTATGTTTGTTTTTCTATTGAGCATTTATGGCACAATGGACGTACAGGAAATTTAGATAACAGTTAAGTACTTCTTATCATGGGAAAATTAAATTTACTACAGGAAAATCGATTAAGTATCAAGCATCAGCTAGTTATGAAGAGATTCTACGAAGAACGCAGGTAACCGACATAGCGGAAAGGATTAGCAAGCTGAAGTGGCAGTGGGCGGGCCACATCTGTCGCAGAACCGACGGCCGTTGGGGCAGACGAGTTCTGGAGTGGAGACCGCGGATCGGCACGCGCAGGGCGGGACGCCCCGCCGCCAGGTTGACCGACGACTTGGTGGCCGGAGGCGGCTGGCTCGACGCGGAGGGCGGAGGCCCGGGTGTGGTGACGTTCATTGGGGAAGGCCTATGTCTAACAGTGGACGTCTAAGGGCTGATATAATGATGATCAGCTAATCCTCAGAAATTAAATAATGGAATAAGCATTGTTACTTTATGTAGCAATAGAAGAAAAGTTATTTTCCTATAGTAAAACTGCTAAAGCCTAATAGCAAATAAATATATCAAGGATTTTTAAGGATCTCAATTTGCTGGGCATAAATTAAAGATAATATTATTATTGTCTAATAAGCAAGTAGTTGAGCAACTGAATTTGCTTATAGCCAGTTTTTACAACTCACTATTTCTGTTTTTTGGTAAATAAATTAATTGAGTTGGTTAATACACCTAACTTATATTTGTATTGTAGATAAATAAAAGGAAGTAATATCAATTTTATCAAAAACCATTATCAGAATCCGCTTTAGTAACAGAATGCTACATAATCAGTCTTTATCTATGCTTGAGTACCACTGCAAGGTAACATCACAACTTTTATAATTAACAAGATAGAACAATATTTTTTTAATATAGTTTCTGTACACATGTGGTTGCCTGTTTTACAGGGGCTTAAATGGAATCTGTGATGTCAAACCTCAAGTTATATTTTCCATTTCATTCATCATCCACAGCCTATTGATACTCTGGACCTAATGGGAATATGCTGATCACAGATATGGACTTTTTTGCGCAGGCGACTTTATTGGAGTGATATTGTTGTTTCAGATACTACACAGAAAAACAATGCACGCAAATGCATATGGTATTAAGATTTATAAAAGAAACTCACTTATTTTCCAAAATAGTTCTGCAAACTACTTCTCTTACACCTGGATTAGTTATCTTGTCTATACTAAGCTGATGGAGATTCCACGAAGCGAGACGGCAACACCTCAATCCATCTCTTTCATATTTAAACACTTCTTCAACAATGGGCCGGTGAGAATATGCTGAGAGCAAATCTAAGATGTCATTTACTGGTGTGGCTGCAAACCCATTGGGTAGTGTCAGCTTTGTTGGCATTGACAAGCTCTTTCTGTGTGGTGGTGACTTCGGTGTGCTTGATAAACCATTCAACAATAATTCGTCCATAGACAACTCTGACCTATTAATATGTCCATTATTTAAATTCTGAACACTTTCACATTTCCGCTTCTCTAATGTTAAATGCTGTTTCACTGTGCTCAACCTCACTATATCCATGCCGCGGACTTTTATTAAATCATCTAAAGATTTAAATGGGCCTCTTTTATTGCGGTAATCAACTATATTCGCTGCTATCTCCTGATTAAGGCCAGGTACACATTGCAGTTGGAATACACTTGAGGAGTTTACAGAGCACAGTCTGCTCTCGATTGTTGAACGTACACTTTCCAATGATTGTGTGCAAGAGCTTGCCCGTGATATCAGTTTCCGTGTATTTGTACATATTTCTGGCCTTAGCAGCTCTAGTTTTTCAGCACCAATACCTTAAAAATGACACTTTAGTAAAATAATGCAATGCAAAGGAAATTATAGACTACAGAGAAAAATTACAAGTCAATTAAGTAGGTGCAGTATGAAATAGCAAATGATTTGAGGCCTTGCCAGTAGGTAATGATATTTCACTCATCACCGAGCACTAGTCAATGGGTTGAGATTATTTGTTGTCACAGGAAATGCAAAAAATACAGATAAGTTATTCATCATGCACAAATTATCTCTTTGGACATTTTTTATGTAAAAGTACGTCATTATGACAACGCAAATATGGTTTTATAACGCATGGTTTAACATAGGATTAACAGTTTATGGTAATCACCTGAGACTAAAGCAAGGTCATCCACGCGTTTGAACCGCCCGATCATCTGCCGATGACGGACTATTTCTCGCGCGAGCTGCCTGTTCACTCCAGGCAGGGTCATGAGCTGCTCCTCCGTTGCCGTGTTCACATTCATCAGCTCAGGATACTCGTCTGAAGGCGGCAAATTGAACGTATGGCTCAAACTAGACTTGTTCAACTTACTCCGCCTTAGAAACCCCCTAAACGACCTCTGCCGACTCCCTTTGCTCCTAATGGAGCTCGGACTCTGCCCCATATTATCACCCGCCACTTTCAAAGCTAAATATCGATCATAACACTTTAATTTCACTGAACATTAAATGAAAAAAAAACTATAAATAGATAATTACGTTATACACTAGCACAGCTCAGATTTACAGGCACTATTCATTAAAATTAACACTCTTACGTATCTCCGCTAACGATTTGCAAATAAAATTCACGTAATTGTAATTTCTGATACGATTTGAATTATAATTTAAAAGAATCAATCCAACATGACTCCGTCCCAATCAAATTCTCGTGAAACAGTGAGTGAAGTGAAATAATAGGGATAGGGATGTTGAAATGAGACTATCGATCGAACGTTTTACAAAAGCAGTTAATTTTTTGTCGTCATACAATTCAGATAGTCACGTCTTGTTTAGACAGTTAAATTATTATAATGAAGCAAATTATATATTCATGTTGATAAAATAAGCTGTGCAGTGAACAAATGTTTATTTTATAAACATCCAAATCACTACTTAATTATTCTTGAGCGCATATCTATTGATTATGTTATAATTATATTAACTGAATGAAACTGATCTACCTAATTCTAACTATTACCTATTAATAATTAATTTTGAATTCTAAAAATAATAATTTAAGGGTTAATCTTTGTGCAGAAACTTTTCTTTATTAATTATCTTTATTATTTTTCTTTATTAATTATATGGTAATCATGACGGCAGTATTAAGGGTATTAAATTAAATGTCGAGAAATCTTATCGATGAAAGTTAAGTCGATTGATTTACATCCCTATAACCGAATGACGTTTCATGCAATGATAGTTGAGCTGCGTTCGTAATTATTTTAAGAAACGTTCACAAACACGATATAAATTTCAAAAAGTAGGTTGTATTTTTAGGGTACCTTAACATTAAAAATGATAGACATGGACAACTAAATATTTCAACTCTTTGTTGAACCATAAAAACACACAGATACAATAATAAAGTAGCTTACACATTAATATTATTTTCATAATTATTTTATTACAGAACTAGCTCATAACTAGCTGTACCCGCGGCTCCGCTCGCGTGGACTACACAATTATATACTAACAAAACTCCGATTACCGGCCCTACGCCCACACCCAATACAACTCCATATGTAGTCCTAACTTATCGCAATCTGAATTAAACCGAACATAATTTAATTATACTTATTTACTGCATACCTACGAGTGCTATTGTATTTGAAAAATAAACATTCCTATAACTTTTCATTAAGTAAGCTGATTGCGATGAAATAAAGATTAAATGTTATTCCGAGTTAAGCTCTATATTTCTGTGAAAAGTCCATCAAAATCGGTTCAGTAGTTTTTACGTGATGTGTGTTTTGTTACTTATCTTTAGATGCATTTTTTAGCTAATATTTTTATGTACAGACGCGAAGTTTACGTTTTTATTTATTAGATCTCTAAATATATTTGATTTATATCGAGTCTATTAAATTTCTTATTACGAACAGCATCGTGGTAACAATAAATATCCAAGCAACTAGTGTTATCATAAACAAAGAGCCAATTAAGCAAATGATCACTGGCCCGCTTATACCGAGATGCTAGGGCAAACGCCCCCGAGTCATTTAACGAACGAGACGAGCAAAGCTTAGTAGATGGGTAACAAAATAATAAAACACGAAATTGATCAGAACAGTTTCAGTGCCAATTTATTCAAATAATATTTTCTGTACAGTGTTGCCAATAAGCTTTAACTTAATACATTTTATGCTGGCTACAAATAGAGTAAAAACAAAAACACTGCGCGCCCTCTGTAACCAAACTACATTTACAGAGGCGAGTGATTTCCGTCGTCGATAGAATTACAGTCTATTGATTACAAGAACCCGAATGTGACAGTCCGCAATCCACTGGGCCCGCATGTAACCATGCCGAACCACGTAACCGAACCCAAGCAAAAAGCGACGTAATTGTGTACGCAGTAAAAGTTACCACCATTTCATTAGCAATTCTAGCGCAATTAATGGCGCTGAAGTACGGTCGTAACGTAACTTCGCCATGGTTATACTAAAACTCTTTGTAAGGGTAGATCTCTCTCAGCAATGGGATGTTTATACATCTACATCATATATACGAGAGTTGCTGGTCTACTACAGTTCGTTATATTTTTTTTCCACGAAACTATTGCGTTTCGAAAACAATAGACGGTAAAGCTGTTTTGCTGATACTTCACCTTCATTTCCATTTATTTTGTTTACGGGAAAGGAACAGTATTAATGCTGAGCCCAAAATATGTAATTCACATCAGGGGTGAATATTCGAGCGTTTCAACCGCCGTCATTATCCTTCCCTTCAAAAGTACAAAAGACCACACCAGTTCATCGTTTTTATTATAAAATAAGTTTCTGGTCCGTGCACAGATTCTGCACAGGTGAAATATTTAATTAAATATATTCTTTTTCATCAACTTTTGGTGGTGAGGATAACGAAGGCGGTTGAAACGCTCGTATATTCACCCTCAGATATTATTAGATATGGCATTATAATATCAAATGGAGTTATATTCTTATAACCAAATATACAATACAATGCAAGTTAATACACATTCGACAGTTACAATTCAAAGCAGGCATTTGATTAAAACTTCAATGTAACGTTATTGCAGCCCCTAAGAATACAGCTGTCAAAACGGTCAACCTATATTGCTAGGACTGTATAAAAATAAGTTCATAAATTGCATTCTTTGATCAGATGGAAAACAATAACAAAGTATCCAGTACATTTCAATTATGAATGATCAGTATCAATGATGTTGATGGCAAGGGCAAAAAAATAGATACACAAAGAGTTAACAAAATTACCTATGTATTCTTCGTCAGCTTCATCTACTTACACATTTCTTAACCTCAATGTGATAAGGAACCAAACGGTATAAGTAAATACTGATAAAGCTGACGGCGAATACATACATATTTTATATTGTATACACTTCAAATGTTCAATTTATCCTTATCGCCCTTGCACTAGACCCTTAATTTTCTTGCATTCAACTGAAATTTTTGCATTTGACATCTTTCGGCCGAAAAGTTACATTACGATGAGCGATCCCCAGTAGATACTTAATTTTAGATGCTTAAATTGCCAATAGATGGTGTTGCCTCGACATCAACTGTTAATCAAGGATTCAACTTCAGTTGGCAGTTTTTTTTAAACAATTTTATGACGGCTTTTACAAAATTTGCGCGCAAAAGTCAGTGCCATATGACCAAGTATTTACAACCACAGAAAAACTTTTTAAAGAAATGTACTGGAAATCGCTCGTTTAAAAAAACATTTGTAATAAAAGACAATCAAGTAATTATTAAAATATGTAACCTGCATATGTTTTAGTAAATGATGCCATTGCAAAGATTATCCGAATATATGTCGCATGGTTCGCTAGTTTATGATCAAAATCTTTAATCTGATCTAGAAAATACTTAGAACTTTCGGCCGAAACTATCTCCCACAAACAACTTTAATAGGTTCTGGCATACATTAGAATATATCGGTCACTGTCCTTTTTTATATAATATTTTGTTACTTACACTCAATATAAATCGATAGATTTTAGTCATTCCGACAATCGCCTAACGATAATTAGTAATATTCAATTTAAATAATATTTTTAACAACTAAAATGTTTATCATAAATATTGTAGTCTAGCCTATTGCGAAGCGTAACAAAACTATCTATTATGAGAATCTAACATTAAATCACTAAGCCTTAACAGCTTGCTTCAACTGTTTAATTTAATAAATATTACAACCAAAATGGCATTAAACAAGTAACTAATATTGAAACAGATAAATAAATTTATAAATTTCAACGGTTCTAGTGACTGATTTTTTATATTTATTTATTTATTGGTTTGGTAAGTATAGATCGTTCAGTTCACGACGGCCCTACTCTTAATTTAACAATTTATTGCACACACAAAAGAAACAATAAAAGTAAGGAAAAAAACGTGTACAAATGGTAATGCTTATCTCTTTAAGAGATTTCCGCCAGCCTACCAGCGACAGAGAAAGCTTCGTGAAAGGGTAGACATGCAGACTATGTGGGTAGACTGTCTCTAAATCGCTTACATTTATTTGTTACTATGTTAGTTCTTATCGTTACACACTAATCATCATCATCATCAATGTGTGCGGACGCACACTAAGATACTAAGACATACTTCGTTCCGATTAGTTGCGTTCACCCCTCGCGAAGTGGTGGGGGCGTGCCTTCGTGAACTGTACGTTCTATAACTTTTGTTTGCAGTTGGTACAGTCTAATAATTAAAATCTCAAATTATCTTATTTAAAGGTACTATTGCCAGCATAGAGCATTTGTTATAAATCTGTGTATTAATTTTTTGATACAAAAATGGCTTTCAAACACTTTGTAAGAAATAGTTGAAACAATATACAAATAATGATATAAATAAAAGATGTCTTTTTGCAACAGTTGAGCACAAAAAATAGATGTTTTTTTCTGCCAAAGTAATCCCCCGCTCCCACTCCCCTCTCTGTCTCAGGTATGGTAACAGATTATTCGCCCAACACTACATTTTCCAAAAGAGCGCAGACCACTAACTACCCTAGTGACACCTGTCGGCATACGAAGGGAACGGAATGAATGAAAATACCGCCACGAGGGATATTGGAGTAAGTGAGAAAGGTATAGTTTCATAGTTTCGTTCAAAACCATTTGTAGACGGAGAGAGAGATAACGTGAAAGGGGGACTCAGGCAGCGGGAGGCAGTGACGTATCTCCCCAAAATCATGGAGCTTCACGTACAAGAGGATGTTATGTGGCTACTTACGTGCAGATAATAATTATTATAAGAAATATTTTGTTCTAATGATATCACAGAAAGAAAGGGAAATTAAAATGAATTATATAAATCAAGCCGCTATATTGACTAGTACAGTTTAAAAGTAGAAAATAAACTTTTGAGCAGTTTTTATTTTATTCTGTGATCCATTAATTTAACTCTGAATAAATTTATTTAGGCGCCAAAATTAGTTTTGCTTTGATTACAGTTCTAATTATAACAATATATGCAATTATATAGTTGATAAATCGTTTATTTATAAATATTATACTTTAAATTTATATTATACGTAAAATACCTTTCAAAGTCGACTTGAGAAAATCAATAACGTTTGTTTTTGATAACTTGAAAACCGCTAAGCAGATTTTAATGCAGTCTTCTCTATTCGGTAAAGAGTATTACGAAGAAAATTTAATGTTATAACTCGTTATGCTACGACAAAAAAGGCCAGCATAACGATTATTGCAAAATAAAGGTCAGACCAAACCACGCGTCCTGCGTCTAGCAACGTTCGCGTGCGCGTCCGCAGTAGCGACCAATTACTTCCTATCTGCTTGTACGCTGTGTTCAGGATCTTATGTAGCGTTCATAAACAGCAATAACGTATCAAATAGGCTCGTATAGATATCAAGGATAAAATACTTGACAATCTCTTCATTGAAATGGCCACTTAAAAGTTTAATATTTTCATTCTCTTCATCTTTTATGACCACTGCCAATAACACATTTCTTTTCATCTCATCGCACAACATCGGTGATTCGATGATGACGCAGAGTCGCTCGCGGACGTGGACGCGAGCTCGGTGTGAATGCAAATTGAACGCAGGACGCGGGATGCGCTGGTTTGGAGGGACCTTAAGTCGACGAGGTTAAGATAACTATTTTTACGCCGCAGGTAAGAGCAAGTAACCATCTCAATAATTAAAATTAGCACGTTCAGACTGTTTTTTTTGCGCCCTCCTTGCAACAGTTGTCGAACGACTACACAGGGTCTCACGTTATTAGCGCCCCAACTGTTGCATAACATAACTCATAAATTTATTGCAAGCTCAAGAATATATACTGTTAACAAATCGACACCGGAAATGTAAATTAGCGTAAGGGATATCTGTCGCAGAACCGGGCAGAGTCCTGTAGTGGAGACCGCGGATCGACACGCGCAATGCGACCGACGACCTGAAAGGTGTCTGGAAGCGGCTGGTTGCGGAGGGCAGTGGACCGCGTATGGTGGCGTTCATTGTGATAGGCCTATGTCTATCCTATCTTAAATATGACGGACAGAAAGTTTAAGATTCACATTAAAAAACAACTTTGTAAGAAAGCCTATTATAAAATAAACAATTATTTGAATGACAAAGATGCCTGGTACTAATGTTAATCCAGCTTCGAAAAATCTTTATTAATTGTATGCAAACTTGATTTTTAAAAGATGTGTTGCGTGAAGTTTGTTGTGCCGTTTCTTCTTCACAGCGCTAACACCTAGGAAGCGGTAGTCGATAAAAAAATGACGTGTATAAATGTACCAAGTGTATTCATATGCAATAAATGATTTTGACTTTGACTTTGTTCAGCAGTAGACGTCCCAGGGCAGATATGATATGATGATGTAAGTGACAAATGACGACTTTTCAATACAAATTTTTATTTTATATGATTAAGTTTTTTTATTTTTTGATGACATCTCATGACAGTCTGAGCAAAGTTGTCATTTTACCCTAATGATATTTCTGGTACCGAAATACAAACAAAATCTATGCTTGAGCTTTGCAGTTTTTTTATTTGCCTCGCCTCGGTCACTTGCTGGTTAAAATGGCTTCACCCGCAAACTATTCCCTACAATAAATTTCTATACGCTATATATTAATTATGCACTTTAGCCACCTAACATTTTATCCCCATTTACAAAAATAGTCAAAAGTCCAGCCTTTCGCTTACTTGTACAAATACTTCGTATCAAAATGTGCCAAATCTTCTGTATTTACTATACAATCGAGCTATTATTTATTATACATCGACATTAATATTTATTGACAAACTTATATTTTTATCTAAGTATACAGTCGTAACTATACATCGTACACTTCAAGACGGCACGCCCCACTCCTCTCAATCGCTTACACTTCACTGTATACGTTATATCGTTATTGTATTAGTTATATCGTTATGGATCACACTAAGATACTGACGTTCAGATTAACTCCCCGCGTCCCGCACTCAACCCTCGCGACAAGTAGTAGGGCCTGCCGTCGTAAACTGTACGATATATACCGGCCTTACACCACAAAAGTTTTTTTTTTAATTCGCAATAATGTGATTCTAAATTTACAAAAGATGTTTTAGCTGCTCTTCATATTTGCTAAAAATCTAAGTTTGTCAAAAAATATTTTTATTCATTATGGTTAAAAATATTCAATACCTAATCCTACGCAAGTTATTTAATAAGTTATACAACTCGCAAATTATTTTATTATTCAATAATTTGATATAAATACTTAGGTGTACGAATTTAATTCTGAAAAGCTAAGCCTTCGAGGAATTATTACAAAAATCGGAGTAGTTTTATTGATAAATTTTAAGTACTTTACAGGATATGGTTCAGATTTTATTATGAAAATAATAGTTCAATAAATGTTGAATATTTTTAAATGTTTTTTTTTTTTTATAATAGTGACCTTTATGTGCTAGGAATCTATCACTAATCTTGTCAAATAATTTAGAAATCAAGAGAGCGTTAGGCAAGTAGTGATAATAATAAATGAAACAACAAAATGTTAATCAATAATTTTACTAATAGTAATAAGCACCAAACCATGTTTGGAATGTTCAGTATTGCACCAAATTGAACAAAATCCAATCTCAAATAAAAAAAATACACTCACAATTGTAAAAAGTAGAAACAACAATATTTCCAATGCATACGGGACGTGAAAATTAAAAATAAGTAATCGAAAAAGAATTAATATATTTTTCAAATAAATAAATTCGGATACAAACACAAATAAAGGTCACCATTATATATAATCTAAACGGGAAAAAACATAATTTTTGAATATTATATATAAGCACGTTATACAAACTATAATTATAATGGGCGAATAAAATTATTATTACACACATACATAATATACAGGGGTCGGAATGTGTAGCGCTATTTCATGTACTTGCAGCGATATAGTCAATTTAAACATACTATTGATAAGACTTAAAACTCAGAAAGTACATATACGATAGTTTTTAAAAAATTATATTTTAGATTTTGGTGTTTGGAAGTAAGTACCAAGCTGAAATTATTTTACTACAAAAATGTGATCACATATTTATGTTACTGATTTACAGCTTGTCCTTAAGATTCAGTACAGACCAGGGGCGCACTACGTCGACATTTCGGATAAAGTCCGTCGAACTACAAAGGTATTTTACTCTCTTACTGGTCATATGAAATATTCTGTAAACGCTTGGCTTCTAACTACAATAGTAATAATAACTACAATAGTACTTATCCGAATATGTCACATGGCCCGTTAAAGAGTTCAAAATGGCTTTGTTAGACGGATATTATGCAAAATGCTTGTGGAGTAGGCCCCCACCACAGCGTGGACAATCAATAGTCGTCTTTAAAAGTGTTGAAATAAAGGTCAAAATTGCATGTAAAAGCAGATTGTATTCAGCAGATAGCGGCGTATACTCGCGCCCCCGATTTTGAACTTTATTAGAACACATTTAAAGATGATTATTAAGTACGCGTAAACTCCGATGAGTTGCTGCACGCCAGGTCAGCGTTGAATCCGCGTTTTCACCTTTTTCCAATTGAAAGTACATAAAAATTACTCTACACATTCAAACAGCTGATTATAATAATTATAAATAACATTATGGTTTGTACAAATAGTGACTTCATTGTGCATAAACATGTCCAATCATTGCACGGCCAGTCTTCACAGAAGATCACATGGTATGGAACTTCCTAATCTCAGATGTTACCAGGCCCATACTCAGGAAAATTTGAGGGGTCCCTTAATGCCATTGAAATTATTTGTTTAACAGATATCAAACTAAATTATACCTTTTGACATTCTCCAAAAAAGAATATTTTAAAGTATCAGTGCATGTATTTATTGACAGAGCTTGATTTAAAAAAGTACAAACTAGATTAAGATTTGTGCTTGGCACATTTCTTACTAGACTATATCTTCAGCGTCCATAAGGCTTGATAACATAAGACCCCCTATCAAATCGTGGCCTGATTACGGTCCTGTAATTTTATAACCTTTTCACATATCACTAAGAAACTTTTCGTATAATCATGTTCCAGTTTCAACTTGACGCTAACTAAATAAATACTTAGTTAATATCATCATAAACAATATTACAAATTATAAATTGTATTTAATGAACAGGAAAGTAATGTATTCCGCGAGTCGTTTCGTTCTCATAGTATCGTAATGGAAATGTATGACAATGTTGGTTCTGTTCTAAAGATACGGGCATTTATGGCTAATCCTATACCTCATACCATGAATCAAAATAATTTTTCGCACCCCATAGGTCACCTCAATGTTTTTACATCATGAAGGAAAAAACTTTGAGGCGACTTATGAGGTGCGAAAAATTATTTTGCTTCACGGTATGAGGTGTACAAACAAATAACAATTAGGTTTGGTTTAGTTCATACTTAATTTTCTGTTTAATTATTGTGAAATCGATTAAAGAATAACATCCCATCACCTTTGATAGTGCTACTGAATAGTATTTTTTGTTAAATGGTAGACCATAGCCAATGAAATGCCCTGTCTTCAATCAATACAGCTAAATTACAAACAATACAGTATTTATTATAATCATTTATCGCCCGTGTTTATGTTTACAGCGTGCTATCACCGCATTGACCCGCTGAAGGATGAATAGATGACTACATAATTTACATAATATGACCCGTTCGAAAGTCATTGTCATCCATTGAGTCATAGGTGGACAACTCTAAACACCCGACCGCGTGGAAAGATAGCTGCGTCTGGTTAGCTAGGAATTTGGCACCCATTTTTAGAATTTTATTCGGGGTCCTAACTGAGTACGGTCCTGTACATTACTTAAAGTTGTCCCTCTATAAGCAGGTCAATCGCCAAGCAATACCAGCAAGACCTTTCCAGGTATTCTGAGTAAGATATACACATGTCGCGAATAAGTAACTATTGTATCATAATAGGCATCTCACTCGCACAACAGCGACGATAACTGCCCACCTGAGACAAAAAACGGCCTAAATCGGAAGAATCTCAAACGCGTTCGTCACTGGAAGCGTGGAACACCGCAACACATCAGCTCACAAAACAAAACAGTTCTCTTACCGCTGCCGCTATCGTTTAGCCGGTCTCGTCGGCAACAAGTACAAGCCAGCAATGTATGGTGTGGTGAGGATCGGCGCAAGTGCGCGGGACGACCCCGGCGGCCGAAAGCGTCAGATTAGTACGACTAATGTACCTGTAACATTAATTTCGTGCTGTTAATTTGATTTTACATTACGTGTATCGTAAGGATACATACCGCCAGATGGACCGACGACCTAAAGAAGGTGGCCGGAAGTGGCTGGATGCGGAGGGCGGAGGACCGGGTATGGTGGCGTTCATTGGGGAAGGCTTAAGTCCAGCAGTGGGCTTCGAAAGGCTGACATGATGATGATGATGATGGTAAGGGCTGTGTCATACATTCTTTAGGCTATCTAGACCAAGGTTAGAGTATAATGTTTAAAAAAGTCCTTCTGGGGGCCTACTTTCTAAGTATTTCGGATAAAATCCGTCGAACTAAACAGCTGTATAGTACCCTCTAACGGGACATGTTATGTGACACATTCTCATAAGCTTTTGTCGTTTAATTACAATAAATAGACGCCAAACGTTTATCAGACCTGGTGGACTGACGACCTGAAGAAGGTGGCCAGACGCGGCTGGATGCGGAGGACCGGGTGTGGTGGCGTTCATTGGGTAAGGCCTATGTCCAGCAGTGGACGGCTAAGAGCTGATATGATGAAACGTTTATCAGAATATGTCACATTACAGAGTATAAAATAGCCTTCTAGTTTGACGGATAGGCCGAAATGCTTACGTAGTTGGCCGCTATAGAGGCCTATTTCTGAAAAAAAAAACTCTTAATAAAAATAAACCGAAAAAAAGTCATTTGTTTCTATTGGCATTTACAATGCTAATCTTAACCAATTCATCATCATCATCAGGTTATTTTTGTCTCCACTGCAGGAGCACAGCCCTCTCTCATCTGCCGGAGACAGACGGAGGATTTGGCCTACACTCCCCGCGCTGGCCAGACGGGTTGGGGAGGCCTTTGATGTTTTATAATGTAATGTCTCTTAATCTTAACCAATTGAAGAATTAGTATTAATCGACTATCGTATCAGGGAAGGGTGGCACACTTACTTACCTAGAGGTGTGTTTACGCGTGTTGCTAACACTCGGAGGAGGAGTTGAGGTCTATGGGCGGGGGCGCGGGCGGGCGCGACTTGGCGCGCGTGAGGCGGTCCAGCTCGGCGGCCGCGTCGGAGCGCGCGGCCGCGGCGCCGGGCGGCGCGTCCGCGGCGCGCGCGCCCCCGCCCGCGCCCGCGCCCGCGCCCGGCGACCCGGTCTTCTTGTACAGCAGCGAGTTGAAGAAGTTCGCCAGCACGCCCTCGTTGCCGGGCGTGCCGGGGCCCATGCCGATCTTTGCGCCGTCCAGCTGCGGGGAGAACGGTTTGGGTTGGTTATACGACGTATTAGATGGGGCTGGGTATACTTGGGTAAGCGTATTTCGGGGAAGTCTACTTTCCCAAAATGAAAAATTTCTTATTACATGGGAACATTCGGTGCAAGAGATATTTCACTTTTTAAAATGTAAGAAAGTGGTAGTTTTGGGGAAGTGGTACTTTTGGGAAGTAGTGATTTCAGAAAGTGTTTATTTTGGAAAGAGGTCACATTAGGAACGTGGTAATTTTGGACAGAGGTCACATTGGGACCGTGGTAATTTTGGTAGGTCGTCACTTTGGAAAGTGGTAATTTTTGGTAAAGTGGACATTTAGGGTAAGTGGTATTTTTGGTAAGTAGTCATTTTGGAAAGTGGTAAGTAGTCACTTAGGAAAGTGGTAATTTTTGGTAAAGTGGACATTTAGGACAAGTGGTAACTTTGGTAAGTAGTCAATTTGGGCGGCCATTGAAAGCTCAAAGCTCCCGTGGCGAGAGCATCGTGTCACCTGCGCGGAGGCGCGCTGCGTGGCGCGCAGCGGCGAGTCGGCGCGCGGCGCGTGCGCGGGCGCGCCCGGCCCCCCCGCGCCCGCCCCCGCGCCCGCGCCCGCCTGCAGCGCCGCCAGCTGCCGCTGCAGGAACGCCTGCTCATCTTCCGCTTGCACTTCCGCTTCACGGTTTGCTCCGCTCTAAAAACATATAAGACATATATACTTTTGCCCCCTCGCTCTTAGTGCCTTGTCTTGCACTCTGTAAGTTTGGCTGGAAGAGATATCTTTTAGATCGCCGCCTTTGTACACAAAATTTGTAACTGTATTTAGTTTTTAACATTGTGCGCAGAATAAATAATATATAACATTACATATTTTCAGACAACACCGAACCATATTTTGTTAGTCATTAATGAACGCGAACTCGATGTGAATGTAAATTTGAACGCAGACTGATCGTTACCGCAGACGTGCACGTGGACGCAGGACGCGTTGGTCTGGCCGCACCTTAATGAGGATCAGGCACGTTTATTTTGTTTATTATGCAGATATTTAGCGATAAAAAAAACAATAAATACTATGAAAAAAATATTTAAATCGAATAAAAAACGACGAAGTTACAGCTATTTTAGTGCAGTAGTTCTAAAAACGTGCGCAAGATAGCGACCGGATGTGACGGCACGTGACGCATCGCGGGTCGAGCGTTTAAAAAACTTTACTAACTTAGTCGTTTCTCGATGGATTTTATTCATTTAAAAAATATATATGCTCTGAAATATGTAGAGCATACGCCATACTAATTAAAAATCCAATATCTTCTTATGGCATTGATCCTCATTGTAAACAGAGTCGGACCCCGCGAGACTAGTCTCAAGTCTAGTGCAGGGACAGAAACACAAATACAATAAAATACAAATAACTTTATTGGTTCAAGAACATTGCGTCCTTATACTAGACATATCTATGTAGATATATTATTACAAGCAGTAGCCTGGCTCACAAACTAGGATTCCCTGTTCTATGGGTTAGCTACATTGAAAGTTTGTGGAAATAAACTAGTCTTGGGACTTTTTAAGTGTTAAGATATTTAAGGTACAGAGATGAAATCTAGAATTATATTGGAACACTCTGACTTACATAATTGACCAACTTTCAAACCACTTACTTTGCGTAGTGCAGGCTGCGTGATGACGTCTCTATAGTAGTCGTCTGGTTTACACGTCTGCATGTTCTCGTATAATATGCTAATTTTCTTCATGCTATCCCATCCCGCCGGTCTGAGAAGGTATAAATGAAAAATAAAAAAAAATTGTTTGTTTTCAGACAAAGAAATTCATAATTTGTTAGTCATAACTTATTCAATGTTAGTAAATATAAATACACAATAATAAAAATACATAACAATAAATCTATAATAAACAATCATTATGGAGGCTCACCGGGCCATGCGTTTTGCATGCAACCCCATGAACCTCCCAAGAATGGTGCTATTTCTTTCCGGTATGACCTTTCCGTATAGAAAACCTTTTCCATTTAAGTATTCAGAACAATAGGTTATGCTATGATATAAAGATATCATCATCATCATCAGGTTATTTTTGTCTCCACTGCAGGAGCACAACCCTCTCTCATCTGCCGGAGACAGACGGAGGATTTCGCCTACACTCCCCGCGCTGGCCAGACGGGTTGGGGAGGCCTGATTGATGTTTTATAATGTATTCCCTTAGTCGCCTTGTACGACATCCACGGGAAGTGTTGGAGTGGTCCTATTCTACTCTACCGGAAACCACACGGCAAATATATACCTAGCTATAATAATAGGGCCAGTTCTCCAAAGATGTCTAACTGCATAATAATCTGAAAATGAGCTTGAACTCGATATCAAGTGTTAATGAATTCAAAACTAAATTGAGGGGCTTTTTGCTGGAACCCTCGAAGTATTGAATAGACACCAATCAGCCTAATTGCATTTATTACTCGGTTTTATTTTTAAGGTAACATATTTTATGACATAGATATTTATTATTTTGGATTGTCAGAATCCAAAATAATAAATATCTATGTCATAAAATATGTTACCTTAAAAATAAAACCGAGTAATTGTTAGTGGGTAAAGATGCGTCTTCACTATTCATGCACTAATATATTGGTCTGAATTATGCATCCCTTAATTTTTTTAAAGCCAATGGAATAGGTCGTTTAGAAATAACATATAATATTAACGTTGATCGATTTCCGCCGGGCGACCAGCAACTTATCAACTAGAGTAGTGAAAGCAGAATTAAAATCGATTTTT
This sequence comes from Esperia sulphurella, assembly GCA_947086405.1. Taxonomy (NCBI): domain Eukaryota; kingdom Metazoa; phylum Arthropoda; class Insecta; order Lepidoptera; family Oecophoridae; genus Esperia; species Esperia sulphurella. The sequence continues at coordinate 16,626,209 of OX352258.1, forward strand.
GTAAATTGTATTCTGTAATTATTATTTTTTTCTTGTTTTGTTAATTTTTTTTTATTGTGTTAAATTATACTTGTATTTATTATGTAAGTATAGTATAGTATATAACCAATTTTCTTATATTAATTTTTTTTTGCGCCTACCACTCGTTATCTGCTTGACCTAAAGGTCAACTGGAAGAGAATGCCATATTGGCATTATCTTCGCCTTTTATACCTTTTGTACGTACTGTGCAATAAAGTTTTTAAATAAATGTTTTTCTTTCTTTTCTTTTGATTTACTTACATCAGGACGGCGTCCTTCTCCACAATGAGCGCGGGCGTCCTGAACGGCAGGCCGTATATCCTGTGAGTGAGGTACTTGTAGAGCAGGTCGCAGTTCTTGTCCTCCTTGGCGCTGGTGTAGAACAGCGCGGCGCCGTACTGCAGGCAGAACCGCCGGACCCACTGCTGCATGAAGTCGAAGTGCTCGTCGCGGTAATCGTGCTCTTTCTCTAACGTGCTCATGTAATCAGTCTGGGGAGAAGAAGGTACACAGGGTAAGCTTAGAGCCAGCATTGCATCGCACTACCACTTCACACCGCAATGCCAGCATTGTTGTTCCAATTTGAAAGGTAGAGCCAGTGTTAATATTAATTACAGGCATATGGGGCATTCTTATACATGCCTTTGGGCTGCAGTTTTTCTTTTCGTTAGCCACGTCATTCCGTAAAAAGTGTGCTAGGTTGATATCAGCCTTTCGAAGTAAAACGGATACTCAAAATGCCAAATACGCATAATGCCATAATATACGCATAACGCATTTTACCTCATTTCAATGAAGAGCTAAGTCTTTATATATAAAAATTACGTGTCACGTTGTTTGTCCGCGATGTACTCCTAAACTACTGAACCGATTTTAAATTTGATTTGCACACCGTGTGCAATTTGATCCAACTTAAAAGATAGGATAGCTTACATCTCGATTTATAGTCGCAATATTATTTTACTGCAAATTATTTGTCTATTATTTGACAGTCACAATTATCTGTTAGCTCCAAACGATTCTAACAGATGGCGATATATGTTGACTGGATTGAGTATACATAATAATTTGTGATGTTCAGTTGTCCACGCGGACGAAGTCGCGGGCAACAGCTAGTAATATGATAAAGATCGATGGTAGGTACCGTCATGTGCATTAACATCTAGACCAAAAACGAAATTAGATTTAATTTCAGCAGAAAACAGTAACGTAACTTAAACAACTTATAAATAAATATATTATATAGCCGGAAAGGCTTTATATGTATACTTGCAATAATAAAAAAGTAAAATTATATAAAGAATAAATAGATCAAATCTATAAACTGGAGACCGCGACTGAGCAAGCGTAGTGTGGGACGCCCCCTGGCTAGATGGAGCGACGATCTGCGTAAGGCGGCTGGCAGAGACTGGATGAGAAGAACCGAGGATCGGGTTCAGTGGCGCACCTTGGGAGAGGCCTATGTCTAGCAGTGGACTAATTCAGGTTGATGATGATGATAAAGTCTATAAATAACTTCAACTATTTATCTACAACATTCGGGATTAGGCATTCGGAATTTGTCATGTACATTTCATATTTTTTTTAAATTTTAAGTTCAACTGGTCTTAGTTTTATACGAATACAGGAACGTGATCTCAAACTGTAATGTTTCATGATCGCAAAACGTAAGCATTTGGATTTGGCATTATGCGTTTTACCTCTTACGCATTTTTGGCATTTTGCGTAACTAATGTTTCGTTACCGCATTTTGCGTCGAAAGGGTTGTCACGAAGAGTAAGTAGGTGTCCTACCTTGGTGGCCACCACGACTATGTCCAGGCCGAGGTTGGTGGTGAGGACGCCCTCAGGCAGCGGGCAGTCGTCCTCGTCGGCGTCCAGGTCGTCGGACAGGTTCCGCGAGGAGCGCTTCATGGGCGACGAGGCGGCTGCCTCCATCTCGTCCCCGGGCTCCGTATACCTCTGCCATTTCTGCACTTGCTGCTTTTTACTTTGTAGCCTTTGTTCTGGAATGTAATTTGCCTCGGTTAGCGCCTCTGATACGTAGCCATAGCGTAGAACGACAATTTTAGGGGTAAACCTCACTAACCAGTATCACACCCTCGACGTTCCATACAAACGAACAAAATGAATTACCTACTACTGCTTACACGCAGTACGTACACATTTCTGTGTGTGTAAATTATGCTAGGGATCCTGCACCCAGCGTTCGAACATAGTCGATCGAGACAGGGAGAATCACATATTCAAGATAGAACGGTATTGCCATTTGTTTACTTCAGTTCCGCGCGTACCGATTTTCGGACACAGCGCGCCCCTCCCGCGCACCCTTTATGCCTCGCGTTTACGTTTCTAGTGAGGAGAGGAGAGTTATACAGTTAGAAACCGCGCAATAAGTCGTTGGAAAATGAATATTATTCCATAAATGAATTTTCTAAAAAATTAAACTGGGCCCTCTGACGTTTAATTTAATTTGTGATAATTTAATACCAAGTGTATTTTTAAATTTTTATTTTAATATTATATACTGACATAGATAGTATGTTATATACTATGTTATATACATTATTTGAAATGTTGACATTGTAATTTATATTTTGTATATTATTTTATTTTATGATGATCCCTTTTACCATATTAGAATGACATGTAAAATTTAATTTTTAAGATGTAAAAGTGAAATAAATAAATCTAATCTAATCTATGGCACTTTAGCAAAAATGTTGTAAATTTTTATGTTCTTGACTCCGAGTGAAACATTGGTTAAAAACGTTGGCCGTTATTTAATAATTAATGATAGCACGTGTTCCGTTGACATAAGGTCGGATAAGTGAATAATCTATTGATGGAAAAATTCGCAACATCCTTGTCATTGGTTAAACGAAGGTCGCAGCCTCGATAATAAATAATTAAGTTCATCACATTCAAAGTCCAAATCCTTTATTGCTACCGACTTCGTACAATTACACACGTAATTTTTTTATACTGACTATTCTGTTAGCGTCATGAAGAAGAAACGGCGCAAACTTAAAGCAACACATCTTTTAGGTGTTGTACAGTGTACAAATTGCCGTGTGGTTTCCGGCTTGGAATAGGGCCACCCCTACCTTGCCCGTGGGTGTCGTCAAGGCGACTAAGGGATTGCACCAAGGAACAAGCTTATCTCTCGCCCACACTACAAAATTTTATATATAAAAAAAAATGTATTTAACCGACTTCAAAAAAAAGGAGGAGGTTCTCAGTTCGACGGTATTTTTAACACCAAAAGACGTGTATGTTTATGTCTAATATTAAAGTCATACCCATTTATTTCATAATGCGTGGTTATTAACAAGGTTTTACCTTGTTTAAACAGAATAGTAAAAAAATCTTGTGAATTATAAAAAACATTTTGCTCGCTTAACTTTTTAATAAATGTGGAGTATTTTTCTATTGGCTTTAATTTTTGTGTAATATTTCTAAAGACAAGCACAGGAGACGCGGCTTAAGAAGTTGAAGCAGGAAGAGATACCAAGACCTCTCTCCTACATCCAATTATTCATCTCTGTGTGCTTACAAGTCTAATATTATAATACTCCGGGTTGTCTTGCCATCAAGGTCGCCACGTTATTTGTGAGTGTCATATATATTAACCCGAAAAATGTAAAGATGTTTGCCGCCCAACGAAGAGGTCACGGGTCAGCTGGTATTTTATAAAAAAAATATCTCTTACAAAAACACTAATATAAACCGCCGTATTTAGAAATTCACTAACTCCAAAAAAAAACCGGTATTATTAACTTGTATTATGTGATTTAATTAAATACACATTCGTTTTCATTTTCATTGTGACCATAATTTCTACTAATCAAAACGCAATAAAAATGAACACCATTAAACCAGTCATAAATAAAAACAAATTACTATCTGATCGCGGCCCGTTAAACCACTATGTGGTCGCGTCATCTCGCATTGATTAAATATTACGCGACGGTGACTCTGACGCAACGTGCTTGACTCATGTACACAAATATAAACCTTAGGCTCTATTCAGACGGACCACACAACAACAATAAAGAGCGAAAAAACGATAAAAAAATAAAAAAATGCGTGTGGAGCAAGGCGATATTTAGTTGATCATCTATGAGATTTCTGCCGTGTGGTTTCCGGTAGAGTAGAATAGGACCACTCCAGCTCTTCCCGTGGATGTCGTACAAGGCGACTAAGGGAATACATTATAAAACATCAATCAGGCCTCCCCAACCCGTCTGGCCAGCGCGGGGAGTGTAGGCCAAATCCTCCGTCTGTCTCCGGCAGATGAGAGAGGGTTGTGCTCCTGCAGTGGAGACAAAAATAACCTGATGATGATGATATCTGATTTGACATGACTTGACTGGACAGCCCGACGACGAAGCCGAAGCGTGATATCGCGCTCCCGAATGGGGAGAGTTGCCGGGCAAAGGACGAAGGACAGACCTCCCATGGCCTTTCGACATCTAAATAATACAGGCCGAATCACGGTGTCGGTGCACTCTGCTTGATCCCCCTACAAATAATTCTGTCCTTTGTCTTCTATACGGCAACACTCCGATAAAGAGCGCCTGTGCAAGTACCGGGCACCTCCCCCTTGATTCGGCCGATATGACCTAGACGTCGTAAGGCCATGGCAGGTGGAGGGAACCACACAACTACCACAAAAATGTCACTTGGACCACAACAACAACAGATCTATCGTCTCATATTAAAAGGCGTTAGTGCCATAGTGACGTGCCATTTTTATTACTTAGAGCTGAACATATGATATACTCGTATATGCGAAGGCATTTACACTACGAAAATTTCCCCATCACCCAAAGGTTATTTTTGTCTCCACTGCAGGAGCACAACCCTCTCTCATCTGCCGGAGACAGACGGAGGATTTGGCCTACACTCCCCGCGATGGCCATACGGGTTGGGGAGGCCTGATTGATGTTTTATAATCCAAAGGTTGCCTGGAATAAATTGCTAACAAGGACAAGCGGCCATTGTCCACTAGCTTCATCTTTTTACGTAATTTTTTTTTTAAATATGATCTGATAAAAAATAAAGAACAATTGATTCGATTTAAAAGAAAAATGTGCTTAAAAACATACTATACCTATAAAAGTACATAAAATTAAACTTAATTTGCACTTATTTTATAAATTACCTAGTTTTACTTTTTGCTGTAAAATTTCTGTTATGCCGAAAGTGGACAGTGTGCGCAGGGCCTAAGTTACTATAAAGCTTGGGTGTCCGCGCCTAAACAAACTTGGGATGTTTGCATTGTATAATGAAAAGCATTGAACTAGAAATTTTATAAAGCTGCGAAAAGCTGCGTATTATAAAATCAGAATGTCACATATATAGGTTTAAAATCCATTATTGCATGCGAGTTCAGGCAGTACATTTACACACGTTAATTTTGTATCGACTACCGCTTCCTAGGTGTAATCGCTGTGAAGAAGAAACGGCGCAACGAACTTCCAGAAACACATCTTTTAAAATAAAGTTTGTGTACAATAATATAAAGCCTGCGAAGCTGAAGCAACATTAGTACCAGGCATCTTTGTCATTCAAATAATCGTTTATTTTATAATAGTTTACTTTAAGTATGCAAGTAAAAGCAAATGTGTGGATGTTTGTTTGTTATTGAATCACGCCTTAACGGCTGAACCATGGCTGAACACATTTTGAGGAGACTAGGTACAGGGACAGTTTAGATATATCCTAAATAACATATGGGATACTTTTTATTACGGAAACTTGACTGGTATATTTCCGCGCGGACGCAATCATTGGTCTATCAAGTTTATATATTGATAGCTATTGCCCGCGACTTAACATTAAAAATTATAAAATATTTTCCGTAGGAATAAGATGTTTTTGGGATAAAAACTATCCTATATCCTATTCCAGGACCTAACCTATATGTGTGCCAAGTTTCATCCCGTTCCGTCAGGGGTTGAAGCGTGATTGAGTGATTTATAATATTAGAAGGAAGTAGGATACAATACTAAAAAGATTATGCGAAGCTGAAACAACATTAAACAACAACATCGCAGTAGCACGAGCTACGCAGATAATAAATAGCTTTATTAGACGTGCTTGCAAACTTTATAACGATAAACTTGTTGACATTGATATGTTTAATGTCTCGTTGCCTTCATTTAAGAAATTAGTAATCAAGGAGATTTCTCATGTTACGAGTATCTAGGAACGCCTCATCTTGTGTAAGTAATTGTTTTTGTGCACCACATGTTAAAATAGGGAACTATAGGTCTAAGTATTGTATAAATTTTATGTTCAATTTAGTATGTAAGACTGTTTGTTTCTATTAAACAATAAAATAAAATAAACATTAAGACCATGCATTCAAATAATTTTATAATAGGCTTTTTGCAAAGTTGTTCTTTGATGTTCAAATTAAATCGTTTTTGTTTTGTATTATGCTGGCTCCACAAGATCATCCAACTCAACAACTATTCAACACTCTGGTAGTAGCCGCGTGTTCGCTCGGGTTCGGCAGCGTTATGGCAGAGAATCATAAATATTACTGCGTAAAGAAGCTACACTCACCGCCACCGGCCACGTCGCCCGTGAAACGGAGCACGGCCGGCAGTACCTACTACGGGGGCGCCTGTAATAGTAGAAGGTGATTAAATCCGTTTGCTTGTATGGAGTGTAAATTAGATTTATTTCACTTTTACATCTTAAAAATTCAATTTTACATGTCATTCTAATATGGTAAAAGGGATCGTCATAAAATAAAATTATGTACAAAGTATTCAAATAATGTCAGTGTGTAACATACTATCTATGTCAGTATATAATATTATAATAAAAATTTCAAAATACAATTAAATTATCACAAATTAAATTAAAGATCAGAGGACCCACCAATTTAATTTTTTAGAAAATTCATTAATGGAATAATATTCATTAATATTGTAGGGGTGTGGTTGTGGAATCGATCGAGTTGCTGCACATTCATACAAACGTTTGGAGTTGGAGGGTTGGACGATCGTGAAGTGCCAGCATTAAACTATTAATTATTAGAAACTAGCTGATGCCTGTTACTTCATTCGTTTTATGTGAAAAATTTGACGAAGTTGTAAATAAAATTTCAGTTCCTAGACAAATTTTTTTTGCCCCGGTTTTTTTACGAATCTTAATACAATGCATAGGAGTGTACATTGTAATTGTACAATTTGCGCCCATTTACTCTGTTCATATTCATACCCAATTAATTGCGATAATTGACTGTATGAATCCAGTTAGTCATTTTAGAGTCTAATAAGGATGCAAGTGTGTCTGACACATGACTAACAGTTCTTACTGTGGGCGTAATGAAATGAATGTTGCAGTTCCGTAGTGCAGCTGTAACAACCCCCTCATTGGCCTAGTAGTGGCTTGGTCATTGGATTCGAGCCCCGAGATAGTTGATTCGATTCCCACTGGGGACAGACAACTTTGTACAGTTTGTACGCCTGACTTCAAGCTCACCCGATGGTAAGTGACGATGAGGCCCAAGATGGAGCGTTCTTACCCAGAAGATGCCTATCCACTCTTCCTTAAAAAAGTTGCAGTTCGCATAATGAAAGAGGACAAAACGCTTTGACGAGAGCGTGGTACGTCTACTAGATAAGGATAAAGTAGACTACCCCACGCCTGGTAGTCTTAGTTTTTTTTTCATAGTTTCCACATTGCTTAAATGCTATCCTTACCAGGTGTGAGATCCAATTTGTCTATATGATCGCCGAGCACAGACGCCCAGCTCTGCAGCTGATCCAGCAGCCCCCAGGGCGTCGTCATGGCAACTGTGAGGATGATCAGTGTGTGGGGGAATGTCTCCTCATTCAGGGCAAACTTTAGGAGGTTTGTGTGCCCTGGATCCCCGTCCAGTACCCATACACTGAGTCGTGTGTGATCTGATAAAAGGAAAGTCAAATTCAGACACTGTTCAAGGCAAACGCATCCTTAATGAGGTTATCCTAAGTCAGACCTTATTTTAGGATGTCTTAAGATTAAAATAACTTGTTAGGTTTATTGATTTTATATGCATTGTTTTATTTTTCATAGATCTGTATAATTTTGTAAAAGCATATGAATATAAGACCAGGGGCCTACTCCATAAGCAGTCAGACAATATCTGTCAAAGGAAAAAGCCATTTTGCACTCCCTAAGATGTCATGTGAAATTATTTTAGGCGTTTGGCGTCTAACTACGATAGTTAAACGCCAAATGCTTATTAGAATATGTCTGTCACATGACCTGATAGAAAGTACAAAATGACTATTTAGTTCGACAGATATTATGAAAAATGCTTACTGACAAGGTCCGCTGGTGTGTTCCTAGCAGTGAATATCATTAACATTGGCACTCAAATGAAATGTAAATAGTAGGTGTATATTAATTAAAATAGTAATATTAATTTTTAAAAACCAATTGGAATCAATTTCTAGGATCTTTGTAGAGAATTTTTTAAATCTAACTAAATCAAATCAAATTGACTAGATGTTTTAATAATAGATTAAGGTGAATAAACTACATGTATACTACTGAAAAGTTGTTTTTCATTTGATACATATTAATCTTACTTTTGAGTCCTGGGTGTGATGATGTAATTATTGTAATCTACTTGGTCAAACCCAGAACCCTATTCAGAACAATGAACTGATATACAGGCTTGTTTGCACTCACTGTCTTAGAAAATGCTTCTAACTGTATGATATAGAAGTAGGTGTATTGTGTCAATAAGTAGATTACAGTAATAGTCAGCCAGTAGTAAGCTATATCTATTATCTGCCTGACCAGTGGGTTAGGCAGATAATAGATATAGCTTTTTGTAATGGAATACTTTGGGTATTCCAAATTTTATTATTATTTACAAGAGATAAAGTGTGTGTGAATTTTACTTTTCTTAGTTACATTCTTGTCCTTATGGCTGAATTCAGCAGTAAAATATGTTAAGTCGCAGCTGCTATACTTTTAAAATTAGCCATCTTAATACAGCAATACTAAATTTTTTTGTAAAACATTGGAAAAGTTATTGTTTTCTCTCCATTTGTGACTTGACACAGTGTACCTCAATGGTAGATATTTTTTACCTATATTGCATTTTTTTTTATATTTTGGCCTGCAGTCTATATAATTAGCTAATCTATGTATGGCCTTTATTAGTCTTTGCAAGTAGATTATAAACAGAGACTTTCTTTTGTAAATAAATAACATTAACGAGTTAGCTCAGCCATATAAATATGATCTTGAGTTAAAACCTCATAATTATTGCAGTTAACAAACTTACCAATTATTATTTCAACAACAGCTTGGCTTCTGAATAATTAAATATTTATGTGGGGTTATCTTAGTAAAATATCAAAAACTGTTAGCGATGCGCATGTAAGGTTGCTTGCTGTAAGGTGTAGGCCACAGTCAACTTTTTATGTTGAAATGTACCTTGAAGATTTTGGCTTTGCCAGCGAAATTTTTTTCAAATGTAAAATTTTGTAACTTAAGTTAACCAATTTAATTTTTCAATTATTGATTTTCGCCAATGAGAAGGAGATACTTCAACACATTAAGACTGCACTTCTGTCCAACTCTTTCTACATAGTTTAATTCAGCATCCATTGTACAGCCCTACTCATAATGTTTATGACTCTTCTCAATACTTACCATCACGATATTCATCTCTAACATCTATATATGCATATTCTAGGGCAGATCCCTTCTTAGGGTCCTCGACACCTTGTAATTTTGCTATGAGAGTGGTTTTCCCAGTTTCATTGTCACCCAAAACTAGCACATTTTTATTTGAAGGTAGTTTTGTGTTCCCTTGATTCTGGACTTCCTCTAAGATCGCAGACCTGGAAGAAACACATTGGTTATACCTTTAAAGTTATTCGCGTAAGTTATGCAGGCACAAAAAGGTGAAGCTGTCACTCTCTTTCGAGATAGAGGATGAGAAATTGGTGAATACTAATGTGATGTGAGAAGATTCCACGACTGTTTTGCAAACAAAGGTAAGCCGTCGCAGCCAGGTCACATATTTCTCAGGTGCGAGGCTTGACAGCACGTAGGTGTGACACATAGGATCCCCGTATATGGGGACTGCATGTTAGAGGTAAAATTAACAGTGAACTATTACCATAAGTTGTCCTTGACGTCGCCGTTTTCTTTCTTTTTAGATCTAACCCCATTACCCTGGCCGTTAGTCTCCATTCTTCAGATTTGTTAGAAGATAACAACGGCACAGAGAGGCTTTTCCTTCGTTTTCGTTTCTTCGGCCGTTCATACGTCACTCTCGCGATGATGTCTGTGATACCAGGAACGAATCATGTTTATCCTAGACTTAGCCGTAAATGACATCGTTTGTCGGAAATTTAAAAGAAAACGTACCTTGTTACTATTTGATCCATCTGTGTATTTTATGAGAGTAGAGATTTAATTGTTTAAGCTGTTATTATTTTTCTGCAGATTACTTTTGGTAAAATAAAAATAAAATAATTTACCGAAAGTCTGGGTGTTAGGAATAATGCTAGCAACATTTGATGCTTTTTTAAAATGATTACTCACCGCAAGCAAAGGCGCACATTAGTCTGCCTCTTGTCAATTAAATGATTTGTAAACTAAATAAAACGTATAAAATTTAACATTTATATAATAAAATAAAAGTTTTTAGGTATGTAAGAATATTAAGTTAGTATGAACGCCTATCTAGCTGCAAAAATAATAATCAAGTTTTAGAACGGTTGTTGTCAGATTTGCTTCAACATTGTCAGTCAGCCACTAGCGTTGTGAATGTTTCACTATCGATAGTTAACTTTGAAAATCAATTACAACATTGATGGCATCGACTCATGTATTGCGAAATTTGGAAATATTATGAAGACTTACCAAGGATCGATAGTTAACAACTAACTCAAGACTAACGATAGTTTATTATTTATAATAATAATAACCTACCTACGCACAGTGGTCCCATTTTTAAAATCAGTAGCCTCCAGAGAAATTCCAATCGTTAGGAAAAATAAATTAGAATTACTACTACTATTGACGGCTCCCCCAGCTTTTGACAGTTCCGAGAAAAAAAGTTAAAATGTATATTTCTCCATACAGTTGTTTCAGATATATATATTTTTTACAAATGAAGGAGTCATTTTCATGAAAACTTTTACATGACATTGTTGTTCTAATTTATGTTTCCTAACGACTGGAAATGTTTAGGTAAAAATAATGACTTTTGTTCCTAAGTCCACTGTTTTTAAAAATGGGACCACTGTGCTACGTTGCATTGATCTTCCCTCTCTTAGCTATTCGTCAGTTAAGATTCGAAAACTTCAAGGACTTAAAAGTCGGTCGGTAGTTTTTTTCCAACAATGTCTTGCTCTATTGACTTTAGAAAGCATTCTTGCGTACTTTGACATTTGATGATACAATCAGAGCCACCTAACAAGGTATTTTAAGACTACTATAATTTAAAAAAAATGCCTTCTAGAATTCTGGATAATCAATCATTATGAGCAATAATCTTACCGTAGTCGCTATTTATATCCGATACATCGATTCTATCTTTGTCAATAATACTATTATTTTAATTCGGATTTTCAATATTCTGATTATTTTCGATGCTAAGGTTACGTTACGCGTTTGCGTATTTTTAGCATCTAAAGGCTCCAGGGGGCCAATTCTACTAACGCATTTTCGGATAAAACGCAACTGAACTGCAGCTGAAACGCAGGTTTTAAGTGTTAAAACCATATCATATCATATTCCGCTGCGCACAACGTTTGTACTTCAGCTGCGTTTCAGCCGTAGCTAACGTTTAAACAAACTCCAGACGTTGATGAAACGAACGTTCCGTGACTTCGTATTCTGCTAATGTTTTTTGTACATTTTGACAGTTGTCTCAGGTAAAAACGGATCGCTCGCTGTCAAAATAGCGTTTATTAAAAAGTTGGTAGGAAGGTACTTTTTCACACACGCAGTTCAGACGTTACGCTTAAATTTATGCAGAAATAAGTTATTTTCACACAAAATAAGGTAGTAGGTACAACTAGTATGTGGTCTACTCCCAACTGTAATAGAAATAATCAGCGTTTAATAAACAATTAGATGTTTATTTTTCACATAGGCTGGCACTAGATCGTCGCAAGTAATTTCGAGAAAAGATAACACTAATTATAAAAAACGTTAAGTACATTTTCAATAAACTTGTAATAAACTAAGAATTTTATAATGACATACCGCTATATACGTACCTACTAATTTTTTTTGTTAACAGCATTATGTTCAAGTATGACAAATACTACATTAGTACATAATTAAAAATTTCTGTGTTTAGGTTTTTATTTATAAGGATACCAATAGACAATTTTTAATTTTAATTTAATTTAACTAATAAAGGATACAATAAGAATTAAAACAATATAAACTGACAATTTTATGGATATACAATGAACAACAAGAAACATATGCGAAAATTTATAATCAATAGCAATAATACAACATGTACTTTAAACGCGAACATTTCCCGCGCTTTCGAGAAAAATAATGTCGTATCTATGGAAAATTCGCACAATCGAGAATCGAGTAACGAATACTTACAAAAATACTAGGTTCGTCCCTAATAGCTGAGTAACGTGTGCGTTCCGTCTGCGCTTCGTCTTGCGTCGGTTATCGTTTCAAGTAAAACAATGAGTAGAATGTCAATTTGAGTTTAGAAAGGAGTTTGACTGTAACTTAAACGTAACTGTTGTTTAAACGAACCTTGGACCTATTAACCTATGGACGAGTAACATTACCATTCTCGCCTGTACCCCCTCTGTCACGAACCACGAACTTTTGCTATGGCGATTATTTCTTTTTGTCAGTCTGATGCAGACGCTCGGCGAGACAATATATGTGAATAATGGGTAAATGCGCATTAATGTGGTGCACATCTTATAGTGGCAAAACAGGCAATCTGTCTTTTCACTTGTAAGTATAATTTTATTTCATTTACATGGCTACTTTTTTCGAAATTCAAAATTATTGATAAATAAAAACAATGTAATCCGTCTATGTTGAATACCTCATTTATATTTACACATGGTAACCAAAAAGTTACCTACTTTATTCAGCCGGATTATCGCACATTCATTCTTGACAAATTCATCGTGAGTAGGGGTTGACGTTGTCGATAATGATATCGATAAGAACGAATGAATGAAATAGTGAATACAAATATCTTTATTGTGTATCATAGGTATAGAAAGTATTACATGTTATAGTTAGAGCTCAGCTATGTCCCGCCACATGGTGGATTATAAAGTTATAATAAAAAATGAATATATTAATAAATAACCGAAATAATATTTATAAATAATTTTATTCTAATAAATTAAATATATATTCTGTGAGCGTTAGTATAAGTACATTGGTAATTCACGACTTTCTACAATGTACTCGTATTTGAGATAAAGATACTGGCCTTTATTCCACGTAACGTGTAAAAATGCTAGCGACAATGATTATTCCTTTAAGCGGTCACAGATTTGTTTTATAAAATCCCTGTTTTGTATAAATCCTTAATTATAATTTATTAATGTGTCATTTTGTTCAATTTGATTGTACAATAAAGTTAAACAACTTTTATCATTACATAACCATGTATGAAAAATACTCAGCAAAGTGTACATCATACACAATTTGCAGTTCCGTAAGATTTTCTAGAATATTCCAGAAAACCATACTTACCTTTTTTCAAAATTCCCCAAGTAATCAAAATATACGTGTTAATAATATATAAGATCGTCTGGAAGAGAAACCTAAGTGTGCATAATCGTAATCCATTGTACACAGTTTTATTAATATTTCTTATTATTTTTGTTAATTTTTGTACAATATAGCGTTTACGTTACAAGTTTCAGCTCAATCAGACCTGTAGTTTTTAGTTATCCAGCGGACGGACGGACAGAATACCTACACTTATAGTGAGTCACTTTTGACGGAACCATAAATACGACACTTGGATACGTCGGTCCGATAGTCTTAGTAATAGACGAGACGATAAAAGCAAACATAGTATAACTATTATGTCACCTCTTGGCATAATTGTGTGTAGTACCAAACATTAAACTATTACAACAATATACAGGTTTATTTTTTAACAACTGAACTAATATTAACCAGAACATAACAAATTGTCATTCATTCGTTCGTTCTCGATACCAAGTTATCGACTGCGTCAAGCACTAGTGTCAGTCGCTCATTTTGTCTATGTAATGCATAAAAAAAATGTTTCAGTGGTGGTAGTTAGACAGTGACAACGCTCTTTGTCAAAGTAGTGCAACAATAGATCACACAACAATAAAACGTCGTGTGTGCGAAATAATGAACAAGGCTATTACGATAGTGTGTATTAATTACGTAAAGTTAGCGTTTTGTGAAGTCTTTCCCCCCTCGGATAGTTGGTTGAACGTGATTCCATACTTCGACGATATCGGGTCGTGTCCGGAGGTTAATAGGTCCAAGAAACGAACGATAAATGTTGAAAATAGTAGAATTGGCCCCCAGTACACATTGGCCCATGCACGGTCATACGCCATGATACTCCAGTACAGGCCAGCATCGACCAACAATGAAGAGGTGTTCACACAATGGCCCACGGCTCATTGCTATCTAGCGACGCACGCGCGATGGACGTCGAAGTAGTCACGGCCGCGGGAATGTACATCTACACTAATATTATAAAAAGGAAAGATTTTTATGTCTGTAGCGAATAAACTCAAAAACTACTGGACCGATTTCAAAAATTCTTTCACCATTACAGTGCTATATTATCCCTGAGTTACATAGGCTATATTATTACTTTAAAAAATTAGAAATCCCTACTACAAAAATATAAAAAATTATAAGAAAAGTATAATTAAAATAAACTACTTATGTCATGCATAAACATTCATTTACTCTACGTTTATTCCAAAAAATAAAAGTCCAAATAAATTTGCGAAGCCGGGGTGGGTCGCTACAACTACTCAGTACCTACTTCTCAATCAGAATTTGAACAATTCTCCATTAAAAAAAAGCGCACCACCCTGTCAGCGGTGCAATGGGCGACTATATGAACACCACCGGCCAGGCTTCGGCACGATTCCTTTGAAGTGTGCCCGAAAAACCGACAACTTCGCCATTGCGCGCTACGATGCCTGGCCCATTGGCAATTGTCCGCCAGCATACACCATTGCCCCGTGTACACAATAGCGATGGCCTGCACTGGGCCAGCATAGGCCATTGTGTACTGGGGCCCTAAAATTACCAGAAAAACGCGTGCGGCGCGCGCCTCAATCATCAGTTTTTGGAAACTGGGAATGAAGGGATGATGCTGAAAATTGACGAGTGTCAAGTTCTTGCAATGACTTCACTTTTGTTTGTTTGTGGGGTTGGACGGCGTACACCTGTTATAAATAGATTTTCTTATAATGACTGTATTTTTAAACTTTCGGCAAATAAAACTCTATTCAGTACATCTTTTGTATTTATCTGCTAGGAACTGTCCATCCAATAAGAACTAAAAAGTTTTGTTGTTCGACTGCTTCGAGCTCGCGAGATCCATTGCTTGCTATCGATATAGACGACATCGATTGTTTTGCAACACTATCAATCATTCTATTTCAGTTAGTTTTCCTTTCGATTGCGTTCATTTTCTGCAAAAAAGCATAAAGTTTTGTTGACTAATTATTTATTGGAAAAACAAAGGCGAATATCAGCACAATCAATAAATTAGACGCGAGCTTCGTGCTGTCTTTGTTAAATCTCCATAATGTTTAAAAAACCTAATACTGGGAAGAGAAGTGGTAATTTGTCTCAGGTGAGTCATTCTGTATGATTTGTTTGCCCTTTGAGGCCAATCTAAGTCTATTTATTCAACAATATGATGAGGTTTATTTCAAGAGGCCACCTCAGTGTTAACTAGGGTCACTGAACTTTGTAACAAGGCTTGCCTTTTGATATTTGAGTTGTTTTTTAATCAGCTGATTGCCTTGTAAACAAAGAGTCATTGTTGTATTGCTGAATGCATTGTACTAAGACTGGAATGCATTACCTAAAACTGTAAAAGATTTTCTAAAAAAACCTTGTTTGTATGAATCTATTTGTAATTATGTTAAGAATCCCACTAATATTATAAATGCGAAAGTTTGGATGTTTGTTACTTATCACTGGGCGGATCGTGATGAAACTTGGCACACATATAGGTTAGCTCCTGGAATAGGACATAGGACAGTTTTAATCACGAAAAAACATCTCATTGTTGATAACTAATAACTACTTATTTTGAAATTCAAGATGTGTAAATATCGAAACCTAACACAGACGAAGTCGCGGTCAAAAGCTAGTGAAGATTAAAGTTACGTTTATGTACATAGTACTGTTGGTAAAATTTAAGTTAGTTTTAAGTATTCCTTTTTATTTCCATATAACTTACAAGAGTTTAATCGAAGGCTTTTGACGATAAGTGTGACATGGTCATTAACGCCACCCCTTTTAAAAATCAAAGGTTTGTAAAAACCAGCTCTTATGTTATTATTTTTGTACTTGTTGTACCTTACATTTTTTCATCATCATTCATTGTATATAATATTCTATTTAATTGTTTATAATGTTACTTTGTGGACCAATGGTGCATAAGTACTGGTGTCCAAACAAATAATTAAATAAAAACAAAAAAAAAAAATAAGTGTCATTTTAGATCAGTTTATGGTATGCTGTATGCTGTTATATGTATTATTCTACTGGTCCCCTAGCAATAAAATTTGGAAGTTGTCTAGGATGAGTGCTTGAGATTCCATAAGTGTATAAATTCTTGAGATAACTTCTCTTTTGAATTTCTATACTTATATAAAATTAGTATGTACAGAAAGAGTTATGATGTTTTCGGCTAATAGGAATTGGTGAGAATTTATGTGTCGACATTTATTTCATATGCTTATTCTTTTTCTATTCCAGTTTGGACTTCTAGATATGAATTTAGATGATGGAGATGATGAGCCTATGGACATGTCTGATGATGACATGGACTTGGAAGCAGAGCTGGCAGCTATCAGTGGTGAGAGCAAGAGGCAGCGGCCACGGAAACCAGCCCCAGTACCGCAGTCCAATCTCGATGCTATGATAGCTGCAAGCTTGAAGGAAGTGCCATCTGATGAGGATGTTTCTGGTGAGCATTCATGATGTTTTTTATTGAATTTTTTTTCTGAAATCATTCCTGCACCGAGAATGAGTGTGTGTGATTATGGGCAAATCTGCATAAGCTGAACAAGAAATTTAAAGGTGTATATATATGAAGACTACAAATACTTACATTGTGGACTGTAGATTAGAGGTGGCTTGGTATAATTGATTTGGTTTTAAAATTTCTTTATTGATAATTTAAATAAAATACATACTTGTAAAACAGTCACGGTATACAATTAAGAACTTAAGCTACAATGTTTATGAGGCTAACTTACCTATTAAAACTTGTTATAAATATTTAACGCATAATGGTACTACTACAATAGACAAAGTTTTTAGTATGACCATTTTAGTTTAATGATCATATTTAAAAAACTTACTTCATAGGATCATTTCTATAGCAAGCTCTTCAAGCGCAAGCTTGCTGTAATATCTATCTGTATGCAGGCTTCAAGCTGCACTGCTAATACAAAACAGTAACCAAAGACCAACATATGCAAAACGATACATATAGATTGATATATTTGAAGTCCTTAAATTGTATATACTTACTTATAGTCCCTTGACTGAACATTGGTATGTAAAAACTTGTGATGTTCTTTTCTAATGTAAACAAATCTGTTTTTGAAAGCTGTTTACGACAGCTCATTAGTACTTTGCAGTAGATTAGATAAGGTTAGACTTTACTTTAATTTAATCAAATATATAAAAATGTAAACATCGCATGTCTGTACATTGAATATATTTGCAAAAAATTAAATTGGGGGTCTAAGGATAAGTAACTGAACAAATAAAGATCATATTTGAAGTTTTTGTCTGTTTGTCTGTTAGTTTGTGCACGCATCACGTAAAAACTACTATACTGATTATAGGGATTTACTTGGTGTAACATTTAGTCTTTATTTAATCGCAACCGGCTTACTCAATCGAAAGTTATGGGAATTTATAGTTTTCAAATACAGTACGCAATATAACAAAGAAGTATAATTATAATGTTCGGTGCATTTCGGATTCCGATGAGTTAGGTTAGGACTACATTTGAAGCTGTAGTGGGCGTGGGAGTGGGAATAGGCGTGGTCGTGGTCGTCGGTGTCAGATAGAGAGTGAGATTAAAAATAATTGTGTAGTTCACGCGAACGGAGCCGCGGCCACAGTTAGTATTAAATAGTATAGTAACAATTTGTGTACATTCTGTTGGTAACCTAAAAAATAATAAAAAAATATGGTCATAAATATATATAGCACTATACAATATATAAAATAACTGTGATATTCCATAAAAATATAAGTAATAATAATTACTGTTAAAAAAAAATCAAACAAAAACTAAATTATCAGATGCTAAAAATTTTTTTGCGGCTGCTTGTTCTATGTGCTCAACTTCTCAAAATAATAATTTCATATAGGTGACGAAGACGACCCAGACCTACTCAACGAGCTGAAAGCTCTAGCCTTAGATGACGACGAAGCGCCTCCGCCTCCCCCCCGCACTTCGCGCCCCGCCCCGCCCCCGCCGGGTGGATCGCTAAGCACGCAGAGCAGCACGGTCAGCTTGATCCAGGACCGGATACTCAACTACACCGCAGCGGAGAAACAGGCTAAAGATAGTGGGGAGAGCAGTCGTGCTAGGCGGTAAGACTTGTTTTTTTTTTACGGTCTTAAAAGACAAACGGACTGAGAGCTCCCCTGATGGTAAGAGGTGTTACATGCAACAGTTAAAGTTGGCCACATCACCACTCTGAGTATGTTGGAATGCTCATGTGTCTCTCACTTCAAACCAGAACATCATCAGCTGAAACACGTCCACTGTTGGACACAAGGCTCGCCAATATAATGACACTTTTGGTGGGCTGTCCATTGGGGGATTTGACAGTACACTTGGCAGGTGGATTGGTGATCTTAAAATACATAGAACGCTGCTGTCCGTCCCGCTGCCTGGTGCAATCTTTAATGAGAAGATTTTGGGTGGCCCTATTCTAAGCTTGCTACACGGCAAACCAGAAAACAACATTGCTAACATTATTGTTGGTGGCAGACATATGTAAGAGGGTTCTACCCACACAACTGGACTCTGCACTAGAGCAGGCTCCCGTCACTGGTACGTCCCAATCGCGATAAATACCTACTCTTTCACGCGCCGTCGACGGCTCTCTTGCCCCGCCCACATCGCGCGCCGTACCGTGTATAACAACGGTAAGTCTAGCGCCTTACAACATATTTTCGGGCGCTGTCGGCTTCATCAAACTCGTAGCGGTCCGCCTACAAATAGCGCGCTGTACGGACTAGTAACAAACGCTAAGTCGAGCGCGTTAGGCACATTTTTGCGTGTATTGTCTTGACAGTGGGAAGGACTAGATGATGAAAAGTGTAGGTATTTTCGTTTTACCAGTTTTTTTTTCGTATCTGTTACGAACGTAACTATAAACTCATCTGTGACTAGAGTCTCATCACTGGGTAAAATATACCGTCTATTATAAATATACTAGATATAGTAACGAGTGCAAATGCACTTGCAGCTGCCCTTTTTTTAAACATGCATTGCAGAAATTAACATCTGTCTTTAAGCACAGGAACCACCTTAATAGTCAAAATGAATAAAGTTATAGTGAAGCTACTTTGTTTGTCTGTCACGCGGATAGCTCGAATACTACTGTACTGATCAAGTTGTTTGGAAAATACATGTGAATTTCGCCGTCAATGATGGGAAAATTTTCCAAGATATTTTAGGAAAACTAAAAGACAATAAATTAGTGGAATATTGTGTACGACAAACGCATTGGTGACTAAATTTTTTTTTAAATAGTTTTCCTCCACGTCTATGACTTTAGAACTAAACAAAGTTACGATTTACAAGCGAGAATCTTAAAAAAGTACTTTTTTCGTGATTTTAGATTTGGACGCGGTCTCAAAACTCTCAACGACCTCCTGAAGCAAGCGAGGGCTGGCCAGACAGTCGACGATGCCGACATCCCTCCACCGGTCGCGCTGAAGTCCTCTGAGCCTGCCCCACCCCCCGTCGCCCCACGAGCAGAGCCCCCCAGCGCCCCACGAGCAGAGCCCCCCAGCGCCCCAGAACCAGCAGAACCCGATCCTCCAATAGCTCCAGAGCCTGCAGAACCTCCCCCACCACCGCCGAAGGCCACTGAAAGTCAAGATATGGACCCGGCCAAACAACAAGGACTCCATTTCATATTGAGTGAGTAAGGACATTAGTGCTTTTCGTTCGTAAATTCTAGGCCGTTTTCTATTGCACACCGAGCCCATCAGAAACTACGCCTGTTATAATTTAAAAAAAATTCTTATGGTGTCTATTTTTTTTAAGAATTCTGCCAATGTCAAGTCAGTTCTGGGAGAACAGAAAACTATATTTTATTACAATAGAATACCAACTAGTATACTGGTAAAATATGCACCCTTAAGCTATAAAATACTTCCATAGTAGGGGCATATCGGCATTAGTGCACTTAACACCGATATACCTCCACTATGGATCTGTTAAACTAGCTTCATGTTTCGCCAGTGTTCTAGTTGGTTTTATTAAGTAGTACTGTGGTAGCTGATCTGTAAATTAGCTGTATTTTCAGCGTTATTGCCCCCCCCCCCCCCCCTTTCACTATGGCAACCAAGTACAATAAATACTAAAATGTCCATAACACTCAAAATACAGCTAGCTGAGGTTATCCGCCATAGTAACTGTTGTTTTACTAAGACCTTTTCATTGGCATATCACTTACTGGTTGTTATTAGTAGGTGGGTACCAGGTTCCATACAGAAACACCCACCATCCTACTAATATTATAAACGCGAAAGTTTGTAAGTATGGATGGATGTTTGTTACTCTTTCACGTAAAAACTACTGAATGGATTTAAATGAAACTTTACAATAATATAGCTCATACATCAGAATAACACATAGGCTACAATCTATAAAGATATTGTGTGATTTGTCCAAAATGTCAAGTCAGTTGGAAATACATAATAATTTGTGATGTTAAGTTGTCCACGTAGACCAAGTCGCGGGCAACAGATAGTCTTATATATAGCAACGATCTCTATGTACTTACGTACTAGATGGAGCGAACCAAACCACCAACCAAGCTTCCGCGCCGCACCCCATTCACATTCACTTTACCACTTGTGCTTTAATACGCAAACCATTTAATTATTTACTAAATATTTACGCTACGAGTGAATAGCGTAAATAGTTAGTAAATTAAATGTTCTGCGTAGTAACTGCACAAGTGTCAAAGTAAATGAGAACGGGGTGCGGCGCCGAGGCCGCAGTTGCGTGGAACAGAGCGCTTGTTTGGTTCGCTCCTTCTGGTAAGTACATAGAGATCGTTGATATGTAGTTAAATATCAAAAATCTTGAGCAGGTAAACATTAGGTAGCTAGTCCCACATCCACCAGAACAAAATTAGACATACATAAATGTCGAACGGAATATGGTTTATAATTTTTGCGTTATTTTATCGCGGTGAATATGAAAAAGGCCTATAATTTTATTTTTATAATAAGGTATTAAAATGCATTTAAAATATTTTTGCATATTTTTGTACGAAGAGGCGTGTAACTGTTCTGCTTACATATTGCAGATTTGTATAATTCTAGAGAGTATTGCTTAGTAAGTTTTATAGTATGTATTTTATTTCAAGAAACTCCTATCCTTATGTGAGTGAATACACAAGGATGTGAGTTATTGGATGGTATGGTGGAGAAATCTCTTAAGAAGTTAGCTTGTTTATTGTTTTTGCTTATATTATCTGGTTGAGGCCTTATTTAGGGTCAAAGTATACGTAATCCTTTCACCAGTGTACACTTAACGCCTGTCAATAAACCCTTATTTGTAATTAAAGTTTTGTTGATAAAAAAAGTGTAGACAGATTCAATTTAATTCAAATATTCTTTATTGTGCACCAAAACATATACATTTATATATATACTCGTATATATATGTATAAAAAAAAAAGGTACATAGAAGGATGAATTTAGTGTACAACGGCGGCCTTATCGCTTTCAGCGATCTCTTACAGGCAACCTTTACTAGTCTTTGACTCTAGTTAAGGCATCGAAGATTTAGAATAGAAAATTATATACTACTTACATTAATATATACCTTATTGTGTTGTGCAATAAAGCTTAATCCGTGTCAACGTGTTTGTTTCGTGTTCCCCTTCTTTTCAATAAGGATGATGAGCGTTTTGGTCCCAGCCACTAATAACAGTAGTGATACGCCAATGAAAAGGTATTATTAAGTTGAACAATAGTTATTATGGCGGCTAATCTCAGTTAGCTGTATTTTAGTCGTTATGGGTCTTTTAGTACCCACCTACTAATAGCAACCAATACAATAAGTGATACGCCAATGAAAAGGTCTTACTATGGCGGCTAATCTCAGCTATATTTTGGGCCTTTTAGTACCCACCTACTAATAGCAACTAATACAATAAGTGATACGCCAATGAAAAGGTCTTACTATGGCGGCTAATCTCAGCTATATTTTCGCTGTTATGGGCCTTTTGGTACCCACCGACTAATAGCAAGTAATACAATAAGTGATATACCAATGTAAAGGTCTTACTATGGCGACCAATCTCAGTAAGGTGCATTTTCGCCGTTATGGGCCTTTTGGTACCCACCTACTAATAACAATCGATTACCAGTTACCATTGTAATCTGGCTTCAATATCCAGATTGTCGGTCTGACATCTGTTTTTAATACCGAACGGCCAGCTGACTGAGATAAGACGCCATACTAACAATTTCTTAACAAGATATTTTTATTTGTATATGTATTTTATTATTTCCCGTAGGAATGGGATGGTTTTTCGGGATAAAAACTATCCTATATCCTATTCCAGGACCTAACCTATATGTGTGCCAAGTTTTATCACGAACCGTCCAGTGGTTGAAGCGTAATTGAGTAACAAACGTCTAAATATCCAAACTTTCGCATTTATAATGTCAGGAGGATAGTTATTGGTTGCTGTTATTAGTGGGTGGGTACTAAAAGGCCCATAACGCCGAAAATACAGCTAACTAAGATTAGCCGCCATAGTAACTATTGTTCTATTTTTTATTTTTTATTTAATAGTTTATTGTACACACAAATATACAAAGAACAACACAAAAAAAAAGAAAATTATACAAAAGGATAAGCTTATTTCTAAAGAAATTTCTTCCAGCTAACCTGCGGTGAAGACAAGGGATTATGGAGAGGCAGTAGTCGCGTGTACCTACTATATATTAAATAATCATAGAATATATAACACAATAAGCATAAATTAATAAACTATAAATACCAATACAGATACATAAATATATATGTATATATAATAGAATATAATACTAGAATACTAATAATAATAGAATACGATATATTATTGACAGAGAGTAAGGTAGTGCTCTTTAACTCGTGATCTGAACACAGCTTCTATATAATAATACCTTTTAATCACGTATCACTTACTGGTGCTATTAGTGGATGGTATCAGCAGTCCTATCTTATGATGATATCAAAACTACAAAGCCATTTTATTGGCGTTTGTCGTCTAACTATCTTAGATAGACGACAAACGCTTTTCGGAATATGCCACAAGACCCGCTAGAGTACAAAATGACTTTTTAGCAGGCCTGCAGGTTGCATACAAAAACACTCGCTGTCCTTTCAAACTTCGATCATGTCTTGATTTCACAGATGAGATCTTGAGTACCGACTTACCTACGGGTACAATGAGTTGATGGAAAACTTAGAGAATGACAGCGCACGTGACATCATAACTCAAAAAAGCCTTTTATGAGAAAACACGATTTGAAAGTTTTTTTTACTAATTAGGTTTTATTTATTATTATTTTTCATAATGTAAACAATTATAATCTAATCACTCATAAAAATAAATAAAAAATACAGATAGCCTGGCCATTCAAAGAGGAAACGCAGCCAGTGTTCTGGGCACCCTACCGCAGGGCAGCGACCTGGACCCCATTATTTATCTCTAATTAATTATTTATCTGTATTTTTTATGAGTGATTATAATTGTTTACATTATGAAAAATAACAATAAATAAAACCTAATTAGTAAAAAAAAATTGAAAGTTAAAAAAATTATATAAACAAAACGGCTAAAAACAGTACGCAATTTTGACTTATTTACTAAGACTATAATCTGTTTACATAATGAAAAACAAAGATAGAGGAAATCGAGTAGGTTTTTTTTTTTTTATAACTCAACACTGCATTTTTTGAGTTATGGCAGTCTATAGTTTCATGTGCTTCAGGAGGTAGTCGATACATACGTACATAATGCTCACACCTTAGTCCCAGAGGGGTAGGCAGAGGTGGTCCTAATTCAAATCGTCTAAAAACTGTGATAGGAGAGTTATGTGAGAGGCGGTATATCATCGTGATGATAGATGTACATATTGGGACCTAAGACCAACAGTGGACTTAACAAGCTGACGTTTTTGTATGAATAAAGGAAAGTTATGACGTAAAAGTCGTACAGTTCACGACGGCACGCCCCACTCCTCTTAATCGCTTACATGTAATTGTAAGCGTTATATTGCTACTGTGTTAGTTCAAAATCCAAGTAAAGTCAGTAAAGCTATATAATATTCATGAAATATGTTATGTACGGCGTTTGTTAAGACTTACTAATTATTAATCTTCTTAAATTATTTAAATCGGACCAGTAGATACAAAGTTATTGGGTATTAAACATAACCTCCCACGTCCCGTGCTCTTCCCTCGCGGGAAGTAGCGGGACCTGCCTTCGTGAATTCTACAATCAATACTAACTTATCAAGAAGAAGGGCTCGATTCTGAAGGCACGATGTTAAAATTTGACAGCAGTAAAAATGTTGCTATCCTTGTCACACGGTATTATGAAGATAAAGGCAAAACCAATTTTAGCACTGTCAATTTTTAAATGTGTGTCTTCAGAATCTAGCCCAATGTCTAGCTCCATTAAATCTAAAAGGCAACTTGTTATCATGAGACAATAAGCAGTATTTTCTCAGGTTAAAAAGGTGCCTGATTGATAAGTGATAATATAATATTGTATCAGATCTGTTGAGTATAAAGCGTGATTGAGTATTAAACATACAAAGTTATGAAACGTACACCATCCGTTTTTTTTTATTATGTTAGTTTTTTTAAGTTTTCCTGATGTTTCCTTAATTTTCTCATAATTACCAGCTAATTTTACATGTATGTTCCAAATTTAAGATAAATTGATACTGTAGTTTTCGAGTTATCCGCCGAACAGACATGCTAATGAACAAAAAGCTTTGAAAGTGATCCGTTTTTACGGATCCCTTAAAAATACTGCATAGCGTGGGTCGCACACAAAGTTTGGGTTTAGTAAAAAAAAAAAACAGCTTTTCTGAATTTTATTTGAGTAATTACTCAGAATTATTTTATTTCCTGATCTTTCCATAATAATTGCCTAATCGACTATTGTCTGTCTGTCCACCGGATAACTCACAAACTACTTGACCGATTGATCTGGAACTTTGAACATACGAAAAGTTCCAGGTCAATTTGTGTGTAGATGTGCCGGAATCGTTACGTGTTACTCTTTTCATTCTGCTAAGAAAATGGATAAGGGGATATAGCATGAGTTGCATATAAACTCCTGCCTTCTTCATCCACAGAGCGTCAGCAAGAGTTCAAAACGGCCGCCTTATCGTGTAAACACAGCGGAGACAAGGCTATGGCCCTGGAGTACCTAAAGGTGGCGAAACAATTCGACATGGTGGTCGACGCGTACAAGTCTGGTCAGGAGATGGACCTGAGTGAATTGCCCACGCCGGATATGATCGCTGTAGCGGTCAGGTCCCAGCAGAAAGGCGAGGATCACACCCAACATGCTCCAGGTAAGGTTTTCCATCTACTAGCGCCATCTAGTGTTGCTCTCGAGCGCCCTGAGTTTTAACTTTCAATTTAATTTCTAAACTAAACGTTGAATCTTGTCACAAATGATTGGATAGTTTGGATTTTAAAAGAAAATTGTGGCCAAAATTAAAAACAATTTTTTACTACTAGCGCCACCTAGTGTTACTCTACCCTTGAGCACCCCAAACACTTTAATGTTCAATTTAATTCCTTAACTTAACGTTGAATCTGGTCAGAAATGATTTCGGATTCTAATAGAAATTTGTGGCCAATATTAAAAACTGTTTATCCGACTACTAACGCCATCTAGCTCAACTCTTGAGCTCTCTGAGTACTTAAACTTTCAATTTAAAACGTTGAATATTGTCACAAATGATTAGATACTTTGGATTTTTATTATAATTATCTTTTTTTTCAACTACTAGCGCCATCTAGTGTTACTAAATCGGAACGTCAGTATCTTAGTGTACATTAATAATTAGTGTGTAACGATCGACCGAAAACGGTAACAATATAACTCATACATTGAAATGTAAGCGATTTTACGATCTATACCTACGGTTTGTTGTTTGTAAGCGAAGGAAGGTAATGTTTTCTAAAGGTTGACCATCATTTTCAGAGCCATCAGCAGCGCCGGTGGACGAAGGCACTGGGCTCATTACTGCGTCGACAGTCGATGAGGCGCTGAAGCAAAGACTTGCTGCTTTCCAGGTGAATATTTTTATATGGATCTTGACACTGAATGGCGCACAGTATTAAGGCATCAGCCTGAAAGAGTCTACTGCTGGAAATAGGCCTCTCCCAAGGTGCGTCACTGAATCCGATCCTGAGCTCTTGTCATCCAGTCACTGCCAGCCGCCAGGGGGCGTCCCACACTACGCTTACCCAGTCGCAGTCTCAACTTGAGAACTCGTTTATCCCAACGGCAATCGGTTCTCCGACAGATGTGAGCAGCCCACCGCCACTTTGACGTGCTAATTTTTGAGCTACGTCGAAGACTTCAGTTCTCTGGCGGATCACCTCATTTCGGATCCTGTCCCTTAGAGAAACTCCGAGCATAGCTCTCTCCATAGCCCGCTGAGTGACCTTCAATTTTCGGACTAGTCCCACTGTCAGTGTCCACGTTTCGGCGCCGTAGGTCATTACGGGTAGGACGCACTGGTTGAAGACTTTTGTCTTAGACACTGTGGTATACGCGACGAGAAGATATGACGTAACTTCCCAACGACGTAACATTACGAATTATGAGATCATCATCATCATGTCATCCCTTAGCCGTCCACTACTGGACATAGGCCTTCCCCAATGAACCCGGTCCAGCTGCTACCGGCCACCTTCTTCATGTCGTCGGTCCATCTAGCGGCGGGGTACCCTGCGCTGCATCAGAATATATGAGATAAATAATGATTATTTGGATATTCATTATTGCCTTGTGGTTTCCGGTAGAGTAGAATAGGAGCACTCCAACTATTCCCGTGGATGTCGTACAAGGCGACTGAGGGAATACATTATAAAGCATCAATCAGGCCTCCCCAACCCGTCTGGCCAGCGCGGGGAGTGTAGGCCAAATCCCCGTCTGTCTCCGGCATATGAGAGAGGGTTGTGCTCCTGCAGTGGAAACAAAATAACCTGCTGATGATGATGATGATTTGGATATTTGGCTGAATTTTAATTGTTTTCCTTTCCAGCAACAAGAAGCAAAAGCGAAAGAAGACGGCAACTCTTCAAAAGCGCGTCGCATGGGCAGGATAGTGAAGCAGTACCAGGATGCTATAAGGCAGCATGCTGCTGGAAAACCCATACCGACCGACGAGCTACCCACTCCGGCTGGGTATGCGCCCTTACCTAGTGACAACGTGAGTGATAGAAACTAATTATAATAATAATTTGATACATATTGACGACCTCCTTGGCGGAACGGGTAGCTCTCGGACTGCCACGCCGGAGGCTGCGGGTTCGAATCCCGCTAGGGGCAAATGTTCGTATGATGAATACGAATGTTTGTACCCAAGTCTTGGATGTTTATATATTTATTTAAGTATGTGTATCCGTTATCTAGTAACCATAGCACAGGCTCTGCCTAGTGTGGGACTGGATAATTGGTGTGAACGTGTGACATATTTATTTATATGTACATAATGCTCACGCCTTGGTCTCAGAGGGGTAGGCAAAGACGATGGATCGCCACTTTGTGCGATCCTGACCCGCCTCACTCGCATTCATCAACCTTTTCATGCATCTCCTTTGGTTTTTCTCACTGCTGACCGCAGCCTTTATGTACTAAAAATTATATAAAATATAAAGTAGGTAGTGGCAGTGGGCTGGTCACGTCTGTCGGAGTTCTCGGAGGAGACCGCGACTGGGCAGGCGTAGTGTGGGACGCCCCCTGGGTAGATGGAGCGACGATCTGCGTAAGGCGGCTGGCAGTGACTGGATGAGAAGAACCGGGGATCGGGTTCAGTGAAGCGCTTTGGGAGAGGCCTATGTCCAACAGTGGACTCTTTCAGACTAATGATGATGATTATGAAATTAGGCAGTAGTAAAACTTTGGTTATGTGTGAATTACATATAGATAAGGTGGTTTGCCGTGTGGTTTCCGGTAGAGTAGAATAGGACCACTCCAACTCTTCCCGTGGACTAAGGGAATACATTATAAAACATAAATCAGGCCTCCCCAACCCGTCTGGCCAGCGCGGGGAGTGTAGGCCAAATCCTCCGTCTGTCTCCGGCAGATGAGAGAGGGTTGTGCTCCTGCAGTGGATACAAAAATAACCTGATGATGAAGGTGCGGAGTGTTTGTGTCATTAGAATCCTACGTCTATTTGACAGACTTGTATTAATTTCCCCAGGCCTCGCCGAGGGCGAGTGCGCCCGCGCCGGCCCCGTCCCCGCGCCCCTCTCCGTCCCCCTCCGCGCGGGCGGCGCCCCCCGCGCCCGCCGCCCGCCCCGCACCCACCCGCTACGACAAACAGCTAGCCTTCCTGTTGCATCGACAGAAGGAGTTTAGAGAGTCTGCGCTCAAAGCCAAGAAGAGTGGTAAGTTATATTGGCTGTCTCTACAGAAATCCTATCATGACAGAGTGGTTATATCCACTTGTTATTTCAGTCTCGCGCGTGCCGATTTTCGGACACAGCGTGGCCCCTCCCGCGTATCATTTGTGCCTCGCGCACACGTTTCTAGTGTGAAGATATAGATATGCAGTTACAAATCGCGCAATATGGACCTTTTGCAATTTTTGGCGATGTATACCCGACTTTGGCTCGGCGCGAAACGAGTAAGCGTTTGATAGTTTTTGCAATATATTTGTGCATAATCGCACCTCTTTCATAATATTATTGTTTTTCTATCATTTGACATTTCTGTTTTGATAAAAAAATGAAAAGAATTGGTTCGCTGGTTCTTTTGGAAAATTCTTTATTAACAACTGACTATCAAAACAGAAATGTCAAATGATAGAAAAACAATAATATTATAAAAGAGGTGCGATTCTGCACAATATTGCAAATCGTTGACACGCGTTTTGTGCCTACTTCACCATTCTGTCTTAATATGATTTCTATGGGTTAGTAGTTAGTAAGTAGAACAATGGTTACTATGGCGGCAAATCTCAGTTAGCTGTATTTTAGGCGTTTAATGACCAAAGCGCTTGAACATCGAGGCAGCTGTAATAAATAGAGTAATACATTCAGGTTATTAGGTGTCAGGTTATCAGGCTGTCTCGATGGTTACTAAGACCTTTTCATCGGCGTTTAATTTACTGTTGTTCGCGGCTGGGCCCACAGTCGTAATCAAAATCATTTATGGCACATGAGTACACTTGGTACATTTATACACGTCAATTTATTTGCGACTACCGCTTCCTTCCTTCCTGCCTGAAGAGATGGAGTGATGACATAGCAGGACTAGTAGACAAAGTATGGAGCAGAATGGCGAGAGATAGAAATAAATGGAATGAATTGGAGGAGGCTTTTACCGCACTAGGCGGTCCTTATGCAAATTAACTAATATTTAAGAAATTGATATATAATAATAATGAAATGTAATTTTTTTAATATTACGTAAGGAAATGAATAAAGCTATTTTATTTATATTATTTATCGCTTCCTAGCTAATTACCTAACTTCACGCAACACATCTTTTAAAATCAAGTTTGCATACAATTATATAAAGATTGTGCGAAGCTGAAGCAACATTAGTACCAGGCATCTTTGTCATTCAAATAATCGTTTATTTTATAATAGGCTTGTGATTCTTAAACTTTCTGTCTGTCATATTTAAGATTTCCTCTGGTAGTTTGTTGTAGAAGCGTATGCATTGCCCCGTGAACGATTTACTGATCTTACTAAGTCTTAACAGAAGTAAAGCAAGTTTATTTAAAAAAATTTGAATCATACATAAGTCAGAACTGGTATTGTCACAGGCAGTAAGTGCCTCAAAAAGAGAGATTTGTTTTTGGAAATATACAATATTATCTAAAATGACCAACATCATTTCTTTTGAGAAACTCTTTATTTGTATTTGAATTTATTTTATTAGAAATTACAGGACACCATGCAAAATTAGAAAAAAATGGGAGTTATTGAAATCTAAAAAAACAATGGGCTCGATTCTGAAGACACAATGTTAAAATTTGACAGCACTAAAGCTGTTGCTATCCTTGTCACACAGTATTATGAAGATAAAGAGACGAAACCAATTTTAGCGCTGTCAAATTTTAAATGTGTGCCTTCAGAATCGGGCCCAATGTTTAGGTTATATTTATATGATCTTATTATTTAAGATATATAAAACTAACCACCATATTCATGTGACAGGTAACATAGAGCAAGCGAAGGAGTACCTCAGAGCAGCAAAGGGCTTCGACGCCGTGATAGAGGCGGCGCGCGGAGGCCTAGCCGTCGACATGAACTCCTTGCCGCTACCGCCGAAGACCAAGGCCAAGATAGAACACACGTGAGACTTTAGAACACTTATTATGAAAGGAGAAATAGCAAAAGCTCACATTGAAACTTCGCTATAAAAAAAAATCAAAATATTTATTTTTTCAAAATTGGAATACAACATTCTCTTTTTGACGTCAAATTCTGCCTAAAACTACTCCACTTCCACCTGTATAACCGAGGGGAAGAAGTGGCAACAAACCCAACGGCACAGGGCCCTACCTTTGATTTATCTTATTCATTACAATCATTAAGTCTACCTATGCTGAGCCATCAAGCACTCCATGGACTTTTATCATTTAAGTAGTCATCTAACTTATAGTAGGCTTTCTTGCACAGATTTACTTTTATAGAAGATTTGAATTTTTGTTCAGACAAGTTAATAATTTCATTTCGGAACCTTATTGTAGTAATGCACGCACAGCCCCACAAAAGAATATAATCTCCTCTTACACAATGAAACTTTTTCCTATTTTTTTTTATTTTTATTTACAACGAACTACGACTAATAAGTGGAAAGTATTCATCAAAGATGACTGTATTCAGGTGTTAGCGCTGTGAAGAAGAAACGGCGCAACAAACTTCACGCAACACATCTTTCAATCAAGTTTGTGTACACTTAATATAAAGCTTTTGCGAAGCTGAAGCAACATTAGTATCAGACATCTGTGTCATTAAAATATTTTTGTTTACAAACATTCATATTCATCGTACGAACATTTTCCTCTAGCGGGATTCCAACCCGCAGCCTCCGGCGTGGCAGTCCGAGAGCTACCCGTTCCGCCACGGAGGTCGTCGAATAAATAATATATTCTCTCTCTCTC
The DNA here is from genome assembly GCA_947086405.1 of Esperia sulphurella. Classification (NCBI taxonomy): domain Eukaryota; kingdom Metazoa; phylum Arthropoda; class Insecta; order Lepidoptera; family Oecophoridae; genus Esperia; species Esperia sulphurella. The sequence goes on from OX352258.1 coordinate 16,658,104, forward strand.
TCTTTCTCTCTCTCTCTCTCACTTTCTCTCTCTCTCTCTCTCTCTCTTTCTCTGTCTGTCTCTCGCTCTCTCTCTCTCTCTTTCTTTCTTTCTATTATTTACGCGAACACACGCACTTGTACGGACAGACAGGCCGTGCGACTGTAATAGTAATAGGTGATTATATCTGTTCGCTTGTGTGGAGTGTCGGGGGTGTGGTACAAGTGTGGAACGCTATCCCAGTCGAAGAAGTTTACGAAGTATTCTCATATTTCCAGTTTCGACGTAGTATCCGCGGAGGACTGCACGCCGCCGGCCGACGAGGTGGGCGCGCCGGCCGGGGAGGACTACGAGGTGCTCACCAAGCTGAGCCAGCAGCTCACCAGCCAGCTCAAGCTGTGCCTCACCAACAGAGACCACTACCGCGAGATGGGCAACATCGCAGAGATGAACAGATTCGAGCACTTGGCCGTTAGAGTGAAGCAGGATTTGGACGTCGTTGTTGTGGCTAAGAGGTGAGTTGCTTTTGGTAAGTTTAAGATGAGAATCTTCGCAGTCAAATACAATGTTTTCCCCCTTCATCCGCTTGGCTGCCCTCGTTGGATCCTCTGGGGATCACAAACGCTATCCCATTAGGCATGAGAAGCTATTTAAATAAAAAATCCTCCAAAAACTTCACACACGCCCGTTGATCGGCACGCGCACGGTGAGATGCCCCGCTGCCAGGTGGACCGATGACCTGAAGAAGGTGGCCGGGAGCGGCTGGATGTGGTTGAGTTCATTGGGGAAGGAGTAGAGAAGACCTATGTCCAGCAGTGGAAGTCTTAAGTGCTGATATGACGATAATTATTTATTCCAGCTTAGGCAACACCCCGCCAAAGTTCCACTACGAGTCGATGCAGTTCTCAGTGGTGCAATGCAATACGGACCTCAACGAGAATGACCTGGAACTGACCATTGTGCGAGGCATCTCGTATACAGTTCCCAACCCTAAGGACATCGACACATATGTCAAGTTCGAGTTCCCGTACCCACAGGTGAGGTTTCATAATAATGACTTGCTTTTGGTTTAGCCGAATCTCTCGTGAGAATTCAGAGCTTTCCTACGGGTAAAATAATATTATTTGGGAATAATAGGCGAGCAGCAACGGTCTCTATGTACTACTAGCTATGGAGCGTTCCAAACATATATAATTAAATGTTCTGCGTAGTAACTGCACAAGTTTCATTGTGAATATGAAAGAGTTGTGGCTACTTGCGTGGAACAGAGCGATTGTTTGGAACGCTCCATCTAGTAGTACATAGAGATCGTTGGCGAGCAGTAATTTTCTGGTGTGTGCAAGTCATCATCAGTCATTATTAACAGAGTGGGCATCGATAACGTTCGGCGGAAGTTTGAACCATGTGCCCTCCCCCCGTCTCACGACCGAAGCACACGATCTCTATGTACTACTAGATGGAGCGTTCCAAACAATCGCTCTGTTCCACGCAAGTAGCCACAACTCTTTCACATTCACTTTGAAACTTGTGCAGTTACTACTCAGAACATTTAATTATTTACTAAATATTGACATTATTTAACCGTAGCGTCAATATTTAGTAATAATTAAATGTTCTGCGTAGTAACTGCACAAGTTTCATTGTGAATATGAAAGAGTTGTGGCTACTTGCGTCGAACAGAGCGACTGTTTGGAACGCTCCATCTAGTAGTACATAGAGATCGTTGTGAGATGCGGTCTTTAAGAAAAATATGTGGAGTGAAGTTATGTGACAGAGAGGAATGCAGTGATACGTGAGAAGTGTGGTTTAAAAGAAGATGTAGTAACGAAGGTAGAGAAGGGTATGTTGCGTTGGTTTGGACATTTAGAGCGTATGAGTGAAAGAAGAGTGACAAAATAATATACAGTGCGAATGTGGAAGGAACTACAGCTAGATGTCGTCAGGATCGCGCAAAGTGGCGATCCATCATCTCTGCCTACCTCTCTGGGACCAAGGCGTGAGCATTATGTATGTATGTTAACAGAGTGGGCATCAATTACGTTCGGCGGAAGTTTGAACCATGTGCCCTCCCCCCGTCTCACGACCGAAGCACAATTGACCAACTTCTAAGTGAATTACATCGATCTATCAAATGTGTTTCTGGAAGATAGGTACTATCCCCCCCTAGTAAAATCACACAAATATTCCCCCTATCTAACCCCCCCCCCCCCAACTATATTAACTTTTACATGAATTCCCTTGATACCAGGACGCGCCAGTGTCCGACAAAACAGCCCTGATCAAGGACACCAACAGCCCGCCGTACAACGCGGTGTTCACGCTGGCCATACAGCGCGGCTCGCGGCCCTGCGCCAGGCTGTTCAAGCGGCACGCCATCAAGTTCGAGGTCTACTCCAGAGGGTGAGTGTAGCGTTTGTGGTACGTAATAGATTTCACCAGCTGTTGCCCGCGCCTTCGTTCGCGTGGATGAGTTACATGTGGTGCGAATCTTAAGGACCCGCAGATAGTCGACATTACAATTGACAGCTTTCACAAATCCTCGCTTTTCTGATATTATAAACAGAACTTTCCAGATCATTCTAGAAATTTTGAGAACAATCTAGAACATTCTGGACCAATTATTTTATTTCATAAACTGGTTATTATAGTGGTGGTGATTATAGTCACAGATTTTCATAGTTCACTTAAAAATATTCTAGAATATCCTAGAACATTTGGAATATTCTAGAAAGTTCTCAATATTGTCACTCACAAACGCACTTAATGCCATCCAGCACAATCTCGAGTTTATATGAGCCTTACAATGTGTTAGAAAAGGATAGAAGTATCTCATCACACATTTTTACTACCCACAACTACTCACTTCCACCCACCGTAACGAAACTCCCTTACTTGCAAGTGCAGACCGAGAGCTATCTACCACTGCAACCATGAGTGGGTGGCAGTGGGTGGTAATGGAGAAAAGGCTGGACATACATACACACACTTTTCTTTTATATATACCATAAACCAACGATAATCTGGCGGGTGCTGATGGGCTAGATCATGACTAGCCAGAATATGTGTATTTCACTTTAGTAAAAGTGTCATAGTTTTTTAGATATTGGCACTTTTTTAAAATCCTTAAAAATCTCTACCTTACGACTACAATATTACAAATGAAACATCTACAAATTTAAGACTAATGTAATTCTGATTTTTTCTCAGTACTACAGAAGAAAAAGGCTATCGAATGCAATCATAGATATTTTTAAATGGCTACGGTTTTCTTACAACATTTTTTTTTTGGATATACAAATTTTAATCACCTAACTATGAATCCTTAAGCTAAAAAAAGTGTACTAGGCTATACTGATATGTTTTCTAAAAAGTATGCCCATCAAGTGTAGTTTGCAAAATATAAAAAGATTTACTAATATTCAATTGACGAAAAAAAATATATCTCACTTTAACTGCAAAATGAGCTCATTTAAAATTAAACCATTGATTTGGGTTCTTGTTTGTTTAAGCGCTTCCTGACACAAAATCTTACATCAATATCAGAAAAAATTTGGGCAAAGAGGGAATTAATCCCTTAAAGGGATCTCTTCCAGTAACATTTGAGTTGAACGAGTTGAGAGTTTTTAACTAAAATGCTTATAATTTTTTTTATAAAGTTTTTATTACTAAAACTAGGATTTAAATCTAAATTAAATGTTCCTTCTTAAAAATGACCTCTTTATAGGTCGTGCGCGCCCCGAAACATTTATTTCTTGCGCTGCAGCGAATATTCGTTCCCGGAGTTCAAAATGGCGTCACTATCCGTCTCTCTCCCATCGCGTAGTATTTGTACCAAAACACAGGCGTGTTTGTTCACCGCAAATCGGAGTCCTTTCAACTTGACTCCGACCCTCCAAGATGTTTCCATACCATTAGAGGATCACCTAGGGCTGAACTAACTTCCGACCTAAACTTCGGACGCACGATCGAGTCCAAAGCCAAAACTGCAGCGAAAAAACTTTGCATCCTCTTCAAGGTTAAGCGGTACTTCTCACCGGCACGAAAGTTCAGTTAGGAATCAATTAACTCATCCTACTTTAGAATTTTGTTTGTCTAAAAATCTTCTACTAGCCTGTATCAGTCTTGCTCCAAACGTTGGACTCTGGGTTGCAACTTCCTCTCCCCGTTCCCTTTTCCCTCCTTAAAGTAAAGTATATCTTGTTGTGTATGTCGAATAAAGCTCGTTGGTTTTTTTGTTTGTTTACCATACTTACCGTTTTTAGTTGGTTGTTGTTTGCCTGTGTCAACTTTCGTTTGTAGTTATCTAATTTGTGTTTGAATCGGTTCCGTAGCCTAGTCGGTAGTACATCTGCCTGCGAAGATCGGGGTCGCGGGTTCGACCCACCCAGGGCAAACATTCGTGTTATGAGCACTTGTGTTTGCCTTGTGACTGGATGTTATATATATATTATGTATGTATATCAGCTGTCTGATACCCATATTACAGGCTTTGCCTAGTTTGGGATCAGGTGGCCGTGTGTGAAATGTCCCCACATATTTATTTTTTATTTAATGAGTATAAGGAATGTTTCGTTTCAGTAAAGGGACAATGGGTGTTTTTGTATGGAATCGGGTGCTAATAGTAACCAATAAAAATAAGTGATAAGCCAATTAAAAGTTCCTATTAAGTAGAACAATAGATTCTAAGGCTATTGGTTACTATTCATAAATTGCCGAGTGGTTTCCGGTAGAGCAGAATAGGACCACTCCAACTCTTCCCGTGGATGTCGTACAATGCGACTAAGGGAATACATTATAAAACATCAATCAGGCCTCCCCAACCCGTCTGACCAGTGCGGGGAGTGTAGGCCAAATTCTCCGTCTGTCTCCGGCAGATGAGAGAGGGTTGTGCTCCTGTAGTGGAGCACCTAACCTGATGATGATGATGATTGGTGTATCACTTATTGTAATTGGTTGCTGTTAGTAGGCGTGTACTAAAAGGTTCATAACGCCGCAAATACAGCTAAGATTTACCGCCATAGTAACTGTTCTACATAATAAGACCTTTGTGGTGGCTGGGACCAAAACACCCATCGCTACATAGTAAGACCTTTGTGGTGGCTGGAACCAAAACACCCATCGTCGTTTGCTGTCTTTAATATTTAAGGTACTTGCCTCCGAGTCTCTTTTGTTCTTTCCGCTTTGTATATGAAATCTTTCTTTTAACGGCATCAGTCTAGCGCATGGGCGATCGACGTTTTACTGTTGTAGTAAAACTCTTTTCCTCTACTAACTATGCATGCTCTCCTCCTGTAGTGTGGGTAGCGTAGTGACGCGCCCGCGCCGCGCGCAGATGCGCGTGCGCGGCTGACGCGCTTTTTTGTTGCAGCGGGTGGTTCTCGCGGGATACGCTGCTGGGCACCGCGACGGTGAAACTGGCGCCGCTCGAGACGCAAGTGACCATCCACGAGGCCTTCCCGGTGAGTAGCTGTAAGAAAATAGCGCCATAATGATAAACATGTCTTTATGGCGTCTAAAACCGTCAAGCGCCACTATACTACGCTAATTAATTTTAATTTTTAATAATAATAACAAATATCTCAGCCTGTGGTATGGTTACTAGATAACGGATAGACATACTTAAATAAATATATTAACTTCCAAGACTTGGGTACCAACATTCATATTCATCATACGCACATTTGTCCCTAGCGGAATTCGAACCCGCAACCTCCGGCGTGGTAGTCCGAGAGCTACCTGTTCCGCTACGGAGGTCGTCAAATTTTACCAAATTACAATACAGAAATTCAGTATCACAAACACAAATAGGGGCAAAAGTTATTTATGCGGCTCGAAGGACCTGGTCCTTCAAACCGGATGAATGAATTAATTGAGGAATGGCAAAAACTTAATTTTATTTGGTTTCAAGCTATCCCAAGCAACCTAGTGTCTGTTGATTAACCCGTGTTAAGTTTAAATTTAAAAAAAAACTTAATTTCTACAGCTAATGGACGGTCGGCGACCGGCGGGCGGCTCGTTGGAGATTAAGCTGCGCGTGCGCACGCCTCTGGTCCAGCAGCAGTTCGAGAACACCACGCATCGCTGGCTCGTAGTAGACAACTGACTGAGCTAGTTACTTGTTATACTTACATGGTTGTCGATAGCCTGTCGATGTCCACTTTGGACAATGGACATTGCCTATCATTTGCCCATTAAAAACCGCAGTCTACGTCCAACTGTTGGACAGAAGCATACCTTCATAGCGAGGGCGTACGGGTCAGTTCGAGTTGGTGGACTTCAATACGTCTTAAAATTTCTCTTTAACTGAAAATCATCTAGTATGACAACAAATACCATTTTAGTTTTAAAAAAAAACGCATTTCTATGGCCCCGAGTTTAACCCATAAGCTTTCAGTAGCAAGACAGCCCGATTCTGAAGGCAAACATTTGAAAGACAGCATTTATATCTATCTCAAACAATATTAGAGAGATAAAGACGAAACTAACTTCAGTGCTGTCAAATTTCAAACGTGTGCTTTCAGAATCGGGCGTAACGTTAGCTTTCTTCCTACGTAAAGTTTCGTAAGTTGTAGGTTTCTCTAAGAAATTGAAAGGGTTGTTATGATTTTTTTAATACACTCCCTTACATCTGATTCAAGTTGCCTGCATTTGCAGGTTGTTTGGCCAGAAGATAAAAAGAAAAGTTTTATCGATGAAGTGATATTTTTTATACAAATTTTGTATATATATTTTTTTACCGATTAAATATTTTTTTAAAGCTTTACGGTATACTAAAAATGCAGGGTGATTAGATTTAGGTGTCCGGGAGTGTACAATATAGGTATATAATACATTTTATTGCACAATCAAATACAGTTATAATTATTAGAAGTTTAAATAGTACAATTTAGGCTGTCTTCTCGCTTTAAGCGATTTCTTCCAGACAACCTTTACTGTACGTGTACTTGGGCCACTTTCATTGTTTTTTTGGTTTGTGTTTCTAATTGTAATTATTAAATATCTCTGTTCAATTACTTTTCATTCTGTATCATATATATTATAACGTGTTAGATTTTAATATATTATTGCTATGTAGGGCACAAAAAATCTCATGTTTATATACTTATATAATTCGTAAATACAGTGTGTAACAAATTATCTCTACTAACTCGTTACAAGTCATTCCAGCTCGGAATTCAAAACCCCTTGTAACTTTTGATCGGTTTAAGTGCAAAATCTGAAAATCGAGTACAAAATAGTACGTTATGAGTACTAAACCCAGGGTTAGATTACTGAAATTAGACTTCCTCCGAGCTGGAGTGTCGCACACAGAGGTATTCACTATTTTGCTCGACGACTTTATAATGTCGAGCGTATCAATGCATCGCCGCATTTTAATAATCCCTTACGATTCTCATTAGCTTCAAGGTTTCCTGGAAGAAGGCATCCACTTGTACGTTTACTGAATGTTTCTCAATTGGTTTTTTATGTGGATGAAGTACATTCAATTATTCAATCTGCATTAAAGATAACAGTGTTTTTCATTAGTCCAAAAAGTTATACTGAACGCTCTGAAACGGGTCGCCTGACGTATTTTGTTACACCCTGTATATTCGCCATAATAATAAATGATCTATGTCATAATATTGTAGTCCTTCCTATGTACATATATGCATTTATGATATTTTATATGCATATAGTAAATTGTATATACCTATCTTGCAAGCACGGAATAAAATTCTACCTCTACGAGTGACTCAAGAGATTGCCTCGAACGCGAGAAGAATTCCAACTAGCATACTGGCGAAATATACAGCCATCATCATCATCAGCCGTTAGACGTGCACTGTTGGACATAGGCCTTCCCCTATGAATGCCACTCCGCATCCAACCGATTCCGGCCACCTTCTTCAGGTGGTCGATCCAACTGGCAGCGAAGCGTCCCACCCTGCCACAAATATACAGTCATAAGCTGTAAAATAGCTCCATAGTGGGGGTATACGGTGTTAGACTAACGTACCCACTGTGGAGCTGTTAAGGCTATACAATTGCTGCATATTTCTCTAGTGTGCTAATTTGGGTGTGACTTTCTCGTTTGTATATATTGTCTAAATGTGTATTTATGAAATAAAAATCCGCAAAGCGATATAATGAGTTCAAACCGATTTTAAATATACTTTCACTGTTAATTAGGGTGAATTAATTCTTCAGCTTGTTGATATCGTTGCTGTTTAGGAATATTTGCTGAAGCGCCATGATAATTATGATTTTTGGGAAATCAAGTCAAAGTCAAAACCATTTATTGCGTATGAGTACACTTGTACATTTATACACGTCATTATTTTTTTATCGACTACCGCATCCAAGGTGTTAGCGCTTGAAAAAGAAACGGCGCAACAAACTTCACGCAACACATTTTTTAAAATCAAGTTTGCATACAATTATTTATAGAGTGTGCGAAGCTGAATTAACATTAGTACCAGGCATCTTTGTCATTCAAATAATCGTTTATTTTATAATAGGCTTTCTTACAAAGTTGTTTTTTAATGTGAATCTTAAACTTTCTGTCTGAATTTAAAACATATATTCTGATTTTGTTAAAACAAATTGTTGTTTTACCAAAATCGGATGTTCAGACAAAGAATAATTTATTTTAGGTAAAAATATATTTTTTAAATTCTCTTCCGTAAATCCTATCTTGGCGCTTCAGCAAATTCTAAAACGCGACGATATATATCTTGTAATTATGTGATATGTTAGTTGATAAGTTTATATGAACTCAAAATTTGTGTATAATGTTTAGTTTTGTTTGTATAGTGTTGTATAATTTTTTTTAATAACCGACTATGCCGTTCCATGCATAATAAAAATTGGAAACTATATATAATTAGTATTATGAAATTATTGACCCAGTCTGGGATGGACTTCGTTGTCTTTAGAATTTCAAGCAATGCATGAATTTCAGTTTTCCGATTAGACGCTCACACAAGGCTTTCCAACCGAGTCCTCACTTCCTCACATACCTGTATCTTTGAACTGTTGCAAGTAGCTTTCTATCTTAAGGGTTAGGAAGACCTAAAGACTTCGACACTTCGGGATCTTTTGTGCTAAACCCCTGCTCACCAACGATTTGCTGACTTCACATACGCCTTAGAATTTCTTTGGCATATACAGGTTTTGTGACGACGTTTTCCTTCACCGAAAAGCCTGTGGTAGGTATTATAAATAAACCGTACTTAAGTTCCGAAAAACTCATTGGTACGGGCGGGGTTTGTACCAGGACCTCATGAACGTGAGGCGAGTGCACAACCAACTAGTCCCTCTCCATTATGCGGCGCCCCGCCCTAGGTTCGCCCGTACGAAAGCACCGTTAAACTAATACTGTCATACTGAGGTAGGAGACATACATATCCACGCATTTCTACTACATTAACCAAACACCGTAAGGTCTTTTGCACATTATAAGACACAAGACACTAGACAAGATAAATTTCTATGCGCTTGTCTGATCCGACATAAGAAAAAAATTCTTGTAATATGTATGGTATCATATAACCAATGAGACTGGATTTCTTATAAGACATTTCTCATAAGACACAAGAAATTTTCTTATAATGTGCAAAAGGCCTTATCTGCTACATTATGAAGCATGTTGGATTGTACTAGTAGTATTAAATTGATATTTATTGCTCCTGTGCAACGATCTCTATGTACTACCAGATGGAGCGTTCCAAACAATCGCTCTGTTCCACGCAAGTAGCCACAACTCTTTCACATTCACAATGAAACTTGTGCAGTTACTACGCAGAACATTTAATTATTACTAAATATTGACGCTACGGTTAAATAATGTCAATATTTAGTAAATAATTAAATGTTCCGAGTAGTAACTGCACAAGTTTCAAAGTGAATGTGAAAGAGTTGTAGCTACTTGCGTGGAACAGAGCGATTGTTTGGAACGCTCCATCTAGTAGTACATAGAGATCGTTGCTCCTGTGGAAATATTTTAGGAGCAATAATATATGGATTAACCGGATGCAAGTCCTTTAGGGTTACGTTTTTGGAAAGAAATACGTAGTTATTTTAAAAATTTCTCAGTGATCTGCTCGTAAAGAAAAATAATCGCTTAATAAGTGCCTAAATAATCATTTAGTTTTTATGATTGTATACTTGTATGTAACTTTGCTGTAGATAGTTATTATTATATTGTTGAATTGGGTTTTTGACATTATTATGAATAAATGAAATTTGGAAATATATTATATGGGAGTTTTTAATAATTTTAATACAATAGCATCTTATACTTAAGACTAGCTGTGCCCGCGGCTCCGCTCGCGTGAACTACAGAATCTGCTCACATTCCCATTCCCGCTCCCGGTCCCACTCCCACTCCCAGCTCCAAATGTAGTCCAAACTCATCGCAATCTGAATAGTACGGAAATACTATTATATTGCATACTACCTTACCTACTAATGTATTTGAAAACTAAAAATGTCCATAACTTTTGATTGAGTACACCGATTGCGATGAAATAAAGACTAAATGTTAAGTTAAGCCCCATGTTTCTGTGAAAAGTCCATTAAAAGCCGTTCAGTAGTTTTTAAGTGATGCGTGCACAAACTCACAGACAAACAGACAAAAATTCCAAAAATGATCGAAATGTGTTCTATTGCTTATCCTTAGACCCCCCAATTTTTTTTTGCGAATATATTAAATGTACAGACACGCAAAGTTTACGATTTTATTTATTAGATGTCCGTCTGTACCACAACATCCTGTTCTAAGCATAAAATAAAACATATAGGTAGTTATAAAAATACAGTGTCAAAGTCAAGGCTTCTCGGCTATAATTAAATATATATGTAGGTAAGATACCTGTTGTTACCGGTTGTAACTGGATATAACAATTTTATTACACAAGCCTTCATTTCACCAGTATATTTAGACACGCAGATTTGCGTCTATTTCCCCTTGGAATACGTCTATAGAATAAATGGGAAAAGAGAGGTAGTTCTTGTAAGGCTGGTCGATTTGCATGCGTATTGACCGACGGCTAATGCTAATATTTGTTGATTTCCTTACAACTTGGGTAGATTCCTGGAAGTTGAACTTTGGATTCGAACGTAACTAGCTTTTTGCCATCTGGTTAATCCGCATTTTTGCAAGTTTACCGAGGTAACACTTAGACATAGACATACTTATGTATCACCTCTGTTACAGGTCGATATAGTTCACGCATTAATTTAAAAAAGTAGCCACTTTGCGACATTAGATTGCGCGAAGTGGCGATACATCGTCTGCCTATCCCTCTGGGACCAAGTCGTTAGCATTATGTATGTATGTATGTATGTATGTAACATTTACATCCATTTTACATTCTCACTTCATACGCTTAATGATGTTTTTAGTTATTTATTCATACAAGGGCAAGGGAATTTACAAATTAAACAGAAAAACAAACAAATATAATATGTCCGTAACATTGCGGAAGTATAAGTAAAATAGCGGAACCGCGATGGTCTAAAGCGGAAGGCGGATCCATGGTACTTTTTTTTTGTAAAAAGCGTAAAGTGGTGAATCTGTCACTGCGACATGTGCATTTGACGTACCTGCTACTCCTCTCCGAAGGCCCGGGCCCCCACTATCTCTCATTCATTCATGTCAGCCTTTAGACGTCCACTGCTGGACATAGGCCTTCCCCAATGAACGCTACCACACCCGGTCCTCCGCTCTCCGCATCCAGCCGTTTCCGGCCACCTTCTTTAGGTCGTCGGTCCATCTGGCACTATCCCTAGATCTGCAAAAAAGCCCAAAGCAAGATTTTGTTTGTATAGCGCGGATTTTGTGAAAATAAATAAAATAAAATAACGATAAGTTTGTGCATACCTACCTACTGTGCTTTGTGTAGACAAATAATTGAATATGGTAGAATTGAAACCAGTTGCGTCAGGTGAAACCGGTTCCGGATCATGATCTCGTGATGATATGATTTATTAACCTTACATGTTGATATTACTAATAAAATACCTGTAATAAATTATCACCTGTGGGAGGATTCAAGTAAAGGCTCCGGTCACCACCACAGAACTTCAAAATAGGTAGGAAAGTGCATCAAGCGCTGTTTGTAACGAGACCGTTGTCTTCTATTTGTACTACGCACCCCGAACTACAGCAGATACATACATAATCCTCACGCCTTGGTCCCAGAGGGGTAGGCAGATTAGATTAGATTAGATTAGATTTATTTATTTCACTTTTACATCTTAAAAAATCAATTTTACATGTCATTCTAATACGGTAAAAGGGATCGTCATAAAATAAAATAATGTATAAATTACAATGTCAACAATTTAAATAATGGCATAGTATATAACATACTATCTATGTCAGTATATAATATTAAAATAAAAGAACTTAAAATACACTTGGTATTAAATTATCACAAATTAAATTAAACGTCAGAGGGCCCAATTTCATTTTTTAGAAAATTCATTTATGGAATAATATTCATTTTCCAACAAAAGGTTTTTCAGTCGTCGACTAAACGTTTCGTCATTGGTCTCGTTACGTAGATCTGCGGGCAGGTGCTCGTAGTACGTGGGGCCGATGACGCGGGGGTTTTTGGTGGCAAGTGCAGATACGATGTATCGTCACTTTGCCCGATTCTGATACAGTACAGATCAGGCAAAAGGATTTTAGCACGTCTTTAGTGTTTTTGGAGCTAAAACTTGTGTAAACTTCTATATACATAAAATCATCGATAACGTAATTTTATTTTATTTAGAGTAATTTTAGAATAAAATAAGACATTAAAAAAAATCAAAAAAATATATTGGCCCATGAGGGGATCGAACCCGCGACCTTCGCGTTATTAGCACGACGCTCTAACCAACTGAGCTAATGGGCCAGATGAAGGAACTGGCGAAATATAAGTATACTTTCATTATCATTCACACCACAAAATCAGCTGCAGTTTGTGACTTAAAATTATGAATGATTTATTAATATAGTGACTTCTGTTCTAAATTACTATCAAATATACGGACATAATGAAGTAATGATAGATAAATGGTAGCAAAAGTATTTCCAAATGTTGTAGACACGCAATCAGAGATGGCGCCACTTTCATTTCGTGAAGAGATTTGTCAAAATTAATTTTGCGCTTATGGTATATCATCACTAGTATGGCAATGCCCACTGTTGGACATAGACTGATAATGCAGAAATCAGGTTATACTGGATGCCGTTATATGTTGATTTTTAGTTCTAAAGGGGAAGAACCCTGTAGCCGATACAACGGGTTCACGCCTAGTTCGGAAAGACAGTCAAATAAAAATTATACACAAGTTAAATAAAATCGAATTGTAAAGGCAAATTAAACACAATTAAATATAAAAACATCAATAACTAACATAAATATAAAAATGTCAAATAAAATTCTTAAGACTAAATAAATTAAGTTAATGCGTATGTTCCGTACTGGAACAGATATTCTTAGTTTATATATTTTTTCTCTAATAAGGCTACACAATTTGAGTGGAATGGATTCTTTCAATATCTTATTTGACCTGGGAATCTGTCTAATCATACTTGAACACTGTCATACGACATCAGCGCCATCTACACAGCGCGGCCGTTTACTCCAGTCACCGTTTCGACGTTTGCCACGTTAAGTACGTGCTCCGCACAAATTATTATTTTGTGGTGATTCCATCGATCGTATTCCAATTAGAGACTGAGACACATACCCCGGGGTTGTATATAAGCCAGTGCACCTGTGGTATTGTTAAAACTAAGTGAGGATTGACTGTGGGACCCTCGACCCGCCGGCCGGCGACGACGCTAAGCCCTGACTCTGGATGCGCGAGGCAGTTGAAGGTGTGGAAGGTCAGTTCCCAGTTGTTCTTCTAAACATAAATTTGATCCATTCGGCCGAATTTAATTTCCCCTCAGGTTGTGTTGCCTTCAGTTTCTATTTAATTATAATTACTCTGTAATTTTTTTCGTACATACCCTACCGAACTTACCATCTTTGCTACGCAATATGGCAGAAGAGGCTTGTGACTTAGATATTTTTGAAAGAGATATCATCATTGATAATCTGAGAAAAACACTTCAGTATGCGTCTACGGACGAACAACACTTTTTGTCGCGAACAAAAGACTTAACATGCCAACAAAGAAAATTTAGTAAAATTCAGTCCAAAATTGAAAAAGGGCTTATGAAATTAAAACTATTTAACAAAGACGAGCAGTTAAAAATTCGTAATGATTTTGATGACCTCTATTATGCAATTGTAACTAACGTAAATAAATTTAAAAAAGATGATGAAGAAAGCAGGCGCATGAGTCGTACTATTATACATAACTCAACAGTACCAAGCAACACTTGCAGTGGTAAGTTACCGAAGTTGCCTTTGCCATCATTCAGTGGGGAATCCACGGATTGGCCATCATTCTATGACTTGTTTATGTCGCTAGTTCACAACAATGGGGCCTATACGGATGCGGAAAAATTTCGTTACCTTTTGCTTACACTAAAAGACGAACCATTCAATCTAATAAAGTCCATTCCTATCACAGATGAAAACTATTCCGTAGCTTTAGACATGTTATTATCGCGTTATGAGAACAAGCGCGCTATTGCTACCAAACACCTCGATAAAATATTTGATATAGAACCCTGTAACGATAAATCGAGTCAAAGTTTGCGAAATTTATTAAATATTTATCAGGAAAATATAAAGGCACTCGAAATGATGCAATTTCCCGTTAGACATTGGAGTTTTTTGTTGTTAAACATTTTACTACATAAAATAACGCCTGCTTCGAGAAAACGCTTTGAACTATCGTTATCAAAACCATCCGATATTCCGACCGTTGACACCTTAATACTTTTTTTGGAACGTGAACTATCCGCGTGTGAAATGTCTCAGGTCGACGCGTATCAGCCAAAGAAAAATTATTTTAGTCACGTTGGTAACCATAGCACAGCGCGGCCCGCGCCTTCTACCGCTGCGTTTTCGCCAGCGCCACCTAAGCGCGCCTCATTCGATGGTGGTCGGACCACAGTCTATCCACACACACTCGCGTACCCACGGCGGTCGCTAGCGGCCAACGTCAAGTCCCACTTCCAACAGGATGGCAATATCCATAAGGATAATCGATACGATAATAAATATTGTATATGTTGCGACACTCAAGCTCACCATCCGTTGACAAAGTGTTACAAGTTTTTAAATTTATCACCACGAGAAAGGCTTTTATTTATTCAAAATAAAAATGTATGTGAGAATTGTCTAGTGGTCGGCCACGATGTTAGGCAATGCCGTTCGAATTATTTATGCCGTTCGTGCCACAAGGCCCATAACAGCCTAGTCCACATTGAAACCCAGACCCAATGTCTACCGATTATTAGTAAATCTGATAACTCTAGCTACGCTAGCGCTGTCTCGCTCCCTCTTACGGAGGAGTGTGACGCCACGATATTGGAAGGCATGGGGACTGAAACACAACAACACGTAATGACGTCATCGGTCGATGACGCGTTATCCAATGTTCGGTGCTCGCGCACTCATACAGTCCTCTTATCTACAGCGCTCGTCGATGTCTGTGTAGGCGCACAAAAACAAGCAACTATACGTTGTTTAATCGACACAGGGAGTCAGGCTACTTTTATCACGGAGGCGTGCGCGCAGCGTTTAGGTTTAGCGCGGCGACATGCGAATATTCCGGTTTTCGGGATAGGTGATAACAAACCAGTGCTTTCTAAAGGTGTGATTTCATGCTGTATAACTCCTAAAAATGCAAATCAACCTGCGATTCCCGTCAATGCTTTTGTTTTACCCAAACTTATCTCACAAATGCCGAGTGTGCCGTTGCCCCGTTCAGGGTGGCCACATATTACCAAACTAAATTTGGCAGATCCTAATTTCCACACTCCACAACCAGTGGAAATGCTTCTAGGTGCGGATATACTATCCCCCATTTTATTAGGTGATGTTATTATGGGCTCACCTGGTTCACCGATCGCTATGAATAGCATATTCGGCTATTTATTGCTCGGTAACATTTCTCTTGATAGCAAACATCCCAGTTCTATCCAGGCGTGTTTTAGCTCATTCAATGATGACATGGACCTCCAGAAATTTTGGGTTCTGGAATCGACACCAGAAGAAAAGAGGCGCCTCACGTCGGAGGAACTCTTCTGTGAATCGATTTATGAAAGCTCGCATACTCGTGACGAAACTGGACGTTACATTGTTCCTTTACCTTTCAAACCCGACGCACCGCCCCTCGGCGAGTCGCGGAACAGTGCATTAGCTCGATTTAAAAAATTAGAGTACCGGCTGGAACGTAATCCTAAGCTTAAAGCCGACTACCACTCGTGTCTCCAGGAGTACGTGGATCTGAACCACATGGAGCGCGTGAACTGCCCTACTACTTCTACTGGCACTTATTATATCCCACATCACTGTGTAATCAAAGAGTCGAGTGAGACTACTAAAACTCGCGTAGTTTTCGACGCAGGAAACGGAACTACCAATGGAAACTCTCTCAATGACGTCCTACTTACGGGTCCTAAACTTCATCAGGACATAGTAGACGTACTACTTAAGTTTCGCATACATTCCATCGTGCTTACCGCCGATATTAAACAAAT
Source organism: Esperia sulphurella (assembly GCA_947086405.1). Lineage (NCBI taxonomy): Eukaryota > Metazoa > Arthropoda > Insecta > Lepidoptera > Oecophoridae > Esperia > Esperia sulphurella. The sequence continues at coordinate 16,674,725 of OX352258.1, forward strand.
GTACCGTAATATTTTAGTTCGAGAGTCTGACAGAGATTTCCAGCGTATACTGTGGCGCAAGTCACCGGACGAGCCTCTGCATGATTATCGTCTTCGTACGGTCACATTCGGTGTGAGCTCGTCTCCATACCTTGCACTACGTACAATAAAACAACTTGCACTCGATGAAGCTCACCGTTTCAAGCGTGCTTCTGATGTCCTCCTGAATGAGGTATTTGTGGACGATATTATATGCGGGGACGCATGTGAGTCCGGGGCTCTCACCCTGCAGCAGGAACTGATTGATATTTGTCTTACGGCTGGATTCGAGCTTCGTAAATGGCACAGCAACTCGCCAGCGATACTCGCTGCAGTGCTGCCGCCTGAATCTCATGGTGAGCGGCTTGAGAATGTACCATTCGCTGAAATGGAGAATGACAATAAAACTAAAGTTTTAGGACTTCAGTGGAATCCTCAATTAGACGTGTTCACTTTTAGCGTGAAAGTTTCGTCGGATAAATGTACAAAAAGAGCTATTCTCTCCGAGATAGCTAAGATATACGATCCCATGGGATGGTTATCTCCTGTCACGTTGTACGCAAAATACTTAATACAGTTATTATGGGTTTCAGGCGTCGAGTGGGACGAAACGCCGCCTATAGATATTATAAACGCGTGGTCAAATTTTACGAAGGAGCTACCTCTCTTATCACAAGTCGTAGTTCCGCGTCATGTTTTCCCCAATACCGGTTCTATTCAGCTCCACGGTTTCTCTGACGCATCAGAGAAAGCATATGCTGGTTGTCTCTTTTTACGTCTCACCGACGGCAGCGGTAACGTAAGGGTATTTTTACTGTTGGGAAAAACGCGAGTATCCCCTCTTGCGCGTATAACTATACCTAGGTTGGAACTTATGGGCGCGTTGTTATTATCGAAACTTATTTCTATAGTCATTCGCAACTATGGTGATCGGATAAACTGCGAAAATATTTATGCTTGGACTGATTCTTCCATCGTATTAGCATGGCTCCGCTCATCCCCTCATGAATGGAAAACTTTCGTTGCCAATCGTACAAGTGAGATCGTGTCACGTGTTCCCGCGAGTCGCTGGCGACACGTGCCGTCGGCTGACAACCCCGCGGACTCGGCTTCGCGCGGCATGTCGCCTGCTACATTTCTACACCACGACATGTGGTTCCAGGGCCCTGCCTGGCTTCTAAAGGACCCAACACACTGGCCCACTACAAAACAGGTTCCTCAAACCACAGAAGAAAAACGTAACTCACCAGTAATTTCCAATCCGGTTACTATTACTCCCGCTGATGATGTTGAAATCATTTCCAAATTTTCTTCTTTAGGTAAACTTGTAAGAGTGACGGCTCTTATTTTCCGGTTTTACAATAAATGCAAAAGGGTGCAAACTTCCGTTGCAAAATATGTAACCGTCCCGGAATATAATTATTCTTTGAATCGACTTATTCTATTAGTCCAACATTCTATTTTTGGAGAAGAAATTAGAAGTATTTCACAAGGAAAACAGCCATCCAATCAGCTGAGACGTTTAAACCCGTTCGTGGATAACGATAATTTCTTGCGTGTAGGCGGGAGAATTCAAAAATCGTTTTTACCGTATGAGTCTAAACATCAATTAATTTTACCTAAAAAACATCCCCTAACTACTTTACTTATTGATGATGCACATGTTACCCACCTGCATGCGGGACCGCAGTCAGTCCAATATTTACTACTGCAAAAGTACTGGATTTTATCCGGTCGTGACATTATTCGACAACGCACACATCGCTGTGTTCGTTGTTTTCGTGCGCGTCCCGTTCGTCCGCAGCCCAGCATGGCTCCGTTGCCTGCTGTCAGATTAAGACCAGAAAGACCATTTTTAAAAACTGCAGTTGACTACGCAGGACCTTTTTACGTGCGTGCTAACAAAGTCAGAAACGCAAAAATAGTAAAATGTTACGTAGCGGTTTTCGTATGCATGAGCGTCAAAGCTATACACCTCGAACTCGTTTCGGAGTTGACCACAGAAGGTTTTTTAGCCGCATTACGTCGTTTCACCTCTCGCAGAGGCTTATGTACTGATATTTTTTCAGATTGTGGTAAAAACTTTATCGGATGTGACAATTACCTTAAGGACTTGTATGATTTTCTTAAAAATGATGACGTTCAGAACGAGTTAAATAGTAAAACACTACAACAAGGCATTACCTGGCATTTCCAACCCCCATATGCCAGTCATTTCGGAGGTTTATTCGAAGCAGGTGTGAAAAGCTTTAAACACCATCTCTATCGAGTTCTAGGTACTCGTACTCAAACTTACGATGAAATGCATACACTTTTGTGTCAAATCGAGGCTGTCTTAAACTCGCGTCCTCTTTGTGTGTTAAGTGCAGATTCCACCGATCCCCTGCCCTTAACTCCTTCTCATTTTTTGATAGGAGGATCTCTAACGGCGATCCCCGACGTCTCATTGACAGAGTCTAACCCGGACAGACTCACTAGATGGCGCTGGGTGCAACAGTGTACCCAATACTTTTGGAAGCGCTGGAGTCGCGAATACTTGCATGAAATACAACAGCGCAGTAAATGGTTTCGTGATCGTGGTACCCCTATCCGTGAGGGCACCGTTGTTGTGATATGCGACGATAATCTCCCCCCACTGCAATGGAGGCTCGCCCGGGTACATGCTTTACATACCGGCTCAGATAATGTTACCCGCGTAGTAACATTACAGGTTGGAAACACATTTCTAAAGCGACCTGTTGTAAAAATATGTCCACTACCACTTGCATAGAATTAGTACGAGGCTGTTTGTCAGTATTTTATTTATATTATTTTTATTTTTTGTTCTATGCGTTTTTAATAAGTAATCTAGTTATTACATTTATTTTTAGATTAATATGTGTTTAGTTGGCATGAATTATTAGGTTAAAAGTCTACGTTCTTTTAAGATGAGCGGCATGTTCCGTACTGGAACAGATATTCTTAGTTTATATATTTTTTCTCTAATAAGGCTACACAATTTGAGTGGAATGGATTCTTTCAATATCTTATTTGACCTGGGAATCTGTCTAATCATACTTGAACACTGTCATACGACATCAGCGCCATCTACACAGCGCGGCCGTTTACTCCAGTCACCGTTTCGACGTTTGCCACGTTAAGTACGTGCTCCGCACAAATTATTATTTTGTGGTGATTCCATCGATCGTATTCCAATTAGAGACTGAGACACATACCCCGGGGTTGTATATAAGCCAGTGCACCTGTGGTATTGTTAAAACTAAGTGAGGATTGACTGTGGGACCCTCGACCCGCCGGCCGGCGACGACGCTAAGCCCTGACTCTGGATGCGCGAGGCAGTTGAAGGTGTGGAAGGTCAGTTCCCAGTTGTTCTTCTAAACAGCGTATAACATATGCTACATGGAAAAACTTAGCTTTAATATTGTTAAGAAATACGTAACACTAAGAATTCTGAAAATAAATATTATTAAAATAGGTAGGATCTTGGATTCTCGGGAAAATAAAATGTATCTTGGATTCTTAGCTAAATTAAATGTCGGTATCTACGATTCTCAGGAAAATCATATGTAAGGATCTGAAATTGTCGTCAAAATAAAATGTATCTTGGAATCTTGGGGAAAATAAAATTTAGCTTAGATTATCGGGAAATTAAAGATTGTCTGGAAATTAAAATTATCTTGGATTATTGGGACAATCTATAAACGAAATGAATACTTTACAACTACAGCTTGCAGCGGCGAGCTGGACGACGTGTTCATACTGTGGCGCGTTTTTATAATAGTGTTAGAATATAATTATCTGTATAGTACAATATTTTATTATAAGTAACTTATCTCTTTACAACTAAAACTCCACAACTCGCAGGTTCTATCTTGGCTAGTTGCTGACGTCAACAGCCGAGCCAGTCGCATTGCGACTGACAGCTGGCACGTGAGCTTCCACTACCCTTGTTCGAAGGCTTGACTGTGACAGCCAGGAAAACTACTGGGGCAGCACGCGTGTGTTAGACAGTTTATTTTTAAATCGAATAAAAATGAACCGTATTTGCAGGAATTTATCGCAATCGTCGACCGCTATTTTATTAGCAAGTTACAGTCCATAAGTTCCTCAGCACTATAAATTGTATAATAGCAAAGATAATATGATAATGGGCCCGATTCTGAAGGCACACATTTAAAATTTGACAGCGCTAAACTTGGTTTCGTCTATATCTTCATAATGTGTGACAAGGATAGCAACAGTTTTAGTGCGGTCAAATTTTAACGTTGTGCCTTCAGAATCGAGCCCAAATAGTTAATTTGTGTAGTAGTAGTATATGTATATATGTACCCTTATATATGTATGTGTGTATATGTTAGTATGTAGGTATATCTATAAATAAATATGTCTGCCCTTTATTTATGTTTTATTATTTGTAGTCCACTCATATTTTGTAAAACGAGGAGAACTGTTATTGGCTTTTCTTTTTTTTTAAAACTATTATGTTACTTCATGTTTTAGTTATAGCTGTTGTTGTCCCAAATAAATAAAAAAAAAAAAATTGTGCAAATTTGACACAGTTAACTTTACCTAGAGGGCGACGGTACCAGGAGAGTACTTACACTGTACTTAAATGCTAAGTGGTACTTTAAGCACATATTACTCTCACACGAAGTGTTTTGCTTCCTCTATCATAATGCGAACGGATAAGGAATGGAACTCCCTGCCAGCTTGGGTTTTTTCAATTTGGATCTTTTTAAAGGAAGAGTGAATAGGCATTTTCTGGGTAAGCTCGGTCCACCTTAGGCCTCATGATGACAAGTAAGTGATGACTTACCATCAGGTGAGATCGAGGTTAAGCGTAAACCAATCAACAATAAAAAAAACTTAATAGTTGCGCGGTACCACGCGGTACAAGTACCAACAAAGCGGTGTTATCGTCTACATGTGATACCGCGCTGCGTCTTTCCCACAGTTTCTCGTGGATGGCGACTTATCCTAAACCTCCATCTGAGGTAAGACCTAAAAAATGCGACTAGAATATAAGAAAATTGTCGGTGCCAATTAAAGTATCAGTCGAGACTATCAAGTCAGTTAAATACACAAATAAATAAAGCCTTGCTCCACTCCTCATTCTCAAAACACTCCTCAGATTAATAACGAAATCTAGTATATAATCTAAGCTCCACTCCCATTTTTTTCTCGCTCTTTTTTTTCTCTTAATAAGAAGCAAGTATCCGAATATGTCGCATTTAGTCTAAATGCTTACGGAATATTTAGACTGTGGCCACCACTACGAACACGCAGGGGCAAAGTGAACAGCTTGACGTAGTACTACGCTACGGACTTCCTTTGAAAACAGATACTTGTAAGTTCAATACATTAGTTGGTTAGTCGCATATGAAGGTCACCTTGATCATCTCCTTTGAGTTAGGACTGACCTTGCTGTCACTTGCATACGTTGTGATAATGACTGTAATGAAATGACCCCTCTTACATTCGTAAGGTCAGCGCATGTAAGTTTTTTCGTTTTTTTTACTTGTATTTTTCGTTGGCAGCACAAAAATCAGGAAAGAATGGTTATAGCGATTTGCTTACTTCAGCCTCGGCGTGCCGATTTTCTGACACAGCACGCCTCTCCCGAGCTTACGTTTCTGGTGAGAATATAATAATCAATAATAATAAATATAATCAATATATATATTTCAGACATTCACACCAATTATCCAGTCCCAAACTAGGCAGAGCCTGTGCTATGTTACTGGATAACGGATACACATACTTAAATAAATATATAAACGACCAAGACTTGGGTACAAACATTCATATTTATCATACGAACATTTGCCCCTAGCGGGATTCGAACCCGCAACCTCCGGCGTGGCAGTCCGAGCGCTACCCGTTCCGCCACGGAGGTCGTCTACACAGTTAAGCAGTTAGAAATCGTGCAATATGAAATTATTTTAGATTTTTTGACAATGTTTACCCGACCGTGACTAGGTGCGAGACGAATAGTTGTTGCAATATATTGCAAATTGTTAGCACGCGTGTCGCTACTACTTCACCATTCTATCTTTATAGGATTTCTGTGGTTGGCAGTGCTAGATCCGCCAGAGGGAGTTTTTTGATTATTAACAAAGACATTTTAATCATTCACCGATTTTGATATAACTCGGTACAGATGTACATAGCTTTGGTAATCTAAAGAGAGAAAATCTGCGATCGACACCTCGTGAAGAATACATTGCGAATCTACCATGCGTGTTGAATCTCGCGTTTTGTGAGGTGAAAAGTCAAAACATTTATATGGGAAGATAAATTGACTGTAGTATGACTTTTTAGCAAAAAATAATGATATTTTTGGGTACAGTTGTTAAAAATGGCGAACATAATTCATTATATTACATATAGTACACACAATCCATTGAGTTGTAGTTGGGTAAGAGTAAACACTGATCTCCTAATACTAAAGCTTATCCGTTCTCCTAAACTCCTAAAGGTAGAAAGGAAGACAAAGCTCGCCCCACCCTCTCACACACGACACGCCAGGATAAGGTCACGGCAATGACGTCACGGGTACGACCTCCAGAGGTCGGGCCGGGAGTAAGGTCGCCGCTAGAGGTCGCGTCGCACATACTGAACAATGAACAGCGAATCGTTCTTTGTTGTGCAAGTTTAATTTACTGTAAAATTTTCGTCTACGTAGTAAGTCACTACTTTGATATTGTGACGCGATGTGTAGAAGACTCCTTAGAGCGGCTTGTGTCTAGACCCACAGAATCATCATCATATACCTTAGACGTGCACTGCTAGACATAGGCCTTCCCCAATGAACGCCACCACACCCGGTCCTCCGCCCTCCGCATCCAGCCGCTTCCGGCCACTTCTTCAGGTCGTCGGTCCACCTTGCGGCGGGGCGTCCCACTCTGCGCTAAGGGAATTAAACAAGGATAGGACAATTCACAAATATAACATCCAGATCGGGATTAACTTGTACAAATTGTACAAAGATGTTTGGCCTTAGTAAAAATCGATTCCACGATCTCTGGCGGTCTACTCCAATGACGAATTCACTAGGCCAACGAGGTGGTCAACAAAATAACACGATGAGTTTAAATAGCTTTAAGTTGTTAGAAACAAAAGACGTGTTAAAAATTTTACCCTCAGTATTGTATTTCAAACTTATTGTCACGTGACTTGTGGGCGTCACGTGAAGTGACACGTCAGCTCCAGCGTGGACCTAACTTACTGACGTAGGAGGCACACTACGAAACCTGACACGTGACAACTTTCCAACACTTGTTTGGATATCCCATCCCACTAATATTATAAACTAGCTGTGCACGCGGCTCCGCTCGCGTGGGCTACAGAATCAGCTCCATTCCCACTTCCGCTCCCACTGTCACTCCCGCTCCCGCGCCCACGCCCACGCCCACGCCCACGCCCCGCCCACGCCCACGCCCACTCCCACGCCGATGATGATGTACGCACGTATGTTTTAACATTATAGCTGAACACTCAAACAAGGAAGGAACTCCATTATTTATTCATACTTTAGTAATTTCCTACAAAAAATTTTGAATTTTCCCTACGTGTCGATATCTGTTTTGTTACGAACTCCGCCAAGTTGGCAAGTAAAATTTTAGACACTTGATTAAGTCATTGATTTTTTCAATAAAAAAACAATAATTTAATCAAGTGTCTTTAATCATGCCAACCCTGCTTTTAAATCATCATCATCAGGTCATTTTTGTCTCCACTGCAGGAGCACAACCGTCTCATCTGCCGAAGACAGATGTATTGTAAGAAGGAAGACAATGTCGGCATTAATGCCTCGGGAATGACTCCCTCACAAATCAACCTAAAATATTCCTCTCCACCCTCACTCACATTCTTTATTCATTTCACTACGGAAACCAACCTTTTAGAGAATATCACCAGTTTGATCCTTGAAGGTCTTCCTAGGACTACCTCTAGCTGTAGTTCCTTTCACATTCGCGCTGTTAATTTCTTTTGTCACTCTTCATACGCTCTAAATATCCAAACTAACGCTACAGACCTTTCTATACCTTCGTTACTACATCTTCTAATAGATCCATAGCAGTGGTTTATCGGTGTTAGTGCACCTATAGCACTGCTAGGTAAGGGGTAAGTTGAGGTCCGTTAGCCTGAAGCGAATTTTTGCCACTCGCTATTATAAAACATCAATCAGGCCTCTCCAACCCGTCTGGCCAGCGAGGGGAGTGTAGGCCAAATCCTCCGTCTGTCTCCGGCAGATGAGAGAGGGTTGTGCTCCTGCAGTGGAGACAAAAATAACCTGATGATGATGATTTAAAAGCAGGGTTGGCATGATTGAAGACACTTGATTAAATTATTGTTTTTATATTGAAAAAATCAATGACTTATTCAAGCTTTAAAATTTAAGGGTCTTTGAATAAGTAAATCACATGTACCTAATTCTAAATAATTATAATACTTGGAAAATTAGTTTTTATGTTTAAATATTAAAACTTCAAAACTAATTGCCCAGCTTTTTCTGTTCTCGTAATTCAATTCAATTCAAATATTCTTTATTGTGCACCAAAACTAATACATTTTTAGATAAAAACAAAACTTACGTAGAAGGATGAATTTAGTGTACAACGGCGGCCTAATCGCTTTCAGCGATTTCTTACAGACAACCTTTGGGTGGTGGCGAATTTAGTGTGAACAATGAATAATGTAGAAAAATCTCTTTCAAGTGAAGCTGAAGAGGGTATCCCCCGAATAGTTGCCTCACTATGAGATAAAAAGAGAACTATATCATAAAATGAAAGAATCAAAAAATCGTGATTAATTACAGTTTTATGAAAAATACATGATTTGTTGGATTATTTGAATAAATCATGATTTTTCCAACCCTGTTTAAAAGACCTATTCCACATATAAAATGATATTTTGGGAATTTCAGCGCGCCCTAGATATCCAACATTATCCACCCTTTTCGGGGTTGTTCTCTGCCCCTGCCTGTTAAATAGACTTCTATCTAGGTCACCGTGAGATTATGTAGCTTCGCCCACGTTCACGTAGTAATAAATATAGAGAGTGGGTGTATTTGAGAGTGGAGCGCTCCCTTTCAGAGTTACCTACAAGGTACAGCTACTCGTATTGCTCGATGAAAGAATTTACGAGTAATGAACGACAAAGTGAATGGGAAATTAGGTATATTAATAACAGGATACTGGGCTCGATTCTAAAGGCACAAATTAAAATTTGACAGCACTAAAATTAGTTTCGTCTTTATCTTTATGAAGATAAAGACGGTATTACGATACCTTTTGACAAGGAATGCAACAATTTTAGTGCTGTCTAATTTTAACATTGTACCTTCAGAATCAGGCCCACTGTTGACGTCTATATTTCATTCCAGATTAATAGTCCTTTGAAAACCAACGCTATTTACGTCTCGGTAACATATACATGAAAGGGTCACCAGCAGCAAAAACAGGTTTGTATTACCATGTAAACTTTGCAGTCCACTTAGGAACACCATCTATTGTGTATTTTGTTTTCGAGACGCAAATGCGTTTGTTTTCATAGGACTATTAATCTGGAATGAAATATACATACACACACGCCCTGATCTCAAAAGAGGTAGGGAGAGACGATTATAGTAACTTTTCGCGATCCTGATCAACGTGTTTCCTTTGTGATGGTATTCTTTGTTTATTCGTTCTATAATAGTTCATTCAAATGGTTCGGTCGCGAAAGCTTTGTTTGTTAGGTAGCAGGTTGTGTAGCGAGATTGGTTTAACCGTCTTCTTAGGTGTTTCTACCGCCAACGCTAGTTCAAAGTCAAAATCATTTATTGCATATGAGTACACTTGGTACATTTATACACGTCATTTCTTTTTATCGACTACCGCTTCATAGGTGTTAGCGCTGTGAAGAAGAAACGGCGCAACAAACTTCACGCAATCTTTTAAAAATCAAGTTTGCATACAATTAATAAAGTTGTTGTGTGAACACAAAACTAGAGTTTGGAGGGTAAGAGGTAAATAGAGGAACAGGAGAGGCATTCCATTGTAGACCTCAGGTTGGTAATATACTCGTACTTATGACTTTTAGGCAGCAAGGTGACTGGCTGGCTTTCGTTTCCTGTTAATTCTTACGTTTGCACGCCTAGTCGTTATTTAAGAGATACATAACTACATAATGCTCTAACCTTGGTTCTAGAGGGATAGGCAGAGACGATGTATCGCCACTTAGCGCGATCTTGACACACCTCACTAGCCTCACTCACATCCATCAACTTTTCATGCACCTCCTGTTATTCATCTCACTGCGAATCCCAGCCTTTTTGAGGACGTAAATTTGATTTAAGGGATATACCTGATAAATTGGTCTAGAATTCCTTTTAAATCGAGGGTTACATTTCTCGCAGTGTATCTGTAGTAGTAGTAGGTAATTAAATTAGTTCGCTAGCATTAACGACCTCTAAGTACTACTAGATGGAGCGTTCCAAACAATCGCTCTGTTCCACGCAACTGCGGCTCCGGAACCGCAACTGGGTTACATTCACAATGAAAATTGTGCAGTTTCCACGCAGAACATTTAATTATTATTAAATATTAACGCTTCAATATTTAGTAAATATTTAAATGTTCTGCGTAGTAACTGCACAAGTTTCAAAGTAAATGTGAACGAGTTGCGGCTACCGGAGCCGCAGTAGCGTGGAACCAAGCGATTGTTTGGCACATCGATTTAGTAGTACATAGAGATCTTTGTCCAGCATGGAGTGCCGGGGGTGTGCCAAAGGAGAAAACGTAGGTACTTAACTCAGCTTCTTCATCTTCTCGTGTCGAATGGTTCCTTCTATTAAATCATGCGCGACCAGAACGCAGCTGTACCGGCAGCCTTATCCATTGCGTTGCGGAGATCCTGTCGTCGCAGGAGGTGCGCCATGGTGTGCGATGCCGTTCCACATATGCATTGGGTCTGTGGTTCGCTTGCATCCCCCACCTGAGAAGGTTCTCCCGGTATTGGCCGACCTGTGTCCTGAGCCAGCTAAGTGCCTTCCAAGTGGGCCAAGGTAGCTTGTGGCCTGCTGCTACTTACCTCAGCAAGTTACGTTTATGGCACGGATAAACAGAATGTAACGTTATTTTAATTAATTTTTATTTCATTATAATATCACCTTGATAAAGGATGATCCATTCTATTTACAGCTATGGATGAGTAATATTTTTCCGTCACTTTGCCATGGAAATAATCTCTAGGATCTAAGATAATGTTAAGAATATACCCACTTCAAAGGGATTTATTATCTAAATGAATTTTTATTATTGTTGAGCTTATAGAAGTCCATTGTAAAATCAGGCAATTCCCAAAATGGGGGAAGGTCGCGACTGAAGGACCAAATTAATAATTTTATTTCATTAGGACATCGTACTTGTTTACAAGAATCATTATTAATTACATTGATCTATCAAGTGTATGTAGGTAGATAGGAAAAATCACATACATTGAATTCGTCTCTAATACTATAGTCGACATTCGATTCCCAGGTTCCAAAATTGAGACAAATAATGTTGTCCTCTTCTGGGTTTTACCTTTACGTTGAAGTGGCAGTGGGCTTGTCACATCTGTCGGAGAACCGATTATCGTTGTGGTAAAAGAGTTCTCGTGTGGAGACTGACTCGAGGCAGTGACTTGATGAGAAGAGCCGAGGATCGGGTTCAGTGGCGCACCTTGGGAGAGGCGTATGTCCAGCAGTGGACTCTTTCAGGCTGATGATGATGATGGGTTTTACCCGTATTAATTTGATAAGTTACGTGAACATGTTAGCGTTAATACAGTTATTATGAGATTTCCATTCACAAAGCCTTCCGTACAGATTTCTCTCCATTCACAAGCCGGCATCGTGGGTAAACCAAACACGACCGGCCTCGGCATTGCGGGGGCTCGCAAATCGATAGAGCCTCGCGAATGTCAAGTTGAAGTGGGGGCGGCGCGCCCCACTCCCCCCTTCTGCTGACGTCATACGCCCACGCTACACCCCCTGGGAGGGCAGGCAGGGGTAGTAGAGGGCTAGTCAGACTTATCTGGCTTATTTCTCTATTAAATGGTTGGAGATTTTTAGATTTTTGTTGTAGACTTTCTGGCACTATAGGCCTCGTATAATTCTGATTGTGTCTGGCTATACATACTCGTAGTACAGGGAATTGAAGTATAGGTAACTTTAATGTATTCTTTCTTTATATTTATTTATCTGTATCAGATGTCGTGTGGTTTCCGGTAGAGTAAAATAGGACCACTCCAACTCTTCCCGTGGATGTCGTACGAGGCGACTAAGGGAATACATTATAAAACATCAATCAGGCCTCCCCAACCCGTCTGGCCAGCGCGGGGAGTGTAAGCCAAATCCTCCGTTTGTCTCCGGCAGATGAGAGAGGGTTGTGCTCCTGCAGTGGAGATAAAAATAACTTGATGATGATGATGATTTATTTAAGAATATTTTTTTATTTATTTAAATAATATGTATATATAACACAAGGGCGAAAAATCTAATTAATGCGCTTTCCACATGCCTCATATGGGTTTCCGGTGACCAGAGGGCTGGCCAGTACCTCAGCCAGCGCTTTAACCTGGCCACACAACCAGGAAACGTTGCCAGCCTCCTGAGCACAGCGCCCCAGTGTGACCACCTTGATGGAAATTTCTACTTATAAATTAATGTTTTGTTTAGTTTCTTCTCATTGTCATCCAAAATACGTGATCTGTTGAACAGGATTCCACTTTTGGTAGACTGTCCATTGGGGGATTTGCCATAACTACTACACTGAGAAAAAATAAGTAGCCCTCCTACTTACGTAAGGACAAAAATATACCACTATTACGTAAGTAGCCGCTCCCATTATAACTGATTCAGTAGCCGGCCACATTACTAAGTAACCACACCACTTAATAATGTGGCCGGCTACTGAATGAGTTGTAGGCGACACCATTTATAATGGAGGCGGCTACTAACGTAATAGTGGTATATTTTTATGCTTACGTAAGTAGGAGGGCTACTTATTTTTTTCTCAGAGTACGCTTGGCAGGCGGATTAGTGATCGCAGTAATGATCTTAATACACACAGGAGAACGCTGGTGCAATCCACTAGTCACCTTAATGCCACCCACGGGCAACTTAGGGGTGGCATTCTAAGTCGGGAATTTATGTTCGCCCGCAAAATAGAGCACATCTGGCAGTATGCACTACTCGGCTGCCGTCGTTCGGCTCGCGCCGCGCCGCCCGCCGCTACAAAGTTAGTACGTCAGCGCGCTATCGACCGGTGCTGTGAGAACGACACTATAAGTTAGATAAACACTGTTGTTTGTATAATGTTGTCCTTCTCTCGATGGAATATGTTCGCGAGCTGGATCACAGATTATTTAATAATTACTACGTGCTGGGTGCTGTAGCCCTACAAAAATTTACGCACACAAACATACTTGTAGCATTAGGCTGGTGAGACTCTAATAGTAATAGGTAATTAAATCTGTTCATCATGTCAGCCTTTAGACGTCCACTGCTGGACATAGGCCTTGCCCAATGAACGCTACCACACCCGGTCCTCCGCCCTCCGCATCCAGTCGCTTCTGGCCACCTTCTTTAGGTCGTCGGTCCATCTGGCGGCGGGGCGTTCTCTTTTATATTTCATTCCAAACCAATATATGAAAACCAACGCTATTTGCGTCTCGGTTACATGTACATGAAAGGGTCACCAGCAGCAAAAACAGGTTTGTATTACCATGTAAACTTTGCGGTTCCCTTCGGAACACCATCTATTATACGTTTTGTTTTCGAGACGCAAATGTGCATTTGTTTTCATTTGAATATCGGAGCGAAAAGCAGGCGAAGGAAAGTCGCTTTGCGACATGAGATTGCGCAAAGTGGCGATACATCGTCTCTGCCTACCCTTTGGGACCAAGGATGTATGTCTGCCACTGTGAAGGCACTTGATATATTTCTGTGGTGAAGGCACTGTTTCTAATTTAGTTATTTACATTCATGGAATGAATCTTGGTACGACATTTCATTCATTAAGTTCTTCCTTAACTGACACAGTCTTTATTCAAGTACAAATAGATATAACCATTTGCTAAACAGAGAATTTCTCTTCTTCATAACATGGAAGTTTTCTTGAATTGGGGTGTAAGTGAAAAGTATTTGGCGGTATCGTATTTTGCTTGAGTACGGATGGTATTAACCACAGGACACAGGAACTACAGCTAGAGGTCGTCCTAGGAGGGCATCAAGGAACAAAATAGTAACGTCCTCAAAAAGGCTGGGGTCCGCAGTGAGAAGAATAAAAGGAGGTGCATGAAAAGTTTGAAACGTGAGTGAGGTGTGTCAGGAACGCGCAAAGTTGCGATCCATCGTCTCTGCCTACCCCTCTGGGATCAAGGCGTGAGCATTATGTATGTATGTAACAACAGGATTACGACGGAGAAAAACTCTAAAGGCTTACTACTAAGGTGGTATTTAACGAGACCTATGTAGGTTGTAAATTGAAATTAAGAGCAATGATCTGACGTTCTCAGTCTCACACTTGAGGTAGAGAGAGAAAGAGAGTGTAAATAATAATATACATACCTATTTGACATGCTACTTTTAGCTATAGTGGCAAACGGACAGACTGACAATCCGTCCACCCAAAACCAGGTTAGCTGCTACTTCAATGCCAGTCTGAAACGAATTATTTACGTAACTCTTCATCATAGTCATATTAGATGTCCACTGCTGGACATAGGCCTTCCCCAACGAACGCCACCACTTCCGGTCCTCCGGCCTCAACATCCAGCCTCTTCCGACCACCTTGTTCAGTTCGTCGGTCCATCTGGCGGCGTGGCGTCCCACCCTACGAGTACTGATCTACTCCAGAAGTTGTCTGCCCCAACGGCCGTCGGTTCATCGACAAATCTGGCCCGCCCACTGCCACTACAGTTTGCTAATCCTTTCGGCTGTGTCTTTAATCTTCGTTTTTGCATCGGATCTCCTAATTACGAGTCATACGACGAGTGACGACCTCCGTGGCGGAACGGGTAGCTCTCGGACTGCCACGCCGGAGGTTGCGGGTTCGAATCCCGCTAGGGGCAAATGTTCATATAATGAGTATGAATGTTTGGGTAGTCTTGGATATTTATATATTTATTTAAGTATGTGTATCCGTTATCTAGTAACCATACCACAGGCTCTGCCTAGTTTGGGCCTGGATAATTTGTGTGAATGTCTGAGATATTTATTTATTTATTTATATCCCTCAAAGAAACACCGAGCATGATCTCTTACTTTTTAAATGTGAAGAATAATGTACCTATGGATTTTATTTACACTTTATTGTATCAAACAACAACAAAAACAAATATGAATGATATTGTGTACAAACGCGTGCTTATGCTACTTAGATATCTCAACCAGTCCACCTTAGAGTAATTAAAAGGGCTAGTATAATACTTTAATAATAGTATATACTGGGATCATCATCATCAGGTTATTTTTGTCTCTACTACAGGAGCACAACCCTCTCTCATCTGCCGGAGACAGACGGAGGATTTGGCCTACACTCCCCGCGCTGGCCAGACGGGTTGGGAAGGCCAGATTGATGTTTTATAATGTATTTCCTTAGTCGCCTTGTACGAAATCCACGGGAAGAGTTGGAGTGGTCCTATTCTACACTACCGGAAACCACACGACAAATCTACCGGAAAACACGCTAGCCAGTGTCGTTCTTTAGTAACTTGACCCACGCTCCCAGGGTGGGTATGATATCGACCGAGGGCGGGCATGAATGGCGTGCTGACGTCACCGGGAGGGCGCGGGCGGCTCGCGGGCGGGGGCGGTGGAGGGCGGAGGGGGACCTTGAACTTGCTGCATCGATCTACACGCTCTTGCACTTGAAACTGCAGTGAGTTGTACAGCGAATGGTGAAATGTAAAAGGTAAAAGTAAGTTGGTTTTTGTTATGTGTAAAGATACAGAGCCTCAGTATCAGCGATGTTACGCAGGAGGGCGTGGAATCCATATACTTGATGTATAGTAATGTATTATATTACTTAAAGTTACAAATATTTAAATTAAAAATTCCATTCAAAAAAATTTTACACAAAAAATAACATTACTTATGTCGCTATGTCTTTGTTATTTTCCTTCTGAAAGGTTTCCTGGAAGAGATCGCTTTAAGCGATAAGGCCGGCATTGTACACTTTCCAAAAATCTGTACCTATTTTTTATTGTTATTCTTAATTTGTGTGCAATAAAGAGTTTATCTATATTCCATTCCAAAGCAATAGTCATACGAAAACCAAAGCTATTTGCGTCTCGGTAATATATACATGAAAGGGTCACGAGCAGTAAAAACATGTTTGTATTACCATGTAAACTTTGCGGTACACTTCGGAACACCAACTATTATTTATTTTGTTTTCGAGACGTAAATGCGTTGGTTTTCATAGGAGTATTGATTTGGAATGTAATATATATCTATTGTTAATGAGGGACCAATTTCTTCCTGGAAAATTGTTGGGTTAACGAAAGTATTGAAATGTCTCCTAGGTATGTAATTTTATTATAACACAATTTTATAGCTTTTTTAAAAAGCATAAGAAGCCGTGTGGTTTCCGGTAGAGTAGAATAGGACCACTCCAACTCTTCACGTGGATGTCGTACAAGGCGACTAAGGGAATACATTATAAAACATCAATCAGGCCTCCCCAACCCGTCTGGCCAGCGCGGGGAGTGTAGGCCAAATCCTCTGTCTGTCTCCGGCAGATGAGAGAGGGTGGTGCTCCTGCAGTGGAGACAAAAATAACCTGATGATAAGAAGGTATTGAAAAGCAGTATTAGCATATTAAAAAAACTATAATGAAGTGTTTCTACCCTATTACGTCACGTTTCAGATTATTCACTTTTATTATGAACTTTCCATTGCTTTGAGTGTTGTTAATTGCAGTTCTTCGTTTTAAATCTAATACCGAACTAGCAGTGGAAGATTCTCGTGGTAGCAGCCATTACAGAAACAGTGTTTATATGGCTTTTGGGTTAATAAGTTTTAGCGATAATTGGTGTGCAATATCCACCATAGTTCTTATTAATGTTTGTGAACAGAACTAATTTATCGTTAATTCAAATAACTTTGTGCAATTGCAATGTCCTTTGCACTTCAATATGGGTTCAATACCGAAGCTTTGAGCTGACTTATATTACAGTATATAAACTACTAATAAGTATTTATTGGGATATATAATGTAATAGTATATATGAACATATGTATATATAGATATTTGTATCATTCACTTGTTCGTGTATCGTCTATGTATATATTGGGCTCGATTCTGAAGACACAACGTTAAAATTTGACAGCACTAAAGCTGTTGCTATCCTTGTCACACAGTATTATGAAGAAGTATTACGAAACCAATTTTAGCGCTGTCAAATGTTAAATGTGTGCCTTCAGAATCGGGCCCATTGTTCGTTTATGTTTATGTAATATGTATTTTCAAACTATATTAAAAGTAGGTACATTTCTTTATCAAATTTGGTACTAAACACATTATACTTGTCCTTTCGGTTACTCTAAGGTTGACTGGAAGAGATCCCTAAGTGGGATAAGTCCGCCTTTGTACACAGTTTAATTTCTATTTTATTATTGTTGTAAGTTTTGGTACAATAGAGCGTTTACATACATACATACATACATACATACATACATACATACATACATACATACATACATACATACATACATACATACATACATACATACATACATACATACATACATACATACATACATACATACATACATACATACATACATACATACATACATACATATATTTCATTCCAGATTCATAGTCCTATGAAAACCAACGCTATTTACGTCTCGGTAACATATACATGAAAGGGTCACCAGCAGCAAAAACAGGTTTGTATTACCATGTAAACTTTGCAGTCCACTTAGGAACACCATCTATTGTGTATTTTGTTTTCGAGACGCAAATGCGTTTGTTTTCATAGGACTATTAATCTGGAATGAAATATACATACATACATACATACATACATACATACATACATACATACATACATACATACATACATACATACATACATACATACATACATACATACATACATACATACATACATACATACATACATACATACATACATACATACATACATACATACATACATACATACATACATACATACATACATACATACATACATACATACATACATACATACATACATACATACATACATACATACATACATACATACATACACTTCTGCAGGTGTAGGACTTCTCTACGGGAGTCCATGTGGGCAGATCAGCGGTAGTGGTGATATCTTTTGATATGAGCGACACTCCCTCAGTGCTCTAGTGGAAAAACCCGCAGTTTTACCCCGTTAAAGCTTTTTACTCTGTGTTTGTAGTCGTCGTATACACTTGACATTGGCAAAATCCTAAGGAAGGCTATTTTAGTAAGAAAAAAAGAGGCCAAGTGCGAGTCGGACTCGCCCATGAAAGGTTCCGTAGCAGCAAGTAACATAAAAAAACATAATATAAAAGTTATTGTAGTTCGTTGTAACTTTGATCGATGTTTTAATAATAGTATTGTGGTTTACAAGATTTATGACGTATTAAAAAAAACTTTTTTTTTTTTTTTTTACTAGATTAGAGAAACTACTTACTAGATCTCGTTCAAACCAATTTTTGGTGGAAGTTTGCATGGCAATGTACATCATATATTTTTTATCTTTTATTTTAGAAGTTACAGGGGGGGGGGGGGGGGCACACATTTTACCACTTTGGAAGTGTCTCTTGCGCAAACTATTCAGTGTAGAAAAAAATTATATTAGAATTTCAGTTCTAAGTATGGGGAACCCCCAAAATTTATGGGTTTTTTTTTCTATTTTTGTGTGAAAATCTTAATGCGGTTCACAGAATACATCTACTTACCAAGTTTCAACAGTATAGTTCTTATAGTTTCGGAATAAAGTGGCTGTGACATACGGACAGACAGACATGACGAATCCATAAGGGTTCTGTTTTTTGCCATTTTTAACAAAGACATCACAAATAAACTTAATACCAAGGACATGCCAAGACTAGTACACATTATATAGGTACAAAGCATTTGTTCCCAGCGGGAATCGAACCCAAGGCCACAATTCCCACTACCAAAACTAGGTAGGTAAACAACGCAGTCAACAAGTAACCAGTATCCATTTTAGCTTCCGGAAATTGATTCAATTTTCGTTAACCTTCCGTCATGGAATGACGAATTGTCTACCAATAGTAAGCCACAGCTCGTCATCATGACGTCGCCCGCGTCAGCTCTCGTCATTCGCTGACGCAACGCGTCAGCCAACCCGCGCGCGCCGCGTCAAAGATATGCAAGCCATAGTCAGATTTTAGAGTCTAGCGATTTGCTTGTTTATGTTTACGCTATAGATTAGGATACGCGTTTATTTTTGTTTGCAAGGTCGACGATGATGAAATTCGTTGTTTAAAAAATAGCATTTAAAAACACGTGGATTTCAAAACCGTATTTTGCAACATCATAAGCCTGTAAATGTCCACTGGTGGATATAGGTCTTACTTAACTATAATGGTCATCGGATCACAGTACTGCCCGGCACCGATGGTGGTTTGAATTGTGATTTTTAGTACTTTATTCGACGACTGTACTTTTCGTTATCATATACACTTGCGAGCAAAATTTATGAATCGGAGGCTATTTTTCATACGTTCGAGATCATTTTATTATATTTAAGATATGTTTTAATTTAATTAATAATATCTATAACAATAATAAAAAAAAAATTATATATAATTGTTGTGTATGAAAATGAAAATAAAATTATACAAATGGTTGAGATTATTTCTAAAGAAACTTCTTTCAGCTAACTTTTTTTTGCTGTCGTGGGGAAATGCTTACTAACCGCCTCGGGGGGGGGGCGAGCAGATTATGTCGGGCTTGCACCGACTAAAACCCCGCGGTCACAGAAAAAGAGAACCCGGGAGATCCCATTGGGCTTGCATCCGGGCGTCCCTCCTCCGTGCATCCCGCCGCTCACACTCGGCGGCCCATCGCGGGGGAAACGGAGTCCCCCGGCACCCTCGCGGTGCTTGCAGCAGTAACGAGACCAACCCGATGCTGCCGCCTTCCCCGGGGACGACATGCACCCACGTCCCCGATGACCCATTTTAGTCGTATTGTACGACAGGCTATACCGTGGCTGTATTCGTCGCCCCAGTGCGATAATCTGCGGAAACCTGCATGGTTAAGGAGAGATTTCATATACTAAGATACTACGCAGACAATGGGCCCGATTCTGAAGACACAACGTAAAAATTTGACAGCACTAAAACTGTTGCTATCCTTGTCACACAGTATTATGAAGATAAAGACGAAACCAATTTTAGCGCTGTCAAATTTTAAATGTGTGCCTTCAGAATCAGGCCCAGTAGGTAAGTAACATAGACAGACCAAAAATTCCAATATTTAAACAACATATTTAGTCACATCACGGCCAACAAAATATGTAGTTGTATTTCTTTTAACAGTTTTTTTTTATCGAAGGCCATGGATGCGCGTGCGCAGGAAAATAACTGCCGGAGATAATAATGGGGCGCACGATCGACGCGTCACGTAGGCTAGCCGAGCATGCGGTGGGCGAATGACCAGCGCTTACATGTGAAGACTACACGAAAAGTCCTGTAGGAATGTTACTCGAGTCATCATCATCACCAGGCTGAAACAGTCCACTGCTGGATATAGGCCTCCCAAGGTGCGCCATTGAATCCGGTCTTCCGTACCGCCAGCTGCCTTACGCAGATCGTCGCTGCATCTAGCCAGGGGGCGTCCCACACTACGCTTGCCCAGTGGGCTCCACTTGAGAACCCGTTTACTCCAACGGTAATCACTCCGACAGATGTGACCAGCCTACTGCCACTTCAACGTGGTAAGTTTTTGAAGTGGAACTATGTCGAAGGCTTTAGTTCTCTGGCGGATCACCTCATTTCGGATCCTGTCTCTTAGGGAAACTCCAAGCATAGCTCTTTCCATAGCCCGCTGAGCGACCTTGAGTTTTCGGACTAGTCCCTCTGTCAGCGTCAACATTACGGCGCCGTAGGTCATTACGTTAATTTACATAGTGTAATATTGCTATTTTTTTTGCTATGTTAATTTTATTTATATTTAAAAAGCTTACAGCCTAAGTAACAAAATATAATATAAACTTGTGCAACAATATGCCAATAACAAGCTTTCACAAATGGATGGAAAAACTGAGGTCTAAAATGGATATAATAATTACAAATAATAAAGTATATATGTTGAGACTAAGTTGTTATCAAACTAATATAATTAGACACACGATTCGAAGTCCTTGATGAGTGCACTTCTTACAACATTGACACTACTGGCAAATAAATCGAAAACGACTAATTTTTAAAGACTTGATGCACAATTTTTTAAATTTTTTGTAAACATTGACAGTAGTTTCATCTTTTTTTTTACTATTACGCACTTTCAAAATAGAACTGGATGCAAATCAATTTTGACCAGAAAGAGTCTACATTTTAGCTACCTACTTCATAGACTATACTTCATAGACAATCGTAGCACTTGCTACGGAGACATTCATTTGGAGCTGTAGTAGGAGTAGGCGTGGGCGTAAGCGGGAGCGGAAGTGGAAGCGGGTGCAGAAGCGGGAGTAGGAGCGAAGTGGGAGCGGGAGAGGAAGTGGGAATGGAGCGGATTCTGTAGTCCACGCGAGCGGAGCTAGTACTCATAAGTAAGGTTTTTTAAAAGGTAAGGACGGAAGAAATGAATGGCTTTGGCCAGCAGTGGGCGTCAACAGGCTAGTGATGATAATGAAGACATTAAAACTTACAGCTAGTTGTATATCTCGAGTGTGACAGGCAAGGTTCAACCGATGGGCTAGATAAGATAGAAACAAAAGCCGCTCCCTCGCTTGCGTAACCAGTTACTTATCAGTTAACAGTTACCTGGAGGTGAAGTATTTTGTTATTGTTTGTTATGTAAATGGTCGCCTGCAGACATACTCTATTTATATTGCATGTTTATGGCGTCGAGGAAAACTAAAATTGGCGTAAGGGACAAAATGGGTGAAATCGTTTTTAGGTTCTAAAATTCAGTTATCAATTTTGTATTGAATGTATTTAAAAAACTTTAAAATTCAATGACTCTACCATTTGATATGATTAAGTGCACAAATTAAATAGACACAATGAAAAAAAAAACGAGTTTTTTTCGTCTGCTGAAAAAACTAATTAAAATTTCCGCCGACTATAACTTTCTATGAAAATATGCTCTTGGATGTAACAAGAGATATGTATATATGGTTTCAGATCTGCCGTGATACTAAAGAGGAACAGTTCAGTATCTTTTTTGCAGTTTTCTTAAAATTCCCTTTTTACACTTAGAGCATGGATAGTATTATTTACTTTAAAAAAAGTTTCCTTTCAGTAAAATATGCTATCTTTAATATTTAAGCTTCATGGTCTCCGTCTTTCCACCATGTATGTAATATATACCTAGGTAGATATATTATGTATATACAGTAGTAGTTATATACATATTTGAATTATTATTTAAGTAGTTCGTGTATCGATGTATCTATCTTCTTCTCTGTCGTTCCCTTACTGCTGAGGATCGCGACCGTATAAAATGCGCCTCCACGCATAGCGGTCATTGGCCAGCCGCACTGCTTCATATAATCTATCATTATATTTATATTGTATCATTTTTGTATCACCAATCCACCTGCCAAGCATGGTGATTATGGCAAATCTGCTAATGGAGTGCCCACCAAAATTGTCATTCGATTGCGGAGGCTTATGTTCAGCAGTGGACGTTCTTCGGCTGATAATGATACCATTCTATAAATAAGACATTTTAAAAGAACTTTCGGCTTTCTCTTAAGTGAATTTTTAATTACGCAAACATAATAACATGGCAGACATAATTGCGGCACTAACACACGTTGGCGACTATCTGATGCTAATATCAAATAATCATTGTTGTGATAGCCGACTATCTTATCACTGACGCTATCACGTGACGCCATTCACAAAATATAGATCTCACGGGCTCGCCACGAGTTGAATGCGTGGTGGAAAACTTCTGCGATCATTTGGAACAATGTTTAGGACAACTATAACGCCGCGTCTCCTGCGCTTCTTTTGTCGAAACATCAAAACAAAGGGGCGTGGCCACACACATTTGTCTATGGTTTCACATGCTTTTGTCTTTTGTATTCTAAAACCAAGGTTGTAAGGAACAGTTGCGGTTGCAAACGGGACGAAGACAAACATGTCGCTCCCAAATGAATTTCCATCATAGACAGCCCACTCAAGCTTGTAAGTACAGTCTAACTTGAATATTGTTAGAGCTCATGTTGACGTCTATACAAATGTTTTGTTTTTAACCGAAACAAAACAATTCGCAGAAGACAGCGTATGTTTATGGTCTAATGTTTTTGTGTAATGTTTCGGAAAACACGCGCAGAAGACGCGGCTTAAGACTTGAGGTGGTCGCTTACGAAATGAGTTACACCAGATGGCGCCAGCAGTCGAAAATAATATTTTTTTAATTTCTAAGCCGGGAACCACACGATTCACATTATAATTAGCTTCGATAAATCATCAAATTATTTAGATGTTTGGTTATAATTAGAATGAAGGTGGAAACTATTGTGGAACTGTTAAACTAAAGTTGAGTGGACTTTGCAAGTGAGAACTGCAAATGAATATTACAATGTTTGCATTTTATGGAAAAGGTAGTCTGTCAATGAAGTAATATATTCAATTCCATACAAAACATTTATTTCAGACATTTGTCCATATTTATGTTAGTGGAGTCTTATAAAAACTATGTTAGTTGATTTTAAAATTACATCAAAAATAAAGTGAAAATTTACAACAAATTAAATATATTCCAAATGTTTTAATTATAAATTGCGAAAGAATGTACGACATACTTATTCAGTCGACTCGGTTCGCTATGACGCGTAGGATGCTGGTAGTGCCGCCCGCGGACACGACTTAACGTCGAGGCAGCTCTCTTTCTCAAAATGGCATAAAGCCATCGACGCGAGCTCCTGCAAACATGCCTCATCATCATCATCAGGTTATTTTTGTCTCCACTGCAGTAGCACAACCCTCTCTCATCTGCCGGAGAGTGACGGAGGATTTGGCCTACACTCCCCGCGCTGGCAAGACGGGTTGGGGAGGCCTGATTGACGTTTTATAATGTATCCATCCACGGGAAGAGTTGGATTGGTCTTATTCTACTCTACCGGAAACCACACATGCCTGATGCGCTGCAATGCCTCGGCAGCCCCAACAACAGCTTGAGCGCTATATACTGTTACTGTTTTAAATAAATTCAGTCTCTAATTTAACCGGCGTTTCTACGTGTCCGAACGCCGTAACATTATTTTACACAAAAAATGTCAGTATTACGAAAAATTGAACTAGACTTAACACCTGCGTTCTTCAAAAGTTTTTAATTTTGTGTCGGATCAAAATTGTACTTTAAAGCACAGAGATAAAGATACTGAAAAGGAGAAAAAAAATTTTTGAGAAAGAGTTTTTATGTTATTTTCTTCATAAAAAACAGTTTTCAGATTAGACCGCACCTCGTGGGTTCAGATGCTTGGACGTTAGATTCCAGCGCGTGAGGTCGTGGGTTCGATTCCCACCAGGGAACAACTTTGTACAGCTGTCGAAGTTGGTCAGATTATTTGTAAATTGACTAATTCGATTAGAGAGGCGTAGCAGTGTGGGACGTCCCCTGGCTAGATAGAGCGTAAGGCAGCTGGCAGTGACTGG
This sequence comes from Esperia sulphurella, assembly GCA_947086405.1. NCBI lineage: Eukaryota > Metazoa > Arthropoda > Insecta > Lepidoptera > Oecophoridae > Esperia > Esperia sulphurella. Next base: position 16,699,620 of record OX352258.1, read on the forward strand.
ATGAGAAGAGCCGAGGATTAGCTTCAATGGCGCGCCTATGTCCAGCAGTGGACTCTTGAAGGCAGATGATGGTGATGACTAATTCCCATTGTATAGTAGAAAATTCTAGTTTAGGATTAGACAAGTGTATGTTTTTATATGAAATATTATTTTATGATTTTTTAATTTAATTTTAATTTATATATTTAGAAATCTTACAGCACACAATTTTAAATTAAATAAAGTTTGATTAAGAAATCTGAAGGCCAAAAAGAGATTTCACATTTTACATTCAATCGTTAAGTACAGCAAAAATATTAAGTAAACTAAACATAACTACAAATATTATAAAACCACTTCGAGTGCGTGCATGTGGGGTGTGAGTGTGGGTGTGTGTGTGTGTATATATATGTATAATGCGTAGGGGTGCGTTTACATAGTTGGAATTAATGCACTAATAATGTTAATATTATATATTAACTTATCAACTTTACGTAACATATTATTCCTGTAACTGCAGTGAACAAGCTATTTGCACTGAGATTAGAGCTTTATCTTTTGTAAATACAAATACATCAAACAACTTTTTCTTTCTAGAATATCCGCCACGAGTTTCCCGCGTGGCTTGTTATCTATAACAATAATATTAAATATATCTATGTAAATCTCTTATCTGTATGTATGTAGGTATGCTTTAAACAAAATAACTGATAACGTTTCAAATCTTATAATCTATGTGGGGTGATTAATTTTCTAAGTACTCAACAAGGCCAAACAGTTCTATTCTAAAATATAGCGTAATAATGATTCTTATCACTTGGGTGAATCAACTTTAGTGTTTTTTTTAATATATATAAGTATTTCCAATAAAACTCCAACATATGGTAATATATTATTCTTTATTTTCTTCTCTAGGAATAAGCAATATATAATTGACACAATCAGGTAGACCTCCGCTCGGAACTAGCGCCGGCAGGCCAATGCCTTAACTTCCCAAGTCGGTCGCGTTATGTTATTACACCTTACATATATGTCGGCGAAATAATAAAAGAGGAGCTGATTCGGAGGCACAGTGTGTGCTCGGCGCGCCGTTCGGCTTGGTTCGCGAGCACGCGCTGACGGAACGTCGGGTAGGACTGGCGCAGGCGCAGACTCGAGACAATGTTCGCTCGATACGCGTGCGGAGCGCAGGCACTACACGGACGGATCGTCTGCCTTCTAAAATTGTTACTTGATGATGTAGTGTAATTTCATGTATTGTCATTGAAGCCAGCAAATGTGTTAACTTTGTAACGGCGTTAAACACAATTTGGGAGTCCACGTGTTCGACGGAACCAGGACCCTACGACATCAGAAGCGGGATTCGAACCCCACGCCCTCAGAAGAGGCACCTACGACATATATAATATATTTATAGATCATCACTGTCAAAATATACAATATAAAATAAATATATATCTAGCTCGAGTAAGGGAAATACACCGCCTTAACGTTTTGTCATCTCAGCAGCTTCCACAGTCATATTGAAGCTCCTGAAAAATAAACAAGACTTACACACGTTGGCTCTCATACCAGAATACCCTTAGCCTTTTAAAATTCTCACTAACTTGCCAGTTACTTTTACCCATCGTATACAACTGGAAAATAAATAAGAGTTATTTTTTACAATGAAATACAATATACATAAAATTTGTTAAGCTACTGGCAAGTCCAAGACGATAATCGATATAAAATAGTACAATCGTGCGACAGCACTATTGTTTGACTACAAGTTACATTTTTAAAGGGAAATCTTCATTAATCTCTTTAAATTATATTACATATAGGTAGGTTTGCAATAAAAAAAAGACTTATAGATATTTGTTCAGTGGACATTTGCCTTAAATGTTAGTTTTTGGCTATTCACCCGTAAATTTTTTAAACCATATATTTCACGTTATTTGATTGAACTTTATTCATTTTGTTATAATTTCACATACTTGACACTGTTGCTCAACTCACTCACATGTTTCATTGTTTGTTAAGTCCGATACAAAGTAATTAACATAATTTAATGCATCACGTAATTATTGTCAGAGACGAGACAGCCATTGTGATTTGTGACAGATTAAAAATCAACATGGCGGCGCAGTAACACGTGTAATCCGTCTGGTTTCGAAGACCACTGAGTCCTATAACAATTTTGGGTTTCAGTGCTCTTCCTGATTTGGACGGATTAGGCCGCCATTAAAAGCTTGGTCCGTTTCATACATCGGTTTTTTTACTACTAAGTTGCGCCAGCCTGAACCCTATGTTAGTAAATATAAAATCATGCAGGCTAGTCACCCAGTGACTGAATATTCTCCCGTATGATTCCCGTGATGATTCTATACAAACGTATGCTTATGAATGTAGGCACATTATCCAGTATGTCTGTCTTACTATCTATCATGTATCTAAGTATTGCAATAACGTCGTTATTTTCATCCATGAAAGAATCTTCTAGATAGTCTTATAAATAAGGCATTGTTTATGTTCTTAAAGAGGCTGTTGTGGTGTGAGTCACTGGGTCTATATTTGGACGCAGTGTCCCACATGCCGCTTTACAATGTTAGCTCTTATTATCGCTCCTCTCGTATGGTCAAGTATTATTGGAGCAGCTCTCTCATCGTCATACATTTTATCTAATGTCCTTTTTATGTGCCTGGCAGGATATAAATTCCAGGCCAAGAGGGCTGGAAATTGGTGTCTATTTGTTTAACTTTGTAATATTAAATTGATAATAATGCTTCTCTCGTATGCGAATGGGCTTCGCCCCACCACTCACACCCTGGTAACAACCGACTTCCCACTTCCCCGAGCCTACCTACTTTCAAAAAGAGGCTGTGCGCCTGCACTGAGAAAAAAATAAGTAGCCCTCCTACTTACGTAAGGATAAAATTATACCACTATTACGTAAGTAGCCGCTCCCATTATAAATGGTGTTACAACTGATTCAGTAGCCGGCCACATTACTAAGTAACCACACCACTTAATAATGTGGCCGGCTACTGAATGAGTTGTAGGCGACACCATTTATAATGGGGGCGGCTACTTACGTAATAGTGGTATATTTTTATCCTTACGTAAGTAGGAGGGCTACTTATATTTTTCTCAGAGTGCTTTGTCAAGCAGACATTATATAGCTATGAAGAGTTTTTCCAGAACTCATTGACATAATTTATTAAATTTTATGCATTACTGGCGTTACACCTATTTAATTTAATTTAATTTAATTTAATTAAATTTATAAGTTTTTCTCTTGCTATTCGTGGTACCACGTGCCAACCGAGGCGGCGGATGTCCGCCAAAAATCACGCCAAGGGTATCACGGGGCGAAAAGCGGACGAAGGGAAGTTTGCGACGTTGGAACGCGCAAAGCGGCGATACATCGTCTCTGCCTACCTCTCTGGGGTCAGGGCGTGAGCTTTATGTATGTATGCATTATTTAATTTAGACGACTTAGACGACCACCGTGGCGGAACGGGGTAGCTCTCGGAATGCCACGCCGGAGGTTGCGGGTTCGAATCTCGCTAGGAGCAAATGGTCGTATAAATGTACCCAAGTCTTGGATGTTTATATATATGTATTTAAGTATGTGTATCCGTTATCTAGTAACCATACCACAGGCTCTGACTAGTTTGGGACTGGATAATTGGTGTGAATGTCTGAGATTATTTCTTTATTTATTTAATGGTTCTTTTTTTAAATAATTTGTTCTGGCCTATAGCAAAAGCAATTAATAAATACATGTCTATGTCTATGGTATTTAAATAGACTGATTCCCTCGGCCTGCGTATTTCCCCCGCCTATTCTATGACCCTAATTCGCTTTGGTGTTTACTTCATTTATTTATATCCTAAAGTCTATTATTGTCAATATACCTACTTTCCGATGTGGTTTTCATCTTGTTTTCGTTTTACTCTTGTATAAATAACATATTAAGACTAAAGTCGTGTCTCCTGCGTTTGTTTTTCGAAACATTAAACGGAAACGTCGCAACAAAGGGGCGTGGCCATATACATTTGTCTATGGTTTCACAATTTTTGTCTTCCGTAGCGGATGGAAAATGGAAACCATTAAGTGAATAACTAAATCTAGTTAAAATCTAGTCTATGTGTATGACAGTAAGCTGCTGCAGAACTAGAGCTAGTTGCAGCAGGGGGGGGGGGGGGGGGGATTTGTACGTGGACTGTCCATGGACGCTATATTTGGCTCAGCACACTACACTGTTTCAACTCGACTAAGTAGGGTACGTGTATTTCAGTCACTGCAGTCATCGGCCCATTAGCTCAGTTGGTTAGAGCGTCGTGCTAATAACGCGAAGGTCGCGGGTTCGATCCCCTCATGGGCCACACTTTTTTACTTCTTTTTTAATAATACTTTAGTAGTTGATAATTCGTGTGAGTATAACTTGATGATTGCGTTTTCAAGGAGGTCGTTTCAATGTCATGTGGATATTAATTTGAAAACAACTGATACTTTACGTACCATGGCTTGATAAAATTGTCAATAAAAAAAATATAAACATCGCATGGGACGTGTACGATAGTTCTTTCTGGAAAGACTAGCTGTGTCCCGCAGCTCCGCTCGCGTGGACAGAATTACCGTTACTTTTTCAATCACGTTGAATCCAGCTCCTGCTCCCGCTCCCGCTCGCACTTCCACCCCTACCCCTCTCTTCCCTACTCCCCCTCTCCCTCTCCTCCCACCTCCACTCCAACTGCAATTACCTCAGCCACCGTAGTCCTAACTCATCGCAATCTGAATTCTGCCTAGCATTGCTCCTACCATTGGTTGAGTGAATTCCTTTGAAAGAATTTTTAAAAACGAAAAATTTGCATAACTTTTGAATGAGTAAGCCGATAGCGATGAAATAAAGACTAAATGTTACTCCAAATTAAACCCTGTGTTTTTCTGAAATATTCTTAAGAATTAGTTTCGTAGTTTTTACGTGATAAGTGCACAAACTAACAGACAAACATTCCAAAAATGATCGAAGTGTGTTCTCTTACTTATGCTTAGACCCCCCCCCCCCCCCCCCCCCAATATTTACGTTTTTATTTATTAGATTACATTTTAGATTAGACTTCGGTATGCGGCTTCGGTGGGAGACCGTCAATTGTAGAGCCTGTGGAGAGGACAGCGAGACGATGAAGCACCTGCTGTGTGAATGCAATGCACTAGCTGCAAGGCGAATGTCCTGAATATGGCTTACCCTGAACCCAGGGACTACAGGCTTCTATCCCTTGTCTGCATAAATAGCTTTTAAGCAGCGGACTCTGGGGGGTCGTATAAACGAAGAGGACACAAAATATCCTATAGGGTTAATATATGTACTTGTGTGGGACGCTACATGCGTAGATACACTTGCGCCGTCCCACATTTCATGTACTTCCGTAAGAGCTGGCGCAGCTGCTTCCAACGCGGAGAATCTCAAGCACCGCAAATATGAGTGCCTCAGTGGAGACCTCATCTTTGAGGCGTTTGGGGTCGAGACCCAGGGCGCGTGGGGTTCCGGTGCCCACCACCTTTTCAGGGACATCTCGAAAAGACTGGTGGAGTATACCCGGGACCCCAGAGCTGGCGGCTACTTTGCCCAGCGCGTAAGCCTCGCAATCCAGCGAGGCAATGCCGCCAGTCTCCTGGGTACTCTGCCAGCAGTGGACGAACTGGGGTCAGTTTTTTATTTGTAGTGTATAATAGTTAGGTTTTGTTTTATATTTTTATGTTTGTTTGTAATGTTAAGTTTATATTACCATATTATATTAAGTTTATAAATAAATAAATGATTAATGTTATTGTTGGCGACTGGCTGATGCATAATTCTGGCTGACATAATTCTTTGTTTGAATGCTAGCTTTTTCACGAAAATGTGTGATTGATGTCAGTTGCGCTGTCAGGCTTTTGAATATAAGATTGTGCTTATTAAATCTGCTGGTTTCCATTTATAGTAGTCAAATACTTTTACAGTCCACTCGTTAATATTTGGTCCTTTCTCACCGTAATAAAATAACCCGCTTCCAAATTTTTCCCATTTTTTAACTTTTTTTTTTTGCTATAATGGAGACACGTAGTAAGTGCAAATCAGTAGCGAATCTGACAGCTACAGAAGTCGAGCGGACGCAACCCGAGAGCCGCGAGCGTCCATCGCGTGGCGTCCGGCCGGCTTCAGTCGCAACTCCCGAGAGTGTTTCGGCACTGCCAGACAGTTCAGGCACACGACCTCCGATCGGCGCCCCTTCCGGCGAGGCACAACCGTGCTCCGCCAATCGCCCTAGTGCCTCTGCTAGTCTGCTTTACGAAGGCAGTGTCCAAACACCATCTCACAGTCCACATGGTATTTGCAGTAAGCAGTCTGCCAGTGAACGCACGCAGTCTTCGCGTTCGTCCGCGACTGTCCGCGCTCAGAAACTGGCAGCCGAAGCAGACACATTTCGGCGCCGCGTGCAGCGTGAGCGCGAGCTCGCGCACCAGCAAGCGGAACGTGAGCACCAGCAAGCGGAACGTGAGCGCGAGCTCGCGCACCAGCAAGCGGAACGTGAGCGCGAGCTCGCGCACCAGCAAGCGGAACGCGAGCGCGAACTCGCTCGTTTGGAGTTCGAGGCCGAGCAAATGGAGCTGCATGCCAAACTTGCAGCTTTGGAAACTAAAGATAAGTCAGCAGCATCTCGTAGTTCACGTTGTTCCGATCGTTACACTGAAAAACGCACTGCGTCATGGGTTTATGAACAAAATGCAAACATGACTATGGTGGCTCACGCGAACATACCTGGCGAGGCACCGATTGTCACCTTGGGTAACACCCAGGACCCCCGTTCACAGTCGGTCGTCCCCGCCAACGCGGTACCGTTCCTTGCATCAAACATCAACCATGCAGACCGTTCAAAACCCACACACGTCATCGGTAACGAAAATGTCACAATGACCCAACGTCAACTGACTGAACATCTTCCAACAGATCCTATAGCTCAGCTCGCTCAAGCCATCACTGCTCTGTCCGACCGCCCAAAGAAACCCGAGCTAGTTTCTTTCTCAGGTGACATTAGTCACTGGATAACCTTTAAATCTAGCTACGACCGAACTAAGATCCATTTTTCCCCAGCAGAGAACTTAGCGCGAATTAGTAACGCTATTCGTGGCCCGGCGCACCAATCTGTGGCGTCGCTGCTGTGGACGGCGCTCGATCCCCAGGATGTCATCACCGCCCTGGAGCAGACCTACGGCCGGCCGGAGGTCCTGACGGCCCGCGAGGTGGCTGACCTACGCAGTACCACTAAGTTAAGTTCTCCCGAACAATTAAATGCGTTGGCAAATAAATTACGTAACTTTGTCACGACTATTAAACTTCTAAAACAGAATGACTATTTATATTCACCGGAGCTCTTTCGCTGCCTTTTGCTTAAACTAAGCGAACATACTAGAGCTCGTTTCACGGATTTTGCCGCGACTCACATGCCCGTGGAGCAGAATGTTCCAAAATTAGAGTTATTATCACGGTTTTTACTCATTGAGGCTGATAAACAATTGAAGTACAGTTTTGTTTCCGATGGCATTGTGAGGCCGCAAAATCCTTCTAATTTTTCGAAATCGTTTACAAAACACGAGTCGATACATGCTACGCGTTCTAGTAGTAATGATAAGGCACCTGAATGTACATATTGTAAACAAGGGCACACAATAAAAACGTGCAAGGTTTTTTTGGCTCTTAACGTAGATGATAGATGGCGTTGGATTAAAGAAGCTAAAGTGTGCTACCGGTGTTTAAAATCGAACCCACACACATGGAGCAACTGTCGATCTAAAAATTGTGGAGTTAACGGATGCACTAGACGTCACAGCTCACTTCTACATGGGGCGTCCATTGCTGCTAACACTACAATAAATTCGACCTCCGTTGCTCAGTGTAACAGCGATCAAAGATCTGCTGATAGCGTGTCTATTTCTACCGACGTCACTGAACATGCCGACGAAACCTCTGTCAAAGTTACGAATACGTCGGATACTTTACTAAATCTGCCAGGGGTGTCGCAGACAACTTCACCTCCACGTGGCTTGTTAAAAGTACTCCCGATAGTGCTCGAAGGCCCGGACGGCGAGTACGAGACCACGGCGCTGCTCGACGAAGGCAGTACGGCGACGTTGATCGACGGCGAAGTAGCGGCGCGCATTGGAGCCAAGCCCACCCGTCGGGAACGTCTTCGAATTGATGGTGTAGGTGGTATGACGAAATTGGTGGATGTAGGTTACGTAAATTTCTATATTCGAGGACGTAACCAAATGGACCGCCACTTAGTGGAAAACGTGAGAGCTATCACACCCCTCGGTCTGCGCGTCCAGAATCCGGGTACTATTAATTTTATGGACTACGACCACTTATCGGATTTATCCGACGAACTTTCGCACAGCAATGCCCCACCTACAGTTCTTATCGGTGCTCCTGACTGGCATTTATCTTTAAGTCGTGAAACACGATGCGGAAAAAAGAACGAACCTGTAGCTTCCAAAAATTTATTGGGTTGGGTGCTCCATGGCGCATACTCAGCTTCGTCTAAGAAATTAGAATTCGTCAATCACGTCTGCGACGATTTAGACGCTCTTATAAAGAGTCAGTACGATATAGATGCCTTGGGCATAACTAAAAGTGCACCGCGCCCTAACGACGAAGATAAAAGAGCGATAGACATTGTGGAAACCTCTGCCTGTCAGCTCGGCGATGGTCGATTTCAAGTTGGTCTGCCGTGGAAGAAGAATTTGCCACAAATCATACCCGATAGTTACCCGCAGGCGCTATCACGCTTTAGAGCGCTTGAGAGACATATGTCTAAGGACGCAACATTCGCAGCCGCTTATCAGCGATTCATGGAAGATGTAATAACCAAAGGCTATGCGGAAGAATGCAACCCTGAGTCTTATCACAAACGTCTCTCATTGAATGCGTCCTACATTGAGCCAAGCGGTGCTATTCGTTGGTATCTACCTACTTTTGGCGTCTTCCATCCACAGAAAAAGAAGCTCAGAGTGGTACACGACGCAGCGGCAACAACAAAGGGCATAAGTTTAAACAACTTGCTTCTCCAAGGCCCTGACCTACTCTGCTCACTGCTGGACATCCTTTTCCGCTTTAGAGAAGGCGCCGTGACGCTCAACGCTGACATTAAGGAAATGTTCCCTCAAGTGAAGATTGCCGAAAAGGACAGGGACGCCCAACGTTTCCTCTGGCGTAGCAAAGATGGCGCTCTGACAGAGTACCGCATGGCGTCTATGATTTTCGGTGCTATCTCTAGCCCATTTATTGCGCTCTATATAAAGAATAAAAACGCAAAGATGTTTGAGGGCAGTTACCCCGCCGCTTGTCAGGCGATACTTGAAGATTATTATATGGACGACTACCTGGGTAGTTACTCCAGCGAGGTTGAGGCCGCACAACTAGCCGCTGACATTGTCAAAGTACACAAAGCGTGCCGTTTTGAAATGCGTGCATGGACGTCAAACAACCCCGCAGCACTTTCATTGATTCCGAAGGAGCTCAGAAGCGACGCCAGGTCGGACGTTTATCTGCCTCCCAACAACGAAGTCGGCGTTTTAGGCGTCAAGTGGAACCCGTGTCAAGATTCGTTGAGTTTTTGCTCTGGACCTTGTTTGACGACCGAGACGTTGACTAAACGTAGCTTATTGTCCAGCGTCATGAAAGTCTATGACCCACTTGGTCTGCTGATGCCCGTTATTATCTGGGGCCGTATTTTAATTCAAAAGCTTTGGCGGGTGGGCATCGACTGGGATTCGCCGGTGCCAACTAAATACGTAGTGGAATGTGAAGATTGGTTTGCTCAGTTGCAGGGTACAGTCGGCATCAAAATCCCGCGTTGGTATATGGCTAAGCCAGACCCAGTCGATGTCCAACTGCATGTAGTAGCCGACGCTGGCGAACAGGCATACGCATGTGTGGCATATTGGCGTTTCAGGTACGACGACGGCTCCGTGTCTACTGCTCTTATTGGCAGCAAAGCACGAGTTGCACCGCTGAAACCTCAATCTATTCCCCGTTTAGAGCTACAAGCCGCACTCATCGCTTCACGGTTCGCTCAAACGATTCTCCATGCTCATCGTCTGAGACCCTCCTTAGCCACCTTTTGGACGGACTCAACCACCGTCCTCAAGTGGATTCGGAGCGACGCGCGGACTTTTAAACCCTTTGTTGCTCACAGGTTGGGAGAGATACTGGAGACCACTAACCCATCCAATTGGAGGTGGATCCCTACCTCTCTCAACGTTGCTGATGATGCTACTAAACCGAAAAAGCTAAATTTAAGTCCGGCTCACAGGTGGTTTAATGGTCCGCCGTTTCTCTTACAGCCACCATGTACTTGGCCATCAGAGCCATCAGAGCAGGTGTTGGACGTGGACGAGACCTCACTTGACTTCGAACTTAAGTCGGAATGTGTGGGGCTGCTCCTCGACGTCCAATTAGTTGACCCGCCTGTTCCGAACCCCACGCGTTTTAGTTCGTGGCTGCGCTTACTACGCGCCACCGCCCGCGTTCTGCAGGGCGCGCGGTTATTTCGTTCTAAACTGTCACGAGCAATTACTACAGACTCAATTTTGTACACAGATGGCGCCACATCTCCCTCCCAACTTTGCGCTTCGGATATCGTTAAAGCTGAACGGATGCTACTTCAACGAGTTCAAGTGGACAGTTTCCCAGAAGAGCTGAAGGCCCTAGGAGCTACGCAGCCCGTGCCCAAGGGCAGTCGTATCGCCAAGCTTGCGCCAGTGCCTGACGGAAATGGTTTGCTCAGACTAGATACGCGTATCAGCTCCGCTCCAGGAGTGAGTGAAAACGCAAAAGCACCTGTCATTTTGGACGGCCGCCACCACATCGTACGACTACTGATTTTAGACCGACATATTAAAGCGCGACATTCATTCAACGAACTCGTCTTAAATGAGCTAAGGCAGAGATTCTATATACTTAGAGGCAGAAACAGTATCCGTAGCGAAGCAAAGGCATGTTTACAATGTCGAAGATGGAAAGGCAAAGTGATTACGCCACAGTTCGGCAACCTACCTCCAGAGCGACTCGACCATCATGAAAGGCCATTTACGCACGTAGGTCTCGACTACTTTGGCCCGCTTACTATAAGTGTACTTCGACGCCAAGAAAAGCGCTACGTGGCTCTTTATACGTGCCTAGTAACGAGAGCTGTACACCTTGAAATAGTCAATTCGTTATCCTCGGACGCTGCAATTATGAGTTTGAGGAGGTTCATTGCTCGTCGTGGTTCCCCGTCTACCATATTTTCGGACAATGGCACAAATTTTGTCGGCGCCGCCCGTGAACTACGCTCCTTGCACGGCGAATCAGTGGAAGAGTACGCCACAAACAACCATATTGAATGGCGTTTTATCCCACCTGCGTCACCTTTTATGGGCGGAGCCTGGGAAAGACTGGTACGGTCAGTAAAAACAGCCCTAAAATCCTGTCTCCACGACAAATCTGTCAAGGAGGATATCCTGACGACGCTCTTACTCGAGGCGGAAGCCATAGTAAACTCCAGGCCGCTCACATATGTACCATCTTCACCTGACGCACCAGAAGCAATAACGCCTTTCCATTTTATACTGGGCACATCATCGGTCGCTCCATGGACCTGCTCGCTAACTGACGCGGACCTGATGCGAAGATGTGACTGGCGAAAGGTACTACGCCTTGCTGATCATTTTTGGGCACGGTGGCTGCGGGAATACCTGCCATCTCTTCGACCAAGAGGACCAGCCAACGACGCGCCTACACTGTGTGAGGGTGATGTGGTGCTCATCGCGGACGCTGCCCTCCCTCGCGGTCTTTGGCCCCTGGGGAGGGTAGTAAAGACCTACCGGGGTCCTGATGGACTAGTCCGCGTAGTGGACGTGCACACCAGAGGTGGAACACTACGCCGACCGGTCCGCAAACTAATTTTAATGGAGGCTGAGCAGCAGCCAGTCGCCACAAGTTCTTAGTGTCCCACTAGGGGTCCGGTATGTTGGCGACTGGCTGATGCATAATTCTGGCTGACATAATTCTTTGTTTGAATGCTAGCTTTTTCACGAAAATGTGTGATTGATGTCAGTTGCGCTGTCAGGCTTTTGAATATAAGATTGTGCTTATTAAATCTGCTGGTTTCCATTTATAGTAGTCAAATACTTTTACAGTCCACTCGTTAATAGTTATGTTATGTTAAATGGTTAATATATGCTCTGGCCCCCTTCACAAGACAGACGTGATTGATTACACAACAACACCTTACAAAAAGTTTTCTACAATGTTGTTTCCACTAATCTCCTGTGGGAATAGAACCCACGATCGACTTTGGATTAATCGCCCCATCCACTAGAGAAAAGGCAACGAAATGGTACAATTGAACTTTGAATGAAAGTCATTTATTTACAGTTTAATAACTGCAAAGTCTTCAAAAATGTACATTCATTGTTTCACAATTTTAAAGTCGGGGACAGAGTTATGGCGGCTTTTTATTCTCTTCTCTTCTTCGCAAAATGGTTTTCCTTAGGGTTTTGGCAATGTCAAGTATATGAGACGAATATAAACATGAATCATCATTAGGTTATTTCGGTCTCCAATGCAGGAGCACAACCCTCTCTCATCTGCCGGAGACAGGTGGAGGATTTGGCCTACACTCCCCGCGCTGGCCAGACGGATTGGGGAGGCCTGACTGATGTTTTATAATGTCGCCTCGTACGACATGCACGGGAAGAGTTGGAGTGGTCCTATTCTACTCTACCGGAAACCACACGGCAAAGTTCCATTTACAAACATTAATAACTATTGTGGTGATCATTACAGCTAAATATCACTATAATGGCTGCTACCACGGGAATCCGAGGAATGAGATGTGGAGAGTTCAGACGGAACTTCAAACATACATATCGCACATCACTATCAGATAACTGTCACATTCCACCGAGGATGGTCCTGCTGTAACTATATTTGCCTGCCGCAACGACGTCCTACGTGTTAAAAGAGGGTTAATTGAGTCAGAGTCCACACCTACAGAGTAACTAAATAATGTTAATAGGTTACGGTGTTTGTTTAAATACCCCCTTAACCTGTACACGACCCTCGTAGCTATCATATCAGCAGCGATGCGCAAACGCAGCACGAGTGTTAGTATTTAACCCTAGTAGGGATAGTACAACACCTAAAAAAAAGTTCTATATTGGATGAGGGATTTACGCGCAAGTGTGTGCGTGAAATACATTTCTCCGATCCTCTCCTTTCTTTCATGACCAACCAGGGTTCCGAACTGTAACTAACAATACTTATGAGTATGTAATAAATAATAATAATAATAAAACCTTTATTTTCCCTAATAATTTTACATAAAATTCTAATTATAAAATGAAATTAATGATAATTGATCTTATAAACTATGTAAAATAATAATTAATTAAATTAAGGCAATCGAATAATATCAATTTCTAAATAACAAATAGATCCTCTTAAATAAATTAAAAATAAAATAAAAGAGAATTTATTCATCAACACAACGGCAAAGCAATAAGTCTGTTATATATGATGTATAATAATAATTATTTTCTAAAAGAAAAACAGGTTTCGAAAAAAGTTTGCTCGGCAGTCGAACGATAAGTTTCAGGGTTAGGTAATTTTCAGGTATCGCCATTATTGTTCGACTGCCGAGCAAACTTTCTTCGAAAACTGTTTTTCTTTTAGAAAATAATTATTATTATACATTATATATAACAGACTTATGTTACAGATATTACATATAATAAACAATGTCTTTGTCTACATGTGTCTAGATTATAAATAAGTGAATTTATTATTGTTATTATAACTGATGGATTTACGCTTGACCTCAATCTCACCTGATGGTTGATTTAAAGATTCATACAAAACTGTCAATGTGATGATACCGATTTCCTGAATTATTAGAACAGTGGAGATAAATGGAAAAAGATCCCCCTAGTAGAAAAAAATTCCGTACTTCCCTACTAGTAGGGACAGACAAGTAAGTACATGTGGAATAGGCCAATAATATTTCTGTAGCGCCACACGAGTGTCCATATCGTACTCTACCTATACAGTGACACGGTGATCTCTGCAACCGGTGGAAACTGGCCAGCTATCTGGGGTCGTGGCCTGCACAGATACCCACGCGACTCCCACCAGTGCAAATGATATCACAATCAACGGAATATTGCATTAGACGATTACTTATTATTATGCAAACTTAGTGTTCTAGATAGGCAGGGGCAGATTGAAGAAACTGCCTAGGTCAAAAAGGTCACGCAGTCTGTTCAACTCGGAGAATTTAGAAACATAGAAACTGAGTTAGAAGGTTGATTTAAAAATGTACATTAAACATTACTAAATGAATCTGAATTTAGATCCAGTCAATTTGGAAAACTTGCTAAATGGTATCAAGTTTAGAATATCTGTGCGTATGAAAATTGTGAAGGAAATATAAATAAACTAGTAATTAGTAGAGTCATATCGTCAAGTTGATAGTAAGCTGTAGTAATAGATGAGGAGAGGAAGTTATCTGCTTTAAGATTAGCCAAGTCACGTTTATTTATATTTCCTTCACAATTTGCACACGCACAGATGTCTATTGCATACTAACACTAAGTATTTAACAATTAACTTCTTGATTTTAAAAAAAAAATAACGATAAACTGACATTTAAAGGAACGAGGTACAGCCATTTTTATCTTTTTTGAGTCTTTTTCTTCTTCTCTGGCGTTCCCTCACTGTTGAGGATCGCCACCGTATAAAAATCCTCCATCAACATGTAGCGGTCATTGGCCAGTCTGCTTTACATAAGGAACCGCCAGCAACCCTCCTCACCGGGCCTGACCACCTCGTCGGAGATCGTCCTCTGGCACGCCTGCCCTCCACTTGTCCCAAGATGATGAGTTTCTCCAGGTCGTGCTTGGGAGACCGCACAATGTGACCGAAGAAGCTTAGAGTCTTTTCATTGCAGATAGTGGAGAGCCGTTTCGTTATATTGAGCTCTTTGTATATAAAAGGGTGATAATGATAAAATATAGATGACGTATTATGTGATGCGTACATCGATTATGCAAAGAAAAGATTGTACCAACAGGATGAATGATTACTATCGCTCTTAAAGTTTTTGTATTGTTACATTGTTGCAATGGAGACGAGGCAATGGGTAGTTCAGGTTTGTCTGGTGCTCCATCTTCTCACTATTTTCAGTCGCTAAAGAACAAAATATAGGTCGTCGTAGGTCGAGGAATTCTCACTACCATGTAGCAACAAGCTTATAATTTGCATTTATATAATTGGCAGCGATATTGACGCTTGATATTTGTGCAACATGTTTAAATTTAAATAATCTGAAGTGTCATACTAAAAAGACTGAATGCTGCATGAGAGGATCTGAATGACGGTGAGCCTGATACATAAGTTTCAAGTCGCTCAGCGAGCTGTAGAGATAGCTGTAGGCTATGCTCGGGGTTTGTTTGAGGAATATGATTCGTAATGAGGAGATCCGACGAAGAACGAGGGTTACATAGCCGAAAGGATTAGCAAGCTGAAGTGAACGAACCCACAGTCGTTGAGGCAAGCGACTTCTGGAGTGGATACCGCGGATCGTCATACTTAAGGTGTACGCCCTGCCGTCAGATGGACCGACAACCTGAAGAAGGTGGGCGGAAGCGGTTGGATGCGGAGGGCGAAGGACGGGTGTGGTGGTGTCTATTGGGGAAGGCAATTATCCAGCAGTGGACGTCTAAGGACTGATATGATGACGTGTATAAATGTACCAAGTGTACTCATATGCAATAAATGATTTTGACTTTGACGAGAAGATCCGATTAGCGAAACGAATTAGTAAGCTAAGTTCTGGAACGCTGAAGAAAGGTTTCTGATGTGATGTTGCTTAGAGAGGAAGATAACATACGTATAACGCTAATATAAGGCTCACGCCTTAGTCCCAGGTAGGCAGAGACGATGCATCGAAACTTTGCATGATCTGGTTTAACAGCGCCAAGCGACCCTCTATCATCCGCTTTTCGCTCCGTGATGCTACTTGATGTGTGGCGGACAACATCACCTCCCTGTTGAGTCATATTGTGGTACCACGACTACGTGAGGAAAACAATTAAATGCTTATTATTAAAGCAAATCACAGGAAGAAAATGACACAAATACCCAAAAAATTTCCTAGATCAACATGGTTATATCAGTGGCTTGCACACTTTAAATACATAAACACTTGAAATTGGCTCATCCAAGTACGCAGTTCGCTATCTGTACGCGACAATGATGAGGTGTTTATTTATACGAACGCCCATATCCCACTTCGAGGTTATCAGGCAAAGGCACGTTTTTAACATTTAGTGTTATGGGCAGTTTTTAAAGGTCAAATTCACTTTTTATACATACGTAAATCATTGCTGCTTTTTATGATTGGTTATTAATACCGGAAGTTTTGACCGAACTAGAGAATGAATGGCTGCGTAATGAAGCGACAGTCACCCCTCCCCCCGCCAGTTTATCGTGGCCCGTAAAACAGAGCACGGCTGGCAGTACGCAGTACTGGGCGGATTCGAGCGATCGATGCTTTTAGTTCGAAAAAGACGCAATTATGCTGTTGATGTGTAACGTTGCCCCTCTCGATCAACCCGTCTGGCCAGCGCGGGGAGTGTAGGCCAAATCCTCAGTCTGTCTCCGGCAGATGAGAGAGGGTTGTGCTGCAGTGGAGACAGAAATAACCTGATGATGATGATGATGATGATGATGAATTATTAATTTAATTAATTTTACAATTATTTGGATGACAAAGATGCCTGGTATTAAAGTTGCTTCATCATCAGCTGAAGTACGTCGACTGCTGAACATAAGCCTCCTCAATAGACTTTTGGTGAACAGTCCGTTGGCGAATTTGCCAAATCACCACGCTTGGCAGGTAGATTGGTAGTCGCCGTAAGGAACTTATTACACACTGGAGAACGCTATAAGGAGAACACAAGGAGAGCGAAGATACCCACGGGAAGATCGAGTGTTGCCCTATTGTAAGCCGGGAACCACACGGGACCTAACGTTGCTTCAGCGTCGCAAAATCATGATTATAAAAGATGAGTTGCTAAAGGTTTGTTGCGACGTTTCTTCTTTACAGAGCTAACACCTAGCAAGCGGTAGTCGAAAAAAAATGACTCAGTGTTTACTAAATTACAGTACTTTACTAAATTACCAGCCGATCTGAACAACGGGAAGAAAAATTCCCGTTGGCCAGACTAGTCTGACCATCAATCTGACCACTGGGAAAAACCCAAAAAATTACGTGTTCCTATAAATGTGCAGGATTACGTAACGAGGAGATCCGACGAAGAACGAAAGTCACCGACATAGCCGAAAGGATTAGCAAGCTGAAGTGGCAGTGGGCGGGCCATATATGCCGCAGAACCGACGGCCGTTGGGGCAGACGAGTTCTTGAGTGGAGACCGCGGATCGGCACTCGCAGGGTGGGACGCCCCGCCGCCAGGTGGACAGACGACTTGAAGAAGGTGGCCAGTAGCGGCTGGATGCGGAGGGCGGAGGACCGGGTGTGGTGGCGTTCATTGGGGAAGGCCTATGTCCAGTAGTGGACTTCTAGGGGCTGATATGATGATGATGATGATAAATGTACAAAGTTTATTACTTAGTGTTTGAGGAATGCAGTTTGCTCAGCAGATAAAATTGCCAGAAAATGTCCTTTATTTTTATCACTTTCGGCCTTAGTTTTCAATGTTATTTTCGCCTTGAGAAGTGACATGTTTTTTGTATAAATGAATAGGAGTTGAACTTAAAATAATGGTGTTTTTGACGCTAATGATGTTATAATTACGTATAATGATAATATGATATTACCGTCTCTAGTTTCAATTCATATTTATTACATATTCTTTTTAAGTTTTTTTATCGTGCGGGAATCGTTGTTCCCGTGGTAAAAATTAGCCTATGTTCATCTTCATGACACAGGATAAGTAAATATATTCAAAATTGTATAATAGAATTTTTGAATCTTCGAGACATACAAACTCACTTTCGAATTTATTATTTCGAATTCTTTATAAAATTTTAGATACTCGACCGTTATGAAATTGTGATTTTAATTTACCCATGTGTGTTCAGAGTTGTGACTGTAAGTATAAACAGGGAATACATAAATAATGCTCAAGCCTCGGTAACAGAGGGGTAGGCAGTGACGATGTATCGCCACTTTGCGCAATCCAATGTCGCAAAGCGACTTTCCTTCGCCTGCTTTTTGCTCCGTCATACCCCTTGACGTCATGTAAACTGGGAATAACAATTGGGGTTTGAATTTTATGATTAAAGGCCAATGGATGTGGAGAAGGAAGAGGTCGGGTAAACAGAGACAAGTGTCTACCATCAAACAATGATCCTACTTATGTACTACGAATGTTTGTTCGCCACATTAGGCGCACAATAAGACGAGTAGGTACCTACTTACTTGGCAAATACAAACAGTGCCGTGACCCCGGCGCAGGCGCAGACACGTTATCTATGTTGACATTTGCCAATCTCACTGTGGCAGGAGGCATTTGCGTAAATGCTTATCATCTAACCTACAAACCACTAAAACTAGACACCTGCTTCAATACGATAGACACCCGTAGATATCTTTGGTGGCAAGGAGCGAGGTAGACGCGGAAGGTCAACGCTTATTGGACCGCGGTATCAGTAGAGTAGTCAACGTGGGGGCTTCGTATTTCTCACGCCGGCAGTCGGCGGCGGATCGTCGCCGGCTGCGGACCTCTCTGGAGGGTGTTTTTGGCCTCTCGAAGAAAAATGATTTATCATACGAGGAATGGAAATGGTAAAGATAAGGGAAGTCCAAATAAATACAAGTAATTTAGTACAACATAGGAATGACTTATAAACAGCATTTATGAATGACTAGATTGGAATATTATATGATGAAACATTGCTTTAGTTACTATGGTAACTACATATTTGTTAGTTCATATTTCATTACTACGTGGTAAAACTGTCGTGAGATAATTGGTTAGAAGTCTGCACATAGTTATCTAATTCGTTATTAACGAATAACATCAAAATTAAAACGGTGATAACAAAAAAAATTATCACATTATCACTGCTCCAATTAACGTATCGCTGGAGCTAGTCTAATTAAAGTATTTACAATTGAAAGATAATAAAGAGAGTGCAACAACTCACTCTCAGCACGCCTAGTTACAAAGCCGATAACGTCGGAAAACAATAAAATGTGCACGACGTAAATATGTGGTTACTCCGTAATTCAATATGGCCGCTATCTGAGCAAAACAAAGCCACGCGGCCAGCGCGTGGCGGCCGCGCGACTCGACGAAAATAGAACATACAACGCTAAAATTTACAGCAAACGTAAGCTGACCTTCCACGCCTCTCTACCCCACTCCATTAACGACGAAGAACACGCGTTTGTTTCAATTAACAAAGGTCAGTGTGGAATGGACGTTTGAAGTTCCTTAGCGCCTCGCCTCCGAACCACGCCCTGCTGATGTGTTCACCGTTTGAATGTTGGTTCAATGAGTCTCGCGCTCCAAATTCGAAATTCTTGGCAGTGTTTTGATTTGACAACGCGTGTTATTTGACGCGATTTTTTTTCTAACAAAATTGACTTCGGTACAAAGTCTATTCAGCCAGTCCTTTTATGCTTTTATAAACGTCTATTGTTCTCAAACTCTTTGTTAACCCGTGAGTCACATATTCTTGAACAATAAATAGAATCGCAGTTTTCTTTCCACAGTTCACAAAGTATTTATTTATAACTTTTAATAGCAATGTTTGTAGTTAATTATCGTTATTTTTCCCACGAATTTGCGTCATTCCATTAATTGGTACATCTTGCATTACCTACATAGTACTCCTTACTATCATACATTACCAACGTAGTTTTTTGTAATGTTTTGGTTTGCAGGTTCTCATTAAAAAGATAAGTTTTGTCTTTACCTAAAATGTACCAATGGTATATTTACGAAATTTAATGCTGAAATAAGAATATGTAGTGCAAGAAAAAATGCCTCCGAGAGACAGTCACTTAGACATATTATCTTTTCTCAGACAAAAAAAACCTTGTTGCTTTGAATTAATTTAAAGAGAAATAGAATTGAATTCAAATTAAAAAAAAAAAACCCAGCATCGTGTACACAATGTGTGGGTTTATTTTTATAGTTTTGCAAAATTATCTCGGAAATTTTGTTGATGTTTTTTAATTTGTGTAACTTTCCCTTTATCATCAGCCGAAATACGTCCACTGCTGATCATAAGTCTCCTCAATAGAATGCTGCTCTTGGTGGGCTGTCCATTGGGGGATTTTCCATAATCACCACGCTTGGCAGGCGGATTGGTGATCGGTGAGACACCTTAGACACATATTTCGGACGCAGACTGTAGGTATTTTCGTGCAGGTATTTTTGTTTTACTAGGAAGTGATGTATCTGTTACTTAGTAACTTTTAAGTAATCTATGCTATAAGGTAGAAAGATAAGCACTTATTTTGTTGTCGTCTAACGTTGTCCCTCTCTCGTTCGACTATGTTCGCGCGCTAGGCGCAGTAGCCCTACAATAATTTACGCACGCAAACAATACTATATAATAATAAAGTGTGTACGGACAGGCTGGTGCCCCTGTAGTAGTAGAAGGTTTAAATCAGTTCACTTGTACGGAGTTCCGAGGGTGTGTTCTTAATGAGGTCATGATGCAATGTTAGGTCCAGATGTGCACTGACGCTGAGTTAGTTCGCCAGTACCTACTGTACAATACAATAAAAATACAACTCACACTTGTCCATGAATCACGGATTATCCACAATGCAAGGTACTTATAAACAAGGACAGGAATTAGATACCCAGTGTCATTTATATACAAAAAATTCGTACGTTAAAGTGGCAATGGGCTGGTCACATCTGTCGGAGAGCTGATTACCATTGGAGTAAACGAGTTCTCGAGTGGAGACCGCGACTGGGCAGGCGTAGTGAAAGACGCTCCCTGGCTAGATGGAGCGACGATCTTCGCAAGGCGGCTCGCAGTGACTGGATGAGAAGAGCCGAGGATCGGGTTCAGTGAAGCGCTTTGGGAGAGGCCTATGTCCAACAGTAGACTCTTTCAGGCTGATGATGATGATGAGTTACGCGCGTGTCGATTTTCGGACATAGCGCACTCCTCCCGAGCACCCTTCATGCCTCGCGGTCACGTTTCTATAGTGAGAAGATACAATTATGCAGTTAGCGGTAGTCGATAAAAAAATTATGAAGTGTTTAAATGTACCAAGTGTACTCATATGCAATAAATTTTGTCTTACTTTGCTTTGACTTGGGTGTGATTGTTCGTGGACGTCATAGGACGACTGATGACGGAATGCAAGGGAATGCCTGTTTCTTGTATAGCATAGAAAGTTATCTGTAATAAATAAATGGCTTCTTTCCGTTTTGTTTCACACAAATTTAAAATTTAGACTGTACTTAATAATCATATACTCAAACCGATCTTACGTTAAACAACTGCATAATATTTTTTCAAAATTTGTTTAACCTAAGATGCGGGTTGAGACAGATTTCCGCGTTATTCAGTGAGGTCATAACCATAACCGATTCTTTAGCATTCTTTGGCAAAGTTTTCCTTTACGCTTTTGTCCTGTTACTTTTCTAATTATCATGGGAAATCTTACTATTTTAAATTACGTGGGATTTTGGGAGGCCTACTTCTTAAGCATTTTGATAAATATCCGTCTGTATCCTCTAACGGGGTTTTCTTCAAATTCTTTCCAAGCGTTAAGGAGAGATTGGAGAAACGGTGGCTAGAGGTGGATGACTGCCTCGCGCAGTTCCTCACAGGTCACGGCAATTTCCATGCGAAGCTTCACTCTATAAAGCTGTTAGCATCTCCCGACTGTGAATGTGGCGAGTCGGATCAAACCGCTCATCACATTCTATGGGAACGTGAACTCATGCTATCGGATTTAAATTGTGTGAACAGTCCGGTATTTTATGGAGATCTGGTTGCGAACCGTCACAATTTCCGAGGGTTTAAGCGTTTTTGCCATGCCTACTATTGGCACTATTATAAGAAGTAGCCTTCTGCTACTCCGTCACAGTTCACTGCGTCACATAGGCGTTAATACGTCGGTGGTGTTCAATTAGGTGGCCAGGCTTCTCTTGGCCACACCAAACCCCAACCCCATGACTGACCACTCCGGTCATCATCTCTTTTGCTAGAGGAGAAGTGGGAACTCTTTTCCTACTTTAACTCTTTACTTTCTTTAATTTAATTTGCCTGGGGCCCAAGGTACCGTAGATTCAGTCCTCGGGACTCGCCCTACCTTAACTGGTAGGTGTTATGTTGCGTACCTCCGTTGATCCTCGCTCAGAGGAGTTGCGGGGGGAGATTGGTGAGGAGGCGGGAATGTACCCTCTAACGGGTCATTTGACATATTCTGGTAAACGTTTTGCGTCTAACCACAATAGTTTGAACGCAAAGTTAAATTTGCGTTCCTACAAATACTGTATGCCTACAAACCGCACAGTATTATAAATTCGACAGCTGTACTAAATGACTTTGTTTTTGTAAACATTTCCATACAAATGAATGAAATCGATCTCGGGAGGATAGAGCTGTGACGCCGTGTGTAGGTGGCAGTTATTTTAGTTCCGATTTTAAATTATAGTTTCGAAAATAATCTGAAATCCTACTCAAGTACTAGGTATTTTAAAATTTCTACATTTCGTATTTTGAAGAAAAAAAATACTCGTTTTTGCCGGCAACATTTGTTAACTCGTTTAGTGAGTGATTCATTTTTATAATCATCATCATCAGGTTATTTTTGTCTCCACTGCAGGACGAAGACAGACGGAGGATTTGGCCTACACTCCCCGCGCTTGCCAGACGGGTTGGGGAGGCCTGATTGATGTTTCATAATGTATTCCCTTAGTCGCCTTGTACGACATCCACGGAAAGAGTTGGAGTGGTCCTATTCTACTCTACCGGAATACTTATAATACTGAGTGGTAATACTAATGTAATATAAATACAGTACAAGGGCTAATCCATTAACTGTGTTGTTTGTCTGCTCTGACCTCGCGAGTTAAAGTTCAGTTACAGAGTTATTTTTGTAGTTTTTATATCGGCTCACATTATGAGTACCAAGGGTGATGCAGGCTGATTTACAATCAATATTTGTTCTATAACCGATATCTGTAGAGCAAGATAGAAACAATTACATATAATTAAACATGAACAATAATAAGTGTAACAATTAAATTGTTGAGAGGACTTGTGCCACAATAGAGGTTACAATAATAATTGTATTATAATATAATAGTAGTTTATTAACTTTTGACATAATATTACCTAATTTATGCACTGTGACGTGCGTGGACGGTATCGGACGACTGATGACTGAATGCAAGGGAATGCTAGAGAGAGGAATGCCTGTTTCGTCTATAGCATAAAAGTTATTGTATCTTATCTTATCTTCTTAGGGGGCCAGGAAGACCTGGCGACACTTCGACCCTTCAGGATCTTTTGTGCCAAACCCCTGACCACCGTCGATGCCCCAAGCCGATTTGGTGGACTTCACATACGCCTCAGTATTTCTACTTCGGCATATGCAGGTTTCCTTACGATGTTTTCCTTCACCGAAAAGCCTGTGGTATTATAAATAAACCGTACTTAAGTTTCGTAAAACTCATTGGTACGGGCGGGGTTAAAGTTATTGTAACGCAATGGATTACTTATTTGGAATGTTGCAATATTTTAAATTTTAAATTTTCTTTTTGTTTTATTTTCACATTTGATATTGCATTCCTATTTAAAATTTTACTTGCATTGACATTTCATTTATGTAATTTTGACTTAACGCTGTATAAATTAGTACAAATAAATGAATATGAATATAGGCTGTGTATTTAAAAAATAAAAATAAATATGTGCTTTTCACAGTGGTAGTAGATCAGATTAGCACCTACCATTCCTATCAATAAAATTTAATATTATTAATATAATTTTAAATTTTAAACTTAAATAAACAATTAATAAATGTTAATGTTTAGAGACAATAAATATAATAATAATAACACCTACTCTTAAAATTATCATTAGATTGTTTTTATAGTTTAAAATAACATTGGTCTTGTAAATCAAAAATAAGAAATTTATTTAAAAACTTCAAAGAAAAAGAAATATTTTTATCAATACCCTCCGAAATATATATATTTTTAAACTATTCTTTGAAATCTTAAAATTATTTCTATCTTCGTTATTAATATTAATTTCTCTAGTTATATATTTTTAAATCACCCCCTTTCACACAGATAAGTACGTAGCGCGTCTATTTTGTCGTCAAGAAATTGCTGAACTTTATTTATTCAGTCCAATTTAATCGTATTTTTATGAATGTATATTATTATATCGTAGGATATATAAAAATGGAGTTTAATTATATTCAATTTATTATTTGGTTATTTTATTCCAAGCCCACGAGAATGGAAATTTTAGTCTTTTAAAATATTTTAGAGATAATACAGCCATTACACTAATTACTTGAGATAAATATAAACATTACCTAAACATTGTTTTGAAACTTCTTTCTTCGAAGAAAAGGGTTTCATCAGCTTAATTTGTTGTAATCACCCGTCCGTTGCTGGAATTATGGCTTTCAAAATATATTTAGCAACGAAACAAATTTAGACTCGGTGTTGCAAATACCGCCTATACGAAATGTTCCAAAACAAACAACTTCGAAATAATGACAGATATTTATAAACTGCCACACTGGCAGGTGCGTCAAAATCTATAAGTAAACTTCACAAATTAACATAGTAGACAAAGGTATTTGTCAAGTAGACAAAGGAAGAGTTATAAATACAATGGAGGATGGAGTTAAACGAGATTAGGATGAGGAGGACGTAAGAATGTGACAGTTGTCAAAATCATATTACTTATCACTGCATTGGAAGTTTGACATTCGCACCTCACCGCAACGCATTCCTTGAAGTCTCGATTCCTCACTAAAGGGTATGACTTGACCATAAGTTTATCTCAGTTACGTTTCTAATACTACTAGTAAAATTTGTACTTAACGCATTATACTAGTCCTTTAAGTTACTCAAAGGTGATGTAAGAGATATCTAACTGGGATAAGTCCGTCTTAGTACACATATTTATTTCTGTTTGTTGTTGTTAAGTACAGTAAAGCATTTATTTGACCTTACTTGCCCAGAATGGTCGGAAACTCATCATTGTCATCGGATTTCTTTTTAATTACACAAATCCTTTGAAGAGATCGCTGAAAACAATAGGACTGCTACTCTACTGTACACTGGCTTTATCCTGATACCAATGTTCAATTTTTGTTTTTGTTTTTGTGCCCAATAAAAATAATTAAATTGAATTATTATAGCTTTAATGCCAATGAGCTAGGGTTCTCGATGTGAAATTGCCACTTGCCACTAAAAGAAATCAATTTCGAAAGTAGTAAGAACGATCATTACTTAAGTAACCTAAATTAGTCCACCGGTGGACAAAATTTCTTTTAAGGCTCGCCACTAAACCTCTTCAAGGCTTCAAACCACCAAGACTTCGCGGATCTAGTGGTCTCTCTATCTATACCCCAACAGAAGGGATCTGCCTACTAATAAGGAGGAATTTTTAACTTTGCGCTGCGTTATCTGCCCAAAATATGCCTAGTAACTGCTGAGAGTGCGCATAGCACGTCGAGTAGCAACGCTGTGTGGTAACGAACCGGATTGTTGACAAAAATACTGCGGTGCTGCCTCTCACGGGCTCGCGGTGGGCGCGTCAGGCCGCGGTCACGCACTCAAGGCGTGCGCCTGACGTCAGCGCTCGTCATCGCGCCAGCAGCGTCAAAACAACGTGGCCTTATGTTGACTGTTCAGCGCTTTTACGGCTGCATGCAGTGGGTTTTGGGGGAAAACCAGCCGTTGTTGTTTCATCAGTCATCGCATGAGCTATCCCTTTGCAGACAGCAGGTTATTAGCGTTCTGCTAAATCGAGAATTTCCCTTCAATTCTGCACTGTCTACTTAACAGAAATCACTTCTCTTTTTTAATTTGTTCTGGTCAAATGAAGACACGTTTATGGTGCCGTGACCAGGATCAGTACTTATTAAAATTACTTGAATGAATTGTTATAGAATGTGTGCAATTGATACTAACACTACTTTAGAACCGTATTAAAAGAATTACTAATATAATTGATCAAGGAATAATTATAAACAAAATATAGTCTTTGACAGAGACGTCTACAAAGTCCTGTTTCTCTACAGCGAGTTTATGCTAGGTGATCCACAGCACAGTTGGCCCACGAGCCATTCTCGACTTTACCATTGGCTCATAAGAGCGTTACCCACCGATTGTGCAATGCACTCCTGTACTTTTCCGTTCACTTTGCGTAACATTCCGCACGTTTTCTAGACATTTATGCTCTTGTGAGTAAATTTGGCATGTGTGTTTATATATAAGTTGGATTTGAAAAACAAAGAAAATATCATAAATTTCGATTATTTCATCTCTTTTTTATCAGTTGATTCGATTATTTTATGAGTTGTGAACTAGTTTGGTGTACGCCATAATACATATGCTTGTAGTTTCAGATGAAGTCATGTACTTTTTTTTAGGATTTAAATATACGACGATTGAGCGAGATTGGGGAGGGGGGACATGATATTAGCCTAAAATATCGTAAACGTCTGGCATTATCACTAAAACTGTGACATTTATGTCCACGGTTTATTATTATTACATTTAATTTTGACTGCTAGTTAATTCTGACATTAATTAAAATTAAGAATTTATAGTAGCATTCCTCCGAGTTAATAATTTTAACATTAACTGTTAAAAATGCAGCACTAACTACCAACCATTGTAATAGAAATTAAAAAAATTACTATTCTAAGTATACCGTGGTATATTTACGAGTGTCTAAAGCAGTTGAAACATCTGCTAGATAAGCAGGATATTGACTATATTTTATAAATCTGAAATGAACCTTAGTTATTGTTGTATAAGCTATAATTTGTAAAAGTACAAAGCTTATTTGTGCGTATCTTGTTTGTATATGCGATAATCTAAAGATAAATCTCAGTTTTGGTTTCATTAGAAGACTAGACGATGTATCTCTATTATTTTGATCAATAACAAAATCTATTGTACCAAATATGCAAAAATGGTACGTGAAATAATGTAAGAGAGTTAATTATTGCATCCTTTAACATCTTAGACTGTATATTTGTTAATTGTTAGTTGCTATTTTAACAGATTAACGCTTCGTGAATATTTCGGATAAAACATAATTATGTATTTTTTTAGGATTTAGTTTCAAATTATAAATAAAACCCGCTGACACGTTAATTTATTTTAGTCCTGTGACGATTTACAAAAAATAAGAAAAAAACTTCACACACTAAAACGTGCCACAGTTGTGTTATAGAATAGAAAATTTATTTATTCAAGCAAAGAGGACTCATTTTGTTAGTATGACTTAATACTATGTTAGTAAAATAATAATAATTACATTTAATATTTACATTATTTTCCCCATTAAATTAATGTTTATTTGGTACGTGGACCATTTACGCGCCAACCCACTCAATATGGTGCAGCAATGATTCATATACGAGCAGTCCAGCCTGTGTGCGATCATGTTTGGTTATAAATCGGTTGATTTTCTTGCAAAATTTACCCTTACAAAGTTTCCAATTGTATCGATATGGGCTAGGATAGGATAGGACAGACAGGCAATTTCTCTCCAGCCAGTATATTTAGAGCCTAATAATGTTTACACATTTTACGATAGGACGAAAACCAGTTTCAATTCTAGTTTTATCTACAGTAGGAACAAACTCAAGTGCAGATGACGAACCGTTATCATAATTGTAAATAATACATACTTCGTTATCAGCTCAACCGAGGCTATAAAAGGCGTTGGCACTTTACTTCACTGCCCAGTGCGGATCGCACGGGCACACTGAAAACATCCAACAAAACAGACATACAATTTGACTTGTGGTAGAGACAAAACCAATGTAATAAAGAATGATGACAAAAACGACACGACTGACAATGCCATGTTGAAATGAATCATAACATTAAGTGTTTTCCATGACGACATAGTTAACAATTTTATCAATAACAACACAAATTGAGTCACAAGTAAAAGTCTGAAAGTCTGTAAAAGTAAATTGATGAGGGATATCCCAAAGCATGCAGTGATAAATTCTGTGGGATCAATGAAATGATGATAATAATATAAACAACATAATTATTAATGTAATATTAATTATATAATTAGAGGATAATTAAATAATTAACAATTTGCCCTTTTGTAGACCTTTGACTTACCTTTTAATCTTTTCTATGAGTTAATTATGTCGTAAAACATTTTATCATTTTGACTCATCCAGTTATTCAGATCTTCCGGACAGCTAGGTAATACATAAAATTAAAAATTTATCTCTGTGTTATCTGTTACCAAAAAACATAAATAGCATGACTCATTTTGATGAAACTTGGTTTATAAATAAAATAGAGCCTGAATTCAAATATGGGATAAGCACTTCGTTGGTAAATTACAGGATTTATCCAAAAATAAATACTGGTAAAAATGTGGATTGAAGAGTAGCAGGTAGGTAATAGATAAAATTATCAATATTTCAAGGAGGTGTATACGTAGATGATAAATTAATAATGATAAACAAAGTAATATGTGACCAAGGTAAGTTGAGATCCTGTGTTTCATGTACGAGTAGGTCAGGGTAAATTGCGTCGATAAATCTTAGGAGAACTTGAAGCTAGTACAGGTATATAGGTATTACCACTTTCTTTGTCTCCCCTTTTGTATATTTATGAGTTGAGTATACCTCAAGGGTATATAGTGCTTATTTAATTTAAAACACAATCTTGATAATTAAAAAATAGCTAATTAAGATATTGGTTTACAAAAGCAAAAAAATCCATTCCGAATTTTCGGAGTAATCGCGTAACAAACATACAAAAAAAACATACCGTCGAATTGAGAACCTCCTCCTTTTTTGAAGTCGGTTGAAAATAATTCTATTGACTTCTACATTTGTTCAGAGCAAGTGTAATAAGAGAGATACTTTCAATTGTTTCGAATTGAAATGGCTAATTGAACGCCAGAAATTGGGTCAAATAATAAGTTTGCCCTAGTCTGAGTGTTTTTAGGGTTCCGTATCTCGATATGATAACAGTCTTATCTAACCACTCTGTCTGTCTTTTTCTAAGTCTTAG
This sequence comes from Esperia sulphurella, assembly GCA_947086405.1. Taxonomy (NCBI): domain Eukaryota; kingdom Metazoa; phylum Arthropoda; class Insecta; order Lepidoptera; family Oecophoridae; genus Esperia; species Esperia sulphurella. Next base: position 16,728,930 of record OX352258.1, read on the forward strand.
TGTACGTATGCACATATTTATGATAGAACTAACGCAGACAATATAACGCATATAATGAAATGTAAGCGATTTAGACTAGAAGTGTTGCGTGCTGTCATGAACTGTGCCATCTATACCACAACAAGAGTAGTTATTGCTGAGTTAAAAAGACAAAGGAAGACAATCAAATACTGCGTTGAAATACATGCACGCCGAGTTACCAACAGTGTGGTGTTTGTGTGTCAATGCTACGCCGACTCGCCCCGGTGCGGGTGCGCCGGTGACGTCACCTGCGTTCACGCATCGACCGCGTGGCGCGCACGCCCACTCGGCCACCTACCAACATAACACGATCTATTGCGCTCTACGGCGTCACTCCTCCGAGCTCCTTCAAACCTTAACCCGAGAAGGGGTAGGGAGGTCTAGAGTATATGGTTGGTGTAGGGCATCGGCCAGCTACATAATTTACACGCACGCGGCAAGTGAATGCGATTCGTATTGCCAAATAGTTCGAGTTTTTTTGGAGGAAGTCTTCAGATTTTCTGTAGTCTAGACTGATCTGTCGCTGTGACGTTGTGCGATGGCTAACACGTATACGCTAGGCTGATGAATGATGCAGCGTAGCAGCAAAGAATACTGACTATTATTACCTAAAGAAGCGATACTCACCTCCCCCCGTTCTACTTCTTCCGCAAAGTAGAAGTACGGCTGGGAGTACGCACTACAGGGCTTCTGCCGTTCGTTGCGTGCGAGTGTGATTTGTCTTTTTGTTAAACTTGTCGGTCTACTGATGTTTTCATTCATATCCGCTCTTAGACGTCCACTGCTGGACATAGACCTTCCCCAGTAAACACTACCAGTCCGGGTCCCAGCTGCTTCCGGCCACCTTCCTCAGGTCGACGGTTCATTTGAGATATAATTGATGGATATTGATATGTAGAGATTGAAGATAAAACATGTGATATGTTTCGTTATTGTTCTTACGGTTCCTTTGAAAGCAAGAAAACTGATAAGTATTGGAGATATATTCGTTCCCGTACTGACGCTGAGCGATCGACGCCATAATTTATAAAGAGAAGTACTTAATTAAGTCGTTGACATATAACATTGTCAGAATCGATCGACTATGCTCTCACGTTCGTTGCTGACATCCCTACAATAATTAATGTACACACACAAACGGATAGGTTTTTGCTCTATAAATAAAGCAGTTGAGTGCCGGGGGCGTGCCCACGTTGTAAGGACAGTACTGCGATAGTGAACAGGTCTGCCCAGCCTATCTTATCTTGTTGTTGGAGGCCATCAGGCACACCTGGCGATACTTCAGTCTACGTCAGTCCCTTTGTTTATTTATATAATGCTCCCATCCCCAAGAATTCGCTGCATAAAAGCTATTACCGCTCGGCCACGACTTTTGGCTTAGCGGGACGCGGCGCGGTGAGCGGCGCGGTTTCGGCAGGCGGAGGGTTGGTCGCTGATTGAGGCGCCTCGTGGCGTGCTGCTAACATTTTTGTACATTTGTTCTCGCCGCTCGCCGCCCCGCTCCTAGCAGCGGCAAGGTCGTGGCCGAGCGGTTATGCCGCTGAGAAGCGTGTAGAGCAGTGATTCCCAAACTATTTCGGGCAAGAGACACCTTTTCCAAAATCAACTTATAATCAGCGTATATGTATTATCTTCCTTTGTACATCTTTGTGTTTTTGATCTATTATTTTGTTTGTACTGTAATTTTGTTGTTAGTTTTCTGTTATCTCTTAATACCTTATTTAAGTATATTTACTATTTATTAATGTTTGTGAAATGGTATTTCTATTTATAAGTGGGGACTTGTAATCAGCATTTATTTATATTTGCATTGTTATTTATTTTGTAATTTGTCTGTAAGTCTTCCTCAAAGTAAATAAATAAATAAATAAAAAAAAAAAAACTTATAACTCAGACCCCCATAGCCAAATGACTTTTAAAATCCTATCTCTAGGAACTTGTGCACGCTTATCGACTTGTTGCGTTGTTTAAAAGTACAACAATGATACTTCGTACTAAAATCTAGTCATTCTTATAACAAGTTGGTACACGTAACACAACTTATACAGTATCTTGAAAGTTTCAAATAAGAACTTGTGTTAATTAATAGGGGTCGATTTTTGGACCTCGTCGACCTCCAAAATCAGTTTTCGTTTATGTCGACCCCTAGGAAACCGATTTCGTCCCCAAGGGGTCTGTATAGACCACTTTGGGAATCCCTGCTGTAATGCATTGTATTCACACAGCAAGTGTTTCAGCGTCTCGTAGTCCTCACAGTTTTACAGTTGACGATCTCTGATAGTTGCATCAGGAGGTGCTACGATAAAACTTCTTCTCTTACCATTTTTCAGGATTTTACTTGTTAAGCCTTTATCTGTGTTCCCGATAAACTATGTGTGTTTCAGCTCCCGAAGTGCTCTCAACACAATTGTCTCTGGTTCTGTCAGGGTTTCCTCCGACCCTTTGCTAACCAGTGCATCAATTTCTTCTTCATCATCATTTGAGCATTTTACTTCTACATGAGAGTACGCTTATATCCACTTAATAGATAGGCTAAATGTAAGGACTTCATGCATGGCTTCTCCACGCCTCAATCTACGTGTTAATATTGTAGATTTTCCTTATTTCATAAACATGTTTGTAAAAACACTCATCTAAACGTTGAAGTGTCGAGATTTGCGAAGAAACAAGTTTTGGGGAACTTCTTTACTCAGATTCAAACGAATAGCTGAGGTTATGACGAGGAAGACCCGCAACTTCTTACGTATAGACCACTGAAATACATGTTTTTTTTATAATATGTATACTACTAGCTTTGGACATGCTCAAAACAAAGTGTAACAAATGTAAAATGGGCTAGGCAGTAAGTAGTCAGAACTACAGTCGTAGATGTGTAAGTGAATACCTCCTTCCCTCTCCCACTTCCCTGCCATCCTAGGTCCCTTCTCCCTTCGTGCCTCTCCCCCTACCCTAGCGTTGGCTTAGTGGCTTGGTAATTAGAGTCGAGCGCCTGAGGTCGTAATTTCGATTCCCACCTAAGATAGACAACGTTGTACAATTTGTTCAAGTTGGCCCCAGTCTGGACGTTATATCGTCCCTCGCATGACTAAGTGTCGTAAGTAGCTTCAATGTTGCAGGGCAAGGCATTTTCTGTTTTACACTTCAAGTTCTATTGTCTTGGAAGATACGATACTTGTTCATTGTCAATAATTCCATTGCAACAACTGATACGGATACGACCGTTAGCGGAGTTTGATCACCATAAAAATTTAAATAGTCCGTGTTTGTAATTCATTAACCGACTTCAAAAAAAGGAGGAGGTTCTCAATTCGTTGGAATCTTTTTTTTTGGACAAAAAATTACAGTCACGACAGTTAGTCATGCGAGGGACGATATTTGTGAAATGTCCTTCCATAGCACGTGAGAAATTCCTAGTTTGGGATCAGATAAGTATTTCTATTAACATGGTATATTTCTGACTGAGTAAGCTACTCGCGATAAAATAAAAAACTAAATATTATTCAAAATTAATCCCTATGTTTTTCTGGAAAACCCATCAGAATAGTTATTACGTGATTCGTGCAAAAACAAACATTCAAACAGAAATGATTTTAATGTATTCTATTACTTACGAGTATTATTCACCTTATGAAGTACTAGCTGTTGCCCGCGACTTCGTCCGAGTGGACAACTTAACATCACAAATTATTATGTATTTCCCTTAGGAATGGGATGTTTTTTCGGGATAAAAACTATCCTATGTCCTATTTCAGGACCTAACTTATATGTCTGCCAAATTTCATCACAATCCGTCCAGTGGTTGAAGCGTGATTGAGTAACAAACATCAAAACATCCAAATATACAAACTTTCACATTTATAATATTAGTAGGAGGGATGATATAGTAACATTGTATATATATGTACAAAATCTAAACAATAGTGACCCTGTCATCACTTATTTAGATATTTACATAATCTATTAGTTAATTAAATGTTTGACTCATCAATGTAAAGTATTACGAAGACGAGTGTGTCACCTGATTGTTTGAAAAATTAAAAAAAAACATTACTCAATGCTTTGATACTTCTAGAAGGTTTTGCAAGGTTTAATACAAAGATACAATAATAAAGTAACTTACATATGTACATCTAGGCGATCTTACCGCTAAAAGCGATTTCTTCCAGACAACCTTTTCTCCGTATAAAGAATACATAAATATAATTTATTTTTTATTTTTAGAATATTTTGACAAAAATTGTATCAGCGACAATATAATCTTTCTAATAAATAAAAACGTATGTAAAGTTCGCAAGACTTTATTGCATATATATATTATCAGAAAAAAATTTGAAGGTGTAAGATAAATAATAGATCACTATAAATTAATTTTTTGGATTTTTGTCTATTTGTCTGTTAGTTTGTCTGCACGCATCACGCAAAAACTACTGAACCAATTCTTATGGAGCTTTCAGAAAAACATGGGACTTTAATTCTGAGTAACATCACAAAAATTCAAGAGCTAATGAGATAATAAATGTTCCTAGATGTGTGAACTTTTATGGTGAGCGTACCAACAGATATGTGATATCTAAATTATGAAATTCTATATCGCCTGAATGGTAACATATTTAATCAAGTAATTTACTAAAACAAGAACTCCAGAACGTCGGTGGGTGTAGATTAATGTATGGATCATGTGAGCGCTGTAGGAAACATACAAATGGACTTCAATTTCTGTGAATATTACTGTTAATATAATTTAAAAAAAATTAACAGCTTGGATAACACTGCATGCAGTCAAGTAGCCTCGCCGCCCAGTATCGGACAGCCAAATCATGTCATCATCATCATCATCATCAGGTTATTTTTGTCTCCACTGCAGGAGCACAACCCTCTCTCATCTGCCAGAGACAGACGGAGGATTTGGCCTACACTCCCCGCGCTGGCCAGACCGGTTGGGGAGGCCTGATTGATGTTTTATAATGTATTCCCTCAGTCGCCTTGTACGACATCCACGAGAAGAGTTGGAGTGGTCCTATTCTACTCTACCGGAAACCACACGGCAATCATGTCATATTTTTAAGTATTTTTAATATGGTGTAATATACTAACATTAGTGAATATGATATTTGTTACAAACACATATGGATTATGTCTGAAATAAAATTTATTCTATTCTATTCGATTCTATATATCCTACTTCAGTTTTCAAAGATTTTGACTCCAACGGTTGCGCATGTACCCCGAAGAGTACCAGTGGTATTCCTGATGTTCTTGATATGATGAAAACAAATAAAAACTTTAATAAACACATTATTTTCCCTTTGTTCAGTTTCCATGACTGATAACAATTATCAAGTACACATCCTGCTGCTTGGTTACGAATGTTTATTGCAATATTAAACGCAATGAGTTGGTAATTGTGTTTCTATCTCATTTAATACAACGTGCATAGCTAAGTATTGTATGTTAATCTCATCATCAGCCTGAAAGAGTCCACTGTTGGACATAGGCCTCTCCCAAGGCGCGCCACTGAACCAGATCTTCGGTTCTCCTCATCCAGTCACTGCCAGCCGCCTTACGCAGATCGTTGCTCCATCTAGCCAGGGGACGTCTCATACTACACCTGCCCAGTCGCGGTCTCCACTCGAGAGCTCGTTCACCCCAGCGGTAATCGGTTCTCCGACAGATGTTACCAGCCCACTGCTACTTCAGCGTACTAACTTAGTCTCATTGGATCCTATTTAGACTTAGAGATTCCATATCTACTCGTACCACCTCTGGTAAGTAGGTGGTTCCACCTCTACCTACTCTACCGTTGTTATCGATGGAAGAAGTTGCACCAGGGACAGGTAGCAGCGTTCTCCTGTGTACACTAATATCATTACTGCGATCACCAATCCGTCTGCCAAGCGTAGCGACTATGGCAAATCCCTCGATGGATAGCCAATCAAAAGTGGTATTCTATTGGGGAGGCTTATGTTCAGTAGTGGACGCATAACTGCGATCACCAATCCGTCTGCCAAGCGTGGTGATTATGGCAAATCGCATTCTATTAAATTGGGATACTATTGGGGTGGCTAATGTTCAGTCGTATTTCGTCTGATGATGGTGGCTTCCTGTCATTTTGTGATGATCAACGTAAAGTTCTCATGAATGGACTTCCTACATCTTCAGAAAGATATGAAGTCTTTTTTATACACGTACGAAGAAGAGGCTTATTCCAATAATCCCCTGCGAAAAATCCCCTTAAGGGGATTTCTGGAATTTTTTGGAAAATTTGTCCAGAAATCCCCTGCCGATGCTCAAAGGAAACACTAAGGGGATTTCTGGACAAAAATTCCAAAAAATTCCAGAAATCCCCTTAAGTATTTTTTTTTTCATCATAAAACAAATACAAACAACTAATAAGATATTTACAGTCTTTTATTTTTATAGAACCATCTTTAACAGTGTGGACACACACTTTTCCTATGTTTACAGCTAGAAACGCCAGTTTCACATTTTTATGATTAATGATATGGGCTGTATGAGTAAAATCATTGCCCATACAACATAGTAAAAAAAGTTACTCCCCACTACTACCTCTTCTGTTCCAACCGCCATCGGAACAGCTCTGCCTTTTTTATTTCTTTTTCATTTGGTGCTAATCTCCACTACATACACTCACGATACACACAGATACTCACCCTTACAACATTACACTACATTAATTTAATTAGTGGTTTATCAAGTGCTCCACCAGATCCAGCCGGATATCGGTAAGTGCTTATTTATTTCATACTTTATCTTCTTTAAATTATTCTCCCGCCTAAACTGGCATAACGGCCATGGAGTGAAGTCCATGCCCGGCCCGTTTATAGTTTTGGTGCCTCCTGTGAGGATTGATCCTCAATAATCATATTTTTCCGCAAATTTACAAACCCGTTTTTGTAAATCATACCGCATTTTATTATATCCCCGCAAGGTTTTGTCTACTAAATTGTTGTGGCAAAGCTTATTTCTTATATTTTCCGCATATTTGTGTGTTATTGTGAAGTGTACAATATAATTATCGCAGTTTAAAACCCGCAATTGGCATCCATTTTTATTTACTCGTGTAGGTAATCGTGAATAATGTCTACCAGCGCCCGCACTGAGCGCGCGCTTCGTAAGGAATTGTTATTGCAGGAATCATGTCGCGAAGCATATTTTTCCCGCTTACAACGTATTTATGATAGTTCATGTTTAATCACAGATGCAGCTTCTCACAATGCATTTATCTATGCCGTGGAATCTATCGATGATATTCGAACTGAGTATATGAATTGCGTCCGTTCAATTAATTCATTAAATTTGGAATTAGACGACAGTTACGTGCCAGATTTTAACTCTTGGAGTGGGTTTGAAGATCTTTATTGCAAAGTACGATACGTCAAAGGCCAACTATCAAAGCAATCTAGTAATCAACAACCCGCTGATAGTAATAACGAATTAAAATTTAAAACGCATCGTCCTAAACTACCTCCTATTGAAATTCCCGAGTTTCATGGGAATCCCAATCAGTGGAGCTTATTTTATGAGATATTTAAAACAAATATTCATCTGAATTCCGAATTAAATAATTCAGAAAAATTATATTATTTGTTAGGCAGATTGAAAGGAAACGCGCAGTTAGTATTTTCTGGCATCACGCCTAGTGCTGATAACTACCTATCTATTTGGGATTCATTGGTAACTAAATACCAGGACAAACGCTTCCTGGCTACAACCTTTTTAGACTCCATTTTTGAAACCAAACCTTTATCAAACCCCGCAACCGCCGCGCAGTTAGAATCATTCGTCGATAAATATGCCGCATCTATAGCCGCGCTCAAAGATTTAAAGATATCGAATCTTTGTGATTATATTTTTATCTACTTCGGTTTGAAGCGTTTGGATACGGAGACTTCTAAAGCCTTTGAAATGTCTGTCCGTGATGTGGAAATACCAGATTTCAATACCTTTATAAAATTTGTAAAGAGTCAAGCTAAAATTGTACAACGTACTAGTCCAGTTGCTACCTCGACAGTTTTACCTAAAGCCATTACAAAATCAAAGTTTCCTCCCATTCCTAAAATTTCGCATACATATTTAAATGCTAATTCATCTAGTAATGACTCCGCTATCTCGTGTTCTCTTTGTAATCACATGCATGAACATATTTATAAATGTAAAACATTTTTGAGCTTTTCTCCTGATGAAAGACTTAAATATATAAAGGAAAATGGCTACTGTACTAATTGTTTAAGCCCAAAGCACAAATGGAGTGCATGTAAAAGTACGAGTACTTGCCGTAAATGTGGATTTAGACATAACACATATATTCATCTATCTAGATCTAATCCGGACTTGACTATGAATAAGACCGCGCAGCCGGGTCAGTCCCTGAGTTACGCTGCGCCGCCGCCGCATAAATCGAGTGCTTCCAGCGCTTACACCGCTTCACATCACGCGCATTCAGCGCCCGCGCAATATTATGAACCGCATTCGCATTCCGCACCGCTACATTCAGCGCCGTCCGCGCTGCTTTCTCGCTTCGACCAACCGCTTATCTCTGATTCGCATACCGACCAGAGTTCGCATAAATATGCTACTGTTCCCGCGCTTCAACTTAACAATATTGACGATAATTCAGGTGGAGTTTCTTATCTGTCAGCTGATTCTAATAAGGATCGCGCTAATACGGCAACCCCGCTCTCACAATCTTCTCATAAAAATGTTATTTTGGGAACCGCACGTATTAATATTTTAGACCGCAACAACCGCCAGGTTTCGTGTCGTTGTATTATCGACCCGGGATCTCAAAATCATTTTATTACGTCCGACTGTTGTCGCAATTTAGGATTAACAGTCGAGCAACTCAACCGCAAGACAATCATAAAAGGTTTAGGCGATCATTGTAGTACCGCAAAGGGTAAGGTGCGTGTCACTTTTTCGTCACGCATTGATCCTGATAAATCTTATAATATCGAACCTTTGGTATTAAATCACATTACAGAAAAATTGCCTACTTCACAGGTTGATGCAAATTCGCTTGCATATTTGCATAAACTTCCGCTGGCTGATGACGAGTTTTTTATGCCATCTGACATTGAAATACTTATAGGCGCGAAATTATTCGTAGATCTTTTGCTACCGGGCAAGGTCGTAGGCCTACCTAATCAACCCTCCGCTTTTTTAACTACGCTCGGATTCGTAGTGATGGGAGAATCTGAATTTTGTACGGAACCTAAAGTTTCTGTTTCTTATTTCGCGACCGCAGAATCAATTCATGATGATTTAAGTAAATTTTTTGAATTGGATGACGTGAAGGACATTCCTATTCTATCTCCTAAAGACAAGGCTTGTGAAGAATTTTACACGTCGACTACTTCGCGCGATACTTCTGGAAGATTTATCGTAGGTTTACCTTTTCAGGAGAGTCCGACATGTTTGGGTGACTCATTGACAACCGCACGCAAACAATTTTTAAGTCTTGAACGCAAATTCAATAAAAATCCTTCTTTTAAGGAACGCTACGACGAAATAATTCGCGAATATTTAGATAAAGATTATCTTATAGAAATTCCCGAACCCAAAAATAATAGTGAGGGTTTCGTTTTACCGCATCACGCTGTTCACCGCGAAGACAAATTAACTTCAAAATTACGCATAGTGCTTAACGGGAGCGCGAAAACTAGCACTGGTGTTTCGCTAAACGACATTTTACATGTCGGCCCTCCGCTACAAACCGATTTATTTAATATTTTATTAAATTTTCGACTTTTTCAAACTGCCGTGACTGCAGACATTCGTCAAATGTATTTGCGACTTCTAATCCGCGACCAAGACATTCCATTTCAGCAAATAATATACCGCTTTAATCCAAAAGAACCGCTTAAATATTACGCTTTTCAACGTGTCTGCTTTGGATTACGTTCAAGCCCTTACTTGGCCATTCGTACGGTCCGCGAACTCGCTAAGCAAGAAGAAGAAAGTTTTCCTATTGCTTCGCAATTGGCTTTACGCGACCAATATATAGACGACATAGCTAGCTCGTTTCAGAATACGGATGAAGCTATTACGTCATCAAAGGAGCTGATTGATATGTTCAATGCAGGTGGCTTTGAGATGGTGAAGTGGTCTAGTAACTCCCGCGAATTACTTTCTAGTGTGCCAGAGTCTCACCGCTTGACAGATCCAGTCGATCTCGACAAGGACGAATCATTGAAAATTTTAGGCATGCAATGGTTGCCCTCAACTGATGCTTTTATTTTTACCATAACACCATCTAATCGCACTTGTACAAAGCGCAACATTTTATCATGTGTAGCCCGCTTATGGGATATTCTTGGATTGGTGGGTCCGGTGATAGTTCTCGCAAAACTTTTAATTAAAGAATTATGGTCACTCAACCTCGACTGGGATGACACTCCGCCTGATTACATAATTAGTAAGTGGTCCCATTTTCAGTCAGAACTGACGCTTTTATCAAATTTAAAAATTCCTCGACATTTGAATGTGTTTGAGAACAGTGAAGTCACACTGTTAGGTTTTTGTGACAGCAGTGAGAAGGCTTATGGTGGTATGATATATTTATATTCAAATACCAACGGTATTCCACTTACTACTCTTGTATGTTCCAAGTCCAAGGTGGCTCCAGGCAAAAGCCATGTCACACTGGCTCGTCTTGAGTTGTGCGCTGCCTTACTTCTTGCTAAGCTAATGCACGCTGTAATCGAAAATTTCGCACCTCGTTTCACAATTAAAAATATCCACGCCTTTTCCGATTCAACAGTCGTCCTCCACTGGATACATTCATCCCCGCATCGTTTTCAAACATTTGTCGCGAATAGAGTATCGAAAATTCAATCTCTATTACCCGCAAAACATTTTCATCACATCGCTGGTGTTAACAATCCAAGTGATTGTCTTTCACGTGGCTTAATGCCATCTCAATTGATAGAACATCCGCTGTGGTTTACCGGCCCTTCTTGGACATTTTTGAACGAGAAAGATTGGCCTATCACTTCATTCAAACCTGACCCAACAAAGGATATTCCTGAAACGAAATCCGTTTCTCTCGCATCCACAACTCCAGTAGATGAAGCCCCCCTTTTGTGTCGGCTCGCATCACGATGTTCCACTTGGAACAAACTCTTAAGATCAACTGTCTACATATATAAATTTCTCAAAATATTACCGCGTAGCGACATTATTTCCACAAATGACTTAGATTTCGCTGAAAATAAAATTTTATCCGCTTTACAATCTGTTCATTTCAGTGATGAATTAAAACAATTAAATTCGGGTAAACCCTGCGCTAAATATATTCAAAAATTGAAACCGTTTTTACTGAACAGATTACTTCGAGTAGGTGGTCGTTTGAGTAACGCTGATCTTACGTTTGATCAACAACATCCAATTTTATTACCCAGAAAGGACCATATAGTGGATCTCATTGTAGATCACTATCATAGGCAACATTGCCACACTGGTCCTAACTCATTATTCAGTTTGTTGCGACAAAGATATTGGATCATCACTGGGCGAAGAACTGTTCGTTCACGAATTGACAAATGTAATTTTTGCTTTCGCTTCCGTCCGAAACCGCTGTTTCCTATAATGTCGGATTTACCTATCACGCGTACTCGAGTAGTTCCAAAATCTTTCATTCACACTGGTTGTGATTTCGCAGGCCCATTGAATATAACTTTAAAACGTGGTCGAGGCATAAAGAGCCAAAAGGCTTATATATGCCTTTTTATTTGCATGACGACACGCGCTATTCACATCGAATTAGCCACTGACTTGAGTACCGCGACTTTCTTATCAGCGTTTAAACGTTTTCTTTCCCGCCGCGGACCAGTGTCGGTGATGCATACAGACAATGCTACTAATTATATTGGCGCTAAAGGCTACCTTAATGAGCTATACAATTTTATAATGTCTGAACCGTTTCGATCATTGCTAACTTATGAGTTATCAAACTATAAAATTGAGTGGAAAACTATTCCACCAACCGCACCGCATTTCGGATCATGGGAACCGTTAATCAAAACTGTAAAATCCCATTTATTTCGTGTGATAGGATCTCAAATCCTCACGTTAGAAGAGATGAACACCGTTCTTTGTCAAATTGAAAATGTAGTCAACTCGCGCCCGCTTTGTACTACTTTAAGCCAAGATCCAAGTGAACCTTTGGCTTTAACTCCTTCACATTTTTTGACACTTACTCCGCTACGGTACCTACCGGCCGCACCTATAGACGATCGTCCGTCCCATTTGTTAGAACGTTATGAGCTTTTGGATAAACTTGTGCAATCCTTTTGGGATAGGTGGTCTTTAGAATATTTAAACACACTCCAAGCGCGTGAAAAATGGAACGTGCCTACTTTGGATGTCAAAATAGGTACGGTTGTTATTGTAATACAGGAGAACAAAGTTCCTCCTCTTCAATGGGAGCTAGGTGTTATTACCCAAGTGCATCCCGGCAAAGATAATGTCATCAGGGTCGCTACGGTTAAAACCGCTAGAGGTCTATTCAAGCGACCTGTGGTACGATTATGCCCCTTACCTTCACAATAACAATTTATAGCATATTCGTTACTTAATTTAGTATATAAGTTTATGGGTTTTGCCACATACAATACAATTTGAATTATTTATTTTTATTTTTCAACTGTGTTGTTCGCTTTCTTTACAGAAAGTATTTCTCTTTGTTCTGAAAGGGATACTTTCAAGGCGGGCGGCATAGAAACGCCAGTTTCACATTTTTATGATTAATGATATGGGCTGTATGAGTAAAATCATTGCCCATACAACATAGTAAAAAAAGTTACTCCCCACTACTACCTCTTCTGTTCCAACCGCCATCGGAACAGCTCTGCCTTTTTTATTTCTTTTTCATTTGGTGCTAATCTCCACTACATACACTCACGATACACACAGATACTCACCCTTACAACATTACACTACATTAATTTAATTAGTGGTTTATCAAGTGCTCCACCAGATCCAGCCGGATATCGGTAAGTGCTTATTTATTTCATACTTTATCTTCTTTAAATTATTCTCCCGCCTAAACTGGCATAACGGCCATGGAGTGAAGTCCATGCCCGGCCCGTTTAACAGCAATAATCAAAATCTTGACAGCCTACTTTCTGAGTCATTACAAAATAATTGCATTATGCAATAACATGTACTTACAAGGATTAGCAGGCTGAAGTGGCAGTGGGCGGGCCACATCTGTCGCAGAACCGACGGCCGTTGGGGCAGACGAGTTCTGGAGTGGAGAACACGGGTTGGCACGCGCAGGGTGGGACGCCCCGCCGCCAGATGGACCGACGACCTAAAGAAGGTGGCCGGAAGCGGCTGGATGCGGAGGGCAGAGGACCGGGTGTGGTGGCGTTCATTGGGGAAGGCCTATGTCCAGCAGAGGACTTCTAGGGGCTGATATGATGATATGATGAAGTACTTCTCACATATCTGTTTTAGTTAGAGACCCAACCATGACGCTCAGCAGGTTGAAGTTGGATACGAACCGGAACACCTATAGATGTTTACGCTTGGGTATTGAGAATAGCGAAGCGCCTTGCGTCATGTTCGTGTGAGGGCGCACGCGCACGCGGGCGGTGCGTGCGCGCAGGCCCGGGCCGCGGGGCGTTTGGTTCATACACACTATCACTCGAATCTATGAAGTAACGCTATGCTAGCCTTTCTTTTCTTCTCCATGCATAGTCAAGCCTGTCTCACTCGGTACTTTAATCAGAAAATTAAATAAATAAAATCGTAAACTACGCGTGTCTGTACATTGAAGATATTTGCAAAAAAAAAATTGGGAGTCTAAGGATAAGCAACAGAAGACATTTCGATCATTTTTGAAAATTTTGTCTGTTTGTCTGTTTATCTGTTTGTCTGTGAGTTTGTGCACGCATCACTAAAAAAACTACTGATCGGACTTTTGTGGACTTTTCGCAGAAACAAGGGGCTTAATTTGGTGTAACATATAGGCTTTATTTCATTGCAATCGGTGCACCTGGACCTGGACCTGGAAATGGACCTGGATTTAAAGTCTGAGTGGAAGTGGGATAGGGAGCGGAAGTGGGAATGGGAGCGGATCCTGTAGTCCACGCGAGCGGAGCCGCGGGCACAGCTAGTATTAAATATGGCTACGTAAAGAAGCGACACCCACCTCCCCGCCAGTTATAGTCACCCGCAAAATAGAGAACGGCGCGAAGTACGAAAGAGAAGCACTTATGTGTTGACGTATAACGTTGTCTCTCTCTGAATAGGTTACGCATAGACACGGACGAGAATGGACAGGCTTTAAAATAAAACTTCGAGCTTTATTGCTTGATAAATGTTACTATGACATTAACGAATTCTTTGTAAATGATAGATAATTTATGTAAGACATACGGAATTACATTTTTGTTTTTACTGTTTTTACTATTTTTTATTGATTTTATTATTAACGTTACTTTGACATATGATGTAATTAATGTATTGGTCTTTTATATAGTACTTAAATAACCCAATAATTGTTGCACACCAGAAATGGTAGAACATGTACGGCTTCACTATTACCATATGACAAAACTAATGTAATTACCCATGTTACGCAATAAATACAATTTGAATTTGAATTTGAATTTGCTGGTGCACCTGTAAAAGTAGTAGGTGATTAAATCTGTTAGCTGGTATGGGGTGCCGGGGTGTGCTTTAGGTATGAAAATATATCGTCATCGGCAATGAGCGTCTACATACGCGCCCGTCTTAACTCCGCGATAGTCCCTAAGAAGGAGGTCAGGTTTTCAATCACGTGTGAGCCACGGGACCGAGTTGTACTATATTAGTTTACTTCGTTAATGCAACGTGCATAGTCCAATGGTTTGATATGAATTGTTACAATGACGGACGGTAAATATCTGTTATGATTATCAGATATGCCGTCATTATGACTTAGTATTATATATGGAACCCCACTGGATGAAGCAAGGGCGGGCTCAGAGGCACTTACTGCCGCTCAGCAGTCATGGCGAAACCCCCCGTGACACCGTCGTAGATAGGGTAGACGTGTTGCTGGAAAGTTTGTTGAGCCGTTTCTTCGTCTCAGCTAAAACACTAGGAAGCGGTTATAGAGTCGCGCAAAGCAGGAACAGTAAGCAGCATAGGATTATCTAATATATAATAAAATATAATAATAATAAAAAGGAATAAAAAACACAGTACAAATGCAACACAGTATAAATCAATAATAGGGTAAAACGTCACAAAATAAATAGCGGCGATAAAGTAAAGCTAAACCAAACAAAAAAAAAAACCACTGCCAGCATTTCTGCGGATGTCATATGCTTCAAGAAACTTCATAATAAGCCCGTCGACCTCCCTGCTTTCGGCCATATTCTTTACCAGGGGGGTATGCGCATACCACTCCACGTTCTCCACTCCAGAACTTGTCTATATTCTTTATTACTCTGCACAGATGTGGTTTTCCTACAGTTATTTTAGCTTGCTAATCCTTACTTGACGTCACATATTCTTCAATGAAATTCTGAGCAGAACCTTTCCCCAAGTTCGCTGAAGATAAGAAACTAAGTGTATTGTAATTAGGACATTTATTGTGATTTTTTTTATTGGATCCCAAGATGCAATAAAAAAAAAGAGGAAGACCACGTAAACGATGGTTTGACGATATGAAGAAAGTGGCTGGACCTATTTAGCCATATACTTCTAGTATATAGTATCTTTGGCCATATTTAGCTAAGGTTGGCCAAAGATAGAGACATCTGGAAAAAGCTAGAGGAAGCCTATGTATCTACAGGACATACTAACTAATGAGATACCGAGCTGATGTGTCTTCTTTCTAATGTTATTAATAGATAAGTAATACATTTAATGGGCTCGATTCTGAAGGCACAATGTTAAAATTTTACAGCACTAAAACTGTTGCTATCCTTGTCACACATTATTATGAAGATAAAGACGAAACAAATTTTAGCGCTGTCAAAATTTTAAAGGTGTGCCTTCAGAATCGGGCCCATTAACTATTTATTTATTTATTTAATAGTTTATTGTACACACAAATATACAAAGAACAACACAAAGAAAAGAAAATTATACAAAAGGATAAGCTTATTTCTAAAGAAATTTCATCCAGCTAACCTGCGGTGAAGACAAGGGATTATGCAGAGGCAGTAGTCGCGTGTACATTGTAACTATTGTGACAATTATGCTTAATATAGTCATTTTTGTAACTACACATATTAAGTAATCTATTTTGGCCTGTCTGGCTCTGGCCAACAGGGGATGCAGGAGGCTATTTACGTTCCAGGTTGGACGTAGTGGCCGTAAAACTGCGACTCTTTGATTTTGTTTGCTTCCTTTCGAAACTTTGTACAAGTCTCTCAATTGTATCGTCCTTTTGGTAACTACTTAAGTATATTAAGTAACTATCATCATCAGGTTATTTTTGTCTCCACTGCAGGAGCACAACCCTCTCTCATCTGCCGGAGACAGACGGAGGATTTGGCCTACACTCCCCGCGCTGGCCAGACGGGTTGGGGAGGCCTGATTGATGTTTTATAATGTATTCCCTTAGTCGCCTTGTACGACATCCACGGGAAGCGTTGGAGTGGTCCTGTTCTACTCTACCGGGAACCACACGGCAAGTAACTATGTACCTCCACAATGTGTTGCATGTAACTTCTGTAATTCAATACGCAGGTACTTAACGAGTAGTTAATGCGATTATTCGGCGTTTTATGTTGTTTTCGTCTTTGGTTTCACTGTGACATTGTTAGGATTCCGTACCAAAATGCAAAATATTGTGAATAGTTTTTAAGTAATGATTGCCGTTTTGCACATGAAAGAATGAAATATTTTTATTTTCATTATAAAATGAGTCGAAATGGGGGTGCCAAGTGTGGTTACTTGGTTAAGTGGGGTATCATATGAAAGGGTATCATTGTACATTCTAAAATAGGTTTTCGTTTCGATTTATGCCGCTTAGTTTTCGACTAACGATGAAAATTTACTAAAAAAAATACCTTTCCCCTTTGTCTCCTAAGTTTGCATAGCGATTATAGAATAAGATTTGACAGAGGATTAGGTAAATATTACATAAGAAATTGCCGCGTGGGATCCGGTAGAGTAGAATAGGACCACTCCAACTCTTCCCGTGGATGTCGCACAAGGCGACTAAGGGAATACATTATAAAACATCAATCAGGCCTCCCCAACCCGTCTGGCCAGCGCGGGGAGTGTAGGCCAAATCCTCCGTCTGTCTCCGGCAGATGAGAGCGGGTTGTGCTCCTGCAGTGGAGACAAAAATAACCCGATGATGATGATGACATAAGAAAAATAAAGTGATGTCACATATTATTATTATTATTTATTATAGACAAACTTAGTTATGCGTTCCTGAACTTTATTTCGTACTGATAGAACCCTCGGTGTACAAGTCCGACTCGCACTTGATCGTCTTTTAGTATGTCAAGTCATTGGAAATTTAGAGTACAATGACCAATGGCATAAAAAAAAACTAATTGTGCAATAACTGCATGCAAAAGTACAGCATTGTAGATATGTACTTAAATTACGTTACAAATCAATTGGCCTACGAAAGTACTTTTATTTATTGTATACTAGCTGTGCCCGTGGCTCTGCTCGCGGGGACTACAATTTTTTTTAATCAGAAAGTGGAAATTTGCTTAGTGTTAATACCCTTACTATTTTTATACCTGTGTTGTATTTGTGTCCGCCAAATAAAGTCTTCCTATTCTATTCTATTCTACTCCTTTCCTTCCGAACGCATAATATCATCATCAAACTAACAAACAAAAAAACAAACAAAAACATCGCAAACTTCCTTTTACTTACTATGACTTATCTTCGTTGGAATTTAACCCTCAAAGATCAGAACTGAGATATCCAAGCCAACGAGGCATGACAACCACATTGGCTTAAATATAATCGCGTTCCAATTATAGCCAGGGGGCACGGTAACCCGTGGATCGTGGACTTCGGACGCGCCGGCGCTGCTCGAGACGCTATTTCAGTACCAAAACATCGCCCTCTGTCACACACATACACAGAGATATTATGGTTACAATTCCTGTATAGATTAAGTGGAAAATATAGGCTTGTGGTTCCCGGCTTAGAATAGGGTCATCCCAATCTTCCCGTGGGTGTCGTCAAGGCGACTAAGGGATTGCACCAAGGACGGGCAGCAGCGTTCGTCCGTTGTGGCGTAAGTGGCGTTCAATTTCGGAGGCTTATGTTCAGCAGTGAACGTATATCGGCTGATGATGATTAGTCATTAGACGTCCACTGCTGGACATAGACCTTCCGCACCCGGTTCTCCGCCCTACGCGTCCAGCCGCTTCCGAACACCTTCTTCTCAACCACCACTCCAGAACTCGTCTGACTCAACGGCCGTCGGTTCTGCGGCATATGTGGTCCGCCCACTGCCACTTCAGCTTGCCAATCCTTTCGGCTATGTCGGATCTACTTATTTCAAATCATACAATTTTAAAAAACCGAGCATAGCCCTCTCCATTGCTTGAAACTTGTGGATAAGGCCCACCGTCAGTGTCCACCTTTCTGCGCCTTCATCATCAGGTTATTTTTGTCTCCACTGCAGGAGCACAACCCTCTCTCATCTGCTGGAGACAGACGGAGGATTTGGCCTACACTCCCCGCGCTGGCCAGACGGGTGGGGAGGCCTGGTTGATGTTTCATAATGTATTCCCTTAGTCGCCTCGTACGACATCCATGGGAAGAGTTGGAGTGGTCCTATTCTACTCTACCGGAAGCCACACGGCTAATATTCTGCGCCTTACATTAATATAATTTAAAAAATCATAATGTCTGAAGGGGCTGACTAGTAAAACATATGTAAGATCTGTTTACTTGGCTTGACTATGTTTTACAATTATAATAAACAAAGGGATTAAAGCGATCTTTATCAAATAACCTACCTCAATTTATGACTAAAAAGCATGGCGTCGTGTGTTTACTCCTTAAATAACTTGTGGCTTGTAGACAAAGGAAGCTATCGTTGTGTAGATTAAGTATAGAATATTACAATAGTTGCAGACATAAGAAAGGCTAATCAGAATGGAGCTATCTACAGAGGTCACTGAACTGAAAAACTAATAAATAAAATCGTAAACTTCGCGTGGGAGTGGGAGTGCGCGTGGTCGTGGGAGAAGGGGAGTGGGAGCGAGAGCGGTATTGAGAGTGAGATTGAGAGTCTGAGTGGAAGTGGGATAGGGAGCGAAAGTGGGAATGGGAGCGGAACCTGTAGTCCACGCGAGCGGAGCCGCGGGCACAGCTAGTAATAAATAAATATTAAATACTCTATGTACAGGCAGCAGCTTTCTCCTGTGTGTATGTTAATATCATTACTGTGATAACCAATCCGCCTGCTAAGCGTGGTGATTATGGCAAATCCCCCAATGGACAACTTACCGTAAGTGGTATTCTATTGGGGAGGCCTATGTCCAGCAGTGGACGTATTTGAGCTGATGATGATACTATAGACGAGTGTAAGGGAGCTCAAGGACATCCGGTGCTCCAAATGCCAACCTCACCTGCACGCGGGGCACCCTGATGATTAACTCACGAGGCCCTGGCGATCGAAAATGACAGTATAACCCATAACCACCCACTTGGCCATATGGGTAACCCCCCCCCCCCCCCCCCCTCATGAGCAGTATGGCGTTCATTGGGGAAGGCCTATGTCCAGCAGTGGACGTCTAAGGGCTAATATGATGACACTATACATTCACTTGACTAAACCCGAACTAGAATTCTCTCCTGGATTCTTCTCCCTCTCAGACTTGGACCAAAATTTACAAAGTTGTCTCTCCCCAGTGGAAGTCGAACCCACGATATCTGGCGCTTGAATCCATTACAATGACCAAGCCACTAGACCAACGAGGGACTGTTAGATTTGATTGTTGGACACAGCTCCACCATTAAAACAACAATTACGCTAAGAATTTATTCAGAGTATTTAGGTTTGAAGGATATAATTCGTAACGAGGAGATCCGACGAAAAACGAAAGTCACCGACATAGCCGAAATGATTAGCAGGCTGAAGTGGCAGTGGGCGGGCCACATATGCCGCAGAACTGACGGCCGTTGGGGCAGACGAGTTCTGGAGTGGAGACCGCGGATCGGCACTCGCAGGGTGGGACGCCCCGCCGCCAGGTGGACTGACGACCTGAAGAAGGTAGCCGGTAGCGGCTGGATGCGGAGGGCAGAGGACCGGGTGTGGTGGCGTTCATTGGGGAAGGCCTATGTCCAGCAGTGGACTTCTAGGGGCTGATATGATGATGATGATGATGATGATTTAGGTTTAATTTTATTAACTTCCCAATCGGCTACGTTTTCATGTCGTCGTCTGCCCTATTGCAAATGAGATTAGCGATTTTCCAATAATACCACACTTAACCACGCATTGTTTACGTCGGAAAAGTACCACAGTTTGGAAAAACATCATTCTCATAAAAGTATACATACCAATTGGTTGTGCAGTCGCCTCACCGCCTGAGATCCTGGGTTCAAACCCCACCCGTACCAATGAGCTTTCGAAACATCATCATCATCAGCCTGAAAGAGTCCACTGTTGGACATAGGCCTCTCCCAAGGTGCGCCCCTGAACCCGATCTTCGGTTCTACTCATCAAGTCTCTGCTAGCCGCCTTACGCAGATCGTCGCTCCATCTAGCCAGGGGGCGTCCCGGACTACGCTTGCCCAGTCGCGGTCTCCACTCGAGAACTCGTCTACCCCAGCTTTTGGAAACATAAGTATAGTTTATTTATAATAGGTACCACCGGCTTTTCGGTGAAGGAAAACATCGGAAAGAAACCTGCATATGCCAAAAAAGAAATTCTAAGGGTGAAGTTTATCAAATCTGCTTGGGGCACCGTTGGTGGACAGGGGTTTGGGACAAAATATCCTTCCTGAAAGGTCGTCAGGTCTTCTTGGCCCTCTAAGAACATAAGATACGATACATTCGCTGTCATTTTACTGTCTCGTTGGCTTACTGGACTGCATGTTGAACTCGAAGCCAAATATCGTTGTTCGATTCCCACTGAGAACCTACAACTGTATACAATTTGTAAGAGTTGGTACTAGTCTGGTATTATACGCACACACATCGTCTGTATTATAGGTGTTTGGTTTAAACATTTACAATAATAAAAAATCATAGGTAAAGTCTCCTAGGCTCCACCGGGAGTGTATCCAAAAGGTTTGGTAGCATTTCTCGCTGTATAGTAAAGCTAATCCTTTGAGTGAAATAGCCCAGCCCTTTGGTTATTTGAGGTAAAGTGACGAATTTTTTTATAGTGGTACAAAAGAAAATAATTTTATTTACATTTTCAAAAAAATATCAGTGCAGTGTATGCCCATACGTAACGAAGAAAGGTCACACGAGAACAATGGACTGGCGTAAAGGGAATAACCCGAAAATCTTGGTTTACGATTAGACATATTTATTTATATTTGTCAGAGCGCAATTTTAAACTGAGAATGATGCGTAATATAAAATAATATGTATATTTACGTATATTATATTTATATTTACGTGTTATATGGAAATATGTTACTCAGATGATGTAAATGAGGGCTGATGTAACTTTATGAAACACCGCGACTCACGCGAATAAATAAAGGCATTATCTTTGATAATTTATCAATTTTAAGGTATACGTAGGTATAATATTTGTAGGTTCGGGTCTGGATGCTACATTTGTGAATTGTCCTGTCCTTGCCTAATTGCTATTGTACACGAAAAAGTACTATCTTATCTTATCTTCTTAGGGGGCCAGGAAGACCTGGCGACACTTCGACCCTTCAGGATCTTTTGTGCCAAACCCCTGACCACCAACGGTGCCCCAAGCCGATTTGGTAACCTTCACATATGCCTCAGAATTTCTTATTCGGCATATGCAGGTTTCCTTACGATGTTTTCCTTCACCGAAAAGTCTGTGGTATTATAAATAAACCGTACTGAAGTTTCGTAAAACTCATTGGTACGGGCGGGGTTTGAACCCACGACCTCATGAACGTGAGGCGAGTGCACAACCAACCGGCTACCACAGCTCAAAAAAAAAGTCCTATGCCTTGGGATTAGACAAAAGTATATAAGGGTCTTGAAAAGTACGTAAAGTAAATTTTTACCATTTTTTGTTTTGTACATTACGTGTTTTTCCCCCCAAACTAAATGTAATATTTGAACTAAATTAAAACTACGCTGTATTGTGAGGCCTTCGATTATGTGTGGCTTATCCTCTGTGCGAGGTAATGCCCAGCCCTTTGGGCACGCTCCCAGCGGTGGGGAGCCTAAGCAGCCATTTTTAATCTTTAATCTTTATGTATTTTATGATTAGTATTCGAGTTTTAGTTTAATTTAAATTTACATTTATTTTAAATCATTAGTTGTTGTTATTGATGTAATTATTTCAAGTGTCTTAGTTAATAAAAATAGATAATATAATATACTTAATTAATTATTAATTGTAACGTTTGCTTTGGTTTTTTCTACACATTACATACATAATGCTCATGCCTTGGCCCCAGAGGGGTAGGCAGAGACGATGGATCGCCACTTTGCGCGATCCTGACACACCTCACTAGCCTCACTCACATCCATCAACCTTTTCATGCACCTCCTTTTATTCTTCGCATTGCGGACCCCAGCCTTTTTGAGGACAAAAAATACGAATGTAATTTAATTTCAAAAAATTACATTACATTAGTATTTTCTACGGCCCATACAATTATAAAAGTGAATTTAAAAAGCTGGTACTGAAAAGTGGAGTTCTCCCAGATACATATATGAATATATATATTTTTTTTCTATTATAGGTATTTGAATTTAGTGCAATGTTTATGTCTGTGGTTTATGTGCATGGTTATTTGATACACAAGTGGATAATCTCTTAGGAAAAAATCTCTCGGCCTGTATCAAAACATGTTGTTTAGTAAGTCCAAAGTCCTACACAATCAACCACACGTGTTTTTCTAAACACTGTGTTGTATATTTAAAAATAACAACTTTCTGATTACAGCTGGTGTTTTTTCGTAATGCTTCTGTTTTAAGAAATTATTCAGTTCCGTTAAAAATAATAAATATTATTTAAATCGATTAACTGGTAACCATAGACAAAATTTTTAAAGGCATTTAAAATTATTAAATCAATTGTAATATTGTGCTACCTAGTCTCAATAAAGACCGTCTAGACATTTAAACCTGTCGTAAAGATTGAGAGATAGTCCCGGCACGGGCTGTATGGCCTATTGGGGCTTCTCTGGTCGTTCCATAACGCATGCTCGGCCCATATACTCGTATGAGTTGTGTTAGAATTAAGAAAGTGTGTAAATTGTCGTAATAATATGTAAACAACATAAACAACAATATATAAACAACAACCATAGTCACCTTAACGCATATTCTTTTCTGTTAGATAAATAAATAAAAATCTACTAAATAAGCAACAAAAAAATGTATAACAGATTTAAAGGGCCAATAATATATTGTACATTCAGCATCATCAGCTGAAACATAAGTCTCCCCAATAGAATGCCTTTTTTGGTGATATGTCCATTGGAGGATATGTTATAATAACCACGCTTGGCAGGCGGATTGGTAATCGCAGTAATGATCATAATATACTCGTAGTTACAGAGGAGAACGCTGCTGCCAGTGCATGGTGCAGTCCCTTAGTCACCTTGACGACATACACGGGAAGATTTGAGGTGGCCCTATTCTAGGCCGGGAACGACACGCATACGACAAAGGCAACAATAACAAATAAAATAAATATTATATATACACATACTCTGGTCTAATCCAAGTTCATTTTCTCTAGTACAACGACAGGACCATTCACAAATGAACATCTAGGGACAAACTTACAATGTTTGTTTAAAGTTTTCGGTGCCTGATAGATTAGATTAGATTAGATTTATTTATTTCACTTTTACATCTTAAAAATTCAATTTTACATGTCATTCTAATATGGTAAAAGGGATCGTCATAAAATAAAATAATGTATAAATTACAATGTCAACAACTCAAATAATGTCATAGTATATAACATACTATCTATGTCAGTGTATAATATTAAAATAAAAATTTAAAAATACACTTGGTATTAAATTATCACAAATTAAATTAAACTAAACGTCAGAGGGCCCACCAATTGAATTTTTTTTTTAGGAAATTCATTTATGGAATAATATTCATTTTCCAACAAAAGGTTTTTCAGTCGTCGACTAAACGTTTCGTCATTGGTCTCATTACGTAGATCTGCGGGCAGGTGCTCGTAGTACGTGGGGCCGATAGGAATCGAACATACGACCTATGGCGCTGGAGTCTAAAACAAAGCCACTAGGCCATCGCGGCGGTCAGAAAGTAGCCATAGCTCGTCAAATTGTTCAAGCCGCTCGAACTCAACAGAGAATAGAGAAACCGTGGTTGTGAGGCCGCGCTAAATGCGGAACGTTTCGAGGTACACTTGTTTGGATGACACTACAGTATTGGCCTGTTTTCCTAATAGACATATAGATATATATTTATTGTTAACTTTTGTAACAGGTCGGTCATTCGGGTTTTTAAATTCATACATTACTTTAAAAAATAAACAAATCAAATTAGATTAAATTAGTGTCGGTGTCGTCAAAGTAACTAAGGGATTGCACCAGGGACGGGCAGCAGCGTCCTCCTGTGTATAATTAAAATCATTACTGCAATCACCAACCCGCCTGCCAAGCGTGGTGATTGTAGCAAATCCTCCAATGGACAGCCCACCAAAAGTAGCATTCTATTGGGGAGGCTTATGTCCAGCAGTGGACGTATTTGTTATGATGTCGCCTTTATAAATAATAATTTTAATAATACAGTAGTACTAGAGCATCTGTGTTTTTTTATTTATTATTATTATTATCGCACGTTTCGCTCGCTGAGTCGTGGTAGCCGGTTGGTTGTGCACTCGCCTCACGTTTATGAGGTCGTGAGTTCAAACCCCGCCCGTGCCAATGAGTTTTACGAAACTTAAGTACGGCTTATTTATAATACCACAGGCTTTTCGGTGAAGGAAACCTGCATATGCCGAAGAAGAAATTCTGAGGCGTATGTGAAGTCCACCAAATCGGCTTGGGGCACCGTCGGTGGTCAGGGGTTTGGCACAAAAGATCCTGAAGGGTCTAAGGGTCGCCAGGTCTTCCTGGTCCCCTCAGAATATAAGATAAGATAAGATAAGATCGCATGTTAGGAATTTTCGCGGGTTTGAATCCCGCCGAGAGTAAACATTTATTTTATGGGGATTTGAGTTGGCCTTGTGTCTGGATGTAATCATCATCATCATCAGCCTAAATACGTCCACTGCTGGACATAGGCCTCCCCAATAGAATACCACTTTTGGTAAGTCCATTCGGGGATTTGCCATAATCACCACGCTTGGCAGGCGCATTGGTGATCGCAGTAATGATCTATGATCTGGATGTAATGTATCTATGTATTTACGAATATATCAGCTGTCCGATACCCTTAGCACACCTCCCACACGCCATACAAGCGAACGGATATAATTACCTACTATTACTACAGGCGCATCAGATAGGTACATGTTTGTGTGTGTGCTTAAACCGTGTTGGGATACAAGGGGGGAGCAATAGGTGCAATCCCCCCCTTTACTCCCGACTCACGCACGACCGAAGCATTTAATTTCGGCCAATATAAGGATATCACTAGCTGTTTACAAGAATCGTTATTAACTCAGTACTACCTAAGTAGATTACATCATCATCAGGTTATTATTGTCTCCACTGCAGGAGCACAACCCTCTCTCATCTGCCGGAGACAGACGGAGGATTCGGCTTACACTCCCCGCGCTGGCCAGACGGGTTGGGGAGGCCTGATTGATGTTTTATAATGTATTCCCTCAGTCGCCTTGTACGACATCCACGGGAAGAGTTGGAGTGGTCCTATTAGTAGATTACATAGATCCATTAAATGTGTTTCCGGAAGATAGGTCAATTCACAAAAAATCACCCGCTTTCCCCTGACGAAATCCTGTTTCCGCGCCTGAAGGCAATCAGTCAATCGCATGCATTACTTAGCTCAAGGGAATGCCGAGATCAATAACTAAATTAAATATATAAAAAAAGTTTAATTTGGGAAGCCAAATAAATTTGCTCTGCAGCCGTGCGGTATTTCCGGTAATCCGGTTCAATATTCTCACAAAACCGGGTCCTAACAACATTGGAGCATCATTGTTATGATTACGATTGTATCGCAAAAAAATGAGTGGCATCGCGTGCTTTATCTGCATGAAAGTGGCATTTTTCAGCGAGTGAGCTGACGTCACCGGCACGTCGCGCGGCCGTGGGTCGCACGTGCGGCGCGCGTGGCGCGGGAGTGGTCGCGGCCTCACTTTGCACCACAGAGGTGTGGTCGCCGCGTTGCGTCGTCATGCCGCTTGTTTCGTTCGCGCTTTTATAGTTTTGTTTTCGAAGTTTGTTCTATGAGTTTCATTTATACACTTATATCGTCCCTTTCGTAACTACTGGTACTAAGTAAAATTATACCTACATACATGATGTATTGAAAAGTTGATTAAAAACTTGCTTCCTGCCTGTAATGCATGACCTACGACGTAGAAACGTGTGTACTCTGTCGGTGGGCTTGATCCACCAGCTCTCAGCGAGCTATGCTGGGAATTTCTTTGAAACATATGGTTCGTAATGAGGAGATCCAACGAAGAACGAGGGTTAGCGCCATAGTTGAAAGGATTACCAACTGAAATGGAAAAGGGCGGGCCACATTTGTCGCAGAAGTGACGGTCGTTGGGGCAGTTTCCCACCTCCACGCCTGCTCCCCCCGCAACTCCTCTGAGCGAGGATCAACGGAGGTACACTTACACATAACACCTACCAATGAAGGTAGGGCAAGTCCCAGGTAATGAATTTACGCTACCTTGGGCCCCAGACAAATTAAATTAAAGAAGTAAAGAGTCAAAGTTGTTGAAGCAGAGAGCTTTGAAGTGGAGACTGCGGATCGGAACGCGCAGGGTGGGACGCCCCGCTGCCAGATGAACCGACAACCTGAGGAAGGTGGCCGGAAGCGGCTGGATATATTATGTAAAATTACTAGCATTAGAAATAAGTGACATGAAATAATGAATAATCGCATGCGTTTTATATAATTAATAACAATAGGACGAAAATGATGAACATTGACATTGATAAATAATTAGAATTTGTAATATTAATAACTATTAACGTGACATGATGGACGGAATGACTCTAGTTCCCTGGAAGATGGGACGCGCGCTTGTGTGGGATGCTACATGCGTAGATACACTTGCGCTGTCCCACCTTCCTTGTACTTCTATGAGAGCTTCCAACGCGGAGAATCTCAAGCACCGCAAATATGAGTGCCTCAGTGGAGACCTCATCTTTGAGGCGTTTGGGGTCGAGACTCAGGGCGCGTGGGGTTCCGGTGCCCACCACCTTTTCAGGGACATCTCGAAAAGACTGGTGGAGAATACCCGGGACCCCAGAGCGGGCGGCTACTTTGCCCAGCGCGTAAGCCTCGCAATCCAGCGAGGCAATGCCGCCAGTCTCCTGGGTACTCTGCCAGCAGGGGACGAACTGGGGTAAGTTTTTTATTTGTAGTGTATAGTTAGGTTTTGTTTTATATTTTTATTTATTTATAAATAGTATTGTTAAATTTATATTATGTTGTTTCACAAATACAAATAAATAAAACATTGTAATATTATACTGATAAACTATAGGAAGGTTTAAATAAATAAATAAATAAAAACACTTAGGTTCTTGCAGGCGACTAAATGTAATTAGTAAGGAGCAATTAAAAGTACTAAGTAATTGTACAACAGTATAAAATTTACAGAATGTATATATTATTTACCTATTTAAAGGTCACGCAGGAGGTTAACCTCTACCCTTCAGGAAAATGAACTTCCGGGATATATTCTGAAAGTAATTGTGTGTAGTATCCTTCGTTATTGATAACGGAAGGTCATGAACTCTGATTAAGTTACGGTATACAGTAAGGTAACGCAACTTTCGGAGTACCTTGACTTTTTAAGTTTGTTTATACTTTATAGTACACAAATACAAGTCACACAATGTATTTAATTTAATTTTAATTTAATTTAATTGAATTTTTAATTCAGATGCTGATCCATAATGTGTTAGTAAGTCTTAAGATATGTTAGTAAATAAATGAAAATTATTAGAAAAGAAAATTAAAAACATTTGCAACCATTTAAACTTTACATTTGTTGTGGACAAGGTGGACAGCTTCCCAGTGCCTGTGCATTGGGCTGTCCAACTTTAAGAGAGACAATTTATTTTTTAAAAAGAAAAAAAAAACAAACGAACTGAGCGAATTATTTCGCTTTGCCTATTGACACAGCCTACCAATACATTGTGAAGATTGACACAGTAACTATATTTGCGAAACAAGACAGTATTAATTACTGTTACTTATATATAAAACTTAAAATTAAATAGAGTTAGGTAGGTATTAGACACTGTTAGCTTAAAGGTGAGTAGAGATGATTCATAGCTATGCCTAGCGAGTCCTTAAGAACATCAAGGCAAATTCTTGTTAAGTCTTTCATATGAAACGAATATTTTTTGAAAAAATTCACTAAGAAATTGCTGGAAGTACCGCGGGCGCCGAACAGCAGTCCGAAGTATGATGTACAAAGGCGTACTTAACTCTGTGACTAACTTTAAGTTTTGTTTTTAAATGGGATATGATGCAATTTCAACCGGAAGTGATGATGATATATGTTTTCAAGAATTTTCTTGCATTATTTCTTCTGGGGGCCCACTCCGGATTATATCCTTCGAACTACGACGTCATTTTGTACTCTCTAGCGGGTCTTATGATATATTTGTGTAAGCACTTGACCTAACTAGAAACGGCTGAAGTATAAATTTAAATTTTCGATTACAAAATAGTACATTTTTAGTAATTTTTTTTCTGCATAGTCAGATTTCAAATCAGAGACTGCGGCTCTACCAAAATGACTCGAGCAACAACGATATGTAGATCACACACTTTTATCCGAATATCGTCCGTTATAGAGTACAAAATTGATTGTAGTTCGACTTTTTAATTGGCGTTTTAAACTTTCGTGAGCTTTGAGTTTGACTGACATATGATTCTTTATTAATGTCATTTATTTTGTATTGACTTGAATTTTTTTATTGTTTTTCTTTTGCGATATCACTGCGGTAGATAAGCGACGTTTCAAGAGAGCGTTATCAGGCGGCGCTCACGCCGCGTGGGGCGCGCCGCCCGCAGTCGGGCTCCGGCCTCGCGCGCTCGGGACCAGTTCTCAAGTTTAAGCAGTATTCAGTTACTTAAGTGCACTTTAGGAGTGATGTGCTACCACAGAGATACAACAAGTGACTTTCCAAGTGACCGTGCCGTGCAGTTCAAAGGAAACAACAGAGTAATATAAATCATAATTTTTTAATTACTTCTCTTAAATCTTATCATCAGCAAAACAAATAACGCAATGACTTAAATCTAGCAACTACTTAAGTAGGACGATAGGACAGTCTTCAGAGATGAGTAGAACTAGAACTAGGTAACGATCATGAGATCAGAATCACAGTCGGCGCCGGCGGGTCAGTGCGCGGGCGGGGAGGGCGGGCAGGGCAGCCGGCGCAGCGCGGGCGGGGAGGGCGGGGAGGGCAGCAGGCGCAGCGCGGGCGGCGCGCGCTCCTTGGCGTGCCGCTTGACGTGCTTGGCGAGGTGGTCGGACCGCATGAAGCGGCGGCTGCACACTCGGCAGCCGAACTTCTTCTCCCCCGTGTGCGTGCGCTTGTGCCGGGACAGCTCGTCGGAGCGCGAGAAGCGGCGCTCGCAGCCGGCCCACGCGCAGCGGAACGGCCGCTCGCCGGTGTGCGTGCGCGCGTGCGCCTTCAGGTGGGACGACTTGAAGTAGTTCTTGCCGCAGCCGGGGTACGAGCACTCGTACAGGCGGCGCCGCGCGGCCGGCGCCGGCGACACCAGCCACAGCGCCGCGGCGGGCAGCAGCGCGCCCGGGACCAGCACGGCCTGCGCGGGGCGCGGCGCCAGCGGCACCCAGCCGGGCGCGGCGGCCGCGGCGGGCGGCGGCGCGCGCGACCGCGCCGGGCCCTCGGCGTGCGGCGCCGGCACCCGCGGCGGCTCCGCGCTCTCGGGCGCGGGCGGGGGGCTCGGGGTCGCCGCGGGCGGAGGACTCTGCGCCCGACTCGCGATGTACTTCACTTGCGAGTAGCTGTGGCCGCGGTTCATCTTGAACTTGAGCGTTTTGAGGATGTTCATGTCGGGCGGCGGCGGCGGCAGGGGCTCGGGGCTGCAGGTGCCGTCCTTGTGCGCGCGCATGATGACGGACACGCGCGCGCAGGGCTCCGGCGGCGGCGCGCAGGGCTCCGGCGGCGGCGTGCGCGCGGCCAGCAGCAGGCGCGCCAGCTCGCAGCGCGCGCGCGCCCCGCACTCCTCCTCGCCCTCGGAGTCCGACGGCTGCGGCGTCACCAGCCCCCCGGCGCCGGGCAGCGCCGAGGGCGCCTCGCGCGCGCGCTTCATGCAGGCTTTCTTCAGAGGCAGCTCTATCTGCGAGACAAAGAGAGATACGTAAGTGAACGGTCTCGAGCGGTGGCACGGCGCTGCACGCGCGCGCGGCGTGATCGCGCCCGCGGGCGCTCCTCCCGTACTTTCGATTGCATCAACTGCACAATTTATTTTTTATTCACTGAATTTTTTTTTATTTACAGGTCGGAGGCTAAAACTTTTTTTTTCAAAACCAGGATCTAAAGAGAAACTTACTTTATTTTCCATCAACGGGGGAGTCGACGGCGGCGACAGGGGACCGCAAACTTCCATCAGAGTAGACATTCTGATCAGAATATTAACATTCAACAAAATAAAAGTTTCTTTTTAATTCACAAAACTTGAGTTCTCAGTGTGCGCTTTCGCTCCTAGGAGCCGTGCGGGTCGGTCAGCGAGCGGCAGCCGAATAAACCGCTGCGGTCGCGGGCGCGAGGCGAGCTGCGGGCCGGAGCGGGCGCGCGGGGGGCGCGGGCGGGCGGCCAATGGGAGCGGGCGGCGCGGCCGCGGCGGCCAATGGCGCGGCGGCGATCACGCCGGGCGCGCGTGCCGGCGCGTGGTGTTCACGTGCCCGCGGCGTGACGCGCGCGAGGCCGCGTGACGTCACGCGCGGCGCGCCCCCGCATGACGTCGCTCGCTGCCGACACTCCGCCCGCAAGGTCGCCTCGCCGCTGCCGGTGAAAGCGTGGCTCTTCTGCAAACTCTACAAAATGTAGAGTCAACTGATTACTAGATTTAACCGTCTACCATGCTATTCGTCCGTACGTGTGATAAGTAGATCCGCAGAGCAGTGTAAACAGTCTATATAATACAGTTTCCTTGATATTATGATATATTGTGTAATTAGGAGTTTGTTAAAAATAAATTTGACCACATCATCATCATCATCATCAGCCCGAAAGAGTCCACTGTTGGACATAGGCCTCTCCCAAGGTGCGCCACTGAACCCGATCCTCGGCTCTTCTCATCCAGTCACTGCCAGCCGCCTTACGCAGATCGTCGCTCCATCTAGCCAGGGGGCGTCCCACACTACGCTTGCCCAGTCGCGGTCTCCACTCGAGAACTCGTTTACCCCAGCGGTAATCGGTTCTCCGACAGATGTGACCAGCCCACTGCCACTTCAGCGTACTAAATTTTTTAGCTATGTCGAAGACTTTAGTTCTCTGGCGGATCACCTCATTTCGGATAATTTGACCACATTATCAGATTATTATTAACGTGGTTGTTTTTTTCATCCAATAACATTACCTTCAATAAATTCGTTATTTTCGACCACAATCTTATTATAAGTTAGGTACTATTAATAATGAAATATACACTTAAAGGATTAAGTGTCGTAAAGCTACTATATTTAAGGTATTATTCACATGTCCTTTAAGTACACGACAGATAGTGTTTGTGCGCGGAAAAACACGAAAAATCTGGATTTCAGATAGCGATTATCGTTCGTATATTAATCAAATCCTCGTGTAGGATTTCTCACATTTGTTTGAGTAACTGATTAGATACTGCATATAGCACGTAAATACTATTATTATGTATGTCTGTAATATTTACTTAATAATATTCACGCTCTACATTTCGGCAGAGTAAGAAGATAAAATGGAGAGTTTGAAATTGTTTTTCCACCGGCATAGGATATATATATGTTCATATATATTATTTATATGTTAAAAATTAATACCCAGACGTCCAAAGCTAAACACCGAACCCGAATAATATGTAAATATGCATATATTTAGAGTAATATGCGTTATATCGTAATATATATCTAAAATATACTAAAGGTATTAATTTTTTACACACCTATCAAACGTCACGTCGCAACCTTCGACGTATAAATAGAATATACGAATCTGATGCGTAAAAACTGCGACTCTACCTTTGGCCCGTCGTTATGTTAATATCTAAAAATACATTTATAAACCGGTCAGGTATAAATATAAGTAGAATAAACGAAACGACAGAAATACCGACGACCTGAAGAAGGTGGCCGGAAGCACCTGGATGCGGAGGGCGGAGAACCGTGGTGGCGTTGGTTGGGGAAGGCCTATGTCCAGCTGTGGACGTTTGAGCACTGATATGATGAAGTCTTACGTATTATTAAAGTTTCGTTTCCATATACATTCCTGACCTCAATTGTTATGAGAGCCTAGCTAGAGTTTTGAGATACAAAGATATTATTGAAAAGTAGATTTAAAATTTAGTCCATAAGGTTTTATTTCAAAAGCCTTATGAATTATAACTACCTATTTAATGTTTCAGTGCCTAAGTATTGTATATAGTCAAAGTCAAAGTCAAAATCATTTATTGCATATGAGTACACTTGGTACATTTATACACGTCATTTTTTTATCAAGTACCGCTTCCTAGGTGTTAGCGCTGTGAAGAAGAAATGGCGCAACAAACTTCATAAAGAACAAGGTTTAGAATATTTTTCAATTACTTACAACTTCGTTTTAGTTTCTTGTGCATAAATAATCAGACATTTAACATTTATATATAAATAACAGAGCGTGTACCCACTCACATGAAAATAAATAAAAAACATGGCGATGCAAAAGAACAAAGAAATGAGTTCAAACTTATTCTAAGCCTACTAGCGGTAAGAAAACCGTTAAAAACCGTAACTATTATGCTATGACGTATAGAATGAGCCAGCGATGCGCGGGCGCACACCGTGCGACCGACGCGGGGGTGGGGTAAGTAGAGTTGTTAGGGAGGGGAGGGGGGAACACGCGGCGAGTGAGTGACCGCCGTGGGGTGGCGTAAGTCATGGAAGTTGAGAAGAAATGAAAAGACATAGATATTTATTGTTTGTAATTGGCAATTACAGGGCATATAATTTTTAAATCTATAACATAACATAATATAACATGACATAACATAGTAATAAATATTAAATAAAATTATTAGGTATCAAAAATGCTGGGATCCGCAGTGAGAAGAATAAAAGGAGGTGCATGAAAAGGTTGATGAATGTGAGTGAGGCTAGTGAGGTGTGTCAGTGTGCAAAGTGGCGATCCATCGTCTCTGATTACCCCTCTGGGACCAAGGCGTGAGCAATATGTATTTATGTAGGTATCATAAAACAATATTAAAGAATTAACAAACATTAAACACTATTAATTACATTTACAATTGTCCATGAATTCGTCAAAGCTGTAGAGAGTTTGCTAAAAAATATAAAAATAAAAATCAGCACCCGTTGATGTCTTTTATAAGAACGTATTCGTTTTTCATTCAAAAGACTTCAACGCATAACGTATTTTCAATCACTTGCTTAACGAGATTTTTTAATTATTTAGAATGATTTTATTTATTTAATTAATATTTATTTATTATATACCTAGCATTAACATACAACTAACATCTAACGCCGAAATATGTCCACTGCTGAACATAAGCCTCCTCATAGAATGCCACTTTTGGTGGGCTGTCCATTGGGGTATTTGCCATAATCACCACGCTTGGCAGGTGCGTTCTCCTGCGTATATTAAAATCATTCATTATTACATCTATATTTATTTATTATTATTTATTTAATAGTTTATTAGTTTATTGTACACACAAATATACAAAGAACAACACAAAGAAAAGAAAATTATACAAAAGGATAAGCTTATTTCTAAAGAAATTTCTTCCAGCTAACCTGCGGTGAATCTATCATCAATCCACCTCTCTAGACATAACATAAAATAAATATTTTTCAAAGATAATCTAGTGACTTGGACCAACAAAACCTTTGCACTTGTGTGTTTATTGCGTGGACACTACACATCTGTTTGTGTGTGTGCCTGTGTGTCTGTGTGTTGTTTGGGAAACAAGTGCGGCGAGCGAGGTGTCCGTGACGACGAGGACTTACAGTGAGTCATTCTAGGCCGGGACTTTGGTATTCGGCCGCGCTTGAGTTGATTTCTTTGATAATTATATTACTATTGGGGAAGGCCTGTTCCCAGCACTGAAGGTCAATGATATCAAGCTCTAGTAAAATCTAGACCAACGAATGTTGCCTGGAAGAGATTCTCTGATAATTATATTACTATTGGGGAAGGCCATTTCCCAGCACTGAAGGTCAATAATATTAAGCTCTAGTAAAATTTAAAAAAAAAGTTGTAAAAAATTTGCTCTAGTAAAAGAAGAGATTTTCATAATGAGATGACTTCATAGTTGTGCACATACATCTATTAATATATTTTTTTACTTTAAAATAATTAATAATTATTATTATTTAGAAGTAAAAGATTACTTCTATAAATATATTTTTTATAATCGACCCACTCTACCAACTCTTTATCCAGTTTTAGCTCTACATGCAAAATACCAATTACAAAATACAAATTAAATAATTAAAATTGATCACCGGTAATCTTTGCTGGAGTGCCAGGTCATTTAAGAGATCAGACCGCCTAAATTGTATTTTTAACTTGTATAAATTGTAACTGTATTTTTGTGCAATAAAGTGCATTGTACGAGTATTGTCGGTAAACATTGGAGCGTTTCAACTTCTATCATTACCTTCAAAAGTTGAAGAGATAACACTAGTTCATGGGT
Organism: Esperia sulphurella; assembly: GCA_947086405.1. Taxonomy (NCBI): domain Eukaryota; kingdom Metazoa; phylum Arthropoda; class Insecta; order Lepidoptera; family Oecophoridae; genus Esperia; species Esperia sulphurella. The sequence continues at coordinate 16,764,142 of OX352258.1, forward strand.
TTTATTATACAATAACTTTCTGGGTTCGTATTCGGTAAGCTTTTTTGATAACATCCGTTAAACTACAACTCTATTTCTTACTCTCTAACGAGACGCCAAACGATTTATCAGAATCACATGACACGCCCCCCTGTTCCTAGCACAGATTCGTATTGGTAAAAAAATTATATATATATATTCTTTTTCATCATCATTTCGGGGTTACGGTAATGCCAGCGGTTAAAACGACTTCGATTTACCTTTATATTATTTCCCAATAGTTCAATTAATCCCGTCAGTTCAATTAATTCAACTATTAATTGAACCACTGGGAATATACAATTAGATAAACCAGACTAAATATGTATTTATAGGCTGGAACCTATAAAGAATAGTAACTACATGCAACTCGATAGAAACTGAGGAATAACTCAGCATATTAATATGCATACCGGCGTGCCGTGGCCGGTGCTGCTTGCGGATGCATTTGTCACTGCACGCATTCTCTGATGCTACTTGTGTGCGTCGTATGCATCAAGGTGGAATGAGGTGGCAAATGGTTTTTGACGTGAATTCATAAACGTCTTATGTTAAGAATCATCCAAGTAAAATTCATCATCATATTATCCCTTAGACGTCCACTGCTAGACATAGGCCTTCCCCAAGACTTTCTCGACTGATGATGTATTTAACGATATGAAATAAAAAAGAAATTGGTTACATAATTATTATTTTTTAATAAATATAAGTAAATAAATATTACATATATACTTGTTTAATCCCAAACTAGGATTTTCTCCTGTGCTATGGAAATTAAACAAGAATAGGACAATTCACAAATAGAATCGAGACCGGAACTTGTCTGTCCCCGGTGGGAATCGAACCCACGATCTCTGGCGCTCGAGTCCAATGACCAAGGCACTAGGCCAACGAGGCGGTCATAATGGACCCTATGGTCCTAGAAAGAGAGCTGATGAGGTACCTAAGCTTCAATGAAACTCTGGTTCTATATGAGCAGACTACTTATCATCATCAGGTTATATAGTCTCCACTGCAGGAGCATAACCCTCTGTCATCTGCCGGAGACAGACGGAGGATTTGGCCTACACTCCCCGCGCTGGCCAGACGGGTTGGGGAGGCCTGACTGATGTTTTATAATGTATTCCATCGGATCCACGGGAAGAGTTGGAGTGGTCCTATTCTACTCTACTGGAAACCACACGGCAACCAGACTACTTATACCGGGGTTCAAATATTTGTAGTTGAACATAGACTAAATTGAAAATGAAGACGTGTAGCGACACCTTAAGATTAGTTGCAAAACTAACAGAGGCGCCCTCTATCATAGGACGTTGTATGATGTACTTTTGATACCAACGCCATCTATTGAAAACTATGAAGAGTTCTATGTAACTTCTAAGTGACGTTGATTTTCTGTTAGTATACAATATGTGGGTGTAATTAGACAGATGGCGTGACCTTTCTTAACTGCAACGATTTGCACGCTACGTTTTTTTTTAGTTCAAACGGAAACGTGAAATGTATGAACAGGAAGGTATTATGGCTAGTTCACTATATTGGGATTGTATGACTGATTATGTAGGGATTCTAAGTTATTGTCTCGTCTGGTCAGTAAAATTAAAATGGCCAGAAGGACTTACTCCGGCTGAGGAGTTCAAGCGGTTGGAGGACAGGGCGACAGCCGGCGGATCATCTGGGCAGCGTCCAGCAGCACCGCTTACTGCTTCACCGCCGGAAGTGAGCCTGCACGGAGTTCCAACAGCGTCAGGTGGCCATGAATATTTATTTAGGCATTTATTTATTTAAAATATTGCAACATTACAGATTATTATTCGATTGCGTTGCAATAACTTTTATGTTATAGACGAAACAGGCATTCCTCTCTCTAGCGTTCCCTTACATTCCGTCATCAGCCGTCCTGTGCCGTCCATGAACACGTCACATTGCTGTGTATAATATTATTTATTTTCATAATGATGTAATTAATTATTGAACAACACAAGTAGACATAGACATAGACATACTTTATTGATAACTTCCGTTACAGGTCAAATAAAAATTATACACAAGTTAAATAAAATCAAATTATAAAGGCAAATTAAACACAATTAAATATAAAAACATCAATAACTAATATAAATAAAAAAATGTCAAATAAAATTCTTTAAACTAAATAAATTAAATTAATGCGTTCTGAAAGAACTCTTCATAGCAATAAAATGCCTGCTTGACAAGCCAGGCGCACAGTCTCAGTGAAAAAGAAAGTAACACTTGTCTAATCCCAACATCTAGACCGGGAATCAAACCTACGACCTCTGGCCCTCGAGTCCAATGACCTAAGCCAACTATATATAAAAAATGTTAAAATTGAATAAGTACAAAATTCACAGTGGTCACACTGGGGCGTTGTGCTCTGAAGTCTGGCAAAGTCTCCTCGTTCTATGGCTAAGCTAATGAGCTGGCTAAGGTACTGGCCAGCCATCTGGGGGCCTGCTCCGCAAAACATTTCGGGAAATATCTGTCGAACAAAAAAACCTTTTGTACATTTTATTGCATTTTAGTTTATTGGAGAAACAGCAGATATAGACAACAATTATATTAAACATTTAACATAGACAATAAGGTATACTCTACACCCTTAACATTCTTACTATGATATAAATTTATAAATATAATGGGCTCGATTCTGAAGGCACAACGTTGAAATTTGACAACACTAAAATTATTGCTATCCTTGTCACACAGTATTATGAACATAAAGACGAAACCAATTTTAGCGCTTTCAAATTTTAAATGTGTGCCTTTAGAATCAGGCCCATTTTGAGCTTAAACTACACTAAACATACTATAGTAATAAAAGTATACAAATATAAAGTTGATTTAAAAATAGATATTACAAACTATTTAGTATAAGAACAGGTATGTAAGTGATTCTAGCTATACATTTAAATTATTTCTATGTCCTAACAAGAATATTAAACTACAGTGTCTTCATTTTAATCGTCATCGGTCAAACATTTGAATATATTGCGTCTAAACAAAGCACGAGATGAACTGAAGAGTCTCTTATTATTTGGCTGCAAATTCTATCGAGCGGGGCACTTTCGCCAGCATTAGTAGAGGACACAGAACTCGTATCAAATAGAACGGCTATAGCCGTTTGTTTACTTCAGTTCCGTGCGTGCCGATTTTTGGACACAGCGGGTCCCCACCGCGCACCCTTTTTCAAGCGCATCGTTTCTAGTGAGTAAATACAGTTATAAAACATCAATCAGGCCTCCCCAACCCGTCTGGCCAGCGCGGGGAGAGTAGGCCAAATCCTCCGTCTGTCTCCGGTAGATGAGAGAGGGTTGTGCTCCTGCAGTGGAGACAAAAATAACCTGATGATGATGATGATGAAATACAGTTATGCCGCGCAATATGGCATTTTTGCAGATTTTTTGTCGAAGTTACTCGACCGTGACTCGGTGCGAAACGAGTAAGCGTTTGATAGTTTGTGCAACATGGTTGGCACGCGTGTCGCGCCCACTTCACAATTCTATCTTGACAGGATTTCTGTGGTAGATGTTGTCAACGTGAATAGGTCGATTGATCGCGTTCGACGACTTGGTGCTCGCAAGTTGATCTGAGAGAGAAGCTCTGGGCAGTTGTAATTATCCCTACAGAAATCAAAGTCAAAGTCAAAATCATTTATTGCATATGAGTACACTTGGTACATTTATACTCGTCATTTTTTTTTTATCGACTACCGCTTCCTAGGTGTTAGCGTTGTAAAGAAGAAACGGCGCAATAAACTTCATGCAACACATCTTTTAAAAATCAATTTTGCATACAATTAATAAAGATTTTGCGAAGCTGAGTTAACATTAGTACCAGGCATCTTTGTCATTCAAATAATCGTTTATTTTATAATAGGCTTTCTTACAAAGTTGTTTTTTAATGTGAATCTTAAACTTTCTGTCCGTCATATTTAAGATTTCCTCTGGTAGTTTGTTGTAGAAGCGTATACATTGCCCCGTGAACGATTTACTGACCTTGCTTAGTCTTTACCCTGGTAAAACAAGTTGTAGAGTACCATGGGACCTGCCAACTCTCTAACATGTGATATATTCGGATAAGCGTTTGGCGTTTAACTAAAAAGATGTAAGACACATAGACCATTCCACCTAGATTTCATATCTGCTTCCTAATTCGCAAAAATAAAAACTTTACATATGCAATATAAAAATTTAAAAGTCAATTTTTTTTTACGAATTTCCAGTAGTGACTATAACTATGCAAATAGTTGATCAGTATCTGATATGAGTACCTCTTTACCTAGCAGGTAACAGACAGGTGTATCACTATGATTTTTAACACGAGGTTAGATTTTTTTGTCAGAGAATTCTCATAAGTGAATGACGTTATATAACATTATAAAACATCAATCAGGCCTCCCCAATCCGTTTGCCCAGCGTGGGGTTTGTAGGCCAAATCCTCCATCTGTCTCCGGCAGATGAGAGAGGGTTGTGCTCCTGCAGTGGAGACAAAAATAACCTGATGATGATGAATGACGTCAGTATTTACAAAAACATAGCCTACACTTGTATTTATAACTTTTTGCTAACTAAGGACATATGTACGTCTACTTAGGATAGAACATACAGTTGGGTAGGAACAATTTCGATAGGGAAGCTGAAAGAGGAATCCAGTTGGGCTGGATAGTATTCGGAATACTGTGTCAAGTTTCCAAATCGCCTATTCCACAATGTTTTAAGACAAGTCTGTTCGTCTTGCCTGTCATGACCTTATGACGTGGAAACGTGGACACTGCGACGGTGGGCCTGATCCACAAGTTTGAAGAAGAGGACTATGCTCGGGGTTTCTTTGAAGAATATGACTCGTAGTGAGGAGATCCGATGATAAACGAAGGTCACCGACATAGCTAAAAGGATTAGCAAACTGTAGTGGCAGTGGGCGAGCCATACCTGTCGCAGAACTACTGCCGTTGGGGCAGAAGAGTTCTGGAGTGGAGACCGCGGATCATGGACCGACGACCTGAAGTAGGTCTGGATGCGGAGGGCGGAAGTTCAGGTGTGCGTTTATTGGGGAAGGCCGATGTCCAGCAGTGGCTGAAATGACGATGGTAATGATAAACTAAAGACAGTTAAATAAAAACGGATAAAAAATGTTGTTTTTAATGTGATTCTAAAACTTTATGTTTGTGGTAGAATACATTGTTCTGTGCACGATTTACTGACCGGTAACTTTGTTCACAGAGTTTTCTCAAAAATATGTCTTTGTATAAATCAAAGTACTTGAAATGGCTAATCCATTGATATATATCTCTCTTATAGGGTAGGATATATTTTTGATAGACTAATTTGCCTGTAGTCACTTCCTAGACAGATTTTGATGTAGTCGATGCTCTGGTAACTACCAAGTTACAGACCCTCAAACATAGTCGAAGTGTGGTGTTTCGGTATTCTACAGGCTACATTTTGGGGAGTGTCTGTGTATTGAGGAATTACACGATTTAATTCCGCCAACACCCCATTCCATCACTGGACTACCAGGCGTGGTGATGGACTTCAACCTTATGTAGTAGACATACCACGCTCTCGCACGAAGCCCTTTGCTTCCTCTTTCATAATACGAACTGCTTGGGAATGGAACTCCCTGTTAGCGTGGGTATTTCCGGTCAAGTATAATTTGGATCTTTTTAAAGGAAGAGTGAACAGGAATTTTCTGGGTAGGCGCGCTCCACCTTATGCTTATCATCACTTACCGTCAGATGAGATTGAGGAGAAGCGCTAACCTATCAAAAAAAATACATATATATTAGGTCCCTGTAAGAGACTAAATACTACAAAAAAGAAGTTGTCTGGACTCTTCTACATTATTCCTGTATTTTTGACAGTAATAAAGTCGCTTGACACATGTTCCTAGTCTGAACATCACCGTTACTGCCTCCGTCACTAGCCAGTAAATCAATACAGCCAGTCAAACAGTTAAGAAGATAAAATTCTATAAAAGTATTTTAAAAAATGGCCTAAAAAACAAAATACAGTAAAAGTGAGCAGAGTAGTAAAATTTTAGTTGCAATTCCGACTCCGCTATAGTAAACTTGATTTTGCAGTATGAAATATGAAGAGTATGAAGGCAGTAGTTATATAAGTAGATAATGACTTGTAGTGAATTTAAACTATACTCAAATTTTTCTTCTTCTTCCTAAAATTCAAATATTTATTTCAAACTAGATGTTGCCCGCAACTTCGTCCGCGTGGACCACTTAACATCACAAATTATTATAGGAATGAGTTGTTTTTTCTGGACAAAACTATCCTATGTCCTATTCCACGACCTAACCTATATGTGTGCCAAGTTTCATTCTGATCCGTCCAGTGGTTGAAGCGTGATTGAGTAAGAAACATCCAAGCATCCAAATAAGCAAACATCTAAATTTTGCATTTATAATATTAATTAGTGGGATTAAAATATTTATATTTCCTTCACAATTCTTCCTTACGCTATGATACAGTGGTTGGAGGCCACCTATTGAGTATTTTGCAAAATACTTGTGCCAGATGGCCCCGCTCTTCCATTGCAGTAACATGTGCATATTTTTAAAATGATCTTCTTTATTGCTAATGTTAAGTGTACAGGACGTATATGACGTACATGGAGACCACGCTTTTGTACGGTTTCACCTTACATACTTTTAGCAGACGCAGCAACATAATTTAGGCACGCGTCTAATTTACTTTTATACATATTATTAAGTGCAATTTACACAGTCCCCTAAAACTGGTATTTGTTAAGAAAAGAAACACCAGTTTTATTGGTGCACTGCAGCGCATCAGGCAAGTTCGCAGAAGATGGCTTTCATGCCATCTTGAGAAAAGGAGCCGCCTCGATTCTAAGCCGTGCTTTTTTGTGTAAAATAATGTTACGGCGTACGGACACGTAGAAACGCCGGTTAAATTAGAGATTGATTTATTTAAAACAGTAACAGTCTATAGCGCTCAAGCTGTTGTTGGGGCTGCCGAGGCATTGCAGCGCATCAGGCATGTTTGCAGAAGCTCGCGTCGATGGCTTTCATGCCATTTTGAGAAAGAGAGCTGCCTCGACGCTAAGTCATGGCCGCGGCGGCACCAACAGCATCCTACGCGTCATAGCGAGCCGAGTTGACTGCCCCATATTGTGGCACAGAATCCGATTCTATATTCATATAAATAAATAAATATAGATATATATTTTATTAGCAATAGCTAACATTTCGAAATAACGACGTCCGTAGACGTACTGTCGAGTTAGAAGCCACGGGTATAAGGTCTATTGATGTAGGTACTGACCACGAAAGTGTTAATATAGGTACTGCTTGCTACTTATTGGCCTTAATAAGATACCCCCAAGTATACAGTAACAAGCACCCGTTGATGTCTTATATTCACCGCGATTTTACAGCAGCGACTTCATACAAAAGAATTCAACGCACTGCGCGCACACATAATTTTCGGTTAGCGTATAGTCTCGGCCTATTCTAAACATTGATGCGATTTTGATATCGAAGGAAGGCTTGTAAGGAAAGCAGTTAACAATAAATATATTAGACATTTTATATATAAAGTTCTCTAACAGTACTTACTTCTTAGTGTATTTTAGTAGAAAAGAATAAATCGAACGGAACGCTGAGGGAAAACAAATATTTGTTTGACGTTAATATTTTTCAGCAAATAGGAATTTGAAAACTTTCAAGCGATGTCATATGTATAACACAACACCTTTTTGATGACATTCGATAGAAAGCGTCATAGGTAACAATTTTTATAGAAAAAAGGGGGTTTTATGCCCTCTTTTCTAAATCCTATAATTCCCCACTTTCCTATAAACCCTCTCTTCTCTGTCGTTCCCTCACTGCTGAGGATCGCGACCGTATAAAACGCGCCTCCACGCATAGCGGTCATTGGCCAGCCGCACTGCTTCATATACCTAAGGATCCGCCAGCCACCCTCCTCACCGGGTCTGACCACCTCGTCGGAGCTCGTTACCCAGAACCCAAAAAGTCTTTAAAATTACTAAGTTCCACAACTGAATTTTACCTTTTAACGGGCAGGATAGAGGACAAAGAAACAAACAAAATACGATAAAAATAGTAGTTAGCCATGACACTCCTTATCTCATCATCAGGTTATTGTTGTCTCCACTGCAGGAGCACAACCCTCTCTCATCTGCCGGAGACAGACGGAGGATTTGGCCTACACTCCCCGCGATGGCCAGACGGGTTGATGTTTTATAATGTATTCCCTTAGTCGCCTTGTACGACATCCACGGGAAGAGTTGGAGTGGTCCTATTCATCTCTACCGGAAACCACACGTTAATATGACTCTTTAACTGACGAGACCAAAAAAGTTAAATGTTGTCAAAATAAATAAAAACGTCGAACTTTTCCTAACCTTACCCAATAATGTGAAAATTGCATGCAAGTCCGATGTTTGTATATATATAACTAGAGACCGGAATTAGTGACACAGTTAATATAGATATCCTGTTTACGGGTTTGTTTTAAAAAAATTGGTTCAACATTTGTTGGTCATTCTTGTATAAACTTATTTGCTCATTTATTTATCTATATATCTTCTTCCGACTTACTTTTCCTTACCAGTAAAATAAAATGCAAATTATAAAATAATTTTTTAAACAGTTAATAAAATCTCGTGAAAAAAATATCCATATTCATATTCCTTGCCAGATATTCATCGCATTTGAGACTACCTTGGTTCGATCCCTGCCTGCAACATACAACAGTGGACTTTGACAGACTAATGACGAATTGAAGTGAAAAGTTCTAAATAAAATAAAACAGCTGCGTAATGGTGTATTTATTTTATTCTATTAACACTAAAGTAAACGGTTAACAATAATTGTTAACTAATTAATTCCAGGACCATTATTACTCCTAGAGAAGTGTGATGAAGATGACCGGACAAGATGAAGAAGTGTAAGTTCAACAGTGGATAAATAAATTCTAAAATGAGGAAGCAAGTCACTTATAAATATTAGATAGATTATTATTTTGGACGAACAAACGTGTATTATTAAATAGCAGTATAATTATAATTGAAAACTGTCCAGGATGGCAATACTGGGCCCGATTCTGAAGACACATTTAAAATTTGACAGCGCTAAAATTGGTTTCGTCTTTATCTTCATAATACTGTGTGACAAGGATAGCAACAGTTAAGAGCAAATAAATGATTTCTTTCTTTCTTTCTTTCTTTCTTTCTTGATTTTAACGTTATGCCTTCAGAATCGAGCCCACTGATTTAGTAAATTGTTTAAGAAAATGAAGGAATGAAAATAATTCCTTCCATCCATAGTCTAACTACTAAGGTAACTAAATAAATATAGACTAACAATTTTTTTTATTCTTTATGTTCTTTATATATGTAAACGCTATATTTAACATTTAGATATTTATTTAAAATATTAAATCAAAAGGTTTATTACTATAATTTTATCTGCATGATGTATTTAAATTTGTGTTAATTAATAATTCAATCAATCAGTCAATAATGTAATGTAATTCAATAACATGAATAAATTACTAATATTAAAAGTAAGCTATAAAAGGGGGGTAACAATAGGTATATGTATATGTTAAGATATGATATTATATATATTCTTACAATAAGAATATCTAATATTCATATATATTTGTTTAAGTAATTGTTTAGAGATAAACTAAAGAAAGGGATAGATGTCATAATAATAATATATGTATGTGGGTAGTTTGGTAAATTGAGGTAACAATACACTGTGCATGAAATAAATAATCAGCCTTGTCGTTTTATTATAACCTCAACAATAGCAAATAGGAATAAAATGGTAAACAAAGGCAGTCTTATCCCACTTAAGGATCTCTTTCAGTAAACCTTAGAGTAACTGAGAGGTCTAGTATAATGCGTGTAGTACCAAAGTTAATTAATGGAAACGTACTACATTATAGTATGCAAAATATATAATATCTTACATCATAATTTTTTTTCGAACTTTTCGATTTAACTTAACTCTGGACTCTAGGTACGGTTATTTGACTTTTAAAGGTAAGTAATAGATTTTAACTACTTAATTTTACTTAGGCTTCAGTGTATCACAAAGTTAAAATAATATAAACTACAAAACAGAAAACTTTTCTTGAAAATATCTTCAACTGAAGACATTTTCCTTCTACGACGCCGTCTACAGCGCTACGCCTCCGGCTACGAGCGGGAGGGGGGTAACAAGGGGGCGGTGCCAGGCCTGCCCTCGACTCTGTGCTCGATTGGCACCGAGGCACATACTCCCGCCTCCAGTCTCGCTCCGACCGCCGGCCGAGCCGCACGCGCTGCGCCGCGAAGTTGCTCGACGCGACGTGACAGTGTTGTGTGTGACATGTTGGGAGCCCCGGGAGAGCCTCGCTAGGACATGTCGCGAAGGAAGCAGAGCAACCCGAAGCCCTTGAAACGTGAGTAACCTACACTTAGAAAATCATACTTGAAATGTACTAAGTTATGTGAAAAAAACAAAGTTGAGAATCTTACTAAGTAGGAAAAGTTTCCAAAGTTAAGTTTTAACACCTTGGAGGTGGTTTTGATGTGTGTTCAGGTAGTTAAGTAAGTTTGGTTTAAGTATTTTTAAGTTGGAAGGCCTAGTTAAAAGTTTGTTTATAAAAAACAGTTACCTATATGCATGCTGGTGATCTAGTTAGTTTTGCTTACAGATGGAAACATTACCAAAAAGTTTGGTGGACGACATGTTAGGGACATATGCGCGAAAAGTAAAAGTTGCTATGAAGGGGTACTATCGAACGAGCAGCAATGCGACCTAGATAGTCTCCATTCAAGTACCTATTTCAGCAACAGAATAAGTTTTGTACAAGAAGCGACCAAACATCCTACAAATAAGTGGTTCCAGCAGGATGGCTTAGGAAAAAAATACATATTTAATACAATATAAATAAAAAATTAATACAATATTTTGTCGTAGAGTTAAAGAGACTTAAAAGTGTTTAACAACTTTTCAATGGTTAATAACTGATAATCATATCCTACTAATATTATAAATGCGAAAGGATATTTGGATGTTTGGATAAATTGATGTTTGTTACTCAATCACGCTTCAACCACTGGACGGATCGAGATGAAACTTGGCACACATATAGGTTAGGTTCTGGAATAGGATATAGGATAACTTTTGTCCCGAAAAAAATCTTATTCCTATGGGAAATATTTAATAATTTGTAATGTTAAGTTGTCCACGCGGACGAGGTCGCGGGGACGAAGTAGCTAGTGAATAAATAATACGTGGGTAAATATATATTAGACATATATCCACACTGACTAGCAATCGGATAATTACCTTGCTTATTATTAAAAACACTGTGAAACTATTTAAACAATATAAATTTTATGAGTTAGTGATAAGCCGGTCGAGCTCCGTTGTTTCAGGTATATCAAACAACGGTGACCACTTTAGACAGACGTCCCAAATTATGAGTTTAAATAAAAAATATATATAAAGTTTTCCGGAAGGCTGAAGGCTTAAAGCGATAAGACCGCCTAAATATGTACTATTTTAAACTTTTAAAACTTGTAACTGTATTTGTTTGTGCAATAAAGTGTATTGTATTGTAAAGTTCTGGGGTGAAGAGAAGAAGGGGTTGTTGATCATAGAGTCATTGTCACCAACGATGGAAGACAAAGTCATCACTCTCCTTTCAAGTTTAAGATTAGAGATTTCCTGGGCCCGATTCTGAAGACACATATTTTAAAATTTGACAGCGCTAAAATTGGTTTCGTCATTATCTTCATAATACTGTGTGACAAGGATAGCAACAGTTTTAGTGCTGTCAAATTTTAACATTGTGCCTTCAGAATCGAGCGCATTACCTACCTATTGTATTTAGTACCTACGATACTTTAATGTGTACTAATTTTTAACATATTATATTTCGTTTTGTATTTACATTTGACATTGTAATCCTATTTAAAATTCTATTTGCATTGATATTTAGTTTAAAGTAACATTGATTTTACGCTGAATAATTAATACGAATAAATTAATATGAATATTGCACACTATTCTTACTACATACTATAGATTTTAACAATTAGCACAAACGAAAAAAGTGTACAAATGTGGACTTGCCTCTATAAGAGATCTCTTTTAGCCAAACTTTGCTGCGGGGTACTAAAACGAAAACAGGATATCTACGGCAAATTTAAACATAAACATAAATAAAGGGTGGGACGCCCCGCCGCCAGATGGACCGACGACCTAAAGAAGGTGGCCGGAAGTGGCTGGATGCGGAGGGCGGACGTCTAAAGGCTGACATGATGATGATGACATTTGATTGTTAAGTACATCAATTTGATGTTATATAAATATGTATTTTAATATCTCTCATTAGAGTCATCCATCACTGATGTGATATTTAAGAATATTTTATACAAGGAGAATATTACAGATATATTTATTCGTATAAAACAGATAATATATATATCAGGTAAAAAAAGCCTCATCGAAGGCCATAGCAGAATAAGGGTAATTTTTCCTTGTTTTACAAGTATTATTAAGATTTAAATGCCAAGCTTCTACACTATTATGTTTACCAAACAGTTCTATCCATAGGAGTAGTCGAACAGTTTGGATCATATTTTCCAAATAGTTCTATTGGTAGAACAATCAGTAGAACTGCTTGGAACAGACGAGCCAATGTAAATAATAAATAAATAAAATAAATATGTCAGACATTCACACCAATTACCCAGTCCCAAACTAGGCAGAGCCTGTGGTTTGGTTACTAGATAACGGATAGATATACTTATATAAATATATAAACATCCAAGACTTGGGTGCAAACATTCATATTCATCATACGAATATTTACCCCTAGCGGGATTCGAACCCGCAACCTCCGGCGTGGTAGTCCGAGAGCTACCCGTTCCGCCACGGAGGTTGTGAAAAAATGTGCTCTTGAAGATTTTGGGTAGACATTTTTCTGTAGTTACAGTTGGCAGTGTACTGTACCAAATTTGTTTGAAAATTATCACTGATTCCGTGGAAAAATAAAACCTCAAATATATTTTTTCTCCTAAACTATTAAAATCCAAAATCTTCAAGGGCTGGCTTCCCTTATCCTATAGCTTCTCGATATAAAACTGACGGCCGGAAGCTCATTGGGGAAGGCCTATGTCCAGCAGAGGGCGTTCAAGAGCTGACATTATGATAAAATTAATGTAACAATATCACATAATCTAATGTCTTCATTTTAAATTGTGTCAACATAATGTACCAATGTTCGGGTGTAATTAAATAGTTCTTATCACTATATTTATGAAATCGTTCTTGTGAAAGTTTTTAAAGAAAGTATCTAGAAATCAACTTATATTGAAATTATCACAAGCAATAATAGCTGATAAATCATACGAAATTAGTGTATTATCACAAAGTTTAATGAAATATAACTTGATTGTTATATTTGTTTATAACAGTCGAAAAATGAAAAGAGAGAGAGAGAGAGAGACAACGAAAAAGATTATAATACACTAGCTATTGCCCGCGACTTCGTCGGCGTGGACAACTTAACATCACAAATTATTATGTATTACCCGTAGGGATGAGATGTTTTTCCGGAATAAAAACTATCCTATGTCCAATTCCACGTGTGCCAAGTTTCCTCCCGATCCGTCCAGTTGTTGAAGCGTGATTGAGTAACAAATATCCAAATATCCAAACATCCAAATATCCAAACTTTCACATTTATAATATTAGTAGGATAGTAGGATTTATACTTATCACTTTTAGTTTCAAAAACCTTTAATTTACAATCAAGCTACATTCTATGTAAGATACTTAGTTCATGTGGAAAAACTGAGGTCTGCATGTTTTTATATCTTGCACATGCATATCCGCATGATAAAGCAAGTTAAATAATAAGAAATTAAATTTAAGTGACTATATCGACAGTGAGATAGTTGAATTAGAGTTTTTTTTTACAAAATCCACAGCACTTAAAAAAAACAATATATTAAGAGTAGTTTTAAATCTGTAGTTGAACTTTGGATTGTTCGCAATGACGCTGTCGAAACTGCGGACCTGTAAAGGTTAGTCGGAACGCCTATGTCGAATAGTGGACGTCGATAGTGGAGATCAATCTTGATGGCAAGATAAGTAATTGATTTTTTATGCGACATTTTGGTTTATGTAATGTAGCATGATAGATCATCCCCCCTACCTAATAATTACTTGTACCGTAGGTTCTTGTAAAATTTTTGAAGAAAAGTTTCTCTCATTTAGGAATAAGTATATATTTCTGAGATATGTAACAAATGTTTTCAACATTGAATGAAATGTTCATAGACAGGGTGGTATGTTTAATTAATTTACTTTTAATACATACATACATAATGCTCACGCCTTGATCCCAGGGGGGTAGCAGAGACGTTGTATCGCCACTTTGCGACTAATGTGAGGATGAGAGCGGGCGACTTTTCTTCGCCCGCTTTTCGCCCCGTGATACCACTTGGCGTGATATGTGGCGAACAACATCTAATTAAAATATTTTTTTTAAATAGATTTTTTTGCTATTTAATTTTTAAATGTATTTTATTATTTTTTATGTCGTTTGTTTCCTGAAATAAATACATTTATTATTATTCATTAGACAAAAAGTACTTCAGGTGTCACTTTAAAATGAACAAAGTATAGTTAATAAATAATTAGATAAGTATATATGTGTGTTTAAGTGTATATCGATAAATCAGTATCAATATTCATGTCGTACGAACTTGATCTATAAATAGTTATGAGATCAATTATTTGCTAAGTGCTCGCAAACATTATCTTGACTCGTGATAAAAAGTGAAAGTAGTTATATTTTTGTCATCATTTTAACCCTAAGGTTTAGCAGATAATGTTTGTACAAGTACTTTTTTGTTTGTACGAACGAATCAAAGTGCGCGCGAGTTCGTTAAACCGTTATCGCTGTATTAATGTATTCTTTGATTGTTTATTTATCAATGTCGAAGTGATAACTAAACGTTATAATATTAATTATATTATTGTGGAAATGTCCAGGGTACCGAAGTGGACGCAGAGGAAAGATAACAAACGATTCTACCTTATAAGACATAGTTTAGATGATGCTAGGCTGTTAGGCACCTAGGACGTGCGATCTCTATATGGTAATGAGAAGGATACAAGATGTCAATTAGATAAAATATCTCTGTTAATGAAAAAAAATTAATTACCCTATTTTGTTCTGTATTTGTGTTGAATCATCTGCATATAGATTCATAATTAATCGAATAATTAATTATCGAGTTACACGTGTAATGAATGTAGTGGATTGTACCGGGAAAGTTTTCAGCTTTCGGTTTTCTACTGGTTATATTTTGGGAAGTTTGCCCAGGAATTGCATGATTGATTCCCCCATTCACGGACTACCAGGCGTGGTGAGGGAATTCATCCTTATGTAGTAGACATACCACGCTCTCGCACGAAGTGTCTTGCTTCCTCTTTTATAATGCGAACTGCTAAGGACCGGAACTCCCTGCCAGCTTCGATATTTCCGGACAAGTACAACATAGATCAATTTAAAGTAGTGAATAGGTGTCTTCCGGGTTAGCGCGCTCCACCTTATTTACCATCAGGTGAGATTGAGGTTGATGGTAAATGATGTTTGAGCGTAAACCCATTAGATATAAAAAATGCCTACGTCCAGTCTGGACGGCAATAGGTGATGATGACCAGACATAGATGTTTTATCTAACACAAATACAATTTTCATACTTAGTTATCATAGGTAAGTGAAGTATAAAATAATGAATACCGAGTTTAACACTCTCCTTTTAATTTAACCTGCAAGGTATGTAATGAGAGATTTATTCAAATTACCTATGTATTTTTATCAAAATTACTTTTTGGCCTTATTTTTTTGCCTTGGACAGGTTTTAGTATATATTTTGTAACGTTAGGTAACATAATAAAGAATGAGGAGTAACAAAAAGGAATAAGAAGTAACATACATCTGTAGTCCACTCACAGTCTAAAAATGAAGAGATTGCAGATGATATACTCCTATGGATAGCAAAAGAAGGTTAGTCAAGGTCTGTGGTACTGTTTCTTCTTTGCAACGCTATTCCATACCTAGAATAAAAAAAAAACGATCTTGATTTGAAGATGACGCTCATCAAACATCGAAGCAACCTGGTTTAAATTTTTGCAACTTTTATTGAGAATTGTTTTTAAAGCAATTGTCCTAGCTCAATGTATACTTAATTAGCTAAAGATAAAATGTTTGATGATCTTTGATCTAGACATTGTTTGCATTCTTTTCTCATATGATAGTGACACGCGGTGCGAAGGAGATAGTAATATCAAGTTAGTGATTTACGTGTAAATAAAATTAAACGCACAAATATCACGGATTGGATAAATAACCACAGAAAAAAAATTTTTTGTTATTGGAACCTATTTAATGATATATTTAATTATCGACCTGTGTCCTTGTTTATAATAAAATTTACTGGGTCAACGTCGATACCTTCGTAAGTCGTTGATAGACTACAACGTTCAATCTCTAGTCGTTTTACTTTTCGCTACGAAAATTATTATTATATTCTTTATTACACATACATTTTACAACAAAAAAAGGGCATAACATAAAAGTGTACAAAGGTGGACTCTCCAGCCAACCTTCACTGAAAAAAATTCTGACCTTAATTAATAAAAAAAATATATAACATTTATATATGTATATACATTTGTCTAATCCCAAACTAGGACTGCTGTGCTATGGGAATTAAACAAGGATAGGACAATGTACAAATATAACATCCAAACCGGGACCAACTTGTACAAATTGTACAAAGGTTGTCTTTCCCCATTGGGAGTCGAACCTTCAGGCGCTCGAGTCCACTGACCAAACTACTAGACCAACGGGACCAATCATGGTCCAACAGTGGGAAATAGAAAAGTTCAAAACTGTTATAACAATCACGCTTACCGAGAATGGACCAATGGTGATATACCTATTTGCCCACGATGACACTACGATTGGTCCGTTCTGGATAAGCGTGGTTGTCTCATTTCTTCGCAATCACTTCACAAACACATGTCTTGTCAGATATTTTTTAAAGATACCAGTATCGCGATAGCCTGAGGGTCACATTGAGCAATTTGGGGTAAAAACCAGTATAATAAACAGTACAGATCACCACTGCCTTTCACTTCGGCTTTAGCGATGTTTGAACATGGTTGCCGTGTGGTTTCCGGTAGAGTAGAATAGGACCACTCCAACTCTTCCCGTGGATGTCGTACAAGGCGACTGAGGGAATACATTATAAAACGTCAATCAGGCCTCCCCAACCCGTCTGGCCAGCGCGGGGAGTGTAGGCCAAATCCTCCGTCTGTCTCCGGCAGATGAGAGAGGGTTGTGCTCCTGCAGTGGAGACAAAAATAACCTGATGATGATGATGATGATGAACATGGTGAATGGCGATGACTTCGCTGATGACCATTTCATCCTATCATGTAGTTTTCAAATCAAATCAAAATCAAAATATTTATTTTCAAAATTGGAACACATAATTCTCTTTTTGACGTCAAATTCTGCCTAAATCTACTCCACTTCCACCTGTATAACCGAGGGGAAGAAGTGGCAACAAACCCAACGGCACAGGGCCCTACCTTTGATTTATCTTATTCATTACAATCATTAAGTCTACCTATGCTATTTTTTTCAAGTACCCACTTTAAAATATTGAATTCTTACATTTTTCTTAAAACAGGGGTCTCATACAGTCACTTAAATATTTAGAAAAGGCGGTCGTCGATTGTGTCGTTTATCATCGAATGAATAGTTAGAAAAAAAGTTAAATATACCAAAATATATTTCATATCTTCAATATTTGTATTGAAGATATATTTGTATTATATATGAAAGTCCAAGAAGATTACAAAAATAAAACTTTTTCATAAAAATATTGTTCAGTGAACGGGTGCAATCTTTAAAAAAACCTCTAAAAGAAACTAAACTTTTAAAAGATTTTACTGGCTCCGTATTTTTTTTGAATTATTTTGAAAAATTGATCTTAGTTTACATATTTTGAGTATATGCGAAATGCTACCTAGTCATAATTTCAAGACTAAAGACAGATGCAAAAACCCGCAAGCAGGACTTGAAGTTTAAGGTTCTATCATAATCCTACTTCCTATTAATATTATAAATACGAAAGTATTGATATTTGGATGTTTGAATATTTGGATGTTTTGATGTTACTCAATCATGCTTCAACCACTGGAAGGATCGGGTTGAAACTTGGACATATGATGGTTTTAATCCCGAAAAACATCCCATTCCTACAGGAAATACATAATAATTTGTTATGTTAAGTTGTCCACGTGGACGAAGTCGCGGGCAACAGAGTAAAACAACGTAAGATACACATAATACATTTTTGGATCTTACAATTTCAGATATCCCACATCAGCTTTGCTTCTAATCTCTCAACCTTGACATCTACAACCACTTTCGCCTTCGTGGTAATGATAAGTCTCCATAAACAATAATGATAATGATTAAGAAAAATGATTGACGAAAGGTGAACGTAACTCCGCCTGGAGACGGCCATTGGTGGAGTAATTGTTACGTTCACACAGATAACACATATACGCAATACTCTGAAAAAAAGTATGGGTCATCTAAAGTAATAGAGGTAGGTAAGTAAATAGTTTAATTATAAACTGTGATGTAATTTACTGCTGTTATAATAAAAATAGCTGTTGCCCGCGACTTCGTTCGCGTGGATAAGTTACGTATGGTGCGAATTATAAGGACCCGCAGATAGCCGACATGACAATTTACAGCTTTCACAAATCGTTATCGCTATCGAATTGGACATAGGATAGTTTTTATCCCGAAAAACCATCTTATTCCTAAGGGAAATTTGTGATGTTAAGTTTTCCACGTGGAGGAAATCGCGGATAACAGCTAGTATCTAATAAATAAAATCGTAAACTTAGCGTGTCTGTTTTGAGATTGGGATTGGGAAATTGAGAGTCAGAGTGGGAGTGGAAGTGGGAAAGGGAACGGAAGCGGAAGTGGGAATGGGAGCGGATCCTGTAGTCCACGCAAGCGGAGCCTCGGACACAGCTATTATATAATAAACATATCGTCCAATTTACAAGTAAGCGGTATGTTAAACTAGGAACTAAAATCATAGTCGGATTCTTTCTTGGAAAAGGTCTCTGGAAGAGATGGAAAACGACGATAAACAGCAATTAATGTCAATAATTGGCTGTCAGTTATCTTTACAAAACTATATTAACTAATGTGTCATACTCTGATATACTTAGTAAAAGTTGGTTATCTGATAAATAAAAACGTAAACTTCGCGTGTCTGTACATTGAACATATTTGCAAAAAAAATTGGGGGATCTAAGGATAAGTAATAGAACACATTTCGAACACATTTCGATCATTTTTGGAATGTTTGTCTGTTAGTTTGTGCACACATCCACTACTGAACCGATTTTTATGAATTTTTCACAGAAACATAGGGCTTAACTCAGAGTAACATATAGGCTTTATTTTATCGCAATCGGTTTACTTAATCAAAAGTTATGGATATTTTTAATTTTCAAATACTAGGTAAGGTTAGTATGCAAAATAACACAAAAGTATAATTTTAGTGTTCGGTACTATTCAGATTGCGATGAGTTTGAACTACATTTGGAGCTGTAGTCGGTGTAGGCGTGGGAGCGGGAGCGGGAGTGGAAGCGGAAGCGGGAGCGGGAGTGGGAATGGGAGCGGATTTTGTAATCCACGCGAGAGGAGCCGCGTGCACAGCTGTAGGGTAGATAATGGACAAGCGGATGAAGCGTGTACATTCCTTTTTTTTTTATTGCGAAACGCATGTAACTATCATTAAATTACAAAATATCACCAATTAGGCAAAGTTTACCCTATTAAAAATTGTATTAATATTAAGTGTTGCTGAAAGGGAGCCCTACATGAGCTTATCAGCACGTCCATTAGAGTCAAGTGGCTTGCGGTATGCCAGCCACTCGCCACTATCTCGCATTCATTGAAATCTGTAGAACACCGACCAATTACATCTTGTTATCTGTCTTGCTTTCTCGTGTAGAGAGAGATAAAACATCGAAAGCAACGGTTTGAT
Source organism: Esperia sulphurella (assembly GCA_947086405.1). Lineage (NCBI taxonomy): Eukaryota > Metazoa > Arthropoda > Insecta > Lepidoptera > Oecophoridae > Esperia > Esperia sulphurella. The sequence continues at coordinate 16,784,347 of OX352258.1, forward strand.
ACTTATTGGTTTTTTTGTATCGCTCTTGTACGTTTTGGTTTTTATTTATGTTATTTATTCATTCTGAAACCTACAGCTAGTTTCATCATCAGGTTATTTTTGTCTCCACTGCAGGAGCACAACCCTCTCTCATCTGCCGGAGACAGACGGAGGATTTGGCCCACACTCCCCGCGCTGGCCAGACGGGTTGGGGAGGCCTGATTGATGTTTTATAATGTATTCCCTTAGTCGCCTTGTACGACATCCACGGGAAGAGTTGGAGTGGTCCTATTCTACTCTACCGGAAACCACACAGCTAGTTTACGATGATTTATTCATAATACAATCCTCCTAATATTCCTACTAATATTATAAATGTGAAAGTTTGGATATTTGGATGTTTGTTATTCGATCACGCTTCAACAACTGAACGGATCGTGATGAAACTTGGTATACATATAGGTTAGGACCTGCAATAGGACGTATGATAGTTTTCATCCCGAAAAAACATCCCATTCCTATGGGAAATACATAATAATTTGTGATGATAAGTTGTCCATGCGGACGAAGTCGCAGGCAACAGCTAGTATAATATAAATTTAACATTAGCTAATTTAATTATAGATTTTTACTCCATAAATAACACAAGACAACACTACATCATGCTGCATCTTTCTAATACTCCTAAATACAAAAATAATGTACAGGACGTCCCAAGGCTATGAGACATGGAGGGAAAGTACCTACCTACTTGAAATACTGAAGATAGAACATTTTACTTTAAGAAGACTTAATTTGATCGCCTCGTTGGCCTAATGGCTTGGTCAATGGTCTCGAGCGCGAGAGGTCGTGGGTTCGATTCCCACAAGTGGGGATAGACAACTTTGTACAACTTGTACGATTTATACTCAAACTGGATGTTATAATTGTAAATTGTCCAACCCTTGTTTAATTCCTACAGGAGAAAATCCTAGTTTGGGATTAGACAAGTGTATTTATGTATATACGTAATATTGATTTATATATTTATTTATTTTATCACTCAGGAATCAGGAATCGAACATGATAAATATGAAAAAAAATCATGTATTTTCATGACTTCGATCGAATGGATCAATTATTACAATCAATTCTTTTTAAGTAACATTGTATCTTAAATTAAAGGAAGACCATGAAATGTAATTTTTTTTTATTCAGGATGTATTAGTAAGTATTCTATGGTATTAGTAAGGCAAAGCATTAGGGATACTTTTAATTGTTTTGTTATTTAAATGTTAAAATTCATGGTCTTACTATACTTTAAGATACTATTTATGTTACTTAGAAGAATTTGACTCTTACGATTGACCCTTCCGATTGGTATCATAAAAATACAGGATGTTATTTACAATTTTTTTAGTTCAAGTAAAATTCCTCCCTACAATATTTCAAGTACTTTCCTTCGATATCCCATAGCAGTGGAACACCTGTATATTAAAAAAAATCTCTTCATAATCCACAATAAAATTTAAATTACGCTACTCTTCTTGTGCTCACATTCCAATTATCTTGACTGATCCTTATATAAAACTAGCTTTTGCCGGCGACTTCGTCCGCGTGGACAACTTCACATTACAAATTATTTTGTATAAATCTCAATACAAAGTGGCGCCACGTTGTGAGCAAATTCACTGCTTTTAACGATTAATTTGGCTTCTCTTAGGAATTAGATGTTTTTGCGGGATAAAAACTATCCTATGTCCTATTCCAGCACCTAACCTTTATGTGTATCAAGTTTCATCTTGTTCCGTCGAGTGGTTGAAGCGTGTTGAGTAACAAACATCCGAACATCCAAACTTTCGCGTTATTAGTGGGAAGCCTGAAAGTAAGCCTAAAGATCGGTAGAGAAACACCAAAGAAATAACCGTTTATAACCGGTGGCATCGACATTTTGATTAAATGATAAGCCAAATTAACGTCACTAAATATCCCATCTTTAAAGTCACAACTGTCAGTATTCGTGTAAATACTGGACAGTACAGCTGTTTGTCGCGAGTTACATGGGCGGCGGGATCAAAGGACATTGTGTGCGCCTGCGCAGGGGCCCGTACGCAAATTGCGGCGGCCGCGGCGCTATTGTGCGCAGACTTATGTTTTCTGGATTGCGGAATTATGGTGGTTGGGTTTCCTGGTGCTTTGTTTTAGTTTTGTTTTAATGGTGGATGGAGTTAGACTTTAGGGGGGGTGTTACCAAAGACGTGGACTCTTGTGAAAGTAAACTAGATATATAATAGCACAATAACATACATACACGGAGAAAAAAATACAACGTACGTCATACATATTACTACTGTCATCTTCAGGAGCACAACCCTCTCTCATCTGCCGGAGACAGACGGAGGATTCGGCCTACACACCCAGCGCTGGCCAGATGGGTTGGGGAGGCCTGATTGATGTTTTATAATGTATTCCCTTAGTCGCCTTGTACGACATCCACGGGAAGAGTTGGAGTGGTCCTATTCTACTCTACCGGAAACCACACGGCAATATTGCATTCGGCTCTACCTTATAGACTCATTTACATAGATTTTTTCACAAACAAACAGGCGGAGACGTATACATGGGAAATGTAATTTCCCTGTTCGAAGCTATTACAAAATGGAACTCCTTTATCCCATTTTATAACTAAATTCTTAACTGGCTAGTGGCGCTTCAGGGTACCTTTTCACTATCGATCAATATTTATGAGTTATATCATCATCATATTAGCCCTTGTCCACTGTTGGACATAGGCCTTCCCCAATGAACGCCACCACACTCGATCCTCCGCCCTCCGCATCCAGCCGCTTCCGGCCACCTTCTTCAGGTCGTCGGTCCACCTGGCGCGTGCCGATCCGCGCTCTCCACTCCAGAACTCGTCTGCCCCAACGGTCGTCGGTTCTGCGACAAACGTGGCCCGTCCACTGCCACTTCAGCTTGCTAATCCTTTCGGCTATGTCGGTCACCCTCGTCAGCGTCGGATCTTTTCATTACGAATCATATCCTTCAAAGACACCCCGAGCATAGCTCTCTCCATAGCTCGCTGAGCGACCTGGAACTTGTGGATCAGGCCCATAGATAGAGTTATTAGTTATATATCTCTATCTTATAATTAGTAGCAATAATTCTTCATTACACATAGTAGATACAGAACAGATAACCTTATCAGCGAGTTACACTATATTGGTAACTGTCATACAATACTAAAAATTATTGCAATATTTTGTTATCACTGGTTATTATCAGAAATTTCGTAACATATGTACTCTTTTACACTAATGCTACAAAAACGACTTCAAGGATTTATGTGTGTAAAATTAACATAGTACATACATACATAATGCTCACGCCTTAGTCCCAGAGGGGTAGGCAGAGACGCTGGATAGCCACCTGTCCATCGTCATCAAGATAGTAAGAGCAAAGGGGCAAAATATTTAAGTTCATGCAAACTACATAATGACTTAATTACCTCAACTACTTATCATCATCAACCGAAATACGTCCACTGCTGAACACAAGCCTTCCCAATATAATGCCACTTTTGGTGGGCTGTCCATTGGAGGATCTGCCATAATCACTACGCTTGGCAGGCGGATTGATGATCGCAGTAGTGATTCTAATATACACAGGATAACGCTGCTGCTGGTCTTATCTTATCTCTTATCTTGTTAGGGGGCCAGGAAGACATGGAGACACTTCGACCCTTCAGGATCTTTTGTGCCAAACCCCTGACCACCAACGGTGCCCCAAGCCGATTTGGTGGACGCCTCATAATTTCTTCTTCGGCATATGCAGGTTTCCTTACGATGTTTTTTCCTTCACCGAAAAGCCTGTGGTATTATAAATAAACCGTACTTAAGTTTCGTAAAACTCATTGGTACGGGCGGGGTTTGAACCCACGACCTCATGAACGTGAGGCGAGTGCACAACTAACCGGCTACCACGGCTCTCTGGCTGGTCTTAGTCGCTTTGACGATACCCACGGGAAGATTGCGAACTATTTTAAGCCGGGAACCACACAGGACCGTCTTAAAACAACTCAGCTAGCAACACCTTCTGCAACAATAAATTGTCTCATTGTCTATCCCACGTAAGCTCTTTAACCCTTAACCATCAAGGGTCTTAACGACCATATTGTCAGCGGCTGGGGAGTCGACCCTCGTAATTTTTTCCACGAGTCCCCTTTGGTTCTCACGGTGTCGCGCGTGCCATGCTCTGACTTTTAGGGGTTGAGTTGTTACCAAAGAATTGCCCTGTCGTTTAATGTTGTTATGTTTCTGGATGAAGTGACCGTTTAGTACGTTGGGGGTTATGTATTAAATTGTGCGAAGTTGTGAGATTTTTTTACTTAACAGGAAGTATTTGTTCTACTCTGAGAAAAAAATAAGTAGCCCTCCTACTTACGTAAGGATAAAAATATACCACTATTACTTAAGTAGCCGCCCCCATTATAAATGGTGTGCCGGCCACATTATTAAGTAGTTTGGTTACTTAGTAATGTGGCTGGCTACTGAATCAGATGTAGGTGACACCATTTATAATGGGGGCGGCTACTTATGTAATAGTCGTATATTTTTATCCTTATGTAAGTAGGAGGGCTACTTATTTTTTTCTCAGTGTATGGAATCGTGACGTCGATTTTAGAGACGGAGATTTTGTTTGAAACGAACATGAAACTTATTACTTTAGCTATCATATAACAACAAAGACTACCTACTTTGCTTTTCTCTTTCACCCAAAGGTTTACTGGAAGAAAACTCTTACAGAGTTAAGTGCGCCTTTGTACATCTTGTGTTTAAATTAGTTATGTGACTTATATTTGTGTACAATAAAGTATAAATAAATAAATAAACCAAGACAAAAACTTAGTTGACCACAGTTCATGTCGGTGTGAAATCTAGTAATATTAATTAGTAATAATTGAAACGACATTTCAATTGAAATTCTGAAAAGATAAGAAGATTAGAGGTGTCTGTTAGAGGAGATAGAATGTACATGGGTACTTGTTTTTTCTAAATCAATAAGCATAATCAATTTTTTTTCTGTTTTATTATATGTATCTTAGGAGTCCTAGGACCAAATTGGTGACGTCCTCAAAAAGGCTGGGATCCGCAGTGAGATGAATAAAAGGAGGTGCATGAAAAGGTTGATGAATGTAAGTGAGGCTCGTGAGGTGTGTGGATCACGCAAAGTAGCGATACATGACGACCTCCATGGCGGAACGGGTAGCTCTCGGACTGCAACGCCGGAGGTTGCAGGTTCGAATCCCGCTAGGGGCAAATGTTCGTATGATGATTAAGAATGTTTGTACCCAAGTCTTGGATGTTTATATATTTATTTAAGTATGTGTATCCGTTATCTAGTAACCATACCACAGGCTCTGCCTAGTTTGGGACTGGGTAATTGATGTGAATGTCTGAGATATTTTATTTTATTTATTTATTGTATCGGCCTACTGAGATCAAGGCGTGAGCAAAATGTATGTATATTTATTTATTTATTTATTTATATTTTATTTAGTAAACAACAATCACAGACAATATATTAAGTTTAACTTTAATAAATTTGTCTATATTATATGTATACTTGTAGATAGGGTTTTACGTTTGCTAATGAAAATGCTGTTATCAAAGTTAAGGCAATTAAATATAATAAATTGCATGCAGAATCAACTAATCTAATCTGATTTTTTAATATATTTTCCAAGCATGTTAATATTGTTTCATTATAAAACAGTTAAGTAGTGGATTTTCAAAGTTAAACTTAATATTGGGCTCGATTCCGAAGGCACAACGTTAAAATTTGACAGCACTAAAACTGTTGCTATTCTTGTCACACAGTATTATGAAGATAAAGACGAAACCAATTTTAGCGCTGTCAAATTTTAACGTTGTGCCTTCAGAATCGCGCCCATTGTCTGCGGTATTTAACCGTACAACTATTTATCAATTCTATTTATAATTAAACAATATTCCTAATTTATTATTTTCCTACAAACTTTATCTCGTATAGGTATCCTTTATTTTATAATAAATGCGCAGGCTGCGGTTTTAGTTAAGAGTTCAACTAATCCCGTAATTGTTGATCCTGCAAACATTCAAGTATCGCTAAGTGGCATTTTATCTTGGTAAACCATGATCACGTTAATATGGAGTTTAGCACAAGGGGATAAGAGTTAGTTCAATGTGTGACAATGAGTGGTCTCCCGATACCTACGATCCCATCATAATGTCAAACTACCCTCTTGTCCCGTACTCCGACGACCGCCTACGACAGTCGAGCGAATACGACACGATTGCGGCCTGCAGTGGTTCTAAACGATTGTGGATTAAGGATTCCTAGTTATTGACTCTGGCCACCGTTCCAACTCCTCCCCACTGACCGGCCCAAACGATCCTGCGTCACAAAAACCTTAGTGTTCCCCTCCTCAAACTCCAATTTCTTCTTCAACTCTTACACCGTTCGCGCTACACAACTGTGCAACGGTCTTCCTGCACACATTCGTGACAGTCCCACAATAAGATCGTTCAAACTGAGATGCAAAGTGCACTTCCTATCTAACTTGCCATTATATAATATATATTATGTATATGTATAGTTGTAATTATAATATTTAATGTTATATATATTATTATGTTTGTACTTTACTTAGTAACTTATATTAGTATATATCAGTAGCTATACCTACTCATTTATTCTATGTATAGTACAATATTTTATTATAATATTTCAATTTCCATGCACATATAGTTTGACCTACCGCTTGTTTTAGCTTTTCCCACAGTGGAGGTGGCTGGAAGAGACCTCTTATAGAGATAAGTCCACCTTTAAACGCTTTTATGTTATGCCCTTTTTAAAAAAATATGTGCAATAAAGAATATAATAAACCGTTGGCACTAGATAGATCAGCTTATGGAAGACCCCACTCCGTACACAACAAAATACAGCTAATTATAAAATCCAAATAATAATAAAAGACTCGTTCTGAATTTAGAACGGAGAATCTTCTTGGTATTCCTAGGATATAAAATAAACATATAGGTAAGTACAACCACTGCATTACGCACAATCACATACACATATCATTAAGATTAACATTAGTGTTTAGACGTTTTAGGGATTCAAAAACTGAAATCTCAAAAATAGTGTGATGACTGTTAATTAAGGTTATAATAATGTATGTATTTCTAGGTTAAGGTATTATTTATCTGTGGGCCAAGTTGCTGATAATAAACGATTTATTATTTATTATTAAGACCAACACAAATACACAGACACACACAAACAAAGAAACATACACAGTCACACGTACCTAAACTATCCTTTCTTTCTCATCATCATCAGGTTATTTTTGTCTCCACTGCAGGAGCACAACCCTCTCTCATCTGCCGGAGGCTGACGGAGGATTCGGCCTACACTCCCCGCGCTGGCCAGACGGGTTGGGGAGGCCTGACTGATGTTTTATGATATATTCCCTTAGTCGCCTTGTACGACACCCACGGGAAGAGTTGGAGTGGTCCTATTCTACTCTATCGGAAACCACACGGCAAAGATTCTTTCTCACCAGACTTAGAATATTGGCATATTGTCAATCTAATAAATAAAACTGTTTCACTGATTGGAAAGGAACTGGCTCCTTTTTCTTTCCATTTCATATTTTAAGAGTCGGTACTTATTGTATAAAGATTTAGTTAATTCCACGACCTCCATGGCGGAACGGGTAACTCTCGGACTGCCACACCGGAGGTTGCGGGTGCGAATCCCGCTAGGGGCAAATGTTCGTATGATGAATATGAATGTTTGTACCCAAGTCTTGGATGTTTATTTATTTATTGAAGTATGTGTATCCGTTATCTAGTAACCATACCACAGGCTCTGCCTAGTTTGGGACTGGATAATTGGTGTGAATGTCTGAGATATTTATTATTAAAAATTGTACACCCAGTATAATAACCTGCTGAATTTTCCTGGTATTCCCCGTAGCGTTAAATTAACGGAAGTTTGATAAATGCGTCAATAATTTCCTGCGGGAATATGTCCTCATTATTTGCCACCGATCCATCGATAATGGTTTAGTCATTGCGTTTTAGTTTATTTAATTGAAGGTAAATTAATTATTTAAACTGTTTCCTTCTACGTAACTAAGAGATGAGTTACATATTAAGATTGAAATTAAAAGGTATGTAGGTAGTTATGATTCAGATTTTGAACCTCATATCAATATGTTTTCCTCATTACATATATGTATGTTTTAACGGTCTAGAACGAGTGCAACCTTTAGATTGCTGCCTGCAGCAAAGGCTATAAGTGGATTGCCAGTTGCCACCATGAAGAGCCGATAAAATTATTTGTATGCCTTTCATCATCATCATCATAATCATATTAGCCCTTAGACGTCCACTGCTGGACTGTCTAAGGGCTAATGAACGCCACCACATCCTCCGCCCTCCGCATACAGCCGCTTCCGGCCACCTTCTTTAGGTCGTCGGTCCATCCACTCCCCTGATACTCCCAAAATAGGTTGAGATATGTCCTAATCGCTTTAGTAGTCATCGACTGACTTATCTAATAAAACAGCCTCGGGCGAACACGGAGTAAGAAATAAATCAAATCGAATTATATGTGCTTACTTATAACTTAGAAACCAATCTCAGATGTTATCTCGGAGATATTTAAATTTCCAACACGCCATTATTATTAATCTGCTAACTAGGCATCTATAGATATATGTACACAGATAATAACGGTTGAATGAATGTAACTGCCTCTAGCTTTAACATTGTGAAGCTAGAGGCCGCATTCTCCCCCCGCAACTCCTCTAAAGTCAAAGTCAAAATCATTTATTGCATATGAGTACACTTGGTACATTTATACACGTCATTTTTTTTATCGACTACCGCTTCCTAGGTGTTAGCGCTGTGAAGAAGAAACGGCGCAACAAACTTCACGCAACACATCTTTTAAAAATCAAGTTTGCATACAATTAATAAAGATTTTGCGAAGCTGGATTAACATTAGTACCAGGCATCTTTGTCATTCAAATAATCGTTTACTTTATAATAGGCTTTCTTACAAAGTTGTTTTTTAATGTGAATCTTAAACTTTCTGTCCGTCATATTTAAGATTTCCTCTGGTAGTTTGTTGTAGAAGCGTATACATTGCCCCGTGAACGATTTGCTGACCTTACTCAGTCTTAACCCTGGTAAAACAAGTTTATTTTTATTTCTTGTATTATAACTATTATTGTCACAGTGCCTCAAAAAGAGAGATACATTTTTTCTGACATATAAAATATTATCTAAAATGAATTGACCAGCTACTGTTAATATGCTTATTTCTTTAAACTTTTCTCTTAATGAGTCTCTACAACGCAGATTATAGATTGCCCTAATTGCTCTTTTTTGCAAGATAAAAATGGTCTCTATATCTGCTGCTTGACCCCACAGTAGGATACCGTATGCCATGATACTGTGGAAGTAGCTAAAGTACACTAACCTCGCGGTAGCAACATCAGTTAATTGTCTGATTTTCCTTACGGCGTAGGCGGCAGAACTTAATCTGCCAGCTAATGAAGTTATGTGGGGTCCCCATTGTAAAGATGAATCTATAGTTATACCCAAGAACACAGTACTTTTAATAAATTCTAGTGTGTCATTACCTAATGTCACATTGTTTTCTACTTTTCTTACATTTGGTAGAGAGAATTTAATACATTTAGTTTTCTTTGTATTTAATGCAAGGTTATTTACACTAAACCAGTTAAGAATTTGCGTGAGAGTATTATTTACCTCAGCAAGTTCACAATCTTTTCTGCTAATTTTAAAAATCAGCGAAATCTAAGCGAGGATCAACGGAGGTAACTACAAAGACACCTACCAGTGAAGGTAGGGCAAGTCCCAGGTCATGAATTTACGCTACCTTGAGCCCCAGACAAATTTAATTAAAGAAGTAAAGAGTCAAAGTAGGAAGAGAGTTCCCACTTCCCCTCTAGCAAATGGGAGTGTAGCAAAGAAACGATGACCAGAGTGGTCAGGTTGGGGGGTTGGGGGTTTGGTGTGGCCAAGATAAGCCTGGCCACCTAGTTGAACACCACGGACGTATTAGTGCCTTTGTGACGCAGTGAGTTGTGACGGAGTAGCAGAAGGCTACTTCGTATAGTAGTGCCAATAATGAAGCTAAAGGCAGTTGCATTGTTGTCGTGCCCACTTATACCACACCCCCGACTCTCCATACAAGCGTCATCATCATGTCAGCCTTTCGACGTCCACTGCTGGACATAGGCCTTCCTTAATGAACGCCACCACACTCGGTCCTCCGCCCTCCGCATCCCGCCGCTTCCGGCCACCTTGCTCAGGTCGTCCGTCCATCTGGCGGCGGCGCATCCCACCCAGCGCGTGCCAACCTGTGGTCTCCACTCCAGAACTCCTCTGCTCCAACGGCCGTCGGTTCTGCGACAGATGTGGCCCGCCCACTGCCACTTCAGCTTGCTAATCCTTTCGGCTATATCGGTCACCTTTGTTCTTCGTCGGATCCATACAAGCGAACAGATTTAATCATCTACTACTATTACAGACGCACGACCTGTCTGTCCGTAAACATGCATATGTGTACAGTGTGTGATAGCCTAGTACTGCGTACTGTCAGCCGTGCTCTAATTTGCGGGCGAAGTGTTGGCGGGGGGGGGGGGGGGAGTGTCTCTTCTTTATGGAGTAATATTTAGTATTCTCTGCTATTACCCCATATAACATTCCTATCGCTGATTATAAGTTACTTACAATCTTAATTATAATAAGTTATAAATTTATTATAAGTACTTACCTGGCTCAGCGAACCCAACTGGGTCTTGGGCTCTGTCAAAGTGTTATATAACTGGAATTAAAAAAACTAGGAGTGTATATAGATTAATAGAATGCTGGGTGTATTTTTAATACTAAAATTATTTATTATCTTGATACAAAATTTAATACGCGATAGTGGCTATCGATGTTTGGATTAAAATCGCTCGAAAATTTAGTCGATAGCGATCTAGAGATAAGCCAGTTTTGATAATAGGGTACACAAGTAGTCGCGTACACCTGCAGGTGGTGAAGGATCTTATACTGTTATGGAATGGAATGAAATGAAATATTTATTGTGTACGGAATTCAGGTAATTTTAAGATTACATATTTGTCGTATCTTTCTCTTGATAGGCGTAGTTGCCACAGGGGGAATACTATACTAGCTTACACTAAAACTATCCTATGTCCTATTCCAGGACCTAACCTATGTGTGTTTCAAGTTTACTCACGATCCGTCCAGTGGTTGAAGCGTGATTGAGTAACAAACATCCAAACATCCAAATATCCAAACTTTCCCATTTATAATATTAGTAGGAAGGATATGATAGGATATTATCCATTTATTTTTCGTAGTAAATAGTACTTATATTTTTGACTGCAACGATCCAAGTTCCCGTGCGTGTATGCACTACGTAAATCCATCGAAAACATTCTACATCGATGTAATGTGATCGTTATCGCCCGTAATCGGCTCCGTGCGCCGGGGATTTGTCGATAGTCCGCTTGATCGATGATTCCCAGATATCTATTTAGATAACGATGCTTATCATGTGAAAGATTTATAATTTTTACCTTCGCCTCGCGTTCTAGAATTACCTCGGAAGCCAAATGTGTTTATTTAAAAACTAGCTCCCATAAGGATCCCGGGGTAAATTCATTTTCCCGTGGTAAAAAGTATCTAAAGTAGTAGAAACACATCACGCCAAGGGGCTTTGCGACCTTGGAGTGCGCAAAGTGGCGATACATCGTCTCTGCCTACCCCTCTGAGACCAAGGCGTGAGCATTATGTATGTATATAAAAAGTATCTTATGTTAATTTGAGATACGAGCTTAATTTATGACTATTTTCATTAAAATCGGAGAAGTTTACGGGTTGACTGGGTAACAAATATATAAAATAAACTGATAAAGTATTAAAATTCAACCAAAATAGTATATCATCATCATATAAGTCCTTAGACGTCCACTGCTGGACATAGGGATTCCCTAATGAACGTCACCACACCCGGCATTCAGCCACTTCAGTACGTATATATATTTCATTCCAAATAAATTATCTTATGAAAACAAATGCTATTTGCGTCTCGGTAACATATACATGAAAGTGACACTATCAGCAAAACAAGTTTGTATTACCAAGTAAACTTTGCGGTCCACTTCAGAACACCATCTATTGTATTTTGTTTTCGAGATGCTAATGCGTTTGCTTTTGTATGACAACTGACTTAGATGTAATATAGTTATTCTGAATACCAATTTTGGGGATTCTACAGTTCAATGTAGGCGGTATGATCACTTAAAGAGATTTCTTCCAGATTTCTTTTGATAGATGATGTTTCTTTTAAGGATATGGTAGTATACCGAAACACGTGACAATAATAAATAAATATAAGTACAAATGTTTATTCATGTGTTTGCGCATGACAGGATTCTAAGTTTTGTTACGAAACTTTAGGAAATACTCAAAAAGCAGTTTTATGTATCTAGTAAAAAAGTTTTCATTCGCTTGCATCCAAAGTGTTATGGGCGAACAATGCGTTATCTTTGGCTCAGGAATGAAAATGTCATAGAGATGGAATTGTGAAATTATCGCCTTCCGAGATTTCGATAAATACGACGACCTTTTCATGACTAACATAAAATAAGTAATCTGTGTTTACTTTGTTTGTTATTATTTATTTATTTTTAACAAAATTCAATACTGCATAAGTATTTGCCTTTTTTTGTTTTTATTATTTAATTGACATTATTCTTTACTATTAAAATTAATAATTTTTGACATGATTTTATATAAGTAGTAATAGTTTATTCTATTTTTGACATGTAATAATAATTACCAATAAAATTGATTATGATTATTATGATTATCGCTAATTTCCACTAGGTCGGACAGGTCAAACAATTGCAAGACGGAAATATAACAAAAAGTAATGGAGTCGTTTCGCGTAATCATAATTTTAATATTATTTATTTATAATTTATTTTTCTATAATTTAATTTGACGACCTCCGTGGCGGAACGGGTAGTGCTCGGACTGTCATGCCGGAGGTTGCGGGTTCGAATCCCGCTAGGGGCAAATGTTCGTATGATGAATATGAATATTTGTACCCAAGTCTTGGATGTTTATATTTATTTAAGTATGTCTATCCGTTATCCAGTAACCATACCACAGGCTCTGCCTAGTTTGGGACTGAATAATTGATGTGAATGTCTGAGATATTTATTATTTATTATTATTTATTAATTAGGACGACCTGAAGAAGGTGGCCGAAAGCGGCTGTATGCGGAGGGCGGAGGATAGGGTGTGGTGGCATTCATTTTGGAAAGCCCTTAGGGGTTGATATGATGAAAGAGTCTGTCTTGGGGTTATTGGTGTGCTCTTTCCCATGCCAGATCTTTAGATGACGTCACGATCCAAAAGTGTAGGTACCTAATAGTGAGCTATCATGCGATCCCAATTAACCATCGTTCTCACTTCACCCGGTCAGATCGAGCGCATAGATTGCGGTTAATTTATACTCTGCCCGATTGATAAACTGTGCGATGGTATCAACAAGTGGGTGGATTTATGCGTGTGCGCAGGTACTGTCGAGCGAAAAAGTGGTGGGTCAGTTTTTCTTCATAATGGCATGAATTTCGTATCGATAGTAGAAAGGTAAAATCGATTTTCCATTTGGTTAAAAATCTACACGTATCTCGCAAAATAAATAAAAGCATTTCGTGATTTTTTGGTTAGACGGCATATGTCTTTTGCCCCATGGATATAGTTCGTACAAATCACGACGGCACGCCCCACTCCTCTAAATCGCTTACATTTAATTTTTACTGTGTTTAAAAAAAAATAATTAAGTATCCGACTTTATTGACTGAATTTGACTGAGCAGGCCGATGACGAAATCGTGATATTGCGCCCCTGAGTGCGGTGAGTTGGCGTACAGAGTACAAGTACAGAATTATTTATTTGTAGGGGACAACAGCACCTGAGCAAGTACCGGGCACCTCCCCACTGATTTGGCCTAGATGTCGAAAGGCCAAAGGAGGTGGGGGTCTGTCTCTCTATCGTTAAGCACTTACTAATCATCAATGTCTGCATACATACACTAAGATACAGACGTTCGGATAGGTTCGGATTAACTCCCAGCGGTCACCCCTTGATATCGATATGCCGTGTGGTTTCCGGTAGAGTAGAATAGGACCACTCCAACTCTTCCCGTGGATGGTCGTACAAGGCGACTAAGGGAATACATTATAAAACATCAATCAGGCCTCCAAAAGCCGTCTGGCCAGCGCGGGGAGTGTAGGCCAAATCCTCCGTCTGTCTCCGGCAGATGAGAGAGGGTTGTGCTCCTGCAGTGGAGACAAAAATAACCTGATGATATGTTCACCCCTTGCCATCGTGAATTATACAATCTTTGTATATGTCTTATGTCAATAGCTTACTTGTTTTAGAAATACCGTTAATTACCCACGAGTTTTCGAGCCACTTAGTCTATGTTACTTCCCGAATCACGTAGTATCCGCCCATACAAATATTTCTTAAATAACTCGAATATTTAGGGAAATATTTGTACAAAAAATTCTGAAATATTTGACATCAATATATCATATTAATGTGTATACAACTGTCAACTTCATCGCGATAGCATGCGATAGCTATCGTTATCACTTGCTATCGCCACCAGATTACTGCTACCGATATTTTGATAGAAATTTACAATTTCGATAATGGCATTTTATTTTTAATCAGCATTTGCGTATAAATTAAAAATAATTATGACTTTTCAAGGACTTCATTAATATTTGGTATGTACAGTTGCCAAAGAAAGTTAGTGACAACCATAAAAAAAAATTGACCTCAGATTTAAGAGTCCAAATAAGTCCACTGCCTAACACAGGCCTCCCCAATAGAATGCCACTTTTGGTGTCCGTTTGGGGATTTGCCATAATCACCACGTTTGCCAGGCAGATTGGTGATCGCAGTGAGAACGCTGTTGCCCGTCCCTGGTGCAATACCTCAGTCGCCTTGACGATACCCGCGGGAAGATTGGGGGTGGTCTTATTTATATCCGGTCCCCGGTCCTCCGGATCGAGCCGCTTCCGGCCATACCCAGGATAGTGTTGCTGGGTGCTTGGGGCAGTAGTTTTTGTTGCTGATGGTTATTGAGGAGTTTTACCCATAATGACCACGCCTGGGCAGACGAGTTGGCTATCGAAACATTAGGCCTCGCACCGGTGACAATGCTTCCCACCATCGGTCTGTGGTATTTATGACCTAGTGAATAGTTATACCGCCATTGTCGGTCGTCAGAGCCTAGTTGGTTTGGTATGGTACGAAGTCGCAGGCAACAAAATATAAATTGCACAAAGATAGACGTCCCCAGTGGAAATTGAACTCACGGCCTTAGGTGATTGAGTCTAAGAACCAAGTCAACGAGGAGGTCTCACTCAGATAAGGGTAGGCTTCTTTTCATTCAACAGCAGCTCGTATTGAGAGCTCCTTAGGATTCCTTATCTCATCAACACAAAAACAAACCCAAATTCGACCATTCCCACTCACAAAATTCATAATTAGTACACTCGAACGCGACCATTGACATGACAGATGTGGTTTATCGCGCGCGATACGCTGGCGGATGCTGCGCGATACCGCTCGAGCGATAACCAGATATCGCTCATTATAATATTGTTTTTTAATTCCATGCTAGCTGATAGCAGACACAGATCTGAGAGCGGGACGGGTATAGCGTGATGGACGCGTGTGTGGGACGATATCGCTCGACGATTATCAATGTACCTATTTACATGGAAATGAATATGTACCTAATCCAGATAAATGCGATAACCCACAGTTTTGAGTTTTAAACATAAGGAATATGGTCAATATATCTCTTACCTGCAATACTCTGTGAATATCATCATCAGGTTATTTTTGTTTCCACTACAGGAGCACAGCCCTCTCTCATCTGCTGGAGACAGACAGAGGATTTGGCCTATACTCCTCACGCTGGCCAGACGGGTTGGGGAGGCCTGATTGATGTTTTTTATAATGTATTTCCTTAGTCGCCTTGTACGACATCCACGGGAAGAGTTGGAGTGGTCCTATTCTACTCTACCGGAAACCATACTGTCTGTCAATATGCCTTTCTATTTTCTTTGAAAAACGTTAACTGGAAGAGATCGCATTAACCGATAAGGCTCTCTATGTACACTTTATATAAATTTGCACAAAAATGCTAAAATCGGTTTTTGCTTCTCAAACTCACTTATCAATTCTCTATCGAACGGTATATACTTAAAAAATATAAATTCAATGAGTCAATGTTTTGACATGATGAATTTATGTAGGTGCATAAACAAAATAGTTACAAAGATTAACTGGAAGAGATCGCTTTAACCGATAAGCGATAAGGCTGTCTATATACACTTTGTATAAATTTGTACTGGTTATTTTCTCATTAGTGTGCAATAAAGTATTTGTTTTATCTGGTCTGACTGACTTCTGCATCAAATGCTAGATGACCACTTCAGGATTTTATTCTTACTAGACACCTTGTTCACTATGTCGTCTCTATCCTTTGACATGAATATTAACAATAAAAAAAAATTGCGTCTACTGGTATTTGCCTTAGTTCAAAATATCCGAGCTGGAGTGACGTCATTCCAGCTTGGACTTCAATACCCCCTTGTAACTTTTGATCAGTTTAAGTACAAAATCAACGATCTCTATGTACTACTAGATGGAGCGTTCCAAACAATCGCTCTGTTCTACGCAAGTAGCCACAACTCTTTCACATTTACAATAAAACTTGTGCAGTTACTACGCAGAACATTTAATTATTACTAAATATTGACGCTACGGTTAAATGTGTAAAAATTCAAAGTGAATGTGAAAGAGTTGTGGCTACTTGCGTGGATCAGAGCGATTGTTTGGAACGCTCTATCTAGTAGTACATAGAGATCGTTGTACAAAATCTGAAATTGAGTACAAAATAGTACGTTATGAGTACTAAATCCTGCCACGGTCAGATTACTGAAATTCGACTTCGTCCGAGCTGGAGTGACGCACACTGGAAAGTAGTGGTTTATCCCTTACGCCGATTATAATGTCCGTCGACGATTTGTAACATTGTATCAGCTGTAATGTTGGTACACAGACGTCTTTTTTCTTATGACCGATAACGTTTGAACCGCGATAACACTGTTTACTGATAATCTGATAATATATTCTAGTGAACACCAGTGCCGTAGCCAGGGCGGTGTCAGCGGTGCCCAGGTACAGGGCGCAGACATTGGAGGGGCGTAAAAATGATCTGGGCGGGTATTTTTCTAGGGCGCATATAAGACTAGTTACGGCATGGCTGAACACTACATATTAATTTTCTACTAGCTTTGACTTAACTCCCGGCTTTGCTCGCATAGACTGCGATGATGCGAGGTACTGTCGTCCAAAAACAGCAGTGTGAATATTCGAGCGTTTCAAATGCCGTCATTACCGTAACCCCCAAAAGTTGACGATATGCAGAATCTATGCTAGGACTAGACACTTTTGTATAATTAGAAAGATGAACTGTTATTTCTCGTCAACTTTTGAAGGTGATGGTGGTTAAAGCGCTCAAATATTTACTCAGCATCCCACAGTAAAAAAACGTCAATCAGGCCTCCCCAACCCGTCTGGCCAGCGCGGGGAGTGTAGGCCAAATCCTCTGTCTGTCTCCGGCAGACGAGAGAGGGTTGTGCTCCTGCAGTGGAGACAAAAATAACCTGATGATGATGATCAAACAGTAACTTCAAGTTTTAATAACAATTACAGACGTGTACCACTGAGAGGTCAAGTTATAAGTTAAAACAACTGACACCAGTCAAAAAGAACCGTACGAACTATTTAACTTAAATCTTAAAAACAATGCCTTCAGGGGGATTGCGACGTCACTGCAGTGCGTCAGGGATGCTGGCAGAAGCTGGAATAGATAGCTTCTCTGCTATCATTAGAAAGCGTATCGTCTGATCCAACGGGTGAGGGGCAGCTCCAACAGTCTTCTTCAGACTGCGAGACTGGACGTGGTCAGTGCAGCCTTTATTATGCAGCACTGGACCCGCGTCCACCTCGCCATGGAAACAAAAATTTCATTTTATGTGTTTTAAGTTTCATCATCATCAGCCCGACGAAAGAGTCCACTGTTGGACATAAGCCTCTCCCAAGGTGCGCCACTGAACCCGGTCTTCGGTTCTTCTCATCCAGTCTCTGCCAGCCGCCTTACGCAGATCCCGTCCCACACTACGCCTGCCCAGTCGCGGTCTCCCCCGATAACTCGTTTACCCCAGCGGTAATCGGTTCTCCGACAGATGTGACCAGCCCACTGCCACTTCAGCGTACTATTTATGTTTATTAAGTTACTAACAAGTTATAAGGTATCATTGTTAGTAACACTTTCTGGGCAACGCCTGAACTTTTTTTTAAATCTATATATCTATCTATACATGGGCATAAGACAATTTTGACAGTGAGAGTTTGGGGGTGATTTATGTAACTCTAGTGCATACACACATACATACATACATTTGGATTTTCTTGTTAGCTATGTTATACAGACACATCACCTGATCCACAAATTGCAAGTCGCTCAGCTAGCTGTGGAGAGGGCTACGCTCGGGATTTCTTTGAAGGATATGATTGGTAATGAGGAGATCCGACAAAGAAAGAAGGTCATCGACCAACATAGTTGAAGGATCATCATATCAGCTTTCCCAATCTCTCTATCAGGCCTTCCCCAATGAACAGCCTTCTTCAGGTAGTCGGTCCATCTGGCTGTGAGGCGTCCCGTCCTGCGCGTGTCGATCCTCGGTCTCTACTTCAGAACTCGTCTGCAGCAACGGCTGTCGGTTCTACAACAGATCTGTCCGTTACCTTTGTTCTTCATCGGATCTCCTCATTACGAACTTTACGGAACTTTGTTTTAAATAAATTTTATCTATGTATGTATGTATATATGTAAAAGAGTTATTGTACCAAAAATCACAACAACAACAATAATAAAATAGGAATTAAACCGATTACCGCTGGGGTAAACGAGTTCTCGAGTGGAGACCGCGACTGGGCAAGCGTAGTGTGGGACGCCCCCTGGCTAGATGGAGCGACGATCTGCGTAAGGCGGCTGGCAGTGACTGGATGAGAAGAACCGAAGATCGGGTTCACTGGCGCACCTTGGGAGAGGCCTATGTCCAACAGTGGACTCTTTCGGGCTGATGATGATGATGATGAATTAAACTGTGTATAAAGGCGGACTTATCCCACTTAGGGATCTTTTCCAGCCAACCTTAGAGTCACCGAAAGGAGAAGTATAATGCGTTTAGTTGGATAAAGAAATATACTACATATGTACTTATAATAAAGTTCGTATCTATCTTAACAAAACATTCGTACGTTCTAATAATATTATCTTAATCCTTAGCACAAAGTCATCACATCTGCACCTACCTATAACTACCCATACAAATTCACAATAAGGCTGGCGCATACGTGATTTATCTCCACCTTAAACAAAGCAGCAACAAACACACTGGTGTTGCATAGCCTTAATGTATATATATACCACTATGTTCTTATCGGCTCCGTTATCGGTAAAAATGTATTAGTTGGTAATTGTCTGTAGGATCCGGGTCCACAGATAATTAGTATCTTGGATCTATAGAAGTAACTTACATACAAGTTCAACTATGTTATTTAAGTGGAACACAGCCATGCGTGGGTTTTTATACAGGTATATACCGTTTCTATTGTACTGTGTGTATTAATTTTTATGCAAATATTGAAATTTTGTAAAGGAATTTTCCAAAAATTCTATTGAAGATAGCTTGAATTATCGTCTGCACCAAATTGTGGCGATGGGTTCGATCGAGTGGCGGAGGGAGACCTGATATGTTACAGTATCGTATTAAATGATCATGTTTAAGATATATAACTTCCGTTACAGGTCAAATCAAATTTTACACAAATTAAATAAAATCAAAGTAAATAAAATAAAATCAAAGGAAGAACTAATTAATGTGTGGTAGTGCTGCTCCATCATCGAAACCGAAGAGTTTGGCAGCGGGCATCCATTTGTGGCGAGTGCCGCGAATGCACATACTCGTGGCTCGTATAATAGAGATGATAATTCGAGCTCTCAACCAGCCCATCACTTTGCTTAGTGTTTAAGATATATATATATATTTTATTTTTAAACCACAAATCTATAGGATTGATCAGATTCATGTATAGGAGGAGGTGTATTCATATTTATTTGGTATTCATAATTCAGACCAAATTGGTATTTGTATTTATTTAGTTATACATTGGGCCTGATTCTGAAGGCATACATTTAAAACGTGACAGCGCTAAAATTGGTTTCGTCTTTATCTTCATAATATTGTGTGACAAGGATAGCAACAGGTATATTTAGCGCTGTCAAATTTTAACATTGTGCCTTCAGAATCGAGCCCATTATTTGATTACAATATAATCCACCATGCAAAATCAAAGCAGTTATTGAAGTAAGCGCTTGCAATATATTAATTTGGTGTTGTCGTAGAAACCACAAGGTACCGAGGCCTGTGCTGTGCTGTACATGAATTTTGATTGTTTTGGGCATAACCCTTTCTAACTGACAAGGTGCTTTTGTTGTAGAAGATTATCATTGTTATTGTGGTCTTAAGCAAAACTAAAATAACTTAAAATTGTTTTCATCATCTATTTATTTATTTGTTTGTATGTAAATATTGTGTACGTTTTGAGTCATTCCATTGGTTATGAATCAGAATTAGTTATTATGATAATTATTTTTAGTATACTTTAGTAAAAAAATAAGATGTGATAGGTATCTATTTATTTTTTAATGATTCACAACCTATTTAACTAAGAACTTTAAGATAGTAAGTCACCTCGAAGTTTTTACCTTCATGATTACTCATGCATGATTGACAATAACAGGTTATTAAATTAGATAACAGATGCACGTTTTAAAGTGATCTGTTATCTAATTTAATAACCAATTAGTGTCAGTCCTGAAGGAAAAACTTTAAGGTGACTTAGTGAGGTGCGAAAAATTATTTTGCTTCATGGTATGAGGTGTAGGTAGGTTTAAAATCACTTTAAATTTAACTATTGTGGAAACCGTATTTTTCCTTTTATCTTTTCTTACCCCGAAAATTTTCCAAACCACAACATCATCGATAATCAAAATGTAACTCAAATAATTAAATACAAATTTACTATCGACGTCATTATATATAACTGTTAAACCGATTTAAACGTCACATGGTCTCATCTCGGACTGATAAGCAACTGATAAGGCTGATAGGTACTCCAGTTAATGGGTACTGTTGTCTGGCA
Source organism: Esperia sulphurella (assembly GCA_947086405.1). Classification (NCBI taxonomy): domain Eukaryota; kingdom Metazoa; phylum Arthropoda; class Insecta; order Lepidoptera; family Oecophoridae; genus Esperia; species Esperia sulphurella. The sequence continues at coordinate 16,805,772 of OX352258.1, forward strand.
GATAAGATAACTGCTGGTAATGAATCTCCGTTTCAAAACTATCCCTATTGATAAATATATTTTTTCCCAGCTTTATTCTTTAGTTCTCTTTTGAAAATGAAAAAAAAGTCAACTACAGAGGTTATCTATTACATCGAGTAGAATTCTACAGACAATTCTGTTACAGTACCATATTATTAAGTATTCTATGACAGTACTGTGATGTGGGTGCTGAGGGAACTGCTCGCTGATTGGTCTATCCAAAGTCCAGCTGCGTCATGATTGGTCTATTAGTGATATCGAAGATCCCTCTCTGGATCATTGCAGAGCCGAGAAATGTTGCAACCTCTATGGTTGTTCCAATGACGTAAACAATCACTAAGACAGTGTCCGTCTCCTATTTGAATCGTTCTAAGATACTCTAAGATCCCTTTAAAATGATCAAATGAGATATGTACAGGGTCTTGAAAATTTGCTTCTACTTCATGGGCACTTACGCTAGGCCAACCCGGTTATGCTATTATGAAGGGCGATTTCCCCCACTAAACATAAATTTGGGCCGATAAAAACAATACGTTTCGGTTATTTTTTAAAGCTCTGCAACACATGGGGATCTTTCCTTTAAGAAATATTTCTTCATATTCCGATGTCGAGGGGCAGTACATAGTAGGGACAGAGGAAATGTACCCAAAACTTTGATACTATCGCTACTGCTATTAACCGACCGTGATTAAACAATGGAGGCGTAATCGAAAAAATAATTCGGCTAATTTGTCCAAGCACCGCCCTGAGTGATGGCGGCTCAATTTGTCTACGAGATTAGAGATGCCGCGATTGCAGTGTTGCCAGTATGAAGTAGTTTTAACTTGAATTTTAGTTGAACTTGAGTTTTAGTCTTAGATTTCTCAGATGGCGTTGCTGATGTCTTTTGTCATTGTCAATTGAAAGTCAAAAGTCAAAATCATTTATTGCATATGAGTACACTTGGTACATTTATACACGTCATTTTTATTATCGACTACCGCTTCCTAGGTGTTAGCGCTGTGAAGAAGAAACGGCGCAACAAACTTCACGCAACACATCTTTTAAAAATCAAGTTTGCATACAATTAATAAAGATTTTGCGAAGCTGGATTAACATTAGTACCAGGCATCTTTGTCATTCAAATAATCGTTTATTTTATAATAGGCTTTCTTACAAAGTTGTTTTTTAATGTGAATCTTAAACTTTCTGTCCGTCATATTTAAGATTGAGATGGGCTGCTGCAAATATTCTCGTATGGACTTAGACAATCATCTCAACTTTCGCTTTAAAACTTACCGACATCATGGGCCATGCTCCGGAAAAATTTCTGCTAATATCCTGATATATTCTTTATTGCACAACTTAAAACTAAATACAGTAATAAATGGTGTGTACAAAGGTGAGCTTATCTCTAAAAGAGATCTCTTCCAGCCAACCCTACAGGGTGTGAGACAAGGCAGTAAGAGCGAGGGGGGCAAAATAAGTGCATAATAAACTACATAATAACTAAATACCTGAACTATATATATACATATAATAAATAATAATAACTATAATAAACATACTTACATAAATACATACATACCATATTATACTGAGTGAGACAGATAGTGCTCTTTTAGTTTAGTTTTAAAGGATGTCACCGACGTACTATCCATCGAACTATAGTCTTTTTAAACCCTTACACGGGTCATGTGATATATTCTGATAATCATTTGACGTCTAATTACAATAATTAGACGCGAAACCCTTATCAAGGCTGTTGATTTGATTTTAAGTTTTGCTGTACTTGAAGTATTTCATATATTATTGAAGTATTGTCGGCCCCGTAGCCTAGTCGGTAGTACACCTGCCTGCGAAGCTCGGGGTCGCAGGTTCGAATCCCGCCCAGGGCAAACATTCGTGTGATGAACACTTGTTTGACTGGATGTTATTTTTATATTATATTATGTATTTATGTATGTATATCAGCTGTCTGATACCCATATTACAGGCTGTGCCTAGTTTGGGATCAGGTGGTCGTGTGTGAAATGTCCCCACATATTTATTTATTTATTCTGCCAAGCAGCAAAGCATTAGTTGACCATTTACCAGTATAAAGAGTAAGAGAGTCAGTGTAATTGGTGCTGAGGGTGGCAATGCATTGTCTTTGGGCAGTTGACATGGTTGTTGTAATTTTTTTGAGAAAAATCATACCTTCAAGGGGCCAAGTTTTCAAGGGTTTCAAGGTCAAGAAGTCAAGAAAGGAGGTAGGAGGGAACATAAAACCTAAAATACTTAATGTCAAACTTCCATTGCAATGATATATGTAACTGTCACATTTGACACCTCGTTGGTCTAGTGGCTTCGTCATTCGATTCGAGCGCCAGAGGTTCTCACTGGGGACATACAACTTTGTACAATTTGTTCAAGTTGGTCCCGATGTGGATGTTATATCGGGACATCTAAGCACTGGAAATCATTATCATCAAATCCTAGTTTGGGATTAGACAAGTGTATCCCACTATTATAACTGCGAAAGTTTGGATGTTTGTTACTCAATTATGCTTCAGCCACTGGACGGATCGGGATGAAACTTGGCACACATATAGGTTAGGTTCTGGAATAGGACATAGGATAGTTTTATTACGAAAAAACATCTCCTACGGGAAACCAAATTAATCGTTAAAAACAGTGAAGATGTGTAAATAACGAAACCTACGCGGACGAAGTCGCGGGCAAAAGCTAGTACGTAATATTTGTATTTACTTACATACTCGCTCCTCCACTGTATCTCCATTTTAGTAGAAACCTTCTGAACCTGGCAACACAGTCAGATTGTTAATTGCGCTTCAACGTAATTAGAACTATTTGTTTTTGGCGGTTTATCTGAGTAAAGCATCGACCGTCGGCCAGAACAATAGGGAAAGGCTGCAGTTTGAAATTATTCAATTAGCAGCAGCTCCTGTGATTTAGCTGTGGTCATTATTAAGTTAGACTATTTGGAAAGGAAACTCAATCAAGATAAAGGCTTTTTAATTGCTATTGCGTTGTAATAAAATCTATTTTGCTATACGATAGTTTATTTGATATTTAGCTACAGACCTGAGAAACAATAGAACACATATCCGTGAAACTCTTCTTTTTTCTTAGTTAAATAGACAAAGGTTTCAAAACCTACAGTCTACATTATTAACCAGATTACATGGTTATACTTAAGGGCGTACATATAAATTATTGTAGCATGAATAAAAAATTAATAGTGATTTTTATGACTGTCGATATAAACAATCACCATTAAAATTTTCACCTTGGCAAAAATACGTTGCTTCCTTTGTCCTTGCTTTCAATCCTGACGTAGTGTAAAAAAGACTTACGGCTAATTATTTCCAAGATATCTTCCCAAAATTAATAATCTAATAATTTACAGCGCCTATGTGGAAAGAACTACAACTAGAGGTCGTCCTAGGAGGACGTTCAAGGATCAAATAGATGTCGTCCTCAAAAAGGCTGTGGTCCGAAGTGAGAAGAATAATAGGAGATGCATGAAAAGGTTGATGAATGTGAGTGAGGCTAGTGAGGTGTGTTAGGGTCACGCAAAGTGGCGATACATCGTCTCTGCCTACCTCTCTGGGACCAGGCGTGAGCATTACGTATGATATATCTAACAAAGAAATATATTTGTACTAGTCCTTAAATTAAATAAATGCTTATCTAACATAAGTTTAACTTTAAAATAATAAATCGTAAGACAACAAGTTATTAACTTATAATAACTTACTTAGATTAGATTAGATTTCTTTATTTCACATTACAAATTTAATGAATTTAATTTAATTTGTGCGGTGTGGTTTCCGGTAGAGTAGAATAGGACCACTCCAACTCTTCCCGTGGATGTCGTACAAGGCGACTAAGGGAATTCATTATAAAACGTCAATCAGGCCTCCCCAACCCGTCTGGCCAGCGCGGGGAGTGTAGGCCAAATCCTCCGTCTGTCTCCGGCAGATGAGAGAGGGTTGTGCTCCTGCAGTGGAGACAAAAATAACCTGATGATGATGAGAATTTAATTTAGTCAGAGTTAATGTGATCGTCAAAAAATAATAAAAAAATAGTATACAAAATGTCAATTCTACACAACTCGTGTATGAGATTTATAACAATGTCATAACTTAATGTACATAATAACAACAATGTATATAAAAATACAAATAAAATCATTTTTCATAAACTATGTCGCAGTAATGAATACTTAGAATGTAATCCAACACCTCAACACCTGAATGTTACAATATACCTAAAGGTTCCCTTGTGTGGCCGGCACCTATCACGTTCTCGGTAGCACGCGGGTGGTCACTCGTGTGCAGTAGGCCTGATGGGAAACGATAGGTCGCGGGTTGATGTCCGATTTGATGAATTGTTGACTTGTTTTTGTTCGACTGTGTTTACAAGTGTCGGGCGTATGTTTCGCAAGATGCGATCCCAAGTAGCACACCGGCGAGATATGCAGCTATTTTACGGCTTAATAGTTCCATAGCGGTCGTACATCAGTGCTTTGGTAAATACCAAGTTATAGAGCCTCAAACATCGTCGCAGTGTAGCCTGTCTTTTGATATTCGGCGAGAGGGGAAGGGGAAGGGGAGGATGTGAGGGGGGGGGGGGGTTTAATGAAGGATCTTTTCGAAATTTCTATATTCTTTTCCAAACTTTTGCAATTATAGCATAAAGCGGTTTCTTTACGGAAAGACTTTACTTTTTGTATTCAGAGACTAGGTGATACCAATAACCTAAGGCCAACGATTTCGATGTGATATGCGTAAAGTTGCACTACTACGAAATTTGTTTATAACCCAACTGCATTGTTACTATTAGGTACCGTGCGGACGAAGTCGCAGGCAGGAACAAAAATACTGAGTACACAAGTACACTACTGGAATTTCGACATTGAAGTGCATAACTTTTTGTGTACATGATAAATAGGGCTTTCGATTGCTTCTCAAGTGCTTCCTGCAACTGAAAACGTCGATCGCTGGCGGGCGGCGGCAATCTAGTAGTAGGTACTGCCAGCTGTGCTCTATTTTGAGGGCGATGATGAACAGACGGGGGGAGGTGAGGTCGCTTCTTTACGTAGTAATATTGAGTAAACTCTGCTTTGGTAAGTGCATTTTTTGTTTTTAAGTTCTCAATCTCAATGTACTTGAATAGCCCTTGTCCGAACGAACTAACGATGTTCGCAGTAACTTAATCACCTGTCGGATCTTATATACCATTGTTCTCTCTCACTCTAGGCAATCGATATTAACCTCTAACCCACCGAGTCAAAACTGATTTCAGATTGAGTCCATGAGATTTGTCTTTAGTTTAAGACACGGAGTAAAGAAAGCTTTGTTGACCATTATGGGAGATAGTATATAAGTTTCAGTGACGTATAAGAGGGTGAGAACTTCGCTCCTCGCATATTTGTCTTGTATTGCTTATTGCAATGCACTACCATTTGTTAACATTATTTCATTTAACGAACTTTGTACGCAGCTCTAAATCTTTCTCTTATTTCCGGTATTACTTTACTAAAATTAACTGTGACCAAAAATATCAGTGTGATCCAGGCATTTTTCCTTCTGGCAAATAATCGTTAAAGGCATTAATGATAAAGGAAAAAAAAACTAAGGCAAAACGAAAAGCTTAGCGGAATGAAGAAAAAAATAAAGAAAGTACAATAATTATAGGAAATAAAAATAATGTGTAGTATTTTCAATAAATTTCAATTAAAATAGTAAAGTAGAAATACAAGGACCTCGAAAAATAAATATCGAGGGTCCTAGAATAACAAGTTCTAAAAAAATAAAATAATAACGTAATTGCAGTTACATTTCTAAATGTTCTCTGTTGTTGTTTGTAAATTGTGTTCTATTACTAGTTGCAACTGAGCATTTTATTGCAGTTCCGTTACGTGTGAAAAAAATATGTAAATAAGTTGTTAATGCTACTTCCAATATGGTACATCCCAGCTCCATGTCCCCGACCTACGGCCCCGCGATCCATTTCATCTCGTCCGAGCATAAACAACAAACAGGCGTCAATTGTTAACAACCTCTCGATACTCGTGAATCGATTCTATCGATTCTATCGTTTAAGGCGTTTTTTCCTTGTCACTGATTATTTATTCACTCTAAATTAACAATAATTAATAAATTTAGGTTACGCGAAGTAATCATCTCACGCTAGGTTAAGTCAATAAACAAAACAACAAAAAAAAAATTTTCGATATCATTTTTACATAGGGTAGGTACTAAATATCCTAGCTGATTGCGGTTTCAAAATTTTCCCGCGGTAAATTAAATATTCTCGTGGTAAACTAATCATCCCACTATATGAACATTTTGAGAATATAACATTTTGCTACTCTGAAGACTTGTCTACTTTGACATTATGCTTATGAGACGTTCTGATCTAGAGATCTAGTTATATGGTTATTTACTCTTTCTCTTTCAAAATAAGATGAAGATTAAATATTTGATAGCAGTTATTATCTTAAAAAAAACAAAGAAGGTTAGTGGAGTGGCGGAAAGATTTAACTTTTCCATCACTTTTCTTAGAGAGAGGAATGCCTGTTTCTTCTATACCATAAAAGTTATTGTAACGCAATGGAATAATAATCTGTAATGTTTCAATATTTTAAATAAATAAATGTCTAAATGTCATCACATACCATCATCCTATCGGCCCTTAGACGTCCACTACTGGACACAGACCTTCCACAATGAACACCGCCACACCTGATCCCACGCCTCCCACATCCAGTTTCTTCCGGCCTCCTTCTTCAAGTCTTCCTGCAAACTTTATTAAGTGTCATGTAAACCAAGCCTTACTTCTCGCACTACTTTCCGATTGTTTTATTCGATTCGCTTCGCCCCCGGCCTGTTAGATCTGACGTCGAATCCGATCTTTTTTTTTTTTTTTTTTTTTTTTTTTTTTCGAAAGGACATTGCTATTGGCCCTGAAGGCCTTCACAGCTTCACCGGAGGGAGAGCGAGCGCAGGTGCGCTCGGCTCAGTTAGCTGGCGCAGAGGGCGCTCAGCGCTAATTTTAGGGGGGTGCAACTGGCCTAAGGGCGCCCATGGGGCACGGACCTCGGCTTAGGACGTTGCTGTGAGTCTGTATAGTCGGGGAGAAGCGACCGGAGGTGTGACGGTAGCGTGTGTATCTGTGTGAGGTGGAGGTGGGGCGCCGTCCTCGCCGGCGAGGGCGGTATGTCGGTGCAGTGTTCCTATCGGGCGCCTGGCGGCGGATTGCCAGTGTGATCTCGTCGTCAGGATCGTCTAGTACATGTCTAGGTCGACGCTTTCGGACGCTTGCGTCTGTGCGAGGGTGGTAAGTGGTGGCACTCACCAAACGCTGGTTAGGATGTTCAGCAGCGGCATCGAAGAAATACCTAGATCTTAATTTTAAGTATTGAGCTATGGTAGGAAGTTGGAGGTCAATATGGAGATTTTCATTGCGCACGAACCACGGTGCACCCGTGGCTCTGCGCATGAAACGGTTTTGGAGGGTCTGGAGTCTGTGGATGTGTGTGGGAGCGGCATGGGCGAAGACAGGACTGGCGTAGGTAAGGATTGGACGTATGCAAGTTTTGTATAAAGTCAGCTTATTTCTAAGTGACATTTTGCTATTTTTACCTATGAAGCAACCGAGACGGCCGAGAATGAGGGCCGCTCTGTTGCGTACGCGTTTGATGTGTGGCTGAAAAGTAAGACCTGCGTCTAGAGTGACGCCTAGATACTTGACCGTCTTTTCCCATGGGATCGGTCGGTCGTATAGTGTGATCTGGTCGACACCGTTCCTGGGTCGATTGGGGCCCCTGTAAAAGTACATTGCTGCACTCTTTTCAGGGTTCACTTCGATCCTCCATTTCCGGAACCACTCGCCTAGGGCGTTGGCTGCGGACTGGAGCAGTCGAATGACTCTGGAACGGTTTCGGCCCGGCGTGTAGAGGGCAGTGTCATCTGCAAAGAGAGCGAGCTTTACACCAGGGGTACGGGGGATATCGTTAGTGTATAGCGAATAGAGAATGGGGGAGAGAACGGAGCCCTGAGGGACTCCTGCTCTGATGTGACGGGGTTGGGAGAGCGTTCCTTCGACGCGATAGCGGAAGGTTCGACCACTGAGATAGTCTCGTATGATTAGTACGAGCCTGTCTGGCAGACCGAGTTGATATAGCTTGTATATCAGCCCGTTGTGCCAGACTTTGTCGAACGCTTTTGCTACGTCAAAGAAGAGCGCTCCCGTACCCGTGGTGCGTCTCCTGGTGACTAAGTCGTGGAGGATGTGCTCTGTGAGGCAGAGGACTTGTTGGACGCATGAGTGTTTGGCTCGAAAACCAAATTGCTCGTCTATGAGGATCCTACGGGGCTCGATGAAGTCTTTGAGACGTGTGAGCAGGAGGCGCTCGTAGACTTTCCCCATTGCCTTGAGGAGGCTGATAGGGCGATAACTAGAGGGGTCTGACGCATGTTTGTTGGGCTTTCGAATGCCTATTACGGTGGCTTCTTTCCACGTTTGTGGAAAGGAGCAGTTTGCGATGGCAGCATTGAAGATGCTGACTAGCAAGAAGATGAGTTGTTGTGAGAAAAGCTTGAGTACTCTGTTGGAGATGCCATCAGAGCCTGGAGACTTACGTTGGTGTAAATTTTTAATTATAGAGTGGACCTCGTCGGAGGTGACTGTCGTGAGTGATTCTACTGGGGGGAGGGCAGCTTTGCGTTCGACTTCGCTGTCCACCATGTGAAGATGGTCAGGGTCTACCGGCAGTGAGCTGGGTGAGCATTGGGCCTCGAGACTGTCGGCTAGACATTCGGCTTTGTCCTCGTCAAGGAAGGCAGGCGGTTGATTTGATCTAACTAGGGGGGGCATGGTTGAGACTGTGTCTGATTTGAGAGCTCTCGCCAGTTTCCAGTAAGACAGGTGGGATGGCGAGATCTCGCTCATCAGATTTTCCCAGCGAGTCTGACGGAAATCTGCGATGGCTCGCTTTACGTCCCTCTGTAAGGCTCGCAATCTGATTCGATTAGGCTCGCTGGGAAAGTAGTCGTACGCTCTGGTAGCCGCGTTCTTGGCTCTCAGCAGTTCCCTCACCTCGTCTGGCAGGTCCCAGCGACGTTCATTCGTTGCTGGGACCTGTCTCGAGCAGTCGGCGACTACGGTTTGGGTGTGTCTGCTGAGGGCGTCGATTGCGACGTTAATGTCCTCTACGGTCGAGATGTTGTCCGGTATTCGGTCGAGTTGTTCGGAGTTGGTTGACTTGAGGGATTCCTCAAGTTTGTGCCAATCCACTATCGTCACCCTACGTGGGGGGGCATCTAAGGGGGGGCCGAGCTGGAGGAGCACAGGACGGTGGTCGGATTGTAGTTCGTGCAGCACTTCTATAGAGTGCAACCGGAGGTTGACATTCTTAAGCAGTGCTATGTCCAATATGTCAGGGTTATGATTTACATTGTGGGGGAAGTGAGTGGGGGTCATAGGGGCTATGATGTCGAAGTCAAGTGTGTCAACTATTACGTTAAGATCCCTGCCTTTGCCGTTAGTAGAGGAGGAATTCCATCTAGGGTGTTTACAGTTGAGGTCGCCAGCCAGAATGACTGCTCCTCCTAGATCAAATAGTGCTTCTAAGTCAGACCTAAGAATGTTTTTCTGCTGCGTGCATGAGAGGTAGACTGATGCTATGGTTAAGGGTTGGTGTCCTGTCATGGCTAGCCGGCAGACTGATGCCTCAATGTCTCTGAGAGATGCAGGGGGGTCGAGGGGGACGCAGTGTAAAGACTTTTTATAGTAAATGATAGTACCTCCCTTTGCAGCGCAGGTCCTGTCGTTGCGAATGATGTTGTAGTTTGCTATTTTGGGGTCGCGGACCCCTGGTTTGAGTAGAGTCTCTTGCACTAGGAGGATGTCGATGTGATGGATGCGGAGGAAGTTGCAGATTTCATCGCGTTGGTTTTTGAGGCCGTCCGCGTTGAAATAGGCAAGGGAGAGGGATCGGGGCTTGATTCTGCTGGTATTGGGGTTTAAATCCATTAACGAGCCTGGGAGTTGAATTGCCAAATGGCCGCAACCACGTGCGAGAACCTTTGAGAGATTGCTAGTCTCTCGGCTGGATTGGAGTCTGAGGCCCTGAGGGCCTGCGCCATCTCCCGGACTTCGTTAGGGTCGAAGACACTAGCGAGGCGGCAGATTAGCGCAAAGTCGCTTCCAGGCCCGTCAATGGGGGACATGGAGGGTTGGGGTTTTTTGGGAGGATTAGGCTTGAGAGGAGGAACTGCAGTGTTGGAGGACGGTGCTTGGGAGTTGGTGGTGGATGGGGGGGACCTGGGGGCGAATGCCAGTGGCTTCGTCCAGGCGTTGGGCCGGTGCGGCCGCAGGTCCCCAGTGGTAGGTGGTCTGAGGGGGGGGAAGGAGGTTTGTGGGGGGGATGTGCGTGCAGAGACTGTAGAACGTGGGGGCGCGCGCTTGGGCTGCCCCCGAGACTTACGTGGTGCTTTAGGACAGCCGCCGTAATTGGCGGTGTGTCCTTCAGCGTTACATAATACACAAGCTGGCGGGTCGGTGCATCCCTTTTTTCTAGGGCAATCGGCGGTGCCGTGGTCGCCCAGGCATTTGACGCATCTCGGCTTTGCGAAGCAGAAGCGCGAGCTGTGGCCATAGAGTTGGCATCTGTGACACTGACCGGGGGGTCCCGTCTTATTTGGTGCTTCTATCTGGATGGCAAGATTGAAACACACTTTCATGTTAAATATAGCTTTACCCTCTGGGGTACGATCTAAAATTATCAGAAGGAGGTCGTAAGGCGCTTTGGTGCGCCCGTTGTACATCCTGTGTACCTCTTTGACGGGGAGGCCGCTAGCCATCAGGTCCTCCTTTATGAGCTCAGCCGAGAGCTCTTTGGGCACCCCTTTCATGACTACCCTGAGAAGGCGTTCGTCTTCCAGGGCGTAGGTGTGGTGCGCTATGTTTTCTGCGCGAAGGGCACGAGTCAGACGACGATGGTCGTCTGAGGTGGACGGCTGTACCTTTATGCCATTGCTGGTGTTGGTGTTAGCAGCGTTTGGCGCACAGATCTTTAAATCTGTGATGAGCTTAGAAACACGGTTCCACTTATCTTTGTCCCTTATGAATAGGGGCGGCGGGCGGGTGTTGCGCATGAACCCCGGGAGTCGGTGTTCGCCCTCTACTGACGTGCGTGGACCGGCCGTTGCGGGTGCGGCGGCGGTGGTGGGCGTGGCAGCGGCGGGCGCGGCGGCAGGTGCGGCGGCGTCCGTGTCGGGGACTGCTGGGGAGAGGGGCGAGTCTCGGTCGTAGGGACCGGACTTAACCAATTTGGCCTTACCTGGCTTGTTCTTCCTCTTACGCTTTTTTGAGACGACTACCGTGTAGTCGTCTACGGCCATGTGCTCTGCGTCGGACGGAGCGTAGTCGGACGTCCCGGAGGAGGATTCTGAAGAAGACTCAGGAACGCACGTGACGGGTGACTCATCTGTGGACGGAGAGGAGACATCATTGTCTAACAGACACGGATAGTCCTTCCGGAAGGACTCTAGTGCGGAGGGCGCGGCTTTTGCCAGATGAGCAAGCAGCGCTTTGAGAACCTCCATAGCTGAAGGCTCCATACTTGAGGCCCTCCCTGCCTGAGGGGCAGGGGGGGATGTGTGCCTAAGGTGTTATCCCTACAGTGCGTCCTCCGCCGCGTAGTGCAATGCGTGGAGGGTGGGTGCCTATCGGCCCTAGCTGCCCGAAGTGCCGAGGGTAGCCCGAGCCTAAGCTCTGAGCGCCCAAACAACACAACGAGAATAGGATGGCGGGATAGGTGGGGTGGGAGGGAGACAACTGGTGTCGGCGAGGGGGCTTCCCCAAACCCGGTGGTACCAGTCCCGTCCGGGTTTGCGTTTCTCAAAAGGAGAAACGCAGGCGTCCCGGGGCCACGCCCACCTAGTTTCGTTGGCACCGTTAAGTATCCACTAGATGACCACTAAACCGTGGATTTTTACAAAAGATGCGTTGGCTCGACGATCAAGCGGCGCACCGAACAGGCAGTGAAACTAGCTGCCTGGACGGTACGACGCTACGAGGTGGAGTCTCGGCGGTGGTGCGGCGCGATGACGCACGGAGTTCTCAACTCGAGGTTGAGGGGCGGAGTCAGCCGGCGAGCGGCCAATGACAGCGCAGCGCAGGTGGCACAGCGGAGAGGCGAAGTGTGGCAGGCGAACGTGACCGTCTGGGACGGCTGTTGGATGCACACTGCGACTTGGATGCACACTGCGCGCGAATCCGATCTGACAACACGTCGCAATTTATACTCTTAACTCTACACACAAGAGTTTAATGTTGAGGTAACAGTTTTGACAGTCGCGTATCAATTCATCTGGCTGTATGACAAATACCGTTGTCAGAATCGATTTAGTCGTATAATACTTATTTTCATAACTTATACAGGGTGAAAAAGCTACTCTCCAGTGTATGTCCTTACATACATTAATTTAAATGTGGCAGCAGTTTCGCGGGAGTAATTGTTGCGATAGCTTAATTGGTAGGAGCGCGCCCCGTAATGGCCAGGTCACAGGTTCGAAACCGTATCACGAATGTTGTTTTTATAATATATATCCATTTAAACATTGATATAAATTATATCTTAGCGTTCAGCCTGATAGATATGTGTCCTCGTCATTCCCTCATATAGCTTATTTAAGACGCTTGACAGACATCGGAGATATTGGTTTCCATTGTCAGTCTAGGACGTAACTTAGTAGGTTGGCTGAACGTCTATTATCTTAATCTTATTGTTTATGGCCAAAGATGCATTTTACTACCATATGTATGTATGTATGTATGTATGTATGTATGTATGTATGTATGTATGTATGTATGTATGTATGTATGTATGTATGTATGTATGTATGTATGTATGTATGTATGTATGTATGTAAACGCTTTATTGTACCAAAAATAACAACAACAACAATAATAAAATAGGAATTAAACTGTGTACAAATATTATAATTATAAAAAAAAATCTGTTCTAATTTTGACAGTTATGTAAATTATATTATTATTTTAAGATTTCGGTAGCGGTAGAGGTTTTTCACCCTGTATTATATCGTTTGATCGTAGGTGTATACTTTTTGTGGCCACTTATTGTTTAAGGACAGTGTTCGTTTGTTTTGACAGCCAGTGTACGGTTACGGGTGACTACGATTATGCGATTGTGTGGAACGTTCAGATGTACGGATAATGGAATTGGACACACGGACATAGTGACACGACAGCGTTTTCTGTTGTTACATTATGGTTGTAAATGAAAATCTTGTTAACAATATGTAAGGGACAATGAGAAATACTTTTAAAAAATTACTACGCACTTTGATGACATCATCAATAAATAGCGTTTAAATTGTGGGTCAAATGCTAAACTTATTTATGAAGTGGCATTTATTTACGACCCATAAGATCAGGAAGGATATGTGTATAAGGACTTATCCCCATCCGAGGGCCATGTGTAACTGGGGTAACTTCTATGGACTTAGGGCAACATCGGCCTCGGGTACAGTCATTCGTCAGTTTTGATCTAGGTATTTACTTTGCTGCTGTTGATAATTGATTTTGATGGGTATTTCTTCCAGTACACATGACTTTTTGTAGCAATAAAATTACTGGTATGTTATTTTTGAGTGCTTCATAACTTAATTCTACTAAAACGAATCAAATCGGAACCGGACACTTCCATACCTTTCCTATTGTTTCAACGTTGTCTTCAACAGGTTGACCTAATAACGTTAGGAAATGCTTTAACCACAGAAATCACTAACAAATAAATAATGATTTATTAATAACTTCCACTAATAATGGCGCTCTAATGTCTAATCTGCGGCCCATGCCTTATTGTACGGATAGGTTTTTAACTTTGTACCTGTTATTTGGTTTTTATTTTAGCCATTATGTAGTTGTAAATTAGTATGTACAAAATTAATTATAGTTCATTCATTCCATATAATTTTTATTATTATTGTTTAATCATAATTTAATATTAGTTAATGTTTTTGTTTCAGGTAAGCCTTTCGTGACTACAGATGATCTTATTTTTGGCCATAGGCCTCCCCAGCCAGGTAAGTTTTTCATCAGTTAGCCGAGTCCAGAGTGCTCCGAGTCTCCGATGCTGGTGAAGTCTTCAAACTCGGCGCGAGGCGCGTACTGCCTGTTCTTTTTTAATTTTAAAAGAAATAAAGTGTTCAGATCAAATTTTACTGTAACTAATGGTATTATGTCTACAATTTTCTTTTAAGCTAAAACCAACTAAAGCATTAAACGCGTAGCTCAATAAACCGAGTCTAGGGAGGGTGTTATTTATGTGGGTACTAATATACGAGGTTGCATTATTTGTAAAAACAAATTCTCATCTATTTAAAACATACTCTCAGACTCGCGCCAGAAATACACGACAAAATAATAAACTATGTTCGATCCCCAATAATACTGCATTGCTTCGTAAAAGTCTAATTTGCTTAGCTCCAAGAATTTATAATAAATTGCCAATTAGAATACAAAATTTGGATCTACCAAAATTTAAACATGTGTTGTTTGCTTTTCTGGTGAACAAAGCTTACTACAAATTAGATAATTTTCTTTTTGACAATAATGTGAACTAAGTTGATATAAGTAAGCTGACATTGAACTAATTTAATTTTTTTTGTATTGATTCTTGACATTTAAATCTTGACATTTTTACATTTGGTTGATTGATTTTACATTTAACTTTGACATTGTGTTTAATTTTTTTGGTTTGAATAATTTATTAATTAATGTATTAGGAGAATTTTAATAAATATTGCATGCTTATACAAAAGGCAAGGTATAGCGACCCTAATCTATAATATAACATCTTCTGTGTATCTGTATTTACCTATACTTGGCAATAAATGATTATGATTATTATGATTATGAATGATTATGAATAATTATATATCTTGTATTTCGTCAATAAACCAGTATACTATTGTCTTGCTTGCGTGTTTGATAGTGTTTACATCGCTCACATAAGTTCCCAATACATACGTAACACGTGGCGACGAGAACGGGATAAAAAATTAAATCCGAGAAGCTCACTAACCTAACCGACACTGTGTCACGTAACGCTTCACATTGTTTAGTTGGTGTGTCTGTACGTTTTTTATATAACTCCGTTAATGGCCCGATGTAGAGATTAGATAACTCTACACCGTGTTTAAGTTTAATTATATGTGTTAATGATTTTTAGTCAAACCTATTTGGCTCTCTGCGTTAATCATCATCAACATTAGCCATTCAACGTCCACTGCTGGGCTAATTGTAAGCATCACTTCGTTATCTAACTTCGAAGTCTACCCCAAACCAGAGTTTCCCGAATAAATAAAAACGGGATGTCCCGCCAAAACCGGGACATCTGGTTACACTACCCATAAACCTGCAACAATTGGAACTAGGTGTTTTATATGAATAATACGTATTTGTTTTAATCAGCCGAAATACGTCCACTGCTGAACATAAGCCTCCCCAATATAGTTCCACTTTTGGTGGGCTGTCCATTGGGGGATTTGAATAATCACCACGCTTGGCAGGCGAATTGGCGATCGTAGTAATGATCTTAATGGAGTACGCTGCTACTTGTCCCTGGTGTAATAAATAAATCGGCTTAAAGACACCAAATTCAAACTCAAATTAATTTATTCAATGTAGGATACATGTACCACTTATTGAACGTTACAAACTATAAGGATATTATGTAGGGAGTATACATTGTTAGACATCCGTCGTCATCACGTCTTACAAAGGCAGACACTAAATAACACTAAATATACCAAATTACACACAAACACACAACAATACACAATATAAATAATAAAAGTACTGAGATGAACTAACACCATGCCGTTTTATCGTCCAAGTAGTCAGTGATCTTATAATATCATCAGGTTATTATTGTCTCCACTGCAGGAGCACAACCCTCTCTCATCTGCCGGAGACAGACGAAGGATTTGGCCTACACTCCCCGCGCTGGCCAGACGGGTTGGGGAGGCCTGATTGACGTTTTATAATGTAATATATTCCCTTAGTCGCCTTGTACGACATCCACGGGAAGAGTTGGAGTGGTCCTATTCTACTCTACCGGAAACCACACGGCATCATATGCTTTCTTAAACAAAATATTTTTTACCTAGTTTTGAATTTATTTTCGGTTAAGCTTAGGATTTCTTCAGGTAGTCTATTGTAGCCACGGAAAGACTGGGGTTGGCCCTACTCTAAGCCCGGAACCAAATAGCTACTTACCATCAGGTAAGATTTTGATTGGCAAACTTTCATTAATTCCACAAAATACATTACAAACCAGTCCCTGACATGTTCGAGTAAGGCCTGAACTAGATCCAGGCCGATAGTTTGTGTTAATCTGCGCCCACGCACTATTGTTTTAGAGCGGAATGCTCGTTTTGTATGCGCCCGCGCAGATAACATCTTGTTGTGGCATGTAACTTGTATTCTAACAAAAAGCATTAGGTAGTTTATCCTGGTGACTCTATAAGGAGTGACCGGTTTTGGAGCTTTGAACGATTAGACGAACAGGAGCGCTTCTTAAAAAAATAAAAGACTTTTGACAAAATTGAGAACTTCTGTTTCGTCTATTTGTTTGCGGAACAGGTACTTTCCGAAGGACCAAAAGTCATAGAAAAGAAGTATTTTTCTCTCTTTTTATTGCCGTTATCTATCACTCCTAGTCGACATTCAGCTTATAACAGTTATTTTTAAGATTACTGACTTATATAAATAAATAATGGGCTCGATTCTGAAGGCACAACGTTAAAATTTGACAGCACTAAAACTGTTGCTATCCTTGTCACACAGTATTATGAAGATAAAGACGAAACCAATTGTAACACTGTCAAATTTTAAATGTGTGCCTTCAGAATCGGGCCCAATAAATAACTATTACATATACGAATGAAATGATGTATTGCAACAACTTACAGTTAATACAGTTTTCTTAATTAAGGAACCCTTTCAGTAAATTAATACCAGGGTCAGGGGAAAAATATATATATATCATCATAAGGTTATTTTTGTCTCCACTGCTAATAACATAATAACATGTCATTTTGTGCAACCCTCTCTCGTCTGCCGGAGACAAACGGAGGATTTGGCCTACACTCCCCGCGCTGGCCAGACGGGTTGGGGAGGCCTGATTGTTATTTTATAATGTATTTATTCCCTTAGTCGTCTTGCACGACATCCACGGTAAGAGTTGGAGTGGTCCTATTCTACTCTACCGGAAACCACACGGCAAAATATATATACGTGTATATATACACTTGTCTAATCCCAAACTAGGATTTTCTTCTGTGCTATGGCAATTAAACGAGGGCTGGATAATTCACAAACATCCAGACCGGGATTAACTACTACAAATTGTAAAAATTTGTCTGTTCTCAGTGGAAATCGAACCTACGACCTCTGTCGCTCGAATCTCATGACAAGCCAATAGGCCAACGTGGAGCGATTGTACTCCATTGACTAGATCTCAGTTGTAGCAGGTACTCTACGAAGTTATTTTTAAGTAGGTACAAAAAGAGTAATAAAACGCACGTACAGCTAAAACTACTGTCAAAGTATTTAAAAACTAGTTAGTGTTGTCAAAAACAGATGTTAATCTTTCGAAAATTATCGAGTAATCGACGTCACGGTGCGCGTGCGCCGGATGTCGAACTAAAGTTACATCAACTGACAATACTAGTTCATTTTTATATATTGACAGTTATGGCTATAACAATAGGACCTAGTATTTGTTTTGATAGTTGTATAGTTATGTTTGTTTGCTTGTGTTATGAATGTTATAATAACAGTAAGCCGTCATAGTGTGACATTTTAAAAGATTAAAATCATGCCATTAAACGGCTGTCTGATGAAACTGCTGATAGATTGATGCCTAGATGTATTATTTAAATGACGTACTACCCATTTATGTTTTTTTTTAATTTTTAAAATTGGAGTGTGAGTGAAGAGTGGGAGTGAAAAACTAGAGGGGTTCCACCCATCACTTACCATCCCTAGTACATATATAACTACCTAATCAAGATCAACTACATACATTTTTTTTATTTTTAATTAGTATGGCGTATTCGCTATACAGTGATTTTATTTTTAAATTATTAAAATCCACCAAGAAATGACGAAGATATTTAAGTTTATTTAACTCAACTTTACTAAACGCGCGCGCTTTTTATGTCGACGTCACTTGTTACACGTCACGTTATCCCACCGATTTCATTTACCGATCAGTGTCGCGCGTGTTTTGTTTACGGCAGACTGCGCTAGTGTGTTGCGCACACTTCTTCCCGCGACGCGACGGATGATGTTATTTCCGGTCATTCCGTTTTTGGAACTATTGCACTGAAATTGTGGTATCTTCGTCATTTTTCATCTGATAATTTTTTTTTCATAATATTTATTGAGTTTTTAGCGCAAAATATCTCAAAAAAATGTAACTGATCCTCATTAAAACTTGACCTAAAAGTCTTAACAAGTCGAAAAGTGACTAAAGGGGGGCCTGGCCACTCGTTATTCTCCTGGTACGTCTGTGTGAGGAGGGGTGTATGGCTGAAAATTGATGAATTTTGCGTTACATAATTTGCGTAAGCCTCTAATGGCGGTTCCACATTAGTGCCGTGAAGCTCCGTAAACAGGCGTGAACGAGAATGTGGATGGTTTTCGCGGTGTTCACGCGCGTTCACGCCTGTTCCCCGATCATGGCGGCTCCACATTAGTGCCGTGAATTCACGCGCGAATTCACGCCGTGAATTCACGGCATAAGTCGTGCCCTCCACATTCACGGGATGCTCACAATCGTTCGTGAAACCTGCCGCGAAACGGACGTAGAAGCTGCTGCTGCAATAACTTTGACAGTACATTTTCATAATGGTAATGTTCTAAAAAAGACCATTTTCAGTTTCGTTATTCCAAACTTTTTAATTATATAATTATTTAATTTTTAACTATTAATAAATTCCTTTGTAGTCCGGAGTAAACTAGCACGGGGCCGTGAATGTGGATGTGTACGCGTGAACGCCGCGCGAAAGGGGCGCGAACCCTTTGTCGCGGGACAAAATACCGACACTGATCGGGGAACAGCCGTGAACGCGCGTGAACACCGCGAAAACCATCCACATTCTCGTTCACGCCTGTTCACGGAGCTTCACGGCACTAAGTGGAGCCGCCATCAGAGTCGGTATTTTGTCCCGCGACAAAGGGTTCGCGCCCTCTTCGCGCGGCGTTCACGCGTACACATCCACATTCACGGCCCCGTGCTAGTTTACTCTGGACTACAAAGGGGTATGGACTTGTGCAGTAATATAATAAAGTCGCGCGTGAACGTTTGGAATAACGAAACTGAAAATGGTCTTTTTTAGAACATTACCATTATGAAAATGTACTGTCAAAGTTATTGCAGCAGCAGCTTCTACGTCCATTTCGCGGCAGGTTTCACGAACGATTGTGAGCATCCCGTGAATGTGGAGGGCACGACTTGTGCCGTGAATTCACGGCGTGAATTCACGGCGTGAATTCGCGCGTGAATTCACGGCACTAATGTGGAGCCGCCATAAAATAGAAAGAAATAGACGATGGGAAAGGCTGACAAATATGACATTAAATATATCTAGTTTAGCTGAAGAGCAAAGTAGTAATAAAAAATCTAGAACCAAAAAATAAACAGATAAAGAAACATGGAATCAAAAAGATTGTAATAGCTACATTATCGTTTCATTACACACGTAGTACATTAAAAAAAACTTATGTCTGTTTATTCGGGGTGAACTCACAAACTACTGCATGGAATTGGACATATACCTGCAATACTCTGTCGCTATGTCTTTCTTATTTTCCTTCTGAAAGGTTGCCTGGAAGAGATCGCCTTAAGCGATAAGGCCGCCTTTGTACACTTTCCAAAAATCTTATTTTATTGTTATCCTTAATTTGTGTGCAATAAAGAGTTTATATATCTATACCTACTTTTGATTAAGAATTCACTATTATTCGCTTTCCGAGAAAGTTTTTGCTATACATGACATTAATCGTGTCCGTGCGAAGTACATCAATAGTTGAAGTTTAATTTAAAAGTTATAAACTTATCCTGGCGCCTTTTAACCACTGCAAGTTGTTCAAAATGAACCGCAATACAAATAAATCCTTGTTTACACAAAAGCTCTATAAATTCGCTGCGCCCGCGCCTGCTTTCACTCAGTGATCTTATTTATGGATGTACTGTCGGCGCAGGCGCCGTTCGGTGCTCCCACCAGGTGAATAGAACGTGTTACCCTTGTTTTGTTATTCAGAATTGATATAAGAGTAGTTTAGTGCCGTTGGGTTTGTTGCCACTTCTTCCCCTCGGTTATACAGGTGGAAGTGGAGTAGTTTTAGGCAGAATTTGACGTCAAAAAGAGAATAATGTATTCCAATTTTGAAAATAAATATTTTGATTTTGATTTTTTGATTTTGATTTAGTTTAACTTCGTTTACCACCCCATCAGCCGAAAAATGCCCACTGCTGAACATAGTCACCCCAAAATCGAATTGGTGATCGCAGATTGATGATGGCGGATTCGCAGTAACGATCTTAATATACACAAGAGAACGCTGGTTGCCCGTATATAGTGCAATCCCTTAGTCGCCTTGACGACACCCACTGGAAGACTGGGGGTGGCCCTATTCAAAGCCGGGAACCACACGTCTCATATAGAAAATAAATATGTATATATATTTTAGTATTATTTGATATTTTCGACTGTAAGTATTACCGTGTGGTTTCCGGTAGAGTAGAATAGGACCACTCCAACTCTTCCCGTGGATGTCGTACAAGGCGACTAAGGGAATACATTATAAAACGTCAATCAGGCCTCCCCAACCCGTCTGGCCAGCGCGGGGAGTGTAGGCCAAATCCTCCGTCTGTCTCCGGCAGATGAGAGAGGGTTGTGCTTCTGCAGTGAAGACTAAAATAACCTGATGATGATGCGCGTGTATGGACTGACTAGCGCTTCTATAGTAGTAGCGCGGTAATTAAATCCGTTCATTAGAACTCCATACGCCGAGGGTGTGCCCCAGTGGTGTCGTCATCGATGGACCTTTGTACTGATGGGGATGATAGTTAATCATGATAGTTAATCATCCCCATCAAATAACTACAAACAAAAGTAAAGTTGTGCCCCTGCAGTGGAGACAAAAATAACCTGATGATGACTGTAATTAAAGTAACTAGCGCCTGGATGCCACCGTCGTCCCGTTTTTCGAGCTGACAGTACCTGCCTACCACCAACAGAACAATATTCTGACTTATGTGACTGCTTGTTTAGCGCCTCGCTCGCTCGCTGCGCGTGCGTCTCGATCGATCAATTTGTTCGCTCGCATGATTTAAGGGCCGACGAAAGGTCGTGCCGATGCTAGGATAGGACACCTTAGAGCCAACTTATAATTAATTCTTGTTCTTGTTGCGTTCTGCATTTGTTTGTATATTTGTTTCTGTAGTCGTGATCTGTCCGATGAGAATATTGTACGATTTATATTTGATAGATTTGAAGTTGTTCGTACTCCATAAAGTTTTGCTGGGTGTAAAGCGGAACTGTTCCTACCTCGGTAGTTAAAAGTTTTTCTCTTGTATTTTAATTATGTTGCATTAGGGGACTTACGGGGGGGGGGGGGGTCTCGATAAAGCTTTCTTTCACGTTGATCATCCTCTGTCCCCTTATCACTTCTGTTCCCTTCTATTTTATTTTAATTATGATCCACCATCATTTTTTTATATTTTTATACACATTGTGAAGTTATTTGTCTATCTCGTAATAGCTTTGATATAAGTTATAAAAATCGGTATTAATAGTGATCTAGTGTTTCAGAGAACTGACTCAGCCTAATTTAAAAGGTAATGGCCTCATAACATTCACCTACTATTTAAACTAGACGATGAATTCTGAACAAAATCATCCTTAGGAAAAGTCCAAAATTCTGCATGTGTAAATTCACACACATTAATAATGTCCTTTGTCAGTTTTATGATTAATTTCTTAGGTCTACCTAAGAGTAAATCGAAGAGTAGTGTATCCTTCAAAATATATATACATATATAAAAGTAGTTGGCGTGTTGAAAGGATATTTGGCAAAATCCTTGAAACACCTCTTTTGATTTAGAGAAAGATATTCTAATGTATGTAGTATTTAAAATATTAATTTCCATGACTCGCAAATATTTGTTGACTGATCACACCTTCACTGACACAAAACGAGTAAAGTTCTGGCAAACCGCATCTCGTTCACACAATGGCAAGTGTTGGAATGTCGGACCGAAACAAAATGAGTAATAAGACAATTACCTGTTGGCAAATGTTCCCGATACAGGCCGCACAATCGGCCGCGGCCGCAATCTCGCCATCGGTAATTTGGTAATAAAATGAAAATACGCTCTTCTCTTATCTACAATCCACCCTATATAAACACTAACTATATAAACATCCACAGTGTGCGCGCAAGAAGGACGTAAACGCCAATAAAACCAAACGAACACACCCCGTGCTACAAAACGGAATTGCATAAAATTGATGCCGGATTGAAACACCATCTCGAGCAACAAGGATTATTATTCCTTGATCGCTGCGAGCGCGAGTCTTCTGCTTTCGCGGATTCGTGCTTATTTCGCGTGGCTGCGAATTTAATTTTCTTTAATAAGTATCCGGTGTGACCGGCAATTGAAGTTGCGCCTTATGCAGCAGCGTTACCAGTTAAATTGGAGTGCTTGTTGCGGCGTGTTGCGAGGCATGTATCTAGATAGCGCGCATGTTTCATCGGGCGCGATGCTGCCCGCGATACGGGCCCCGCCCATGCTTTTTTCGTGGTTTCTCCTAAGTAACAATGGTGATCTGCTAACTAAATAACGAGTGCGATGCATCAGCGAGCGCCGAGATGTGAGAACAATGTTCGCGTTTATTTCGTTTTGCGATGTTATTGACGAGTGGAGAGCGGGCACGGGACGGGAATGTGATGGAATATCTCGGCTGGATTTGGAATATGTTCTTTGTTACAAACTAACTTCACAAGATATTAGAGCGATAATATCGCCTAAATTGTGCAATTCTTCTGCAATTTATCACTGTATTTATTCTAGTTATGCAATACAGTATTTAAACAGTTTTAGCTATAGAACCGCAAAATGCGTTAAGTCCGAAAACAAGTATGAAAATTTAGATTTCGTCTAATTTCTGGAACATTTAGGCATCCTTCAGCTATCTAATGAGTTAATGCTCAAACATTTAAATATGAAAAATATTTTTACTTCAATCTTGGTAATCTTTATTGGCTCTAGAACAAAATAAAAAAAATCTGTCTGAAATGTGTCTGGAACAAATCGCTTTTAGCGATAAGATCGCCTAGATGTACATGTGTAAGCTACTTTATTATTGTATCTTTGTTTTCATCGTGCAATAAAGAGTAATTGAATTAAATAAAATTGCTTTACACTGAAAAATAACATACGAACATACAATTAATATAAATAATTTTCTATTCCACATGACATTTATTTTCCTCAAGATTGATCTCTAACTTTGTCAATATGCACATCAAATATTTTTCTATTTTTTACTTGCATAACCTACCCATTTGCCGTGTGGGATCCGGTAGAATAGGACCACTCCAACTCTTCCCGTGGATGTCGTACAAGGCGACTGAGGAAATACATTATAAAACATCAATCAGGCCTTCCCAACCCGTCTGGCCAGCGCGGGGAGTGTAGTCTAAATCCTCCGTCTGTCTCCGGCAGATGAGAAAGGGTTGTGCTCCTGCAGTGGAGACAAAAATAACCTGATGATGATGATGATGATGAACCTACCCAAACCTACCTACCATTAAGTATAACTCGTTTGCTCTTATAGCCAACATCACTGCCATCTTTTGATATCTTTTTTATAATCTTTAACATAATCATCATCCTTAGCATCAACGTCCATTGTTATACACAAGCAATCCGTTATGTGTATCCATATAGGCCACCCTGGGCAGACGTATTGGCCAACGTGGTATAATTTAATGTGAAAACAAATGCCGTGAGTCATGGATGACCTACGGTGGGCTTAACTCCCACGTTTCAAGTCTCTCAGCGAGCTATAGAGAGGGCTATGCTCGGGGTTACTTTAACACCTTCGCTGCGGCAAATAAGGATATGATACGTAATGAGGAGATCCAACATAGCCGAAAGCATTGGCATCTGAAGTGTCTATGGGCAGATCACATCGGTTGTAGAACTGACGGCCGTCGAGGCAGACGTGGATGGACCTACGACCTCAGGAAGGTGGTCGAAAGCCGAGGGCGGGAGATCGGGTGTGGTGACGTTCATTGGGGAAGGCCTATATCCAGCAATGGACGTTGATAGGCTGGTATTATAGTGTATCATCATCACCCGAAATATACAGTCCACTTCTGCACATAAGCCTCCCCAATAGAATTCCAGTTTTGTTAGGCTGTCTATAGAGGGATTTGCTATAATCACCACGTTTGGCAAACGGATTATTGATCGCAGTAATGATCTTATCTTATCTTCTTAGGGGGCCAGGAAGACCTGGCGACACTTCGTCTCTTCAGGATCTTTTGTGCCGAACCCCTGACCACCAACGGTGCCCCAAGCTGATTTGATGGACTTCACATACGCCTCAGAATTTCTTCTTTGGCATATGCAGGTTTCCTTGCGATGTTTTCCTTCAGCCTGTGGTATTATAAATAAACGGTACTTGAGTTTCGTAAAACTCATTGGTACGGGCGGGGTTTGAACCCACGACCTCATGAAAGTGAGGCGAGTGCACAACCAACCGGCTACCACGGCTCTTGTAATGATCTTAATATACAAAGGTTAATGCTGCTGTCCGTCCCGGCTGCAGATGATCTATAATAGTCAGTAAGTTCAAAAAACTGTTTCCAAACTGAATGAAAGCTAAAGGTAGTCTCATATGTTCCTGCTTGCGTGTTCGTTTCACATGAACGGATAATTAGTTGCGTGAGGCTGCGCGCGCGCAGATTTGATCTGCTCCGACTCGAACCATATCGATCGACATCTTGTTTGATTTTACTTTTTGGGGTTTCGGGTTATCGTGCTCTTTATCTGGTACTTTAAAGTATCTTCGTTTTTTTTTATTGTGAAACTAAATTAGCAAGTTTCTTTCTTAAAGTGTGGTTAATTTATTTATTTGAGGAATAAAGTGTTCAATGTCTCTAATAATGGGACCTCTTCCAACTTCATTATCATATCAGCTCTTACACATCCACTGTTAGATATAGGCCATCCCCAATGAACGCCACCACACCCGGTCCTCCGCCCTCCGCATCCAGCCGCTGCCGGTTACCTTCCCAATGGCTGTCGGTTATCCGACAGATGTGTCACGTCCATTATTACTTCAACTTGCTAATCCTTACGGCTATGTCGGTTACCTTCATTATTCGTCGGATCTCAAATCATATCCTTCAATGAAACCTTAGAAAAGAGACTGCAAATTACATTAGGTTAATTTTCCAAAATATCCCAGGAAAAGTAATAAAAAAAATTGATCAAAAATCACATTCAATAGCAATTTTAATTCACCATAAAAATATGTAAGATTGTTTGGTACACCCTGTAAGGTTGGCTGGAAGAGATATCTTTTAGATCTAAGCTCGCCTTTATATACACCATTTATTACTGTATTTAGTTTTAAGATGTGCAGTAAATAATATAAATATAATAATAAGAATATAATAATTATGAATTTATAAATAATATTAAATATTACATAATAATAAATATTATCTATATTTATAATATATTTATGTTCAACTCGTTACTTCACCGCCATAATGTTTATCTCACAACTTACCACGTGACACTAAAAAATGACGTCACCTCAAACTCCATGAACCTTCGCAGAGAACTCTCGAGCCTCTCGTCTAGGAGGCGTGGCAGGCCCCTCCCCGCGCGAGACATGCCGCGTGACGTCACTAGTGGTCGGACCTGCTTCAGACCTGGTCCTACTCAGGTTGGACACACCTGGTTGTAGTGGAAAGATTGTGTCATTTTTGTTTTAAATTGACTTGCTATTATAAATGTTCGATGCTCTGGTAAATAACTTACAGGGCCTCAAACTTCGTCGCAGTGTGGCCTATCTTTCCGTTTTCTACAGGTTACATTTAGACGCGTCGGATTAAAATAAATATCACAGACATTCACACCAATTATCTAGTCCCAAACTAGGCAGAGCCTGTAGTATGGTTACTAGATAACGGATAGACATACTTAAATAAATATATAAACATCCAAGACTTGGGTACAAACATTCATATTCATCATACGAACATTTGCCCCTAGCGAAATTCGAACCCGCAACCTCCGGCGTGGCAGTCCGAGAGCTACCCGTTCCGCCACGGAGGTCGTCAAATTACTACTTACATAATTACTACTTAGTACTGAGTTAATTACTAATTACATCGATAGATCAAAGATCTTTAGAGAGATCTCTAAAGAGGTTGCCCTCCGGCTTAAAAAAAGAGTTTTTAAGCGGTATCGAAAATAGCTTATTGATCGCATCACTAAAACAAGGTAGTTATTTAAAATAATACATATTTACTTAATGTACTTTTGTTTGTAGTTCCTTGATGCGCTGATAGGCAGTACAAAGGTTCATCGTTGACGACACCACTGGGGCACACCCTCGGCGTATGGAATACAAATGAACGGATTTAATTACCGCGCTACTACTATAGAAGCGCTAGTCTGTCCATACACGTGCATCATCATCAGGTTATTTTTGTCTCTACTGCAGGAGCACAACCCTCTCTCATCTGCCGGAGACAGACGGAGGATTTGGCTTACACTCCCCGCGCTGGCCAGACGTGTTGGGGAGGCCTGCTTGATGTTTTATAATGTATTCCCTTAGTCGCCTTGTACGACATCCACGGGAAGAGTTGGAGTGGTCCTATTCTACTCTACCGGAAACCACACACACAACACGTGCATGTGTGCGTGTAAATTCTGGTAGATCTGCAGCACCTAGTACGCGAACATGGTCGATCGAAACAGGGACCACGTTTACACGTCAACAACATACGTGCATCTCTTTCAAACTTATAGCATCGATCTCTCGGGGCCGGTCGATAGTGCGCTGGCGAAGTGACTTTATACCGGTGGCTACCCAGCACTGCGTACTGCCAGCCATGCTCTTTCGGGGGACTGGCGGTTTAGTGTTAGTATTCTTTGCCATTGTGCTAGTGGGGTACAGTTTTTTTTTAATTCTTTGATATGCCAATGTTAGAAAGCTACTCCCACACTGGGGCGATGGCTGACAGTATACATTTAGACATGCTAGCAAGAAATGGGTGCGTTACGTCGAATTTCATTAATCTGAACCAGACAGGATTTTTTATTTTATTTTACCTTATTATGGGAAATGAACAGCATTTCTTAAGTACTATGCATATATTAGATAAAAATAGAATTATATAATACTGTTGCCCGCGTGGACAACTTAACATCACAAATTATTATGTATTTCCCGTAAGATTTGGATGTTTTTTCGGGATAAAAACTATCCTATGTCCTATTCCAGGACCAAACCTATATGTGTGCCAAGTTTCATCACGATCCGTCCAGTGGTTGAAGCGTGATTGAGTAACAAACATCCAAATATCCAAACTTTCGCATTTATAATATTAGTAGGATTAGCCTAACAAGTTTCCACAAACTGATACATAAAAATAATACAGAGAAGAATACGAGTTTGGGTGAATTTATATAGTTCAGAGAAGAGTAAGGTAAAAAATATATGCAGCAGTAGGTAATTAAACATTAAATACAAGGCGAGTTTAAATTTTTTGAGATTAGAGATTTAGCACCCAATACGTTCTTGGTGTGTAGAGTTATGTATCGCTGTAAATGGTCTCGTGAACAGTGAACCAAATTATGCTAAGAGTTTTCTTTTCGAACAGGGCCGGTGACAGTTAATCTGTGTCCCCATTGACGAGCGGCGCGGCGTTCGATTTGTAGCGCAAACAAACAAATTAGCGCCCGCTCCGACGCGCGGGGCGACGCCCGACACGGCGACGGTTATTAAGAAATAAATTGGGCGGGATCTTTTAGGGCTAGCACTCACACTTTATTCTATTTTACTTACTTTCACACAGTATCGGTAAACGTTGTATCTGAAAAGTTCTAATCGAGATATGTTAAGATTTAATCACACAAGATCTAGCCACGACATAATTTTATAAATATTGTAGTAACTCAGTTTCTTATACACTCTTTCTGAAGTTTGGTATACCCAGTGCAATGTAAATTAAATTATGTTAAAATAAAAGTGTGTTGTATGAAAATTGGCCGTGTGGTTTCCATTGTCGTGTGGTTTCCGGTAGAGTAGAATAGGACCACTCCAACTCTTTCCGTGGATGTCGTGCAAGGAGACTAAGGGAAAACATTATAAAACATCAATAAGGCCTCCCCAACCTGTCTGGCCAGCGCGGGGAGTGTAGGCCAAGTCCTCCGTCTGTCTCCGGCAGATGAGAGAGGGCTGTGCTCCTGCAGTGGAGACAAAAATAACCTGATGATGATGTATGAAAATAATGTAGAATTTATACAGAGTTTTACAATTCAATTGCAGTGGATAAGTATACAAAAAAAAAATTATACAGTTTATTTATGAAAGCACAGTTGCACGCAATTTTGTCTGCATCGTCGTTTATATACAATTTAGAATAACTACCTATGTTTGAATTAAAACATGAAATAGGTGACAGAATGGAATTTCGTGTAAATTTATTGAAAAAACTACTAACCTTAATTTTAAAACTAAATACAGTTATAAAAATTGGTGTACACAGGCGAGAAGAGATCTCTTCCAGCCAACAACGTATAGAGACGTGAGACAAGGCAGTAAGAGTGAGGGGGGTCAAAATAATAAACTACATAATACCTAAACTACTCATGTATAAAATAAAATACTTATAAACACACATCAAATATTACACTGAGTGAGACAGACAGTGCTCTATTAGTTTTTAGTTATGTTTTCGTTATATTATATTTATATTCATACTCATTTATTTCAACTTTTTGGGACATTGAAATTAGGCTAAGTCGACATTGGGCTCGATTCTGAAGGCACAATGTTAAAATTTGACAGCACTAAAACTGTTGCTATACTTGTCACACAGTATTATGAAGATAAAGACGAAACCAATTTCAGCGCTGTCAAATTTTAAATGTGTGCCTTCAGAATCGGGCCCATTATTATGTTTACATTAACGTTTTTTGTTTAATATTGATTTAATACATGGCTACTGGCGTTAAAGCTTCTTTTGGAAATACATGGCAAGTTAGCGACGAGTTTCTACATAATAAAATTAAGCTGCGGTAAAGTTTGGCATTGTCAGACAACACAATTTTATTTGTTCATAGCGTGGCAACCCTATCACACTGTGCAGCTCAACCGTCTCGCGGCCTGCGGCGACGCATATAAATTACAGATTTACACATAATCTTTCATTTTTCACAGCCTGCTAATGTTGTTGTCGATTGAAGGCTTCACGACGCAGAATAATGAGGCAAAGGATAAAATTGCGTTTTTTAAACAAAACTAAATTGAAAAGGGGTCGCAGTTGTAAACAAACGTAATAGAATATTTGATTAATATGAAGATATTGGAAATGTGACAAGTATTTTTGTAATAATTATTATTTATCTACTTCTTTTAAAATAGGTAATTATCCTACTAATTTTATTATAAATGTGAAAGTTTGGATATTTTGATGTTTGTTACTCAATCACGCTTCAACCACTGGACGGATCGTGATGAAACTTGGCACACATATAGGTTAGGCCCTGGAATAGGACATAGGAAAGTTTTAATCCCGATAAAACATTCCATTTCTACGGGAAATACATAATAATTTGTTATGTTAAGTTGTCCACGTGGACATAGTCGCGGGCAAGAGCTAGTACAGAATATTTCTTTAATGGCAGATAAAATTGGCTTCATCGTCGTTATACTGGGAAAGCCAATTATCTCGAAATTTTGCATTTTTTTTTTATTAACGGCACAAAATAATTTTTTCGTCTGCGAGTACCCGGACAACGCTATGTCCCATACTTTCTGACATAGTCAACAGGCAAACCATTTATTTAAAACCTTTATAATATTATATAAAATTAATTAAATAATAACAATTTTACTTTCATTTATTTCAAAACCTATATTTCTTTACTAAATTGCTTTTCGCAGTATAACGGTGATATTACCTTAAATAAATATATGTTATAATTTATTCGTAGTCATATAATCCTTTTCTTAGTTGGTACCTGCTTATTTATACTCTTTTGTATTTTACTCTAGAATTTACTAATATATTTTGCTCATATAAGTAGTTATTTTCCTCAACTTCGTAATTATTTAAACGCTAATAAACAGTATACTTATATAGTTGTATTAAAATGGTTGCTAAGCTAATTATTTCGCCCACAAATGGACGAAGCATTTTCAAAAATAATGAACAATGTAACCCTAATCTCCATGGTAGGGAGGCGGCTTGGTGTTTGCAGTATACACCAAAAAACATCAATTATTTATTTGAACAAGATCTTGTGAACCGTGAATAGCTATCTTAACTTCATACGAGCGCACCAAGATATTGTTCCCTTGAACTAACTCTTGCCCCTAAACGGGCCGGGCATGGACATCACTCCATGGCCGTTATGCCAGTTTAGGCGGGAGAATAATTTAAAGAAGATAAAGTAGGTAATGGGCTCGATTCTGAAGGCACAACGTTAAAATTTGACAGCACTAAAACTGTTGCTATCCTTGTCACACAGTATTATGAAGATAAAGACGAAACCAATTCTGCTGTCAAATTTTAAATGTGTGCCTTCAGAATCAGGCCCTATAAGCACTTACCGATATCCGGCTGGATCTGGTGGAGCACTTCATAAACCAACTATTGTAGTGTAATGTTGTAAGGGTGAGTATATGTGTGTACCGTGAGTGTATGTTTGCGGGAATATAATTAATAGAAAATAAAAGAAATAATACAGGCAGAGCTGTTGCGATGGTGGTTGGAACAGAAGAGATAGTAGTGGGGAGTAACTTTTTTACTCTGTTGTAAGGGCAATGATTTTATTCATACAGCCCATATCATTAACTATACAATAGTGAAACTGGGGTTTCTAGCCCCTTTGCACTAACTTAACTCGTTAACTTGACCACGATTTTGTTTGAAATGATCATACAAATGATTACTTTACAACAAACAAGACAAATGCCACTTATGTAATCCATGCATCGGATTGAGAATGTCAAACTCTAACATGTTGAATTGTATAATTTCTTCTTATCTTATACATTTATACTGTTTTGTTTGATTTTGTTTTATAATTTACTAGCTTTGCCCGCGGCTCCACTCGCGTGGATTACAGAATTCCTTCCCCCTTTCCTTGCCCTCCCATGGTTATTTTATGGCAAATTTTCATACCTAATTTTATATAGCCTATGTTACTCAGGGATAATGTAGCATTCTAATGGTAAAAGAATTGTCCAGTCTAGTAGTTTTGAGTTTATTCGTTACAAACATACAAATCTTTCCTCTTTATAATATTAGTGTAGACAATCGCTGTATAGGTACTATGGGTTTTACCTGTTAATTTAATTATTATATTATTATTAGTATATTATAAAATATCAACCCGTCTGACCAGCGCGGGTAGTGTAAGCCAAATCCTCCGTCTCTCTCCGGCAGATGATAGAGTGTTTTGCTTCTGTAGTGGAGACAAAAATAACCTGATGATGATGAGGAGGATTATTCTTAGTTGACTAGCATTTCTTTCAGTGCAATATGATGTTTAATGCACACTCACGCGAGAATCCTTTTATTTATTTTTATCTGGAACACATCTTCACCCATTAGTCCATAATGGACCTTGTAATCCCAACAACATACTTTTTCGAACATCATTCAGCCAGACTGTTTAAAATTCGTCGTGACGTTTCGCGCGCGATTTGTAAACATGGCGTCGGTTCCGGTGAGGCCGCGGCGGAAATTCGACCCCCCTTCACTCTGAGGAGGGGATTATACACGCTCCAAGAACAACAACTCGAAAGTGATAGACACGAGGCGATGTGATGATTAAATGATTTGGTATGCAACTGTTTAAAGTTGACTTTTTTAACGGAGTTTGAATCATAAGGCCAATTCCCATATTGTAGGTTTTCTTGAAAAGTTCAACTAGCTCACTGGTTAAATATGCAGCCTATTTATAGCTTAATGGCCCATAGTGGGGACATTTCAGTGTTAGGTGCATTTACACCGACATACCTCCGCTAAGGACCTATTTTACGGCTTATGGCTGATGACCTCCGTGGCGGGACGGTGAAGCTCTCGGACCGCCACGCCGGAGGTTGCAGGTGCGAATCCCGCTAGGGGCAAATGTTATAGTGAATATGAATGTTTGAACCCAAGTCTTGGTGTTTATATATTTACTTAAGTATGTGTATCCGTTATCTAGTAACCATAGCACAGGCTCTGCCTAGTTTGGGACTGGACTGTGTGAATGTCTGAGATATTAATTTATTACGCCAGCATGATAGTTGGGACAGTTTTTATTTTTATTGTTTATATCTGCTGACGTTATGAAAATATAATTTTCAGAAATATTAAGAAACTTTAAACTGACAAGCAAACTATGCTATCTAAATTATCTCAGCTTTAGCTGAATTTAATTATTTGATTAAGAAGATTTTATTAATATACAAATAAAATAAGTGAACACCACGTTATTTTTTGCTGAGTTAGAAAGAGTTTTATTTTAATCAGCATGCAGTAATTTATTGCATTCCGTGGTGTTAACAGATGACAAAATAAAAAAGAGTTCGTAAATTTTTAACTTTTTTTTGTAAAGAAGTTTAAATATCAGTTCAGATTATTTTGATATCTCTTAAATACATAATAATGTCCTAGCGACACAATTACATTACATATTGTATACAACTCAGAAGAATACATTCGTTCTTCTGAGGTATACAAGGCTGTTAATATGTTTCAAAAAATTACCTGTCTCCATTCGTTCTTCTGAGGTATACAAGGCTGTTAATATGTTTCAAAAAATTACCTGTCACTTGTCATTTTGAAATCAATTATTCACAGTAAATTGTTATAAAGGAAAGTGTAACATTCTAAGATAAAACATGTCCAAATCAAGTAATGAGATCAAGAAAAATCTAAACATTTACGTTATTGCGCGAAACTGTACGCAGAGCGCGGAAAATGCGCGCAGTAATGTGGAAAAATACAATTAAGCTAATTGGAAAAAACCTCCAAAGCCTTATATTTCATCGCTAAATGCCCCTCGCGTTTCTGTTAATGTTTCTACATCGGATTAAGAAAAAAAGTAGCAATTAAAAATAGATTTTTGTTAACGACTTTGCGTTGGAAAGTATTAATTAATTTTCATGAAAAGATTTTCTTGTTGTTATGCGTAACATATTTAAATTTTGCCTTTTTTTTAGTTTAATGGAAAAGTAATATTGTGGATTGTTATTAGTAATCTCTAATAATTAATAAATAAATATTGTATTTATTGTTTACAGGTAAGTTTATGAAGCTTCTCCATAAAAGTTATAATTTCTGACATCAGATCTGTTGGTAAGCACTTACATATAGATAAATTCTTAATTATTACTTTGATTGATGATTTTAAATGTACATTACAAGAAATACAGCCTTTAATTTATTGCTGAATTAAAGAAAAACTGAAAAACTCACCTGGAGGAGGAGTGCCCGAGAATGGGATTATTTGTAGTGACGAAAGACCTTACCTGAATTAAAAACATAAACTATCAAATATTAAGTAATAACTAAGTAATATTAAAAAAGACATGGAATGAACTATAATTAATATGTACAGATTTATATTATTACGAATTCTATGAATGATAATTTACATCTAAAACGGGCTAATTATAAAAAAATAAAAAATACTCTAATGCACGAATAAAATAAATACAGTTACAATTTTCAGAAGCAAAATAAATACTTAATTACTTTGAGCGATTTCTTCCAGACAACCGATGTATGTATGTTTAGTTAACATTTCAAACGGCAGAGATAGATTTACTCATAATTTTTAGTTAGTAAATCAATCAGTAGGTTCTTTTCTATATTAAACACTCCCAATCATTCGTCGATGAACTGTTTTAAGGTAGATTTTAAGATGGCAATTAAATAACTCTAAACAAAGCATATTAAAACGAGTGCTACGCCGCAGTACAGTCAGGTTGGACGTCATCAAAATGCTTCATTATTGCTACAAGTTTTGTCTTTAAGTTACAGTTTAATATAATAACAAAAATGATTGAGAGTAACAAGTTAACAGTTTTGCAGATTCAGATGAACTTTGATAATCATCATCAGCCGAAATACGTTCACTGATCCACTGCTGAACATAAGCCTCATAGAATGCCACATTTGGTGGGCTGTTTATTGGAGGATTTGCCATAATCACATGACCTCTCTGACCCCTCCCTCACGCCAGCCACGTGCCTAATTAGAGGCACAGCAGAGGAGACGAGAGCAAATTAGAGTAGAACAGAGAACAAAAGAATATAATACTAAGCAGAAATAACTAACATTGTATATCACTTCGACAAACCGTAGGTAGGTATTACGTAGTTCCTGAATGCTCCTGAAGAGCCTACCACACGGGATGTGTAAACTTTTTAATCTGCTCAGACAATTCAAATGGCGCATTATGCGAGAAGCAAGTTGGGACAATGGTAAGCGCAGTTGAGCAGCACGGCTTAAACACGCGAAGTGGGCTATCTCAGCTGCAACTGGCTTTGTGAACGAGGGTTAATGGAAAGTTTCAGGGAAATGTGGTGTTTTTTTTAATTGTCCGACGTGGGGTTTGGTTCATATTGTGTGTTGGCGTCGATAATGGCGTTCGTTATTGGATTTTTGCGTTATATGTTTTGACATTTCACTCATGTACTAAGCTATATTATACATGTTGCGTACAATTTTTTTTTATCAAGACGGCGATATTAGATATCATACAAGTTTTAATTTATTGAGTCATAATCATAACGGATAAAGACGCATGTCTAAATAATAAATTGTTGTATGTTTTTTTTATATTATAATTTTGTGCATAACGTGTTAAATCAATTTTTTTCCTTATTGTTTTCCAAATGAAAGAGGGATGAAATGAAGATTTTTTTTTTATTTAATATTTATTTCGTCTTCTGTTTAGATTGGTAACATTTAACGATGTTGTGTAATTTTTGTATCTGGGATGCGTGGTGAACGCCCATTGGCGCCCCCACATTATAAGTCCTGTGGCACTCTGCACTTTAGTCTGCGTCTGCCTATTTGTGGCTCCATCAGATATTTGGCTAGTTCGTTTGTGTGGTGATTCACTTTATCCCTGTATTTGGTTGAATTGTTTGTTATGTCTTCCGTTACGGTTGGTATCTTTAGGTCACGGTGTAGGACTTCATTTGGGACATACCAGTGAAATGAAGATGAATTTTTTTAAATAAAATAAAAAAATCTTATCTAAATAATATATTACATTTTAAAACCTCAGATCATTTGATAAACCTAAATATTGTGGTTCATGTTAGAAATGTATAAACTAAACGCTGCAAATATCACTGTCAAACCTTAATGACATGTGTCATAGTTGACGCCCGTCCGATCACTCCCTCTCTCATCATCTCTATAGCTTCTCCTCTAAATGTTGCCGCTGCTATGTACCGTGTTTTTTTTGTATTACAAAGAAAAAGTACAAAGTAAAGTACTATGGGTTCAATACTACTTGTCCTTTCGGTTACTCTAAGGTTGACTGGAAGAGATCCCTAAGTGGGATAAGTCCGCCTTTGTACACAGTTTAATTCCTATTTTATTATTATTGTTGTTGTTATTTTTGGTACAATAAAGCGTTTACATACATACATACATACATACATACATACATACATACATACATACATACATACATACATACATACATACATACATACATACATAAATCTTACTTCCTTCCCCAATCTTCCCGCGGGTATCGTCAAGGCGACTAAGGTATTGCACTAAGGACGGGCAGCAGCGTTCTCATGTGTTCATTATGATCATTACCGTGATCACCAATCCTCCTGCCAAGCTTCGTGATTATGGCAAATCCCCCATGGACAGCTCACCTAAAATATCATTCTGTTGCCGAGGTTTATGTTCAGCTGTGGACATATTTCAGCTGATGATGAAATCCTGGTTTTGCTGCTAAATCAGTTTTTATTTCCACCGAAAACCAATAAGTAGTGCTATTCTGTAAAATACAAACTCACGTGCGAGTCTCACTCAAGTGATTTTACTCATTTCAGAACCTAATCCATTGGCATTCTGTAAACATTCCAGAGCACTGTCGACGTGAAGTGAGTTCATTGTTCACTACACGTCGAGAGTGCTTTAGAATGTTTACAGAATCACCAGTGAATTAGATTTCAAAGTGAGTGAAGGCACTTGAGTGAGACTCGCACGTGAGTTTGTATTTTACAGAATAGCACTATAGTTCATGAATCATTCTATAATGAGTGTTGGGACCATTATCTGCGTGTTCAAATTTCTAAACAAAATCCAGCTGTCACCTCAGAGCCATCTGTCTCGTGCGCGTCCGAGCGCGCCGCCCGACGACGCCTCGGAAATGAAGGGACGCGCGCGACGAGCATACAAACCGCGCGGTCGTGTGGAGGCACCTTTATGTTAACTTATATCATAGTACATGCCTAAAGTACCTGCTTACGTACAGCTTGCAAATACTTATTGAGGAAAATAAATGTTCTTACTTTTTTAAAATTTTCCGAATAAGATTTTAATAAAATTGTTGCAGCCAGTAATATGCGTTGATTTTCTGGACGGACTGGATTTTCTTGAAGTTTTATGTACGGTCACTATTGTCATCATCTATCAGCGCTTAGACGTCCTTGACAAAGGCATTCCCCAATGAACGCCACCGCACCCGGTCCTCCACCCTCTGCATCCAGCCGCTTCCTTCAGGTCGTCGGTCCATCTGGCGGCGGGGCATGCCACCCTGCGCATCCCTCGGTCTCCACTTCAGAACTCGTCTGCCCTAACGCCCTAATCCTTTCGTTTACGTCGTCTATGGCTATGAACGGACGTAAAGGTCAAATACCATCATCTTTTAGTGTTAACCGCACAAAATCTAGATATTCGCACTTTGTGGTACTTACCAATAAATAAATAAGTAAATAAGCATATCTACCTACTTAGGTAGATATGCTGCGTAGTTAAATGTTGACTAAGTATACAAAAATAACTTGGCGTATCAAACATTATCTGACCTAGACGGTACGATAAATTAACTCCTTAATTGTTAGTAAATAGTTTATTTATATCCAGGCACCGAGTTATATAATTAATGAGTTGATTTTTAATCGATAAATGAAATGTAAAAAACAAACTAAGGTCCAAGGAGATTTCTCCAGATGTCACTCTCTGGAGTGGTGTTGTAATGTTTTTAATGTCAAAGATTAAAAGTAAAGATGATTTATTTTCTTAAATTAATGTCATGACTTTTAAATTATTTCTTTGCAAGCATTCAGCCAGGATCCGAAAATTTAAATCATGATATTTAATATTTTTCTAAGAATATTTTAGCTGTGTCATTCCTGGCTTGGAATAAGGCTATCTTCCCGTTGGACTAAAGGATTGCACCAAGGTTGCAGCAGCATTCTCCTGTGTACATTAAGATCATTAACTCCCTAAACACGTCCACTGCGGAACATAAGCCTCCCCAGTAGAATGCCACTTTTGGTGTGCTGTTTGCCATAATAATCACGCTTGGCAGACGGATTGGTGATCGCAGTGATGATCTTAATATACATAGGAGAACGCTGGTGCCCGTCCCTGGTGCAATCTATTAGTCGCCATGACGACACCCACGGGAAGATTCGGGGTGGCCCTATTCTAAGCCGGGAACCACACGGCAACGTGGTGCTTATGGCGAATCCCCAAAACATCAAAAGTGACATTCCATTGGGGAGGCTCTTGTTCAAAGTGGACGTATTTCGGCTGATGATGAACTTTTTAAACGAGAATTTTTCTCACATCTTATTTACTATCTCTTTTCTTATCGAAAAAAGAAATGTAACGCAAGATAAAATTTCTCCTGAAGTCACCTCTGTCTGGTCGTTAATTAGCGTGGTGTATTTACAAATAAAGTGTAGAGATAAAGACTTTCTCTTTATCAACACATAACAAGCTTATCGCGGACAATGCACTATCGGGTGCAAGTTGCATCGGCTGCAGCTCGATAGGGTTGGCGGCTTACAACGTTTACCCCTTTAGATTTTAACACCGTTCGAGGAACGTCTGCGATTTAATTCAAATACTCTTTGTTGCACAACAAAAACAATTCATTTATAGCTGTAAATTGTAGGTGCAAGTACAAAAGTCTTTACAGTACAGAAAGTGCCTTACAAATTGTACCCATTCGGATGTAGCAGGTTAAAACTATGACTATATATTAACATGCAATTTTGATACATATTTTTTTAAATCAAGTATGTAAATTTAATTTAAGTATGTAAGATTGGCTTATTCCAATAATCCCCAGCGAAAAATCCCCTTAAGGGGATTTCTGGAATTTTTGTCCAGAAATCCCCTGTCGATGCTCAAAGGAAACGCTAAGGGGATTTCTGGAAAAAAATCCAGAAATTTTCATTTTTTTTCTTCATAAAACAAATACAAACCACTAATAAGATATTCACAGATTTTTATTTTTATAGAACCATTTTTAGAATAAGCTCGCCTTTGTACACAAAATTTATAACTGTATTTAGTTTTAAAATGTGCAACAGAGTATTATATTAAACTCGGAAAACGGTGTCCTACACATATAAATGATATTGCTAGGTCCAGTAGCAACCCTATGTATCAGAAGCGAAAGTACGCTTCTTGATATCGAACAATGTGACACGGAGATAGCGCGGCGTGATCGCGGCGTTATCGCTGCGACGCCGCACCGCCGCCGCCGATACTCCTTGCATTGTTCGCGAGTCTCCTAGCAATTGTAACTGTATGCTATCAGAGTCTCCACGGGCATCTTGGCGTGAGGAGGATAGTTTCGCCAGAGAATAGTAAATATTACTATGTGACAATGAGTGGTTTGGAGTAAGGAAAGAATCAAAGAGATAGGTAACTCACGGTTTACGATCCAAATAATTGTCACACACACGATTCCTGGTCAGGCACTTATTCACTTATATATATTCACACCGATCGTCCTTTCATATGTACGGAGCGCGCTCGACTAACTGTGTCGTGGTCCAGCGATGACGCGAGTCTCTGCTTATCTCGGAGGGTAGGTTTGGAAAAGGAATGGTACTAAGGAATTGGTAGGATGGGAGTTGTTCTCATTGTCACAACTATGCATAGTGTTTTATAGAACCCAATTTTGTGAATTTTTAATTCATATTCCTGTAGTTTGAATAAATAAAAATGCGTTCTTTACATGAAATGAGACTCAGCACGGCTGGGCTGCCACTGTCCAAAGTTACTACGTCAATTGGTAGTATGAACTCTCTACCAAGAACACTCAATATTTCACTTATTAAATAACTACCACATAATACTGTATATTTAATCCGACATAGTCTTGGCTTAACTATCTTTACTTGATGACAGTTGAATTACCAATGAGCTCCCGAGTGATTGTTTTGACACGAATGCTCTCTTTTACCACACCATTAGAGTCCCCGCAGACTGCAAACTTTATATCGGCCGATAATTTAGTCACGCTCTTAAACAGTATAAAGATGTATGCAAGTGCGCACACTATGACGATTTGTTGGCCCAGTGTGCGCACTAGCAGCTCAATCCGACTAAATTATCGGCCGATATAAAGTTTGCAATCTGCTGGGACTCTTATATTGCTACACAATGCTACCAACCGAAACTTGGTTGTCGACTGCAGTTATAGTGCTGCCAATTAACAAATATTGCGGAAATACTCGTAGTCGGCCGAAGTTATCCGCTACCGGATGGCAGAACCAATATTGCGATCCGATATAAACGACAACAGTAGAAACAGCCAGCCTGATGACGAAATTCAGGAAAGATTAAAAACTATTTTTTTACACACCTAGGAAGCGGTAGTCGATAAAAAAAAATGACGTGTATAAATGTACCAAGTGTACTCATATGCAATAAATGATTTTGACTTTGACTTTACTATTGGCGATGACGCCAATAGTAAAAAAAATATTGGTTTCGGTTGATGATTGAAATGATGACATTTCAATCTTCAATCGAAACCAATATTGCTAGCTTTATCGAAATTAAATCAAACTGGCAATCGGATAAATCACCTAATAATCGGACCGTTTATGGAGGTCGTTAGGGGGTTTAAAATTTTAATATCGCTCCGTACAATCGGTTAAGGCGAGGGAATGACTGTAATGGCGAATAAATCAGTCGGTATCAATGTTACACCGCCTCTGTCAATAGCTGTGAGGTAGGCCGGCGCGAAAGGTTAACGTGGATACGACTTATTAAAATTGTACTAACAAATTCGGTCATCAGAATATTTACACCAAGTCTTTCTTGCTGCTGATTTGGGTATGTATCTTGGTCTATGTCGAAACAGCTAATAGACGTCTATTTTGGTAATTTGGTATAATACAAGTGTATGTGTTGATTTGACGTTATTATTTGTCATAAACGTCAATTTTAAAAATCAATTCAAATAAACAAACATTTGTCAAACTATGATTTTCTCCTTTACAATGGAAATTTGATAAAAACACGACAATTCAGAAATACGACATTCAAGCCGGGCCCAACTTGTAAAAGTACAAAGTTGGCTATCCCTGATGGGAATCGAATCCAAAACCGTTCGAGTTTAACGACCAAGCCACTAGACCAATTCGGCGGTCAATTACTTCTTTTTACACAATAAAAAATACACAGATGCAGTATTAAAAAAGAGCTTACATTAGTACATTTACGTGGTCTTATCGTCATGATTTCTTCCAAACAACATTTAAAAAGTCTCAAACATACTATAATATGCTTCTTGCAATTCGTTGAGGTAACGATTTCTCCGTTTAGTCACACCCACAAGCGAACAATTTAATCACCTATTACTATTTCAGCCTACCCCTCTGGGACCGAGGCGGGAGCATTATGTATGTATATATGTACTATTACAGGTGCACCCGTCTGTTCGTACACGTGCATGCGTGCGCGTAAACTATCGAGAAAAGGACAGCGTTATACGTCAACACATGTGCTTCTCTCTCTAAAAAGCTGCGTACTAAACGCCGTGCTTTATATTGCGAGCGACGTTACACTGGCGGGGGGAGGAGACTGTCGCTTCTTTGCGTAGTAATATTTAGTAATATCTGGTTTAGTTTTGAATAAATGTCTTATCCACACAACTTTTACGTGTGCATGAAGTCCATTATCGAGAGTTGAGATGGTACAGATAGGGGCCATAATTTGCAATAAATATAAGGGCGGAGGTGTCCGCGCGGACGGGCCTTTTGTGCCCGGTCCGTTCCCGGGTCGGGCAAATTTGTTATGCGGACCGTTTTGTAGGAAACTTGTCACTTGTGCAAGATGACTAACTCAGCGTATAAAACACTAGCTGTGCCCGCGGTTCCGCTTCCGTGGACTACAGAGTTAAATAAAGGTAAAACTTACTAAGCGTTATTTCCCGTCCCATTTTCCCCTCCCGCTTCAGCTCCAGCTCCGACACCTGCAAATATTTTCAATATACAGACTCGCGAAGATTCTATCATCAATAGTTTCCGCAGTGCATGCGGTGAAAGACATTTTATGGCAAAAAATTTTACACCTTGGTTTACATTATTGAAGTTTTAGTAGATATCATTAATTTGTTATAGTAATAAATATAGCGTATGTCACTCAGGTATAATGTAGCATTCTACAGGTGAAAGAATGTTTGAAATCGGTCTACTAGTTTTTGAGTTTATTAGTTACAAACATACAAATCTTTCCTGTTTATAATATTAGTGTAGATAAAATAAAATAGCCTTTTAAATCATATCGTTGAATTATGTCTACAGTGGGCCCGAATCTGAAGGCACAACGTTAAAATTTGACAGCACTAAAACTGTTGCTATCCTTCTCACACAGTATTATGAAGATAAAGACGAAACCAATTTTAGCGCTGTCAAATTTTAAATGTGTGCCTTCAGAATCGGGCCCATTTTCATTATTCAGTCTTGCAATATTGAATTACATTCACGGCTAGATAATTATGTATTATGTATATTATCTAGCCGTGTGCTTCCCGGCATAGAATACGGCCACCCCCAATGATTCCGTGGGTGT
Organism: Esperia sulphurella; assembly: GCA_947086405.1. NCBI lineage: Eukaryota > Metazoa > Arthropoda > Insecta > Lepidoptera > Oecophoridae > Esperia > Esperia sulphurella. The sequence continues at coordinate 16,848,225 of OX352258.1, forward strand.
CGGTCGTCAAGGCACTAGCGATGGGCAGCAGCGTCTTCTATCCGTTTGATAAGCGTTGTGATGGTTGTGATTATGGCAAATCCCCCATGGACAGTCTACCAGAAGTGTTATTCTATTGGGGAGGCTTTATTCATCATATTTATTATATTTCATGTCGATTCTCAGATGAAGGCCTCCTAAAAAAAAGAGATCGCCATTTCTGCCTGTCTTTGGCTATCGACATTCAGTTTGATTTGGCGACTTTCACGAGGACTGCACATAAGTACAGTTCAAGCCTAAAGCATCTGTGGTGCAGTAGGAAAGACGCGATCTATCATGTGGAGGTCCGAGTTTAATCTCCGGGCATGCCATGCACCAATATTATACTGACTGCTCTCAAACGGTGAAGGAAAACATAGCAAGGAAGCCCGCACATCTGAGATAATCATAATTAGCTACGTAGCAACAACGACCACTAACTGGATGTGCCAGCGCGGGGAGTGTAGGCCAAATCCTCCGTCTGTCTCCGGCAGATGAGAGAGGGTTGTGCTCCTGCAGTGGAGACAAAAAGAACCTGATGATGATGATGATGACCACTAACTGAGCCAAATACATCTTAAGAATCTCATATCAGCACTGAGTCGTCCACTGCTGTAGATAAGCCTTCCCAATTAACACCACCACACTCGGTCTTTGGCCCTTCGCATCCAGTCGCTTCCAGCCACCTTCCTCAGGTCGTCGGTCCATATGACGGCGGGGCATCCCACCTTGCGCGTGCCGATCCGCGGTCTCCAGAACTCATCTGCCACAAAGGCCGTCGGTTCTGTGCGACAGTATGGCCCGCCAACTGCCACTTCAGCTTGCTAACCCTTTCAGCTATGACGGTTACCTTCGTTCTTCGTCGGATTTCTTCATTACGAATCATATCCTTCAATGAAACCCCGACCATAGCCCTCTCCATAGCTCGCTGAGCGACCTGGAACTTGTGGATTAAGCCCACCGTCAGTGTCCACGTTTCCGGGCCGTAGGTCATGACAGGCAGGACGCTTGCCTTTAATTATCCCTAACTCCTAGCAAGAATCCAAAATGTATGCAATGCAGATGATATTTTAACGCACTATATAACGATTATCTCTATGAAATCAATCTATGTTTTAATACATAAATTAAAACATAGACTGTTTATGATTTTATTCCTTTAAATTTCATATATTCATACATGTCAAAATAATTTAAAAAATGTCAACACTTAAAGGGTACCATTTCCCTGCTGTTGTAATTGAAATTCATGCAAAGATTATAACTAAAATTTCCGTTAAAATTTGCCTACTTGGCATTTGGCTTTAAACAAACCTGCACGTAGGTGCATTAGCCACGCAACGACATTTACCGAGTTTCGACAAGCCGCGACAACATTGTAGCGTCGATCTAAACCTCGATGTTTTGCATACACCACTCTGTCGATGGAATATAAACTAGCATTTACGGATGGGATTTTACAGCTTATGTTACTGCTTTAAAAAAATATTAAAACACTAGCTTTTGCCCGCGATTTCGTCCACGCAGGTTTTCCGTAGGAATGAGACATGTTCGGGATAAAAACTATCATATGTCCTATTTCAGGATCTAACCTAAATGTGTGCCAAGTTTCATCACGATCCGCCCAGTGGTTGAAGCGTGATTGGGTAACATACATCCAAACTTTCAAAATTTTGATGCAGAGATATTACGTTTGATCATATGTCACGGTATAATATTATGGAAATTCCTTCTCACGAGATTATATTAATTGTTGTAACCTATCATCTCAATAAAATTAAACGTAATAATGTGGGGTACATAAATGGTTTATATCATTAAATTTAAAGAGCTACATTTATTTATTTAATTTTAAATGAAAAGGCAGCTTATAGCTGGTGCTTCCATATCAGTAGTCGACTTGATTATTTTCTTTTAAGAAATTGTCCAGTCTGCTCTTAAACATGTTTATTGATGTGGCAGATACAGCAGATTTTGGCAGTTCGTTCCATCTGGATACAACCCTGTTGCTTAAAAAAATTCAACATGTTACATTTAAATAATTATTATAAAAAATAATAACATATCGTTTTTATGTAGTACTTAAATTGGTCATGGGGCCACTAATTGGTCATTAATTATATGGGTTGGTTGAAGTAATCAAAACGTTTAGTAACAGGACAATTTTGTGTATTTACCTACTCAGTTTCGTTGTAGTACAATTCACTAATAATTACCTAAACTGGTATATAATGTTGGATTGAGGCAGTTTATTTAAATTAAATTCCGTGAATCTAAAAATAGTTGTTGAACTCCTTTACTATACGAGCCGCACAGAAGTGCTATTCTGTAAAATACAAACTCACGTGCGAGTCTCACTCAAGTGATTTTATTCACTTCAAAACCTAATCCATTGGCATTCTGTAAACATTCTAGAGCACTGGCGACGTGAAGTGACTTCTTTGTTCAATTCACGTCGATAGTGCTCCAGAATGTTTACAGAATTAACAATGGATTAGGTTTCAAAGTGAGTGAAGTCACTCGCGTGAGACTCGCACGTGAGTTTGTATTTTACAGAATAACACTACAGATGTGGAATAAACTTCCGACTGTCATTCGAGATAGTACATCTGTGACATCTTTTAAAACTAAACTAAAAGAGCACTGTCTCACTAAGTATGTATGAATTTATGGATATTTGTGATATTTACGTTTTATATAAGTACTACTATAAGTAGTTTAAGTATTGTAATTATTATGTACATAGTTTATTATGCACTTATTATTCCTCCTTCGCTCTTACTGCTTTCTACTGTCTTATACCCGGTATTTTTACTGGAAGATATCATTATTACGGGTAAGCTCGCCGTTATGCTTTGATATATATAACCAAGTATTATTAATAATCTTAAATAGTTAATTTTTTTTGTTGGCTCTATGTGTTACTAAGATTAAATAAAATGGATTTATAATGTGTGTATTAATATCATTACTGTGATCACCAGTCCGCTTGCCAGGCGTGCTGATTATGGCAAATCCCCCAATGGACAGGCTAGGCTGCAATTGTATTGGAGAGGCTTATGTTCAGCAGTGGACGTATTTCCGCTGATGAAATGGATTTTAAAGTAACAGCTGATACAACAGATTGTCTATAATTTAATTTAATTTAAGTATATATTTAGAAATCTTACGGCACACAATTTTAAATTATATAAAATTTGATTAAGAAATCTGGAGGCCAAAAAGAGATTTCACATTTTACATTCAATCATTAAGTACAGCAAAAGTATTAAGTAAACTAAACATAACTACAAATATTATACAACCACTGCGAGTGCGTGCATGTGGGGGTGTAACTGTGTGGGTGTGTTTGTGTGTGTATAATCTTTAGTTAGTATAACATGTGTGTTTGTGTTACATGCAGCAGCACTACTTAGTAATTGCAGGCGATGGTCGCGATAGGGCACGCGTTGGTTACCTAAACCGTGGTGAAACGGCCGTTTAAGTAATTTGAGATTATTACTATGTCGTTGATAGTGGACCTAGCGTACAGATTGCGCGTGATATTTCTTAGGCCAGGTTCAGACTGGGCCAGATGCAGGTGTCATACCTACTCGTGATAGCGCTTTACACGAACCCACATGTTAGTATTTGTATTTGTTTTATAAAGAAGAAAAAATAAAAATAAATAATTAAGTGGATTTCTGGATTTTTTTCAAGAAATCCCCTTAGCGTTTCCTTTGAGCATCGGCATTTCAAAAATTGCTCAAAATAAAGGCTTATTCCAATAATCCCCTGCGAAAAATCCCCTTAAGGGGAAACGCTAAGGGGATTTCTTAGGGAACGCATTCTCTTGTGTATATCAAGATCATTACTGAGATCAACAATTCGCCCGCCAAGCGTGGTGACAGTCCACCAAAAGTGGCATTCCATTGGGGAGGCTTGTGTTCAGCAGTGGACGTATTTCGAATGATGATGATCCTACTAATATTATAAACGCGAAAGTTTGTAAGTATGGATGGATGTTTGTTACTCTTTCACGTAAAAATTACTGAATGGATTTTAATGAAACTTTACAGTAATATAGCTTATACATCAGAATAACACATAGGCTACAATCTATAAAGATATTGTGTGAATTGTCCAAGATATCAAGTAAGTAGGAAAAAATCTACCATCTGCGAGCAATTCTGGCGAAAGTTTGGTTATTTGGATGTTTGTTACTCAATCACGCTTCAACCACTAGACGGATCGTAATGAAACTTGGCGCACATATAGGTTAGGTCTTGGACTAGGACATAGGATAGTTTTTATCGTGAAAAAATATCTCATTCCTAAGGAAATGCATAATAATTTGTGATGTTAAGTTGTCCACGCGGACGAAGTCGCGGGCAACAGCTAGTACTAAATATTATAGCATAATCGTTCTACAAGTAGTGTTCAATTAAACATACAACTGCTACTTATACATTGGGCTCGATTCTGAAGGCACACATTTAAAATTTGACAGCGCTAAAATTGGTTTCGTCTTTATCTTCATAATACTGTGTGACAATGATAGCAACAGTTTTAGTGCTGTCAAATTTTAACATTGTTCCACTGCTTGCTGCATTGTTTACCTATCCACTGCACCCTTCACCTGTTACCTATATCTATTACGTCATCTAGTGCGTGCTCTGCGTGGAGTGGCGACTGTATCGCTATGGTTAATGGCGCGAGAATCGCTGATAACGACCCCCCTCCTGCCTCTCTCCCCCCTGCGCCCCCTCGGTCTGAAGGGGGAGGAGGGAGGGGGAGCTAGTATATCAGAAAGTTGCAGATCAGAGATCTGGGTAATTGTGTGGTAATAGATAATGATATCAAGGAGTTCGTAGTTCTGCGGAGGATTTCTAACTCTATTTATTTAATAACTAGCTGTTGCCCGTGACTTCGCGTGGATAAGTTACGTATGGTGCGGATTTTAAGGACACGCAGATAGCCAACATGTCAATTGACAGCTCGGAAAGTTTTATGTTAATCTGGAACATTCTAGACCGATAAGAATTATTTTTAATGATTTTAAGTATTTGGATATATTGCAGAACTTCCCAGATCAGTTGAAAAAAATTAAAAATATTCTAGAACATTCTCGCTAAATCTGGAATATTCTATCAAAGCTCTCATTATTGTCACTCACAAACGCACTTAACGCCATTCACCACAATCTCGAGTTTTAAATCGTACAATGTGTTAGAAAAGGATAGAAGTATCCCATCACACATTTTTACCACCCACACCCACCCACTTTCACCCACCGTGACCAAACTCCCTTACTTGCAAGTGCAGACCGAGGGCTATCTACCACTGCAACCATGAGTGGGTGGCAGTGGGTGGTTATGGAGAAATGGCTGGATATACATACACACACTCTCCTTTCATACATATATATAAAATAGGTAAATATTACACATACATATACTTGTCTAATCCCAAACTAGGAATTTCTCCTGTGCTAATGGGAATTAAACAAGGATTGGACAATTCACAAATGTAATATCCAGACGTGGCTAATTTATTTATATGTACGCTTAGCTAATTTTATTGCAATCCATTTATTACAAACATACATAATGCCTTGGTCCCAGAGGGGTAGGCAGCGACGATATATATACAGGGTGTAAGGGACGGTCTTCCGAAAACTTTAACCATGGCTTCAGACCATCACCCTGAACATCGTACAGCAAGAATTTTTCGCCGGAAATAAAAAAAAAATTTCGACTCACCATACAAATTTTACAAATGACATGCCAGATTTGTATGAAGAGTCGATTTTTTTTTTTATTTCCGGCAAAAAATTCTTGCTGTACGATGTTCAGGGTGATGGTCTGAAGCCATGGTTAAAGTTTTCGGAAGACCGTCCCTTACACCCTTTATATATATATATATATATTCTTTATTGAACAAATTTTAAAAGTAAATACAGTTACAAGTTTTGTGTACAAAGGCGAGCTTATCTCTAAAAGAGATCTCTTCCAGACAACCTTACAGGGTGTGAGGCAAGGCACTAAGAGTATCGCCACTTTGCGCAATCGAATGTCGCAAAGTGGCTTTCCTTATTATTTGTTATGATGTATTTTCTTTTAACTTGTGCGATAAATAATATTATATTGTATAAAACAATACAATAAGAAAGCCACAACTAAATGCAACATGACTTTTTAATTATTTTTTTAAACTTATTCGTCCTTAGTAATTAATAAGTCAATTATATTTAGTTTCATGTATAAGTACAAAGTATGTATCATCCGGTTAATTCGCCGGATCCGCTCCATCATCCGGCACGTTATCGGCCGCTCTATCGGCAACACTGTATCACATTTTCATAAGAGATTCATTTAACGCACGTTTTGCTCACCCCCAGCTGAACGGGGCGTTTCCATTATACGTTTTGCTGATGAAAATCATCAGTGAAAATAGCCACGGCAATTGTTTGATCAAAGTTAATGACGGAAGCTATATAAGTAGATAGGTGAGAATAATTTTCTATAGTTTTATTATATTATGAAAATATTATATTAATATATGTATATGCATATTATGAAAACTATTTAACAAAAAAGTTCAAGCACCTTCTAAATAAAATTTAATTATTAATACTGGTTTTTTATTTATAAATTATGTTTGGTGTTACATACATATATACATAATGCTCACGCCTTGGTCCCAGAGGGGTAGGCAGAGACGATGTATCGCCACTTTGCGCAATCTAATGTCGCAAATAAATAAATAAATATGTCAGACATTCACACCAATTATCCAGTCTCAAACTAGGCAGAGCCTGTGCTATGGTTACTAGATAACGGATACACATACTTAAATAAATATATAAACATCCAAGACTTGGGTACAAACATTCATATTCATCATACGAACATTTGCCTCTAGCGGGATTCGAACCCGCAACCTCCGGCGTGGCAGTCCGAGAGCTACCCGTTCCGCCACGGAGGTCGTCGAAAGTGGCTTTCCTTCGCCCTCTTTTCACCCCGTGATACTCCTTGACGTGACGTGTTGCGAACAGCATCGCCGCCTTGATTATTATTAAATAAAAGTAAATTATAATCCATTGTAGATTATGAAGTTATGAGGTGTGGGTCTTAGTATACTCATTGAGTATTCTGAGCCTACTTGTATTACAATTCCCATTGCGTTTTGAAATGTAAAAAAAAACAAGCTTATGTATTGTATTTAGTTTATTGTTTTATATAAATTTAAATTGGCTGAAGGGACCAACCACTACTTTGCATTAGACGCAAAAAATCTTGTTTTTTTTCTTTTATTTGAGACTGTACCTATTTATTTGTGCACCTATATTAATCACTTGCTGTGCACCGTGGACTACAGTATCTGCTCCCGTTCCTACTCCAGCTCCCAGGTTAATATCTCAGGTTCTAAGAGGCGTATCAAGATGAAACATGCACCAGGTTTTAAGTTAGACCTCCAGCAAGACAACTTTGAAAACTGCATCAAATTTTATTCAGTAGTTTTTGCGTGCTGTGGTAACAAATATACATACAGGCAGACAGAGAGACAGACAGAAAGACAAACAGACAGACAAAAATTTAAAAAAAAGTTGTTTTAGCTTCTAAGGGCCCTATAAAGACCCCTCATAAATTTTTTTTTTAAATATCTCTCATTTACAGACATAGACCAGTTACAATTTTATTATAAGTATAGATATGTTTTATTTAAGTAATTTATTAATATCAGCATCAGCATCCGCTGATACAGTAAAAACCTGCATCAGCAACAACCCTGATACAGACAGACAGACAGTCAAAAATTCTAAAAACAGTTATTTTGGTTTCTATTGACCCTATAAAGACCCCTCATATACATTTTTCTGCAATATCTCCCATGTACAGACATAGACCAGTTACAGTTTTATTATAAGTATAGATGTCAAAGGATAGAATCATTGAATTTCAAAGTTATTTAAATGTACTATTCGATAGAGAATTTAAAACTGAGTTGTGAATCTAAAAACCGATTGTGGCATTTTGTCCCTATCGTCAATTTAAATTTCCGTCGACAACATGTCGTCGGTCAGTTAAAGAAAATATTATTACATTAGAAAGATAAAGAGGCTAACCGTGTGAATCTCAATATTTCCATTGCAACGGTTAGTGGGTATAGTAAGAAATGCATATACCCGTTTGACGGATGGTATACATTAGCTAGGGATCGACTGTATGACGTGTGAGTATGGAACTGCAGCGTAGGGCGGGCGGAGGGCTGCGAGCGGCGATAGCGGCTCACGTGCCTTTGTTCTCTGATCGGATAGGGCGCGGGCGCGGGGCGCGGGGAGCGGTGTTCCTAAATTATTTATCCTTTTTCCCCGCGGAGGTGTGAAGAGATGTGGACGAGGTGACGATGGAGATTTCTATCTCAAAACAGATGCAATGGATATTTTTTTATTGGCTACTCAGTCTAGATTTTGTTTGTGTATTGTAATATCCTTGATTAATTCCCATTCGCAGAAGAAAATCCTTGTTTGGAATTTGACTTGTGTATGAATATGTTTACAGCGTGTAATCGTTAAGTTTTCATCATCATCATATCAGGCCTTAGACGTCCACTGCTGGACATAGGCCTTCCCCAATGAACGCCACCACACCCGGTCCTCCGCCCTCTGCATCCAGCCGCTTCCGGCCATCTTCTTCACTGTCCACGTTAAGTGTTGCCAGGCGATTGTAAGGGAAAATATCCCCCAATATACAACTTACCAAACAAGTTGTATTCTATTGGGGAGGCCTATGACCAGCAGTGGACGTATTTAGGCTGATGATGATGATGATGAAGGGAAAAAATGCCAAGATCGGTTTTTTAGCTTCCCAAACAGAGTTTTAAATCTTAAGTAGTAACAACCATTTTTAAGAAATAAAAAAAAATATCTCCAGCTTTTTGTACATCCCAACCTCACCTATATCTTGGAAAAATCCCGGAATATCCATATAAACATAAACATTTCGTTGCAAGTACATGACACTACCTAATTCCGATCCCTGTTAATCACAATCAAAGTAAACCAAACCGATAAAGCTAGGTACGTATTAACCGTGTCCAATTCTCAAATCCCTCGATATTTTTCCATCGATCGCCGTCGGTCTCCGGCCGGCCTATCACGTTTATACCTGGCGGCGCGCGAAATATTTCATACGAGATTACAGTGAAAAGGGCTACAGATTGATCATGTGTGAAGCCGACGTTATCGGCTCCTTTCAAATACCTACTTACCACTACCTGCCAGTCGCCGTTACGGGATTTTTCAATAGATTTTTTAGTTTTTTTTGTTCGAAAATTATTTGGAAGTAGTTATCAAACACACGATGGGTTCAGAGAATGCTAAATAATAATACGTAAAAAAGCGTCAATGGAGCACGACTGGCAGTACGCACTGCTAGTCTGCCCCGCTCGGCTGGCGCGCGCTATCCAATAGAAGATACCTCTCTCGATCGACTATGCTCGCCCGATAGGTGCAGCATCCCTACAAAAATTCACGCACACACACAAACGCATATGGGCAGGCTATTGTGCCTGAAGTAGTAGTATTAGGTAATTGAAGGTAAGACGTCTATGTCTAGTAGTCTTTCTTGGGTTAAGTCTACTTCAAACTGTGTCTTTTACGTATAAAATCTCACCTAAGTAAGAAAGTAGCACAAGCCGTTTCGTGGCTTATCCTCCTCACGCTCAATTGACTGCATCAGCTTCTTAATGAGACACCTCCAAACATTGCGGCTCACTCCTTCCTCAAGTCATACGTTTTATCTTGATTTTTTTATGCCTAATTTATTTATTTTAGGGAATTCGTTATATAACATATGTAGTATATATCTTTTACGTAGTAATGTGTAGGTATATGTATAATTTATAGATTACATTTAGTATATTTTAGTTTGTATTTATTATGTAAGTATAGTATAATATAACCAATTTTCTTATATATATTTTTTTGCGCTACCACTCATTATCTGCATGACTTGTCAACTGGAAGAGAATGCCATATTGGCATTATGTTCGCCTTTTGTACTTACTGTGCAATAAAGTTTTTAAATAAATCAATTCTCTTACTTCTGACGTCGTATTCATCATCAGGTTATTTTTGCCTCCACTGCATGAGCACAACCCTCTCTCATCTGCCGGAGACAGACGGAGGATTTGGCCTACACTCCCCGCGCTGGCCAGACGGGTTGGGGAGGCCTGATTGATGTTTTATAAACTCCCTTAGTCGCATTGTTACAATTTATAATTCGAGGGTTGACTGAGAAATAAAGAAGCTTATGTCGTTAAAATTTATCTTATAAAGTTTATTTTGCTTGTTTTGGAAATAAATAATAATAATGTCATTATTTCAGGAGAAATCCCATAAATACAAAAAAAAAATTGAAATGATGCAATAGCAATAGGTTAAAATTGTAAAATTATAAAATATAAGATTAAAATTAAAATCTCGGGTCATACGTCTATTTTTTATTGACGCTCTTTAAAATAATTCTCAATTAATATATCCCTAAGCATTAAAGGGACTTTTTGCTTTCTTTATCTACTGTACGTTTTACTCGATTCTTATTATGTCAATATTTGAATTTCGTATTTGTTTGGTTTACTAGTTCTGACTTTTCCAGAACATTTTCACAGCTATTCTCGACTCCAGACAAGAAAGTGATATCTGCTATTTCCGTCCGACTTTTACCAGTCTGTCACTTCCTATTACTTTTGTCTACAATCACCGCTATAATTTTTTTATACGAATAGTATGTTTTCACCAATACAACATCACACACCTGTCGGATAATCGATTACCGCTGGGGTAAACGAGTTCTCAAGTGGAGACCGCGACTGGGCAAGCGTAGTGTGGGACGTCCCCTGGCTAGATGGAGCGACGATCTTCGCAAGGCGGCTTGCAGTGACTAGATGAGAAGAGCCGAGGATCGGGTTCAGTGACGCACCTTGGGAGAGGCCTATGCCCAGCAGTTGCCTCTTTCAGGCTGATGATGATGGTGATGACTAGTACAACAGGTAATCATCTCTGGACCTCAGTGATCATTCATCACGAGCTCCTGTTTTCCATTCTGAGGACGTCCAAGTGTATCCTCGAGTGCAGAATACCCAAACCCGTTATAGAGTCACAACATGACAAACAATTAAATATTGTATATCACAAGCTGTTTTGTGGCTTATCCTACTATACACTCAATTGACTGCATCAGTTAATGAGATACCTCAAAACATTACGAGTTCACTCCTTTCTTGACACTTTTTACAAGTCTCATCTTGATTTTCTGTCGGTGTATTTGTGAATTTTTTAGAGCCAGTTTTTTTAAGTGTTGTAATGGATTTCATCATCAACCTGCAAGAGTACAGCTGGACATAGTCCTCTCCCAAAGTGGGCAACGGGTCCCGATCCTCGGTTCTTCTCATCCAGTCACTGCCAGCCAGCCTTATGCTGATCGTCGCTCCATCTCGCCAGGGGGCGTCCCACACTACGCTTTCCTACCTATCTACCCTAGCCTACTGCCACTTTAAGTACTGCGACTGAAAATCAGCGCCTAGCACCTTACTTAGTCTAGGCATATGCTGAGTCGTTTGCCCTTTTGCTGCCACGGCACACGCATACTATTTAAACTATGTTAATTCTTTTTAAATTGTTTTCTCTAGTTCTTATAATTTTTTTTTCCTTTTTCTTGCTTTGTTGGTTTTTTCTTTGTGTGTGTCAATTATGGTAGTAAATAAATGTTTTTTCTTTCTTGTTTCTTTCTTTCTTTCTTAACGTGCAAACTTTTGAGCTATGTCGAACACTTTAATCCTCTGGCGGATCACCTCATTTGGGATCCTGTTGACAATAATCAACGATTAACATCTTATAACAAATACAACTTTAGCAAGCTTATGAAACTATAAAAGTTGATCAGTACCTAGTGAGTATGAGTACCTTTGTAACCACCAGTCTCTCTTTTTAACACTCTGTATTCATATAATTTATGTACCGTGTATCTGTCTATATCAACGCAGCATCACGCGTAGGCGCCTTAACCGACAGCCTATTCAAACTCCGGTCCAGTGGTTTTAAAAATGCCCCTATTCAGGGAAGGTATTCGACAGATAGCGTTATCGAGTCACGCGCAATTTGCCGCACTCGGAGAGCCGTTCGAACTAACGACCGCATCTACATCGCTGATACCGATGCTTTGTGGCTGGCAGGCGGTACGGGAAACGGAATAAGGATGTTTTTATTTTAAAAATTGATGGGATCATTTTGATATGATATCGTGGTAGTCTAGTTGGTTGCTCACACATCGAGTTTACACTCGCAACACTTCAATTTTGCCTTATTTGCAAACAATCCCCGGGTATTCCGGCGAATTTCTTTTAATTTACAGGGTATTCCTTCGACTATGTAGTTTATTAATATTGCAAAAATCCTAATTATACAGTGAGCTCGATTCTGAAGGAACAACGTTGAAATTTGACAGCATTAAAACTGTTGCTATCCTTGTCACACAGTATTATGAAGTTAAAGACGAAACCAATTTTAGCGCTGTCAAATGTGCCTTCAGAATCGGGCCCAGTATATACTTTTATAGGTAAGTATAACATTAGACTAGCATGTATAATTATAATTAACCTAACACAAACTAGGCCTGCTGTCGTTGCCTATAATTGTGGTGGCATCTGGCCAATGTACAATTGTAAGTTTCGGTTAAGCAACAATTGATGTACACTCTGTTAGTAGAATAATTAATAAAATAAAAAATTAAATCGGTACTTATGATTACTTTAGAAAAGCGCAATGTCAATGAGACAAGCCCAGGACGGTACGTCGTCATAATGTTTAGCTAGAAAAGATTTAGTAGATAGAATCTTTATATATAGATGGAAAACTAACACAGTAACAATATAACGCATACAAGGAAATGTAAGCGATTAAGATGAGCGGGGCGTGCCTTCGTGAACTAAGCGATCTATATATATCAAAGTCACATTACTATATAGTAATATACTAAGAAAAGTAGGTCCTGTTACTAAACCTGGCGGAACCGGAAATTTAATCGTTCTTCGTATAGTTAATCTCATCATCATCATCAGGTCAGCCTTTAGACGTCCACTGCTGGACATAGGCCTTCCCCAATGAACGCCACCACACCCGGTCCTCCGCCCTCCGCATCCAGCCGCTTCCGGCCACCTTCTTTAGGTCGTCGGTCCATCTGGCGTATAATGTATGTATATACATTATGCTCACGCCCTGGTCCCAGAGGGGTGGGCAAAGACGATGTATCACCACTTTGATAGCACAAAAATAGCTTTCAAAAACAAACTAATAACTTACCTTCTTGATCTGCAATAGAAACCATGATGCCTTGACCACATATGTGTAAGAATTTACACAAATGCAATTTTAATTAGTTATTTATTTACTTATTTTCACATATATTGTCTATTACATTTATATATACATCTCCACATTATCACTCTCTAACACACACACACACACACACACCCCCACACACCTACTCAACACTCTGTGACACCCTAGCCCAGGCCCCAGCAGAAAACCAGCGCTGCACCATCCGGGTGCAGCACTTCGCTGAGTACCTCTTACTTGCACAGCATCGTCCACCCCTTAATTTTCAGATGTGTAATAATTTAATGTAATTTAATTAATAACATTTAGAATATGATAATTTAAAATAATTTGCCGTGTGGTTTCCGGTAGAGTAGAATAGGACCACTCCAACTCTTCCCGTGGATGTCGTACGAGGCGACTAAGGGAATACATTATAAAACATCACTCAGGCCTCCCCAACCCGTCTGGCCAGCGCGGGGAGTGTAGGCCAAATCCTCCGTCTGTCTCCGGCAGATGAGAGAGGGTTGTGCTCCTGCAGTGGAGACAGAAATAACCTGATGATGATGATGATGAATGTGTATATAATGTTTTTGTTGTGTTAGTGAATAAATATTTTTTTCTTTCTTTCTTCTTTCTTTGCGCGATCCTGACACACCTCACTAGCCTCACTCACATCCATTAACCTTTTCATGCACCTCCTTTTATTAAACTCACTGCGGGTCTTGGTCTTTTTTTCGGACATCACCAATTTGATCCTTGAATGTCCTCCTAGCCTCTAGCCTCTCATTAAAAAGAACTATAACAATTGTCAATCTTAATTTCAAAACAAAATTCCTCACATCAAAATTCATATCTGTGTATTGTGACAATCTTATAAGTCTGGGGGACTCCGGTCTGGGCGCGGGGGGAGGGGAAGCTTGCAAGAGCGAGATAACGAGCGAAAGTGTGAATGATATGTTATAATACAGGGGGATGTTTGTTGTAGATGAAATTGTCAGATGAGCGGAGTTTGTGAAGACTGTTTGAGAATGATAAAAGTCACGTATCTTCGTAGACAATGTGTAATAGGTTGCATCCACGATCCTTTCAGTAGGTACCTATAATTAAAATAAATTTAATTACCGACTTTATATCTTGATACGAGTATTATATATTTGAGTGGTATATCATGGGTCGGAAAGCGGGCGATGGAAAGCCGCTTTGCGACGTTTGTCACGATTGCGCAAAGTGGCAGTGGGATATATCGTCTCTGCCTACCCTTCTGGGACCAAGGCGTGAGTACATGTGTAGATATGCATTAATGGTATAAACTATACTCCTATTTTTTTAAACTGCAACACCTACCTTTCGCTGCTATTCTTATCCTCTACCTGAATGTTGACTGGAATAAACCGCTTTTAGCGATAAAACTGCCTTGATGTAATAATGTAAACTAGTTTATTACTGTAAATATATAGTTTTAACTAGGTGTAATTGAATTAAATTGAATTAATATTCTTATCTACTCAGCTCACTCGCCGAGTTCGTCCAGAAACCGGGCAGGACCAACTAGCATTTGGCTCGCTTGGGTAGGTACCTATTTTTATCGTAGAGCAGAAAACCAGTCGAGTATTATTTCAACTAGATATTCGTCCCGCCTACGGTGCCTAGCACTCCTCGCCTCGTAGCTCGTAGCACGTCGAAATAACCCACTGAAGACATATACCTACTTCCAAAACCCAATTTTTTAAACCAATAATGCACAAATAAACACGCATTTATCCACAAATTATTCGACAGTATTACTCCCAGTCAATTTGCAGCTTTGGCTTCAGGGCGCAAATTCCACATTCCCTTGGCGAAACGAGCCAGCCTGTTGCGCGCCGGATATTGCCGCCCTCTATCACACCGGCGCCCCCTGGCGGGAATCCCCCTTGTAATTCGCCAAATTACCCACAGAGATCTTTGTAATTAAATACTCTTCTACATTTTTCATTTGATTTGTAAGAGTTTTAGTGAGTTTTTTTGTAAAATTCCTTTCGGCCCATTACGTAAATAAGATTGGTAACCAGTTTCGAAATGGAAAACAAATGTCCATTTTCGTTACTGGTTACGAATCAGTAATTATTTTTTCTTCTGCGTAACTGAGATTCTGATAAAATTGCTACCACAATCGCTCAGTCTGACCCAAAGGTTGTCTGGTAGAGAATGCCTCCAGCTGTTGTGTAACTGTGTGCAATAAAGCGTAATTACTAATAATATAATATATTTTATTTTATTATTTTATTTATTATTCCATGCGAATTATTGTCTGTCCCCAGTGGAAGTCGAATCTACGACATCTGGCGCCACTAGGCCAACAATGCGGACAATCGCTCAGTATGTCCCACTTTTCTGTTAGAGAGTTCCTCCGGCATTAAGCTCGCCTGTTGTGCAACTGTGTGCAAAAAGCTTAAAGCATAAATAGATAAATTAGAAATCGATTCGAAAGGAGCAAATAGAAGCCATTTTCCGTAACTGGCTACGCACCAGGAATTCTTGGCTTGGCTTTATCATTCGTTACCAGTGCCAGCGGTTTCGTTCACCTGATATTGGAAAGACCGCACTGTGGGCGCGATACGCAATTACTAGATTTTTGCGTGGGAAATTTCATATTCACTGTGTGATATAAGTAGTATGTAATCTTTTGAACATGAAATTGACCTCCTCGCTCGCCTAGTGGCTTGGTTGTTGGACTTTAGCAACCGTTGACGTGGGTTCGATTCCCACTGGGGACAGAATTTTTTTTACAATTTGTACAAGTTGTCTGGATGTTAGGTTTTGCTGGGAATTGTCCTATTCATGATTAATTTCCATAGCATACGATAAAATTGTAGTTAGGGATTTAGACAAGTGTATGTATATGTAACTATATATGTCTTCAACAGCCGAAGTACGTCCACTGCTGGACATAAGCCTCCCCAATAGAATGTCACTTTTGGTAGGCTGTCCACTGGAGGATTTGCCGTAATCAACATACTTGGCAGGCGGATAGGTAATCGCAGTAATGATCTTAACATACGCCGAAGGACGCTGCTGCCCGTCCCTGGTGCAATCCCTTAGTCGCCGAAAGATTGGGAGTGACCCTATTGTAACGGGAATCACACCTTCACATTACTAAATCACGCTTTAATAACTGGACGGATCGGGATGAAACTTGGCACACATATAGGTTAGGTCCTGGTATAGGATACAGGATAGTTTTTATCCCGAAAAACATCTCATTCCTACGGGAAAACAAATTTATCGATATTAATGTAATTTTTGATATTATTAGGGATGTTGATTACGTAAATGACGACCTCCGTGGCGGAACGGGTAGCTCTCGGCCTGCCACGCCGGAGGTTGCGGATTCGAATCCCGCTAGGGGCAAATGTTCGTATGATGAATATGAATGTTTGTACCCAAGTCTTGGATGTTTATATATTTATTTAAGTATGTCTATCCGTTATCTAGTAACCATAGCACAGGCTTTGCCTAATTTGGGACTGGATAATTGGTGTGAATGTCTGAGATATTTATTTATTTTATCTATTTTGAAATTCAAGATGTGTAAATATCTAAACCTACGCGGCAAATTTGCAGGCGAAAGCTGGTAGAATAGAATGGAATAATCATTTATTGGCTGTAATAAAACACATACAGGGCAACATAACATACAAACAGAAATAATACTAAACTAGAACTAGTCGGGTGCACACGCCGGGATCACGTCACACGACTTGTCGGACGATAATTTAAAATTACACTCACAGAATATTACTATGTATACCAGTATATAACATTTAAAACTTAAACAGCCTCATATATACCTAATATATTTGACTGGGATATTCATCGTTATCATTATCATCATCAGGTTGTCTCCACTGCAGGAGCACAACCCTCTCTCATCTGCCGGAGACAGACGGAGGATTTGGCCTACACTCACCGCGCTGGCCAGACGCGTTGGGGAGGCCTGATTGATGTTTTATAATGTATTCCCTTAGTCGCCTTGTACGACATCCACGGGAAGAGTTGGAGTGGTCCTATTCTACTCTACCGGAAACCACACGGCAAATTGAACAACCTGTCTTGCTTGAATATCTGTATGTTTATAACCCATATATATATAGGTGTTATCAGCCCGAGTCCAGGCGCACCTTGGTCGCGATAATATCTTTTTTAATTAATTTCACCAAACAAATGGGGGCGTTAAAAATGTATGCTTTCCATAAACCCCCGTCAAGGTGACACACCCACGTCACTGGTCGGTATGCTAATTAATAACATGCGGATTGTATACGAAAAAACCTATAATAGGCCCGATTCTGAAGGCACACATTTAAAATTTGACAGCGCTAAAATTGGTTTCGTCTTTATCTTCATAATACTGTGTGAGAAGGATAGCAACAGTTTTAGTACTGTAAAATTTTAACATTGTGCCTTCAGAATCGAGCCCATTATACTCTTATATATCTACTAGCTGTTGCCCGCGACTTCGTTCGCGCGGATAAGTTCCGTATTCACAGCTTACGTAACAGACTTTCACAAATCGTCGCTTTTCTGCGAATATGAACAGAACTTCCCAGAACATTCTTGAAATTTTAAGAACAATCTAGAACATTCTGGACCAATTACAGTTGCACATATTCGTAGTTCATTTAAAAATTTTATAAAAGTTCTAGAACATTCTGGAAAAAATTAGTTCAATCGTCAATGTAATATATCTAAAAAAAACACTAAATACTACTGTATCTATAAACTAATACCAAGCTCACTGCAAGGGCACACTATCACACGAGGAAGTGCTGAGCGGCCTCCAAAGACAAAGCCACAGGCTGCGATCAATTTACAGCAATACCCAGCAAATGCTAATTGTTTCCTTGTCAATAGAGTTTACTAATTGCAAGTTAAACGAACGTCACGAAATCCATACAGTCTAATTTTTAAAGTCACAAAGTTCAAAATCAAGTCGACTTGGAATTTGGAGCTTACTGTTTTTAGAACTTTCGTTTTTCGTATCAAAATTAGTAATACAAACAGGAATAAATTGCGCTACTACCTCTCTATTTCTGTAATTTGGAATAATGATAGAATGAAAAAAACTTTAAATGTATATTCTATTTTAATACTTTATTAACAGAAATGGAGTTGTAAGAAAAAATATACAAATTGTTACAAACTGGTACTAAAAAGGGGGTTGGGGGGCATACATACATACATAATGCTCACGCCTTGGTCCCAGAGGGGTAGGTAGAGACGATGTATCGCTAATTTGCGCAATCGAATATCGCAAAGAGACTTTCCTTCGCCCAGTTTTTGCTCCGTGAGGAGGGAGTATATTCAATATGTTTTTCTTATCAAAATAGCCATGAGGTTCCCGGTTAAGAATAGGTCCACCCCCCATCTCAGCGGCGTTCTGTGTATAGCAAGAAACAATAAATGATATGAATATATTAAAAATCATTACTGCCATCACCAATCCGCCTGCCAAGCGAGGTGATTATGGCAAATCACCCAATGGACAACACACCAAAAGTGGTATTCTACTGGGGAGGATTATGTTCAGCAGTGGACGTATTTCGGCTGATGATATCAAAATTTGTTGTGTACAAAGACATTAATAAAAAAAATATATAAAATGTTTTCTAGACTACCACTCAAAGCAGAATAATTAAAAGAATTTTCTAAATCGGTTCAGGCGTCTTCGAGTAATCGGGGAACATACATAAAAAAATAAAAAAGATTCCAACGAATTGAGAACCTCTTCCTTTTCTTGAAGTCGGTTAAAAATAATACAATTAATTATGACAAGATTTACAGTGAAAATGTACTAGCGACCATTGAAATCTTCAATATCCTATCCTAAAAACACATCATCCATAGATTTACTCGTTACATATAAATAGTGATGTACCATTGTGGTGTGAGGGTGTGTACGGTTTGTGTGTGTGTGATTGTGTGCGGATGGCGGGCGTCGCGGCCGATAAGGATGTAGTAGCACATTCCGCCCGGCGAGCGCCACTGTATTTATTCTTATCCGGAATAAGTCAGGTTACACCCCTAGTGATGTCCTCTTCATATCGCTAAATTAGAATTGTTGCACATTTCCCAAAAAAAAATTTAAGTATATTTTATATCGATTGGCAAGGTAAAACCGCTATTTTGGGAACTTTACAAAAAAACTTTAGAGCTATTTTTTTACAAAATTTATTTCCTTTTGTAAGAGAATTTTTTTTAACTGTCGATAATATCGATAGTTGTAAATTTTTAACCAAGATGGCGCATTTTACGCGGGATTCTTCGCATAAAATGTACTGTAACAGTTACTGGTTCTTACGCAACTACGTCATATTCTAAAGTATGGACTGGGAGTGTAGCGCGAATAAAAAACAACAAGGCGAAGAAAACTTTTAACAAAGTAATTAAGAAAATAAATAATGGTGTCAGAAATATAATTTAATAGATGACTGTTTATTAGCAGTATATACAGTACTATGTATACCAGATTAAATAAATAGCACAAACTATATCAAAAGCCTCCCCGACCCGTCTGGCCAGCGCGGGGAGTGTAGGCCAAATCCTCCGTCTGTCTCCGGTAGATGAGAGAGGGTTGTGCTCCTGCAGTGGAGACAAAAATAACCTGATGATGATATCAATAACATTTTATCGACACCCTGGCATCGACTACACCCCTTCTCTATGCCGTACAGAAGGGGGTGAAGCGACGCTTGGCGCTGGGAGATAGCGCGCGATAACATCGCCGGGTGGCAGCCCTGATAGTACGAATAATAATAATTTTATTATCGCCATCTAGGGCTGCCCACCACCTCGTTTCATTGAAGCCAGTTAAATATTTTGTATCACATATAAATGTTATTTATTGTTTTAACTAAAATTTTCTTTTTGGTCAAACTTTGTTATTTAATTATTTAACATTTTGCGTCAGTATGAATACAGTTCAGTATGTATCTACCAGCCAACCTTGTTTACTATTGACAAAGTCTAGATTGGAGTGAACATGCGCCTTTCAAAACCAGATTTTAATAAAAAAAAGAGTAACTTTTTAGTACGTTTTTGGTGTGACGAATGGGGGTTCCCATGGGAAAGTCTACTAACTGAGGGCAATGACCAAAGTTAAATAGCAAGAATAAGATAAAATGTAATGATTTAAAATTATACTAAAACATTTAGGAGACCATCTATAGTTAAATGACCGTCAAAAATCTCGCTTCCGGCTTAGCGCCTGCGGGGGTAGAAGGGGGGGGGGGGCAGGCCCTTCCTGAGGGAATATGGGAGGGAGTGCCTTATCTCTAAGTCGCAGATTGAATATATTTCATGTGCGAATTCATACGAGATCCGTTCCGTCGGTTTGGACGAGTTTTTACTTAGTTTCTAAATTATACTTGGCTCTTCTGTAAATGTTCTCATGTCTATTATTGTTAGTAAGGTTAGGGGTGTGTTAATTTGTTACTTATTTAATACTGTTTTTTTTAATAATTTACTCATTTGAGCCATGTATCGAGTAAAATTGTTTAAGTGGTCAGCAAGGATTGCACATAGTATGTCTGCATTCATAAAAAAACTTTATTGATTAGTGAAATCCCTTAAAGCGGAGTTTTTTTGAGCAACTGTCTGTCCTGGTGATAACCCGAAAACTACTGGATCGATTGAGCTCGAAGTGACGTTAATATAAAATTACCCAGTATTGACGGGAATATATATAATCTGAAAAAGGTAATAAGTATTTCCGAGATATCAAAGGAAATTTAAACTATTTATTCCCTGGAAGACTCGAAATTCTATTTTCTCTCTCTCTCTTCTCTTGAAATTTGATTCTCATGAAATTTAGAATATACGTGCCAAATTGCTTTGAAATTATAATAAAATAAATAAATATTTTGGAATAGGTATACTAAATTAAAACTAATAATTTTCTTTATTGACGGAAGTTGGATTACTATGTAAGAGATAAGATTTCTTGATTTTTCTTCCATTGTATTAGGAATATCATTAAAATTATATAATCATCTATTTTACAGTACGTGTTTTGTAGTTAAACGGGCTTTGTACTCTTAAAATAATTTCTGAATTTCTTTTACACGGGTCAATCTTTTGTAGCATATTACATACATACATACATACATACATACATACATACATACATACATACATACATACATACATACATACATACATACATACATACACACACACACATACATACATACATATATAATGCTCACGCCTTGGTCCAGAGAAGTAGGCAGATATGATTTACCGCCACTTTGCGCAATCCAATGTCGCAAAGCACTTTCCTTCGTCCGCTTTTCGCTCCGTGATACCCCTTGACGTGATGTGTTACGAACAACATCGCCAATATTATCCATATTACACACATACATAATGCTCAAGTCTTGGTGCCAGAAGGGTAGGTAGAGACGATGTATTGCCGTCAACGTAAACGTCGCAAAGCGACTTTGCTTCGTTTTTGCTTTGTTTTGGCGCTAACATCTAGGAAGCGGTAGTCGATAAAAAAAATTACGTGTATAAATGTACCAAGTGTACTCATATGCAATAAATGATTTTGACTTTGACTTCGCCCACTTTCTGCCCCGTGATACCACTTGGCGTGTTGACGGCCTCCGTGGCGGAACGGGTAGCTCTCGGACTGCCACGCCGGAGGTTGCGAGTTCGAATCCCGCTAGGGGCAAATGTTCGTATGATGAATATGAATGTTTGTACCCAAGTCTTGGATGTTTATATATTTATTTAAGTATGTTTATCCGTTATCTAGTAACCATACCACAGGCTGCGCCTAATTTGGGACTGGATAATTGGTGTGAATGTCTGACATATTATTTTTATGTGTGGCGGATAACATCGCCTTCTCCTGGCGTTGCGATGCCAAGATTAGCTAGGGTATAATAATTAGTACCATATTAAATACTGGTATAACATCTAGGCTACAACATAAGTCGTTATTTGTAAAAAAATTTTACAATTAAAAGCCAAGTACATATCTTCAGCTGGCAGCTTATCGGCTCACCGGCATTGTTAACAGACTGAATAACTATCGGCTAATGAGCTCGATATGCGTACGCGCAGACGAAATCGAACCGCAATGTCGATGCGATAGCCCATATCGCCCCCTGTGCCAATTAACAAGGCTATGTGTCTAATAATTTAGGCTATATTTGGGTAACCTTGAAGTAATTAGTTTCCTCTTTGTATTTATTAAATACGGGTTTAATTATTTTATGAAGACCAATATCTTAAAAAATAATTTGACGTAAAATAAAAAAATATGTAATATATATATTTTTTTTATTTAGAAATATTTATTGCACAAATTAAGAATAACAATATAATAATTACAAAAATGGAAATAGATAAAATATCTCCTCCAGCTCTGCAGAGTTTTTAATGGTGCTGAGGATACTCACTGCGTTACCCCTTTGAATAATATTTATTATTATCGTTATGTAAAAAAAAAAATTAAAATCATATTCTACTCTCATTTATATTGCTTGGAATTGGAATACACTTCCCGAGGTTGGGCTGTGTGCGTGTGGAATTACATCGGCGATGGATTTCACTAACGCCTTAGAATTTCTTTTAACGTATGCGGGTTTCCTGACATATGCTTTCCTTTACTTAAAAGAAAGGAAACAGCTGCAGTAGTTGCGCTCACTTTTGGTTAAGACTGTTCCTCGGCAACGATATCTATGTACTACTAGATGGAGCGTTCCAAACAATAGCTCTGTTCCACTAGTCACAACTCTTTCAGATTCACTTTGAAACTTGTGCAGTTACTACTTAGAACATTTAATTATTTACTAAATTTTGACATTATTTAACCGTAGCGTCAATATTTAGTAATAATTAAATGTTCTGCGTAGTAACTGTTATTTATCAGGTTATTTTGTCTCCACTGCAGGAGCAACACCTCTCATCTGCCGGAGACAGACGGAGGATTTGGCCTACACTCCCCGCGCTGGCCAGACGGGTTGGGGACGCTTGATTGATGTTTTATAATGTATTCCCTTAGTTGCCTTGTACGTCATCCACGGGAAGAGTTGGAGTGGTCCTATTCTACTCTACCGGAAACCACACGGCTATTATAAATATCATATTATGCTAATATAGTTGTTTCATCTATAAATTAGTAGGGCACATTCGCGTGAAGGTGAAAGGTTGGAAATTGATGTTGTAACGCCTCCTTACACATTTTATATTAAACATAACAAAGCATATGTATGTATTCCGTGTGTTTATCACAGAAATATATTACACCGGTTTTAAAATGCTTCAATAAACCTCATATCACTGGCCAGCGTCCTATTCTGCGAGTGCGGGACGCGCCTGGTTGTAGGGCTGTCACACAGCAGGAAACTTGGTTACAGGACGATTTTAACAGACCCAAATATTTGGGATGTCTTTTTAAATAAAACTTATATGCTCGTTTTAATTAGAGATGGTTGTAATGTGATTTTAAAATTTGATGAGACAGATTTTTACCTAATGAAAATGAGATTCACATTACTGTGATGACGTGTGACCATACTACACTTTGCCTGGACCTGCTCAAAGTCATAGTCAACGTCAAAAGGTTTTATACCATATGAGATACCCTTGTTATATTTATATACGTAATTAATTATCTATCACCGCTTCGTAGGTATTAAAACTGAAGAAGAAACGGCGCATCAAATTTGCAGCAAAAAATCCTTTAAAATTAGGTTTATATTACAATATATGTGGCCGACATAGCCGAAAGGATTACCAAGCTGAAGTGGCAGTGGACGGGCCACATATGCCGCAGAACCGACAGCCGTTGGGTCAGATGAGTTCTGGAGTGGAGACCGCGGATCAGCACGTGCAGGGTGGGACGCCCCGCCGCCAGGTGGATCGACGACCTGAAGAAGGTGGCCGGAAGCGGCTGGATGCGGAGGACGAAGTGCCGGGTGTGGTGGCGTTCATTGGGGAAGGTCTATGTCCAGCAGTGGACGTCCAAGGGCTGACATGAAGTACTACAGTCCAAGTGCATCGCCACCCTGACTACTATGTTAGGATGCATCTTATTCCTGCAATTACAATGTCTCTCATACCTTACAAATAGTATTATTAAACTTGACAATGTCACAGCCCTAAGTGATAGTAGATCGTTGAAAAATGTGAAAAGTGACCGAGATAAGGGCATTTTTGGCCGCGCGGACTGCGATAGCAGCGCCTAGGGGTGCCGGCAGATATACACTGTGTCGGCCGGCTTCCAATACTCGATCGTTTGTACTCTTACTCGGGGTGAATTTTAACCTTTGGTTCCTAATAAAGTATGTATAAGTTTGCCTGTAAAATACTGTAGGACAGTCGAACTGTGAAAACCTTGACTTTCACTATCATCCATATATATAGGTACATACATAATGCTCACGCCCTGATCGTAGTGGGGTAGACAGAGACGATGTATCGCCACTTTGCGCAATCTAATGTCGCAGAGTAGCTTTCCTTCGCCCGCTTTTCGCCCCGAGATACCCCTTGACATGATGTGTTGCGAACAGCATCGCCGCCTTGTTGAGGTACCACGACTAGCTAGGGAAATAATTGTCCACCTCATCAGAGCCCCGCTTGACTCGGTAAGGCTAATAGTGCCCGGAGTTCACCCCACTTCGGGAAGTCGGCACGCTTACGACCAGGCTAGCCCCTGGACACGCATCCATCGGCACGGCAGACCTACTCTGAGAAAAAAATAAGTAGCCCTCCTACTTACGTAAGGATAAAAATATACCACTATTACATAAGTAGCCGCCCCCATTATAAATGGTGTGCCGGCCACATTATTAAGTAGTTTGGTTACTTAGTAATGTGGCTGGCTACTGAATCAGTTGTAGGTGACACCATTTATAATGGGGGCGGCTACTTATGTAATAGTGGTATATTTTTATCCTTACGTAAGTAGGAGGGCTACTTATTTTTTTCTCAGTGTAGGATTGGCGGACAGGACAGGGATCGGGGCGTAAGTATGTTATAAATATACTTATAAAAAACTGTACTTCTCCATCGGCCAATAGTTATCAAGGCAGTGCGGTGGAGCGTGTGCAGTCGCCAGTCTAGATCCTACGATAACGGGACATTTGCATAATACTGCAGATTTTTTTGTAAGAAAATACACATAACAGTGCATTACGGTAATGGGAACTTTGCGCCACGGCGTAAGTTATAAGCGACAAGCGATTGGACTACTATTTAAAACCACCGATGCGAGGCGTATTAAATGAATAGTTTATGAATGTATCACATCTCATAAAAATGAAAAATTGAGTTTATTACACCAAAATGCACAAAAACAATTATCAATTTTAATACTATCAACAAGTCATTTATTATTTTCCCATATATAGAATACGTTTGCCAAGCGTGGTGATTATGGCAAATCCCCTAATGGACAACTTACCAAAAGTGGTAGTCTATTGGGGAGGCCTATGTCCAGCAGTGGACGTATTTAGGCTGATGATGATGATGATATAGAATAGAATGAGAATAGTAATGTTTGTAATATTAACTTTTTGTTTCATCTGGAAGTTAATTAGTACGTTATCATGCTGTCCTGTAAACTAAGGTCATTGTCTATGTATATGTGGTTTATACAACAGCTATTGCCGTGTGGTTTCCGGTAGAGTAGAATAGGACTACTCCAACTGTTCCCGTGGATGTCGTACTAAGGTACTCGCGAATAAGGGAGTACATTGTAAAACATCAATCAGGCCTCCCCAACCCGTCTGGCCAGCGCGGAGAGTGTAGGCCAAATCCTCCGTCTGTCTTCGGCGGTGTGCTCCTGCAGTGGAGACAAAAATAACCTGATGATGTGTAATCGCTACCGCTCCTGCCTTAAGCGGATCCATTAGGTCAATTGCAGGTCATGACCCGACTTTATGATTATAATGATATTATAATTAATTTAATTCTTGTTGTTTTTGTTGCAGGTAAGTAGGTCGGCCGGCTGATGTGGTTTAGCAGTTGGAGTGAGTACCTACAGTGGAGGACCAGTTAAAGCACAGTCGAGGAATATGACAGGTATCTAATCTTCCCGTGGGTGTCGTCAAAGCGTAAGCGTTAGGGGTGCCGTCGTGAACTGAACGATCTATACTTTCAAAACACACATGCATTGCCGGTCAGCTGCAAAATTAGTGGTGTGGATTTTGATACACTAATCTCAAAGTTTGTTACGCAATTGTCTATCGAAAAAGTATCTCACACACTCGTAATACAGTCATGAACTCCATGGAAGTACCGTCGACGCTGATAATGATCTCCCTACGGTAGTGATAAGCCGCTAGAGGGAGAGAGCGGTATACTAACAGCGCCCCGTGGATGCGGTTGTCTATTATAATGAAACTATATTAAACCACGGTCCCGCAGAATAATCGGCAGTGCACCTACTAGGGAAGCTTGAGGTCGCGGGTTCGAATACCAACATCATCATCATGTCAGCCCTTAGACGTCTAGTGCTGGACATAAGTCTTCCCTAATAAACGCCAGCACACCCACTTTACGTATCTAGCCGCTTCCATCCATCTTGTTCAGGTCGTCGGTCCATCTGTCTCGAACATTTTTTTTTATTGAATTTATCTTTAGGAAAGCCTTTTGATTCCTCATAGATCCACTACCAATATGACTATGGACATATTATGGTCGTTATGATTAACACGTTGAAAGATTGACTCCGTACTGCGTCCTGTAGCAACGGCCAATCGTATTGGGCCAGATTTACTGTTCTTACAGCCTTTAGCTGGAATTTGCTTTGCCATGAGCAAAGACGAAGCAACAGCCTAGCGAAATAAGGAGCAATCTATATCTATAAAGGAAGAAACTGACTGACTGACATATCAACGCACAGCCCAAACCGCTGAGTCTAGAGACTAGAAATTTTATACAATGGTTGCTTATATAGGCAACCAATAAGGAAGGGTTTTTCAAAATTCATCTCCTAAGGGGGCTAAAATTGGAACTTATCCACTAGGCCAGTGAAGCGGTCAACACCTAACACCGATATACTCCCAACTATATATATAATAACCGATATATTAAGCTATTGACATCTATATATTTAGCCAGTGTACTGGTTGGGTATACTTTCTCCAGCGATCTATAGAATTGTAAAGCATAAAAATTTAACCACGTCACACAAGACACATTAACATGACAATAATACAACACAAAGTCAAACCGCCCTTGAAACGCAGTGAGAACGGATAAGAATCGCCGGGGAATTTATACGGGGGCGATAACGCAGGGCGGGCGGGGGGTGTGCTGATAAGGCCCGGGGCGGTGAGGCAGGGGCGCTGATAACGCGCCGCCCCCGCCCGCCGGAGATGCTATCTGTGATTAAATAGCTCGCGCTATCAGTGGCGAGACTCGGCGATCTTGTGATGGCGCAGAGTAGCTTCGGACGATAGAGTATTCATATGTGGACGAGTAACTTTCTCATATGTAGGTAGCGAGAAAGTTGAGCGCGATCAATGCTGAATCAATCATGGCTGGACCACGGAGATTTGATTTGACAATATATGACGAGATCCATAAATCATACTACCTAATTCCGATCTCTAATAATAATTTAGTACTAAACAATAATATAACGAAACCCCTTCAAGAAATAACGTTTAATTCAAAGGAGGTCTAACGGGTATCATCAGCCGAAATACGTCCACTGCTAAACATAAGCCTTCCCAATAGAATGCCACTTTGGGTTGGGCTGTCCATTGTGAGATTTGCCATAACCACCACGCTGGGTGACTGGTGATTGCAGTGATGATCTTAATATACACAAGAGAAACTAAAATTATAAAACTAAAGATAAAATACTTTTTATGTCTGATTTTGGTCTGATTGCAGTGATAAAGATTAGGGGTTTAAAAAAGAACCATTTTTACATCTACTATTAGGTCAATGTTTATTGCAATAAATAAATAGAGACTGAAATTATTATTGGTTATTATAGTTTTTTATTATTAATTTTAAGACACGGTTTCTAAGGTGATGAAAAAAGTACTCGATACTGAGTAGTATCGATACTTTTGATCCGATACTATCGCCGGCATCGATACTTTTGATGCGATACTAGTATCGAGTAAAGTATCGATACTTTTATTTTTTTGAGTATCCCTAACTGTGGGATATCCATGTCAATCAATATTATTTAGGTAACAGGTTAGTTAAGAATACCCTCAAAAGATAAGATTGTGAACCAATCAAATTGTTTTGAGGGTAATATCACTCATATTTATACAATTTGATTGGTTGACAATCTTATCTTTTGAGGGTATTCTTAACTAACCTGTTACCTAAATAATATCGGTTGATATGGGTATCCCACATTCACCGACAGTATCAGCAAGATTCCATATTGTTAAAAAGAGTTTCAGTTTTTGCTTATTCCTGTCGCGATAAAACTTTTGAAGTCTCTGAATTTGTTCACGTATCTACTCAAAATATGAATACGCAGCGTTGTCGGTACGAATCCGTCAAACAGATGAGATAAGACGGACGTGAACTTTTGCTGTGTTTGTACCTCCCTCCTTTGCCCCTCCACATCATCCCCTCGCGTCTACAGCCCCCTCCCTTCACCTCCTCTACTTATTTAGTTTCATAGTGTTGGCGCGTGTAAGTCTAGGATAAGATAAATTCTAGAATTATGTTGTGTTTAGATCACAGATCAATAAAGTACAGGTTTACCGTATTTTTAGAATTTATCTGTAATTACATTAGATAAAAAAGTTAGTACGCTGAAGTGGCAGTGGGCTGGTTACATCTGCCGGAGAACCGATTACGAGTTCTCAAGTGGAGACCGCGACTGTGCAATCGTAATGTGGGACGCCCCCTGGCTAGATGGAGCGACGATCTGCGTAAAGCGGCTGGCAGTGACTGGATGAGAAGAACCGAAGATCGGGTTCAGTGGCGCGCCTTGGGAGAGGCCTATGCCCAACAGTGGACTCTTTCAGGCTGATGATGATGATGATGAGATAGATCAATAAAGTACAAGTTTACTTTGTACTTTTATATCCTAGATCTTACATCTAGATAACAGTCTACGTCGGTAGAGGCTGGATCGTGGTAACAGTTTTGAAACTAGCATCTACACTACAGACTGATCTTAAGTAGTAAAGGTTTCGCTTACTCCCAATCTGCTTACTAATTATATGGACTATGTTAATGACTCTATCTTCGGATCTTCTTATATTTACTTAACATTATAAACATTGTCTAATCTTTTGAGGTAATATCAAAAACCCTGTACGAAATAAGCTTCAACGCTTTCACAAAACTTCGCCGAAGTTCAGTGTAAAGATAAAGTGTTTATTGTCCCCTTATATCTGGACCGCTAGATACGGGACAAGATTAGTTTTATAGCTACAGGAAGGTCGAACAACAAGGAGGTAGCATATACTGACCTGCATTGGTATAAACATGAATATATGTTACCAAACACGTATACAGATGTAAATAATTAATAATTAGGCTAACCTAACTTCATCATATCAACTTTAAGACGTCCACTGTAGGACATAGGTCTTACCCAATAAACGCCACCACACCTGGTCCTCCGCCCTTCGCATTCAGCGGCTTCCGGCCACCCTGCGCGTGCCGATCGCGGTCTCCACTCCAGAATTTGTCTGCCCCAACGGCCGTCGGCTCTGCGTCAGATGTGGCCCGACCGCTGCCACTTCAGCTTGCTAATCGTTTCGTACACATCGGTAACCATCGGTGACCTAACTTGGCGGAACTTTATTAAACTCAACTTTTAAGAAATCGCTAAACAATTTATCGCTAGACATAACCTTAAGCAGTAAAAATTGTCTTGACTGATGGTTGATATACAAATCTTACTCGGACTAGGACGGAAACCCTCGCGAACCTGTAAATGCCTCGTGTCTGAAGAACAACTTGGTTGGAATGGCTCTTGTAGGCTCTTGAGGTATTTATAAATTTAATCAGGAATCAAAACACAATAATTCCACTAAAAGCAGTAGTTTTCTAAGTCAAACTCATCCGTAACTAATCTAACAATGGACTGCGTGACACACACGTCGCCGGGTCAACAAGCATTATTAATAAGAACCAATTATTTGCTCACTATCGCCCCACTTCCGGTGCGGTGCGGCGCGGCGGCGTGAGATACGCGAGCGATCGTATCGACCTGCTAATTAGAGTTATCGTAGACCAATTTATTTATAAGCAGAGCTTATCGCACCCGCCATTGTTTTACGAAGTTTGCGTTTGATACACATGGTTTATTAGTTCGGCAAACAACACATAAAGCTTGCTTAGTGTCTAGTTCTATTCATCTTTTAACACATTTAAATTAATGTCTGATTGGTTTTGATCTTAGGTCTGCTTTAACATGGTTACACAATCCATAAGGTATCAGGTTGAAGGTAGGGAAATCCTCGGCTAGTCGGTAATAGATTGTAACTTGGTGATCTATCCCCTCCAGCTCTGCAGAATTAGTTTAATTTATTAGTTTCATGCGTGCGAAAATTTTAATTTATACAATGTTAAAATGAGTTTAAACACAGAATGAATAAAGTGCGCCCCAATTCCCGTCACTAAATAAAAAAATAAAAAATTTATATGCAAATCTTTAGCAAAAAACTTGCATGCGAATTGCGATGTCCGTGCTCGATGGACGGACATTTGACCGTGTGTGTGCGTTAAATAAATTGTTGTTATATACGCATTTGATACCTACTTAAGTTAGTTTTCGTGGTTAACTTATAGTTTTTCGTGACACTTCCTTTTAATAGGTTATTATTATTTTATCGATGAGGTACTGTAAGTTATTACAGAAAAATATAGCAATAAAGTTGATAAAATCATAGAGACAGGCATGCTACAAAAAAAGAGAAATCAACATTTTTAAGATACGAGAATGCGAAAGTAACATGCCGCTGTCAGACGTACCTATGCCCAGCAGTAGACTTCAGGATAAAGTTAAAAATCATCAGAAAGTTGCTAGGAATTCAGATTGACACATTCGTTTCTCTCTATCATCATCAGCCGAAATACGTCCACAGCTGACCATAAGCCTCCTCAATAGAATGAAAATTTTGGTGGGCTGTTCATTGGAGGATTTGCCATAATTTCCATGCTTGGCAGGTGAATCGCAGTAACGATCAAGAGAACGCTGCTGCCCGGCGTCTCAGCCGCCTTAACGACTCCCACGGAAATATTGGGGGAGGCCCCATTTTCAGCCGGAAACCACACGCTTACGTTTGTCTCTACATTTAACTCCAAAGACTAATTAGTAGGCTTTTTTTTTCGAACCCTAAAACGGTAAAATGTAGCATTTCCGAGGCTATATGTTCTGTTTAGCATAAATACCGAAATGCCCGTAATTGACCATTTAAATCCTGCTGTACGAAAAGAAAGAAAACAGAGATACATTAAACTCGCATTCGGAACACCCATCAATTGTCGAAAGCAACATTTTAGCCAAATATATGGCCCATAAAAATGTTAATACCCTAATGCAACTGCACATTCCTTATATGTGTAATTTGCTATGTTTAAAACGAAAAATGCACTATGAGGCTATGGTGTAACTTGTAAGCAACGAGCGGACAGATAATCGCTAGGTATAAATAACATTACAAGCTCCGATACGGCTAAGAGTTTTAAGTATTTGAAAATTGTATGATCATTCACCGTTTTTATGTAATATAAATGCGAAAGTTTGGATATTTGGATGTTTGTTACTCAATCACGCTTCAACTAGACGGATCGGGATGAAACTCGGCACACGTATGGGTTAGGTCCTGGAATAGGACATGGGACAGTTTTTTATCCCGAAAAAACATACCATTCCTACGGGAAATACATAATAATTTGTGATGTTAAGTTGTCCACGCGGACGAAGTCGCGGGCAACAGCTAGTTAATTATAATTTTCAACTTGATTCTTATCTTCTCTTTATATTTGTACTGTTACTAATATTGGTATTATTCTTAAAACTTATTCTTCTGTTAGTCATTAAGCATTATTTAATCTTTACTATACAATAAATAATTTTATTTAACATCGAGATTCGATATTTCATCTGTCTATATTTCACAATTCCTAACCTATGACGACACAGGAAAAATTAGGGAATTTTTTACCCGCTAACGCTACCGCTCTTATTTTGAGCCTTAGTGATACTGTCCAGCCGAATGCAGCATTTCTCGAAAATGGCCGTTAAGGAAATGGGACATGTAAATGAAGGCATTGGCCGAAACTACCACCGATCTCTGGATTATGACAAAGTATTGGCAAACACGATTGGCCAGACGTGGGACGATGGAAACCACTAAATACCTAGTAAGTTTCCACTTATGTCAATGACTTGTAATTTAAGTCACAGTAAACAAATATTACTCTTTCTATTCAAGCGTTTCTACAAGTTTACCAAGCTGTCTGTAAGTAGTTTAATATCAGCTGCCATCACCATAATATATTACCAAGGCATTAATCTGCCGACGGTTCCGTATCTGGCGAGCATCTCTAATCGTGGCCCGGCTATCTGCCTAACGACCGCCAGTGTTATCAGCTACGTGCTTTTAAGCTTTTTTGTGGGCTAAAATTATACAGGGGAACTCTAAACTGGGGGAGACGCTCGTGTGAAACTCTTCTAAGATTTATGGTTAGATTATAATTTGTAGAAATTATATAATTGAATACGTCAGTCATTAAAAAAGGTGGACACTGACCGCAGGCCTGATGCACAAGTTTCAAGTCGCTTAACGAGCTGTGGAAAGAGCGCTATGCTCTGGGTTTCTTTGAAGGATATGATTCGTAATGAGGAGATCCGACGAAAAATTAAGGTGATCGACATAGCCGAAAGGATTCACGCATTCGTTTCTCTCTATCATTATCAGCCGAAATACGTCCACGTATAAATAATCACATTTGTATAACAAATCGTCAGTGGAAAGGTAAAAACGCTAAAGCGACACATTGGTCGAAAATGAGTTATATATACCATTCGACTGTATTTTTTTTCTGCGTCGATCTGTCTATGTATATGTATATGTTTACCGTTTTTTACCTGACTAACATTTTTCATATGTTCAGGTGATTTTCGCTAAAGCGACATATATCTCGTAAAATAAAAGACCTATAATGATTCTTTGTTTTACATAATTAAACAGTTATTATATAATCATATTTTTTTCAAGTTAAATAAAAATACTCCTCGTAGAAAACGAGATATTAATTTTATTTCCGAAAAAAAAAACAAAAAACTTTAAACCTCTCTTACCTTTCCACTGATGAAATGATTTCATCATCAGCCGAAATACGTCCACTACCGAACATACCCACGCCTCTCCAATAGAATGCCACTTTTGGTGGATTGTCCACTGGGGGATTTTCCATAATCATCACGCTTGGCACGCGGATTGATGATCGCAGTAATGATCTTTATATACGCAGGAGAACGCTGCTGCCCGTCCCTGGTGCAATCCCTTACTCGCCTTCACAACACCCACGGGAAAATTGGAGGCGGCCCTATTCTAAGCCGGGAACTACACGGCAAACTAGATGTAAAAAAGGAGTGTAGAAAATAAAACCAAACCATAATGTAATAACGCGACAGTTGTAACAGAAATCGAGATCACAATCATTTGAAATCCACGAGAACAATATTATCGTTGGAAATACAAAAGGAATCCAACACCGTCTTGTGGCTTTACAATGGCCTTACAAATGGGTGCGACAAAGATAGAAGATAAACAAAAAACAGTTGTGACTACCGTCGCGAGCGCAGATATTTCAAAAACTCGAGTTATCAACAAAAATTTATATACATTGATGGTTTAACTTTGTCCTTTTATTTAAGTTTGAAGTTAAACACGCGATGGTTGTCTTAGCATTCGTTTCAATACAATATTTTGATTTATTTTTGTTTTAGTATGGCATTTGTTATACCAAATAGTGTATTGTTAACCTTTCAAACACTAAACGGAATGCTTTATCATTCGGGATCTGGAATGATTGTCATCATTACTTTGTTGGGGATTTCAGTTTAAGAAAGTTATTTTCTTTAAGAATATTAGGGTCGATGTGAGATGCTTCTCCATTTTCTCACTGAGACTCCTGACTGAAAGGCTTGCAGGTCTACCGTGGAGACCTAACCACATGTTGATAACTACTGCTGACTTCAAAGTCAAAATCCTTTATTTAACTTGAGTAAACTTGGTAAATTTATACTTATACGTCATTTTTTATTTGCGTCAGTATATTTATTTACCTACGCATTATTTTTAAATTAAGGTAGGTATGTGCCAATGTTCAGTACAAGAATATGCTCCAAAATCTACATTCTACACACAATCATTTCCTAATCATCCTGTCAAGATACCACAAAAAATACATTAACCACATCTCCGCTTATATGAATAATAATCAGTAAAAACCCCTGCCACCCGATCTCAGCTAAATTAAGGCTCTGGTCAACCTTTGTAGTGAATAACAAATGTGTTAAACAGTTTAATGGTATAAACACTAGGGGCTATTGTTATGCGATGCCTATCTCCAGGGCACAAAGGGGCAAGCGTAGCGTGGTAGCGGGGCGCAGTTGACAAATGGGGCGATGTGGCCACCCAGCGTGATGCTCGTATTGTAATACTTTTGCGGTTACACTGTGATAGACAACCAGACACCATCAGTGTAAAGATGAATAATGATATATAGTGTATAGATTGTGAGGACAATCGATCGCAAAGCAAAATACTTGAGTATAATTAGATGACGGTAGCAGTCGATAAAGTAGTTAGTACTTTTTGCTGAATTTATTAAACAACAATATTTGATAAAAAAAACAGTATTCTGGCCTTCTTGACTACCACTGGAAGTACTCAATCATTTAATTTTTAGTCAATGAATTTATATGAACCAACTTTCTTAATGCTAACAATTGCATTCTGAAAGATTGTGTAACTGAGGTTAGTAAGGTGTGTCAGAATCGCACAAACTAACGTATATCGTCTCTTCCTACCCCTCTGGGACCTGAGCGTGAGCATTATGTATTATGTATGTAAAGCTGGTGCACATAAATTCATTAACTAAAAGTTAAATGTTGTCGCAAATTAATTAAATGCTTGTGGGCTATGCAGTGGTCTAGTAAGCAAGCCTGAGAATTTGATTATTTCTAAAATTGTAGCCAAATAATTCTCCGTTCTTCACAGCGCTAACGGTAGTACAGGAAGCCGTAGTCGATAATTTAATTGACGCGTCTAAATCTACCGTTTATTTGCCATGTGGTTTCCGGTACAGTAGAATAGAACTACTCCAACTCTTCCCGTGGATGTCGTACAAGGCGACTAAGGGAATACATTATAAAACATCAATCAGGCCTCCCCAACCCGTCTGGCCAGCGCGGGGAGTGTAGGCCAAATCCTCCGTCTGTCTCCGGCAGATGAGAGAGGGTTGTGCTCCTGCAGTATAGACAAAAATAACCTGATGATGTCTAGATCTACCAAGTTGTGTACTCTTCATTTTAACTAGCATTGTTGTTTGGAGGCTGTCCTCCCGACGATCTAGAATATTCAGATTTTTGCATTTCCGTTTGTTAACTTTGTTTAAAGCCGTGGTAGCCTAGTTGGTTGTGCACTCGTCTCACGTTCAAAAGGTCGTGAGTTCAAACCCGCCAGTACCAATAAGTTTTTCAAAACTTAAGTACAGTATATTTATAATAACAACAGGCTTTTAGTTGAAGGAAAACATCGTAAGGAATCCTGCGTATTCCTAAGAAATTTTAAGGCGTGTGTGAAGTCCACCAAGCTTGGGGCACAGTTTCTCTATCTCGGACTGCCACGCCGGAGGTTGCGGGTTCGAATCCCGCTAGGGGCAAATGTTCGTATGATGAATATGAATGTTTGTACCCAAGTCTTGGATGTTTATATATTTATTTAAGTATGTTTATCCGTTACCTTGTAACCATACCACAGGCTCTGTCTAGTTTGGGACTGGATAATTGGTGTGAATGTCTGACATATTTATTTATTTATTATTTATTTATTGAACAGGGGTTTGGCACAAAAGATATCCTAGCTCTTTCTTCCTGGCACCCTAAGAGGTAAGATATTAACCCCGTAGAAGATGTAAAGTGGGCTTCTCCCACGTACCTATATGTTACATTATACTATCGTATCGGTGGTCAGCGATCGTGTTTTGAGTAATAGTATCACTCGGAGATAATGTTCGTTCATTTTTCTTCACACAACAATAGGTGTAATCGACTCTCGTGTGTGACCGACCTGCAGTGTTGTGATTCGAATCATGTAGTTATGTTTAAGAAATAACTTAATTTTTTTAAGTTAGATTAAAAAAATATATAAAAGCTCAATTCAATTGCACGTAAAAAATAAAAAGATACAATAATAAAGTAACTTACATATGTACATCTAGGCGGTCTTATCGCTAAAAGCGATTTCTTCCAGACAACCTTTGGGTAGAGGTTGTGCAGCTAGCACACGTTGGTAGCTCTTTAGTGAAATTAAATAAGGAAGGAGGAGAGTTCAAATCTTTGCCCGTTCCAATATTTTTTCAGAACTTTTATGCTTTTTTTGGCTTTTACGGCAAACAAAAATGTCGTGAGACCTGCATAGGTCAAAGAAGGTATTTTTAGACGCATGCCAGTCGTTGGGAGCGTAGTCCTGAGTCATCGGGTCTCAGGACATATTATTTTATTTTTGTTTATTGGAGAAACAACAGATATAGACAACAACTACATTAAACACTTAACATAGACAATAAGGTATAGTCTACACCCTTAACACTCTCACTATGACTTAAATACAATTTGAGCTTAAACTATACAATTTGAGCTTAAACTATACTAAATATACCTACTATAATAATAAAATTATTAATCATCATCATCATGTCAGCCCCTAAAAGTCCACTGCTGGACATAGGCCTTCCCCAATTAACGCCACCACACCCGGTCCTCCGTCCTTCTTATCCGCCGCCACCTTCTTCAGGTCGTCGGTCTACCTGGCGGCGGGGCGTCCCACCCTGCGCGTGCCGACCCGCGGTCTCCACTCCAGAACTCGTCGGCCCCAACGGCCGTCGATTCTGCGGCATATGTGGCCCACATAATAGTTAATATTATTTATTTATTTAATAGTTTATTGTACACACAAATATACAAAGAACAACACAAAGAAAGGAAAATTATACAAAAGGATAAGCTTATTTCTAAAGAAATTTCTTCCAGCTAACCTGTGGTGAAGACAAGGGATTATGCAGAGGCAGTAGTCGCGTGTACCTACTATATAATTAATAATCATAGAATATATAACACAATAAGCATAAACTAATATTAATTATTGACAGAATATGATTATTTCAATAATTTATGTAGTAGTTTTGAAAAACCCTTTCATCAAATTCGAGAACTCTTCTTTGTAATTGTATGAATTGTACCTACGCATATCTGCTTATATCGTATACAGAATTAGCAAAAAGCTTGTCACTAGCCTGCGCGTGCGCACGCACCGCGCCGCGTCACCTCCGCCCTCTATCGGCCGTCACGTGATTCACCACAGGATTCTGTTTGCGGTCGATCGCGATTACCACACCACCAGAACTCATTGACCCCTGGCGTTGCAACATTTTCCCCCTTCGATTACTAGCGGAGGTGGACGAGAGGGGGGTGGAATGGTCTATTTACTGTGGTGACTAATGGAGACTACACATGATCGGACGGGTTTGGTCTGATGAGATCAAGAGCAGATGCAGGGGAAAGAAGACTAAACCAAAGAAGCCTAAATTTAAGTACGTAAAGAGGCGATACTCATCTTCTCTTCGTCTTTAACGTCGCCTACAAAACAGAGTACGTGCCCTAGGAAGCGGTAGTCGGTTAATAAAAAAAATTACGTAATAAATGTACCAAGTGTACTCTAGTGCAATAAAAGATTTTGAGCCTTACCCCATTTATAGCAGATCCCCGGCTTTCCATACAAGCGAACATAAGCATGTGCTCATAAATTATTGTAGGTCTGTTGCACCCAGCGCTCGAACATAGTCGATCGAGAGAGAAACAACTTTATATACGTCAACTCCAGAAGTGATTCTCCTTCTAACTTATAGCGTGGTCTCTCGGGGCCGGTCGGTAGTGCGCTGCGGTAGTAACTTTGTACCGACGAGCGGAACGGCGGCAGACCAGTAGTGCGTACTGCCAGATGTGCTCTATGTTGTAGGTATTCTCTCTCTTAAATCTTGTCTTTTGTTCTCGTTCTTTTAGAAGTAGAATTTCCAGTTTCTAACTACTTTGGAGTTTTAAAAAAACCCCGCCTTAAATTAAATTCTGGTATTGCCCTTAGTCTCAATCGCTTGATCGAGTGACGTATGCAGGTGCAAACGACATCAGACCAAACTTATGAGACCAAATCTGACGGACTCGGTCGATCAAATCTCATGGTGTGTATGATTATTAAAGCAGAAAATAGGTGACACATTCGGAGATAAACTAGTTAACCAGTGGAATAGGTGTGTCATTGTGGTTAATTAATCAATATTTTGTTATATTTCCACTTGGAAATTGATGTCATTCGGTATAAATGGAGTATATATAGTACCTATGATTAGGTAAATGTGTACCTATATTATGTTAAATTTTTTTTTTTATATAATACACTTTTTTAAACTAATATATAACAAATTGTATATTTTTTTCTATAATATCTGTTTTAACTAAAAATACATCAATAAATAATAATGTTAGTATATAATACAGGGTAACAAAATATTAATACTACTTGTCTATTTCTGGACCCTTTTTGCTCAATAACTCATACACATTCGAAAAAACAAAACTGGATTGCACATTTGTATTATTCTTTAGCAACTGGCAAATTGGGATTTATTTTGCATATATTTTAGAATTTCTTCTCCCGCTTACCCTAGTTTCCTCGCCTGTATTTATTCCTAATTACATACATACATTAATGCTCAGGCCTTGGTCCGAGAGGGGTAAGCAGAGACGATGTATCGCGACGAGCAATGATATTTTTTTTTTCCGATGCAAAACATTCTGGCATTTTTCGCACGCAACAACGAACACTTGTCGGTACGAAACAACGAAACGCATTTATAATATAAATTCGTACACGTCGATATCGTGTATGTCCAGGTGATCTTGTACCTTTTGTTCTCGGCCTGATTATGGTGCTATAACGTAAAATCGGGTTCACAAAGTTGACTACTAGAATATAATAATAATAAATAATAATGGTTGAGAAGGAGATGAAGCGGACGTGGCTGTTGGATATTGGTGTCCCAAATTCCCACAATGTCCAACAGTACACCAGTGAAAGATAACCAAATACCAACTGCTTGCCGAGGAGATAATAAATAAATAAATAAATAAATATCTCAGACATTCACACCAATTATCCAGTCCCAAACTAGGCAGAGCCTGTGGTATGGTTACTAGATAACGGATAGACATACTTAAATAAATATATAAACATCCAAGACTTGGGTACAAACATTCATATTCATCATACGAACATTTGCCCCTAGCGGGATTCGAACCCGCAACCTCCGGCGTGGTAGGCCGAGAGCTACCCGATCCGCCACGGAGGTCGTCAAGTCACTCACGGAGAATATGATAAAGATTGGTCTCTCCGTGAGGGAACTAAATAGTCTTCAAAGGCGATTGTACGCCGCCACCTCTCGTCGTAGTCGGCAGCATCTTGCCATCATGGCCGATGCTGACTTAAATTTACCCACAAGGTGAAAAACTAGGAAAAGACGAATAAATAATAAAAGCATTTATTATCAGGTAAAAACCCATATCACATATACAGCATTATAAATTATAAAACAAACAAAATAAATTGAAGTAAAATGAAGTGAACAGTATAAATATATAAGATTATACAATTCAACATGTTAGAGTTTGCTATTCTCAGTCCGATGCATGGTTAACCAGTGCTTTGTGAAGCAGTTGCCAATGTTGTCATTAATTGTCATAAGAACATCATTGGCACTGCTCCGTAGTCGCCCCCAGCATAATAATTAACGAAATCTCCTTTTAATAAAGGACAAGCTATCAAGAGTATTACGAGTAGGTATTATGTTCAGCAGAGATCTGATTTGCCAATTAACTTGCACTTTTTGCGTCTTCGCGATTTCAATCGCTGATTTAACAGTCACGAGCGAAGTATTAATTTTATTGTAGCATCAAATTAATTCCTATTTATCAGATACCCTGTATATTTAATTGCCTTATTAAGTCCTATGTTAATATAATAAAGTTAGATTTTTTTAAATCTTTATTTGGTGAGGGATTTTTTTGTCTAAAAAACGCCACCCTCATAGTATTTACAATTAACTAATACAAAATAAATAATCATAACTTATAATCTACGCTTAATACCCTTCTGTACAAATTTATACAGTGACCTGGCAGTCTGTGAGGTGGGGAAAGCCAGGACACTGTTACATATCCCCACTTCACAAAACAACTTAACACAGTTAAAAAACTGTAACCTTTCAGCTTCGTTCCGTACGCACTCCATGATAATATGGTACGCAAAGTTTGACTTGTACTTGGGTTAAGTAGGAATTTTA
The DNA here is from genome assembly GCA_947086405.1 of Esperia sulphurella. Taxonomy (NCBI): domain Eukaryota; kingdom Metazoa; phylum Arthropoda; class Insecta; order Lepidoptera; family Oecophoridae; genus Esperia; species Esperia sulphurella. Next base: position 16,889,221 of record OX352258.1, read on the forward strand.
TCAACACATTCAAAAGCCTTGGAGAGGTTGCAGAAGGTGCCTATTATGTAACGGGAACTTTCTCCTTTCCGTCAGGCTTAGAATAGGGCCACCCCAATCTTCTTATGGGTGAAGGCGACTAAGCCTGCACCAGGGGCGTTCTCCTTTGTATATTATGATAACTACTGCGATGACCAATCCGACTGTCAAGCGTGGGGATTATCGCAAATCCCCAATGGACAGCGCACCAAATGTGGCATTCTATTGGGAGGGCTTATGTTCAGCAGTGGACGTATTTCGGCCGATGATGAAGACATATATGAAAACGAAACCATAAAAAGGAGGACGAAGATAGTGAAGGACCTACTTTAACATTTATAGAAATCTAGATTAAGGAAAAACAGTTGTTTTTCGAAATACTGTAAGCTCCCAATGCACGTCACGTATAAGGCCTGACAGACACGCGACAAGGTAAGATTGACTGCTGACTGCACCGTTGCAGGAATCGACCGGGAGTGGATACAATCCGATCGGGACCGACCAATTTCGCAAAAACTACACAACGCGATCCGTTGTTCAGATCGCTGATAGGGTTGGGTAGAGTCAGCAAAAGTGTTGATGTAAAATAATGCATGTTTTTTAGTATATTTGCAGCTTCTGTACTAGCAGTTATTCAATTGAAAACAGGTCCCATATGATTGGCTAAATAAGCTTCTAGCACAGTTTTTAAGAATTGAGTATTAGAAGCGTTAGAAATTAAAAGAATAGTATATGAAATATTGGTCAGAAGCGAATAAACATGTAAGTATGTAAAAATCTGATACAGTTTTCCTCCCGAAGGCCGGTACCCAACGTATAAGACTGTTTATCTGATCTTATATTTTTTAACAATTCTACGACTCAAAATAAAAAATCTGAGATAACAATCACGCATCTAAATACAACAATGACTAACACACATAACACAAACTCGTATGCACCACGCTACTTGTTTTGCTATCTGTCCACACACACTGGCTCCGCGTATCGTAGCATCTAATATTATTCTGGGAACGACCTTAATAAGTCACTACAGAATGTTATCTATTCCATTTTATCGGTTGGCCGATAACAATCTCAATCCAATTAGCCTCGACAATGCAATATGGGCCGTCTCAGACACAGTTATGACGGAATTCTGACTACATGAGGTTTTTGTATAGACTGTTTCGTGTTGTAACACCTTTATGACCCGTGACTTGCTTGCTTTTAGTCTAATTTAATTGAATATCAGCATATTCATAAGTAAACATGCTAGTTCTCCCAACGATTACACTCGGTGGTATAACATCATCTAACATAACTCAAAATATTCTGCTGAATGTGACTATTTTCTAAATATTTTCAAAAAGTCAAAGTTAACTAAAGCATTCGATTGTCTGTTACATTACTTACTCTTACGAATGGTGGAAAATTGTGTAAGAATAAGTCAAATACTTAATAAAAATTAAATGATTGATAGCCGAGCAAACGAATAAGTAGTTGAAAAGTTTTTCATACAATCTTGCAGCTCGAAAAAAAACTATGCGTATGGTGTGCCACAGGGTAGTGTATTCGACCCGCTGCTAGCTATCGTCTTAAACATAAATGACCTAGAATCATTGTACCATTCTAATAATACATACGAGTATATGCACTTAGAACAGTACTAGAAAGTTTTATTTTATTATTTTATTTTATTAACAACACGTTTGACACGTGGCTCGACGAACTAGGTATCTAAAATATATGTGGTCCTGCAAATGACTGTACCTACATATATACCTGATGTAGATATCCATATATCCACCACCAGTGGTAATTTGATCATCCGATTATCGCGACCACCATCTCACCATCACCCAAATGCAATGAGGTACCGTTCGCAGAACAATTTTGACTCTTCCACGTTTTTTATTTTATTTACTAGTTCTACATTAACTGGGGACCGAGAAAATATATCAACAAAATACGTCAGATGTAAAGTAGATGTTGAGCCTTTTCAGACAATTGAAATCATCTGAAGCAGTGATTATCTGCAAGCGAAATTTTTAGTGAGATTTGAAGATGCCTAGAAATATTTTTGGAAGAGGTCCAGATTACCTATTTTTATCAAATATTGTGAATAGAGACCATATTAGTTTTGAAATGTCCAATTAGTATATTAGTTAAGTATGACACGACTACTAGATGTAAAAATCTAACTTGATGATTCTATTGTACCCAACCTAAAGACTCCGAAATCGGTGACAGAAATAATGCGATCACATGATCATACAAAATAAGCGTATAATGTAACTTCTAGAGACTTCTAATATACAAGTTAAGCCGTTTGGTTCCCGGTTTACAATAGGGCCACCCGTCTTCCCCGTGGGTGTCGTCAACGCGACTCATCATCATGTCAGCCCCTAGAAGTCCACTGCTGGACTAAGGCCTTCCCCAATGAACGCATCCAGCCGCATCCAGCCGCTACCGGCCACCTTCTTTAGGTCGTCGGTCCAACTGGCGGCGGGGCGTCCTACCCTGCGAGTGCCGATCCGCGGTCTCCATTCTAGAACTCGTCCGCCCCAACGGCCTAAGATATATTAAAAGCATTACTGCGATCAACCATACGCCTGCCAAGAGTGGTGATTATGGCAATTTCCCCAATGGACAGTCCATCAAAAATCGCATTCTATTGGGGAGATTTATGTGGATGTATTTCGGCTGATGGTAATTAGATTAGATTAGATTTATTTATTTCACTTTTACATCTTAAAAATTCAATTTTACATGTCATTCTAATATGGTAAAAGGGATCGTCATAAAATAAAATAATGTATAAATTACAATGTCAACAATTCAAATAATGTCATAGTATATAACATACTATCTTTGTCAGTATATATTAAAATAAAAATTTAAAAATACACTTGGTATTAAATTATCACAAATTAAATTTCATTGGTGTTATATTAGTTTATTTATTATGTTGACCGTATGTGGTCAGATACCACCTGTGGTAGGCAGGGTGAAGGGGAGGGGTTATTGATAACGTATCGATTGACGAGCTATCGCACGATCGCCACTGGAATGATACGTAAGCTCATTTATTTCGTTTCGATGTTTTCAATAATTTCAATGAACTTATTTTTTAAAAGCTCTTCGAATATTAGTCTTAAGACGTTATTATTGTATGTATGTGCTTGGAATAATTTGGTGTGCAAAGGTGGACTTATCTCATTTAGAGATATCTTCCAGTCAACCTTGTTAGAAAGTAAGGCTTGGTCTAAGTGTTACTTAAATTATGCTATTCTTGTTTCATTTCCGTAGTAAATACAAGCAGAGAATACTATTGCTACGTAAAGAAGCGACACCCATCTCAGAATAGAGCACGGCTGGTAGTATGCGCTACTTGGCCTCGCATCGCGCCCTCCGGTACAAAGTTACTACGCCAGCGCGCTATCCACCGGTCCGCCGAGAGATCGACGTTATAAGTCAGAAAGAGAAGCACTTATCTTGTTGATGTATAGCGTCGTCCCTCTCTCTATAGACTATACTCGCGCGCTTAGTGCAGCAGCCTTACAATAATTTACGCACACACACAAACGTGTATTGTAGTAGTAGTAGGTAAGCCGGGGATGTAATCAGAAAGTGTACGTTTTGCTTTGACATTATTATAATTAATAGCTTTACATAAGGTAAGGTATATGAAAAGTATGCGACTCAAGTAGCAATTAAGGTTATCTTGATGAAATCTCTTAACGCAATAATAACACCCTGATGAATTACCAAATTGTTCTTATACCTATATATTTTTAGTAGAATATAGAATTTACTAATGAAATAACCTACGTCGCCGAAACGTGGACACTGACAGTGGGACTAGTCCGAAAACTCAAGGTCGCTCAGCGGGCAAAGAGCTATGCTCGGAGTTTCTCTAAGTGTCAGGATCCGAAATGAGGTGATTCGCCAGAGAATTAAAGTCTTCGACATAGCTCAAAAAGTTAGTACGTTGAAGTGGCAAGCGTAGTGTGGTACGCCCCCTGGCTAGATGGAGCGACGATCAGCGTTAGGCGGCTGGCAGTGACTGGATGAGAAGACCCGAGGATCGGGTTCAGTGGCGTACCTTGGGAGAGGCCTATGTCCAGTAGTCGACTCTTTCTGGCTGATGATGATGATGTTATTTTTAGTATATTATAAGCAGATTGGCAGAAAAACCTATATTCAGTGTTTTTTCTAATTGTATTAATATTTGACAGCGTTAACCTAATTGTAATTGAGCAATCATTAAATTAATTAAAATACACTAATTATTATGTAAAAAACACGAAATAAAATCCGTTATCTATCATTTAACGAAATAAATTAATAATTAGCCGTAATTGATAACATCAACGTTATTCATTTAATTTGTTACGAGTATCCAAAGTCGTGTTGAATCACTGCGTTATATTTATTTTTATTACAAAGAACATAAAAGTTTGATGTCTTTCGACGTGGTTGGTCTTTATTCTTGGGTAGTGAGTCATCTGGAAGTTTTAAAATGTTAGCGAGGTTAGCAAAAGTTAGTACCAAAATTAAATCATTTAACTTCCTTCCTTCATATTCATGTCAAATTACATAATAAACCATTGAACCGTTGTTAAGAAAAATAAAACTGAAGAAAGAAAGTTTTTAAGTATCTCGAAATCAACTTATACTGAAATTATCACAAGCAATAATAGCTGATAAATCATACGAAATTAGCGTATTATCACAACGTTTAATGAAATACAACGTGTTTGTTATATTTATTTGTTTATAACAGTCGAAAAATGAAAAGAGAGAGAGACAACGAGAAAGATTAAAATACACTAGCTATTGCCCGCGACTTCGCCCGCCTGAACAAATTAACATTACAAATTATTAAAAATTTCCCTTAGGAATAAGAAGTGTTTTTCGGCATAAAAACTATCCTATGTCCTATTCCAGGACCTAACCTATATGTTTGCCAAGTTTCATCCCGATCCGTCCAGTGGTTGAGGCTTGATTGTGTAACAAACATCCAAACATCCAAATATCCAAACTTTCGCATTTATAATATTAGTAGGATTAGTATGAAACGATTCTGAAGGTACAATGTTAAAATTTGACAGCACTAAAACTGTTGCTATCCTTGTCACACAGTATTATGAAGATAAGGACGAAACCAATTTTAGTGCTGTCAAATTTTAAATAGGTGCCTTCAGAATCGGGCCCATTAGGATTATTTATTTTGTTTCCTGAAAGGTAGCCCTTTTCACTGGAATCTTAGAATTGTACAAGTCTGTTCCCGTCTTGATGTTATATTTGTGTCATGTTCTATCCTTGTCCTTCCGATCGTACAAGACTACTTACAGAGTTATTCCCCGCTTCCGCTCCCCTGGTCCTAACTCATCTCAATTTGAATTCCGCCGAGCATGACACTTCTTTGTTGTACAGTGTATACTAACACATGTAAGTTTGTGAAAAAATAGATAATAAATTCGCATAACTTTTGTCTGAGTAAGCCACTTGCTATGCAATAAAGACTAAATGTTACTCCAAATAAAGCCCTATGTTTTTCGGAAAGCTCCATCAAATTCGGTTCAGTAGTTTTAACGTGTGCACAAACTAATAGATAAACAGACAACACTACATATTCTTAGACCCTCAATTTTATTCAAGTCGGTTCAGAATTGTGTTCAGATCGTAAGAGGTCCATATCTTAAAGCGCCTAAGTCGTGCCCCGTCTAAGTTTGGAACCATCCTAATCGTGGAATATCTGTTTACAAATATGTTCAATGTACAGACACGCGAAGTTTACGTTTTCATTTATTAGATGCATTATAGGACGTTGGGGCAGACGAGTTCTAGAGTGGAGACCGCGGATCGGCACTCGCAGGGTGGGACGCCCCGCCGCCAGGTGGACCGACGACCTGAAGAAGGTGGCCGGTAGCGGCTGGATGCGGAGGACCGGGTGTGGTGGCGTTCATTGGGGAAGGCCTATGTCCAGCAGTGGACTTCTAAGGGCTGATATGATGATGATGATTATAGGACTATACTTATTAACATTATATAACCAAATCGCATTGTTTTGGTCGTATTGCTACGTAGCAATGAGAGCTTTTGACTTGATGCTTACAGAGACGAGCAATGTAACTACTTAAACTTTTTTTTTTATGAAATTTAATCAATTATACATTGAATTTATTACATTAATAGTGATTTAGAAGTCGTCTTCTTTTAAAACACAGCTGTATCTACCTACCCTCAGAATCGATTTGAAAAAAAGAATCACTCTCGTCTCATATCAATTGCTGATACAGAACAGACCGAGGAATGCTATATAATTTTTCCAAACTTTAAAGACACGTGACGCGCCCGTCGCATTAAGAATCCATTAGACCCGGAGTCGTGCTGATTAATTCGTGTTATCTCGCGACGACTGTGTATTATCGCCTGTGAGTACGTTCGCCTGATTTATGCCACGGTTTATCTACAAGAGATGCGAGATGGCGCCACCGCTCTCTATCTCGACATGGGGGAAAGAAAAGTTCTGGAGTGAGGAAAGAAACCTGGCATGCCGTTTTAATTTAATTCAATTACTTTTTATTGCACGTAAAAAATACAAAGATACAATAATAAAGTAACTTACATATGTACGTCTAGGCGGTATTATCGCTAAAAGCGATTTCTTCTGTTTTTAATTTGGTTGCACACGTAAAAGTTTATTTTATTCACTTATTTGAATATGTAGGTATATCTCCTTCTCTGTCGCTCCCTCATTGCTGAAGAACGCGACAGTATAAAATGCGTCTCCACGCATAGCGGTTACTGGCCAGCCACACTGCTTCACATAAGGATCCGCCAGCCAATCTTCACCGGGTCAAACCACCTCGTCGGAACTCGTCCTCTGGCACGCCTGCTCTCCACTTGCCCCAGGGTAATGAGGAGGATATTATGTATATATTGTATCATTTATGTTTATGTAATATATATGCATGCGTACTTTAGTGTAAGTATATATATTAGGTATGTTTCTTAGATTAAAATTTAGTACGCATCATATCATCCTTTTCAGTCAGGTAGGTATTCCGCTCCAAACAGAAAAAAGCAGTCAAGGCCTCGCACAATGAGTGTTCCGTACTAATATTACTTTTTCTTAATAAATAACGTCGCGCGCTCAGAACTTTCTAGTGAATCCTCCCGTGAGATATATAAGCGGACAGAATTACAGCTTTGAGAAGCTTTGACATACGATCAGAGACACGGACAGACGTCGATACGAAGCTTTTAGTATTAAATACAACGTTGAAGAGGTAAAAATCAATTTACGGTTTTTATAGTTGTTTCCGGTTCCGTGAAATAAGTATATCTTGTCCCATAAGCTAATTCCCAGCTCTGTGTATGTGGAGAACACTCAGAGCTTTCTTATGAATCTGAAACACTCTGTATCAGTGTAAGTGAGGAGATATGACGAACGCGTTTTAGGGCGGCTCCCGTTTGAATGTTTTGGGTTATTATATTAGTTTTTTTTATTTTATTTTTTTATTTTTATTTTATTTAGGAAAACCAACAGCATAACAGTATTAGGTAGGTACAGGGTTCATTATAACATTTTAAGTGTGGCTATTAACAAAAGACGTACAAAGAACAGATATGTTTCAGATTTAAATATACATATAAAGAGATATAAAATAATAGAAATATTTTTACAGTAATTCTTTAAGACACTTTTTTTAGAAATCCGTCAGATACCATTATAACGAAGCGTCTTTGTATATCGGTCTCTCCGGTGGATAACTCGATAACTACTGGACCGACTGTGCTGAACATTGGAACATACATGTAAAATTAAATTAAAATTATTGGCAATCCTTCCCTAAAAATGAATAGTGCCTGTTAGTGCACGCGCTACACCAAGTAAGGCTGTATATAAGTACTTAAAATAATTCATTCAATAGCATAGGGTCATACCATAGGCATAATTAAATAGTACGTAAGTTATTTCGTGGTTGCACATAGATAGGAAAAGTCGTCTGCCTCACCAGTATGCTACGAATGAATAAGGAGCCTATAGCGACGCACGCGCTTATGTACTTACGTGTCCTCGACTCGAGCGCTCGCTCGCTACCCTGTATGTACCTCTTAAGGTGACCGACATAACCGATAGCAAGCTGAAATGGCAGTGGGCGGGCCGCAGATTGGAACTTACAGGGTGGGACGCCCCGCCGCCAGGTGGACCGACGACCTGAAGAAGGTGGACGGTAGCGGCTGGATGCGGAGGGCGGAAGACCGGGTGTGGTGGCGTTCATTGGGGAAGGCCTATATGTCCAGCAGATAGGGATGATGTAAAATTAGCCACAAATGATGGGAATACTATGAAAATTCCGGCCTTTTTTTGGTTTCTAGATATTCCAAATTATTTTACACAATACGTGGGTATTGTGTACGACGTACACTTTACTGGTATTACAAAAAAAAAATTGGGCAATGATGATAGGCAGAACGGTAAGCAGAACAAAGTATTACGATATAAGATTGTATCTAACGTAGATAAGCAAAATGTTTGGTTTCTAAGCGAGTTATAATTTGTATAGGCTTTTGTCAACAAATGTCCACGTCCACTGTCGTACACAGAAGGTCTTTATACTTGAAGACTTTTAATCGGAGTTGTAAAACCTGACTTATCCGTCAAATGTTTTAAGTACCTACTGAATGTAAGATCATCCTACATTTCATGAAGTGTATACCTACGAAATTTTATTTACGTCAAAAGTTCTTGGTAAGGAAGCGTAGTTGACAATGATTTTATTTTATTAAGGTATTTTCCCGGAAAAAAATTAAAATGTAACTACTTTCTCTCGTAATTGCCATCGATTGTTCAGTTCAGAAAACTAGTTCCTGATCATCGATTTAAATTCGTGTATACGAGTACGTTACCTGCCAATCGACCAACAATTAACGAGTTATATAGGAGGAGACAGACATATTAGGCTTTAAAAAAAAACATTAATTGAAAGGGTTAAGGGTTATAGGACCTCAGATTAAATACACTAATATATTTATTTGACCGTCAGTATTGCCCTCCCTGGCTTAGTTTTTAATAACTTCATAATTGTCAAATTACGTCTATTTACAAGAATCTTAAAAAATTGTGTCAGTGACTTGTAAGTCAGAGGTTGTGGGTTCATTTTTCATTGTTCATGTCCTTGGCTATTCTTACAAGGAATATTCATCGTCATCATCATCATCATCAGGTTATTGTTGTCTCCACTGCAGGAGCACAACCCTCTCTCATCTGCCGCAGACAGACGGAGGATTTGGCCTACACTCCCGCGCTGGCCAGACGGGTTGGGGAGGCCTGATTGATGTTTTATAATGTATTCCCTTAGTCGCCTTGTACGACATCCACGGGAGGAGTTGGAGTGGTCCTATTCTACTCTACCGGAAAACACACGGCAAGAAATATTACTTTAAGAAAATTATAAATCTAGTTATATTAGGTAGGAATGTGAAGTAAAGAAAAAATTGATTGATCTTACTAGATCCCTTTGCTGATTTCTCCGCAACACGAGAATAGAACAAAACCATAAGCGATGATAAATGATTGTGGAAAAAATAATAGTTTAATGTAAATGAGCGCGCATGCGCGGCGATGGCGCAGATAAGCTATCTCGAGCGAAGATCACGGCTGGGCCTCGCCAGCTCATAGCAGCACCTGCCTCCTATCACACAATCGTAGCCTTGTGAACAGTTCTAGAGAAACAGGGTGTGTGTTACTTTATTAAAAATATAGGATGATGTAACCATTTGTATTAGCTATTCACATTTTGGAGTTTCTCTAAGGGACAGGATCCGAAATTAGGTGATCCGCCGGAGAACTAAAGTCTTCGACATAGTTCAAAGAGTTACTACGTTGAAGTAGCAGTGGGCTGGTCACATCTGTCGGAGAACCGATGACCGTTGGGGTAAACGAGTTATCGAGTGGAGACTGCGACTGGGCAGGTGTAGTATGGGATGCCCTCTTGCTAGATGGAGCGACGATCTGTGTAAGGCGGTTGGCAGTGACTGGATGAGAAGAACTGGGGGGAGGGGGGGTGTATGTCTCCAGTATTATCTCCCGCTAACCCGAAACCTCCGTAGGTTATTTTCTGCATCCTGCTGCCCGAGCGAACATAGCTACAAAACAAGAGGAAAGTCGCTTATTATTACAAGCATAAAATAGTACATTACGATGAGAGTGCGAAAAGTTCTTATTCCAATCGAGGCTATGCTACTGTAAGCTCGAGTTGTAGGCAAGCGTTAACAAGACTTTTATGCCCGAGCAGTAAACGAGTTAATAGAATAGCAGACATTTCAATAATTAACTTTGCACGCGTTTCATGCGACTATTTTCAATACATTTGTGAATAAAAAACATGACGATTCAAAACTAAATCTAATTACATAATGAAGTTTTCAATTATGGCGGGCTTATTTGTCACATTTCATTGGGCCCGCGCATGATTCATAAGAAAAAATAACCATGGCAATCATCATGATCAGCCTAAATACGTCCACTGCTGGACATAGACCTCCCCAATAGAATACCACTCTTGGTAAGTTGTTCATTGGAGGATTTGCCATAATCACCACGCTTGGCAGGCGGATTGGTGATCGCAGGTGACACAGGAGAACGCTGCTGCCTCCCTGGTGCAATACCTTAGTAGGTTTGATGACACCCACGGGACAGATAGGGGTGGCCCTATTCTAAGCCGGGAACCACACGGCTTAAAAATGGCAATGATAACATCAAACCACACCAAACAGCCAAAGGTAAAAATTCCAATAAACCAAAGAGATTAAATCTGATTCGTATCTTTGAATCAGTACATAAAAACTCCTTGGAATGAAACAAACAATCATCATGGCTTCAAGTTGCTGGCAACTTATTAAAATAAAACTAAAATACAATCTAAAAATTACATGTGTATATAATCATAAATTTAGAAATACAATTGTACTTATTGGTCTGAGTACACATAATGCCATGTAACAGAGCTTTTACGGTCTCAGAATGAGGAGAGAAATCTTTTTCCAAATAACATATCTTCCAGCCTATATAGGTCGATACAAACTTTGTTCCTTTCAATCTAAAATTTAAGTCTGCTCTTTGCAATTTTCATAAAGTGTTTGTTAGCTGTGTAAATTCTGCTAAATTACCATCTCAGACGCGCCTGGGTACAGATTAAATAATAATTACAACGGCCATAACCAAGTTATTACAGTAACCAGCTGCGTGTACGCAGGTTGTTTGTTTATCTCCTTCAACGATCTCTATGTACTACTAGATGGAGCGTTCCAAATAATCGCTTTGTTCCACGCAAGTAGCCACAACTCTTTCACATTCACAACGAAACTTGTGCAGTTACTATGCAGAACATTTAATTATTACTAAATATTGACGCTACTTTTAAATAATGTCAAATTTTTTACAAGTTTTTTATATTGACATTATTTAAAAGTAGCGTCAATATTTAGTAATAATTAAATGTTCTGCGTAGTAACTGCACAAGTTTCAAAGTGAATGTGAAAGAGTTGTGGCTACTTGCGTGGAACAGAGCGATTGTTTGGAACGCTCCATCTAGTAGTACATAGAGATCGTTGATCTCCTTAGATCTTATGATTAATCTTTTCGTCTATTTTACCAGTCAGGTTGATTCATAATAAGAATAGTAAATAGGAGTAAATAAGAATAAAGACGACACTTTAAACAATAAAATATAGATAGTTGTATTATGAGCTAATTCGTGTATATATTGTATCATTTATGGTTATGTAATATTATATGCATACTTAAGTGTAATTGTATATTTGATGGGTACGTTTCTTTTATATTTTTGGTGCTAAACCAGTCCTTTCAGTTACTCTAAAGTTGACTGGAAGAGATCCCTAAGTGGGATAAGTCCGTCTTTATTCTTTTATTTATTTTTGTTGTTGTTAATTTTTGTATAATAAAGCGTTTACATACATACACTCACAAAATAACAGGTGACATTAGTTTAGTCCATTCAATTCGTTTCAGTTCTTGTGAAACTATCTGATTGGAACTGAACTGAAATTGAGAATGGTATATGAAAATATTCAAAAAAATTATTTAAGAGAAACCATGATATGTACACGTCTGTCCGCCGCATAACTCGAAAACTATTGGACAGATACAGCTGAAATTTGGCATATTTAAAAAATTACCAGACGGAATGTTATGGAAATTTCAGGAAAAAATATACCATCGGAGGCAGAAAGAACTAAAACTATTTGTCCAATTATAACTTAACAACAAATCTTCATTGATTGAGCTGGTGAACATAGGTACATACTTACCGAGTACATATTTTCCGTGTGGTTTCTGGTTGAGTAGAATAGGACCACTCCAACTCTTCCCGTGGATGTCGTACAAAGCGACTAAGGGGATACATTATAAAACATCAACCAGGCCTCCCCAATCCGTCTGGCCAGAGCCTAGAGTGTAGGCCAAATCCTCCGTCTGTCACCGGCAGATGAGAGAGGGTTGTGCTCCTGCAGTGGAGACAAAAATAACCTGATGATGATGATGACATACTTACATGTATTGTATATTAATTACCTTGCAGTGACAGGTAAATAATGGAAATTGATTTTTTATTTATTTAATATATATTTTAGTAAAATAAAAAAACCCGTTGCTGTACATCGTGTACGTCGTAAGTTTAGCGTTATTTTTTTAATGAGACGATATAAATATAAAATTACTTATACAATATTTATGATATTATTTTGTTCCAGGTAAGTAATCTCAAGCTCCTTTAGAAATCTGGCTCAAGTGCAGAGTTGCGGAATTAAGGTAAACATAAGTAATTGACTACTCATGCCCTGGTCCCAAAAGGGTAGACAGAGACAATGTATCGCCAATTTGCGCGATCCTGCTACACCCCACTAGCCTCTCTTACATTCATCAACCTTTTCATTCACCTCACTGCGGGCCCCAGCCTTTTATTTATCCTAGGACGACATCTAGCTGTAGTTCCTTCCACATTCGCGCTGTAAATCTCTTTTCGCACTCTTCTATCACTACTTCGGTTGCTATGTAGAGCATTTCCATATTTGTCCAGCCTGTTTATTCACTGTTGGACATAGCTACGTTAATATACTCAGTAATGTCAAAGCACAACACAAAGTGGTATTACAGTATTGATTTGTGAGTTATTTAACGCTCGCATGCCTGCTGGCAATCATCAGATCGATCAATCACAGATAAGAACGATTTCATAGATTCGTATCACTAAAACCGATTGCGTATCGCGATCCAGTCCGCATTGAGCCCGGGCGATGTTTTCTCTGATAATTTTGTAAGTACAGACAACTCTATATTTTCGAGAGTCAACTTGTAATTGAGTTCAGACGTCCACGGCTGGGCATAGGCCTCCTTACCAGCACACGCATCCACACGATCGCCACTCAATATAATGAAACTGTTACTTTCTACTTCTACAGGAGCACCAGCCTGTCTGTACACGTTTATGTGTATTGTAGGGCTGTCGACAGCGAGAATAGCCGATCGAGAGGGACAACGCTATACGTCAATAACAAAGTGTTTCTCTTTCTAACTTATAGCGTCGATCTCTTTCTAAGCATCAGTTAGTATCATGTCAACCCCTAGACGTACACTGCTGGACATAGGCCTTCCCCAATGAACGCCACCACACCAGGTCCTTCCAGCCACCACCGGACACCTTCTTCAGGTCCTCGGTCCATCTGTATACAGCACAATAATTAACCATATTGTTTCATAATACTAATTATCAATATCCATATCAATATACCTCAAATTTAAACATTATTACATCGACAAATACAACAAAAATCGAAATCGCAAGCAGCGAACGGTGGCAGCCCTGTGCGTACCCCCGGGACCGTACTTCTACTTTGCGGGTGAAGGGAGTGTCGCTTCTTTACGTTGTGTAGTACTAGTTAGTATTCTTTGACACTGCGCTGTCAATATTTTAATTGTCCCAAAAGCCATAAGATTTATCAGTACCATATAACAACTGATTTCAATATATTGTAAGGTTTGGATGTTGTAAGATATTATAAGGTTAACCCTAAATTGCACTACCTATACCGATCACCGGTTAAAAAACACAAAAAATTAAATCGAAAATTTTTTTTTTTTAGAAACTTAGAGGTTATAGCGGATAGTTAGGGCCTTCTGTTAGACATAAAAATGACGGTGCCACAGGGCCTCGCTCTTCCATACTTATATCTAATATTTAAACAATGCGTGTGTTTGTAAGTGTGTGTGTGTGTGTGTGTGTGTGAAGATATACCGATTATAAACGCTGTAAACCCACACAGATGTAAAACTATTTCTAATGAAAATTCGAAATTAGAAAAAAAACTATGTCTAATGGTCTCGGTCGCGTGTTTCTGCGGCTAATAAAAAAGACTTAGGACCATTCAACGTTAATTTTTTTTAATCCGAATCTCCAATAAGATTTTTTTTGGCATCGGTGTAAATTACAGCGTTTCTCCTTTTTTTCCGTCGATATGTAAATAAACTACCTACTTACTTCACAATATCGTTACGGTTTCACTTCGCTGAAAGTCAGTCACATAGTCTCAGAAGAGAATCTGTCTCGTTAATCTGTGCTACGGAGTACTTAGCTATCAAAAAATCGCCCTCGTAGATACGACGTTTATGGCGAGTCGCTTTTTTGTTATTTGACATTTTATACAAGTTTATTCAAACATAACGATAGCATCGCGACTTTATCTTTCAATGCAACGTTACCGCGAGCTCGGCGGTGATAGCATCTGGGGCCAGCCATTGCTAGTTAAACCAACGATAAGGGATCGCCCGCCCATGTGTGCGTCCGGCGGTGTGTACGTACGTACGCTCGCCGCGCCTGTGTGCGGGGAGGGGCGCCCGTCCGCTCGAGCCAGTCACTCAGTTTACGCGGCAAAAGAATGACGGCTCGAACGATCGAACTGTGTTTTAAAAATTAGTGTTTAAATTCAAAAGACTGTGATGTTATTGTGGTTGAGTTACTTGAAACAGCTGGAGATGGCGTGCGCTGGCGTGACGGACTTGCCGCCAGGTGGCGCTGTGGACGTCAAAACAATGTGTAAGTGGAGTTTTCTTGTTTACATTTCTGAAATTCAGTTTTTCCTTACTTATTTTCCTTGGAAATTCGTTATTTCCGACACAAATTGCGTTTTTGGTTCTAAAACTATTTTATTTAACAGTTTGGGGTTTGGTTTAAGTTATAAAATTTAAATGACAACTTTAACTGATTATTCCTTATAATAAACTAATATTCAGGCAAGTTTTATTTGACTATTATTAACGTTATGGTCACAAATTTTGGTTTTTACTAACAAAAAAACACAGTTTAAATGGTAACAGTACGGATTTTACTAAAGTTTTCGGCCAAAACGTCATAATTAACTAAGTTTTTAAACTTAAAACAATGGACAATTCAAAACAGATAACCTAACAGCTTCTGTGAGTCATTATTTTAACTTGCGTTACTGTTTAACGCAATAAAATATTTTTCGTAGTAATTTTTATCTGTTTTTGTCGACAGCAATCATTTCCAGAGAAATCTAGATAAAAACATCATTAAGATAGTTAGTTTTTTTTTTCTGTTTGTTTGTTTAATAGTCGTATAAGTACTCTTAGGTAAACACTCGATTTATATATGACTAGATATTCTCGCGCGGCGTTCCTCACTTTAAGTTGAATTTTTCATGGAAAATCAGATTTTTCTTTAAATTCAATTCTTCTTTATTGCACAAAAAAATAACTTACACAAAAACAATATTTGTATATACTAAATATATAACGTGTATATACTAAACAGTGAAATAAATATTAAAATCGGTGTAGTGGTTTCGGAGTGTACCTAAAAGAAAATTTAGATACCTAGATTCCGTTCAAAAATCTGCTCTTATGATTCGACTCAGTTTGCCACATCTTAATACCTCTGGAATCATTTTCGTCATCATCATCATACCAGCCCTTTGACGTACACTGCTGGACATATGACTTACGCCACCACATTCAAATCAAGCAAATCCCAATCTACACTTAATAACTTGTAGATTGGGATTTCAAGTTGTGGGACTAATTTTTGACCATAAATTTTGATTACTCTGATATTTTATTATCGAAAATAAGATCGAATCAGGTTAAATTTTGTGGAAAAGCTAGTTACTAAAATGTGTTAACAGTCATCAGTTTAATTTTATAAGCAAACTTATGAAATAATGAGATTAGTAAAGCGAAGGAGATGTGTCAGCAAACCTTGAGGGGAAATAGGGAAAACATATTATTTAAATGACAAATGCCTGGTACTAATGTTGCTTCAGCTTCGCACAATCTTTATATAATTGTACACAAACTTGATTCTAAAACATGTGTTGCGTGAAGTTTGTTGCGCCGTTTCTTCTCCACAGCGCTAACACCTAGGAAGTGGCCTTGATAAAAAAATATGTGGCAAGTGTCATGTGAAATATAGGATTATTACAGCTATACATTTGTACCTACCTATATCTAAAATATCTTAAAGATGTTTCCTTATTTACAAAGAAAATGATGACCTTTATTCCTTATAAAGGGAAGTGAAGAAGTGTTTTTTTTAAAGATTTTACACAAAATCTTTGACATCTTTAAAATCTATTTAATTACATTAAGCTCATTATGGTGAACTATTTATTATCTTTAGAGAGGAATGATGGCTTTTAATTAGATTGATTTCACTACAACATCATATTTATCAATTTATCTTCCAATAACAAACAACGCTTTCCTTACCGCAGTTAAGATTTCCGCAAACTCATTCACCAACTCATTCAATTCAAATATTTGTTTTTTTATAAATAAAGTGGCTTCAAATACATTCGTTATACATGCAATGTCTAAATGAAAGCTATATTAGAAATTCCTATCGTGTGTGGTGTGTTCTTGTTTTGACAGCAGCTGTCAGTGTCAAATCTGTCCAGTCCGTGTGTGCATGCCTTTTTGTCTTATAGCTTTGTATCTGGTAACTGGATCGTTCAAAAGAGGCGGTTGAGCTGTCAATCTGTACTAGTGTCGCCATCTGTCCTGTATTTACAGGGACATTTTGTATATTTGGCCCGTAAAATCTGTCAGTTAAAGTTAGAAGCCGAAGCGATCAATATCTTTTAGCGAATTTAAAGTTAAACTTAAAACCGAATTGGTCACAAAAACCCTGTGATTCGAATTCCGGTTACCAAATAATACTCACACACAGAGATAAAAAGTCACTTAATTCCAACCGGAATTTGGAATTAGACTTGATAGTACTATGGTATTTTGGTATTTTGTCCCATAATATCCACACTAAAACCTGGTAACCCTAAGCTGAACGGTCAATGGAGCCCAGTTTCAAAAGATATCTTGATATTTCGTAGATGTAATTCGAGTATCATGTCACGGATCGAATTTGCATCCAATATAAAATTGTTTTGGGTTTTTATTGCTTTAGAATAAACTGTTCGGAGCAAGTTCGTTCACCGACAGCTCTCTTAAAACATTGTAATGTATCTGGTTAATTTTAATATAAAGTGACGATTTTTTTTTAATCTTTTGTTATAAAGATGATTTGAAACTTTTACCCACCCTATAAAACATGATTTGCTCAATGTATATATGATAAATAATTATAACATTCAAATAATTTTTTCTTCTTCTATTTGAATTACCATAGAAAAGTTATTTTTTTTTGTCAAAATCGGTTTATCACTTTTTTTAGGAATTCAGTAACATTTTGAAGTAGAGTAAATCTTAGGTAATTGTTTACACAAAAGTATACAATATCGATGAATAAAAAAATGTTTGTGTGCTTAAAATCTTTATAAGAAAAAAAAATTAGTATTACTATTTAAATATCTTTTTTTACATAATTTTTTTTACTAATCGCATTCTCATGACGAATCATAGATAATTCTAATAATGCAAAAGAAAAAAAAATGTAGATGACTTTAATAACTTTGCTGCCGTCAAAATAATCCATATATTTAGATCTTCTCTGTCGTTCCCTCACTGCTGAGGATCGCGACCGTATAAAATGCGCCTCCACGCATAGCGGTCATTGGCCAGCCGCACTGCTTCATATAAGGATCCGCCAGCCACCCTCCTCACCTCTGACCACCTGGTCTCCACATGTCCCAGGATGATGAGCTTCTCCAGGTCGTGCTATTTAGATCACATGCATTAAATTAACAACCAACACCCAAAAACTAATCCAAAACTCATATCCAGTTATGTTTAACAGTACATACAAACAAACATACAAACGAATGCACTGTACGCGTCACCCACACTGCACCCTTCACCTCGATTCCCCGAACACATTTACACACGCACACACTCGCGCGTTGATAATGAACGTGAAATCTCAACAGAGATAACGTTTTTTCCCTCTTATCAGCAGATCGGGAGTCGCTCGGCTGCGCCCGCGCAGCCGTCTCTCATTCACTGGCACACGTCATATTGTGACTACCATTTCGTGAGATTTAAACTTCTATCAAAGACAATCTACTCACTACACTTTTTTAGTAAGCTTGATGATACTAGAAACCTCATCGTCATTTACCATCAGGTGTGATTGAGGTCAAGCGAAAACCCATCAGGAATAAAAAAAAGAAACAATATTTCGTAACACGAAAGTTTTATTTATAACTAGCTGTTGCCCGCGACTTCGTCCGCGTGGACCAATTAACATCACTATTTATTATGATTAAATTAAAATGAAACATGAATTTTTTTTGCAGGAAGTCGAATGAATATAACATCTCTTTACCTTTATTAACTACTAACTTTTGCCCGCGACTTCTTCCGCGTAGGTTTCCATATTTACACATCTTGAATTTCAAAATAGATATCATTTTCGTAATCAACGTCCCTAAAAAATTCACTCCTTTTAACGATTAATTTGGTTTCTCGTAAGAATGAGCTGTTTTTTCGGGATAAAAACTATCCTATGTCCTATTCCAAGACCTAACCAAGTGTGTGCCAAGTTTCATCCCGATCTGTCCAGTGGTTAAAGCGTGATTGAGCAACAAAGATCCAAACTTTCGAATTTATAATATTAGTGGGAACCGTTACCCGCGACATCGTCCGCCTGGACAACTTAACATCACAAATTATTATGATTAAATTATAAAACCATATGAAAATAAACCATTATTCTATATAATAAATAAGTAATATGCGGTGTGGTTTCCGGTAGAGTAGAATAGGACCACTCCAACTCTTCCCGTGGATGTCGTACAAGGGAATACATTATAAAACATCAATCAGGCCTCCCCAACCCATCTGGCCAGCGCGGGGAGTGGTAGACCAAATCCTCCATCTGTCTCCGGCAGATGAGAGAGGGTTGTGCTCCTGCAATGGAGACAACAATAACCTGATGATGAAATAAGTAAAAGAGAATTTATTCATTAACAAAAGTTCAGTACTTATCAACTATTCTATGGTGAGGTTGATGCCTTAGCGAAACGCTGCTTTTCAGGCATCATAATACCTTCTTCACTGGCGTATCACTTATTATAACTGGCTGCTATAAGTGGGTGGGTACCAGATTCCATATAAAAACGCCAACTATCCTTTATAATTATTATAAACTATTTTATCTGGTGCCATCTTATGTTACTGAATGAGCGAGCGACTATCTCGAGTAAATAAAAATAGGCCTATATTGTGTTAGTCTTACAGAAGGATATCTGATCTCCCGTGCCTCGAATGGTTGAAGTCTATGAATTCAATCCTACTGGGGATCTATAGAAGAATATGCTGAACCTTGTGAATGACGCCGTCTGCGTTAGTTACTAAATCTATAAGCGATAAGCCGAATTCGTTATCAAGAAGTATTTGTTTTTCTCTGCATTGGCATGTGACATTCTTAGTAGGTTTGTGTTCTTTTTAATTAGTGTTATGTATGATAATTGTTTATGATATTTTTGTTATCGTTTCCAAGGAGAAGAGAACAATGTTTATGTATAGCCACATTCTGAAGCATCATATTCAATGGCGATAAGGTTAAAATTAGAATGAACTTGATCATTTATTTATAGGGAATTTAGTGTACCTGGTACAGTCGACAAGAATGTCCAATCAACCCAATTGTTTTGTCCCGTTTTAGCATGATATGAAAGAATGTATGCGTTGCATTATTAAAATTTTAGGCCGTCTGATTTCTGAAAATTGGCAATGTGACAGAGGGAACTTTGTTAAATAATTATTGTGTTAACCTTTCAGAATCTAATATTGTTAAATAATGATGATAATGATAACAAAAATGACACATGTTTTGTCGTGTGAGAGTGCAATAGAGATAGCAAAATTTAATGAGTCAGAAATTAAATTGGCCTATTAAAAAGAAATCAACAGATTTTGTTTGCAGTCATATTATTTAAGTTATAATATAGCTGCAACAAAATCTGTCACATGTATATACTCGTACGATAATCTTGCCATCATCATCATCATCATCAGGTTATTTTGGTCTCCACTGCAGGAGCACAACCCTCTCTCATCTGCCGGAGACAGACGGAGGATTTGGCCTACACTCCCCGCGCTGTTTAAAATGTATTTATTCCCCTAGATCCACGGGAAGAGTTGGAGTGGTCCTATTCTACTCTACCGGAAACTACACGGCAAAAGACTTGCCATATAAACTTTTATTTATAATTTATGTCTAATTAAAATTTTCCATGAATCACAATCACTTCGCAGTCACACAAATTGAGGAAAATGTCTTACTTTTGTACTAAAAAAAACGGTTTTGTAAAAAGCAGTTGAGGCCACTACACAAAATTCTATTGTTACTATTAAAGTGTTTTTTTCCCAAAATACAAAATTATCTAAAGAAAACATCGCCCGGCCGGGGAATCGAACCGCTTATCAGCGGTTTGTATCAACTGTGCTGGTGCTTTGGCCTTATCATTGGGATCTTGCCGGGTTTTTGTAAGCACGTCGCTATAAAGGATGATGGTGGAAAATATTACACATTGTTGTTATAATAGTTAGTTTTACGCAACAAAAAGTTTTGTTTTACATTTGGGTTTTGAATTAAGTTTCGGATTCGGCTTTTAAACGAAACTATAAGGTATCTTTTGACCGATTTTGTTTTGTACAAAAGCACTTTATTCATATAAACGTATTATTACCCAGTTCTCAGCTATCCCAGACATCTCCTTTCCAGTCACCTTATTCAGGATGTCGATCCTGAATTCATCATCATCAGGTTATTTTTGTCTCCACTGCAGGAGCACAACCCTCTCTCATCTGCCGGAGACAGACGGAGGATTTGGCCTACACTCCCCGCGCTGGCCAGATGGGTTGGGGAGGCCTGGTTGATGTTTTATAATGTATTCCCTTAGTCGCTTTGTACGACATCTGCGGGAAGAGTTGGAGTGGTCCTAATCATACTTATGTTTATTGATAAATATATTTTTACAAGTCCAAAAGAGTAGAATGAAACACCAAATTCACCTATCCCAATTACAACACCAAATAAATTTTCCATTCTTTTACTGTCCGAGCTGCGCAGATGTGGTATGAACTGCCGACGGTCATTCGAGTTATTACTTCTTGTAACATCTTATAAAACTAAACTAAAAGAGCTCTTTCTCACTAAGTATAATATTTTATGTATGTAAGTAGTTTACGTATTTAAGTTATTATGTCATCCATAATGCACTTATTTTACCCCCTCCCTCCCTCGCTCATACTGCCTTGTCTCACACCCTGTAACGTTGGCTGGAAGAGATCTCTTATAGAGATAAGCTCGCCTTTGTACACAAAATTTATAACTGTATTTAGTTTTAAAGTGTGCAATATTTTTTTATATTAAATTGTACTTGTCACGTAATTTAAATATAGTGATAAAAATTTATAAAAAAACCAAATCGAATAATATCTTAATCGATCAGAGCTTGTCAACTCAGTGGTGAGTTCTAGAAATAATATTTTTTTTTATATTTAAATACGTTGCTGCATTGCCAACCTAAAATCATTGCTTATGTGAATCACGAATGTGCGACGAACGAATATCTAATAAATTCAATCACTCATTATTGCGCGTTAAAATACACATATACAATAATAAAGTATCTTACAATAGTATATGGCCGGTCTTACCGCTAAAAGAAATTTCATCCAGACAATCTTAAGTAAGAGTACAGTTTATGCAATATGTTAAAAATTAACGTACATTAAGTAATAAATGGATGCGGAGGACCAGGTGTGGTGGCGTTCATTGGGGAAGGCCTATGTCCAGCAGTGGACGTCTAAGGGCTGATATGAATAAATGAAGTAATTAATTAATTTGATATGTTATTTCTTGATGTACCGACATCACAGAATCTTCTATAGAAGTGTACCGTAGTTGTATGGGCCCCATACAAGTCACGTGTCGAAATGCGAGACCTACTTCAGTTTTATCCGTCATCTTGTCGATAGTGCGGACTCGCCCGCTACATCGCACGCTACGTTTGGGTGCATGCTTATTATTGATTCATCATCATGTCAGCCCCTAGAAGGCCACTGCTGGACATAGGCCTTCCCCAATGAACGCCACCACACCCGGTCCTCCGCTCTCCGCATCCAGCCGCTACCGGCCACCTTCTTTAGGTCGTCGGTCCACCTGGCGGCGGGGCGTCCCACCCTGCGAGTGCCGATCCGCGGTCTTCATTGTTAATATTAATTACCATGGTACTACCTACCTACTCCGTAAGCATTTCGTATAATATCCGCAGAACTAAAACTATTTCAATATCTCTAATGAGTCATATGACCTACTAGCTTTTGCCCGCTACTTCGTCCGCCTAGATTGCGATATTTACACATCTTCACTGCTTTTAACGATTAATTTGATTTCCCGTATGAATGAGATGTGTTTTCGGGATAAAAACTAACCTATGTTCTATTCCAGGACCTAACCTATATGTGTGCCAAGTTTCACCCCGATCCGTGCAGTGGTTGAAGCGTGATTTAGTAACAAACATCCAAACTTTCTCATTTATAGCATTTAGTGGGATTTTGATAAGTGTTTCGCGTCTCATTACCACAGTTAGACGCTAAACGCTTATCCAAATATGTTACATCGCCCGTTAGGGAGTACAAAATAGCTTTTATCCGAAATGATTTACCGAGTAGGCCTCCTGGACACAATCCATGTGACGTTAGTTTGTAATGCCGATGCGGCACTAAATGACGAATCAATACGTGAAATACGACGTCCATAGACGTACTATTACGGTAGGAGCGACCAGTATGACGTTTATTGACGTACTGTTTACGATCGTAATATAAAGTTAATAAAAAAATTACATTCAATATTATAATAGGCAAAATTTTTTTTATTATGCAGTTTGATAATGATAATGTACTATGGTGGTATGAAAAGCTTCATTATCTTAAAGTCTATTTTTGCATGTATCTATACATGAAACAGTAATGCCAAGATTTAAATATATCTCACGTTTTGTTTACTGTTTTGTCGACTCCATTCTGTCAATATTACTTTGGCCTGAGTAAATCTAAACATTGTTATCGAAGTCGATATAGTAATAATAATAATAAAATCATTTATTCATCTCTTCAAAAATATATAATTGTATATACAATAACTCCGCCGTACTGCATATATAATACAGTTTGTTAGCAGAAATTATTGCTCTCTTACTTTAAACACATATATGACAGAGAATACTAAATATCACTACGCAATAGTGAATAGCAAAGAAAATTACAAGGTTTTAATAATGATTTAGCAAAAAAAGATTGATGTTACGTTAGATATTTGGTATATTTCATTCTGAAAGTGTTTTTAATAATTTTATTTGTTTCATTTCCTTTTATGTGTTTGATAATTTCAGCATTCCATCTCTGTTACATATTCATTCGTGGGACAAAAATATATTATGGCCATGACTTAGTTCTCAATAATATATATGTCATACAGCCAGCCAATCAGATTATAAATATCTAACGTAACATCAATCTTTTTTTGCTAAATCAATATTAAAACTTTGTAATTTGCTTTGCTATTCACCATTCATGAATTAAATTAAAATTGCACCCAAAATCATCGAACGAGCTGTAAATCCCATTTGAGGCCCAGTCTCGTTTAGCATCGATTTATGCGCAGTGGGCCGGGCGACTCACGCGCAGCCTAATTGATTCGAGATCGACGCGGGGCGGGGGGCGGCGCCGCTGAAAGGTCGCGGGTTCGATGACTGGCGCAATGATAGAGATTAGACATGATTTGATTACTGTTTTGATAGTAGAAAGTAGATTGTGGAGTAAGATACTGTTGCAAAACAATGCTATTTCTGAAATTAAAGAGAAGAAAATAACAAAATGAAGCTATGATTTCGGAGCAAGCAAAAAGCAGCTGTTTATACAAGAGCTAGCATTACTTAGTAACGTAAGAAAGAAGATGGAAATAGTAGCGCGGCCCGCGCGCGTCTCTAGAATGTACTATACAGTGGCACAATGTAAGGGTTGCGAAACAACGTATACGTCTAAAATGTTCCTGTCAATCCCTTACGTACAAAAGACACCAACGAGCAACACTTTGACTAAAAGTAATACATAATAATAATGTTTCATTAATAATAATAAAAAAATTTGCCGTGTGGCTTCCGGTAGAGTAGAATAGGACCACTCCTAACTCTTCCCGTGGATGTCGTACAAGGCGACTAAGGGAATACATTATAAAACATTAATCAGGCCTCCCCAACCCGTCTGGCCAGCGCGGGGAATGTAGGCCAAATCCTCCGTCTGTCTCCGGCAGATGAGAGAGGGTTGTGCTCCTGCAGTGGAGACAAAAATAACCTGATGATGATGAATAATAATAAAAAAAAATAAGAAAACTTCGTACGATTTATAAATATAATTTTATCTTAGTTTCGAATTTTTATACAGCCTCTGTTTCTTCTTTCATTTTCTCTAGCTCTATTAGGTTGCCTGGAAGAAATCGCTTAAAGCGATAAGGCTGCCACTTGTACATTTACTATATATTTGTATACCTACTATGTATTGTCTGTGATTGGTGTGCAATAAACTATATTTAATTTAATTTAAGAAAACCATGTGCTCAATGTGCATTGTGATGTTGGCATTTGATGTTATAAGTGCACTCAAACATTTGACAAAAATAGTGAGAATTAAAATTTAGTTTCAGAAATTGCATTGAACTCAATTATTAACTGTTATTGTTAATCGACTCGGAAAAATTGAAGGATAAAAAAATCTGGATAAAAAGTATTGCTTTCGTACTTTGATCTTGGTGATACAGTCAGCGCCATCTATCGAGGTATTCGGATCATTTTTTTAAACAGCTACTTGAAGATACTTGCTGCATTATTACAAGATCGCATCGATCCACTCCGCTCATCGCGGCTCACGGCCACGTATCACACCGTCACGAACCCACCTCCCATTTATTTCAGCGGATCGCTATCTCAGATGGCGAACGGGCGTCTGATAGCGCGCCACCATCTCGATAGCGCAGGGTGTGGTACTAGAAGCGAACCGCGCACGTTTCGGTGTGATGGGTAAATATGCAATTTTAGTAAAGAGCGTAGCCGCAAGGTCTTTGTGGCTTAGGAGTGCAGTAATCAAAAAAGGTTTATCATGTGTAAGGTGCGGTAGTTGGTCTTTAGCTACCCTCAGCCAGCAGATAGGGTAGTTAAGTTCATCATCATCATCAGGTTATTTTTGTCTCCACTGCAGGAGCACAACCCTTTCTCATCTGCCGGAGACAGACGGAGGATTTGGCCTACACTCCCCGCGCTGGCCAGACGGGTTGGGGAGGCCTGATTGATGTTTTATAATGTATTCCCTTAGTCGCTTTGTACGACATCGACGGGAAGAGTTGGAGTGGTCCTATTCTACTCTAGTTCGGTATAAAACAAAGATTTATTGGACAGTCAGTTGCATCTGTGGTTAATTTATGCATCCCCTATTCACGTCCAGTAGAAGGTACTGGTGGCCACATGGTATTAATGGCACGGCTCCTCGCAGTATAGGTAGTATCAGCGGATGCTGATGCTGATTTTATCAGATCAATATCAGCGGATGATGATGCTGATATTAATAAATTACTTAAATAAAATTATTGCCATTGGAGGAGGCATTTTGAATTTGATTATGGTTTGTGGATTACTCATTTTGGGCCGCCTTCATTGAACACGTTACGACTTGAATGTCAGCATTAAAAATCAGCATCGATTGTTGCTGATACCTCGACTCGCGGGGTAAAGTTTAGCTTGCAGCAACAAGGAAGCCCAAAGTTGAAATGAAGTAGTAAAAGTATTCTAGATCTCTAGAGGGATGCTACACTTAGTTTATTTATATTAATTAAATTCCTTACGATTTGATTCCTTGAACGATCGTAAGTCGAAATTAACAATGGCCGCGTACAAAGATGTCACCGGCCTGATTTGCAGATCCGTACACAACAATTTACACACTACGCCCATTTAAAAGGCGCCTGCAAAGAGTGGGGCGAGGTGGAGGGCGAAGGGGGCTTTTATCGCCCGAAAATGCTCCCGATCGCAGCGCGAGATCGCTCCGGCGATACCGATCGTCCGCCGCGATAACGCGCTGCGCCTCCAGAATATGCCTGTATCTTTTCAAAATGGTTTTTGTTCCTAATCGCCAGTCGGATCTAGTTTTAATGACTTTTTGTACGTTTACGCGATTAGAATTTTTTATTCTGTACAGTGATGGAGCGGAGTAACATATGCTGGGATAGGGTTGCGTATCAGAACATTCTTGAGGTGTTTTTTAAATAAACATACGGGCTCTAGCAGATGTTATTTTGATGAACAGCTTTTGATTGTAGATATGATTGACAGAAACAAAGGGATATTGTTATCGATTGTTGCGTCACATGTATTTTAGTGGATATTAAATTGACCATTTGACAACAATTAACTTTTTGATGCAAATGAACTTTGTAGAGCGTTGTTGAGATGCCACTGATTGTAAAGTAAAATTTAACCGGTGTAGATTCCAAAATATTTGATATTTTCTAAAAATAATATTTAATCTAATTATTGCTACGTGAGCTACGCCGTAGCACTTTCATTTTGTATTACTACATTCATCGATCTTCCACTCAATGTGAAACTGAAGTAAATTTTGTATTTCATCTAACCTACATATTTACCTAACTCCATAACTCGGCAACTGCTTTTATCTAGTGCCACATATGCGGGCGGTATCTACAGCGATTTTGTGATACTGTCTGTCTTTAACCCCCATATATATTGAAGGCTAAGTACACTATGACGTTTTACCTCGATAATATCTTGTGGTTGCCGTGTGGTTCCCGACTTAGAATAGGGCCACCCCTATCTTTCCCGTGGGTGTCGTCGAGGCGACTAAGGGATTGCACCAGAGACGGGCAGCAGCGTTCTCCTGTGTATGTTAAGATCATTACTGCGATCACCAATCTGCCTCCCAAGCGTGGTGATTATGGCAAATCCAATGGACAACTTACCAAAAGTGGTATTCTATTGGGGATGCCTTTGTCCAGCATTGCACGTATTAAAGCTGATGATGATGATGAACAGGGCCCTTTGGTGACGATGCTCTGGTAAATACCAAATTACAGAGCCTTAAACATCGTCGCAGTGTGGCCTGTCTTTCGGTTTTCTATAGGATACATTTTGGGGAGTGTGTCCAGGAATTACACGATTTGATTCCCCCATCTCCCTTCTATCACCGGACTACCAGACGTGGTGAGGGACTTCACTCTTATGTAGTAGACATACCACGCTCTCGCACGAAGCGTTTTGCTTCCTCTTTCATAATGCGAACATCTAAGGAATGGAACTCCCTTCCAGCTTGGATATTTCCTGACAAGTACAATCTGGATCTTTTTAAAGGAAGAGTGAATATGTATCTTCTGGGTAAGCGCGCTCCACCTTAGGCCTCATCATTACTTACCATCAGGTGAGATTGGGGTCGAGCGCAAACCCATCAATAATAATAAAAAAAAGACTACCATGTGGGGCATTGGCCTTAAAAAAATCTTTGGTGTCGCTAAAAAAGGCGATAAGCGTCACAATTTCTCAGTATTTTAGGATTTAGCATAAAAATTTAGGATAATCCAAGTTTCTATGTTAGCGCCTCGGCTGTGCAATTTTAAAACATAATATCTGCGGCTAACTAAATTAGAAATTGTAAATTTACATATTGGGCTCGATTCTGAAGGCACAATGTTAAAATTAGACAGCACTAAAACTGTTGCTATCCTTGTCACACAGTATTATGAAGATAAAGGCGAAACAAATTTTAGCGCTGTCAAATTTTAAATGTGTGCCTTCAGAATCGGGCCCAATATGTTATTAAATTAAATTACTACATTTGCGGTTATCTCCTAAATTATCAATGTTTTGGCCATTTTGATGTCGCGGAGTATCCAGTACACGAAATTACGAACTAAAAAGCAAAACAACCCTTTTTTTACGTTTGTCAGATACTAAGTTATTTAACCCGACAGCCGGCGTCGTTGGCCTAGTGGCTGGGTCATTGAACTCGAGCCCCAGGGTTCGTGGGTTCGATTCCCACATTTGTACATGTTTTACAAGTTGGTCTCGGTCTGCATTATATTTGTGGACTGTTCAAGTGACAAGTGTATGTATATGTAATATTTATTTATGTAAAAAAAGAGTTAAGGCTAGCAACTTCACAGTATTTTTAGGATTAATTAATTGCTATGTTTTTATTATCATCATCATCATCATCATCATCAGGTTATTTTTGTCTCCACTGCAGGAGCACTACCCTCTCTCATCTGCCGGAGACAGACGGAGGATTTGGCCTATTTGATTGATGATGATTGATTTGGATTTTTAATATAATCTAATCATACTCCGGACTTGAAACTTTGCACATCTAGGGTAATTCTACGCAGAAAGTATTGTCCAAAATGTATGTCCTAAAGGGCTGAAAAGAGGTGTTATAATGGTATGCATGTATATAAACGCTTTATTGTAACAACATTAATAACAAGTAGGAATAAAATGGTGTACAACGACGGACTTACCCCACATAGGGATCTCTTCCAGTCAACCGTAATGGTCGAATGTACAAAAAAAAATTTGGTTGGACTTGACTGCTGATCGTAATGTGCTGTCAGGCTTACTATCAGCATTTTGACAATGGTTAGCCAGTTTTCGCTTTGACAATGGTTAGGCCATTTCGTTAGGCGATGGTACAAATTAATGCACGAGTTGGGAACTGCACTTAGTACCCCCCGAGTAGAATGCTAGAGAACTAACGACTGAGCCAAACAGATCGTTAAACGAGGCTACACGTACAATTAATTTTATCGCGACTTTTAGTTTATTACATTTGATAAAAAAAGGCAACATTAAAACGTTCGCGGTATCGCAATCGCATCGCTTGCGGAAGCGACATCGCTTGGTCCTTATCGCCACTTCCTAGCTGAGTGTGTTGAACACTACGTTTTGTACCAGCGCTTTTAATTTTTTTGCTACTTGCTTTGTTTTCGAAATAAAAGAAAGCTTCCGATTTCTTTATTTGAGTTCAGTTTTTTTGATGTTTCATTCTTATAAGGAAATTTAAATATAAATTGTTCGATTATTTTTCAATGCTTTCCAACGTAGATAAACGAATCACAGTTTCATAATTAGGGAGATCGAAACATATACCTTTGATCAAATTTACAGTTACCGTCACGATCATCTATTATATCTAAAATCTACGAAAATGTAAGAAAAACTACCAGAATGGTGTTCGTATATAGTAGACGAACACCATTCTGAATACTATCTGGTGTAAAGAGTCAAAATTGCTTACAATTCTTTAGGCGTTGAATGAATGAATGAATGAATATACTTTATTGCACACAAATTACAGAAAATATGTAGGAGAAATATACAGTAAATATACAAGTGGCGGCCTTATCGCTTTTAGCGATTTCTTCTAGACAACCTTATGCTAGTGAGAAAATACTAAAATTAAGATGCGGGTGCAAAAATATAACTTCAGGATACTTACAAGTATCATACACACAATACATAAATATATATACACACATATACAATATAGATTATAAATATGATGAATAATATTAGAAACATTTATTACCAAGAAACAGTGAATAACCACAACATGTGATTAGCAACCGCATTCAGATCCACAGTGGACACGCAGCATGTTTTTGAAAATAGGCAGGGATTTTGCATGTCTGAGTTGGGCCGGTAGTGAGTTTTGTTTATAAAATGTTTTAAACTTCCGAATCGTGTTTTCTCAAAACATGTTTTTTTGAGTTATGACGGTTTATGATTTCATGTGCAATATATAGCACCCCTTTCTTTTCAAATACTTGTCAAGCTATTTTAACTGTGCGCCACGTCCCTTGTCCAACACCAAACGTAGAACCAACAATAACTCACCAACTTCCGAACCTCTGGAGCCGTGGGCGCGCTCACGACTACGACAATGCGACAATAAAATCGCAGGCGATCTCTCACGTTAACAAGCGACGGCGCAGGCGCAGACAAGCGCGTCGTTGTCGCGAGTCGCATCGCATCGCGCCAATTTGTACGCACGTCCGCGGCTAGATTTATTGGACACGCGAGCTCGGCTATGCTAGATAGGATAGGCAACACAGGTGGGCTTAGGTTTTCACACCATTAAGGATTTTTATTCCACAGCCGACATACGTCCACTGCTGAACATAAGCCTCCCCAATAGCATACCACTTTTGGTGGACTGTCCATTGGGGTATTTGATATGATCACCATGCTTGGCAGGCTTATCTGTAATAGCAGCAATGATCTTATTATAATAAGCGAAAGCTGCTACCTATCCCTGGCCTTACGACACCAAAGCACAAACCGTCACTAAGCCGAGAACCAAACGGCACTAGGAATATTTGAACATCTATAACTGTATAGATTTTAATTTACGTTACAATCAAATATTAATAATAATAATAAAATCATTTATTCATCTCTTAAAAAATATACATACAATAACTCCGCCAAACTGTATAATACAGTTTGTTGGCAGAAAAGCTCTCTTACTTTATACACATCTATGGCAGAGAATACTAAATAACATATTAAGTTTAAATATAATATTAAGTTTGCCAATGATCTTTCAACGCCTCATCAAAGCTTCGGGAGCCCGCAGAGCCAAAGAATATTATTTCTACGTAAAGAAGTGGCACTCACGTCCCTCCCAGTTTTACCTAGCCCGTACGGCTGGTAGTACGCACTACAGGGCCGCCATTATTCACTGCGTGCGCTTGTATTTTGGTTCGACTGGCCCTGGCCGATTGGTAGAGGATACGAATATCATAGACGTGTTGTCTGTAAAATAAAAAAAAATTAAA
This sequence comes from Esperia sulphurella, assembly GCA_947086405.1. Lineage (NCBI taxonomy): Eukaryota > Metazoa > Arthropoda > Insecta > Lepidoptera > Oecophoridae > Esperia > Esperia sulphurella. Next base: position 16,920,633 of record OX352258.1, read on the forward strand.
AAAAAAAATTCTAAATTAAAAAAAAGTTAAATTTCATTAAATTAAATTGAAACATTTTTATTTAACTGCAAAACCTGCATTTTTATGCCGTTTATTATGTTGGTAGGGAAAAATATTATTTTCATTGGTAAAAGAAATATTGCATAAACTATACTTATGTAATATTTATTTTACCAATGAGAAGAATATATTTCTCAATTACTAGTTACCTCAAAAACCTCACAGATAAATCGATCTATTAAGTTGTTTTTTTTGGAATGTACAAAGTTTCGGGAACATTTCCGACCAAATTTGCATGTACGTTTTAAAATTGTTATAGTAGTATTCAAGTTATCCGCTGGACAGACAGATATACGGGCAGAAGGGTATCTCTAATAGTCTCTAAATTTTCAATTAACCCAACCTCACATTATTTAGAACATAGAACCATTTCAAACACCCACACCCGCACTTCTAGCTATCAAATAAACAATTATATTAACAAATCCTGTCGTTAGAATTCCAAAACATCTTTATTACCTCAGCGAACAATAACTATATCTCAAAACTATTCTCCCATTTCCAAGCCACGACCAGCCGGCCAGTCGCCAATTAAATCCGCAGTGTTACAAGCGCAGCCTCACGCCTTCGAGGGTCGAAATATAAACGTTAAACCTGCGCGAGAGTCGATCTATCGCACACGGCCAGCACTATCGCCTCTCGCGATCTCTCGGCGCAATATCATTATTGTACCCCCTCGCTTCCCCGCGCTGCTGGTTTGTTCCTGTTTGGTCTTCTTGAGGAAACTGATTTATTTATCTTACATTTTTAAAAGCAACTTGCATCCTATTTTGTTTACTTTTCTTGTGTTAACTATTATTATTATTTATAGAGTCCGTACCTATTTTAATTTTCAGTGAAATTTTTTTATTATACACTAGCTGTTGCCCGCGACTTCGTCCGCGTGGACAACTTAACATTACACATTCTTATGTATTATGTGTTACTAAATCCTAAAAGAAATCTATTAATCTGGTTATGCATTAAAAATATTAATATACATAAAAAACATACTATCCAATTGAGAACCTCCTTTTTTGAAGTCGGGTAAAAATTAACGTTCCGGCGGCGGTTTCGCCCGTTGGACCACAGTTTTTTAGATTTCCGTAGCCAAATGGCAAAAAACGGAACCCTTATGGATTCGTCATGTCTGTCTGTCTGTCCGTCCGTATGTCACAGCCACTGTATTCCGAAACTATAAGAACTTACTATTGAAACTTAAAAAACTAGCAGCTAGTTATGTAATAGTTTAATCATACTGTGCAAATAAAGCAATTTATTGGCTAAAACCCCTTCTTAAAAAACCATAAATTCCATACAGAAAAATATTCAGAAACCAAACGAGAATAAACCTTCTTCTCTCTCAAAAGATAAACGTTCGAAAATGTAAATGAGACGTAAGAAAAGAAATAAGATTATCGTACTATTAGGTATAAATTAAGGGAGTTTGTAATGAGGCATGCGGCACAATTATATTGTCACGACGGCGGCGCTGATCGTGGTCGCACCTTTGTTACAATCGGACGCGCGATCGGCGCGCGCGCACGCTACGACGACGCCTTTTTTGCTGACCGTACGGGGTGAAGTTATATGTCGTTAATTGCACGCGTTTTAGGAAATATAATAAGGTTTTTTTTATTTAAGGTTTGTTGACAAATAATTTGTTTAAGAATAGTTATTGTTTTGATTATTTATTTATGCATTACTAAAGTAACATTTTAACAAGGTTTTGAGCAGAGTGCGAAGAGAAATATAAAAAAATCTCAGTTAATACAATTATTTACAATAATTTCTACAGAAAAAATAGTGCATTTATACAGGAAAATAATATTGAATAAATGAATATACTTAATTGCACATCAATCACAGAAATATACAGTAAATGTACAAGTGGCAGCCTTAGAGCTTTCAGTGATTTCTTCCAGGCAACCTTAAAGGTAAGGGGGAATTAAGATACAAATAAGATACTTATGTTAGAGCTTTATACACAACTTTGAAGTTCAGTCATGTCTCTGTCACTCGATCGTACCTACCGCGATAAGTACCTACACTCCCGGGTAGCCCCGGCGTGGTTCTCGCCCCGCCCGTATACTACGCAAATTCGAGCACCTTAGATACTTTTTTGCGTGTATTGTTTGATAGTAAGTGATGAAAAGCGTAGATATTTTCGTTTCACTATGGAGTGATGTATCTGTTACGTAGTAAATATTATGTAATCTGTGGTAGAGTTGCAATTTTTTTTGCACTAATGTCACCGTGCCGTGTGGTTTCCGGTAGAGTAGAATAGGACCACTCCGACTCTTCCCGTGGATGTCGTACAAGGCGACTAAGGGAATACATTACATTATAAAACGTCAATCAGGCCTCCCCAACCCGTCTAGCCAGCGCGGGGAGGTTAGGCCAAATCCTCCGTCTGTCTCCGGCAGATGAGAGAGGGTTGTGCTCCTGCAGTGAAGACAAATATAACCTGATGATGAATGTCACCACCCTAGAGCCACTGTACGAGAGCTAAGATAACGACTGAGTTCTAATGAAATATAAATAAGACAATTTACATTAAGTCCAATTTAAAAAGAACTAAAACATTTTTAAATTCTAGAGATATCTTGTTTAAAATATTACAATATAAAATCTAAATAAACTTAAAGTTTAACCACTCTTGTTACAAAATTAACGACAGCATTCCCTCACTAGCAAACATCGAGCTCAGCTCAGCACATCCCTAGCTTGTAACCGATACGGCCGCTACGCGGACGGACAAACTCACTTATATTTTATTGTGTGCCAATTAAAATTATTCCCCTCCTCGTGATTGTGAGAGTAGGAGAGTTAGCAGGCTCTAACTGAGAAAAGTCTAACTGGAAATGTTTGACTTATGTGTTTACTGGCTGTCTAACTGGATGAATGTGAATTATTTCTGCTATGTTTTACTGTGACTAGACAGTCTGTTAGTGATTGCGCAAACTAGCGATACATCTGCCTACCCCTCTGGGACCAAGGCGTGAGCATAATGTATGTATGTAGACAGTTAAAGTTTTTAAAAGCTAATATATAGCACGCTGAAGAACAGTGATGCTGTAAACTGAAACAATTGTGGCCGGGTGCTGTGTATCAGTTAAAGTAATAATTTTTATGATCGTTTGAAACAAGATCGTGATCAAGTTTGTTAACTTGTTGAGTTAGTTCAAGGGGACAAGAGTTACTTCAGGGGAACAAGATCTTGGTGCGTAAGTTTGCCATCCGTCCGGGTTTCCCCGGATTTGTCCTAGTTTACGGGGCGCCCGGGGAGCGTCCGAGCTGGGTTTCATTTTGTAGTCCGGGTTTTAAAATTTTCAAGTCACCGCTGCCGGGACGACAACGCCGCCGCGCGCCCCGTGCCTCGACGCGAGCAACCGACTCGCTTCTCTTTTGTGTCTTTACAATGCATATTTAGTCTAAATTTGTATGAAAATAAATAGAAAGTTGATTTATAACAATTCATAAAAAAAATTTTTATTGCGGAACTTAAAACAACCTCTGTTGAAACGTCCTGGTTGTAAGCTCCAAAATCCGGGATTTTCAAGCTTCTTGCTCTAGTTGGAAGATTTTAGAAGTAACAACCTTATTTAAAGGGAGTCCTTGGTGCGCTCGTATGGAGTAACAAGATCTTGTTCAAGCCAACATGACCTCCTACAGCTTCGAGGAAAGAGGTGTCTTTCCCCCGAAGCTCTTCTACTCGGTTCCCCACTATAGATCGGGAGTAGAACTCAGACTCCTTAATATGAAATTCTTGTCAAACTGCGCATCCTTCGCTAAGTTTTTATAATAACCTAACTACTTTTTATTTTACATTAACCCATATAATAAAATACACTGAAATTTTTTTTTGGTGAATTAAATGTCATTTCGTCTTGTTTGCTGTATGTTAGCTAAAGTAATAATTTTTATGATCGTTTGAAACAAGATCGTGATCAAGTTTGTTAACTTGTTGAGTTAGTTCAAGGGGACAAGAGTTAGTTCAGGGAACAAGTTCTTGGTGATATTAACAATTGTTACTTTTCAGTGTATTAATTTTGTAATTCAGCGTTTCCTTCAGCATCTTTTGTTGAACATTATAGACCAAATCGTGCCACAGGTTTCAGTCATGTTATTTCTATTCCAGCTACATCCGGCTACCAGATGCTATCTCTGTGTAGAATTATTCCGACTAAGTATCATCAGTTTTGCGACAGGCCTTGCCCACTGCCACTTCAGCTTACAATCATTAATTTGATAAAGTTTTTCTTCTTCGCCTACTTCATTTCTGTGTACAGAAAGTATGTTAATATACTTCGATTTCACGCTCGCTGCTCCACGACTAATGACCGCGTCGCGATAACACGACGATAACGAAGCGATAACGCAACGATAACGCGCGATAAAAGTTCATTGGTAGCGGCCTCGAAATAACTTTTAGTTGGTATACTTACTGATGTAATTACCTGCTAGTTTAATGTTTGTATGTAAATACAAACAATTGCCGTGTGGGATCCGGTAGAGTAGAATAGGACCACTCCAACTCTTCCCGTGGATGTCGTACAAAGTGACTAAGGGAATACATTATAAAACATCAATCAGGCCTCCCCAACCCGTCTGGCCAGCGCGGGGAGTGTAGGCCAAATCCTCCGTCTGTCTCCGGCAGTTGAGAAAGGGTTGTGCTCCTGTAGTGGAGACAAAAATAACCTGATGATGAAATAAGTAAAAGATAATTTATTCATCAACAAAAGTTCCGAGTATTAAAGTACTTATCAATTATTCTATGATGAGGTTGATGCCTTAGCGAAGCGCTGCTTTTCAGGCATCATAATACCTTCTTCATTGGCGTATCACTTATTGTAACTGGTTGCTATAAGTGGGTGGGTACCAGATTCCATTAAAAAACGCCAACTATCCTTTATAATTATTATAAACTATTTTATCTGGTGCCATCTTATGTTACTGAATATGCGAGCGACTATTTTGAGTAAATAAAAATAGGCCTATATTCCTACCTGATGATGGTGATGATGTAAATACATAGTTTTAATACTGACCGCCTTGTTGGCTTAGTGGGTTGGTCGTTGGGCTCGAGCCAAAGAGGACGTGAGTTGTGCTTGAAAATCTCTCATTGTGATATCGTCATGTTTTTGCAACTTTCTCATAAATAATAGAAACAAAGAGATTCCATCATCAAAGGAAAGCCGAGTATAGACGGATCCTTGTAAAAAGTACTCGCACTCATTGAGAATCGCAAATTTTCTATTAAAAACCGGCGCACACGCATACGTTCCGTTAGCGATCGCTCGATCAAATCGATCGTTCGAATTCGCAAGTCGATGCAGGCGTGTGCACTACCTTTTGCAGTGCCTACCTTCTTCACTCTATAAAGCCATAACTACCAATTGCTTTCATTAAAATTCCTACCTTATTGCTAATGTAAGTCGGTTTAAAATTCGTAAATATTTCAGTTATAAATGTCAAGCATTGTAAACTTCACTAATGTAATCAAATATGAATTAAACGCCTACAGTTTTAACGTTCAGATTTGTTAACTAGGGTATTGATGTAAGATGATAAAGTTTTGAGGTTACGGCGTTGACGCGAAAGTAGCCTGCTGCGCTGCGTCCGCGCAGATAGCCCGCGAAGGGCGGCTAGACGTCCTACAGACGGGACGTGGCGGACGTCGATGGAATGCTAACTTTCTTATGTATAAATCATTCCATTTACTATACTTACCCGAGTTGACACATAAAATAATCAAATGACTGTTCCCATTTTGCACATTTTTCCTATTATTCTCCACGTGTAAGATAACCCTTTGCCCGTTTGAACATTATTGCTACAAAACCGTGTTTTATACTAACAATAACACCCAATAGTTTAAAAAAGAATCTGTAAAATCACATGTTATCAAAGGAATCAGTGAGACCGTTTCCAAGCCACTTGGTCGTGGTAAAAACTTTTATTTTTTATGTCACCAGAATCGCACAAGTGTTGATACGCATGGATTGGATTGGATTAGATAATTTCATTTATGTAAATTGCCATGTGGTTTCCGGTAGAATGGAATAGGACCACTCCAACTCTCCCCGTGGATGTCGTACAAGGCGACTAAGGGAATACATTATAAAACATCAATCAGGCCTCCCCAACCCGTCTGGCCAGAGCGGGGAGTGTAGGCCAAATCCTCCGTCTGTCTCCGGCAGATGAGAGAGGGTTGTGCTCCTGCAGTGGAGACAAAATAACCTGATGAATAGAATAGAATAGAATAGAATAGAATAGAATAGAATAGAATAGAATAGAATAGAATAGAATAGAATAGAATAGAATAGAATAGAATAGAATAGAATAGAATAGAATAGAATAGAATAGAATAGAATAGAATAGAATAGAATAGAATAGAATAGAATAGAATAGAATAGAATAGAATAGAATAGAATAGAATAGAATAGAATAGAATAGAATAGAATAGAATAGAATAGAATAGAATAGAATAGAATAGAATAGAATAGAATAGAATAGAATAGAATAGAATAGAATAGAATAGAATAGAATAGAATAGAATAGAATAGAATAGAATAGAATAGAATAGAATAGAATAGAATAGAATAGAATAGAATAGAATAGAATAGAATAGAATAGAATAGAATAGAATAGAATAGAATAGAATAGAATAGAATAGAATAGAATAGAATAGAATAGAATAGAATAGAATAGAATAGAATAGAATAGAATAGAATAGAATAGAATAGAATAGAATAGAATAGAATAGAATAGAATAGAATAGAATAGAATAGAATAGAATAGAATAGAATAGAATAGAATAGAATAGAATAGAATAGAATAGAATAGAATAGAATAGAATAGAATAGAATAGAATAGAATAGAATAGGTCATTTATTCATAGCTACGACACACACATACATGAGAAATAAACAGAACAGAAATTAATAAATTACAATTTAAAAATAATCAAGGTACCTATGTGTCGCAGCAATAAAATGGCGATGATTTATGTAAATGCTACGAAATGTTTATGTTAAAATGGATATTCCAGGATTTTTTCAGAGATTTCTTAAACATTCTGGAGTCCCCGCCGCCAGGTTAACCGACGATATGAACAAGATGGCCAGAAGCGGCTTGATGCGGAGGGCGAAAGACCGCAGGTGGTGGCGATCATTGCAGAAGGCCTATGTCCAGCAGTGGTCGTCTAGGGGCTGACATGATGACGACGATTTAACAAAAAATATATCATTTGTTAGTCACTCATTTTCGTTAAAACGTTGGTAAGAAAAGAAATGTCCATAAATGCCATATTTTCATCGCGGGTACAAAAATGACACTACCTAATTCCGATCCCTTGTCATACGATACCTAATCATAAGTAGGTGATTTTTTTTGTATTATGTAAAATTGCCACTGGGTAAATTTTATTTATATCTATGAGTGGATGGAGAAAATCGCCTCGATATCCTACTAATATTATAAATGCGAAGGAATGTGTTTGGAGGTTTGGATGTTTGTTACTCAATCATGCTTCAACCACTGGACAGATCGTAATGAAACTCGGTACACATATAGGTTAGGTCCTGGAATAGGACATAGGATATTTTTGTACCGAAAAAAAACATCTTATTCCTATGGGAAACAGCGGATTCTGTAGTCCACGCGTCCACAGCTAGTTTATCATAAAATCCAAATATATTATTACATAGGTAAACAATTATTTTCTTCATCATCTCTCATAGTTAGTTAAAACTGATTCGGTATAAATCTAGCATTGAAAAAAGTTATAATAAGAATTTTAATTTTCTATGTTCCTGGATACTTGATTGAGTATTCCTAGGTTATGTTTCATGCTAACTAGGCCACAGTTATTAATAGCTAAACTGCACATCGGAATGCAGCGCATGATATTGAAGCAGATAACGTTGTCAGTATCTGTGTGTGTAGGAAGACGGTTATCGGTGCATCGGTGATTCATTGTGCGTTGTGTTGATTCATGCAATATAGCCCTATAAGTTTACATCAGTTGAATCGATTAAAGTTCGCAGCTATAATTCATAATAATAACGAGACAAATACCTATATTTTCTTTAATTTTGTATATTGATGTATACACTATTTTTGACGTTGTATGTAATAAAATTTAATTTATTTAACTTATGATAGATATGATATGATATTTTGAATATATCGACATTCTTTTGACTTGTAACAATTGTTATCAATAAAATTTTCATTTTTCATTTTCAGCTACGTTTTTAGTATAAAACTAGAGTTGTCTTAGTTTTTCCACGTCCATTGCTAGTAACTAGTAGTAGGCACTCGCAGGGTGGGACGCCTCGCCGCCAGGTGGACCGACGACCTGAAGAAGGTGGCCGGTAGCGGCTGGATGCAGAGGGCGGAGGACCGGGTGTAATAAATAATAATAAATATGTCAGACATTAACACCAATTATCCAGTCCCAAACTAGACAGAACCTGTGTTGTGGTTACCAGATAACGGATAAACATACTGAAATAAATATATAAACATCCAAGACTTGGGTACAAACATTCATATTCATCAAATTAAGATTACTTTTCAATTTTTTGTATGTTTATCTGTTTGTCTGTTAGTTTATCCTCGCATCACGTAAAAACCACTGAACCGATTTTGATGGACTTTTCACAGAAACATAGGGCTTAATTTAAAATAATATTTAGTCTTTACTTCATTGTAATCGGCTTACTCAATCAAAAGTTATGCGAATTTTTAGTTTTCAATACATTAGAAGGTATTTGCAATATAACAAAGAAGTGTAATTATAACGTTCGGTGCAATTCTGATTGCGATGAGTTAGAACTTTAGGACTACATTTTGAGCTGTAGTGGGCGTGGGAGAGTGGGGATGGAAGTAGGAGTGGGCTCGGGCTGGAGCGTGGGCGGGATTCGGGTTGAGAGCAAGCTTTAAAAAAGCTGTAGACGACACGAGCGGAGCCGCGGGCACAGCTAGTTTGAATAATATTTACAAGACCGCCGCTTTAGAATTTTCCATCAGCACGCTACAAAATCTTATCCCGTTTACGATGTATGACATATCCATATCCAAGTTAGGTTTGGGCGAGAGGGGGGGTGTGTTGCGGACAGGAGGGGGTTGTGAGGTCAGATATTTCAATTCTCGGTCGGATATTGGCGGGTGGCGTGACGACGCATACATCTGTAGATCGGGCGTTTCCGTGTGACCACCGTATCTTAATATTAAAATCTTGTGTGTGCAGTTTGAGTTATGTGGGGTCCGCTTTATGGTCGGATGTTGTGTGCAGACGATAGCTATCGGAACGCTTGAACAATGACGAAAGAATAACATTTTGAATGCGAACATATTCCACAGAATCAAAACGCAGTTGAAATTGGACTCTATACCACGCAGTCAGAGACTACTAAATACTAGCTGTTGCCCGCGACTTCGTTCGCGTGGATAAGTTACGTATGGTGCGAGTTTTAAGGACGCGCAAATCGCCGATATGACAGTTATAGATTTCACAAATCGTCGCTTTTCTGATATTATAAACAGAATTTCCCAGATCATTCCTGAAATTTTGAGAACAATCTAGAACATTCTGGACCAATTACAGTCACACATTTTCAGTTCATTTAAAGAAAAAATATTCTAGAACATTCTGGAATATTCTAGAAAAGTTCTCAATATTGTCACCCACGAACGGACTTAACGCTATTCAGCACAATCTCGAGTTTATATTAGCCGTACAATGTGTTAGAAAGCCGTATAATGTATTAGAAAATTATAGAAGTATCCCATTACATATTTTTACCACCCACATCCACCCACCGTAACCAAACTCCCTTACTTGCAAGTGCAGACCGAGGGCTATCTACCACTGCAACCATGAGTGGGTGGCAGTGAGTGGTTATGGAGAAAAGGCTGGACATACATACACACACTTTTCTTTTATATACACTCACCTCTCCCCGCCCCAGTTTAACCTCACCCGCAAAATAGATCACTCCTTTGCTACTACCGTTCGACTCGCGCCGCAGTACAAAGTTACTACGCCAGCGTTAGAAAGAGAAGCACTTATATTGTTGACGTATAACGTTGTCCCTCTCTCGATCGACTATGTTCGCACGTTGAGTGCAGCAACCCTTCAATAATTTACACACATACACAAACGTAGTAATACGTAATGAAATCTGTGTAAAGTATAGAGCAATTCTTGAACGAAGGATACAACATAAGAAGTTTAAGATTCACATTAAAAAACAACTTTGTAAGAAAGGCTATTATAAAATAAACGATTATTTGAATGACAAAGATGCCTGGTACTAATGTTAATTGATCTTCGCAAAATCTTTATTAATTGTATGCAAACTTGATTTTTAAAAGATGTGTTGCGTGAAGTTTGTTGCGCCGTTTCTTCTTCACAGCGCTAACACCTAGGAAGCGGCAGTCGATAAAAAAATGGCGTGTATAAATGTACCAAGTGTACTCATATGCATAAAATAACCATACAGACATACCTACATAGTGCTTGTCATGTATAAATACTAGGAAATAAAATAAATTTACATATAAAAAATGCAAAAACTTACTGTTCAGAAAAGAAAAACTTTTATATCCTGATTTTTTGGCGTAAAAAAAATCTAGTAGACAATTTGGTCGATCGGAAAACCCGATCGGACCACGTGGGTTAAGGCACAATTTGTCCTTTATTATTTTTCACATATCGCTTATCATTACAGCGCAGTCGTTTCTTTTAATTTTTCACTCGCACCCAAGTACAGCGGTACTCACAATATTCAATAACGCGCCACTGACACCCTGTGACAAGATCCCGCGATTTCTCGCGGCCCGCAATTTCCTACTCCGTCCGTCACTGTGTCACTACCATGTTTATTTTATTTGCGTTTTATTTATTCACCCTCAACCTACCCTACTTGATGCGTATCTGATGAAATATACTGTGTTGATATTTTGTTAGAGTAAGAAAATATACTTGTGAGACAGACTACAAGGAATGACATTACGACTTTTCATGTAAAACGAAAATCGCACATAGGCAAATCAAATTTTTAATAATAAATAATAATAAATATGTTGGGACATTTCACACACGGCCACCTGATCCCAAACTAGGCAAAGCCTGTAATATGGGTATCAGACAGCTGATATACATACATAATATATATATAACATCCAGTCACAAGGCAAACACAAGTGCTCATAACACGAATGTTTGCCCTGGGCGGGATTCGAACCCGCGACCCCGAGCTTCGCAAGCAGGTGTGTGAAAAGAAATATGTTTTAGGACTAAACGTCTAAAGAACTTTAAATTAATACGTTTAATCGTCAATAGAGCACACCTGGCAGTATGCATTACTGAACAGGCGCCGATCGAAGCTTGCAGTAAGAAAGAGAATCATTTACGTTGTTGACATATAACATTGTCCCTCTCTCGACTGCGCTGGGTGCATCAGCCAGCCTTGATATTATTTACGCACACACACACAGACAGGCTGTAATAGTAGTAGGAAATTAAATCTCTTCACCAACGATCTCTATGTACTAGTAGATGGAGCGTTCCAAACAATCGCTCTGTTCCACGCAAGTAGCCCCGACTCTTTCACATTCACTTTGAAACTTGTGCAGTTTCTACTCAGAACATTTAATTATTTACTAAATATTGACATTATTAAACCGTAGCGTCAATATTCAGTAATAATTAAATGTTCTGCGTAGTAACTGCACAAGTTTCATTGTGAATATGAAAGAGTGGTGGCTACTTGCGTGAAACAGAGCGATTGTTTGGAGCGCTCCATCTAGTAGTACATAGAGATCGTTGCTGTTCGCTTGTATGGAGACTGTGCCAATTTTCATCAAAATCCTTACAACCATATGGCGTAATTGAGCAAAACACTCTTGCATTTTTAACAATTTTTAAAGAATTTTAGCATTTACACATAGTTTATGCGATAAACATTTAAAGAATACTTATAGCGAAACATTTAACGATTAGATGGTCTTACTTTCTAACTAACAGTTAGTGTTAAACAAAATACTCAGATCCCAAAACAATAACTAAGCATCTATCTAAATAATAAATCAATCGCATACAATTTTCGCTCGACATAATTCGAAATCCGAACCCCGAAACAAAGGAGCATCATTCAAATGAATGAAATGAACAAGTGAACGGAACGAATGAACGAATAGATTGAGTAAACAATATCTTATTTTGCAATAATCCCGCGAGGGAAGCTGTGCTAATTTCCTGAAAGAGATGGGATACAGCGTTTACTGTTGGCTGTTTTAAAGTTCGCTTTACACTTAACGATGCGATTGGATAACAAATAGTTCCATTTTCATGTTGATAAAATTACTGAAGCGTTCTTTCGTTGCCTATGTTTCTATCTGGTTTTCGACGGATGTTATAAGTTTGATATCACAGATTAGAGAGATTTTTTTTTATCAAATCTTCTAGATCTCTATGCCGTGTGGTTCCCGGTCGAGAATAGGACATCGATATCGTAGGTTGTGCTAGCCATAATCCGCAGCAATTAGTGAATATAAATGTGGCGCACGATAATTTGCTTAAAAGTCTGTAATAATATGATCCGTACTTCTCGTATTACAGCAATAATCATCAGCGAAAATGCGTCCACTGCCTCCCCAATAGAATGGCACTTTTAGTGGACTGTCCGTTGAGGATTTACCACAATCACCACGCTTAGCAGGCGGATTGATGATCTAAATATACACTGAAGAATGCTGCCCGTCCCTGGTGCAATCCCTTAGTCACCTTGACGACACCCACGGGAAGATTAGAAGTAGCAGGTAGCTGTTTTAAGCCGCGAACCACACGGCATAAAGTACAGCAATAAAATTAATAATCTGCTAGTGTAAAGAACCCTTAACCGATCCCATAACGCGCGAATAACTTTAGCAAGGCATTACTATTTACTTATTGTTTTATTCAATTTGAAGATGAGTGTGCGGTTGATTGAATTTGTTTATCTTTCAGCTACTGTTGGGTTTTAATAAAATTAATCGAATTTTGGTCAATTAGAATTAAAATACATCTGTTATTTATAAATGAGACCGTAAATTACTATGTACAAAGGCACTGTTATATTATACCAAAAATATTAAAAAGTTCCTTTTTTATATACATTTATTTTTAATTATTCATCATCACCATCAAGTTATTTTTGTCTCCACTGCAGGAGCACAACCCTCTCTTATCTGCCGGAGACAGACGGAGGATTTAGCCTACACTCTTCGCGCTGGCCAGACGGGTTGGGGGAGACCTGATTGATGTTTTATAATGTATTCCCTTAGTCGCCTTGTACGACATGCACGAGAAGAGTTGGAGTGGTCCTATTTTACTCTACCGGAAACCACACGGCAAATTCTTTAATTCCAGGTCAGATTTAACTTAATCTTGAACCTTGTTGGTCCAATAGCCCATAGCTACAACGATCTTGTCTTGTTACCAGACATTTCTAGCATATCCCATATCGACCCTATAGAATCTTTCGTGTCAGATCTTCTGTTTATATAATGCTTCCATCCCTAAGAGTCTGCTGCATAAAAACTATTATGCAGATAAGGAATAGGAGCATGTGATAAGTTCAGTGTAAGCCACACCCAGGACACTCATTCGCCTTGTAGCTAGTGCATTGCGTTCACACAGCAATGCTTTATCGATTCGCTGTCCTTTAATTATCTTATTAATACAATAGTCTTTATTACAAAGAATTAAAAGCTAATAAAATCTGAAACGTAACAGCATGGCAACAACCGATTTGTCACATTCTCCAAGTTAATAGTGCCACAAGAAGTGGCAAGTTCTTTGTTTGAGCGCGGTTGGATTTATCGGGCGGCTCCTCGGGCGCGCTTCATTTCCTGAGCTTGCCTCTTGTCGAACTTATTGTGAGCGTGAGGCATAAGTGGCAGCGACATCGGGTGTTAGATTAACTAAAATTATTACTGTAAGAGTAAAGGAACTCAGCTGGAGGTCGTACTATAGGAGGATGTTCAAGGATAAAATTGGTGATGTCCTCAAAAAGGTTGGGGTTCGCAGTGAGATGAATAATGATGTGCATGAAAAGGTTGGTGGATGTGAGTGAGGCTAGTGAGGTGTGTCAGGATCGCGCAAAGTGGAGATACATCATCTCTGCGAGCATAAGCGTGAGCATTATGTGTGTTATTTTACTTAAAGAGATCTAAACTGATAAACTTCATATGACTATAATAAAACATGTGTCCCTTTACAGGGACCCCTACATTTTTTTTTTCATAATTTAGTTTATAGATACAGTATTACATCAACTGTAAAAAATTCAATATTCCATCTGTTGCTGCGAGGTCTCTGACAGACGGACTGACTCCTTTGAAGTATCGGATACAGAACCCTAAAAATGAACACCAATTAAAATTTATGTACTTTTTAATTCAAATATAAATCTTCCTAAATTTTAGCAAAATCATGTGTTCTTTCTGTCAAGTGAAGATCTAAATAAAAATGGGTTTTTGAATAGTGAGCCATCAACAACTCGCTTGTAACTAATAAATTGTACCACGGTCTAAAAATAGAGTGCGAGAGGATAATCACATTGTTTTGTTTATGATTCATTGCAGTTTGTTGTTCATAAAGTTTCTACATTTCATACTATTCCTTAGTTTGCTTTTTGAATATTGTAAATACGTACCATTATTATTATTTATTAATTATTATTGTTCGATTTTCTTTGAACATACTCATTATCTTATGACGGCCTCCGTGGCGGAACGGGTAGCTCTCGGACTGCCACGCCGGAGGTTGCGGGTTCGAATCCCGCTAGGGGCGAATGTTCGTATGATGAATATGGATGTTTGTACCCAAGTCTTGGATGTTTATATATTTATTTAAGTATGTTTATCCGTTATCTAGTAACCAAAACACAGGCTCCGCCTAATTTGGGACTGGGTAATTGGTGTGAATGTCTGACATATTATTTATTTATCTTGTGATAGTTGACCGCCTCGTTGGCCTAGTAGCTTGGTTAATAGACTCGAGTGCCAGAGGTCGTGGGTTCGATTCCCAACGGGGACAGACGCCTTTGGACATTTTGGTCCCGGTCCGGATGTTATATATGAGAATTGTCCTAGCTTTGTTTAATTTTCATAGCACCTGAGACGATTCTAGGTTGGGATTTGACAAGTGTATGTACATATAATTATAATTATTATTTTATATAAAAAAAAGTATTACAAGATAATGAGTATGATAAAATTGTCATTTGTCATTGATTACCTATATACCATTTAACTGACATAAGTTTATATTTTTTCAGGTAAGTTCAGCTTCCCAGATGATAAAATAAATCAGATGATCTGGATTCGTCAGTCTTACTACCAGCTTAGTAAGTAAATAAGTATAATACATTATTTGGTTTAAGTAATTTTTTTTAATAGCTTATTGTTCACACAAACATACAAAGAAAAAAAATTATACAAAAGGTTAAGCTTATTTCTAAAGAAAATTCTTCCAGCGAACCTGCGGTGAGACAAGGGATTATGGAGAAGGGATTTTTCTTGATTTGCAATCACATTTTTGTAATAAATAATATTTATTTATTTAAAACTATATTTGACGACCTCCGTGGCGGAACGGGTAGCTCTCGGCCTGCCACGCCGGAGGTTGCGGGTTCGAATCCCGCTAGGGGCAAATGTTCGTATGATGAATATGAATGTTTGTACCCAAGTCTTGGATGTTTATATATTTATTTAAGTATGTGTATCCGTTATCTAGTAACCATACCACAGGCTAAGCCTAGTTTGGGACTGGATAATTGGTGTGAATGCCTGAGATATTTATTTATTTATTATTTATTTAAAACTTTGTTGCACAAATCTGTACGACAAAGTCATGCAAATATTGAGTAGTAGGCGCAAAATACATAATAAAAAAACCATGAGGTATTTATTGGACTATATTTAATAACTACAAACTGAAAAATGCAACTACTATTAAATATAATTAAAAAATTATACATACACGTCAACATAATCAAATATATATTACATGTATAACCATCATCATCATCATGCCCTTAGAGGTCCTGGACATAGGCCTTCCCCAATGAACACCACCATACCCGGCCGTCCGCTCTTCGCATCCAGCCGGTTCCGGCCACCTCTCTGAGGTCGGGCCATCTGACAGCGGGGCGTCCTACCCTGCACGTGTCGATACGCGGTATAAGTATACAACTAACTACATAATTAAATATTTACATACTATATGTAAATTGGTTTGCGCTTATTTCAATTTCACCTGACGGTAAATGACGAGGTTGAAGATTTACTAAGTTAATAACGTCCTAATGTTGGTAATTTACAAAATAAAATATGTTATTACTAGCTGGTGCCCGCTTCTTCGTCTGCGCAGGATTAGTATTTCGAGTAGCTTATATTATCGTGGCGTAGAAAAGAATATATATAGCGTGGCGTATATAGCGATAAAAGTATCTATTTTCATTTAGGAATCAATTTATTACTACCAAATGTGCATTTGAAATAAATTATCAATTTTTATTGTAGTTATGGTTCACTATTTTGGCTATAATGGCTTACACATAAGATATAGATATATACTGTGGCGGGCTTTTTTGTAGGACTATATAAGATAAACATTTCCATCATACATTACATATGTGTAACTCTAGCGGATTTGGCAGCGCACGCCAGAATAGCTCGCAGATGGTAGATTTTTTCCTACTTACTTGATATTTTGGACAATTCACACAATATCTTTATAAATTGTAATTCTGATTTATAACCTATATTATTGTAAAGTTTCATTAAAATCCATTCAGTAGTTTTTACGTGAAAGAGTAACAAATATCCATCCATACTTACAAACTTTCGCGTTTATAATATTAGTAGGATTAATATTTTTTGGCTACCCGCTACTGGGCGGCGGGGCTACTTGACTTCATGCAGTCGTATCACCGCCCCAGCATCGGAGAGTCCCACACCGGTCAGCCAGCACGTTCGGATGCTGTCGGGGCTGGCGCGCACCCGAGCCATCATAGAGGCGCACCGTTTTCGCATGATGGTTTTGATGCCATATGGAATGTATATGTAAATAAATGAAGTCAAAAATTAATTATATCGTTACTTTATACCTTAATGCTGGATCCTTAAGTTATTAAATGCCATAAACATTAGCACTTACTAAAGTTATTTGTAGTGCTAGTGCGGGCCCTCGTGGGAATATCCTAGCATTTCGCCAGTATCCAGCAAGTATCTGCGCGTTGCGCAAGCGCACGGGGATCTAATCGCGCGATTAGCTCAACAGCCGAGTTGCGCGATAGAGCGAGCTATTTTAATATTACATTGTTGAAAGTTTACGGGCTTTTAGTTAGGCTAAGTTTATAATTCATTTACTACTCTAAATGTAAGTGCATAACACCAAGTTTTGCAAATAAAGCCGTGGAAGCCTAGTTGATTGTACATTCGCCTCACGTTCATGAGGTCGTGGGTTCAAACCCCGCCCGTACCAGTGAGTTTTTGAAACTTAATATAATATAATCCTTGCCGTGTGGTTTCCGGTAGAGTAGAATAGGATCACTCCAACTCTTCCCATGGATGTCGTACAAGGCGACTAAGGGAATACATTATAAAACATCAATCAGGCCTCCCCAACCCGTCTGGCCAGCGCGGGGAGTGTAGGCCAAATCCTCCGTCTGTCTCCGGCAGATGAGAGAGCGTTGTGCTCCTGCAGTGGAGACAAAAATAACCTGATAATCCTACTAATATTATAAATGTGAAAGTTTGGATACTTGGATATTTGGATGTTTGTTACTTAATCACGCTTCAACCACTGGATGGATCGTGATGAAACTTGGCACACATATAGGTTAGGTCCTGGAATAGGACATATGATAGTTTTTATCCCGAAAAATATCCCATTCCTAAGAGAAATACATAATAATTTGTGATGTTAAGTTGTCCACGCGGACGAAGTCGCGGGCAGCAGCTAGTATATAATAAACTTTATTTTAGCATTAAGTTCACATAAGACAACATTTATATAAATTTATTACAGTAGTTTAAATTAATTAAGTAATAGTTAAGTTACCCAAAGATTGTCTGGAAGAAATCGGTTTTAGCGATAAGACCGTCTAGATGAAGATATGTAAGTAACTTTATTATTGTATCATTTTTTTACGTGCAAAGAGTAATTGAATTGACCAATCAGAAGTCTTCACATCCAAACCAACGCTTCGCATCGAGTGCTACTTACATCAATCGGAATCCTCCCTTCGTTCAAATTGTTCATAACCTCTCACTAAGGGTTATTGACGGCGATCGGCGCGCGGACGCAGATTAGCCGCGCCTAGCCCCTCGACGACGTGGCGTGATGGTGCTCGAGGCGATCGTATCGCGAGCCTGCTCTTTTTACGCCAGCTTTTATGAGAGGTTATTGATACGGTGCTAAGTGGAAGACATCTTTGGTAAAGGAAATTTTTACTCTTCGGTTGCAGTTTTTAGACGATAAAACACATTTTTTTTTTTAGAAAAAACAACATGACATTAGCAGAGAATACTAAGTCATCATCATCATATCAGCCCTTAGACGTCGACTGCTGGACATAGGCCTTCTCCAATGAACGTCCCACCACACCCAGTCCTCCGCCCTCCGCATCCAGCCGCTACCGGCCACCTTCTTTAGGTCGTCGGTCCACCTGGCGGCGGGGCGTCCCACCCTGCCCGAGCCTATCCGCGGTCTCCACTCCAGAACCCATCTGCCCCAACGGCCGTCGATTCTGCGACATATGTGACCCACTCACTGCCACTTCAGTTACTAAATCTTTAGGCTATGTCGGTCACCCTCGTTCTTCGTCGGATCTCTTCATTACGAATCATATCCTTCAAAGAAACCACGAGCATAGCCCTCTCCATAGCTAACACTAAGTATTACTAAGTAAAGATGCGACACTCCTCTTCCCCCGCCAGTCTGTAAAACAGAGCACCGCTGGCAGTATGCACTACTCGACTGGCGCCGCCCAAGCTATCGACGCTTGCTTTCAGTTAGAAAGGGACTCGATTATACTGTTGACGTACAACGTTGTCCTTATCTCGAGCGCAGGCCCACTATTATTTACGCGCAAAAGTTATTGCACATTATTCCCTATACCTATCCAAAAAATGGAGTCAAAATTAGACCTCTCTTGCAAGGTACTGCAACGGCATGTCTGGTGGTTGTTCCTGCGTTTT
The DNA here is from genome assembly GCA_947086405.1 of Esperia sulphurella. Taxonomy (NCBI): domain Eukaryota; kingdom Metazoa; phylum Arthropoda; class Insecta; order Lepidoptera; family Oecophoridae; genus Esperia; species Esperia sulphurella. The sequence continues at coordinate 16,939,935 of OX352258.1, forward strand.
TAGAGAGCAGTTTGTTGTGTAGGCATTTGTATTTCCAAAACAATGTATACTTCGGGCTTTGGTGTTTAGTAGTGATATTATGCAATAAATGTCTGTGCGTGTGTACACTGTGAGGAAACATAAATAAACGTGTTTAAGCTGATCTTCTTAGAGAACTTCCTAACCTCAAATCTTACTAAAGCTTACTATTAACTTAGGTAAGGGAAAATCTGTAATTATTGTTGAATCGTGGACCAATGGTCTTTACCAGTGGCCAAATAAAAAAAACATAATGTCTATACTATAAAAGCATGTTACAAGTATCTCCTACGCTCTGATACCATTATTTTCTTACAGCAAAACGGCTCTCAAATAAACAACAAATCACCAATGCAGAAAATTAATGCAAAGTCGTGGAGGCACCGGGGTGCAATCCTACATCTCTATCGATCGCAAACAGCCATCTCTCTTGCGCAATCTCAGTATTATCTATGCGACTGCGAGGAGTACGAGGCTACAACCAGTTGACAAAGTGCACTACGTGATATTGTACCCATTACTCCCTGTGATTCATATCGACCCCCCCAAACCCCCTCCAGCTTTCTCACAGATAACGGCCCGCACGTTGTCCAGATATACCTATTAAGGATGCAACATTGAACTCCGGGCGTAAATAACGCCAAAGTTCTAGATTCACGAACGCTCCAACGCCATTGTACACGACTCGTGTTCAATCGAGCAAGCAGATACGAAAAAGAACCTTTTCATAAAAAAATATAACGTCATTGTGACAGTTGGAAAAGCGCGCCAAAACTACCGCAACAAAGCACCGGTGTGCTGAAACAATCAACAAATTCGCATCGTCGTACAAACAAATCGGACATTTATTGTACGCTATCGTAGCATTCCAGTTCCGTTGTTTAGAACAGAGACGCCCAATTTGCTCGGGAGACTTTTTATCTTTTTTTTTTGTTTTTTTTTCTACACGGGAAGCAAAGAGTCGATATGACAGGGCCCGATGTTGCACGGCTGGTATCGGAGCAGGCATTCCACGAAAAACGAGCATCAAGTATTCGAGCAATCGAGTAAAAACAGAAGGAGAAACCGGCAACCCAGTGGGCTGTGACAATTGCATCTGCAGTCGAATTGCAGACGCCATGTTGGATTATTGCGCCTCTATTTCGATTAAGTGTCTCAGCCTTCGTTTTAGTTTGCGCCTCCCACAACACGACGTGTCTTCGTTTATTTTTAACTGTAACCTGTATGATTGCTGCACTTTTTATTACAAAAGTGGTCTTTATTGCCTATTATGAAGGTTCACATGCCATCTGATATAAATAAAAAAAATATCTTTATTTTCTCTACACAAAGGTTACAGATACAAAAAAACAAGAGCGGGAAATACAGTTATCTAATAAATAAAATCGTAAACATCGCGTGTCTGTACATTGAAGATATTTGCAAAAAAAAAATTGGGGGGTCTAAGGATACGCAACAGAACATATTTCGATCATTTTTGAAATTTTTGTCTGTTTGTCTGTTTATCTCTTTGTCTGTTTGTCTGTTTGTCTGTGAGTTTGTGCACGCATCACTTAAAAACTACTGATCGGGCTTTGATGGACTTTTCACAAAATCATGGGGATTAACTTAACTTAACATTTAGTCTTTATTTCATCGCAATCGGCTATCTCAATCAAAAGTTATAGACATTTTTAGTTTTCAAATACATTAGTTACGTAAGGTTAGTTTGCAATATATTGCATAATAATATTTCCGTATTATTCAGATTGCGATGAGTTTGGATTACATTTGGAGCTGCGAGTGGGCTCGGGCGTGGGCGTGGGAAAAGGGAAGTGGGTGTGGGAGCGGGAGCGGGAGCGGGAGCGGGAGCGGGAGCGGGAGCGGGAGCGGGAGCGGGAGCGGGAGTGGGAGCGGGAGCGGGAGCGGGAGCGGGAGCGGGAGCGGGAGCGGGAGCGGGAGCGGGAGTGGGAGCGGGAGCGGGAGCGGAAGCCGAAGCGGGAGGGGAGCGGAAGCGGAAGCGGGAGTGAGAGTGGGAGCGGAATCGGAGCGGAAGCTGGAGCGGAAGTGGGAGCGATTCTGTAGTTCACGCGAGCGAAGGTCACCTGGACCTGGACCTGGACGATACACTGCGAAGAATGTAGGGTGTAAATGTGCGACTGGATTCGTGAGCGGTAGCGGGAGCGGGTATGGTACCAGTGTCATTTGAGTGTTTGAAAATTCGCATAACTTTTGACTGAGTTACCCGATTACGATAAATTTGTGGTATACGCCAAAGTAATGTTGGTCGGAATTTTGATTGCGATGGATTAGTTACGAGGACTACATTTGGAGAGACGAGGGAAAGAGGTTTGATGGGGTAGTTGAGGGGAGAGCTGAGGGGAGGGTTGAGAGGAGTGTAGAGGGGAGGGTTGAGGGGAGGGTTGAGGGGAGAGTTGAGGATCTGGAACTGGGCCTGGGCCTGGGCCTGGGCCTGAGCCTGGAGACTTGGACCTGGACCTGAATCTGGACCTGGACATGGACTGGACCTAGACCTGGACCTCGACGTGGACCTGGACCTAGACCTGGACCTGGACCTGGACCTGGACCTGGACCTGGACCTGGACCTGGACCTGGACCTGGACCTGGACCTGGACCTGGACCTGGACCTGGACCTGGACCTGGACCTGGACCTGGACCTGGACCTGGACCTGGACCTGGACCTGGACCTGGACCTGGACCTGGACCTGGACCTGGACCTGGACCTGAAAGTCTGAGTGGAAGTGGGATAGAGAGCGGAAGTGGGAATGGAGCGGATCCTGTAGTCCACGCGAGCGGAGCCGCGGGCACAGCTAGTAAAATAATAAAAACCTTTGCGAGAGACTGGTGTCTGTACTAGGTAGACTCCTGTATGACAAATGACCAGGCTCTCACTCTCAATAAAGGACGGAACTTAAGCATAACGTAAACAAAAAACAAAAAGATTATAAGTAAAATAAAACAACAAATAGGTACAAATAAAAAGACATGCTTGCGAATATGTATATGCAAGGTTTGTATGTGTGGGGGGGTGTGCGGGGGTGTGTGTTTGTGTTATGGGGTGTGTATAATATCTTTTAATAAAGTAAGTTTTTTTTTATTTTATTCTCAGGGTACGCCGTCTTTAGAAATTTACAGTTGCTAACTAGTTCTTTAAATAAACTTTGACATAATGTCTTGGAAACTTACTATTTTAGTTTAGCTACTAAATCAATGCATCATACGGAACGTGCAGGTCTACGCGATATCAGCCTACCGCCTTTCTGAGAAGGTCCTTTCCGCGCCACACAATAGTGTTGTGCTTTACACTATTCTTATTTTAATCGAGTATAGGTATCGAGAAGGCGGCGCGCTCGTGTGGAACGCAGATAGTGACGGCCGGTGGACGGCTCAGCCGATACTATGCGCCGAGAAAATCTATTCACATTTTTCAATTTTTACCCAATTTCCACCAAAAGAGGTCGGCGAAAGCCTTTCAACGACTCAGTGGGTAGATATAACTTTTCAGACCGAGCTCACGTAAACGCGCTCAAGAAATGTCTAAAGTTTCAATTGGAATCAATCAACCCTCAATTTGAAGTAGAACGTTTCGAAAAAAGGCGCGATCACAGCGCGTCAATCATGCTTCAAACTTTGACAGTTCAGAAAAAGAATCCTCGCGTGGAGAGGAAGCAATCGCGATCTCGATTTGACGTTTACTACAAAACCGGCGACGCGGGATGGATTTGAAAATTAAAATCTCGCGTTAGTTGGCAATGTTGGCAGCAGTGACGGCTGTCGCGCACGCTGTGCCGCCGCCGGCTGTGTTGCCAGCTCGATTTCAGGCTTGTTCTAAATATGTCAACACTTCTTTGTTATCGAGCGACGTGTGCGCGGAAATGAAAGTCCATCGAATAGACGACTCTATTATCGACGCATCGCATATATTAATGCAACGTGTACACTAGCTAATTAAAAGCCAATAACATTTAGTTTCACATCAGGAAATAATATATTATGAAACTTACTTTTAGTACTATCCTTCTATCATAATCATCGCTCGAAAGACGTCCATAACCCTTCCCAATAGAATGCCACATTCGGTGGACTGAGATCACCCACGCTTGGCATGTGAGTTGGTGATCGTAATAGACTCGTACACAGGAGAACAAATAACGTTCTGTAACAGTTCATATAACAAATTGATTTCATCATCAGCCGAAATACGTCCACAGACGAACATGCGCCTCCACAATAAAATTTGGTGGGCTGTCCATTGGTGGATTTCTCATAATCACCACGGTTAACAGGCGAATTGATGATTGCAATAATGATGTTAATAAATATAATAAGTAAATGCACAGGTGAACGCTGCTGCCCGTCCCTGGTGCAATTCCTTTGTCGCCTTCACGACACCCATGGGAAGGTTGAGGGTGGCCCTATTCTGAGCCGGGAACAACATGGCTTAATCCTTACTACACTTGCAATTAAAAATAATAAACATTCAAAAGTATTTTAACCTAACCCTTGGAAGTGCACAGTGTGTTCGCAAACACACGGGATAGTCAAAAAGAATCAACTCTGAAAAATCCATTTCAACTTCCCGCGCGGAATGCGATAATTCGCGAACGCAAAGAAACTTGCATGAGTGACGTATCTGAGGGCGGCAGGCGCGAGATATCCTGGCATTTACCTGCTGAGCGTCGCTCTCTCGTCAGTGCTGAGCTCGTCAGGGAGTTAAGCCCTTCCCGCTCTATTCTGTACGTAGTTGAAAAACTTTTCGACTGCTATGTGTGATAGCGTGGCATTCGACTCGAGTTTGTGGCATATGTCGCCTGCGGAAAAACGTTGGAATTTTTCCACCACATTCGTTAAACTAGTCTAATGATGTTAGAGATAGGTAAGGTATTCGATTTCAGAAATAGTACATTACTTCAGAGGTAGTACATTACTTATACCTTCTAAGGACGAGTTATACAATTGTGATGCCCACCTAGGTATGTATAGTATATTTTTATTGTAATGTAAGGAAATAATGAAGTTTCGTTTGCAAATAAATCACTTATTATTGAATCACTTATTTTAGTTGTATTCAAGTTTTATTTATTTATTTATTTAAAAACTTTATTGCACATAAGTACAAAAGGCGAACATAATGCCAAGATGGCATTCTCTTCCAGTTGACCTTTAGGTCATGCAGATAATGAGTGGTAGGCGCAAAAAAATTATATAAGAAAATTGGTTATATACTATACTATATTTACATAATAAATACAAACTAAAATATACTAATGAAATCTATAAATTATACATATACCTACACATATAAGATATATACTACATATGTAATATATGAATACTTATTACTAAGATAAATAAATACATATGTTATATAAATAATAAATAAATACATAAATATTCTGCAATAAATAAATCAAAACGTGATTCATAGACGATGACCAATTTACTCCTATGGTGATCCAAGTAAGTGCTCGCGCACCAATCGTTTAAACACGAACCTATTGGGAGCCGTCCTGATGTTTTCCGGGAGTTCATTCCACAAGCGCACTGCGTGTACTGTGAAGGAATAAGAAAAGAAGTCGGTACGGTGCCTTTTTGTGCAAGTTTTCCCGCAAACGATTCCTTAAATTTTTTTAATAAAAATAAAAAGTTATGCTAGCAGGCAGAATAACGTTTGTTTCTTTAGTCACTTGGTTTTTAATAAGCAGCTGTCATAGTTTTAAACGAATAATAATAAATTTCCAACTAACTTATGCCCTAGGCTGACAAGTATATTATGACGGCTTCCTGTATATTTTAATACTAACTTAATCCTTATAACTTATTTGCTATTTTATTTTATTTATTATAGTCATATAAGTACCTATTTATCATTTAAATTTCCTAATCAGCGCAACCTACAATTTCTCTGGCATAATATTTTTCTACCCAAAGGTTGTCTGGAAGAAATCGCTTAAAGCGATAAGACCGCCTAAATGGTACTATTTGTAACTTCTATAACGTAACTGTATTTATTTGTGCAATAAAGTGTATTGTATTGTATTGTATTTTTTTAAAGCAACGCAAACGTTCCTGATAATGTTAATAAATTTTATGTTTTGTTGCACAATAAAGAGTATTTTATATTTGATAATGTTTGAAAAATAAATTAACGAGAATACGCGATATGAACGGACGAAATCACTAAAATTAATACGCGGCCGGATTTTTAATTAAAATATATTTCTTTGTATGTTCAAGATAGTTGGTTTGCAGTCAGTACGCCTCAGACCGCTTCAGAGCATTCAGACCAAATTCATTCTAATTTTAACTTTATTATCATTGAATAAGGTGCTAGGGCTGGTTACTTAACTCGTAATGTATTTTTTTATTTTTTTCCAATCGTGGAAAATTTCACATTAGGGGAAAAATACCCAAAGTACTTATGACAACTCTTGATTGTAAGTTCACTGATAGCTAATATTGACTTAGGTATTTCATGACACTTTTTATAAACGCGTTTCAGCTTTATAAAGCGTCATGACATTTTTCCGCGTCGCGATGTATCGCGCGGGCGGCGGCGCGTCACCTGTCCGAGTGGAGATGCCGATCGTATCCGCGCGTCATTATGTTTGCTCAATCGTCAAAAATTCTTTTGTCCGCACGAGATAAGCCCGCACCACTGTGCGAGGTTACCTTAACGTTATAGGTAAAATTTTATGTGAGAATTTGAGGTATTTCTTTCTAGGAACATACAGTAACCTAATACCCAGGTATCGGCTAATAGATAAACCACGTATATTTCTACAGCTAATTAAAAAGCCACGGGCCCAGACCATTCGACGAAGATTGCTTTCTGATTCCGAATTTGCAATAACAAAATAAATTACATCGGTGTTATACAGCGCTTTCACTGTTTTGCATTGATATATCCGATTTAAAACTGAGTATTGTAACGTGAATCTCTTTTAATTTACGTTAATCGCGATTTCAACACAATCGATTCTCGATTCACTTTTAATCGATAATCGGTATCAACCGTAGAAGCGGCAACCCCTACGCGGCGACGCGAAACGTCACTGACTTCACTCGGTCATTTCAAATCTCGAGAGAAAAAACGAACAGCTGTTTCGTACTGTCAGATTTTAATTTATTCCTTGGTGCCCTAAAACCACCTAAAAAGCCTTAATTACTCAATAAATAGTGTTCCCTATATTAAACACTAAATTCAGTTAATTTAGACCCCCGCTGTTGGGTAAGTGTGAACTGATATTTACCTATTTGTTAATTTGGCCTTGTAAAACTCTTTTCATAAATTCTGTTCTGATCTGTGTATGTTTTCCACTTGTTTTCTTTGGTTCTTTATGTCATGTTCTATTTTCACCTTCCTACCACTGTGCTATTCCGTTTCTAATCTCCATGTATCGCCACAATCAAACCACCCATCATGGCCCAGCTTACTTGCAATGGTGTGGAAAGGTGGATGCATGGAGACTCACTGGAAGAGGATCTAATCCCGCTAAATCTTCCAGGGTTCTAAGTTAACGTCTAAGTTAACGTCGAAGTTAACGTTGAAGCTCTCTTCACATCGTTGACCTACACTCTCCGCTACACCGTTTGGCCTTGGACCCCTTGGACGAGCTGCGGACACTCATTGCAGAGCCAGCACCTAGCCCTCATCGGAGACTCCTGCAGTCACCGTCCACACTACAGCAGGGACAGCCAGGCCAGTAGCGGAACACCTCTGAAGCTCGACCAAACCTAGAAACTGCCATCAGGGCGGTCGATCACGACCCATCTAAATCTTTAATAAAACTATCTTATTCTTTGTTCATGTCTTGGGTTTTATTAGCTACACAGCTCAAGCGTGACAGTGGCGCCTACAACGTGGTTTTGATGGTCAGTTTTTGAGTTTTGTTGAGCTTTTTGAGTAGTTTGCATTGTGCGCATACACATTGTAAAGTTTTGTTTTTTTACTTTTATTTTTGCTTTCTTTATTTGTGTGCTTGATAACCAAGTTTTAGAGTGTAAATTGTTTTGTAACTGTTGTAAAAATTTTTTTGTTTTAAATTGAAATTACCTTCAAATGTAAAAAAAGTGAACACTAGTGACGTTCCTACCCTTTCGATAATTTATAATCGATTCTTTATAACGATTGTTAATCGATATATTTTTATGTTTTGTAATCGATTCTCTTTAAATTAATCGAATCTATTATTGTAAACATTCTACATTTTGGTTATCGGTTATTTTTATTTTGCATATTTAATTTTTAGTTGCAATTTTATTTTTGTTTTGGCCTTGCTTTATTTCATTCATTTTCATTCTTATTTATATTTTCATTTAAAAAAAAAAACAACTCTGTTATCACTACATTGTTACAGAGCGGAGTAGTAATAGTGCTTTATTTATTTGTATCGTTCACATTTGCCCAAACGAGTTTGATATCTGATATTTTTGTTTATTCCTTGCTTTTGTCGACATGGGCGATATTAAGTTTCTGTCTTTGCAAAAAGCAGAGTTGGCGTATGAAGTTGCAATCCGTGGGGAAACTCCCGCATCTACGGTTGAACAATTGCGAAAACAGATTGTGAAAATAGCTGCGTTACATCCTTCGGAGGATATTCTTGTTTCACCATTCGGTCCTGTTACTGATCTGGAAGCAGTTAAGGAAACATTGCTGAAACTTGACGATTTAGTAGCACAATTAAGTTTATGTTTTGATAGGAATATTTTATTGAGAGCTCAAAATTTAACACTGCATTTAAAATACAGAATTAGCAGAATTGATTGCTCTACTTGCGCGGAAGGACTTCAGATATTGTCGGATTGTGTAAATCGATTCGAATCGCTTAAATACAAACTTAAAAATATAAAACCGCCTGGTGACGCACTAGACAAAGATGATGACACAGATGCTGCTGGGACTATGACCCCTAATGTTATGGCATGTACAACGTCAAGTTGTGATAAAGGACTGTCTGATTTGTCAAAACTAAAATTCAACGGCAAAACGTGTGCACGTGCTTTTATTCAACGCGTAAACGAATTTTCAACAGCAAGAAGCATACCTTCTCATAAACTACTTACTTTTGCTACTGAAATTTTTACCGATGAGGCACTACATTGGTTTAGAAGCATTAAACATACCGCATCCTCTTGGAGTGATGTCTGCGAGAGACTTAAAGACGATTTTGGTCACGCTGATTATGACTATCGTCTTCTTGAAGAGATAAGAGCACGCACACAAGGTGAACGCGAAAACATTACTATTTACCTTTCTATTATGTCAGGCATGTTCTCACAGCTGGATAGGAAAATATCGGAGGAGGAGAAACTAGAAATTATTATGCATAATATTCGTCCTTGCTATGCCAACGTACTAACTTCTTCGTCTGGTATTAATAACATTGAAACATTGCGTTCATTATGTAAAAATTTTGAAAACATACAAGCCCGTATGTCTCAATTTCGAGAGCCGCCAAGAGTTTCTACTGAAACACTAGCCCCTGAGTTTGCGTATCAGTCTACGAGTACTAATAAAAACTTTAAAGATCTTCCGAGTAATAACCAAAAGTTTCATTACTCTGCTAACTACACTAAGTTCAATAAAGGGCATGGTAACTATACACAGTACAATACCCCAAACAACACAAACGCACAGACGAAACAACATTACTCGTACAATTACAATCGTAGTCAGGGTAATACTAATACTAACTACTCAAATTACAACAACGCAAATACTAATGCGAAACCTGTGAACACCATCACAAAGAATAACAAGTTCTGCCCACGTTGTCGAGTGGACAGTCATTGTCTTAGGAACTGTACAGCTGAACGAAAGATAGTTTGCTTTCGTTGCGGTCGTCCTGACGTTCGTTCAAATGACTGCCCTGATTGTCAAAAGAATACTCCAAATAATTCAAAAAACTAGAAAACCAGGATTGTAGTACATCTAATATTAACCATTTTGATGCTTCTGAATGGCAAAAATGGTTACAATTTATTAAAAACTTCTCTACAATTTACAAAGTTACTTCAATCCTGCTAGATAAACCTGAAAATGATAATAGACCTTATATTAAAATGAAAATTAATGATTTAAATGCTTGCGGTTTATTAGATTCTGGTGCTGCGGTATCGATTCTTGGCAATAATTCCCATCAGGAATTATTAAACGTAGGTCTAACCATTAACAATGGCGATGAAATTAGTGTTATTGCTGCTGGTGGTCAAAATTTAAAAAGCATAGGTTACATGAATCTACCGATACACTTTGAAAACGCTTTTAACATTATCAAGTGCTATATAGTTCCACAAATTGAAACTCCCTTACTACTAGGAGTAGATTTCTGGAGGAAATTTGAGTTGTGCCCCAAGTATATTGGCTCTATTGACATAACTCAAAACAGATTAGCTTCGTTAGCGATTTTAACTACGGATTTTGACAAGCATATTACTTCTATGGATAATCTAGTAGATTCACAGCGCCATATTGCAAACAATTTAATTGAACAATTCAACGAAATCTCTACAGAACGTAAGGGTCTAGGCAGAACTCATCTGATTACTCATCACATTGATACAGGTGATTCCCCTCCGTTAAAACAGAGATACTACCGTATGTCTCCCGAAAAACAGAAAATTTTGAAAGAGCAGGTTGATGAAATGCTAGGTCTAGATGTTGTGGAGCCTTGCGAGAGTGCATGGTCATCACCAGTACTAATAGTATCCAAAAAGAATGGTCAACCTAGATTCTGTTTAGATAGTAGGAAGTTAAATTCTGTTACCAAACGCGATGCGTATAATCTTCCATATATATCAGAGATACTGGACAATCTTCGCGATGCCAAATTTCTTTCTAGTATTGATCTGTCCAAGGCATTTTGGCAGATACCTATTGCTGAAGAAGATAGGAATAAAACCGCATTTTACGTCCCAGGTCGCGGCACTTTACGTTTTAAGACCACAGCCTTTGGTCTGACAAACGCACCTGCGACTCAGCAACGTCTAGTTGACATGATGTTCGGCCCCGAATTTGAGTTAAGAGTATTTGCGTACTTAGATGATATTGTGCTTGTAAGCAACACTTTCGAGGAGCACGTCTCACTATTGTTACGAGTGCTTGATAAACTGAAACAGGCAAATCTCACTATCAACATCGATAAGTGCCAATTTTTTAGGAGTCAGTTAAAGTATTTAGGATACGTCGTAGATGCTCAAGGTTTACGCACTGACCCAGAAAAAGTACAAGCTATTGTAAATTACCCAACCCCAACTTGTAAAAAGGACGTTAAACGTTTCTTAGGAACTGCTACTTGGTATCGCCGTTTTGTTCCTAACTTTAGCACGTTAGCGGGCCCTCTAAACAAGTTGACTACTAACAAAAAGACATCTCCACCCTTCTCTTGGAGCACTGAAGCAGATGCCGCCTTCAATAATCTCAAAAAATGTTTAGTTTCTGCCCCAGTCCTGGCCTGCCCAGATTATAGCCAACCTTTTGAGGTCCATGCCGATGCAAGTAATTACGGCACTGGCGCAATGTTGACGCAATTAATTGACGGAAAAGAGAGGCCCGTAGCTTATATGAGCAAGTCTTTAACTGGTGCAGAGAAAAACTATAGCATAACAGAGAGGGAAACACTCGCTGTTCTCATTGCGTTGGAGCATTGGCGTTGCTACCTGGAGAATGGACAAACCTTCACCGTCTACACGGACCATTCCGCTCTTCAATGGTTTTTATCCCTTAGCAATCCAACCGGTAGACTAGCTAGGTGGGGGGTACGTCTATCTTCATTTAATTTTGTCATCAAGCATCGTCGTGGAGTAGATAACGTTATACCCGACGCTCTATCTCGTGCGGTCCCCGTATCAGCAATTTCCACATCTAACTCAATTACAACTACAACCGATTCTTGGTACAAAACAATATACAACACTTGTTTAAACAATCCCAGTAGTCTCGAAAATTTTAAAATTAATAACAATTCCCTTTACCGTCTTTCAAAAAACAAGTCTCCTCTTACTGCTGAGTTTGCATGGAAAGAGGTAGTTCCTAGCGAACTACGTGAGAAAGTGATTTCTGAAAACCACGATGAACCTACTGCAGGTCATTTGGGAATTCACAAAACTTACCTTCGCTTGGCTCTACGCTACTTCTGGCCGGGTATGCACTCAGACGTTGTAAAATTTGTTTCAAATTGCCCAACTTGTCTTTCCATCAAATCACCTAACCATGCTACCCTGGGTGAAATGGGAAGACCAAAACAATGTTCCCGTCCATTTCAGATGATTTCAATTGACTTCATTGGTCCACTTCCCACTAGTCGAAAACAGAACTGTTACTTACTTGTAGTAGTCTGTTGTTTTTCTAAATATTGCGTTATGTTTCCACTGCGCAGAGCAACAGCTGATGCAGTGGTGAAACATTTAGAGGACTCTGTGTTCCTTGTTCATGGTGTTCCACAAACAATTTTCTTAGATAATGGTAGCCAGTTTATTTCCAAAAATTTAGAAAATTTCTTTAAAAAGTATAAAATACCAAATGTATTCTTCACACCAAAGTACACTCCACAGATAAACACAGTTGAAAGGTACAACAAAACTATTGTAACCTGCATTTCATGTTTCATAGAGAACGATCACAGATCATGGGATGTTAATTTGCCAAAAATACAATTTGCCATGAATAATTCTGTAAGTGAGGCAACAGGCTATACACCCACATTTCTCATTCATGGGAGAGAACTCGTCACATGCGGATCCCACTACATTGATCCGAATATCGAGGACGAAGTTATTTTCTTACCTCGCGACATTTACTGCGATAATATAGGTAATTTAGCAGGCATATTTAATAATGTACAGGCTTCTCTTTGGCACGCTCACGTAAAGAATACGTCTAGGTATAATTTACGCCGAAAATCGGCAGAATTTCAAATTGGTGACATCGTCTGGAAAAGAACGTATTTCCAGAGCGATAAAGACCAATACTTTAGTAAAAAGTTAGCACCCAAATTTATCAAATGCAGGGTGGTAAGTAAAAACTCACCTTTAGTATATGAGTTACATGACATGAACGGTAAAGACATTGGTACTTGGCATATCAAAGATTTGAAATTAGTTAGTAGTTATCAATAAATTACTTGCAATACACAGAACAGATTTTTTTATCAAAATTTTGTAATTTTTTTCCTCACCGATAGTCGCGTCGATGATTGTCACCTATTTTTGTTTTTGAAAAACGGAAGATTTACTTTAAGTCAACAGATCAATATGTCAGTTGCCTTTATTTATGATTTGGTGCCTCGTATTAATCAATAAATATTGAGGTTAGTTAGAAAGATGAATTTTGAAAGTTGAAGAATGTTTTGTTGATGTATGAATGGTAAGAGTAGTTCTTCTTATTTACATTATCGTTGGAATTTACTTATAACCTAGGTAAAGTACAACAAGAACGGCGTGATTATTAGGTTGAATTTTTCCTTTATTTAGTTAGTTTCGGATTTTTCTTCATAGGAAGTAAAATCCTGGAGGGGAGAGGCGAATCTGTAACGTGAATCTCTTTTAATTTACGTTAATCGCGATTTCAACACAATCGATTCTCGATTCACTTTTAATCGATAATCGGTATCAACCGTAGAAGCGGCAACCCCTACGCGGCGACGCGAAACGTCACTGACTTCACTCGGTCATTTCAAATCTCGAGAGAAAAAACGAACAGCTGTTTCGTACTGTCAGATTTTAATTTATTCCTTGGTGCCCTAAAACCACCTAAAAAGCCTTAATTACTCAATAAATAGTGTTCCCTATATTAAACACTAAATTCAGTTAATTTAGACCCCCGCTGTTGGGTAAGTGTGAACTGATATTTACCTATTTGTTAATTTGGCCTTGTAAAACTCTTTTCATAAATTCTGTTCTGATCTGTGTATGTTTTCCACTTGTTTTCTTTGGTTCTTTATGTCATGTTCTATTTTCACCTTCCTACCACTGTGCTATTCCGTTTCTAATCTCCATGTATCGCCACAATCAAACCACCCATCATGGCCCAGCTTACTTGCAATGGTGTGGAAAGGTGGATGCATGGAGACTCACTGGAAGAGGATCTAATCCCGCTAAATCTTCCAGGGTTCTAAGTTAACGTCTAAGTTAACGTCGAAGTTAACGTTGAAGCTCTCTTCACATCGTTGACCTACACTCTCCGCTACACCGTTTGGCCTTGGACCCCTTGGACGAGCTGCGGACACTCATTGCAGAGCCAGCACCTAGCCCTCATCGGAGACTCCTGCAGTCACCGTCCACACTACAGCAGGGACAGCCAGGCCAGTAGCGGAACACCTCTGAAGCTCGACCAAACCTAGAAACTGCCATCAGGGCGGTCGATCACGACCCATCTAAATCTTTAATAAAACTATCTTATTCTTTGTTCATGTCTTGGGTTTTATTAGCTACACAGCTCAAGCGTGACAGTATTAAAAAAATATGTTTAATTTATTATTCATACATTTCAAAATATTACAATTAATGTCAATTTCATCTTACATAAATAAACAATGATTGGAAGTAAAAATAATAAATTAATTTAATAAAATCCTAGTTAGTCAAATAAAGCCTACTTAGTTAAAAATATATTTCAGTGATTCTGCATGTATCAAGGTGGATCAATCACATGTAGATTTCTATAACTCGGCTCGTAAACAAATTGCCCTGTCTATCCTTATGAAGGGTAATATTAATGTGGAATTATATAGATATATAAATATTATTTATTATTGCTTATGTGGGTGTGTTTATGCATGCGTGTGTATCAAATAAAATATATCTTCAAGATTAATTGAAACAGTAGCTGAAGTTTTGCTTATCATCCATTACCAAATAGATATTCTATCGCAAAAATATCGCAATCGTACGGGAGTCACAATACGATATTCCTGATCTTTATCGGCCGTGTAATCCGCCGTGTCGTCTGATAGCGGAGTCGTAAAAATGAGCGCTTGATTAAAACGTTTATCGCAAAAATAGCGATACCGCGTAACGCGACGCGGTTGGCTGATAGTTTTAGTGTTTGGTTGAGTGTTGTCGAGTTATATCGTAAGAGTGGACTGTCTGTACTACATATTTAATTTTCATGGCTTGTTTATTTTTTTTATTCAGTACTTTGACGTAGAACTTTTGGTGGCGTTATGTTAATAACGAATTTTGTTTGTTTATATTTAAATCAGAGCAGGGAGTGCTTTTTCTTTTGCGGGTAAGTTGTTTGACATTACTGATTTTTTGTGTGTGTTTTCAAAATATAATAAAACAATTTCCAAATAATTATACTTGCACGAAATATTGTTTGGGTTTAGCAAACTAAATAATGTGATTATTACTAAATTTTGGAATATTCGTACGACTAGCATCTGTTTACTAAACTATCTATCCGCTAAACATCTGAATAGTTACTAACAATAATAATAAGCGTACGAACAACTGTCTAAATATCAAATATTATAACATTTAGCAAATTTTGTAAACCTTTTTTTAATTAAAATGTAGAGGGCGCTCACGGAGTAAGTAAAACTAGATACTACTACTTAGGATACTATATCGGCGATATCCCCCACTAAACATGATGACAAAGTTATTTGTCTCTGCTTTAGGGTTCAATTCCCACCAGGAACAGACAACTTTGTACAATTTGTACAAGTTTGGTCCCGTTCTGGATAATAAAAACTTTGTTTAACAAATGTGACATAACAATTTGATAGCTGATGTCTCCTTTTAGGCTCGGAGAGCCTATGTTAGGAGGCACCGCTCTTCTTCACAAATATTGTAACTCTGTTTAACTAAATATTTTTGCTTATTTTAATACACCTCACATTTTAAATTCACATTCACATTTTCATTTTAAAATCATCTGTTATCTCATTTAATAACCAATTAGTGTCAATCATGAAGGAAAAAACTTTGGGGTGACTTACGAGGTGCTAAAAATTATTTTGCTTCATGGTATGAGGTGTAGTTCTTGGAAAACGCCTGTATGTACGAGTAAGTAGCTCTATCCCCAATGTGAGAAAAGCCTAGAAAAGTTTGTCAAGTTAGTAAGCCAGCAGATTATAAACCAATAAGGTACTTATAAATACTTACTTTGCCGTGTGGTTTCCGGTAGAGTAGAACAGGACCACTCCAACTCTTCCCGTGGATGTCGTACAAGGCGACTAAGGGAATACATTATAAAACATTAATCAGGCCTCCCCAACCCGTCTGGCCAGCGCGGGGAGTGTAGGCCAAATCCTCCGTCTGTCACCGGCAGATGAGAGAGGGTTGTCCTCCTGCAGTGGAGACAAAAATAACCCGATGATGAAATGCTTCTTAATATGGAGTGACAATTAAACAAAATAAAAGGATCTTATCCCGCTTGTAAAGTTATATTTAAGAATTGATCCTGTCTCTCAGTCCCAACTATACAGGTCAAACTCCTAGTTTAGCAATAGACTAGTAATTGTGTATGTACAAATATTTATTTATTTACTAGCTGTTGCCCGCGACTTCGTCCGCGTGGACTTAACATCATAATTATTATGTATTACCGTAGGAATTAGATGTTTTTTCGGGATAAAAACTATCCTATTTCCTATTCCAGGACCTAACCTATATGTGTGCCAAGTTTCATCACGATCCGTCCACTGGTTGAAGCGTGATTGAGTAACAAACATCCAAATATCTAAACATCCAAACTTTCACATTTATAATATTAATGGGATTAACGGGCATACAACCAATGAAACATACCATTAAGTATTGCCATATCAATCAATGTTTCGAAAATCTTACCAAATTGCTGCTATCCTGATAAGCAAATCGCATCGTAATGATTTCCCCTGACATTTGAAAAGTATTATTCAACACAGCACAAGTTTCTTATCGAATTTTAACATTTTGCTGTGCGCAATGTTTATTTTTATCAACGCCATGAAATTGTTTCAGAAGCAATAGATAATACTTCTACGGGCTCTTATCGGTTCACAATATTTGATCAAACATTGGAGCAAATATACAAAACATTTTTTTAATACTTTCTACGTCATCACGTAAATAGTGTTCATAAGTTTAAATTTTTAATGTAATTCTCTTTGCTTTGTACTACAGTAGTATTTACAAACTTATAAATACCATCTTTTATTACCATTTGAGCTATCTGGTTTAACTTATGGCTCTTCTTACAAGAACTTCGTATCCTACCTTACCCATATGTAAACTAGCTTTTGCCCGCGACTTCGTGTGCGCGTTCGATATTTACACATCTTCACTGCATTTTACCATTAATTTGGTTTCCCGTAGGAATGAGGTGGTTTTTCGGGATAAAAAAACTATCATATGTCCTGCCTGTCCAGGACCTATATGTGTGCCAAGCTTCATCACGATCCGTCCAGTGATTGAAGCGTGATTGAGTAACAAACATCCAAAAATCCAACCTTTCGCATTTATAATATTAGTGGGATAATATATTTTAGTGGCCTTTGTCCAACTGTGGACGACTAAGGGCTGATATGATAATATAATTTAGTGTGTTTAGTATTTTGCTATTATCAAAATTTTAAACTAAACACATAATACTAATCCTTTCTGTTACTCTAAGATTGGTTGGAAGAGATCCCTAAGTAGGATAAGTCCGCCTTTATACATGATGTTGTTAATAAATAATAAATAATTATTACATATACACAAAGTTGTCTGTCGAACCCACGATCTCTAGTGCTCTAGTCCAATGACCAAGCCATTATTCCAACGAGGCGGTATTCATGTGTTATTGTTAATTTTGGTACAATAAAGCGTTTACATACGGGGGGGGGGGGGGAGTTAGAATACCTAATGCATAACTTCCTGCTATAATTTAACTGTAATATTCCTCCAATGATCCTTTCCCGGAACCCCACTATTGGAGCCAACATTGGCCCAAGCCGCCCGCACCGTGCATTTTTCCGATTTTCGCGCGCTGCAACGCGATAAGACCGATTCCTTTCTTATCTACCCTCCCCTGCCCCGCACCGCACACCCGTTACCGATAACAGCTACGTTACCGGTTACTGTTTGTTTCCAATCGATAATTTATGTCGTGAGTAACGTTGTTGTCTGACTTTCCATCTTTCCACATGGTATTTTGAAGACCCCTCCCCCCCACTCACGTAGTATGGGTAAGTTCCCTAACTTGGTAAATAGTTTCTGTACAATGCGCTCAACTATAATGGTTACAAACATGTTTTCATTGTTATCTTGATGATGAAGATAACAAAAATTGTTATCTGCACTAATTACAGTCTATGTCTTGTAATCTCCTCTAACGGGTATGTAATATAGTGTAATCACGTGGTTAGTATCTGATAACAGCTATTATGTAAATGATAACAAGTTTGAAAACACAAAATATGCATAATCATGTTCGTTATCTTAAATATGCAATAGCTTTCTCTTTTATAAGCAATATTAAAAAAAATATCGATAGCATGAAAAATCTTTTTTCTTCTAATAAGTACAAATGTCATTACAGTTTTATCACCGGACTACCAGGCGTGGTGAGGGACTTCATCCTTATGTAGTAGACATACCTCGCTCTCACAAGAAGCGTTTTGCTTCCTCGTTCATAATGCGAACTGCTAAGGAATGGAACTCCCTGCCAGCTTGAATATTTCCGGACAAGTACAATTTGGATATTTTAAAGGAAGCAACCCAGGATTTGGCCAAATCCTCCGTCTGTCTCCGGCAGATGAGA
Source organism: Esperia sulphurella (assembly GCA_947086405.1). NCBI lineage: Eukaryota > Metazoa > Arthropoda > Insecta > Lepidoptera > Oecophoridae > Esperia > Esperia sulphurella. The sequence continues at coordinate 16,958,686 of OX352258.1, forward strand.
TAGGGTTGTGCTCCTGCAGTGGAGACTAAAATAACCTGATGATGATGGTGAAAGGAAGAGTGAATAGGCATCTTCTGGGTAAGCACACTCCACCTTAGGCCTCATCGTAACTTACCATCAGGTGAGATTGAGGTCAAGCGCAAACCTATCAACAATAAAAAAATGCGTAAAGTGGGTATAGTTGGCGACACATATATTGAGCCATGATTTTACAGGGCTTATACAAATCAGAGCTTAGTTCGACTTCGCTGTAAGGGTTGACCCCTTACAGCGAAGCCGATTTCAGAGGCTGATTCTAATGAAACTTCATACTTACGTGCAGAACACGAAATCGTTAATTTTTGCATATGAATTTTCAACATATTTTATTTAAAATAGATAAACCTATTTATTTAACTCTTTATTGCACACACACAATTAAAACAAAATTAATACATTAAAAAGAAACACAAGTACAAAGGGCGAACTTATCTCTGAGAGAGATTTCTTCCAGCAGACCCGAGCCCTATTTTAATACTACTATGGAAAATCTTTAAATCACTATAATTAAGTGACAACACCATTTAAAAAAAATGTGCAAACTCAACAATTTTAAATATATTATTTTTAAATTTGTTATAGCCATCTTAAAAACTTGATGTTTTTGATGACTGAAACGGATGGTTCCTATCAAAGAATAAAACCTAGCGCCATCTCTTGATTGGTCAAAATAGTTAAAGGATCCCTTTTCTGTAATATTTCGCTAATTCTGCTTTGAAACGGGAGAAGGGACCGCCTAGAGTATAAATGGAAATTTAGAAAATAATGCATTTAAAAACTGCCAAACTCTTCTAGAAATCTACGAAAATTACTACAGTTTCTTCGCCAACTGAAGAATTACATTAATAAACTATATAATTTTGCATCAGCACGCGCAGGGTGGACCGACGACCTGAAGAAGGTGGCCCGAAGCGGCTGGATGCGGAGGGCGGAGGACTGGTTGTGGTGGCGTTCATTGGTGAAAGCCTATGTCCAGCAGTGGACGTCTAATGGCTGATATCATCATCATTATCATCACCAGCTTATTTTTGTCTCCACTGCAGGAGCACAACCCTCCCTCATCTGCCGGAGACAGACGGAGGATTTGGCCTACACTCCCCGCGCTGGCCAGACGGGTTGGGGAGGCCTGATTGATGTTTTATAATGTATTCCCTTAGTCGCTTTGTACGAGATCCACGGGAAGAGTTGGAGTGGTCCTATTCTACTCTACCGGAAACCACACGGCATTGGCTGATACGAATCATATAATTCTAGAAAATCGTAATGGTTTTTTTTTCTCTTTCATCAGAGAATCGCGTTTCCATTTTCACTTCAACGAAGTAACTAGGTTTAAGTATCCCACGTTACTCTATTGCAAGATGGAACATCACTTTAATCTTCGATTAAAGTATCCGATGTCAGACAGGTCATTCAAAATATAAAATTACATAAAACACTCATACCAGGGTTCGGAATGGGTATTATCATTAATGTACCTACTTGCGACGAAATGTTCATATTAATATGGATATTCTTTCTTAGATTTATTAAAAAATCCGTTTATCATTTGTTTGTAATTCATTGCTGTGTAAAGTCGTATAGTAATATATATTTCATTCCAGATTAATAGTCCTATGAAAACCAACGCTATTTACGTCTCGGTAACATATACATGAAAGGGTCACCAGCAGCAAAAACAGGTTTGTATTACCAAGTAAACTTTTCGGTCCACTTAGGAACACCATCTATTGTGTATTTTGTTTTCGAGACGCAAATGCGTTTGTTTTCATAGGACTATTAATCTGGAATGAAATATAAATATGGACACTCCACATAGCTCACTTAATAATCCTACTATCCTACTAATATTATTAACTATTAATGTGAAAGTTTGGATCTGGACGGATCGTGATGAAACTTGGCACACATATAGGTTACGTCCTTGAATAGGACATAGGATAGTTTTTATCCCGAAAAACCATCCTATTCTTACGGGAAATACATAATCATTTGTGATGTAATACATAATCAGTTGTCCACGCGAACGAAGTCGCGGGCAACAGCTAGTATAAAATACAAATAATATTAAATTATCTTTTCTTAATTGGATATTATAATTTTTAATTATTAAGAGTAGTTCTAAGAGTTCCGGGGATTAATTAAAACAGTATGTAAGTTTGTATGTGAACGCTTTATTGTACCAAAATTAACAACAATAACAAATAGGAAGAAAAGTGTTTACAAAGGAGGACTTATCCCACTTAGGGAACTCCTCCAGTCAACCTTAGAGTAGCTGAAATGACTCGTTTAATGCGTTAAGTACCATGATAAAAGAAACGTACTAACGATAACAATTAATAAAATCCCGTGAAAAGGAATGTCTTTATTAATTGTACGCATTATATTTTCGTCATAAGTACATCATCATCATCATCATCAGCCCGAAAGAGTCCACTGTTGGACATAGGCCTCTCCCAAGGTGCGCCACTGAACCCGATCCTCGGTTCTTCTTATCCAGTTACTGCCAGCCGCCTTACGCAGATCGTCGCTCCATCTAGCCAGGGGGCGTCCTACACTACGTTTGCCTAGTCGCGGTCTCCACTCGAGAACTCGTTTACCCCAGCGGTAATCGGTTCTCCGACAGATGTGACCAGCCCACTGCCACTTCAGCGTACTAACTTTTTGAGCTATGTCGAAGACTTTAGTTCTCTGGCGGATCACCTCGTTTCGGATCCTGTCTCGTAGAGAAACTCGGAGCATAGCTCTTTCCATAGCCCGCTGAGCGACCTTGAGTTTTCGAACTAGTCCCACTGTCAGTGTCCACGTTTCGGCGCTGTAGGTCATTACGGGTAGGACGCACTGGTTGAAGACTTTTGTCTTCAGGCACTGTGGTATAAGTACATACTTAAATGATACTACCCAATTCCGATCTTTGCTCGTAACAAAGCTCATTTAACACATAAAACACCTCTCCACACCAAAATCGCTCACGATTATTATCTAATTTGATATTAAAGACTTGGTGTTTCTGATTAAATCTCAAACCGTTTGAAAGTTAGAGTTACCCCGTTAGTGTCGAATCAAAACATCGATTCTAATCCTGATAGGTATGCTTTTACAGTTTTAATAATCGTAAAAAATATCGATAATCGATCTTAATTTGTGTATATTCACGAAGGGAATGCAAATGGCATCTTCTACCGGCTCCTAACGATCACTTTGTGTCAGCCATTTTGTGTCACAGCCGCCATAACTAGCCCACCCAACTATTTGAACGTAATCGATACGAAATCGATTTTTTTTAAATTCCGAATAATTTCTCCGAATCAGACAAATCTACTCCCGTTGGACGTTATTAAAGTCGCCGACTTGATTTATTGGAGATCGATAATGGTATTGAATTATTTTATTTGTTTCCAACCGAATTTGTTCTGATTACTGAATCGATTAGCCAGAAGATTAAATTGAGAGTGTGTTATTCCATTTTGAAACTTAAGTTTATCACCCAAAAGTGTAATTAATGAAATTCCGTACAACAATTTGAATATTAATAAATACAGCACATCGTTATTCGTTTTAGAGTCTGTATAAATCTAGGATCGAAACTAGATGTTGTGATAATGTTGTTTCATACAATTTAACCTGATTCGGAGTTGCATGAGATCAAATATCAAGGTTCGAAAAATTCTTCTACTTCAACAGTTAGCAAAGTGTAATACCTCGCTCAGTCATCATCAGCCGAAACATGTCCACTGCTGAACATAAGCCTCCTCAATAGAATGCTACTTGTGGTGGGCTGTCCATTGTGGAACTTGACATAATCACCACGCTTGACAGGACTCTTTCTCTAAATCTGTTGCATTTCATTGTATGCGTTATATTGTTACTGTGTGGTTTCTATTGTTACACACTAATCATCAAATGAATTGTACGATTTATAAAGAATGCCTTTGGGGAGCAAATTCCTTTTTTATCTCGCGGGGTAATACCTACTGCATACCTACTCGCCTCGCGGGGGAAGGGGTGGGGGGGGGGTGGGGGGGGGGGGGGAGACGAGTAGGTTATGTCGGGTTCGAATCGACTAAAACCCCGCGGTGACCGTCTCTGACGTACATATGACGGAGGGAACCCGGGAAATCGCCCTGGCGTCCGGCGTTCCTCCTCCGTGCGCCCCGCCGCTCGCGGTGGCGGTCCGTCTTGGTCCCGCCCCCTGCATCCTCGCGGTACTTGCAGCAGCAACGAGTTCACCCCGTTGCTGCCGCCCTCCCCGGGGACGCGTAGGATATAATGGATGCATAGAGCCCTCGCTCCGTGCACCCATGTCCCCGATGACCCCTTTCAATCCGCTTGTACGACAGACCGTGGCTGCATTCCTCGCCCCAGCCCACAGAGCCGGGGCACCAAATTCCTACCTGAACTATTTACAACTACCTACAACAACAACGAGTCGACTCTTCTGTTATCTTACTGGAGGGTAGCTTATCTGTATTTCAGCGATTGTGCAGATAAACATGTTTATCAACAAGATAACAAATTATCTAAAACGTAATCCTACTAATATTATAAACGCGAAAGTTTGTAAGTATGGATGGATGTTTGTTACTCTTTCACGTAAAAACTACTGAATGGATTTTAATGAAACTGTACAATAATATAGCTTATACATCAGAATAACACATAGGCTACAATTTATAAAGATTGTGTAAATTGTCCAAAATATCAAGAAAATCTACCACCTGCGAGCTATTCTGGTGTACGCTGCCAAAACCGCTAGAGATACACATATGTAATTATGATGGAAATGTTAGCCAAAATAGTGAACCATAACTATAATAAAAATTGATAATTTATTTCAAATGCACATTTGGTAGTAAAATCGTGCGCAGACGAAGTCGCGGGCACCAGCTAGTAAATAATATAAGGTATTATTTATAAATAAAAAGTTAACAAAGTGTACGTCGTCGGTGTGCGTGTTCCGTTAATTAAAAATGTTTTGTACTTATTAAGTAGTATCTCCTTAAAATTTTTTTTTGCGAAATGCCAACTTTTGTATACCTTTGTTCTATTAGGTATTTTTTTATGTTTGTCGTACCTTTTTAATAAAATAAAAAAATATCTGAACATATTACCGAGTACATGCATAATGCTCACGCCTTGGTCCCAGAGGGGTAGGCAGAGACTTTGTATCGCCACTTTGCGTAATCCAATGACGCAAAGCGACTTTCCTTCGCCCGCTTTTCGCTCCGTGATACCCCTTGACGTGATGTGTTGCGAACAACATCGCCACCTCCGTGCCGAGTAATTTTACATAATATCTACTCCAATTATTAGCTTCATCGGTCCAGTCGTTTTAGAGTTATCCGGTGTACAGACAAACGGACAAAAAAGCTTTACTATAAAGGTATCTGTTTTGACGGTACCTTAAAGATTTATTTCCGAGTTCTTCATAAGGAAATGTGAGACATAGGTAGGTATTTATATCCATAGACACGTTATCAGGGCTTAAAATGCCGATATTTTCAGGAACCGGTCCTTCCTTGACACTGATATCTATTTAACCGGCATTATGAAACTGACTGTACGTAACTTTATATCCGCGCCTGACTTTATCAGTGGGAACGAGTGGCGACTCCGTAGCATGCGCTGGTATTCTGTAAGGACCAGGTTAAATAACTTCATATTAAACTTACTATCACTTCAGTGAATATGTGAATTATAGCTTAAACGCCGACTAGCACAACAAGTGCCTTATTATTCTGAAGCCGGTTTAACAAAGACGGACAAAAAGTTTAAGATTCACATTAAATTCATCCTTCTATGTAAGATTTGTTTTTATTAAAAATGTATATGTTTTGTTGCACAATAAAGAATATTTGAATTGAATTGAATTAAAAAACAACTTTCTAAGAAAGCCTATTATAAAATAAACGATTATTCGAATGACAAAGATGCCTGGTACTAATGTTAATTCAGCTTCGCAAAATCTTTATTAATTGTATGCAAACTTGATTTTTAAAAGATGTGTTGCGTCAAGTTTGTTGCGCCGTTTCTTCTTCACAGCGCTAACACCTAGGAAGCGGTAGTCGATCAAAAAAAATTACGTGTATAAATGTACCAAGTGTACTCATATGCAATAAATGATTTTGACTTTGACTTTGATAAATATGATAAGACTTCTATTTCACGGGACAGGTATCAAATAGTCTTACTTCGCGTATATAAGCACGATACTATCTATTCCATGGTGGCAGGGTGCACTCGAGTTTAAGAGCTTCTCTAGCAGGAAGTCCCAAAGGGGAGACGCGTGCGCACTCGCTATCCTGTTTGCTACAACACTATCTCTAAGTCCACTCGCACTAAGAGCATTATCCGGTAACGTGGGACACGTGTCATCCAGCTGGTTTTTCTTACACCTCTGCATTATAAACTACGTCGATAATAAGCTCTCTTTCTCTGAATTACAAATTAATATATTTTGCAACTAGCTTTTGCCCTAACTTCGTCCGCGTGGGTTTCGATATTTCCACATCTTGAATTTCAAAATAGATATCAGTTTCGTAATCAACGTCGCTAAAAACCTCAAAAATGACATAAACTCATATTAATTTGGTTTTCCGTCGGAATGATGTGTCTTGTCGGGATAAAGACTATCCTATGTCCTACTTCAGGACCTAACCTGTACGTGTGCCAAGTTTCATCCCCATCCGTCCAGTGGTTGAAGCGTGATTGAATCACAAACATCCAAACTTTCGCATTTATAATATTAGTAAGATTTCGGTCTTTTTGGAACACTATCTAGGCTTAAGCCGACTTGTGTTAATGCTATAGTTTTAGGTATTTTTTTATTACTAGCTGTGCCCACGGCTTCGCTCGCGTGGACTACTAAAGTTTATTTTTTTAATAAAGTTGTGATTAGTACTAATCCCCTTCCTCTCCAATTCCCACTTTCCATCGCTCTCGCTCTTGCTCCCGCCCCTACAACCCCCCCCCCCCCCTCCCTCCACCAACTCCAACTGCCGCCGTCACCGCAGCCGTAGTCCTAATTCATCGCAATCTGAATTCCGCAAGTATTATACTTCATTGTATGAGTTTTTGGAAACTATAAATTCGCATAACTTTGATTGAGTAGCCGATTGCAATGAAATATAGACTTTTTTACTCCAAATTAAGCCCTATGTTTTTGTCAAATCCTATTAGAATTTGTTTAGTGGTTTTTAGGTGATGTGTGTGCAAACTAACAGACAATAATTACAAAAGATGAACTTAATGTGTTATATTACTTATATTATTTATACAAAAAAATATTAGCATGTATTTTTTTTCATTACAGGTAAGTTTTCCAAAGCCTTCCAACATACATCATTATTATCTACAAAAGCTGGAGGTAAGTTAAGTATGAATGTCATTAGGAGCCGCGTCGATTTTACTTCAAATAAGATGTATTAGGGGAAACATTAACAATATGTGTTATGTATGATGTGGTATTATTTATGAGGAATATTTCTATTTTGTTATGTATTTTAGGTGAGAGATAATTTGGTGAAAGGATCGTTAAAGGCACAAATACCCTTTTCGTGTATTTAACACGTTGAAGGATAGACTCTTAGGTCCATACTGCCTAAAAATATACTAGTTAGTTAATACTTTGCTGGAAAAAAACCTATTAGAATACGCCAACTAGTGAATCATCATCAGGTTATTTTTGTCTCCACTGCAGGAGCACAACCCTCTCTGATCTACCGGAGACAGACGGAGGATTTGGCCTACACTCCCCGCGCGCGATCGCCAACCCACTTGGCAAATGTGGTGATTATGACAAAGGCCGCATCGGATAGCCCACTAAAAGTAGTATTATATTGGGGAGGCTTAATGTTTAGCAGTCTCGTCTAGATCATACCAAACTGTTACATCTTTATTAGAGTTACTAATCACGTGGCATTTTCTTTATTCTTCGACAATCAAATTTTTATTATTTTAAACCTAACTTAATTGACTTCTTTCTCTGACCGCCGTAACACAATTCATCGAGTCTTTACCCGGGATTATCCAGATTAGCCGGCCGATGTGCGATGTCATGCCGCGATTCGCACTGACAGTTATCTTGTAGCCGTCGGTAATCTGCAGGATTAACTCTCGTTCCCGTTTCGGGATACTTGGGAAAAAATGAAGTTGATTATTGAGAAATTCCCAGCAGTACTTTTGGGGAAGGCCTATGTCCAACAGTGGACGTCCAAGGGCTGATATGATGATGATGATTGTTAAACATTGAAATAAGATCCAAAATTGATAAAAACTACCTTATCATCACCACGTGATGACTTCCTTTTTAGATCGCCGGTCCATCTGATCCATCCCACAATTTATATGCTCTCGCTGCCAGATGGACCAAATACCTGATAAAGGAAACGTTTGGATGAAAAGGTCGGAGGACCGGATGTATTGCGCTAATTGGGGAAGATCCTATGATCAGCAGTGGACGGCCGTTCATATTTTGAAAATGAATTTTCTTATTTTTATAGTTTTCCTCAAATATATTTTTTAAATCGAATTTTCCATAGTTTTTTCATCAGTGCCGGCCAATTTTACATATATTTCCAGCTCCAATAATAGTATTAGAGTTAACGACCGGACAGACAGATAGACCAACAAAAAAGCTTCGCTATAAGGTTCCGTTTTGACGGATCCCTAAAAATCCAATCGCGTTTGACCCACCGAATCGATCACAACACTAAATCACCCACACATCTTGTCAAAAAGCGCACAGATAAGGCGTCCCACTCCGCCTCCCTCCAGTGAGACAAATCTGCACAATTACTTCGGCGCTAATGACACCGCGATACGGCCGCGATTTATAGTCGGAGCATCGGTGGCCGGCTTTACATACATTTTCATATTTAGAGATAGTAAGAAAAAGGATTCCGAGAGTTCTTTTCTAAAGGTATTTTAAACGAGATACTTACCTTAAGTTCTTGACGTTATTCTAGACACTAAGTTTCACTTTCATCATCAGGTTATTTTTGTCTCCCCTGCAGGAGCACAGCCCTCTCTCATCTGCCGGAGACAGACGGAGGATTTGGCCTACACTCCCCGCGCTGGCCAGACGGGTTGGGGAGGCCTGATTGATGTTTAATAATGTATTCCCTTAGTCGCCTTGTACGACATCCACGGGAAGAGTGGTCCTATTCTACTCTACCGGAAACCACACGGCAAATAGTTTCACTTTAATCATTGTTTAATCATCATCATCATATTAGGCCTTAGACGTCCACTGTAGGACATATGCCTACCCCAATGAACGCCACCACACCCGGTCCTCCGCCCTCCGCATCCTGCCGCTTCCGGCCACCTTTAGGTCGTCGGTCCATCTGGTGGCCGGGCGTCCCACCCTGCGCGTGCCGATCTCCACTCCAGAACTCATCGGCCCCAACGGCCGTCGGTTCTGAGACAGATGTAGCCCGCCCACTGCAACTTCAGCTTCCCAATCCTTTCGGCTAATGTCGGTCACCTTCGTTCTTCGTCAGATCTCTTCATTACCAATCATATCCTTCAAAGAAACCCCGAGCATATTTCAGTTTATTTAATATTTCGTTGTTTACTACATAGGCCAATACTCCACTAGGTCACTGAACCACAAGAGTGAATGAAATTAATAATCGTTCACTACCTTATTTAAATCGTTCTGTCATATTTTTGACACTTGCAATCTGTGGATTCATTATACCAAAAAACTTAGAGCCTTGCATATGCAATACAATAATATCTTCATGATGATTGTAGGGTTGTCGCGCTCGATACCTCATATGAGATACTCAGGGCTGTCGCTTACCTCGCGCAGCGTTTGATCATGGCCATTTCGCAAGGTAGCGCCAGCGTCCTGGGCACTATGCCCTATGCCCCACCAGGCTGTAAATATCATCAATCTCCCCACTCCCCAATAGAATGTGTTCCGATGAAGGCGTGAACCAATCAAATAACACAATTAACAAGTATGAAAAAACACCACGATGCAATGAACTAAAAAAATCCTTAACAAATAACCCAAAAACACACAAACTTTTTAAAACTGTAACAACTCACATTCCCCCATCCGGTTCAGTCCATCAAGTCTACTTCCCAAACGCCGGGGGCCACCAACAAGTTAACGTAAACTCTGCTTAAACTCCGGTTAATGTATTAAGCTCGTTTAGCTCTGACTTATCGCCCGACAATTTATCCGACGACTGAAAAAGGTAATGCAAAAAAGTTTAATAAAGTTGCTTAGCCCCGAGACAGGCTGGGGTAGACACGGCTTTGTAGGTTCTTGAGGATTTCGGATATTAATATATTGAAATTTTGTTATCTTTATTTTTAGATCTATGTTGTTAACATTGTGCGTAGGAGCGTTAGTACAGTGAACAGGCATCTTCTGGGTAAGTGCGCTCCACCTTAGGCCTCATCATCACTTACCATCAGGTGAGATTGAGGTCAAGCGCAAACCCATCAACAATAAAAAAAATTACTGACTGCGCAGGAAAATAGATCTGCAAAACTGTTATGCATGTTATGTGGCCTCTATTGCACATATCTGTAACATACCATATTACACAACGTATATAGAAATTACCCCAGCTATCTTACATGTGACCTCTGGGTGGTGATAAAAGTGCAATCCACCCCCCGCCCCTCCAACTACTGTAGTTAGAAAAATGTTGTTTCACAAATGTGATGAAATTTCAATTTCCATTTATTTTTTAGCTTGTTCTAGCTTTTCCCACACTGGAGGTTGGCTGGAAGAGATCTCTTACAGAGATAAGTCCACCTTTGTATACTTTTGTTTATGCCCTTTTTTGTAAAATATATGTACAATGAAGAATATATATAAAATTCGATATGTTATACATTTCGGTTTCCTGAACAAAACCTCTAATACTATATAGAGTCTATAGATTCAACCACTGTAACTGCACACTTTTCGAGTTTCGATCGATTTTGTACAAGATAGTAAGTTCGATCTAAAAAAGTCGTAAAAAAGTACAACAGAGGTCGTAGGTACCCATAGAGATTTTCATCACATTTACTGAAAACCCATATTTTCCTAACTATACTGGTACGCGGGGGTTTAGCAGCCGTTCCTGTCCCTTTGAACCACACAGCGCATAAACAAATGACAATATTTCTAGCTATCTGTATATATATCTATATATCTGACAAAATGTTGAGGCTTCAGGTTACCAATGACGCATCAAAATGTTGCACTTATATAATACTAGCTTTTTCCCGCGACGTCGTCCGCGTAGGTTTCGATATTTACTCATCTTGAATTTCAAAATAGATTGAGTAACAAACATCCAAACTTTCGCATCCTATCCTACTAATATTATAAATGCGCAAACTTGGATGTTTGAATATTTGGATGTTTGTTACTCCATCACACTTCAACCACTGGACGGATCAGGATAATACTTAGCTAACTAGATAACAGGATAGTTTTATCCCGAAAAAACCTCCCATTCCTACGCGAAATACATAATAATTTGTAATGTTACGTTGTCCACGCGGACCAAGTCGCGGGCAACAGGTAGATAATTTTAGTGGGATGGAATGACAAAAACAAGCCAGCTTCACTAATTCAAGTGCAGATAAACGCTTCGTTCGATCACCCAAATGGAGCCACGGTCAAAAGCTAATAAGAGTATAAAAAAAAGGAACCCAACATCATTTTTCCAACAAAAAACGTAAGATTCTGATACGAATACTTCAGCCAACAATCAACTTCCCAGAGAGCAATTACGAAAGTTTACATCGCGTCGCTTGACAAATATCTAGTCGGCGCTAACAAATACGCTGGGCGTTATTTTTTCGCTTTATCGCCCCGCCGCAGGGCCTGGCGACCCCTGATACACAATTTTTCAGCGCGATATACCGCTGCCAAGTTGAGTCTTTAAAAGTTTATCGCTGAAAGTTCGCGCACCTCCGTGTCGCGGATGATATATCGGACTACATTAATCTTCGTTTAACGTTACGTTAGTTAACTGGTGTTGGTGGGAATCGTCTTTTTTGTATTTGCATGGCATTGTGTTTTGATAAATTTAGTTTTTTGCTTTAGTTCAGAAATTCGTCTAAAAAAATAGTGGTGGAAGCCGCCTAATGCTGTTCCTTTTAAAGACTAAGAATTCACAAACTTCTCTGATCAAGTTCTTTTTTTACTATTAACACGCTCAGTATGTCAATAGAGTCATACCGGTGGCTCCTACCGTGAGAGTACGTCTATGGACGTCGTCGTATTGTTTCCTCGTCTAGTGCCGAATCACAAAATAACGTCCCGTGGGCTGTGATCCACGAACGTGTTAAATACAGTTTTAACGGATAATTAATCATAAAGGTTACCATTTAGCGAAACTTTGATATCCATACCTTTTCATTAATATAGAAAAACTACTTAGATTATTATTAACTTAATTATCCTAGAATCATTAAGTAATTTGACAGCCTCGTCGGCCTAGTGGCTTGGTTATTGGACTCAGCGCCAGAGGTCGTAGGGTCTATTCCCACTGGGGACAGACAACTTTGTTCAATTTGCACAAGCTGGTCCCGTTCTGGATTTGTGAATTGTCCTATCCTTGTTGAATTCCCATAGTACAGGAGAAATCCTTACACAAGTGTATGTATATGTGTAATATTTATTAATTATTATTAATAAAATAAATAAAAAATGGAACAACAATAATATCAATAAAAATAACTTTCTTAAACACTATAGAAAGTATGTGAAGTTCATCATCAGGTTATTTTGGTCTCCACTGCAGGAGCAGGTTATAATTTAATTAATAATATATATAATAATAATGAATTAATGTATATATAATTGTTGTGCAAATTAATAAATATCATCATCATTATCATCAGGTTATTTTTGTCTCCACTGCAGGAGCACAACCCTCTCTCATCTGCCGGAGACAGACGGAGGATTTGGCCTACACTCCCCGCGCTGGCCAGACGGGTTGGGGAGGCGTGATTGATGTTTTATAATGTGAAGTTCACCAAACCAAATTGGTTAAGTAAGCCTTGAATATACCAGAGAGATATACAAGGAGAGATAGAAGGTGACCGGAAGCGGCTGGATGCTGAGGGCGGAGGACCGGGTGAGGTGGCGTTCATTGAATAAGGCCTATGTCCAGCAGTGGACGTGTAAAAGACGCGTATGATAGTGAGCATTCCTAGATTGAAACAAATTTTAAGTGCTAAATTCTTTCGTAGAAGCTAGTATTAAGAAATATTTCTTTGTTGTTTTTATATTATATTTTTATTTTTTAATTAATTTGTCTTTATTAGTGTTGCTTTTAGGTTTTGCTGCTTGTATTATGTATGTATGTTTTATTTTTAATATATTTGAACCATTAGTTATGAATGTTAATTATTATTTAATTTATTTCTAGAAGTGGAAACTTTTGATTTACTCTTTTTCACTGTATATGTAATGTACTTAGTTATAATGGTTATAAGTTTTTTTTTTAAATAAATATACAATGTAGGAAATTACATTCGAACCCTGTTAAACCATATGGAACTGAATGGAGTGGAGAAATAAAATAATTTTGAGTCAATCGATGTTTGAAATAGGGGTGATCACCGATCCGAATCGATTCAACGATGATAAAGTTCTAATATCCGGTCCAAAGTAACGGGCGGTAATATCAGCAACCTTTTAATATGCACAATATAGGATGTGCTAAATAAATACGAGGTATTATTGACGCTATAAAGAAATTAGGCTTGTAGGCAGAACAGCAATGTATTACATGCTCATCATCATCAGCTTAAATACGTCCACTGCTGGACATAAGCCTCCCCAATAGAATGCCACTTTTGTTGGGCTTTGGCCATAATCACGCTTGGCAGATGGATTGGTGATCGCAGTAATGATCTTAATATACTCAGGAGAACGCTGCTGCCCGTCCCTGGTGCAATCCCTTAGTCGCCTTGACGACACCCACGGGAATATTTGGGGTGGCCGTATTCTAAGCCGGGAACCACACGGCAACATTACATGCTCGTTGAGACAAAAAACATACATCATCTCCAGCCGTAATCCGCTACTGTTGAACATAAGCCTTCCCAATAGAATGCAACGTTTGGTGAGCTGGTCCATTAGCCATATTTATATATTGCTGCCCGTCCGTGGTGAAATCTCTTGGTCACTCACGGGAAGATTTGGCGTGGCCCTATTCTAAGCCGGGATCCACACGGCTAAGTATATTGCATAGTACTTATTTATTTAGTTAACCTTTACGATTGAAACAGAATGATTTCATCAAATCTTGTTTATCGTTTAACGTTAAGTTTCCCATGGTAACTTTTATTTTCCTTTGAAATACCTTCGTACAAAATATCTTGGAAATTTATTGAGCGAATGAAAGGTGAAACAGAAAAAACAGATCGAAGGATCAAACGAGTGACTGACCGAAACAACATACCAAAGAACGAATGAACTAAGTAACATATACTGCATTTATTATCTTTGACTATACTAAAGAGATTGTTATATCATATTAATTAATAAAATGTAAACTAAACCACACAGATATCCATATAAGTACACGTATTGTAATGCTTTTGCTTATCTAAAGGCCGATACACACTAGCGCGGTGTACCCAAAACGGGCTCCATCCAATTTCGGCGTTCGAAGCGCGATAACCATCTGTCTCGGTTTTTATTTATGGTGCCGTATAATATTCCGTATCTAGCGTGGTATAAATAAAGCGGATCTATAGGCTTATCTCGCGGATCTCGAGATCCGGCGATAGACTTTATTTATTCGCTGACTACAGCTACAGCGCCCACGTGACGTCGCCTTTACAAATATGTCGAGTATTCTTCATATTTTATTGGCCATCGGCTTTTTATTCATGTAGAATGAATAAAAACTATACAATGGACGGACTATATGGACACTATATACTATATCTTCTATACTATATACTATATATCCGATTTTTATAACTCAAAGGATAGAATAGATATTGTATCGTTGTATAATATCGTTTGAGTTATAGATATCAGAATTATATGAGAATTAGATTTTACTAGCTTTTGCCTGCGACTTCAACCGCTTAGGTTTCACATGATTAGGTTACATCGTGAATTTAAAAATAGATATCATTTTCGTAATCAACGTCCCTAAAACCCTCAAAAATGACATAAATTCATATTAATTTGGTTTCCCGTAGGAATGAGATGTTTTTTCGGGGTAAAAACTATCCTATGTCCTATTCCAGAACCTAACCTATATGTGTACCAAGTTTCATTCCGATTTGTCCAGTGGTTGAAGCATGATTGAGTAACAAACATCGAAACTTTTGCATTTATAATACTGGCTTTTGGCCGCGACTTCGTCCGCGTAGGTTTCTATATTTACACATCTTGAATTTCAAAATAGGTATATCATTTATTGTTTTCCATGAAAATGATATATATTTTCGGGATAAAAACTATCCTATGTCCTATTCCAGGACGTAACCTATTTTTGTGTGCCAAGTTAAAAAAGGAATTGCTCATATTTGTCTCTATTAATACGGCGCTTGCCGCGTGACACAATGAGTGCATGCATTCGTATAATTACAAGTGAAAAAATATCAAGAAGAAAAAACTGTCAGTTTTCAATCAGCTGACGTCCGTGTTGCCATCTGTGAGTTTAAAAAGCGCTAATAATTGCTCGAACCCCCCCCCCCCCCCCCCCCGTGACCAAGCGTGGTGTTTTGAAGCCGCCCCTCCCCCCTGACCGGGTCACGTAATATGTATCTTTATTATTTTCTAAATTTACAATCAGCGTTATTTTTCGAAAAATAACGCTGATTGTAAATTTAGAATGTCAATTTGTTTTATCAAAATCGGGTGTTTAGATAAAACGTTTTTTTTTACTTTTTACAATATACTAGCGCCTAAATAGCTTCTATTTAGGCGCTTAAGCCATTTTGCCATTACGACATACTACTTTTGTTACTTTGCGACAAAAAGCCTACCTAAGTAAATAAAGTCTTCCTAAGTAAAACAATATATAAAACTGTTATTTAAAGTTCAGCTAACATTGTTAATGTTTGATAGGTGAAAAATTAAATAGTGTAAGTTTTAAGAAATTTATATGTACGTCACTCATCCTAAAGCTTAAGACGTGAACGGTTGGAACTCCCAAACACTTCCAAATACTGTTAAGACAGTTCCAATTACCTCAGTCTACACCCATCACTGTTCATGTTCTGAACTCTTTTCCACAGTAGACCACCGTCGGAGTTTCATACAAGTTACTCAGAAATACTTTCCATACCTGCAAGTGATACGAGAATACTTACACAAAAAATATTAATTAACACACCAGTTGTAATTAAAATACCCTTCCCACACGAAAGATGGACAAAAAATGGTTTCAGTATGACCTTACAACACTTGGCATAATGACGCTACATTGGTATTTCGGATTCCTCTCCCAAGCGACAAAGAAAGTATCAATATTGACGATCGGACACACCTGAAGTCAGACGACTTGGCATGAATATGAAAAGGACAGATATCACATTACAAAACTTTAAAAACACTCATCAAAGTTGAAAACTAAAGTCTCAAAGTCTACTTCCGAAGCAACAAAGTCTGGAATTGATTGAGATGGGTTTGGAAACGGCATAAATGAATTTGCATCGGCGTGTAAGATTGTATCAGTTCGTACGTTAGCAAGAAACACATTTCAAGAGAAACATGCTCGACGCTGGGCCGAATCGAAACAAAGCGCGGTGACATCGAGATAAGAATCGATTGGCTCGCGAAACGTCGCGCCGAAACGGACCGAACAAATTATCGATTCATAAAAACATCGATTTTAAAATATTGCAGAGAGTTTATCGCTGTTTTCTGGTCGCGATAGGGTTGGCCGGTTTTATTTTAAACTTTATATTTATTGGGCGTGTGGTGTTTATTAGTAATATTTTTATAGATGGTGTATTTCACGGGCCAGCCCCAATCTTCCCGTGGGTATCAAGGCGACTAAAAAAGCATTTGCGTCTCGAAATCAAAGTAGAGTTCCGAAGTGGACCGCAAAGTTTATATGGTAACACAAACCATATCACACACATGTTAGCGATACGCAAAGAGCTTGATATTCGAATGACAATTGATTTGGAATAAAATATAGTTCAAAATCAAAATCAAAATATTTATTTTCAAAATTGGAATACATTATTCTCTTTTTGACGTCAAATTCTGCCTAAAACTACTCCACTTCCACCTGTATAACCGAGGGGAAGAAGTGGCAACAAACCCAACGGCACAGGGCCCTACCTTTGATTTTCATGACTTCATGTTGGTTAAAAAAGGAGGAGGTTCTCAATTCGTCGGAATCTTTTTTACAAATACACTCAAATGACCAAGTCTGTAGTTTGTTAATTTTTGAAGACATCCCAGATAAAGGGTATATTCATAAACCACATCAGCACAGTATCTCCAGCCCTACACCGCCATAACTCTCCCATGTCACCGTCACCGCATCACACGCGGCCACCCTCGCGGTATGCGCCCGCGCACCTATGCGGTATCGCGCCCGTTCGTCATGCGATATCGCGCGATCGCACCGTAAGTCACATACGTCGCCGCATCTTCTATCACTGTGTGCGAAGCCCATAATATCAAGCATTTGATTTACTTCTGCCCTACAAGTATTATTCACCATCGTCGCAGTGTGGCCTGTCTTTCGGTATTCTACAGGTTACATTTTGGAGAGTGTGTCCAGGAATTACACGATTTGATTCCCCCATTCCCCTTCCATCACCGGACTACCAGGCGTGGTGATGGACTTCTTCCTTATGTAATGAACATACGCTCTCGCACGAAGCGTTTTGCTTCCTCTGTCATAATGCGAACTGCTAAGAAACGGAACTCCCTACCAGCTGGGGTATTTCCGGACAAGTACAATTTGGATATTTTTAAAATCTGTTATTAAAAGTCGCTTCTTTACGTAGTAATATTTAGAATTCTCTGGCCTGATCGTCCAGTAAGTCACACTACTTTTATCGTTCGTCGTAATTATCTGTAATTCTGATTAAAATCACTCTTAAATATCGCTGCCATATGCGGAAAAGCGATATTAACACGTTGAAGGACAGTCGGTGTTCAACATGTTGACAGGCCTACTTTAACACGCAAAACCTTTATTCTATCAGGATAAAAAATATCTACTTTTGCTAATTTCGAACGTAAGTTTGTATCGCTGTTGGAAATACTGTGATATTTAAGTAACTTTAACACCTGTTGCTTCGCATTCCTTGCCTAGAACTTCGCTCCGTGCCAGTACATTACATTGCGCGCTATCTTACCTCATTAGTTACATACATTACCGCTCGACTTCCGACCGAGCAATGGAACTCTCTCCATTGGTACTAATTTGGTAATTCGGTTTCTTTTTAGAGTTAATGCTTCGCTCTACGTTCTGAAGTATATTTGTATTATTTTGACTATACTGGACCAATCTTATGTCCTTAATACATACATCATGCTCACGCCCTGGTCTCAGAGGGGTAGGCAGAGATGATGTATCAGCACTTTGCGTGATCCAACGTCGGAAAGCGACTCTCCTTTGTCCACTTTTTGCCCCGTGATACCACAACAACTTCGCTGTATGTCATAATTTCATAAATGAAGTATAAAATTATATTTATTTCGTCTGGAGTAAATTCCTTGAGATGTTAACCTTTGGTCTGACCATATGTGTGTTTGTTACCTAATACATAAAAGTGTAAACTATTCGTAAATGTAGATTGAAAACATTAGCAAGAAAATATATATTTGGGGGTATAATGATAAGTAAATGAATACATTAAGATCATATTTGGAATATCTGTCTGTTTATGAAAACCAATTCTAATGGAATAACATAGAGCTTAATTTGGAACAATATTTAATTTTACTTCATCGCAATCGGTTCATTTAATCAAAAGTTATACGAATGTATAGTTTTATAATATGAGTATCTGTTTACACATATATGTGTATGTTTATTAGACTATATTTATATATATATATTTCATTCCAGATTAATAGTCCTATGAAAACAAACGCATTTGCGTCTCGAAAACAAAATACACAATAGATGGTGTTCCTAAGTGGACCGCAAAGTTTACTTGGTAATACAAACCTATTTTTGCTGCTGGTGACCCTTTCATGTATATGTTACCGAGACGTAAATAGCGTTGGTTTTCATAGGACTATTAATCTGGAATGAAATATATATGAATATATTTTAAGTATGTATACGAGTATACATGTAGTTTATCGAATTAATTATTATATATATTTAGGTACACACACGTCTGCCCTAACACGCAGTTTTCTCTTTCTCTGGTAGGCTGGCAGAAATCTCTTAAAGAGATAAGCTTCACCATTTGTACTGTAATTTCCTTTTTTTTTTTAAATTTTAAAAGTTAAATAAAAATAAATAAAAATAAAAATAAAGGGAGCAGGAACGGGAAGAAAGGGGAGGGGATTAACACTAAATAATTTCAACCCCTGGCTAGATGGAGCGACGATCTGCGAACTGGCAGTGACTGGATGAGAAGAACCGAAAATCGGGTTCAGTGGCGCACCTTGGGAGAGGCCTATGTCCAACAGTGGACTCTTTCGGGCTGATGATGATGATGAATTTCAACTTTATTAAAAAAAACTGTGTGTCACGCGAGCGGAGCCGCGGGCTCATCTAGTTTATAATAATTAAAGGGAGGAGGAGACAGGTGAGGTTGACAGGAGCTTTCAATAACTTTACCTACTTAAAGTTTAACTACGTTATTATATAAAGATATGTCATAGGGTCAAGTTTATAAACAATTATTTAATTCATAACACTTTCCTCACTCTCTTTTGTACAACGTAAAATATAAATAAATATAGTATATTACGTACGGTATATGTATTGTATTATAAACTATATTTCATTCCAGATTAATAGTCCTATGAAAACCAACGCTATTTACGTCTCGGTAACATATACATGAAAGGGTCACCAGCAGCAAAAATAGGTTTGTATTACCAAGTAAACTTTGCGGTCCACTTAGGAACACCATCTATTGTGTATTTTGTTTTCGAGACGTAAATGCGTTTGTTTTCATAGGACTATTAATCTGGAATGAAATATATATATGTATGCATAGGTATGTATTTAAGTATATTTGTATGTAAATTCAATTGTGTAATATTAATACTAAGTATTTACCATGTTCTAAAATTATAAATCTCTCTTCTTTCACCTGCAATACTCTGTCGCTATGTCTTTCTTATTTTACTTCAGAAAGGTTGCCTGGAAGAGATCACTTTAAGCGAAAAGGCCGCCTTTGTACACTTTCCAAAAATCTGTACCTATTTTATTGTTATCCTTAATTTGTATGCAATAAAGAGTTTATCTATATATCTAAATATAGCTATACACTTACCTATATCTCGTTAATCTGAAAGCCAAGCGTGAGTTGTACATATTTCGCAGTCTCTGATCGTCTGAGGTCGTGCATTGGGTCCTCACTTCTAGGAAGACAGGCAAATATCTGTCTTCCAAATTTACAATCCTACATCAGTTGACGAAACTTCGAAAAATGACATTAAATGGTACGAAATAAGGATTGAACGAAGTGCAAGATCAGTTTGGTTTGTTTATGATGAGCGTTTGTTACACAGTAGTATAATGTGAGCGCATAATCGGACAGTTATAAAAACATTGTCCTATATTTTATTATCATGACTAAAGTTTAAAATGAAGGTGTTTCTGTTCAATTCAATATTTTCCGACGGAATTCCGAACAGCGATTTAGAGCATTCTTTTTTTTTAATTCTATTGTTTGATAAATTACTATACATACTCATTGGGCCCGATTCCGAAGGCACACATTTAAAATTTGACAGCGCTAAAATTGGTTTCGTCTTTATCTTCATAATACTGTGTGACAAGGATAGCAACAGTTTTAGTGCTGTCAAACTTTAACATTGTGCCTTCAGAATCGAGCCCATTATCATCCAAAATAATAATTATCTTTAGCATAATAAAGATACACATGAATAAGCAAGATGTTATTAGTTCTGGGTCACCAACATCGAAATTAAAACTGTTTTAGTCGATCAGAGAACGTTTTACGCTTGTTCGTTGCGGTGTGAGCGGCGGCCGTTATCGAGGTATCGCGCGCGGGGTGGCCGGTCGTCGCGCGATCCTGCGGCGCGATTGCGCGCGGGACGGCGCGATATTTCGCGAAATGACACGACCATGTCGCTTCGTGGGTAGCTGTTTATTGTCGTGGATGGGGGGGCCTTATGCTTGCTTCAGATTAATATTGTAGCATGTGAAACTAAAACCCATCTTTGATTGCTATAAATCCTTTTTCGATGAAATGAAACCATCTTGACCGCCTTGTTGGTCTAGTGGCTTGGTCGTCGTTAGAATCGGTCCCAGAGGTCATGAGTTCGATCAGTTCGATCATGGGTTAGGTCAGTTCTCACCACACTGAGAAAAAAATAAGTAGCCCTCCTACTTACGTAAGGATAAAAATATACCACTATTGCATAAGTAGCCGCCCCCATTATAAATGGTGTCACCTACAACTGATTCAGTAGCCAGCCACATTACTAAGTAACCAAACTACTTAATAATGTGGCCGGCACACCATTTATAATGGGGGCGGCTACTTATGTAATAGTGGTATATTTTTATCCTTACGTAAGTAGTAGGGCTACTTATTTTTTTCTCAGAGCAGGCACAGAGAATTGTTTACAAGTTTGGGATTAGACAAGCGTAAGTAATAATTATTTATAAACAATAATAATACATGACCTGGTAACATTATAAACATTCGGAAATTATAAAAGTCACATATAATTTTGTATAAAATAACATGACCAATAAATAAAGAAAATCATTTTTAACCAACGATCTCTATGTACTACTAGATGGAGCGTTCCAAACAATCGCTCTGTTTCACGCAAGTAGCCACAACTCTTTCACATTCACTTTGAAACTTGTGCAGTTACTACTCAGAATATTTAATTATTTACTAAATATTGACATTATTTAACCGTAACATTATTTAGTAATAATTAAATGTTCTGCGTAGTAACTGCACAAGTTTCAAAGTGAATGTGAAAGAGTTGTGGCTACTTGCGTGAAACAGAGCGATTGTTTGGAACGTTCCATCTAGCAGTACATAGAGACCGTTGTTTACAACACACATTTTATTTTAAAATAAACACAATCACGAAAATATTATATTTCTACGAAGTTTGGTTGCAAAGTAAAAAAAATTTTACCATTAAAAAAAATGTTAAGACCTTATAACTAATAACTTTATGTCCTGTAAAATTAATATCTATTATGTGATTTAGCGTAGAGCCAAATGCACTAAACTCCGGGCTCTAATGAGACGTGGTATCGGCAGCAGGCCGCGCTTGGCTGCACCTCCTATCAGGTGTGTGCGCCTAATAACCGCTTTGTGTTAGCCGGTCTTATGAGCTGACATCCGATGACATCAATCCTATAATCTGGTGTTGCAAGTGCTTTGTCAAGTTAAACCAGTGCCCGGAATTCACCCAGCTCCGGGATGACGGCACGCTTACGTTCAGGCTAGCTCCTGGACACGCATCCATCGGCAAGGCAGACCTTAGATTGGCGGACGGGACAGGGATCGGGGCGAGAAAGACAGTATGGGTAAGCAATGGTATACCCCTATTACGGAAGGATAAAATAGTTAACTGTTTAATGTCTATGATAACAATAACGTCACTAATTTAACTACTCCACATAGATGCATCACTATAAGACCGCTCTGCATAGAGCAGTTCGGAAGTGGATATTAAATCGTTTTATTAGTCGTCGCCGGCGGGTTGTGTGGTTCAATGCACAAGATTAGGGTGATTATAGGCAACCTTTTTGTTCACTGTTGGATATAGATACTCTTTTGTGGGAGTAACGTGATAATTGAGTAGGTAACGTGATTGATAGGTGACAGCCTCGTTTAACTTTATCTTCTACGTATGTTTTAGCAGTTTAAATATATGTGGATAGAATAAAAACTTCGGTAATATAATTAATTATAAGTTCTCAATAATTTTATGTTATGTCGTCGGATTAGGATTATTCTAATTATTTGCATTATTATATATATTATATATTTGGATTACTTGAATTACCAAATTTAGAATAAGTTGGTACACAAAGAAATATGCTTATTCTAGGACAACGCATGTACCTGCAGACATCTAGTTTATGCTGGATTGCCAGGACCCTTCTTACCCATCACCGACAGGTTCCGTTGCAGTACACGCATAGTTTAAATAAATAACCTTAAATTTTTTGCGGAAATGGATTAATTTCTGTAATTAATCTACGGCATTAGAACAGCGTGGTTTCCGTTAGAGTAGAATAGGAACACTCCAACTCTTCCCGTGGATGTCGTACAAGGCGACTAAGGGAATACATTATAAAACATCAATCTGGCCTCCCCAACCCGTCTGGCCAGCGCGGGGAGTGTAGGCCAAATCCTCCGTCTGTCTCCGGCAGATGCGAAAGGGTTGTGCTCCTGCAGTGGAGACAGAAATAAAATGATGATGATTAGAACAGCGTTAGCCGAGCGTGTTGCAGTGACCGAATTGTATGTTTTTGAGATTGAATATTGGTCGTGATGGCTTTTCACAGCAGCCAATTTAAGGGGGCGTAAGTTATCTAAGTCACATGCATTTAGATAAATGATAAAAAGATGTATAACAGTATCATAATTCATTGTGCTAGTGTTATTTACTATTAAACATTACTTTTAACATCAACAACGTAGTAACTTTTAAATAATATGTAGTACTAGAGTCTTAGAGGTTACTTATTCTGCAGTTTATTAGAACAGACTGACAACAGATTTATCTACGGAAGTATAACAATTTGATTTTTTTACGTTTACAGCATAATTAATTATAAATAAATAGATAAATATGTGGGGACATTTCACACACGGCCACCTGATCCCAAATTAGGCAGAGCCTGTAATATGGGTATCAGACAGCTGATAAACATACATATATACATAATATAATATATAAATAACATCCAGTCACAAGGCAAACACAAGTGCTCATCACACGAATGTTTGCCCTGGGCGGGATTCCAACCCGCGACCCCGAGCTTCGCAGGCAGGTGTACTACCGACTAGGCTACGGGGCCGACAATAAGTATACAGTAATTATAAGAAAATCAATTATTTACAACAGGTGTACGCCGTCCAACCCCTCGTGGTGAGACATAGTCCCTAGGACGCTGGCGCTATTACCTCGCTGGATTGCCAAGCTTACTCGTTGTGCGAGGTAGGCGCCAGCCCTGAGGTCTCCGGAGGCGTGGTTCGATTGGTTTAAACTTTAAACCAAACAATTTGATTGGTTTAAAGTTCTTCAAGAATTAAAGTTTCCTGTTTCAATAGACTCTTACGCTCTACGCCGTACCAATCATCCACAGCTAAACAGTTAATGCGCAGTCACGTGAGTTAGATCTGTAGGATGGCGTACCCAATCGTCCGTGGCTCGCGCCCGCCCGGCCGTCGTGGTGTGAAATATACACGAGGCGGGCGGGCCGTTATCAGCGGCGCGCACGCCCGCCCTATCTCGCGCCGCCCGCCGGTTGATAAGCCCTGCCAGAGAGCAGATACATCATAGTTTTATAGCAAACTCGTGGAGAAGCTGCGAGAATAACTATCGGCTTCAGGTTTTTGAACCTGTTGTCTAATCAATATTTTGGTTGTGTTCTCTGCTAGCATGTAGACCCAATCAATGCCTTGTACTCCGTTTTGTTGTAGCTGGAGGTATAAATAAATAAATAATTAATATGTCAGACATTCACACCAATTATCCAGTCCCAAATTAGGCGGAGCCTGTGCTATGGTTACTAGATAACGGATAAACATACTAAAATAAATATATAAACATCCAAGACTTGGGTACAAACATTAATATTCATCATACGAACATTTGCCCCTAGCGGGACTCGAAGGTATGACTTACAAATTTTTCACTGGATATTCTAAAAAGCGATGCTGTTATAGAATAAAGTGTGAAAACATAATCCATGCTTGTACAATTATTATGGGGATACTTAGGCGAGCAGCAATTTGCTGGTGTGCCTTATATCTGATCTGGTGTATTTAAGTCTTTGAATTGTCACTTGTAACACTGATTTCTGAAGAACTTGTCTAGTCTGTTTTCTTAGCTGCAATTAAATGAAGGTAGGACCTTTATTTAACTGCACAACCAAAGTACGTTGTGCAGTTAAATTTCTTATCCTCTGCCCAAAGGTTGTCTGGAGCTTTTAGCGATAAGACCGCCTAGATGTATAAATGTAAACTACTTTTGACGACCTCCGTGGCGGAACGGGTAACTCTCGGACTGCTACGCCGGAGGTTGTGGGTCAAATGTTCGTATGATGAATATGAATATTTGTACCCAAGTCTTGGATGTTTATATATTTATTTAAGTATGTCTATCCGTTATCTAGTAACCATACCACAGGCTCTGCCTAGTTTGGGACTGGATAATTGGTGTGAATGTCTCGAGATATTTATTATTTATATTTTTTATACTTTAATTATTGTATATGTGTATTTGTTATAGTAAATTGAATTAATGATAATTTTCCAAAAAATAATGACATATGATGAATGTTATTTTATGATGAATAAATCTATTTAGTGATCTAGTGAAATACTTGATAAATTGGTAGGTATACACTAAGTTGAGTTGTTCTTGTAACTTAAGAATGTCTTCTAAATTACCTATTTGTAGAATTTTATTGCCCGAAACACTGACCCAAGACCTGAAATTCTCCTAATAGAATATCATCAACAAAACACACAATAACATTTCATATCAATTTCCTTGAAGCTCGATTCCACTTTACGACGTTTATTTTATCGCAGTGAATCATGGAGCTGCAGGCGGGGTGGGGCAGAGGCGCTATCGGGCTCCGGCAGCCACGTTATCACCCCCCGCGTTTATAAGGGCACCCACACACGAGCCACTAGCGACTAGTGGCCAGTCACAAGCTCAAGGCATATATTTCATATGATTCGCACTGTTTGATTCATTAAGACTGCTTCGTTGACTTGATATCATAGAGAGTGTAGAGGGATGCAGGGTGCACCGATAAAGAGCACCTGAGCAAGTACCGGGCACCTCCACCGTGATTCGGCCTATATGATCTTGACGTCGAAAGGTCATGGGAGGTAAAGGATCTGATAGTGATTTCATAAATTAGATTCACTTATTTCACTTTTACATCTGATAAATTCAATTTTACATGTCATTCTAATATGGTAAAAGGGATTGTCATATAATAAATTAATATACAGAATATAAATACAGTGTCAAAATTTGAACATGTATATAATATACTGTATATCCCAGTATAAAATATTAAAATTGGATTTCAAAATACACTTGGTATTAAATGATCACAAATTAAATTAATTGTCAGAGGGCTTTACCAGATAGGCTTCACACTGGAAAAATATGCAGCCTATTTCGAAGATTAATAGATCACATAGTGGGGGTATGTGAGTGTGCGCACTGACACCGATATACCTCCACTATGGACCTATTTTATAGCTTATAGCTGCTTTATCCAGTATGCTTGTTGGGTTTGGACTCGAACGCCAGAGATCAGGAGTAGCTTTCAACTGAAAACAGACAATACGGTCTTGATCTGGATGGTCATCATGTCAGCCCTTAACCGTCCACTGCTGGACATGGGCCTTCCCCAATGAACGCCACCACCCTCGGTCCTCCGCCCTCCCCACCTGCTTTAGGTCGTCGGTCTCACCCTACGCGTGCTAATCCGTGGTCTCCACTCCAGATCTGGATGGTATTATGTAATTATAGATCTTGGGTGAATTACTTTACACCTCCATCTCCGTATCTAAGCTAACTGCAGGTGGTTGAATGAACATATATTATGTAGTTTCCATCACGGTTCAATTTACTGTACATTTACTGTATATAGTATGATTGAAATGAAATGAAATATCTTTATTGTGGATCATAGGTATATAAAGGATTACATGTCATAATTAGAGCTCAGCTATGTCCCGCCACATGGGCATACAACATTGTGTCGCAGTAAAGCATAATCTCATCTACATCTCTTATCGTTTTAGGGATTTTATTATATATGTGAGGTATCCTGCAGAATAGGCTTTTGTGTAACAAGGCAGTGTTTGCTGGTAATACTGCCATTTTATCCAATTGCCTCATACGAATTTTAAATGTGAACATGTTAATATTAGATTTAGCAAAAACCGCCGATTCATACATACGAGATTTAATTCATTCATTCCCTAGTACTTTATTGCACACAAATTACAGAAATATATAGGAGAAATATAGGTACGGTGGCCTTACCGTGGTATGATTAGTTTCAGTCGCAATCGCGTGTAGCCTGTGCGCGGCCCACCTAAGCAAGTCTCTATCGCCTAGTGCCCACACATTGTCTTCGTACGCCACTATCTGCCTAAGTTTTGTTTTGGCGCTTTTGAATCGGTCGTGTGGTTCTGTTATTCTATTTTTATAGTAGTTTGCATACGAAAAAGTCAGAATTTTTTTTACATTTATCGTTTTTACAAGCTTTTATTTAACTTCACCTGTTAGTATAAGTCAAATCTTGGAAATAAAATTTTAACCAGTTCCCCGCAACCGATTGAGCTGGTATTTTGCACACATCTTTGTTTCTAGTGACAATACATCATGTCAGCCTTTAGACGTCCACTGCTCGATATAGGCCTTCCCCAATGAACGTCACCACACCCGGTCCTCCGCCCTCCGCATCCAGCCGCTACAATATTGTGACAATACAATATATTCTTATTATTAGGTTCTACAATTCTAATTATTAGGTCCTACGTACTAACTAAAAAGTAAAAAATAAATAAATAAACAAGCTCCTATTTACTCCATGTAACAAAATAAATAAGTTTTAGTGCCTAATGCATGGCTTAGATATAGGACCACCCCGAATCTTCCCGAGGGTGTCGTCGAGGCGACTAAGGGATTGCATCAGATACGGGCTGCAGCGTTCTCCTGTGTATATCAAGATCATTACAGCGATCACTAATCCATCTGCGAGCGTGGTCATTATGGCAAATCCCCCAATGGGCAGCCCACCAAAAGTGGCATTCTATTAGAGCAGCTTATGTTCAGCAGTGGACGTATTTAAGCTGATGATGATGAAAAACGTGGCTTAAATAAAACTTGTATTTAAAAATATTATTTATTTATTATTTTTAGATTTACCTGAGAAACCCGGTGTAATTACAGATACATGAGGCATTCCAGCCATCCTCAAAGTGGCAACATTCTTGCAGTATATGACCTGTTTTAAAATTAGTCCATAATTAGTTGCCTGTATCAATACTAACGAAGCGACAGCTCCCCACTAGTTTACCGTCGCCCACAAAATAGAACACTGCTGGCAGTACGCACTGGGCTGCCTATATAAAGAGCTCGACGCTATTACTTAGAAAGAGAAGCACTTATGTTGTTAACATATAACGTTGTCCCGCTCTCGGTGTAGCAGCGCTACATAGTATACACACACACACACACACACACACACACACCACACACACAAACTATGATCCCCCAGTCAAACCGTCTAGACGGTTTTGGGAGACAATTTTTGTAAGAAAATGTTTTATTATATACGATTAATAAATTAAATAAATAATAATAATAAACGTGTGCAGACGAGCTGGTGCTGTGGTAGTAGTAGGTGATTAAATCTCTTCGCTTGTATGAAGTACCGGGAGTGATCGCTTACCATCACACGTTACTGTCTGTTAGCCAATTTACGATCAGTAAAAAATCGTTTCCAAAAATAACAAAATTGAAATATTCAAAGCAAGGCCCCACAGAATCCTCCCGAAGGCTAAACTTAGCCAATATTTAGTTCCATCGATATTATCTCTCCACTCAAAACATCTCAGTGCATTGTGGGGGCGTGCTTACACCCTTTACCTAATAAACAACCTTTTACAAATCCCCAAGTAACCTTCAACTCTACAAATTCCCTATAAAGTACAATTTCAATCGCACAAAACGCATTACTTAAGTCATTTTAAGTCTATGGTTTGCATGTATGGAGAAATGCAGCGTTAATCGATTTTAGGCTCAAAGGATTAGTGTTAGAGTGAATATTAGCTTGATAGAGTTGAAAGGTGCAATAGATAACATTGTTTTACAATTGAGATATAAGCGCAGATTCTCGAAGCAGCACTATACGATTTAGTTCGATCGGGAATCGTGTTGCCTTTTATTTCCTATTCACCTTTCGATTGTGGTTCATTTAGATGTGATTTAAACTCTAAACTGGGGGTATTGACGGTTAATTTTGCAATATACCTAATTTGTGGTTTGTTTTTCTGTACGTATATTTGTAAACTAGCTGTTGCCCGCGACTTCGTACGCGTGGACCACTTAACATCACACATTATTATGTTTAAAGTTTCAACTATAAAATCACATGAAAATGAAACATTCATACTAAATTCTAAAAATGAATAAAATTGGTCACGCATGTAAATATTTATTTTCATATATTATTTATATAGTGGGCTCGATTCTGAAGGCACAATGTTAAAGTTTGACAGCACTAAAACTGTTGCTATCCTTGTCACACAGTATTATAAAGATAAAGACGAAACCAATTTTAGCGCTGTCAAATTTTAAATGTGTGCCTTCAGAATCGGGCCCAGTATTTACGTATTATTTACAAATTGTTTACAAATTATTTACAGATTATTTCCCTACAGAATATTTACATACCTACTATTTACATTACTATTAACAGATTATTACAAATTATTAACAGTATATTTACAGAATTTCTCTGTACACAATGTTCTCTGTCTGATGGTCGGGAGCAAGTAAATAAAGTCGCTCGGAACTCGTTACACGTGAGCAGGCGACGTACAGCTGTCCGTGTGAAAAACATCCCGTCCTCAAGTCAACACCGGCGGCCTGGAGCGTCTGACCCTGCGACTTGTTAATTGTCATTGCGAAACAGACGCTCACAGGAAACTGCACACGCTTGAATTGGAACGGGAAGTTGTTCGGGATGAGGGGGATGCGCGGTATAAAAACTGACTCACCAGCGCCACAACCCGTCAGAATTTCAGCCTCAATGATGTTCCTCTGCAGCGACACAACCTTCAGTCGAGTTCCGTTACACAATTTTGGAGGTGTTAAATTACGCAAAAGCATAATCGGAACTCCGACTTTCAGGATAATAGAGTGCGCTGGGAGCCCGGATGCACTTAATGAATTCAGAAATTCCACGGGGTATACTGTGGCGCTGCCTTGATCTATGGTGGTATTAACCGATGTGTACACAACCTCGGCCCCCTCGATCTCGCTGAGGATGCGATCATTTAAAGCCGCCGCCTGCTCGTTTTTAGGGGTGAGTATTGCCCGCTCACACAACCAAGAATTTTCCTGATGCGCTATTTGACCAAGATTACCGTACACGCTGTGAATCAGTTCCTCAACGGACAGTACAATTTGACACAGAGACTGTGGCAGTTGTACCAGACCGTTGGTGTTCGGTAATCGCCCCTCTCCGATCTTGAGGAGCACGTCTGAAAACTCTTGGGCGTGAGAGTTTCCACCAAGTTGGACTCGCATATTTTGCGTGAGGCGCAGTTTCAGTACTCCCGGCCATAGTACAGAGCGCTTGAGGCAGGCGTTCACCTCATCGGCCCTGGTGCCCCGCGACACCACTGGCAACGTCTGGCGAAAATCACCGCAAAAGAGAACCGTGATACCACCCATCGCACGATTTCCCCTCCGGATGTCCTGAAGCATTCTGTTTACAGCTTCTACAGCTTTCTTGTGCGCCATAGTGCACTCATCCCAAACGATCAGACAGCAGTCCTGGAACACTCGGGCTTTGTCACTGTTACGTGACACCCCACACACAGGAGTTTCCATGCTGTCTAAATCGATGGGAATCTTAAATGTGGTATGGGCCGTTTTGCCGCCAGAAAGCAGTGTCGCAGCGATCCCTGAGGATGCTACAGCGAGGGCGATCTTCCCTTGTCGCCTGATTTCCGCCAGAAGTATGCCTGTGAGAAATGTTTTTCCGGTGCCTCCCGGTGCATCAAGGAAAAACGTTTCTCCGAGCTGAAGCTCCACGCTTCTTACGACTTGATCATAAACCACTCTTTGCTCAACTGTGAGTTTTGGGATGTTATCACTTACGATCGCCGACATTTCAGCTGTACTGTAATTGGTTTCCGCAGCGTACTCGAGGTTTATCCGCGGCTGGTCTGGGAGTTGCTGAGGTACAGGTAAGCCGTAACAGTCCAGAGTATTGCCGCCGATCGAAATGACAACATCTTCGAGCATAATAAGGCAGCGGTTTAGTACCCTCTCATCGGATACGTCTACGTCCAGTTCAGCGTTCCTCAGAGCACGTAGAATATCTTCAGCGAGATGCGGTCTATACTTTTCCCACAATTGCACTGGGCTCGAGAGCCCACAGAACACCAGCATCACAGCGAACAAATGGCGCAGACGTTTTGGGCTATCACTTACGATTGCCTCTGCAAGAGTTTCATCCCAATTTCGGTCGTCATCCAGGAGGTGCCTTGCGCTACAGGCCGCGTGGAATGTAGGGTGTTCAACACCATCTACCGTCTTTAGGAATGCAAATGAGGACGCACCGCGGACAGTGTGCAGTAGCAATCGTAAGTAATAGCATTCACTGTTACTGGGATGAACGGTGTACACTCTGCCTAAAGCATGCTCTTTGTGCACACCCGGTACCCCCTCCACCAACTGACCCCGTCGACGTCGATTAAATACACCTGCTTGTTTGTTGTATGTGTAGTATGACGGCACCTCATCATACATAAAACTTCTGGCAAAATCGTCCGCTTGACACAGTCTAAAAAACGCCAGAAGTGTGGTCTGCCGGGGGTTTTGAAGACGATATCTGACGTTTTCCGGGTCGAAGTAAATACGCTGACCATTTTCAAGATGAACATCTAAATGTATGACTGTAGGGTGCCGTTCGTGAATTGGGAAAGCCAGAATTCGCCACACCGCTTCAGAGGTACTGATATACCGACCGGACTGGTAGGTTGTAACCTCATCTCGGTTTTCTCTCTGTAAACCAAAGGTGGCCTGGTCACTTCCCTTGTTAACATACTTACAGATGTATTTAATAGAAGCGACGCTTGCACATGACTCAACGTTGATGTGAGTTTCAAAGGCCCGAGAGAGCACTGGTGAGTACGGAACTACCCATCTGTTATCGACTTGCAACGTACGGCCGCGCGAGTTTATCTCAGTGGTGAGTCCACCTTCCTGAGGCGATCGGCGTCGATAACTTGGGTATCCATTCTCACCAGTGATGGTTTCGCTGACGAAACCTTTCGGAAACCTTTTGGAGCAACGCCCGTTGTTTATGCACGGTGAATTGGGATTCACAGTGCCGCAGGGTCCATGAATCATGTGCGCCTTGATAATATTGTGTAGGCGTGGGTCAACATCTGGGTCCGGGAGCTCTGCACTAATGACTTGGTCAAGATCGTTGGGCCTGATCTTCTCATCAAGCCACAAAAGGGTATGCGAGTGTGGCAGGCCACGCTTTTGCCACTCAATAGAGAACATGAAGCATCTGACATTGCCGAACACTTTGCCTTTTGTGAGAAGTTCGATCAAAAGCTTCTGTTTGAGATGGAAAACTCGACTGACTAAGTCAAGTCTGTTTGATGGTGTTTGGCCGGGTAGGAGCATTGAAGCAATTTCGGGCCATTTCGGGTTAGTAGTAAACGTGATAAACAGGTCAGCTCCCCCGTACTTACGTACGTAGCACAACGCGTCCTGCGTCCGCTCGTGCATATACCGCGGTCCACCAGTGAACGTGGAGGGGAGTATGACCATGCGACCCACGTTTTCCACATCCGAGTCGTGCTGCATGGCGTCACGTAGGGTGATATAGTTCTCCGCTCTGAGTTGACTTTGGTTTGTGCGGATGAATACCAACCGCTCTGTTTCAATTTTGGCATATACATCTACTAAAAACTGACTAAATAGCTCCTTGAAACGGTGCAGATATACATGTTCATTCTGCCGCAGTTGCAAATGGAAACTATAAAACTGCATTGCAGAGGTTTTTTTATTGTAGTTCGTCGCGCCGGTCTGCGGATCCACGTTATAAACTGCGAAGTTGTAGCCATCCTCTCCGCGGCAGTGGATCAGCGGGTACTGTAGCGCATCGTAAGCGCGGTGCGTCTCGCTGATGCGTTGCAAACGATCATCACGCGTGCGTAATACAATGTCCCGCCTGTCGCACTCTTGGTCCATCAAGAGGACAGCCACTTCATTCGTCGTGGGGGCGTTGTAGCGCCCTGCGTGGTCTGCAGCTGGTCTGCGATCGGCACTAATTACGAACTTAAAGTTGTCGCCGTTTGGTACAGATTCTAGTGCAGCTTTGAAACTGCTGACGTAAGTGTTCACGCCATGCAGCATATTTTGTAGCCCAGTAATGAGATCAGGGTTTAGATTTGGAATATACTGCTGTCGAACATTGGCCTGCTCCTGGTAATTAGCTACAAAATAAATTTGTAGGAATTTAGGGGCATCTGTAGGTAACAATGATCCGATGAGGTGGTACACTTGGCCTTGTATTTTAAAAGTCGGCATGAAACCGGGCTCAGTTACCTGTTTGGCGCCTAATGAGGTCATTTGAAATGCACTATTGTACGCTCTGATATTATCCAGAAATTGTTTGGACTGGGGGTGGTCTCCGTACAATAACGATTTCAATGGCTGCGGTGGTTCCGAGAATGGTTCCAAGCGAACTTTGCCAGCAGAGCAGCACATTCCGTTGGGCTCCCCCTTCCACTTCAACGCTCGGCAATGGCGACACACTTCTGACATGGAGCCAATATGTGTATCGCTGTTGTATATAATGTAAGGGTTGTATCTGAACCCTGATCTCTCTTTATTAGTCCAGAGCAGTTCTTCAGGTTCGTAAACCGTGGACACGTTGTCACTGACCGACAGTCTGTAAACAGCGTGGCGCTGGCGATCTAACTCGAGTTGTTCATCACGCTGTTCAGTAGACTGTGACTGGCGAACTACATCGACACGTTCACGTTCTTGAGATCTATGAGCACTGAGCTCGCTTTGCGTCTGGTTATAATTATCCCTGGAAGACTCCAATCGCAGCTCATGTTGAGTAGAGGTTTCAGTAGAGCGAGACTCAGCACGACGTTCACGTTCGGCGGTTAAACGTTCCTCGCGTTGCGTGAATGTTTCAGAGGTGCGAGACTCAGCGCGACGTTCACGTTCAGCGGTTAAACGTTCTTCGCATTGCGTGAATGTTTCAGAGGTGCGAGACTCAGCGCGACGTTCACGTTCAGCGGTTAAACGTTCTTCGCGTTGCGTGAATGTTTCAGAGGTGCGAGACTCAGCGCGACGTTCACGTTCAGCGGTTAAACGTTCTTCGCGTTGCGTGAATGTTTCAGAGGTGCGAGACTCAGCGCGACGTTCACGTTCAGCGGTTAAACGTTCGTCGCGTTGCGTGAAAGTTTCAGAGGTGCGAGACTCAGCGCGACGTTCACGTTCTACAGTTAAGCGCTCCTCACGATCGACATCGGATTCTTGTGACCTAATCGTCCTCATCATTTTGGCATCTCTAGAACTCTGCGAAAGATTTGATCGCTTTCTTGCTGGCATCGTAAGTATTATATTGGCTCCGGTTCTTTTGCGTGAAATCTATTTTTGAATTTTTGAAATAATGCAAACCTTCCGCCGCAACACTTTTCACAAAATCTGAAAAATACGCATGGGAAAATTGAAATTTGTTTATAAATTCAAATACATATATCTTTCTATTATTTTTACATACCTTCGCTTAACCAACCATCTAATCATGAGTACCTTCATAGGACAGGTAACGAATCTTCATAGGTATTATAATCTGGAAAGAGGCGTATGTAAACATTAAAATAATAATAAAATCTATAGATCATTTGTATTTAGGTTATTTTTACATACCTTCGCTTAACAAACCATCCAATTATTAGTTCCTTCAAGGGACAGGCAACGAATATTTATATGTATATTATAAGTTCGTCTGGAAAGTGGCGTAACATTGAAATAATAATAAAATCTATGAATCACGTATTTATGATATTTTGACATACCTTCTCAGAACAAATAATCAACTCGAAACAAAACACCAACATTCCACTAAAATCAAAATCAGTTACCTACTAACCTGCTTGTCATTACAACCACAAAAAGAAGATTTTACTAAAATAAATACTATTCCGCGCTCAGACAAAAAATGTAAGATTCTGCGGAATAATCTCGAAGTCTGAATTATATTTTTTTTATCTCAGTTTTGAAAAATGTACTGAAATCAAGATCAAAACCTGCTTTAGTGGACCTCTGAAATAGACCATCTTTTTACTGTATTAAAGTTCTTTGTTGCTGGTTCATTATTTCCGGGATATATTTTGAGATCTTTTTATATATTATGTTATTCCGGGATATACACTATCACTGTAGTAACAATCTAATAAATAAAATCGTAAACATCGCGTGTCTGTACATTGAAGATATTTGCAAAAAAAAATTTAGGGGTCTAAGGATAAGTAATAGAACACATTTCAATCATTTCCATCATTTTTGAAATTTTTGTCTGTTTGTCTGTTTATCTGTTTGTCTGTGAGTCTGTGCACGCATCACATAAAAACTGCTGAACAGATTTTGATGGACTTTTCACAAAAACATGGGGCTTAACTCAACTTAACATTTAGTCTTTATTTCATCGCAATAAGCTAACTCAATCAAAAGTTATAGACATTTTTAGTTTTCAAATACAATAGTAGGTAAGGTTAGTATGCAATATATTGCACATAATAGTATTTCCGTACTATTCAGATTGCGATGAGTGGATTACATTTGGAGCTGCGAGTAGGAGTTTGAATGGGAGTGGGCGTGGGAAAAGGGGAGTGGGTGTGGGAGTAGAAGCGGGAGCGGGACCGGAGCTGGAGTGGGAGCGGAAGCGCCAGCGGTAGCGGAAGCGGGAGTGGGAATAGTAGTGGGAGTGGGCATGGGCGTGGGAAAAGGGCAGTGGATGTGGGAGAGGAAGCGGGAGCGGAAGCGAGAGCGGAAGCGGGAGAGGCTCGGGAGCGGGAGCGGGACCGGAGCGGGAGCGGGAGCGGAAGCGGGAGCGGAAGCGGAAGCGGGAATGGGAGCGGATTCTGTAGTTCACGCGAGCGGAGCCGCGGGCACAGCTAGTCGTTAATAAATACCATTCACTGTTACTGGGATGAACAGTGTATACCCTGCCTAAAGTATGCTCTGTGCAGACACCATCCCCCAATGGACCTCGTCGACGTCGATTAAATAAACCTGATGGTTCTATAAGTAGCGCGGCAACTCGTCATACGATTTCTGAAGAACGCTAGAAGTGTGGTCTGCATAGAGTTTTCTACATGTTCCCTGAATAAATACTTTTCCTCGGAATAATCTCTTTTCAGATTTCTCAATTATTGTTTTCTTTTTATATCAGTTTTGAAAATCAAAGATCAGTTTAGCTGGTTTTAGTAGACCTCTGAAATTTAGTATCTTTGTACTGCACTAAAGTTTATGTTGCTGGTTATCTATTTCTTGGATAATTATGGAGATTTTTTTTATATATTATGTTATTCCGGGATATACACTGTCACTTTGCAAAGTTTTGTCAAAATCCGTTCGGCAGTTTATGCGTGATGCCCTAACAAACAAACAAACAAATAAACAAACAAAAATTTTTTTAACTGTTCTAACATGTTCAGTTACTCATTTTAAGTCGCCCTGGTTGGTTTTTTTCCGAATATATTCAATGTACAGACTTTTTTGCATTTACGATTTTATTATATGTATAGATAACATTTGGATTAAACTGTAAGGGGTGTAAAGATCCGCGACAACATCAAGCACTCCAAATGACGATACTATTGTGTTCTTATGTGTCGAAAAAGCTTTTTACCCATTTCCTTATGATTTTTAACGTATTCTATTTATCAACAGAATCCATAATAAAATTATTAAAAAAAAATGTGTCTTTAAAATTACCAACTTCAAAAATAATTATTTATTAGAGACAGTATTCTTGATCATTAAATGTGTGGCGATATACACCACGTACCTCAGATAGAGACTTAAACGCATTTTTGTGAAACACAGTTATTCTCTGGCATTGTTTAATGTTTAAGTCTGTTGCAATACCAGGTAGGGTTATAAAATAAGATAGCGGGTCTTGTGAGGTCTAAGCGAAAGAGTAATTTTTAAACCAGTACTTACTAAGTAGTCAAACTGGCCGGTCGAATAACGCTTTCCCGCCATCATATAACTTAGACCTCGCAACCTCATTTATCAAGTATCTGTCAACTTATAATATGTGCATTTCTATTCTATAATAATTAAATATTTTTACTGTCACAAATTGGGGCTATATTCCTTTCGACCACAACACACATATTCCCGCTATCAACTCACAACCAAAGTCCATTGGGGGATTTGCCATAATCAGAGAACGCTGCCGCCCGTCCCTGGTGCAATCCCTTAGTCGCCTTGACGACACCCACGGGAAAGATAAGGGTGGCCCTATTCTAAGCCGGGAACCACACGATAACCACCACCAACTGGGAACACAATAACTTAAACAAAAAAATCTTTTAAATGTACCTACAGTAACTTCATATTTATTTCCCAGTTGGTTGAGTTCTGTGTATAAATGACAGGACATACGCGTTATAAAACTTAAAACGGCGCCTGGGGCGCGCTGATAACGTCGCGATACAGCCTGGGCGGCGCTGATAGTACCCCGCCCGCCCCGCCCGGGGGCGCGCCCGCCCGCCCGAGACGGTGCATCCCGGCCGCGCTCGACTGCTAAAAGCTATCAGCCATTGCCCTCGCAGAGACCAACCCGCGTGTCATAGGGCACACCTACTAGGTACCACTTCTCCCCGAAGTCCTACAGAATAAAAAGGACGTTCAAACGTTTAGTCACCAACTGAAAGCTCATAAGTATGTATGTAAACGCCTTATTCTACCAAAATTAAAAACGATACCAAAATAGGAATAAAACTGTGTACAAAGACGGACTTATCCCACTTACGGATGTATTCCAGTCAACCTTAAAACTAAAACTTCTTATTGAATAAATAAATAATTATAATATTTCCAGTTTTGAATTGGTTTATGTTTCCTGCGGGAACAGGTTTTCCCATGATAAATCATATTCTATATTCACTATGTTTATGACTTAGACTACATTTGTGCAAATTTCTTGGAGACTTATTGAATAGTCGAATTGTTAGAGTAGTATCAAAGTAACCTACAACCTGTTTAGGTAAATTGTACGCTCAATAACAGGGTCGCGAGCACATGGAACAAGTTACCGCAGGACGTTAACGATGTGAACGTCTCAGTGAACACTTTTAAAAACAGACTAGACAAGTTCTTCAAAAACCAGTGTTACAAGTGACAATTCAAAGAATTAAATACACCAGTTCAGACATAGGCATACCAGCAAATTACTGCTCACCTATTATCCCTATAATAATAATATTTTCGTAATAGTTTTCTTAGTTCCTGGTCAAGCTATCTTAGCTTGCCAGGGGAGAAACTAAACCCTAACAGCATAGCGTCGGCCCGAGCACTGTTATCGCCAACAAACAGCGGCGCTCGCTCAATATTGCATCGCCAAAGGTTTCACTTTGACCCCGTCTTGATAGAGAGATGTCGTGTGGATTATTCAGTACTGGTTGACGGATTTGGGGGTGTCTAGGACTTAAGGGAAGGTTGTACATTTGCTATGTCTAAACTACAGTACAACAGCAGTATCCAAAAGATAGCAAAAGATTAAGATGGATAGATGATATTATAAAAGAAGCAGGAGTAATATGGAGCAGGAAAACAGGAAAGGTCGATAAAAAAATGACGTGTATAAATGTACCAAGTGTACTCATATGCAATAAATGATTTTGCCTTTGACTAAGAATATGAGTTTTTGGGAAGGCCTTTGCTCAGAAGTGGGCTGCTGAGAAATAACTAAAATAAATATAGAGTTTAAAAACTTTTAATTTAGTATGTAGATACTAAATAATAATAATAATACCTAAAGGCTATTTTAATTTTATTTTTATTTTAAACTGCAGTACAGTCTGTCTCTTTAAAGATGTTAATAAACGCGGGTCGACTTCTTCTTCGAAGTTTCCTCACTTTTTCAGCATCTTGCATATGCATTTTGAGGGAAAAGCTTCTGTTTGTAGTATCTTTTCGACTAAGGTGTATATCTGAGTGGATGTAGAAAATTATTGCTTGCGTCATATCATATTAAGGTAGATTTTATCATAAATAATGAGGTGAGGTGAGAGTTGAGTTGAGAAATCTGACTTCTTGCAAAATTATAAATTAAAAAAATTTAAATATTTATTTCGTGATCAACACTATGTGAATTTCGGCTGGATTTTATCAAATAATCATGTATTCCACGCGAGCGGGGCCGCGGGTATAGCTAGTAAGTGAGTATTTTTTTTAACGGCGGCATAATGATTAACATGAGAGTTACGCTATGCTACGCCGTAGCCACTTACTATGGCTACAAATATTGCTACATTTTGTAACGGCCCCCCCCGCGTGAAGGTCGGGAAACTACTAAAACTACCTATAACACGTACCTATCTACCTACTGTCCTATATGTCGATGTAGGAGGAGAGTATAACTTAATGAATATATTTATTAAATCTAACCGAGAATGAATTTATCATTCTAACCGTAATTTAACGTCTAATTTGGCCAAGTGATCGTCTAGTCCCCTACGTTGTGTTTCGAAGTAACCCGTGAACTTTTAGGATTGGAAGCTCGACTCAAGTAATTGGTTTCTTAATAGCTTACACTCTAGTAAAATAAGAATATAATAAATAAATACATAAAAATACTATAAATAAACAACTATGAACTTTTTAGTGAGGTAATTTAATATTGGCCTAACAGGTTTCAGGTATTAATAATAAACTAGATATGAATTAAGATGATGTTGAAAGACAATAGCAGTATGAAAACCCCCTGACGCGTAAAAGAGTGCCCGCAGCCTCCTACCTTCCCCAATAGCTGCGCCCATCCACCTGGCTAATAAGCTACTTCCAGTCCTTAGGGTTTTCATACATACTCACGCCTTCCAACATTATTCATGCGGAGCTAGGTACGAGACGTGAGTAATAGTTTCCTTTCAAAAGCTTAAAAGTGAGATTCCATCACTGTGGTATTCACTCTTCACTTATTTCTAAGTGTCAAATGATGTCCAGCCCTTCCTCGAGATTCACAAGTATCTGATGGATAAGAGGGACCTCTACCAACTCACTATGAGAAGTTAAATAACTAATAAATAAGCTTGTTACTCACTCTCGAGTATTGCTGACTAGTAAAATCGCGATATTTATAAACTAAATAAATATCGTGCTAATTTCTAACTATACTCTTTGAGATAAAGTCAGAATGGTTGATGAAGTAAGGTGGCGGTCATGCCAATTGTTTTATTGTAAGTTGAAGTACAGTATAGCCTCGGCCATTGACAAATGTAGGTAACAGGATCCTCGGATCGTGTACAGACTGAATCTACTCGTAGGTCAAGATACTCAGGCGAATGGCTACAAGTGACGATGGAAATACAGGTGGCCTCGACCAGCTGTCAGATCCAATAAACTATTCTTTCAGTTTATCTCATAGCCATAATATAACCCTCAGATTATAAAAATACCTTCCCCTCGGAGTCGGTAAGAGCACCTTGAACCACTCATAGACAGGTTCTGTAATTGTATGACTTAAAGCCAAATGACGAGTATTGAATCAAATGTGCCCTTGGGCCACATATAAGTAGATTAAAGAAGATATAATTGTCCTGTGGACTTCGACGATACTGTACTGAAGAGTAAAATGGTTGAATGGACTTCATGTACCACATCGACTGTATTCTCAAAGGTTATCTACAAATGAATGTATAAACCAAACTTATGTCTCGAATTTAAGTAGTTTATAAATATATTAAATATTTTGCAAACATACTCATGACTATCATTAATTAATAAAGAAGTTGTTTACTTCCTTTTTTTACTATCTAAGCTCCTATAGGTACCTAAGTTATTAGACTCCTATTTGAAGCCAATTGTAACTAATATTAGTTCAGCAGTGAACTTCCTCTTCCACTGATCAGAGGACTTTGTCATAACATGGAATAGCCAAATAGCATCCGGTACTACATATTTGTTATGTAATGAAGTTAAGAACTTGAATTCATTTTATGTTGGTAATTAAATAAAGTGGGTATTTAGGTATATTTTGTATACCTAATATTTGCAGTGTATTGACCATTTATGCACATTACTATTAGATAGTATGGATGTTTTGTAAAACTAGTAGGAATAGAATCCAATTTCAATTAACAAGGTCTTAACTTATACATATAAGTTACTTATTTTACCTCTATGGAGATAGACTTAATCACTAACTTACAGGCTAGGTCCTAACATTGCAAATAGTATCAACCTAATGCAATTCCTAACTCCCTAGTCCCTACTTAACTTACAATTAGAATTTAGTAAACATTACCTAAATGTTTAAGTTATAACCTCCAATAGTGGGAGTTATTTTGCCTACAATGTACCCTAACAGCCCTGCCTAATTCCCTACCATCCTATTACCTAGATATTATGTTATGTTAATTTTGTGATTGAAGTCAACGCTTATGTCCAACATTGGGCATTACCATCATCCTACATACCTAAGACTATACCATCTGTACTTAGAACCTTATTCCTCATGTACAATAATTACAAACGCTTTGTCTGCTTCAGCAGTGGGTAGAACTTACTTAATACGCCTACATCATAACATACTTAGAAATCTACCCACCTATTTTATTATTAAAATGTGTATTTAAAATAATGGATTAATACCGACTATGGGCATTAACAAACCTAATACGTTCTAATGCACAACCCTATATCCCTATTACGGTTCCTACCTAGTATTCCCTATTTGAAGTTAATAGTTAATACCAACTATGAGCATTAACAAACCTAACGCGTCCTAATGCAAAACCCTATATCCCTATTACGGTTCGCATCTAGTATTCCCTATTAGAAGTTAATAGTTAATACCAACTATGAGCATTAACAAACCTAACACGTCCTAATGCAAAACCCTATATCCCTATTTGAGGTTAAGTATAGCCTATGTCCAGCAAAGGACCATACAGGCATAACAAAACCTAATTCAACGTCCTATTCACCTAACGTTCCCTATTTGAAGTTAATATGTATAGCCTATGTCCAGCAAAGGACCATACAGGCATAACAAAACCTAATTCAACGTCCTATTCACCTAACGTTCCCTATTTGAAGTTAATATGTATAGCCTATGTCCAGCAAAGGATCATACAGGCATAACAAAACCTAATTCAACGTCCTATTCACCTAACGTTCCCTATTTGAAGTTAATATGTATAGCCTATGTCCAGCAAAGGATCATACAGGCATAACAAAATCTAATGCAAATCCCTATCAACCTACGTTTCCTAATTGACCTATGTTCTCTAGCTGCTAATAAAACCCGCTCTTGACTTAGAGCTTATTGAATTGTCCACGTGTGCAAAAGAAAACCCCATTTACTTTATGTGTGGTGTGTGTGTGTGTGTATATTTACCTGACCCTAGCTACAAAAATCTAAATCCCGTAAAGGGCCTAACGTCCATACGCACGTGCTAGCGCATTTGGGTGTGTATTTCCCTACCAGATTGTGACAATGTCTTGAAAAAGACAAAGGGCGACTACATCTGAACAGCCGCGCCCACCAGTTACGGTGTTAAAACCAAGTACACTTCCGTTGTCACCGTTAGGAGGTCAAGAGTACTGTGGTCCATTGAATAATTCAATGTAAGCATCAAACCTATCCTACAATAACCTAAAGCTAAAGAAACGGAGGAGGAAGGAATAAGGTTTTAGGAGTGTAACGCTGAGATCTCCCAGGCTCAAGAGATCACTCAATGATAGAGGGCTAAAGGGGTCTTGGCCCAGCGAGAGTTTGTGTGTGTGTGTGTGTGTAATGCGGTGTTATTAGCACCTAAAGTTGTAAGTGTACGGAAGGAATGGGGTAGGTATACTTCAGCCAAGGATGTAGGAACTTTCCCTAAACCTCGTAGTTGAGAAACTAAACCATCACTGTCAAAAACTTATTGACGAATTAATCAAAATTACCTCTTCTAAAAACGCGCAGCGTAACGTCTAAACTGTTAGACGAATAAAATAAAATGCGGTCCCGAATACTGGCTCCCTTATCTTTTATACTCCCCGCGCGTAGTCTTGTTGAAAACGATGCCCCGCCCACTTTGCTTTCGACACTTGCTTTCAACAACCAACTTTTCCTTTCAATCGTTTTCGCGTCGCTTCCATTTGCTTTCAACAGCCAACAGGTGTTCCATGACGCGTACTAATCGCTTTCAACATCGCTTTCAACAGCCAACTTTTCCTTTCAATCCTTTTCGCGTCGCTTTCATTTGCTTTCAACAACCAACTTGCATTTCGCATCGTATATGCTTGCTGAAATAACACCTTTCTTTCGAATATCCCTTATGTTTGCACACAAACATACATACTTACATGCCCATATCCATTCATACATACATACATACATACTTACATGCATACATACATACATACATACATACATTCATACATACTACGAGAATTTAATAAGAACCTTTTAGCCAGCCTCAAAGCAGCTACAGTAGAAAACAGCTGTTTAAGACGCTCTTAATGACAAGTCTAGGTAATCCTAATTCCACTTACACTACTTAAACACCGATGGTTCAATAAACGATCATGCCTAATTTACTTAACCAAAGACGCAATATATGCGGTACTATGCCTGCTATATAGTAACTCTGCCTACCCCTCCGAGACCGGAGCGCGTGCCTTGTGTAACTATGTACGTATACACAAATAAGTATCTGGATTATATTTTAAGTACTATAGACAATAATTATAATGAATTACGGCATTCACCATTAGTCTAAATACGTCCCCTGCCGGATATAGGTCTCCCTCTCGGCAAGCCAACCGTCGCGGCCCCGCCATAATCCCCACGCTTATCAGTTATTCCTCTACCTGTCGCTAGCTTCTATTTCATTAAATTGACCCTATTAAAGTATCTAATGTCTGATCATACTTGAATATCAATAACATTCTTGTAATTTACTATTATCTATAAATGATAGTATATATTATATATATATATAAGGCAAAACGCATCGTGAATCAGTATGGGACGAGGCTGTCCCGTTACAATTGCCCCTAAAATTTGAAATATCTACAATGGATAATTGAAATTTTACCCTAAATCCTCGTTAAATTCACGATATGTTATGTCTAACATAGCTTTATTATTCTAACCGTATGCTTGCAAACATAACCTTAACCTAGTTGTATAATATAGTAAGTTCCTTACATTAGATTTCACGTTACTACGTTAAATAAATTTTTATTCAAATCTCAGAATAACTTTTAAATTTAATTTATCTACTTAAAGTTTATTTTAGCCTTATTTATTCCAAATCTTTCATTACTGTTAACCGAAATAAACGTATTGTTTCCCAAATATAATATAAGAAACTATCAGATAAATTTTCTACATTCTTGATTGAACAATGTATTAATTCCTTACTTAAAATATAACTTAACCTACAGAAGAAATCTTCTTGAACGCTTCTACTGAATTCTTCTAAGTATTCTGCAACAGAAACTGGGTTATATTTGATTAATTATCTAGATTAATTGATCGCAGCAACAG
The DNA here is from genome assembly GCA_947086405.1 of Esperia sulphurella. Classification (NCBI taxonomy): domain Eukaryota; kingdom Metazoa; phylum Arthropoda; class Insecta; order Lepidoptera; family Oecophoridae; genus Esperia; species Esperia sulphurella. The sequence continues at coordinate 17,003,628 of OX352258.1, forward strand.
AAAATTTCTAAACAAACATACGCAAAATTGACTGTTTCATAATCCTATTGAGCCTACGCGCAAATGCTTAACAATAAATTACGTCTGATTCTCACCATGCTAAATCTTATAGTAAAGAATTTATGTTATACGCCAATGCTCCGTTCATCATCTCACAGCATCGAGTGGAGTGGTGGCCATGTATATCCTGACTTACTTAATTTATCTACTCGTATATCTTAAATTCTATTCCTTATTAACATAAAATCTCAGAAGTGTGTGTGTGTGGTGTGTATTTAAACCAGGCATCACATAACTCAACGGGAAGAAGAATAGGTAATCACCAAATAAATCTGAATGCAACAGCAACCCCATCACCAGTACATGACAGGCCTGGATTCAAAAACCCTATGGGATCCTAGTTTGTGAGGCTAGAACTTTTAGAAGAAAATAGGCGAAACCTGTCTCCTGCCGCCACCCAGAAGAGGTTGCCTCGACAAGCTCAGGCTTTAGCCAAGAGACTTGCAATGCCCACCCTTCCAAATCCATACCTATCGCCGGTTCTGATCTTACTGCCTCATATAATCTATCGCTAAACTACCCATTTCATAATCCTAAAGAGACTATATTATACCAGGAGAGTGTAAAGTTGCCGAATTAAAAGTGTTTGCAACGTGTGGAGTAATTAACCAGTTTGCAATCGTTGACCAGTTTTTTATAAATTTACTGATTCTAATCCTAACTCCAATGTCTATACAAAATGGTTAATTGGCCAGTGTAATGTTCCTTAGATTATACGCCAATAAGGTATTTACACAATATCCGTCATAGAATACCTCAAAGACTACTCACATACTCGAGGTTTTTTTTTTTTTTTTTTTTTTTTTTTTTTATTTTATTATTATTTTTATTACCGTTTAGCTCATGAACATTCACTAACGTCATCTTTCATACTATCTTTGATTTACCCATATCAAAACATTGCGTAAACTTATTAACTTAACAATAGGTATATTAATAAAAGTTACTGTTATCCTTTGCTAAGGATAATCAGGGACCTAGCCACACATCCATCACTACCAATGGAATAAGAACCTTCAACAATCTACGTTTTAATTACGCCTTTAGTTCATCTACGCAAAATTTAACTCTATTCTGATGCTATCGCTAAAAAGTTCTCGCACTCGTGCAATTTACGCAGCTCTTAATATGAGTATTAATTTACAAACATATAACAATCTACACTGACTTGTCAGATTTTTATATTAACACCCTAATATGAACAATAACTAATCAAAATACTAATATAATTTCCTTACTGAATATTCAGTTAAACTACCCAAACTAGACCTACACTTAATTTATGCTATATAATTAACTATATAATAATGAACAATGACATCTACATAAATATTGAGAAACATAAATTAATATTACTGTCATTTACAGGAAGGACAAATTCTCTCTATATTACCTATTAATAATAAACACTAAATTCAGTTGCCCGTTTTGCTACCTACTTAAACTATTATCTTATTATCTAGAAATAAATCAAGACTTGTACCAAGAAGGTTCAAATGATGTCATTTTCTGGTTTTGAGGAAATGGAAGTCATGCCTAAAATGTCAGTTACCATACCTTTAGTCACAACATACCACACCTTTTATTGCTACCTTACCTAATTGTCCCCCTTTTCCCCAAGTCATACCCCATTTCAACCTCCTCAATTTGAAATAATGACAGACTATTTTATTTTATCTCTTTAATATTTAATTAACATTAAACCTCCCCTAATTTATTAATATTGACTTAGTAGTAACTCAATACAACTTTCACCCATTCTAAGTTCAATCTTCAATTTTCTTTCCTTATATTTATATAAGACTTCTTTTTCTTGCTATTTTAATCATTTCCTGCTTTTTCCGCCTATAAAATGTGATTAAAGTTCCTGAAACCTTTAAATCTAATATTAGCATTATGTATGTAATTAAAACATATAAATTTAGTATTAATTAATAGTGCATTCAATAGAACCATTATTGTACTTCTGGCGTGGGCGATTTGCTTATACGTTTCAATTCTTTCAATTATCGAAAGCCCCAAATTAAAAATACGAGCCACCAAATATTTTACCAAAATACCAGTAGGTGTCATATTATTTATATCATATGTATAACTTCCCAATAGTTTATACAATAAATTAACTAATTATCGCCTTAGTAGCACGATCTCAAATTTAGAAATTACTTTCTTATTTTCATTTCCATTTCCTATCAAAGAATCCAATTCTTAAACCGGCCAATCATATGTGTTATCTAAATTCAAACTAGAGGACGCTACCTATTTTCAAGTGAAAACTAATTTTTTTGAAAATAGAATTGGGTTCAGTAAGCTTCAAGTACTGTCCAGACATCTAGACTTCACGCGAAGGTAAGTAAACCGCTAATATTTCTTCTTATAATGCTAAATTCCTTTTGTTCGTCCTATTTCATGTGCTATATTGAGTCAACAAACTATTTTATACATACACATTTCAGTGTTTTGGAAATTTCAAGGCTTATAGTAATTTTTTCTTTTTTTAAGAAACCATGGACGACTTCCATCACTGTTTTATCTCAGAATGGGAGAGCAACCCCGTGCTTTGGAACCCAAAACACCCGCATTACTACCACAAAACTTCACGTGACACTGCATATCTTAACTTGCTTCAAATTATGCAATTTTTTTTCCTTCGGCTTGCCCCAAAGATGTTTTGAAAAAAAAAAAAAAATCTTAGGTCCATATATTCCCGTGCTAAGAGAACCCGTTCCTACCACTGGTCGCTCGAACCCCTAAAATTCCTGGAGGCTGTAGGCATTAGGGTAAGTGATCAACCTTTAATCCCCTTACTATACTTTAGTCGACTTTAAGTTTTACAAACACTATCACTACTTCCGCAATATATATATTTTTCCTACTATCCGCATGCTCCTTAATGACTAATAATAACTATAAACTAATAACAATTATATCTATTTTGGCCTAATGTTTCCTGTAATTTCTATTTTACAGAGATACAACCGAGTACGTCCAAGAATCCCCCCCTAACTTCATCCCCCAATTGGGCGATTTTCGTCGTAAAAACTCCTACTGTATAACAACATTCGGTACAACAATTTAACGTCTTCACCCCTTTTCCTTTTGGGTTTTGATACAGAAGACGGCCCTGCCTGTGCTTCGTGAGCCTCTACGGGAATTAATGATTCCGCCTGCCCCACGGGCGATACTACTTCTGGTGAATCTGCTATGGTAACTGGCGAATGGGCCCGTTTCCTAGTTCTTCTGGGCTTCACTATTTTGAATTTTATTTAAATCAACTTAAATCAGCAACTTACTGTAACAAAGTAATAGACCTATTAATTGTACCCCTCCCCTTAATATCCCTTGAATAAAACTTAATTATCTTATACTAGTTATTTTATATAGCCGTTTACAAATTATTATTACTTTAGATTCAAGCCACCAGTAATAATAATTTGATGTATTAATTTTGGAGGTCTATCGCTTGTAAATTTTAACTATAATTATAAATTGAGTTTAAATCATTTTATAATAATCAGTAATTTATCACCCTACTCTATTCCTTAATATAGTTTACTTTGTTTTACCTAAAACCTTACTAAACCTATTTTGTTTTTTTTTTAAAATGCCTATTACCAAGAAGCTTCTTGATTGGTACGACTGTAACAATCCGAAAGGACTGCTTCAGAGCCAAAAATTAACTTAACCATTACTAGGACTTAATAATAATACCTTTAACATTAACCGTTACTTTCATAATTGATATTGATTACATAACTGGACTGTATGAAAACGGATACCTTTGCTTATTTTGTTAATTTCGTTTTAAGCATTAAATTATTGAAAAAATGAAACAAATGCAATTCGATTTACCATAGTAACTAAATATACTATTGTTCTCTGTCCAATGTACAGGTTAGAACATATACGAGTATTTTAACCCTAAAGTCAATCTGCCACTTAAGCTGTATGCATAGTGCCTTTGCAGATTCCAGGGAGAACTGATTAAGAGACAAAACTTAGATTCGCTTGTCATTGATTTAATATTGATTTTCCAATTGCCTCGGAAATCGTAGGTAATTATTCTTAACTATTCTACCTTGTTCCTAACGTTTAATCTACCTACTTAGTTTTAAACCAACCATGGATCATTACCACCATCTACAAAGATCCGTACACATGAGAAAACATGTAATTTATTTCACCAACAAGGTAAGTTAATTTTCCAACAAATACGCCTTACTTATTATTTATACGTTTACGCATCTCTTTCGTGACATAAATCTCATTTCCTATCCCCTAACCTTACTTGAGTAGTATTTTACTTAAGTTAAAGAACGATTAGAGTCGTCTATTTTAAAACTAATTGCGTAGTTTTCCTAAACTATTAGACAATTACGCCTTCAGTGGATCAAATGCAAACTTATGATGATAAACAGTTGCAACCTTACATTAGATATCACTTATTGAATGACACTAACTCATTGTATCTCTTTCAGATTACAACAGAAATGTAAATAACACAGTCAAGAATTGAATGTCAAGCCAAGCTTTTTCCCATTGTCGACTAAACATAATGAAAGCCCTGTCTAAAGCCATTATTTACATGGACACCGTATTTAGACACTAACAGTGAAGAATATTTACTACTGGCTGTATCTCAAGACACTTTTAAAATTGCCTAATTATCAAGTGATGGATATTCAATATATTTAAGTAAGAAACTGCACATAACTTAACCTATAAGCCTTCAAGGCTGTAGTAATGTATATAAGTTTGGCTATTTAGTACTCTTATTTACTAAACTCTATTCCAGCACATAAGCAACCCCCAAACTATTGAATTTTCTGAGTACTGTACTTACAATCCCTAGTTGCTAAACTGCTTAAGACATTCTATTTAACCTGAATTATATATAGCAACCCCTAGACTATTATGACTAAAACCAATTGTTTAAAATGTAATTACTTGTGTCGAAGCTCAATCCTTCCATTTCATACGGCAGCATTTTGTGAGCACTAAACTCACACTCTTATATCTAATTTACTTACTGACTAATTATTCTAATGTATTAAGATAAACATATATCGATCTCCGTAGTAACACTGGTTCATATCCTGGTAATGGCCTACCACTTTGTAACGGCCCCCCCCGCGTGAAGGTCGGGAAACTACTAAAACTACCTATAACACGTACCTATCTACCTACTGTCCTATATGTCGATGTAGGAGGAGAGTATAACTTAATGAATATATTTATTAAATCTAACCGAGAATGAATTTATCATTCTAACCGTAATTTAACGTCTAATTTGGCCAAGTGATCGTCTAGTCCCCTACGTTGTGTTTCGAAGTAACCCGTGAACTTTTAGGATTGGAAGCTCGACTCAAGTAATTGGTTTCTTAATAGCTTACACTCTAGTAAAATAAGAATATAATAAATAAATACATAAAAATACTATAAATAAACAACTATGAACTTTTTAGTGAGGTAATTTAATATTGGCCTAACAGGTTTCAGGTATTAATAATAAACTAGATATGAATTAAGATGATGTTGAAAGACAATAGCAGTATGAAAACCCCCTGACGCGTAAAAGAGTGCCCGCAGCCTCCTACCTTCCCCAATAGCTGCGCCCATCCACCTGGCTAATAAGCTACTTCCAGTCCTTAGGGTTTTCATACATACTCACGCCTTCCAACATTATTCATGCGGAGCTAGGTACGAGACGTGAGTAATAGTTTCCTTTCAAAAGCTTAAAAGTGAGATTCCATCACTGTGGTATTCACTCTTCACTTATTTCTAAGTGTCAAATGATGTCCAGCCCTTCCTCGAGATTCACAAGTATCTGATGGATAAGAGGGACCTCTACCAACTCACTATGAGAAGTTAAATAACTAATAAATAAGCTTGTTACTCACTCTCGAGTATTGCTGACTAGTAAAATCGCGATATTTATAAACTAAATAAATATCGTGCTAATTTCTAACTATACTCTTTGAGATAAAGTCAGAATGGTTGATGAAGTAAGGTGGCGGTCATGCCAATTGTTTTATTGTAAGTTGAAGTACAGTATAGCCTCGGCCATTGACAAATGTAGGTAACAGGATCCTCGGATCGTGTACAGACTGAATCTACTCGTAGGTCAAGATACTCAGGCGAATGGCTACAAGTGACGATGGAAATACAGGTGGCCTCGACCAGCTGTCAGATCCAATAAACTATTCTTTCAGTTTATCTCATAGCCATAATATAACCCTCAGATTATAAAAATACCTTCCCCTCGGAGTCGGTAAGAGCACCTTGAACCACTCATAGACAGGTTCTGTAATTGTATGACTTAAAGCCAAATGACGAGTATTGAATCAAATGTGCCCTTGGGCCACATATAAGTAGATTAAAGAAGATATAATTGTCCTGTGGACTTCGACGATACTGTACTGAAGAGTAAAATGGTTGAATGGACTTCATGTACCACATCGACTGTATTCTCAAAGGTTATCTACAAATGAATGTATAAACCAAACTTATGTCTCGAATTTAAGTAGTTTATAAATATATTAAATATTTTGCAAACATACTCATGACTATCATTAATTAATAAAGAAGTTGTTTACTTCCTTTTTTTACTATCTAAGCTCCTATAGGTACCTAAGTTATTAGACTCCTATTTGAAGCCAATTGTAACTAATATTAGTTCAGCAGTGAACTTCCTCTTCCACTGATCAGAGGACTTTGTCATAACATGGAATAGCCAAATAGCATCCGGTACTACATATTTGTTATGTAATGAAGTTAAGAACTTGAATTCATTTTATGTTGGTAATTAAATAAAGTGGGTATTTAGGTATATTTTGTATACCTAATATTTGCAGTGTATTGACCATTTATGCACATTACTATTAGATAGTATGGATGTTTTGTAAAACTAGTAGGAATAGAATCCAATTTCAATTAACAAGGTCTTAACTTATACATATAAGTTACTTATTTTACCTCTATGGAGATAGACTTAATCACTAACTTACAGGCTAGGTCCTAACATTGCAAATAGTATCAACCTAATGCAATTCCTAACTCCCTAGTCCCTACTTAACTTACAATTAGAATTTAGTAAACATTACCTAAATGTTTAAGTTATAACCTCCAATAGTGGGAGTTATTTTGCCTACAATGTACCCTAACAGCCCTGCCTAATTCCCTACCATCCTATTACCTAGATATTATGTTATGTTAATTTTGTGATTGAAGTCAACGCTTATGTCCAACATTGGGCATTACCATCATCCTACATACCTAAGACTATACCATCTGTACTTAGAACCTTATTCCTCATGTACAATAATTACAAACGCTTTGTCTGCTTCAGCAGTGGGTAGAACTTACTTAATACGCCTACATCATAACATACTTAGAAATCTACCCACCTATTTTATTATTAAAATGTGTATTTAAAATAATGGATTAATACCGACTATGGGCATTAACAAACCTAATACGTTCTAATGCACAACCCTATATCCCTATTACGGTTCCTACCTAGTATTCCCTATTTGAAGTTAATAGTTAATACCAACTATGAGCATTAACAAACCTAACGCGTCCTAATGCAAAACCCTATATCCCTATTACGGTTCGCATCTAGTATTCCCTATTAGAAGTTAATAGTTAATACCAACTATGAGCATTAACAAACCTAACACGTCCTAATGCAAAACCCTATATCCCTATTTGAGGTTAAGTATAGCCTATGTCCAGCAAAGGACCATACAGGCATAACAAAACCTAATTCAACGTCCTATTCACCTAACGTTCCCTATTTGAAGTTAATATGTATAGCCTATGTCCAGCAAAGGACCATACAGGCATAACAAAACCTAATTCAACGTCCTATTCACCTAACGTTCCCTATTTGAAGTTAATATGTATAGCCTATGTCCAGCAAAGGATCATACAGGCATAACAAAACCTAATTCAACGTCCTATTCACCTAACGTTCCCTATTTGAAGTTAATATGTATAGCCTATGTCCAGCAAAGGATCATACAGGCATAACAAAATCTAATGCAAATCCCTATCAACCTACGTTTCCTAATTGACCTATGTTCTCTAGCTGCTAATAAAACCCGCTCTTGACTTAGAGCTTATTGAATTGTCCACGTGTGCAAAAGAAAACCCCATTTACTTTATGTGTGGTGTGTGTGTGTGTGTATATTTACCTGACCCTAGCTACAAAAATCTAAATCCCGTAAAGGGCCTAACGTCCATACGCACGTGCTAGCGCATTTGGGTGTGTATTTCCCTACCAGATTGTGACAATGTCTTGAAAAAGACAAAGGGCGACTACATCTGAACAGCCGCGCCCACCAGTTACGGTGTTAAAACCAAGTACACTTCCGTTGTCACCGTTAGGAGGTCAAGAGTACTGTGGTCCATTGAATAATTCAATGTAAGCATCAAACCTATCCTACAATAACCTAAAGCTAAAGAAACGGAGGAGGAAGGAATAAGGTTTTAGGAGTGTAACGCTGAGATCTCCCAGGCTCAAGAGATCACTCAATGATAGAGGGCTAAAGGGGTCTTGGCCCAGCGAGAGTTTGTGTGTGTGTGTGTGTGTAATGCGGTGTTATTAGCACCTAAAGTTGTAAGTGTACGGAAGGAATGGGGTAGGTATACTTCAGCCAAGGATGTAGGAACTTTCCCTAAACCTCGTAGTTGAGAAACTAAACCATCACTGTCAAAAACTTATTGACGAATTAATCAAAATTACCTCTTCTAAAAACGCGCAGCGTAACGTCTAAACTGTTAGACGAATAAAATAAAATGCGGTCCCGAATACTGGCTCCCTTATCTTTTATACTCCCCGCGCGTAGTCTTGTTGAAAACGATGCCCCGCCCACTTTGCTTTCGACACTTGCTTTCAACAACCAACTTTTCCTTTCAATCGTTTTCGCGTCGCTTCCATTTGCTTTCAACAGCCAACAGGTGTTCCATGACGCGTACTAATCGCTTTCAACATCGCTTTCAACAGCCAACTTTTCCTTTCAATCCTTTTCGCGTCGCTTTCATTTGCTTTCAACAACCAACTTGCATTTCGCATCGTATATGCTTGCTGAAATAACACCTTTCTTTCGAATATCCCTTATGTTTGCACACAAACATACATACTTACATGCCCATATCCATTCATACATACATACATACATACTTACATGCATACATACATACATACATACATACATTCATACATACTACGAGAATTTAATAAGAACCTTTTAGCCAGCCTCAAAGCAGCTACAGTAGAAAACAGCTGTTTAAGACGCTCTTAATGACAAGTCTAGGTAATCCTAATTCCACTTACACTACTTAAACACCGATGGTTCAATAAACGATCATGCCTAATTTACTTAACCAAAGACGCAATATATGCGGTACTATGCCTGCTATATAGTAACTCTGCCTACCCCTCCGAGACCGGAGCGCGTGCCTTGTGTAACTATGTACGTATACACAAATAAGTATCTGGATTATATTTTAAGTACTATAGACAATAATTATAATGAATTACGGCATTCACCATTAGTCTAAATACGTCCCCTGCCGGATATAGGTCTCCCTCTCGGCAAGCCAACCGTCGCGGCCCCGCCATAATCCCCACGCTTATCAGTTATTCCTCTACCTGTCGCTAGCTTCTATTTCATTAAATTGACCCTATTAAAGTATCTAATGTCTGATCATACTTGAATATCAATAACATTCTTGTAATTTACTATTATCTATAAATGATAGTATATATTATATATATATATAAGGCAAAACGCATCGTGAATCAGTATGGGACGAGGCTGTCCCGTTACAATTTGATGGTGAGTGTCCAACACAAGCCTAAAGGCTTATCGTGGCGATAAAAACCGCCAACTACAGCGATGACGTGTGGCCTTAACGCGGGCTGAGCAAACGTCGTTCGGTTACTAAATAAATCGTTAGCGCCGCGTGAGCTGCGCCCGAGATACGGCACGTAACGCTGCGGGTGTAAGGCTGCTGGATGTGGCTTTTATTAGCGGGCAGTCCCGCTTGTTAATTGTACAATATTCAGTGCTGATGTGTCTCTGGATTGTAGGCATAAAATTAGCATTCAGATCTAATATCCCTCACTTTTTTCTTTATTTAAATGTAGTCTTTCATAACTTCACTGTTTTATATAAATCGGGACATGACACATCTAGTTAACATTTTATATACTTGTTAAACTAAACCCGCCCGCCCAAACAAACTATAACACTCATAATTATTAGTGTTTTTTATAATGTAATAAAACGGCATATGACAAAATCATTTTGAAGACTTTATTTTGTCATTTTTTATATTTTCTTGTAAATATTAATAATGGCTATTCGTAATTTGGGATAAGACGAGTATATAAACATTTTATAATTTTACTAAACCATTCAAGGTTTTGACAAATCACTCGATTGTTTAGGCATTTGGTCAAATTACTAGATTTGTTCAGGGACATAGCAAAATTGAGTCTTACCCCTAGGTTTTTATGAAAACCAGGATTTTGTCATAATTATGAAAATATTGGCGTAGTGGCTTGACTATTGGACTCGAGCGATGTCGACCTAGAGGTCATGGGTTCGATTCCCACTGGGGACAGGCAACTTTGTACAATTTGTACAAGTTGGTCCAGGTCTGGATAGTATATTTGTAAATTGTCCTATCCTTGTTTGTTTAAAAGAATCCTAGTTTGGGACACTCTCTCTCTCTCTCTCTCTCTCGCTCTCTCTCTCTCTCTCTCTGTCGTTCCCTCACTGCTGAGGATCGCGACCGTATAAAATGCGCCTCCACGCATAGCGGTCATTGGCCAGCCGCACCGCTTCATATAAGGACCCGCGAGCCACCTCCTAGCTCGTCCTCTGGCACGCCTGCCCTCTACTTGTCCCAGGATGATGAGCTCCCCCTGGGACAAGTGGGAACTTGGGACACAAGTGTATGTATTTAAAAAAATATATTCCTTTTAGCTAGAATTTAATATGTTTTTTTTTCTCCTGTTTATTTAGTTAACATTTTCTTGCTAAGGAAATATTTTTCACTTCAGTAGCCGAGTTGAGATATTGGCTAATCAGTTTTAGAGCTAATGCTGCCTATTCGAAAAGCAAAATAATACAAAAAATACAAAGAAATGCTGATTCACATATATGTATATCGAGCACTAGTGCCTTATTTAACATATTATCAGCACAAGAAAGCTTACGCAAGATTTTAGCGATCATTCGCACTATCATCCAACTTTGCATATCTCGCAATAATTTGCTTTGCATATGCATCTATAAACAAAGTGTTGACGCTCGTCTGAATGTTAATATATCTGGATTTCAAGTACTTACATATGTTATTTGCATTCTGTATCTATGACGTCAGACGAGTGAGAAATATATTAACCGTGTAGTTAACTATGTTCAGGCGTTTGCCTGAGATAGTGAGTTCCATTACTTATAGTCTATTTTCTAGAATCATCATAGAAGTTTTTTATTCTGATTAGTTTTTACGAAATATCGTATCTGCTTGAAAAAGTTTTTATTTTATCATCATGTAGATAGATAAACTCTTTATTGCACACAAATTAAGCATACCAATAAAATAGGTACAGATTTTCGGAAAGTGTACAAAGACGGCCTTATCGCCTAAAGCGATCTTTTCCAGGCAACCTTTCAGAAGGAACATAAGAAAGACATAGCGACAGAGCATTGCAGGTGAAAGAAGAGAAATTATAAATCATGTATATGCCAATCTGTGACAACCTATTTAAGATTAAAATTGTACCTAATTTTATTTAATGCTTTCATTGACCGCCTCCTTGGCTTAGTAACTTGTCATTGGATTCGAGTGCCAGAGGTCATGTGTTCGATTCCCACTGAGAACAGACAACTTTGTACAATTTATACAAGTCTATTTAACACCAGTATTTATCATACCATAAGTTTCTGGTCCTTGGTGAAACAATTAATTAAATATATTCTTCTTTATCCACTTTTGGGGGTTACGGTAATGACCGGCGTTTGTAAGCGTAGCAGTAGTCGCGTTTAAAGCTTGGACCTATGTTCAAAGTGTTAGTCCGCAACAAAAATACAATGTTCACTAAAAACTACAAAACATTAGATAAAATGGCGCTATCTGGGGCCATTAGCAAGCCTCACGTAGCCCCAGGTGGGTCCTAGTCGATATATATTCAATTAGGCCCCGGGCGGGGGCGGGCGGCGATGCTATCTCCGGAAGGGCGGGCGGTAGATAAATAGTTGTACACTATTTTAATTTGGTGTTAACTAAGGTGGTATAATCGCTTCTGCCTTGCGTTTGCATACGGCATATACAGATAGGTGACGACTACAATTGATATTTACCATATAATATAATCTACATCACTGCTGGACATAGGCCTCTCCCAAGGGGTCTCCTTCAATGTCATTATACCTTGAATCAAAACATCTGTATATTGAAAAATCCAACAAAACTACAAAAACATGCGCATGCCGTGAACAGCGATAGCTCTTAAGTTTTAATCTAACCTAACCTTTTTTTTTTTGACGGAGTGGAAATGAGTTATCTCATCCCCCCGGTTACGGTTACCAGGGGGTATGTGGGACTCTCCCTCCAGGCACAGTACGCTGTCGTACTGTGTGGAGGGCATACCCACTAAAACCACTCCGGCGTATTTCCCGCCCTGTCGTAGTGGGGGGCACAGTGCGTTCTCCGAGGAATTCAAGGCTAACCTAACCTAACCCAAGTAATTTTACTTTGCGACAACGAAAAACTGGCGGGGTGCATGTCGCCTCTTTACATAGTTAATACGTACATAATGCTCACACCTTGGTCCCAGAAGGGACATAGTAATATTTAGTATTATTTGGTTTCGGATTAGACGAGTGTTATGTATGTATGAATCATCATCATCAGCCTCAAAGAGTTCACTGCTGGATATAGGCTCTCCCAGGGTGCGAACCCGAGCACTGAACCGGATCCTCGGCTCTTCTCATCAAGTCACTGCCAGACGGATATTCGGAATTTTGATACTTTCCCTCCAACGATCTCTATGTACTACTAGACAGAGCGTTCCAAACAATCGCTCTGTTCCACGTAAGTAGTCACCTCTTTCATATTCACTTTGAAACTTGTGCAATTACTACTCAGGACATTTAATTATTTACTAAATATTAACATTATTTAGAAAACAATGTGACATTAGGTAATGACACACTAGAATTTATTAAAAGTACTGTGTTCCTGGGTATAACTATAGATTCATCTTTACAATGGGGACCCCACATAACTTCATTAGCTGGCAGATTAAGTTAGGAAAATCAGACAATTGACTGATGTTGCTACCGCAAGGTTAGTGTACTTTAGCTACTTCCACAGTATCATGGCATACGGTATCCTACTGGGGGGTCAAGCAGCAGATATAGAGACCATTTTTATCTTGAAAAAAGAGCAGTTTGGGCAATCTATAATCTGCGTTGTAGAGACTCATTAAGAGAAAAGTTTAAAGAAATAAGCATATTAACAGTAGCTGGTCAATTCATTTTAGATAATATTTTATATGTCAGAAAAAATGTATCTCTCTTTTTGAGGCACTGTGACAATAATAGTTATAATACAAGAAATAAAAATAAACTTGTTTTACCAGGGTTAAGACTAAGTAAGGTCAGTAAATCGTTCACGGGGCAATGTATACGCTTCTACAACAAACTACCAGAGGAAATCTTAAATATGACGGACAGAAAGTTTCAGATTCACATTAAAAAACAACTTTGTAAGAAAGCCTATTATAAAGTAAACGATTATTTGAATGACAAAGATGCCTGGTACCAATGTTAATCCAGCTTCGCAAAATCTTTATTAATTGTATGCAAACTTGATTTTTAAAAGATGTGTGGCGTGAAGTTTGTTGCGCCGTTTCTTCTTCACAGCGCTAACACCTAGGAAGCGGTAGTCGATAAAAAAATGACGTGTATAAATGTACCAAGTGTACTCATGTGCAATAAATGATTTTGACTTTGAGTACCCGTAGCGTCAATATTTAGTAATAATTAAATGTTATGCGTAGTAACTGCACAAGTTTCATTGTGAATGTGAAAGAGTTGTGGCTACTTGCGTGGAACAGAGCGATTGTTTGGAACGCTCCATCTAGTAGTACATAGAGATCGTTGTTTCCCTCAGAAAAACTCCGAGCATAGCTCTTTCCATAGCCCGCTGAGCGAGCTTGAGTTTTCAAGCTAGTCCCACTGTCAGTGTCCACGTTTCGACGACGTAGGTCATTACGGGTAGGACGCAGTGGTTGAAGACTCTCGTCTTCAGGCACTGTGATATACACGACGAGAAGATATGACGTAACTTCACAAATACTTTATTTACAAATATTTGCGTTGCATACACTATAAATCTCTCTATACATCGCGTTTTCATTACTTGGGCGAAGTCGGGGGAAAAGCTAGTTATTTCATATTAAATATCTCTTTAAGCGTACGGTATATAGCTGCCAACTCAGTCTTGTAGGCTATTCAATAGAAATTTTAGCCAATGTTGTCCATTAAAATGATTTGTGTCTGCAATTTGTTTTGAGTCCGTTAGCTTATCTTTATAGAGATTTTCTTATTAAAAACCTATCGAACTAAATTGTATCGAGTTATTTATGGAATATAACATTTATTAACTGGGCACTAGCTAGTTTATTGCTCGGCACTTTAAGCAATAGAAATGAACGTAACTCAGATACTTTAGAAGACATTTCGGAGAATAGCTTCTATACAGATGCGTCGACTAATAAACCGACAGACATATCGTTAAAGACTAACGCCTTCTATCGACACGTCGGATTTATACAAGACGCACGCAGCGCACCAACCGCGCTGACGTTTGACCAATGGCGCGACTTTGTTCGAGCAAATCAGCGAGCGGTCCCCTCCGCCCTCAAACTTCCGCACTTTGACATATTTTTTTGTAAAATTAGGGGCATTTGGAGAGTTGAACTCCACTATAACCCGCCGCACTGTACTTGATCTCGTGTTGTTTATGTGATAGCGCCCGCATCGAGCTGCACCGCGCTTCAGGCACAACGTCCGCGCGCGGTCGCATGCGTTTGTTTGTGGTGTCGGGCCCGTGAAATGCCGTTTGCGTTTTAGACTATAAAAAAATAAACCTTTTTTTACTTTTAATGAGTGCTTCAGTCCATACCCTTCACATTTAAAATGTAAGTCGCTTGTCATTATCTTGAATTAGGATACATTTAATTACGATATAAAACCCAGGAAACGCGCGATAATCATAACCGTAACCGTTCAAAAATCGGTTTAAAATTCTGAAAAAAACATATGGTAATAACCATTTCTGTCTATGGTGTCCGTAGGTTGAGCCCAATGAAAAAACATTACAGAAGCATACGTACAAATATCATATATGGGTCATATTATATTTGTAAGAAAACTTTACTTTGATGTGACTCTAAAAGACAATAATTTGAACACATTCAAACGACTGACAAAATCGTGACTTTTGGAGAGATGTTTTATAGTTTAAATGAATTCTTTGAGTATAATTGTTAACTGTTTTGTTTTTTGATTGACACTGTATTGTATTTGTATGGATTTTGTACTATTGCGTTGGACATTCTATTTAAGTTTGACATGGTTTTGACATTTCTAATTTAATTATGACATCTTTTCGTAATATTTTAAGGTTTTTATAATTTATTCATTTAATACATACATACATAATACTCACGCCTTGGTGTAGGCAGAGAAGATGCATCGGCACTTGGCGCGATCCTGACACACTTCACTAGCCTCACTCACATTCATCAACCTTTTCATGTACCTCCTCTTACTTTTCCTTTCTCACTGCGGACCCCAGCCTTTTTGAGGACATCACCAATTTGATCCTTGAATGTCCTCCCAGGACGACCTCTAGGTGTAGTTCCTTCCACATTCGCACTGTATATTTTTCACTTTTCTTTCATTTTGTCTTGTCTTGCTTTTGTCACTTTTCTTTCATTTAATATTATAACTTATAAGTAATGTTATTAATAATAAAAAAAATTGTGTACACCTGCAAAGGTAGGGTTTGGTGAAACTAAAAAAAAATAGAACTTCTAACTGTATCTTAACCCAAATTCCACATACAATAAACATTATTTCATTTCTATTTGTGCGATATGTACGCTTGACGATCTGTCATATCCCACCGCACTCATTCCACATTGTCCGTTGACTCGGCCCTCCAGCACAATAAATAAACAATCTAATTATGCCAATTCTTTATAATAATAATAATATTTATATTGCAAGCATAAAAATTGCCGTGTGGTTTCCGGTAGAGTAGAATAGGAGCACTCCAACTCTTCCCGTGGATGTCGTACAAATAAGGGAATAAGTTATAAAACATCAATCACGCCTCCCCAACCCGTCTGGCCAGCGTGGGGAGTGTAGGCCAACTACTCCGTCTGTCTCCGGCAGATGAGAGAGGGTTGTGCTCCTGCAGTGGAGACAAGAACCTGATGATAATACAAATATAAAATAAAATGAGCAGATAGCCAGTACTTCACGATGGGACTTGGGGATCCATTGCAAACGACACCGAGACGGCCATTGCCAAAGTTGCGTATTCTGTACCAAAAGGAAGCAATACGAGCCCTGATAACATCAATAAGTCGCGCATCCGTCGGTCAGCAATCATTCCTGAGGCAACATATTCTCATAAGGAGGCGAAATGCATCATTGTATTGCACCTTTATTACGCCGTACAACTTTCGCCAAAAGTCTAGATTTTACAGGTGTAGAATCAATGACAATAGGTTTTATATAAGACCATGGTTTTGTTTGAAGAAAACGTTTTAAAAGGCCGAAGAGTCTAAGTGTCCGAACGTCCTTTAAGAGCCTACTATGAAAGAGCTTTAAGATCCCGTGAATTATCTCCAATAGACTAAACTAAACAGCCTTCCGATCGGCAAGCAACAAATTTACGATCCAGCGAGCTTTTTAGAAAGTTCGGCCGGCGGTATCAGCGGCGGCACAGTCACAAAGCAGGAGGAAGCGGCCGCCTCTAACGGGCTCGTTATGGCCTCTAACGGCTGTTAACGGCCCCTATCTGCGATACAGGGCGGGCGGAAGGCCACCTGAGGCTAACGTAACGCCCAGCCGCCCGCCTTAATGCATCCGCACTTATTTATTCGAGACCAACGCCGATATGTTTCCTGAGATCGTTATCGTTTTAAATGCGAAAGGCAGATTCAATGTCAAAGGAACAGTTATACAATTATTTTGAAAGGAAAATGTATCTTATTTGCATAGCATAGGTTTAAGAGAGAAAGGTACAGACAATAAAAATACAATAAAAATAGTATATAAAAAAGGGAAGTGTCACTCTCAGAAAGGACAACGGTCAATACGAGCCATACAGCCCATCTGGTGGCGATGTAGAATCCGAGCAAAAAATATGGGTATAAAGTCTTCTTTACTCTATATGTGGGATAAAGGAATATTTACAAAATAACATCAAGACTTGGACTTGATGTTATTGGCTGGGCCCATAACCTATTAAAGTTAGAATTTATCTTGGAGAAAGTTAATAAATCTTTTGTCGGGCGTCCGCCATATTTATTGTTATAGAGAGCACACCTTTCTTCTTCTTTTTTATAACCATAAAGTCAAAGGTATCTTAAAAGGACTAACTTGTACAAAGTTGTCTGTTCCCAGTGCACTCCATACAAGCGCACAGATTTAATTAGGAGCACCAGCCTGTCCGTACACATATGTGTGTGTGCGTGAATTACTGTAGGGCTGCTGCACCCAGCGCGCGAACATAGTCGATCGAGAGAGGGACAACATTGTACGTCAACAACATAAGTGCTTCTCTTTCTAACTTATAGCGTGCGTACTGGTGGGGGAGGTGATTTCTTACTTACTTAGTAATATTTAGTATTATCTGCTCCTAATATACGAGTAGATCCGTCCGTTTAAATAAAAGTCACCTCAAGAAGCGAGTGACCTACTGCCCGAAGTTATTTCAGCTCGAAAGCTTTTAGGAACTTCAAAGGCTATTCAGGCGGTCGAGTTTTGTGAGAGGTGTCGGTAAACTTGGAAACAGGTTAAACTGAACTGAACCTGAAATGGTGCTACAGTTTGATATTTAGGCTTTTGTAGTAGTTTTGATGTTTAAAAGTAATATTTTTATGAATTTTATATATTTTTTTTCTTTAACTGTTTTTTATTGTTGTAGCAAAATAACATATCTAAATCCATCTTGAGCTAACAATTGTCAGATATTTGATGCTTTAGGAGATATATTATGTCAAGAATTGAACTGTATATGATCAGACATAGAAGGTTTTGCACGAATACAATTTTCAAAATGATTTTAAAGTCTACTATAATGTTATCGATATAAAAATAAAACAGAAAAGCCTTTATTTTGATAACAAATTAAATAGGTAAGTATGACATTTTACACTCAAATTTAAATAAATGTTAGGGATAAGTTCAGTAAATATTTAATAAATACCCAGTGTACTACTCTCCCTTTAATTTCGCTTGCAAGGTACAGATATGAGATTGTCTTAAAAATTAGTTAAGATTTTTTTTTATTTTATATAAGAATTAAAACTGCCGTACCTATTTAGTAAATAATATAAAATAAATATCTCAGACATTCACACCAATTATCCAGTCCCAAACTAGGCAGAGCCTGTGCTATGGTTACTGGATAACGGATGCACATACTTAAATAAATATATAAACATCCAAGACTTGGGTACAAACATTCATATTCGTCATACGAACATTTGCCTCTAGCGGGATTCGAACGCAACCTCCGGCGTGGCGGTCCGAGAGCTACCCGTTCCGCCACGGAGGTCGTCAAAATACAAAGTTAATACCACTACTGTTCATATGAATATATTTTTTAATTTATCCGACACATAAGCAGCACGGCTGGCAGTAAGCTACTGGCTACTGGCCCGAAAGAAAGCCTGGAAAGAAAGAAAAAACTTATGTTGTTGACATATTACAATAGGTAATTAAATCTGTTCGCTTGTGTGG
The DNA here is from genome assembly GCA_947086405.1 of Esperia sulphurella. Taxonomy (NCBI): domain Eukaryota; kingdom Metazoa; phylum Arthropoda; class Insecta; order Lepidoptera; family Oecophoridae; genus Esperia; species Esperia sulphurella. The sequence continues at coordinate 17,022,755 of OX352258.1, forward strand.
AGTGTCTGGGATAAGTCATCATCATCATCAGGTTATTTTTGTCTCCACTGCAGGAGCACAACGCTCTCTCATCTGCCGGAGACAGACGGAGGATTTGGCCTACACTCCCCGCGCTGGCCAGACGGGTTGGGGAGACCTGACTGATGTTTTATAATGTATTCCCTCAGTCGCCTTGTACGACATCCAAGGGAAGAGTTGGAGTGGTCCTATTCCACTCTACAGGAAACCACACGGTAGTATAAGTATCTGATATATTTCAATTAATGTCTACAATAATAAAATACCTACACTTTATTTGCCAACAATACACCAATCTGCAACTTTAAGTTTCCAACTCGGTATCTACCTCCAGTATATCAGGCGGCGTATCGCAGCAGCAGTGTTGGATTCTATACTATAACTATAATATTTATACTATAATTTTATTATTTGTACTACACACTATCCGAAGCCAAGGATAGTACTCTTTTTAGTACTTCAATCCTACTAATATTATAAACGCGAAAGTTTGTAAGTATGGATGGATGTTTGTTACTCTTTCACGTAAAAACTACTGAATGAATTTTAATTAAACTTTACAATAATATAGCTTATACATCAGAATAACACATAGGCTACAATTTATAAAGATATTGTGTGAATTGTCCAAAATATCAAGTAAGTAGGAAATACATAATAATTTTAGATGTTAAGTTGTCCACGCGGACAAAGTCGAGGGCAACAGCTAGTATATTATAATTTAGGAAGTTTAGAGGTGATACAATATAATACATTTTATTGCACAAACAAATACAGTTACACGTTTTAAAGGTTAAAAAGAGTACAATTTAGGCGGGTTTGTCGCTTTAAGCGATTTGTTACCACCTTTGTGAAGAAAATACAATGCCAGAGTTAAAGGTAGGTTGCGCTCATACCGATTCTTACAGACCACCTTTGTGTAGGAAATACAATGCCAGAGTAAAAGGTATACCGAAACAGATAATGAAATGACTATAATGACGCCTGTCTCCGGCAGATGAGAGAGGGTTGTGCTCCTGCAGTGGAGACAAAAATAACCTGATGATGATGAAATTGGTGGTTTTAGTAACCACGGTTATGGCAACACCTATACAAAGTAGGTCTTAGAACTATTGTATTAGAACACCAGGGATCGCTCTGATGTTCTAAATACGAGATTTTTATAAGTGTGAGAGAGACATTTGCGACGAACTACGAATTTAAGATTTATTATTCGATTTTAACGTCTTGCCAGGGTAGAAATTGATAGATCAGTGTGTTTTTAGTTAGTCAGGATCACTGTAGTCAATGAAATCCTACTAATATTATAAATGCGGAAGTCTGGATGTTTGTTACTCCATCAGGCTTCAAGCACTGGACGGATCATGATGAAACTTGGCACACATATAGTTTAGGTCCTGAAATAGGACATAGAATAGTTTTTATCCCGAAAAAACCTCTCATTCCTACGGAAAATACATAATAATTTGTGACGTTAATTTGTCCACGCGGACAAAGTCGCAAATAACAACTAGTATGATTATGTATTTTTATCTCAATTCAAAAGTGTACTAAAATGTTTGGGAAATAAATAAATATCTCAGACATTCACACCAATTATCCAGTCCCAAACTAGTCAGAGCCTGTGGTATGGTTACTAGATAACGGATACACATACTTAAATAAATATATAAACATCCAAGACTTGGGTAAAAACATTCATATTCATCATACGAACATTTGCCCCTAGCGGGATTCGAACCCGCAACCTCCGGCGTGGCAGTCCGAGAGCTACCCGTTCCGCCACGGAGGTCGTCAATCTACTACTATCTTTCTATCTTACATTTGGTACTTACTATCCGTGTCAGAGTACCTCAGTGCAGTCCAACACTGCTCAGCAGCCAACTACGTAGGTACAATGTGAAAGTTCCGCGAGCGGACGCGATACGGACCCGCCTCGGATCGCCGTGTGAAATTTTAAAACTTAAACTTACTCCACTAAACTGCGGACTGGCATTTTTCATCCAGAGATTTGCGATAAAAGTCGGATATCTGTTCAGTAGGTAGTTTCTTCTAACTATGTTGAGGTACGATTTGAACATTAAATTAGTGGTATCGACCCCGGCAGATGAGAGAGGGTTGTGCTCCAGCAGTGGAGACAAAAATAACCTGATGATGATGATGACCTATGATTTAAATAAATATATAAACATCCAAGACTTGGGTACGAACATTCATATTCATCATACGAACATTTGCCCCTAGCGGGATTCGAACCCGCACGCTCCGGCGTGGCAGTCCGAGAGCACCCCGTTCCGCCACGGAGGTCGTCAATGTATTAAAATAAGTGACAAATTTACCCATATGACAAACTTTCCATACAGACGTAACAAACAGTTTTCATATAGATATGTTGGCACTAAATACAGTATGGAGTATTCAAAGACATTGGCAGCGATACGTTTGGAGATAGGAACTTCGCAAGATCCAATACGAACCACCGAAAGTTGGGTCTTAAATGTGTGGGTCAAGTCGAAAGAGCTGAGAGGGAGAAGTAGCGAAATATCCAGAATTTCTGTAATAAACTCTCCTGGATTTTGTGTTCTGAATGACACAAATATATAAATCTATTTTTTTAAGAAATATTGCGACTTAATACAGTAAAATTTTAATTGAAAAACTCATTTTATAAGAGCTTCGTCACCATCCAGGTAACAAATGAAAATAAATACTTAATATTCATATTCATTTTTCAGTAAATTTTGTATATTTGTGTGTACAATAAACTATTAAATAAAATAATAAATAAATATTACAATTAAGCTTAATTTCTTACAAACATTCTAATACAATTAGGCCGAATTTCGTTACAAATATTTCCTTGGCACAAACTTCTTAGGTATCTATTTTATTACACAGTGACAGTACCGTAATATTCTAAAAGTCGCCTCTATGTCAAACCGCTTAACGCTCCCGCTTACACCTTCCACCGCATCGGCCCCAGACAGCCATTGCAACTAATACGCTTTAGATGCACTTCTAATTAAACTGTTATGTTAGTTTGTGTGTGTAATGTCGCGCGAATGTCGCGCCACGTTGTAAACGCGCCGTACGTGAGATAGCGCCGGTTTGGATGGTGCTTAGCTTTATTGGGTTCGTTGTATGCAATAGAAGGTATTAGGGGATATCCCTTTATAGCCTAGTTCTATAACCTTCAAAATGATTTCCTACAAACGTGAACATCCCACACAAATTCAAATTCATTTATTTACTTCACAACTTTTTGTGAAGTCTGGTGCCTGAACTAGGTTACACAGTAGCCTGTAAATACAGGTCGCCAGGCTCCACCTCCGGACCGTGAAATACAATAGTAAGTAATTATTAAGTGTGAGTTAGGATGTGAGTAGTGAGTGTAGGTATGTGTGTGGGTGTGGGAGTGTTAGTGTGCATGTGTGAATGCAAGGAGTGTATATACTACTAATCATTAGTTTATATGTGTGTAATGGTAAGCAAGTACCTACATATTAAGCAATATCTGTGATACCATGCCTTTTTTATTATTATTATTATTATTTTTATATATTAGGACAACATTTCAAGTAGAACAAAATTAAATAGCCGGATAACGTAATTCCTGTTGTAACCTACGTAATTACTGTTAAAAACATCCACTCGTAAGCTTGGGCCGTCAACATGCTGCGTACGTAGTTTGCAGTACGTAGTCGGACTACGTACTACAAGTGGATGTTTTGTCACAGTAGTACGTAGCCGGTATGTTTCACCGGTAGTACGTGAGCAGTACACGTAGCCTGTTGTTGCAACGTTGTACTTTGTCTGTAACATTATTACTGCGTCTCCACACGTCTGCTTAGCTACTTACGTAAGGATGTAATTCAATTACTAAAGATGTAACATCCTTAGTAATTGTGTAACCTACTTATACGTAGTAGGCGCCGTACCCATTATGGAGCATGTTGTTTCTCATAAACGCGTCATTGAAATACAACATTCTTACGTATGTGTCAACTAAATTACTGTTGTAACATACAGAATAAGTAGTACGGCGCACACACTGTAGTAATGTGTATGACGAATGTAGTATTTTTATTTCCGTGCACTAATATTATAAATGCGAAAGTTTGGATGTTGGAATGTTTGGATGTTTATTACTCAATCCCGCTTCAACCACTGGACGGATCGTAATGAAACTTGGCACACATATATGTTAGGTTCTTGAATAGGGCATAGGATAGTTTTTATCCCGAAAAAACATCTAATTCCTACGGGTAACCAAATATTATATCTACTTTAAAATTCAAGATGTATAAATAAAAATCGAACCTTCGCGGACAAAGTCGCGGGCAAAAACTAGTATTATATACTTATTTAATTTTTTTTATTAAAACTCTTAATAAAATTCCGAGAAAGTGAATGCTTCAATTAATCTTTCGTGCCATATTTTCTTCGCAAGTACATAATGATGCTACCCAATTCCGATCCTTGGTAGTAACACAAATCTCGAAAAATACTGTCAACCACATGACCGACAAAAGTAGATTCTATAATGATATATACCTATTTTATAGATTATTATTATTATAGATATTTTATATAGCGGCTGGATGCGGAGGACCGGGTTTGGTAGCGTTCACTGGGCAAAGCCTATGTCCAACAGTGGACGTCTAAGGGGTGATATGATGATGATGAGGTATATTTCAATATGGTTTATTCGCTGCACTGTGGGATGCGTTCCACAGGTTTCTAGCATACTAAATTAACTTTCTATACAAACTCCCCACTAACCCGGATCCTTGTAATTTCCATAAAAAATCATCAAACTAATGCCATTAAAACAAGGTAAGCTATAATAATTACACTAAACCGCATTCCTTGGCACCTAATGGAATCTTTTATCTATTTCGATAGGCGCGGCAACTGAGGCATTAATTTCGAGCCTCCATCGCTGTTATCTGCGGATAACCTTAAAACATTCGGATAGCTGTGAGACAAATGAATCACTTTGCCATTATGAGGTAAGGGCGGTTTATAAGCTACGGAAAGTTCACTGGGAATCCTTTATTGAATACTAGCTGTTGCCCTCGACTTCATCCGCGTGGACAACTTAACATCACAAATTATTATGTATTTCCCGTAGGATTGGGTTGTTTTATCGGGATTAAAACTATCCTATGTCCTATTCCAGGACCTAACCTATATGTGTGCCGAGCTTAATCACGATCCGTCCAGTGGTTGAACCGTGACTGAGTAACAAACATCCAAATATCCAAACATCAAATTATCCAAATTTTCACATTTATAATATTATTAGGATCCTATATTGATGATGACCTCCAACGGGGCAGCTCTCGGACTGCCACGCCGGAGCTTGCGGGTTCGAATCCCGCTAGAGGCAAATGTTCGTATGATAAATATGAATGATTGTACCCGGATGTTTATATATTTATTTAAGTATGTGTATCCGTTATCTAATAACCATAGCACAGGGTCTGCGTAATTTGGGACTGGATAATTGGTGTGAATGTCTGATATATTTATTTTAAAAAAAGTCCTGTCAATCTGGGGGCGTACTCAGTAACCATTTCGGATACTATCCGTCGATATACTAGCCATTTTGTACTTTCTATCGGGTCATGTCACATGTTCTGGTAAGCGTTTGGCGTCCAACTTTCGTAGTTAGATGCCAAACGTTATTTATTTTATTGATTAATTATTTGTTTATTAATTAAATTCGTCGCGTCCTCGTCCCATTTGGTAACCAAAATTCATAACGGGCTATGAAATTGGAAATACGTTGTTCTATCATTTATTTGCCTTCGATACAGTGTGGTAAGAATCTTTTTAATCAAGGAACACCATGGTTGACAATTGACTTATTGCAGTCAGCGCCCTCTGTCGGCCATTTTATACTGTATACTCCAGCTTTACCCTCACGTCACGTACTTTATGAATCCACCTTCCTATAGGTACGTAATATGTGAGATTGCGCGTGCGCAGATACCGCGGAGTGCTTTCGAAGATATGCGCGTCGTGTGCGGACGAAAATCGGCGTATGATTTAAATTGCCATCTTCGCTGCTTATCTCGAGTAAATGTCAAAGATATCAGTGTATTTAAGGAAAAGATTGATACGATAGTATATGAACCGGTTTTAAATAAGTATATAAGATATACGGCTCCTCTTTAGTGTTTACTATCACTCAACTAGCTGTTGCCTATAATCGTGGTTGCCTACGTCATTTGAGAACTTTCTCAAAATCAAATCAAAATCAAAATATTTATTTTCAAAATTGGAATACATTATTCTCTTTTTGACGTCAAATTCTGCCTAAAACTACTCCACTTCCACCTGTATAACCGAAGGGAAGAAGTGGCAACAAACCCAACGGCACAGGGCCCTACCTTTGATTTATCTTATTCATTACAATCATTAAGTCTACCTATGATGAGCCATCAAACACTCCATTGACTTTTATCATTTAAGTAGTCATCTAACTTATAGTAGGCTTTCTTGCACAGATTACCTTTTATAGAAGATTTAAATTTTTGTTCTTCTTCTCTCCCTCTATCTCTTCTATGGACTATTCTTCGTTAATAATAGAAATTATTAGTACTCGTAAATTAATACTACTAGTATTATAAATGCGAAAGTTTGGATATTTAGATGTTTGGATGTTTGTTACTAAATCACGCTTCAACCACTGGACGGATCGTGATGAAACTTGGCACACATATAGATTAGATCCTGGAATAGGAGATAGGATAGTTTTTAACCCGAAAAAACATGCCATTCCTACGGGAAATACATATTAATCTGTGATGCTAAGTTGTCCACGCGGGCGAAGTCGCGGGCAACAGCTAGTATGTCATATCGATGGGTCAGTTCTATAAGGGCAACTCGAAAGATATTTATCTATCCTCTTATAACTCGAGTAAACATTAATAATTAAGGCACATCATGAAATGGCGGCAGATCACAATGTGGCTAGGCGCATCATAATCTGCCTGATACATCATCATCACCAGGTTATTTTTGTCTCCACTGCAGAAGCACAACCCTTTCTCATCTGCCGGAGACAGACGGAGGATTTGGCCCACACTCCCCGCGCTGGCCAGACGGGTTGGGGAGGCTTGATTGATGTTTTATAATGTATACATACGCTTGTCTAATCCCAATCTAGGATTACGCCCTCCTTAAGAAGAGAGGTCTGCACCCGAAGAACAACTGTAGGGACATTTATTCGGCAATTAAATTGATTTTGATCACGTTTCTTACTTCTCTAACCTGTCAGTTTCCTTAACTTGTCGTGTACTTACCTGTGTTGATAAAAGCTGACAGGAATCAATCCTACGTCCCCAGCCATCAATCCATGTGGTCAGGTGAACGTTATCGCGGCGGGCAGCGCTCAAAGGGCGGCTATCGTATTCATCACAGGGCGGGCGGCAGGGTGAAGCGGGCGGCTAAACCGTAGGGCTGCTGCGAAATTTACTGTTTTATTAGCTAGATTTCAACTCGCGACGTAATATTAATTTGGTTTTTATTTTTAGATCTCCGTAAAAACTGATCCTAAAGCCCGAAACACACAGAATGAGAATGCGTGTTGGAGGCGTGCTACGGTTTTTGTATTGTTTTTTTTTTTATTTATTTGGGACAACAACAACTATAACTTAAACATGAAGTAACATAATAGTTTTAATAAAACGGAAAAGCCCATAACAATTGTCCTCGTTTTACAAAATATGAGTGGACTACAAATACATAAAACATAAATAATCGGCATACATATTTATTTATAGATATACCTACATACTAACATATAGTCACATACATATATAATATATATAATAAGGGTACATGTACATATACTACTACTACACAAACTAACTAAATATTATACAATTGATAGTGCTGAGGAACTTAAGTATCTTTATTTATATTCACAATGCCGAATATTGTTCGATTTAGTATGAGACACTTCACACAGAGTACCGCCGCAAGAAGCGGGATTTTGTATGAAGTCTCCCGCTACCGCCACGCCTCCGCCACGCCTTCTGTGTGTTTCGGGCATTAACCTTTTAAATAAGTTTTTTGTGCATCTATGAGACTATTAGACCGATTGAACTGAAATTTGAAACATAATACAAGTAAAATTGGCCGGCAATAATAAAAAATTATGGCAATATCAGAAAAAGTATATGCTTTACATGAAAAACAATTCACGCACTAAACTACGTTTGATTATTTGAAGTTTTGTTACGTTTAAAGTCAAGTAACCACCAGAAAACTTACTTAACACGTTCAGGGACAGTACGTCGATAGGCGGGCGCAAAAAGTTCGCGATACGACAGTGCGAGTACGTTGGGATCCAGACTACAAAATAGTTCGTTCGTACTACTGTGCGTAAAAGTAATTTGATGGCCCGCCTCTCGACGTATCGTCCGTAAACGTGTTAAAAGTATTAAAGTGCAAATAACGTGTCGTGTGGTTACCGGCTTAGAGTAGGGCCGCCGACTAAGGGACAGCACCAGGGATAGGCAGCAGCGTCTCCTGTGTATATTAAGATCATTACTGCGATCTCAAAAAGCCACAAGCGGGCGATGGTAAGCCACTTTGCGACATTAGATTGCGCAAAGTGGCGATACATCGTCTCTGCCTACCGCTCTGGGAGCATTATGTATGAATGTACTGCGATTTTCAATCCGCCTGCCATGCGTGGTGACTATCACAAATCCTCCGTTGGTCAGCCCTTCAAAAGTAGCATTCTATTAGGGAGGCTTATGTATGTAAACGCTTTATTGTACCAAAAATAACAACAACAACAATAATAAAATAGGAATTAAACTGTGTACAAAGGCGGACTTATCCCACTTAGGGATCTCTTCCAGTCAACCTGAGGCTTATGTCCAGCAGTGGACGGATTTGACAGTAAAAGTTGATCCTAAAGTAAAATGTGACGTCCTTATTCACTCCCACAGTACAGTTATCCTAATTTAGACTTTAGACATGTGTTCCCGTGGATTTATTTTTAATGGCACCCTACCCGTTATCACCCCAACGCACGCGGCTCAACTCGTTATTTTGCCACATACGCCTTCTGCGAACAAATATCGTGTAGGCAGTTGTTTTAAACTTACTTCACTTCGCTGACATTTGTTTTGTTTGTATTCACACTTCGCACTTGCTGAACTTGCAATTAGTTACCCTTGCCTTTTAAAGCTTTTAAATACAAAAAAAACGTTTTTTTTTAAATACAAAAATGTTTATTACAGAGACTTAGGGGGTTACACAGGATAGTTGGGGCCCTCTTTTAGACATAAAAATGTCTGTGCCAGAGGACCTCGCTCTTCCATACTTATATCTTATTATATATAAATTGTATTTGTATATATATATATAAATGTGTAATACCATACGATAGGATATGTAAGACAGATGTAGTAAGAGTAAATATGTACGTATATTATAAGTGTATATTTGATACGATATTTATATGTTCTTTTATAATTTTGTTACTAATGCATTATGCCAGTCCTTTCAGTTACTTTAAGGTTGACTGGAAGAGATCCGTGAGTGGGTAGTTTGGTAGAGTTAAGTTTTAATTTATTTGCTTAAAGAATTTAAACAATGCTTAAATATATTTCTTTTTTTATAAGATTCACTTAAATACCACTGACTAAGATTTCTTCAGCAATCCAATAACATTCTAAATTTAAAACTCACATACAAACAGTCCAGTTTAAATACAGGATGTTTGAAATAAAATGCGACAACAGGGAGGCTGCGCGCAGCTGATAACGGCCGGCTACAGCCTGTAGCTATGTCGCAGCTACACGGGCATCCATAAACCACGGAGCTCGATTTTGCCCACTTGTGACCCTTGTGATTCATGTATTCTACTTTTGCCTCCCTCTCTTCCTACGCAGAAACCATCCGTTTATCTGTTCAAGGGATAACTCAAAATCTCCATTTAAAGATATGAACGTTAACAAAGAAAATACAAATATTATAATCTCGGGTCTGTAAAGCGCGCATAGTTTAATCTATTATATCTATTATCAAGAGTCCACTGCTGGACATAGTTTTCTCCCAAGGCGCGCCACTGGACCCGATCCTCAGCTCTTCTCATCCAGTCTCTGCCAGCCGCCTTACGCAAATCGTCGTTCCATCTAGCCAGAGGGCGTCCCACACTACGCTTGCCCAGTCGCGGTTTTCACTCGAGAACTCGTTTACCCCAACGGTAATCAGTTCTTCAACAGATGTGACCAGCCCGCTGCCATTTCAACGTCTGACTTTTTGAGCTATGTCGAAGACTTAAGTTCTCTGGCATATCACCTCATTTCGGATCCTGTCCCTTAGAGAAACTCTGACATAGGTCTTTCCAGCGACTTAAGTTTTCGGAAAAGTTTAATCGATCCGCGAAATTGGTCGATTAAACATAGCTCATTTCCCCCTTCGTTTTGGTGGACTCCGAGCTTTATGGGCCGTACGGTTTATGGAAGATCCCTAGCTACGTAGCTGCTACGCCGTAGCGGCATAGCTACGTGATGGATGCAACGCGAAGATAACACCCTGTAGACTTAAACGCGCGGTTAAAAGGTAAACACTAGGGATGAGTTCATATCAAAGGGTATTGTTATATGATATCTGTTTTAGGGTTGTATCTGCGAGTGATTTTAGGGCAAGTTTAGTTTAAAACAAGAATCACACCTTTGTTTAGGTTATTGTTACGTTCCCCGCGATAACTCCTAGTAAAAGACTTGTACTCCCCTGCTCAAAAAATACCTGCAGTTGAAATATATGTAAATCATTTTGATTGATTTTAAAAGATGTGTTACGTGAAGTTTGTTGCGCCGTTTCTTCTTCACAGCGCTAATTTTTCTATAAAATATAGAATAGTTTTTTTATAAACGTAAATAATTTTTTATTTGTATGGTCTACCAAAATTTAATTCTATAGCGTGTGTAGTTGCTGAGAACAATCTATTGTGACATACAGACCGACAGAAGTCAAAGTCAAAATCATTTATTGCATATGAGTGCAATAAATGATTTTGACTTTGACTTTGACTGATACACGTCATTTTTTTTATCGACTACCGCTTCCTAGGTGTTAGCGCTGTGAAGAAGAAACGGCGCAACAAACTTCACGCAACACATCTTTTAAAAATCAAGTTTGCATACAATTAATAAAGATTTTGCGAAGCTGAATTAACATTAGTACCAGGCATCTTTGTCATTCAAATAATCGTTTATTTTATAATAGGCTTTCTTACAAAGTTGTTTTTTAATGTTAAAATCTGGTAAAATCTTAAACTTTCTGTCTGTCATATTTAAGATTTCGAAGACATCGAAAACTCACCGTTTCTTTAATCTTACTTAACGTAAAAGCTATTAAATAAGTCCACTTAGCGGCCTATTAAAGTCTTAAAGCTGCTCCTATTAAAGCCTGGCAGAGAGCAGTTAACAAAGGCCACTGATACGATCTTGCTACAACCACGCTTTCGCAGATATTGTTAAGTTTTGCGATAGGTTTTGTGGAGTAGTGCTTTATCGTATACGTAAACAACTCTAATACAATAGACTTACTTCTAAATTCATTTTGGGGAAACGTAGCGAGTGTCCTAGGCACTTTGCAGCACCATTCGCTGGACAAATTAGGCGAATTTTTTTATTTAAATTAGATGTGTTTGATATTTATTAATTTTCAGCTTGTATGTTATACTCATATTCAATAAATAAAGTATCCCCTTTTAAATTCATTTTGATGAACTTAAAATGCAGAATTGTATAAATACTTCATTAAGAACGAATAATCATTTTTTATTACTCAATTACTTTGCTAAATCTAGATTATAAATGCGTCTAGAAAAGTGTACCTACAAGTCCTCATTTTAGAGTAAAGGTGAGGCTAAACCAACGCGTCAAGCGTCCGCAGTGGCGATCAGTTACTTCCTATGCGCTCGTATAGAGGTTTTCACACCGAACGCTGCGTCCAGCGTCCTGTGTCTTCATTCCGACGCAGTGATAACGTATTAAAGAGATTCGTATAGATATCAGGGACAAAAAAAAAAAAAAAACCTAACCATTTCATTGTTAAAATGGCCGCTTCAAAAAATTCATATAATATGTTCATTTTCTTCATCTTCTATGAGCGCTGCTTATAATAAAAAGTTTTGCAAAGCTACGAAATTACAACATCGGTGGTGATGATGACAGTACGCAGAGTAGCACGCGGACGTGAACGCCAGCTCTGTGTGATGAAAATTGAACGCACACTGGCACACGACGCGTTGGTTTGGTTGAACCTTAAGTTATACGCTGGTCAAAAATGTTGTTACCTTTGGTTAACAACATTTTCGAGCAGCGTCGTAAAAAGTATTGCTTTTAACGTTATTTTCAACTCCATAAAATGAATCATGTCAAAGACAAAGTATGTATGTTGTTATAGCAAATTGAAATGGCGGTAAAGAGTCATCGACTGGCGACATCGACCAAATTATCTGCCACCTAATAGCAAAATCAGATCTCAACCATCAAAGTCTTATAAAAAAAACATTAACTGCTTTTAAGTCCGTCCTTATCCTTATGTCTGCCATTAGTATTATCGCGACCAATAAAAGCTGAACCGGTTTGGATGAAATAAATAATAAATCCAGAACAATAACGATAATTAGGCAATAAATTTCTCGGGCAGATATGAAAGATATTAGAGAAAAAAGCGAGGTTGATTCGTATGCGATTGGCCGACGTGTGAGCGTGTGTCCATAGGCAGAGTGTGTGCGATATTTGTTTTATTTTAAGTGTGAGATGGAATATAGGACGCGCAACTTGTATAGTACGTGCCAGCTATAATATCGTCGTTACGGCAAATTGTCTGATGTCAAAAAAACCTGTTTCGAGTAGTAATGCCCAACGAAAAATAATAGCAGTAGGTAAGTTAGAACAAAATCTCGCTGTCGTAGATTTATTAAAACCAAAGCCCAATCAATAACTTCCGTGGTTTAGAGATTCGATCAGTAAGTTTACTGTGAACACTTTTTTGGACATCTGTTATATAATTTAATAACCAATTAAGTAGTGTCAATCATGAAGGTAAAAACTTTGTGGTGACTTATGAGGATATAAATATATCGAAGTGTCGTATCGTCCGGTCCTAAGGAAACGCGCACCCACAATACTTTCCGATAAGACAGCTTTCAGTTTTATATTTACCCACGAGATAAGGCGGTGCCTGCGAATCGATTAGCCTATCTGTCTGTCTGACTGTTTATCTGTTTAGGAGTGGTCTCTTGGGTCTGGTTTGGATCATATATTTTTAAAGATAGCGTTTGTTTTCGTCTGTAGACATAAGGTACATGTCACTTAGGCATAAAAAGCTTTTATGTTGAGCAAGGGGCGCAACAACATCAACTGCTCTGCGTTCCAATTACGACCTGGTGCACCTTGTACTTATGACAGGTACTTGTGACAGACAAACCGTTAATTGACATTTTAACGTCTCTAACTGTGTCCCATGATGTGAACTACTTAAATAAAAAAATCTAAACATAGTTTCTTTTCACTAAACATAGTTTGAAATTTACTGACCTACTGTGGCAGTGAGCGGGTCACATCTGTCGCAGAACCGACGGCCGTTGGGGCAGACGAGTTCTGGAGTAGAGACCGCGAATCGGCACGCGCAGGGTGGGACGCCATGCTGCCAGGTGGACCGAAGACCCGAAGGTGGCCGGAAGCGGCTGGATGCGGAGGATGGAGGGCCGGGTGTGGTGGCGTTCATTGCGAAGGTCTATGTCCAGCAGTGGATGTCTATGATATGATGTTGATGATGATGACGACCAACTATGGGTCTCGTTGTCAGAAATAAAATAAATAAAAACACTATGAGCAAAATTTGAGCCCTTAAATATCGCTCGGGGAACGATTTGGGTGACATCTGATGATCAGCTCTACGGAGTATGGGAAGAGATGGTCCAAAGTGCCAAATTATACCTCTTTGATCAAATTTACAGTTAACGTCACATGTAACTCCAAACACCCAGGATTCTGAACAGTCACTGACGTGAACTTGCCTGTTCAAAGAGGTATACATAGTTGGCGCTCAGGAACTTCTTCATCTATACACTGGACAGGCAGCATCAGATCTTACCTAAATCGATCCATAGCGGAGGTCCATGGGCTCAAAATTACCCCAAATTTTACTCGTGACGTGGTATAGTTTATGCGCAGTTCTCTAATAGCCATCCAAATTCAAATTTAAATCATTTAATCGTAAACACAGGTAAATTTAAGCTGGTCGAATACATTTAGGTACTCTACGAGTATGTTTTGCCCACAGGCGTACGACATTTAGTGTTTAACGTTACACAAATTAAACAATTTTTCATTACATATTAAAATGAAAGCAACTAATTAAGTACAATATACAGATGTCAATAACGGAATATATACATGTCAAAAGCGATTTATTAAAATAATATAGAAATGTCAATTTAAATTTGCATCATTTAAAAAGTCTGATATGGTATAATAACACTTGTCCACGAGAATGTCAAATAATTTTTGCTTAAAGCTAGGTAGTCGTACGTAATGATTGTATGTGTTTGGGCAATTTATTAAATATTTTAGGTTCTATGCACACTGTAGCATGGCAGTTTTAGATGGCACAATGCAAAGCCTCTGCCTGTTTCTTAAATGCAGCTAACGTGAATGTTTGTTTATATGTTTGTCGCTTAATCACGCCGAAATAGTGATATACTGTCCTGGGTTACGTGGTACCTATGGTACCTAACCTAAGCGTACCTCGGCGTGATTATGCGACAAACAAACGTTCACGTTAGCTGCATTTTTGGATGGCTATTTGAGAACTTTTTATACCCGACATTTTTATACCCGAAAACCTGAGCACCTCTTTCCCATCAGAACCATCTCTTGGACATCTTGATATCATGTTTTAACCTTATTTCCACCGCCTTTTCTTGTTGTAAACTGTTATTTTTCAAAATACATGTTCCCTTATCGTGATCATGGTTTATTCTCAAACCTACGCGACTGTCAACCGATAGTCCACCAATTCCTCTAAAGATACCGTCAATTTCGCATTGTTTTGACGGACTATGACCACCCACGTAAGGCCTTCGACATACCTGGAACACAGTACATGGATTCAGTATAGCTAATGTAAAATCAGTCGGCTACTAGTGCCGGTACCGAGGCGCACCGCCCTCGCAGAGACCAACCCGCGCGTCATAGGGCCCACCTACTACCAACATCTCCCGGGGGACCTACAGACCGAAACTAATGATGAAACGTTTAGTCGCCGACTGAAAAACCTTTTATTGGATAAAGAATTATACTCTGTCAAAGAATTTATGGACATACAATTTTGAATTTAAACTGCGACATAGTTTATGAAAAATGATTTTATTTGTATTTTTATATACATTGTTATTATTATGTTCATTAAGTTATATGACATTGTTATAAATCTCATACACGAGTTGTGTAGAATTGACATTTTGTATACTATTTTTTTTTATTTTTTTTTGACGATCACATTAACTCTGACCTTTTACGTAAGTTAATCTATGTATTAAAATTTGTAATGTGAAATAAAGAAATCTAATCATTGACTTTGTATCTTCTTCACGGAGGTGGTAATCATCGACATTCTCTCCTGCTTCATGCTTTGCATGAGCCATTGTCATAATTTCTGTCATCTATTTATTTCAAGGAGCTGGGGTAACTGGGGTGAAGGGGAACGGCACCAAACTTCTACTTTCGTGAAGATCGAAAAAACATTCGTCATCAGATCTCTCATTTTCAGCGAGACTTATGCATGTCTGTCTACATGGTATTGTGTCTCTCCCGTGCACCTAACTTTACCGTACCTACAACCAGATGGCTGTTTGGAGTTCGGAGCATGTCGGCACACTTCGGGCGCGCTCGTCGATGTTTGCGATTATGCCCACGCGCATGATTGAAGTGTGGAAAGCTTGCATTGTCATATTTAGATTTTAGATATTTGATAGCGTCATACAAATTCAACCGTGAAGCTGCCATGAATGTACAAAGCCCATAGGCAGCTACTTTTACTCAAAATAGAGAGGGGACAACGGTAACACCTTGTAGACAATGCATGCACAGACAAATATAAACTATGAGTATATATATATGTTTTATGTATATTAATTTAATAGAAACACCAGGATAGGCACCCGCGATTGTTCAGTTACCGAAATTACCTGCGGCATGGTCAGATCATTGTTAAAAATAATCATGATTGTTTACACTATAATGGAGAGCTTATCATCATTCATTCATAATGCTCACGCCTTATTCCCACAGGGGTAGGCAGAGACGATGTATCGCCACTTTGCGCAATCTACTGTCGCAAAGCGGCTTATTATCATGCAAGTATTTTATTGATAAATGCAATTCAATCATGCAGTTGCATGAAGTGCGATGGCGGGGTCGTAACATAATAAAGGGGTTGGCAAAGTAGGTAAATCTAGGTAAATACTTTCACTCATAAATAGGTGTATGGTTTCTCAATTTTAAGTATAACTGGGCAAAAATATAACCCCATATTTTTTTAAGTCAAAATCTTTCTCCTGGCGTTTCAGCCCAAACATCTTTCAGATTTTGGGTATACAAGGAATAAATAGCCTTGTAAACAAAAAATAGTAACTTATATGAAATTAGTAACGTCCTCAAAAAGACTGGGGTCCGCAGCGATAAGAATAAAAGGAGGTGCATGAAAAGGTTGATGAATGTGAGTGAGGCTATTGAGGTGTGTCAGGATCGCGCAAAGTGGCGATCCATCGTCACTGCCTACACCTCTGGGACCAAGGCATGAGCATTATGTATGTATGTATGTATGCACAAAAAATAGATAAAATATTTGTATTATTATTTAATTCGTGTGTTATCTATGTATATATTATACACTAGCTGTGCCCGCGGCTCCGCTCGCGTGGACTACAGGATCCGCTCCCATTCCCACTTCCGCTCAATATCCCACTTCCACTCAGACTTTAAATCCAGGTCCAGGTCCAGGTTCAGGTCCAGTCCAGGTCCAGGTCCAGGCCCAGGCCCAGGTCCAATTCCAGGCCCAGACCTAGGTCCGGGTCCAGATCCTCAACTCCCCCCTTCAATCCTCCCCTCAACCCTCCCCTCTACACTCCTCTCAACCCTCCCCTCAGCTCTCCCCTTAACCCTCCCCTTAAACCTCTTTCCCTCGTCTCTCGAAATGTAGTCCTCGTAACCAATCCATCGCAATCCAAATTCCGACCAACATTACTTTGTTGCATACGTATACCAAAATTCATGGTAATCGGTTAACTCAGCCAAAAGTTATGCGAGTTTTCAAACACTCAAATTACACTGGTACCATACCCGCTCCCGCTACCGCTCACGAATTCAGTCGAACATTTACACCCTACATTCTTCGCAATATATCGACCAGGTCCAGGTCTAGGTCCAGGTGATCTCGGCTCGCGTGAACTACAGAATCGCTGCCATTCCCACTCCCGCTCCCGCTTCAGCTTCCGCTCCCGCTTCCGCTCCTGCTCCGGTCCCGCTCCCCTCCCGCTCCCGCTACTGCTCCCACACCCACTCCCTTATCCCACACCCACGCCCGAGCCCACGCCCACGCCCACTCGCACTCCAATTCCCACCCGCAGCTCCAAATGTAATCCAAACTCATCGCAATCTGAATAGTACGGAAATACTACTTTAGGCAATATATTGCATAATAACCTTACCTACTTAATGTATTTGAAAACTAAAAATGTCTATAACTTTTGATTGAGTTAGCCGATTGCGATGAAATAAAGACTAAATGTTAAGTTAAGTTAAGCCCCATGTTTTTGTGAAAAGTCCATCAAAATCCGTTCAGTAGTTTTTAAGTGATGCGTGCACAAACTCACAGACAAACAGACAAACAGACAAACAGACAAAAATTTCAAAAATGATCGAAATGTGTTCTGTTGCTTATCCTTAGACCCCCCAATTTTTTTTTTTGCAAATATCTTCAATGTACAGACACGCGAAGTTTACGATTTTATTTATTAGATTACACTTAAGTTACGTTCTTTCATCAAAATTTGGTACTAAACGCATTATATCCTTTCATCAGTTCATCCATCCAGTCCTTTCAGTTACTCTAAGGTTAACTGTAAGAGATCCATAAGTGGGATAAGTCCGCAGAACACTATTTTATTCCTATTTGCTATTGTTATTGTTAATTTTGGTAAATAAGTCGTTTAAATACATGTTACAAATAGGAATGACATATAAGAAATTAATATTAATATTTAAGGTGTCGTCAACATTTTTTGTTTAATGTCTACAAATAACTACGTGTGTATTAGTAAAACGTTGTTTCAATCTGTAAAACTATTTGTTGTGTGTATTAGTTATTCAATGTGTATTATATCCGATTATTTATCAGAAAGGTGTATTCTAATGACCTGCGACATGATTACAATATTACTTTGTGTTTAGTTTTCGAATAAGTAGGAATTTGTGTTATTTTTTGATAAATTTTATTTGTTGTGTATTGTTTCATGAATATAAGAAAATTTCATTTACCGTGCACTATCCTCCTTTGTTCTGGGAGGGGGGGGGGGGGGGGGGGGGGGCTGAATGTTTAATATTGTGCTGACCTAGCGTCTCCGTAGAGAATGATAGTTGCCAGAAAAATTAGATCCTCTTTACAATTATTACAATGTGGTTTGATTTCTCGCCGGTCCTTATTTTCATAATTAAACATGGTACATTTTAATACCTCTAGTAGTAAAATCACAATACATTCCAATATCCTCTACACTAAGATAGGAATCATTGGCTCTACAAAACTGTACAATAACACAATGTTGAAGATGCAACTTAGTCAAGCCAGGAAACCAAACTTGGTCTTTGCTTGCACCGATATGGGGGGAGGGGAGGTGCGATGGCGATCGCCTATTGGTCGATAGAGTAGATTTATGACTCTATCGGTTCCGTCTTAATTTACGACGTTCATACAGTATCTTTAGTAAAGATAAAGCTTGCCTGTTGCAACTAATTGATAATTATAGAGTTCAAAATGGATACGCTTTTAGACTTAACTCAAAAACTACTATACTATGAAACTATTACTAATTTGGATCTTTTTAAAAGAAGACTGAATAGGCATCTTCTGGGTAAGCACACTCCATCTTTAACCTCATCGTCACTACTATCAGGCGAGATCGAGGTCAAGCGTAAACCCACCAGGATTTTCTTAAAAAAAACCTACAAATAAAAATAAACTGGTTTTACCACGATTAAAACTTAGTAAGGCCAGTAAATTTAGTTAAAGAGCACTACCTTACTCTCTGTCAATAATATATCGTATATTTTTATTATATATATATCGTATTATATTCTATTATATATACATATAGTTATGTATCTGTATTGGTATTTATAGTTTATGCTTATTGTGTTATATGTTCTATGATTATTTAATATATAGTAGGTACACGCGACTACTGCCTCTCCATAATCCCTTGTCTTCACCGCAGGTTAGCTGGAAGAAATTTCTTTAGAAATAAGTCTTTTTAGAAAAAAGATTTTTCTTTTCTTTGTGTTGTTCTTTGTATATTTGTGTGTACAATAAACTATTAAATAAATAAATCGTTCACGGAGCAATGTATACGCTTCTACAACGAACTACCAGAGGAAATCTTAAATATGACGGACAGAAAGTTCAAGAATCACATTTAAAATACAACAGTAAAAAAGCCTAGGTGTTATAAAATAGACGTTTATTTAAATGACAAAGATGCCTGGTACTAATGTTGCTTCAGCTTAGCACAATCCTTATAATATTGTATTCAAACATAATTTTAAATTATGCGTTGCTGGAAGTTCGTTGCGCCGTTTCTTATTCACTGCGCACACCCAGGAAGCTTTGGTTACCTAGATCTACCAAGTGTACTTAGGTGCAATAAAGGATTTTGACTTAGAATTTCAACGAAAAAATATCGTTATTTACACAACATAAAATACAACATAATTTGGGTGACATCTATTTAATGACAGTTGAAGAGTTAGTTCTATCAATGGAACAAGATTGTTGAATTCCTGATGAGTGGACTGTGTTTTTTTGGAGTGGTCAGAATAAAAACAGTTTTAAATCCGCACTTTAAAGTTTTATTGCAATATACCAGAAAGAACGTACAGAGAGTGGTCACGATCGATTGCCTAGTGACAGCAGTCAACTTTTTTCTTAGTTTTAACATTAGTTTTTCAAGTGTCAAAATATTATTATTTTGAAAAACTAATGTTGCCTGCAACATGCTGGGGCCCGAGAAAGAATTTATATTTACTTATCTTTGTACTTTAATTAAAACGGCATAAATCTTAAACTTACTCTAGTAACAACTTGAAATAAGAATATGTTTGATCTCAAACAATCTGTAACGATTTAAGAAAAATTTGTCAAAATGGCGTCATTATAAATCTAATAAATAAAAACGTTAAACTTCGCGTGTCTGTACGTACATTGACGATATTTGCAAAAAAAATATTATGGGGTCTAAGGATAAGTAGTACTAGAACACATTTCGATCATTATTTGTCTGTTTTGGGATTGGGAGATTGAGAGTCTGAATGGGAGTGGAAGTGAAAGTGGGAAAGGGAACGAGAGCGGAAGTGGGAACGGGAGCGGATTCTGTAGTCCACGCGAGCGAAGCCGCGGGCACAGCTAGTTATATAATAATATTGATCTAGAAGATCATCAATAGCTATGTATAATCTACTATAGATATACTTGTATACACTGACCGATCGCACTGCGTGGTCTGCGCGGGCGCAGCTTATCGCAACACGTGTTGAGAGCTCGCTCCAGATGTAACCAGATTCCACAGATACACAGCCATTAGCTACACAGATTGTTGGCCTTTGATGCTAGATATTTGCTATTGGAAGAGGTACTTGCCTATAAGTTGAAATAACTTTTCTTTAATTTCTGGACCAAGTTCATTCTAATTTTAACTTTATAATCATTGATAAGGTGCTAGGGCTGGACCCTTGTGTGAATGTGACTGTACCCAACGGACTTTTCTTCTTTTAACCGTCTACTGTTAGAATTTACCCTAAACCAGCGTTTATCGTTCCAGTCTTGGCTATAATTTAGCATGATGTGTCAGTTCCACCAATTAGATATCTGACCAATTCCAGTTAGGTCAAGACATTCCTGATATGCTGTGTGGTTCTCGGCTTATTCCGTATCCCCCATATTTCCGTGGGTGACATCAAGGCGACTAAGAGTCCCCGCAGACTGCAAACTTTATATCGGCCGATAATTTAGTCAGGCTCTTAAACAGTATAAAGATGTATGCAAGTGCGCACACTATGACGATTTGTTGGCCCAGTGTGCGCACTAGCAGCTCAATCCGACTAAATTATCGGCCGATATAAAGTTTGCAGTCTGCGGGGACTCTTAGGGATTGCACCAGGGCGGGCAGCAGTGTTCTTCTGTGTACACCATTACAGCGATCACCAATCCGCCTGCCAAGTGTGGTGATTATAGCAAATCCCCCAATGGATAACCAAGCCCACCAAAAGTGGCATTAGAATTGGGGAGGTTTGTGTTCAGCAGTGGACGTTTTTCGGCTGACGATGAAGCATTATTTCAATCAGTAATAGGAGTCCATATGACGCAGGAATTAGTTCACTACATCGCCATACTACAGAACCATACGTCGCGTGCTGCAGAACCTGAACTATGCGACGCTATTTGCATTTGTAACCCATTTCGGACGCGCGCCGCGCTTCCTTCATCGATGGGGACGAAATATACGAGCGGTTATTACGGCGCGTGCAAGTCAAAGACCGTGGCGGGTAGTAATTAAAAATCTACAAAAGTGTTGTGAGAAAATGTTTTTACTTTAACAATTGTTTGTTAAAGTAAAATCAACGACAAATAGCTTTAATTTCCAATATATGGTTAGTACCTATTTGACGAACTTATTCACTTCACGATGTGCAACTCAAATATAAATCAATTCTTATCTTTTTTATTGCAAACGTATGACAGTTTATAGAAACGTTACTTGAACATTTTGTGAAAACTGTGAAGCTACAATTTTTTTGCGTTTTTACTATTATTATTTAACCGTCACCTTCAACAGTTTATGCTGATTAAATATACTAGTTAATAGTTCTTATTGTACAATAAGTTTCAGGTTAAAATATATTATTTTTGATGTTTATGGGTTACGATAATGACCACGGTTGAAACGCTAGAATATTCACCCATAATCGCTCACAGCTCTTTCCTTAAACCACCAGCAACAATACTACAAAACAAACATTTTCACGTCCATTGACGTCCTCTAACATCTACCTCGCGATTCTTAAGTAAACCGAGCTATGGAACACGTTATGTTACGACAAGGGGTGTATTGCGTGACAGTGTTATCATATGAGTGTTATCACTGTCACATCGCAAGTCACGCGAGTGTAACGTGCGTGAGGATCCATGGGACGTGTCAACGTACTTTTGGGAGTTTTTTTTTATGCAGATTTTGTGTTTGTTTTACATAAGTAAAACAAACACAAAATCTCTTAGTGTATAAACACTAAAGAGAAAAATGAAACTAAAAGTCAGCAAAGTGTACATCGTACAGTGTGCGGATTCCGTGAATCTTCAAAACTCATATTTTGACACTAAGGATGTACAAAAAGTATTTTTAAGTTGGTTTTCTTGAAGTTGATTTTGGTTTTTCGATATTTTCTTTATCTTCGAGCAATTTCACATATGTTTCTTTCCGATTACCTTTTTAGTTATTTGACGAAGAGACAATATATATTATTTGAAAATTCTTATAAATTACTAAATAATTCAGACTTATACGTAAATAAAATTACGTATAAGTCTGAAAAAAAAAACACTTGTTATATTAAACATCTTGTTAACAGGGAATCTAACTCCATACGAGCGCAGCGAGATCTTGTTTCCTTAAACTAACTCTTGTCCCCTTGCACTAACTCAACTTGTTAACTTGATCACGAGCTTAATTTTCAAACGATCATTAAAATGATTACTTTAGCTTACATACTAACATGGATAACCAATTTTTTTCATTGTAACTTACTTTACGTTACTAATAATTTCTAAGTAAGCTTTTTTGCCTCCCCGTTAATAACTGCAAAACGTTAACGTAACTTATTAAGTTAAAGATTCCTTTCAAACAAAGCTCATAATTTGACTTACTTTTATTATTTAACAAACCGCATCCACGTTCACCCCCACTGCTCAGCTAAACATACTATATTATGCTAATAACTGTATCTATTAGAGAACACTAGTGGGCGCGCCCGGCCTCACCTGTAAATACCGTGCGGCGATTGTGCAGATATGACATACGAACACACACACTTAACATAGATAGGCCTAATTTATTTGACAGTATGAAAAATATGGGGTCACGCTAGGTTTTAGTGGCAAATTACCGCGGGTAAGTATTCGAGCGGTTCAACCACCGCCGTAACTACGTTCAGAAGTTGAAGAGACAATACCAGTTCATCGTTTTGGTCATACAGCGTAATATTTCATTATCATCATCATGTCAGCCCTTAGACGTTCACAGCTGGACATAGGACTTCCCCAATGAACGCCACTAAACCCGGTCCTCCGCCCTTAATGATATTGATTTAAAAGATTCAGATTTAGAGAGTTAGGTACATCATCATCATCAGGTTATTTTTGTCTCCACTGCAGAATCACAACCCTCTCTCATCTGCTGGAGACAGACGGAGGATTTGGCCTACACTCCCCGTGCTGGCCAGACGGGTTGGGGAGGCCTGATTGAGGTTTTATAATGTTAGGTCCACGTGTTTTATTTATTCTAAGATCATGTCAACAAAATCATGTCAACCTTGGTGTCGGGAGTATGCTTGTGGTCAAGGTATTGAGTTGAGATGGAGGGGCACGCCAACGAAGTCGCTAGCAATAGCTAGTTCGTTTATAAACAAACAAACCACAATTCGGACGCAGTATCGTCTACAAAGACTTGTCGGCGTGGGCGCCTGAGATACACATCTAGGCATTGTCGCAGGCAGGTCCTCTGGGGCAGGTCTCGAGTCACTTAATAGATTTGCCTATCTGCCTTGTATTCGATGTCGCGTTGTCTGGTGATTTTGAATTTATGGTGTTTCGATGACAGAGTTTACGAATAGCTTTTGTCGTTATATGTTTATATTTTTATATACACTGTTATTATTATGTACATTAAGTTATGACATTGTTATAAATCTCATACACGAGTTGTGTAGATTTGACATTTTGTATACTGTATTTTTATTATCTTTTGACATCTTGTATACTATATTTTTATTATTTTTGACATTTTGTATACTATTTTTTATTATTTTTTGACGATCACATTAACTCTGACCTTTTACGTAAGTTAATCTATGTATTAAAATTTGTAATGTGAAATAAAGAAATCTAATCTAATCTAATCTAGTCTATGCAATGCATGCATGTAACAAAATTAAATTAAGCTTTGGTAACTAGGTACATCATAAATGCATCGGACTAAGAATGGAAAACTCTAAAATGTTGTATTGTATTAATTACTAGCTGTGCCCGCGGCTCCGCTCGCGTGGACTTACTCACTCTCAATGTGCAATCAGCAATGTGGACAAACTAACAGACAAACAGACAAAAATTTCAAAAATGATAGAAATGTCTTCTATTAAGTACTTAGACCCTCAATTTTTTTTTTATTCTATAATTGTTTTTATGTTTTATAAAAGGCTTTTTTATTATTATTATTTTTTATTATGATGTCGGACAAGGCGACTAAGGGAATACATTATAAAACATCAATCAGGCCTCCCCAACCCGTCTGGCCAGCGCGGGGAGTGTAGGCCAAATTCTCCGTCTGTCTCCGGCAGATGAGAGAGGGTTGTGCTCCTGCAGTGGAGGCAACAATAACCTGATGATGATGAAGAAAAGGCGTTTTTTATTATTATTATAGGAAATAAGAATATATTTGTTATTCGTTTGTGTTTAACATATGAAAACTTGCTTAAAAATCATTTCCTTTAATGGCGACCGAAAAGCTGACTGACACCAAACGGAAATTTTGTAAAAAGGCGCCATACCGGAATTCTAAAAAAATTAGGTACAAAATACTACAGTTGGTTTACCAACTGCATTACAGTCTTTCGGATTAATGTACACAATTCATGTTTTTCCATGAATAAATGATTTATTAATTAACAAGCATTTTGACACCTTTTTTCTCCCGTATAGGTCTTTAGTTTTAGAGATGTAATTTTTTTACTTTTTCTTTCCTATTTATACGTCCCACTGTTGGGCACCGTGGTAGGTAGAAAACCACCGCGGACAGTTTTCTGGTCTCTACATTGCCGTTAAAATGTATTACATAATCTTACTTTACTGAGATGACTGAGTTCAAAGAAATAAAAAACAAAAGTTATTAGTGCAGTCCGAGATGAGAACTCCCGACCTCACGAAACTACAGCGAGTTTCGAACTTAGCTACAACACCAAGCAATGTTAAAACAACAAGCCTGACTCATCTATAGGCATCCCTAGAGAGGGGGTGACTTGTTGTACCTACAAACTGACACACATTTTATATTGCCACAAGGGGCTTTTCAAAAACTACGTGGTCCAAGGGAGATAGTTTTTCAACCTCTAGCGCTCTGTCTCTGATATGTTACATACAAACATATGTAGATTATTTCCTTTTATAATTTTACTTGGCAAAAAAATCGTGTTCAAAAGAAAGATCAAAAGTAACTCATACATATCGATTAGAATACGAGTAATTCATGTGTGTTTTGTATGTGTATAAAATATACAAAAAAAAACTGCATCATTCTCCATTTCATTAAAAACATGTAAGGAAGAGAAATAGACCGAGAGAGAAAAATATAATAAAAAAGTATAAAGCTAAAAAACTTCTAAATAGTCTAGATCTATTTTTTTGACGTTTTCTATTAGAAAAACCGGTCAAACTCCATAGCACCGATTTTGGTAAATACATAAAAGTATTTAACTTAAATGAGTCTTATACTCTTACTATTTTAGGCGTAATCCGTTAACGAACGTCTCATACACATTGTAGCAAACCAATTAGTATATATTTTGTTCCAATTGATTATGGGTTTTTTGGCCATAAATTATAGTCTTCTTTAATATTTTAGGATATTTTAGGCTCGACAGCAGTGAAAATGCCTTCTGTATAAACTACTTTTACTCGACAACACACGAAGAGGGGAGATTTTGTCAAGACAAAAGTCACAGTAGGCTACATTTGGGTGGAAGAAGCCTTATTTGGGCCACGTGGTTTATGGACGCTACTCAACTCGCGAGCGTGCGTGTGGACGATAACCATCTATTTTCGTTCCGTGTCTATGTTCTTACACATTCATATTAGAGTGACAGGCTGAAAATAATATCGCGAATTTTGGAAGTATGTCACAAAGTTGTGGAATTAAGGGCCGTATAATTTTATGGCTTACGCATAGCGTGTTTGTTTTGAAGAGTTTTAGTGAATGGTATAAGATAACTATCCGGGGAAAATACAGCTTTTAAACTCAAAAATATTATGAGTTGCTAAGTGTTGTATTAGGTATTGATGTACAGTTCACGACGGCAGGCCCCACTCCCTCTTTTTATCTTAAATTTCATTGCATGCGTTATTATTGTTACTGTATACGCACTAATCATTGATTTGTGCATAAGTAGATACACTAAGATACTGACTTTCCGATTAGCTGAAACCCCCCCACCCCCCACCCCCACCCCGCGCACTCACCCCGCGCGAAAACTAACTTGACGTGCCATTATGAATTAAAAGATAAATAATCCCTTATAACAAGATCGTCTCTTACGTCTGAGGTCAAGCGTAAAACCCATCAGAATTAAAAAAAACTCTGAAAATTCAAGGTATCGAAATTTTTGATAAGCGACCTACAGTTTAATCCCTGTTGATAATATTTTACTGTTTCTTTTCAGGTAAGTGTCCGTTCAAGAATCGAGTACACACAACTTGATGTAGTAAGTACTCAGACGAGATGCATTTCCACAAATGCATAGACACCGGAAAGTCCCCGAGCACTATCCCTAACGACTACAAAATGCATTTTAAATCCACTCTTTACGAACCTAAAAAGGTATGAAAGAATGCACCATAGACTCTTGTATTTCTTTATGAAAGGCAAAGGATGAATACGCCATTAATCCTCGACAAAAGCAACGCCGACAAACTACATTAAATTTTCTTATTTCATACATAAAATGCGCATAAAAACACAGATACAAGACAACCGAAATAAATATCGATTCATAACACAATACAATCTAGAATCGAGCAAAAAGTAAGGGTGGCCACACATTGAGTATCGCCGCGGCATCGGCGGCTGTCGGGTTGTTGTCATTCGTAATGTATCGCGCGGGTGATCGCGAGGTCGGTTCGCGAATTGAGCGCGCGGACAGGTCAAAAGTACTGCGGTACAGGTAATGATACCATCTGTCAAAATGTGTGTAAACTGCCTCTATTGAAACCCTTTAAAAGTATTTCAACAAAATGTATAGGCAAACTTGGGTATAAGCAAAGATAATATATACTAAAGGTATAAGTAAAAGTGCTATGACGCTAGGCTAGTTTAAAGATGGCCCGCAGAATAGTCGGTACCTAGTGCATCTACTTGCGAAGAAGGGGTCGCGGGTTTCGAATCCGGCCCAAGGCAAGCATTTATGTGATCAGCATTTGAGTTTGCCTTGTGTCTGGGTCATCATCAGCCCTTAGCCGTCCACTGCTGGCCTTCCCCAATGAACGCCACCACACCCTGTCATCCTCCCTCCGCATCCAGAGAGTGTCTGGGTGTAATTTATCTATATACTCGTATGTACGACTATACACATCAGATGACCGTGTGTGAGCCCAACTAGCACACTAACAAAATATGCAGTTATTTTACAGCCTAAGAGATCATGGGGGGGGGGGGTATATCGATGTTAAGTATACTAACACGTATATACCCCCATTATGGACCTGTTTTATATCTTATGGCTGCATAAGTAAATATATAAGCAGCCATAAGATATAAAACAGGTCCATTGTGCTACTTATTTATATTGCGCCAGTGTGCTAGTTAGGAGATGTCCCTCCCTACATATAAAAGGAACCTCTTAGTTTAGATTATCAACCGCATAATAAACTCAGGAATGTTGTCACTGTGATAAAAGCTCTATTCATAAGCCAAACAGCTTTAAGACAAAGTTTGCACTGAACTACTGAATTTCTAATCAGCAATGTAAAGCAATCAATTCCCGTTGAAGCGGGGAATTCCTGGAAATAAATGAAATAGGGTATCCTATTAGATAATATAACAAAAAAATAATACATATGTGTATTATATGGGTGTAAGGGAGTGCAAGGACATCCCGTGTTCCAATTGCCAAACTTTAACACTTCTAGACCATAGATGTTCATTGATGCAACAGCAATACAAACTTTACTTGATTCCCGAAGCCATAGAAATTGCAGCGACGCATGCGTTGGGTTGGCAATTGAGTATTTACGCGGGGTTAGTTCGGATTTACAACTTACAAGCCGGTCGGTGCGCGTGCGATGTTATTTATTGAGTATCGTACACGTTTCTACGATATTTGTAGTCTATTTGTTAGCGCGTGCTTTGGTTTTGTCTCGTTGAGGCTTACGCTTACGAGGTTTATTAACCTACTATGTAGAAGGTGGGTTTGGCATGGCATTTAAGAAACACCCTGCAATTGTACACACGTGATCTATTAACAGTCAAAATTATTGTATCACATAGCGAATAGGAGCCTTCAAATCAGAATTTATACTATTTAGTTTAAAAAATATATATAGGTACTTTAATCTAAAATAAATTGTTTTATCAGGACCTAAGTCACGACATTTCCCAACTAATATCGTAGAAGCAGTCCAACGGGATAAAGGAGCGAGCGCACAATCGATCGATTACAAATCAAGCTAATCGATTCTCTCGATTGTCTCGATTCCCGCGGAATTGCACAATTTCCCGCCCGACCCGCGACCGCGTATCTCGACAAGGCTAGCTAATGAGAGCGTGGATGCCGTACCATTGTTTACAGATGCGATCGCGGTAACAGTGGATCGATCCCATACAAAAAGTCGGACAAAGATTCTAAGACAAATTTGAAAAATTTAAAATAAAATATGCAATTGTGCTGGAATGAATATTTGTTGTTTATTTTTCTTCATTTCTTGTAAAAGTATTGTTGCATATTCATCAGCTTCAGAAGCGTCAAAAAGGAGCAGATCGTAAAAATATAAAACCTGTAAACAGATTTCTTATAAATACCTTATTTATGTCCCGCTCACTCGGTGAGTGCTACAGGTCATACCATGAAGGAAAATAACTTTTCGCACCTCAAAGTCACCTCAAAGTTTTTACCTTCATGACTGACACTAATTGGTTATTAAATTTGATAACAGATGTCATATTCTATTGAAGGTAATAAATTTGACGTGTCTTATGAGGTGCGAAAAATTATTTTCCTTCATGGTATGACCATTCATACGGTCTTGTTATGAAAAAATAGGAAGTACATAGTTTATTACTACTAAGGTTGAGTGGAAGAGATCCCTAAGTGGGATTGTCTGAAGTCCGCCTTTGTACACAGTATAATTCCTATTTTATTATTGTTGTTGTTGTGATTTTTGGTACAATAAAGCGTTTACATACATACATACATACACACATACATACATACATACATACATACATACATACATACATACATACATACATACATACATACATACATACATACATACATACATACATACATACATACATACATACATACATACATACATACATACATACATACATACATACATACATGTTACCAGCCACAATCGATTTAAATTCGGCTACTTATTGTAATTAATTATTGCAAATATTCTATAAAAACATTATTAAACCAACCTT
Source organism: Esperia sulphurella (assembly GCA_947086405.1). NCBI lineage: Eukaryota > Metazoa > Arthropoda > Insecta > Lepidoptera > Oecophoridae > Esperia > Esperia sulphurella. The sequence continues at coordinate 17,052,783 of OX352258.1, forward strand.
TGTACGGCGTCGTTCCATTGTGCGTTATCTCTCGAGTATGTTTGCCCAGTAGCCGTGTTTTACTTATCGTGCATTCGAATAGACCGTTCGTCGATTGTTTCCTTTGCCACTTTTCGTCATCGCTCTCTTGTTATACGTTGTTGATGTTGAGATACCAATCGCAGAATGTGTGTGAGTGTGATTGGTGATATAATGGTATTTTGATTGTTTTAAAAATACTGCTTGGTGTCGACGATAATCATCTTCAGAACACCGTATGTACTGCTTAATTAAAGCCGAAAACGATGTATGTTATTTCACACAATTTCACTTTGATTAATAGCTTTGAGTTTTTTGTTACGTATTCTTCAACTGCGTCAGTCAATGAGTGTCAGATATTTGGGTCATATTATTCATTAATTTTCTTTTTCTAGGGTTTTGTCATAATTGATATTTCTTCCTGAACCTTTATAGTGAAGCTTTTTGTATGTCTGTCCGCGGTAAAACTCGAAAACTACTGGACCGATTAAGCTAAAATTTTCCACGAATGATGGAAAAATGTCAAGCAACACAGAGGTTTTTTCCTTGGCGCCCCCTTTTGTACACTCTAACCAATTTTTTTTTTAATTTATTGACGGAACCCGCGTATTGTGTTATTGCTGTTATTTAATTTGCAGTTAAATACAATTTTAACTGTTTGTATGATTACTTATTACGACCAGGGTTGGCATAACTAAAACAAAACACGTGTTTTATAACAACTTGTTATAATCATGCCAACCCTGATTACCGACAGTAGAACAGAACAGAATATAATATGTTAATTATTCATAGCTGCGAGACATACATATAAGAGAAATAAATATAAATAACAGGTGTACAAACTACAATTTAAAGATAATCTTGGTATAGCCTGAAACAAGTGTAAACGTATGAGACGGCTAGACGACAATATTATAGAAAGCAACAAAACATTAAATTCACATCAAACCAAGAAAACAGGTGCTGAATACACAATACACAGAGCAAATTAGGACGGTTTCAGATTTCGCGATAAAACGCCAAGTCGCGCGTCAGTCGCGACGCGAATCGCTCGTCGATCGCGCGTCAATCGCTACATAACGAACTCCGTATTGTATGCAAAGTTGAATGCATGTGGACATAGTTATTGGTATCCTAAAGAAGCATACCTTATAGGAGAAAAGTCTTGAAATGCCAATAAGATTCAAGTTACTATCTACTGAAAGTAATTAAATTTACCTTACTATTACCAAATCGACGATTTTATCGTAATTGTTATATGTCTATTCGTATCGTAAAGTCTCACAATGCAAAACTGCTAAGCCATGCCCTTTACTAATTTGCATAGCTATTGCACCTCCATAAACTAATATCAAATTTCTTTTGACCAATTTTCCGCAATCACCTATATTATAAGTTGCCATTGTTGGCCGCGATAGCCTGCAGCCTCGACTCAAACTGATCCTTTCCTAAACCGTCCCCGTTGTCCTGTAATCCCTTCCTAACAATTTAAACTCAACTCTATAACTTTCAATCCTGCGCTCATAATACCTTGCTCCATTGTAACTTATATGACGTTCTGTCATTACCGCTACACAGCGCTTCCCGCGTAAGCGACATTTTGGTCCTTCTGAAACATGATTATAACATCTCCTTCTAAGGTCGTTTTTCGAATGAGGATGAAAGTAACTTAGGTCATTTGTTTTGCTTTGAGGCTGGCGCTATCGGCATCACCTTAATGATGTCTCGATGGTGGATAGCCATTGTGTTGGATGTAAATTTGTAGCCGTCGGCGCGGGTAATGATGTGAGAACAAACTGAGATCCCGATAGCCAGATCTGGATCGCTTTCGGCCCACTGTGCAAGGGATTGTATTCAGCTTTCGGCTTTTGGCTTCAGCTCGCGCGATCACATTGTTATTTTCTTTGTTTTTGAATATTGAATTGGCATTGTTTTTTAATGGTTTCTGTCTTGTAAATCATAAACAATATCGATTTATGTTTTTGTTGTTAAAAGCTCTACACGGTCTGATTCATACGACTTTGCTGGTCGTACATTATCTTTTACTGCTCATTAACGACCGACAGCGAAGCCTTTTAGCACCAAACAAAAACTAAACAAACATGCACTGAGCGATACACGACCCCTAAACCTTTTCACATTATTTCACACTACACAAACAAAACGTTAGATTCAAAATGGCAGCCGCCAAAATGGAGCCCATGATGGCGTCATTAGCACGCCAGTTATCGCACTATTTCGTCGACTAGACAAAATTTTCAGTCTTTCAACGTGCGTTGGCGTAATGAAAGCGATGTAAATGATGTTTTGGGGAAAACACGATAAATAATACACCCACTAAAATGAGGTTGATGAAAAACGAGGCGCGATGCGGGCTCTTAACTTTGGAGGGAAATTAGACCGCCATTTTGTTTGTTAGCAACGTCCTATCGTTTAGAAATGTAGATTGCCACTTACTGAATAGTATTAAACTTAAATATTATTATGAAGTTGACTAGTTTTCTTCTCAGTTCATTTCATAGAGCACGGTGCGAAGTTTGTCACGTTACTGATAACGTGAAATAAATTGATCTAATCGATTTCTGGATAGGAGTATTAAGTAGCCACCCCTACTCTGTCGCGTCAGTTGTGACGTATGAAATTTAATGCAGGACCCCAAACTGACTCGACCAAGGCAATTTGTATGGAGATTTATAGAATCACTGTCTTGGTAAAGTATACCTGTCAAATTTGCATAAACTAAAATGGATATTGACACAGATAAGTTAAAATACAATTTTACAGGTGGTTGTTACAGGTGGTATACGTTTACTAGATGGTGCCTTTATTTGATATTAAAATGTTGCAAATGGAAGTATAATGAAAATTGATATGTCCGACGCAACAAATCAATGTAAAAAAAGTTTTGATATACTCGTAGACGTCGCATAGGGAGACGCCAGCGGTTTAGGTCATACAGTTAAAACAAATTCTCAGTAGATAAACAGATAAATGAGCACTTTAAAAATTACTTAAGCCCACTAAATTTTATCTCACGACGTACATAACACAGGAATCTACAATTAAGTCACTTAACTACGACAACAAGCCATAACATCTTTATCGGTACGAATCGATTTTTTTTTCTTTTAAATCGAGTGACTATAATCTGAATCGAGTGTGGCGCCGGCCGATCTGTTTTATCGTTGTGTTATCGCAGACTAATGCACTGGGCCAGATAATACGGACATAAGAGCGGGGGCAGATAAACTCGGTGTGGCCATGTTAAAAATAGTTTACACGCATAGTTTGTCTGCTGCAGGGTTATTGAAAAATGGAGATACATTTATAAGGAAACGATGACGCCTATTGAAGAAATAGAATTTTAACTAATTTATTGACTCCTATTTATTCTATTGCGATGGATAACCAATTTACTTCCAAAAACAAGTGTTGCCGTGGACGTCATCACGATCTGTGGGTGAGTTTTTTTAACCCATTAGACTTGTAATAATTCACTGAAGACTTTTTTACTACTGTAATTATAAACGCAATATACAAATTAATAATAATATATCATTATCATCATCATATCAACCCTTAAACATCAACTGCTGGACACAGGTCTTCCCCAATGAATGCCACTACACCCTAATAAATAATAATATATGTTATCGCGTAATTCAAGAAGTAATCGATCGAATTAAAATAAATCCCGTACACATCACAGCCCTATTAAAAATTTTTTTAAATGTAGAGATGTATCATGTACGCAAATTTAAAGTAGAATACTTCTCTAATATAATCTAAACTTAATAATTTTAAATTTGTATTTATTTATTTTGTCATAAATTACGTTATTCACATAGGTGGAGCGATATTATTGGTGGTTTCAATGTAAATTTACCCAAATGGTGTAGCAAGTAAGGTAACAATTTCTTTAGGTCAACTCATAGCCATGTTAAACCATGAAGCAAGAAATTTATAATAACTGACACTTGCCCATCTTGCTTGATGACTACATACCCTTTCATTTGACGTGCAAGGTATGTCATAACATAATCATGGGTCTTGGATCATCTCCCATACAATTCTTCCCACGTCTTTACATAAATTCGGTACCAGGGACGTTCACCAAGTCGGATTATTGAAACACTGCTGCGACTGGCTACCACTGCGACAGTTGCCAGCTGAATCGAACGTTTTCGTATTTTTAAAGAACCCGAAGTAAAATTAAACATACCAAAATATGTGATATATATTATTTACAGCGTGAAATATCAGTTTAATAATTTATAAATTTAAAAATCATAAAAAAAAACTATACTCTATCAATAAACAAATATTAAGGAGGCATCGGATTCGGAAATAGTGACCGGAATATAGTACGTCAGTAACGTCTCCCCTATACCACCAAGAAGTATTCTACTTCAAAAATTCGAATTCCTCTCACAAATTCCTTCTAAATTCATACTTATCGACCGCCGAACGGAATACATCTTCCTTATTTAAATTGTCATTACGAACTCTTTCCTTCGGCGGTTATCGTCTGCGGCCGGCTCCGAAGAGATGGCAATAATAAAAATTATCTATACAAATGGGTCCGGATTACTCGGCGACATAAATTCGGCTCTGGCCCAATGAGCGCGAGCTGGAGGAGAAAAGATAAAGGGTCAACGATTTTTAGAACAGAAAGCTTTTGGGTTTCGCTAGTTTTTTGACGGACGGCGTTTTGTCTCTGATATCTTGATATGATAAATATAAGTAAAAATCATATATAAAAAAATAAATATTACAATATAAATAGATTGTGTTATAAGACTTCTATAGACATTATTTGTAAATTTTAAGGATAATAACTAAAACTAAATGTAAAAAATTACAAATCGCACATTATAAAATCATGTCCAGCAGTTAAACGTAGAATTATTACACCTAATACTATGTAAAATCAGTACTAATTGCTAAAATCAGTATTAATGTTGTGCCGCTAGGTTTCAAATCCTTAGCGGAGAATAGAGAAATATTTTAAAGTCCAATCTCGTTGAAAAACGAAAAAATCTCAGCTTCGGCCGGCTCGTCGGTATCGGGCGCTCAGCGAGACACCGCACCAGAGTTATTCGACAAAAATGCTAATTTTCAAATCTCCAACTCTCTGCTTGCCCGCCACAATCGGAACGACACTTTTTTATTTAAAGCAACAATCCGATATCATCCCTCGATTCTGTTCCGTACTTGCACATCACTATTACGTTTACCCTGTTTAAAATCTTCAAAGATTATTAGATATTTGTTGCAGAATGCATTGAAACTCTCGACTCGAATGAATTATACCTAAAACCTACAAATTACCTACAAATCTATTTGTACATTATTACAGTTGGTAACATTTTAGAATTAATTTTAAGAATTCCTTTTTTTATGTACTTAAGCTTTTAGTATAAATGTTTATTGTTGTACTTGTTTTCGTCATTGTATGTAGTATTGTAGATAATTGTTTTTTTGACCTTACTTTATGGACCAATGGCCATTACCACTGTCCAAATAAAATAAAAAAAACTGAAAATACTGTTAAAAACTACAAGTTTAAAAGGCCAATCAGAAAATAAATTTGACGTGCTGCCCGATAAACGTTCATGTTATTCGTTTAACATCGTACAGGCATTCGATGGCAATCGGAGCAGTTTTCTTTAATTATACAATTTACATTGTGAAGGAGATTACATATCAATACCATCTCAAGGAGCGCTAGCAATTTTCGAGATAGCGGACGCGATTGGCGGTTAAATGTGAATTTATTAAAAAATAAATACCACCGTCTGCTGAGCTTTCGCAATCGGTTTTATAAAACTGCAGTAAAAAATATTATGTCGCATTGATAACAGTCCGGGACAAGTTTATGCGATTTATTCATGAATTCAATTGATTTCTTTTGCCGTATCGGGGAGATCTGTTATTGTTCATTGGCAGTCGCTTGTATATTACGTGTCGGGTAATAAAGTTTAATAAAAACCATTATGCAGTTCATGAAAGTTGTAATAGTTGTTGGCGAGGTAAGAACATCGTATTAGATTGTAGCTCGATCCATCAAAGGCTCGTTAACACGTTCACATGCCGAGCGGTTGATTTTATTCTTTTTGAAACCAGTTGGGACTAGTGCTGGCCGCGTTTTTGTGATCGCAGCGCAGTCGATCGATTGTCGGTAGTAATTGGTATGGGAGTAGCCGATGTAAACATGATGTTTGACGGTGAGCCGGTTAATTATTTTCGTGTCGTAGGCGTGCTACGGCCGTTTTAGAGATGCTATCGCATACCGAGATTGTGTACGGCACAAAAAGGAAATGGATCATTTTGACGCTATTGTTTCATTGTTGCGATAAACGTTGTTGGTTTAAATTCAATTATTTCTTGTATCTTCTATCATTTCACATGTATACCGTACTATGCAGTTATGTCAGTCGGAATAGTTGTAATCTAATCACTATCAACATAAAACTTATTGCGGAATTACATTGTTAAATGCAAATAAACTTATGTAAGTTAAAATCAAGATCATTCTCGCAGCCGCCATGTTACAAGTAGATATAATAAACTGTGCTTTTATTTTTCCACTTAAATATCTGCAATGTGTTGCGGAAGACCGTTATCTAGCGCATCAGTTTCGCGGAATGCCGAGTTCCGCAAATCAAATTACGCATTCCAAATTGGACATTCAAGCGGCGGACGAATCAAAGACCGAGTGACGCTATCGCCGCATTCGCAATCGACATATTAATATTCGATCTAGAGGTGTCTCGATGTTCTCGATTCGTATAATTAAAATCGAGATTGATCCGATTGGACGCCGGATTCCGTCACGTTATTCATCACAAGTACCGCCTACTTTTGACGCCTCCAGCGATGCGTGTACGCAACTTTTTCGGGCTGTTTATATTATTTAGATTTTATCGCTGTTATCGCGGCGACATTAATTTCGCGCGCCATTTTGTATCCACCATTTAAGTATTGCTATTACAGTAATTAAAAAGTCGTAAGTGTATTCAAATTATGTTTTAATCGCGTCCTTCGTAATCCGTGGTTATTAATCAAATGGCATACATGAGTGGAATTATGGGGGGACCTATTATGAAATCGCATGTGTTTTTTCACTGAAAATGAGGAGGGGGGGTTACTCGTGAGCCCGTGCAACGTATCGTCGCGTTTTGCATAGATTTAAAAACTCGATAGCGATGCAAATGTCTCGGCTGCCGTGTTTACTTGTTTCTGAGTTACGGCGTGCTTTGGTAATAGACCCCCGCGCCTATCAGAATTAGACTTTTTACAGCATTTCCTTTTTTCAGTTGCACGTTTGTGATTGAAGATTGCGTGTATGGGGGACATATGATTCAAAGTTCAGGGAATTCAAATGATTCACTCGCATGCACGCATTCAAGTTCTAGTGCGAGAGACAACAAGTACAAAGAAATTTGTCATACCACTAATACCTACTTCATAAAGACCATAAAGACCCACCTCATGTGTAGTGTAACGCTTTTAAAATAGCTGAGACTATACTGTATTAATTTCCTCTGACCGCGTGGTCTGACTGATTGGACGACGTGAACTTTTTTCCTGCTGGTTTGATTCATCAAAATACGTGGAATGTCTTTTTATGGTTCGATTATAGGACGTCGATCAATTGGTAAATTTCCGTAGTCCGATCGATAAGGGCAACACAAGTTGTCATAGACCATTCCAATATCTTCTTTAAAACTCATTATGCATGTGTGTTAATCGAACCAATAGGAAATAAAACGTCGTCCGATCGATCGGACTAAGCGGACGACGCGGTCAGAGATTTTTTTAAATAGAAACTCAATAAAGTCTCAGGCGTAAATACCGATTAGAATCTGTCAAAAATCATGTTCAAGTATGTTACAAGTCTGCCGTAGAACGATGTCCGAGGCAGACGAATTTTGAGCGATGCGTGGAAGGCCGTCATGCCAGATAGACAGACGACCTGAAAAAGAAGAAGGAGACGGCCTATGTCCAGCAGAGGATGTCAACCAGCTAAAAATAAAAATATTACAAAGTGGAGATTTTTCAAAACTTGCAAGCTTGATTAATTTTAAAGGACTGCGTCCAGAGCCATAAAGCCCAACAAAAAACAACATTATAATCAGTATGCTAAATAAATGGGTCACATTTTTTTTCTTTCGAAAATAATAAAAATAATAATGTCAGTAGCCACGTGATACTCGTTACGTGGTGCTCACGACAAGGGCGTGGTGCAGATTTACATAGCGAATGGCTAATTACACATACCTCACACAAATCATGGTTGCCTAGTACTTTCTGCTAATATGTCGCGCGATCACTTCGTTACTTGAGTAGGTTAATGTTTAATGACACGTTTTATACTAATACTTTGAATCATCATGTCAGCCCCTAGAAGTCCACTGCTGGACATAGGCCTTCCCCAACGAACGCCACCACACCCGGTCCTCCGCCCTCCGCATCCACCCGCTACCGGCCACCTTCTTTAGGTCATCGGTCCACCTGGACAGTATAATTTTAAGCTGTTCTTGAAAATAGTGATCTCAAAGCAAAACTCCAGCCATTAAAAGATTATATCGTAGTGAACAGTCAAAAAGCACTAAAGTGCTTTTATCATAATAAATTATGAAGTTCCAAAAGCTAAAAATAGCCATATTTTAACAACTAAACAAAGCTATTACCGAAAAGCTGTTTAATTTCCTCGTCGCCTATCTCTACTCGATCTCACACGTGTACTCCAGTGTTTTTTTCTTTTAATTATAAATATAAGTATTACACGCACTACTGTAGATGTTCCGTGGAGTGTGGAAGAAACTTTGTAGAGTTTTGATGTGGTAATTTAAGGCAAACTGATTCGCGAGGGACGATGCTTGTTGTAGACTGTGAAGTTTAACATTTGTTTTGATAATGTTTACTAAGAAACACTTGGGCAGTTATTATTATTATCGTATGGCCTTTAGATTCAAAAAAATCCCGCTCAATGATCAAAACTCAAATCGGCAATCCACTTCTTGGCCTCCGGTATTAATTTGGTTAGCTCTCAGGGTAGCGTGTTATGGGACACTCGATAACAATATTTTATGTTGACAATATTTCATGATAATCTTTCAATTGATCGAAAGCGTTTTTATAAGAATCGATCAATATTGAAATTTTATGTCCGTCATTGTAATATTATTACATTTTATTTTTAATATGATAATTTAATTATTATTTATTAACAATTTGTTAAAAATACGACGATCATTTTATATATTGTATAGCACTGTACATGAAATGTATATAGTTATATTTAATATGTAGACTGAAATAATAAAAATCTAATCTAATCTACTTTCTGAGATTGTTTTACATACACCATACTGTTTTGTAATCGTCATTGTTGACATATATCATGCCTATCAACGTGCAACGTGGATACAGGCAGGCCTATGTATACCCTAGCCATACACACCTCCTTTGCATTCATTCGATACCCTTTTCGGAAGCGTATCACCGACCGACACCTACTCTAAAATTCGTCTGCCAACACTGTCTCTGCTTCCTTCCAAAATTACCACCTCCACACTTCGCAACTCCTCGCTAAGTACATGTGGCAACACCTCATGAATATTAACTCACATTCTACATCCATCATACTCGAGAGATCTCACCACACGATTACACATGGCACTCGTTTGTGAAGGAAAGGGTTGGTTCGCTATTTATATGAGTACATAAGGAAAAGTGGGTTAATGAATTTGTCTAGGCTGTTTTCTTTATTGCAACTGCTAGTTTCTTTTTACAATAAAAATACTTATATGCCTACTTACTTGCCTACTCCAAGTTTCTTTGCAGGATATGTTCATCATCAGGTTATTTTTGTCTCCACTGCAGGAGCACAACCCTCTCTCATCTGCCGGAGACAGACGGAGTATTTGGCCTACACTCCCCGCGCTGGCCAGACGGGTTGGGGAGGCCTGATTGATGTTTTATAATGTATTCCCTTAGTCGCCTTGTACGACATCCACGGGAAGAGTTGGAGTGGTCCTATATACTATATACTACTCTACCGGAAACCACACGGCCGATATATATAGGATATGTTCAGTAATGATCAATGATGATCCGACTGAGACCTAATCATATCAGCTAGGGCCGTGCCCAGGCACACGGTGCAGACCTTGGAGGGGCGCAAAAATGATCTAGATGGGCATTTTTCAAGGGCGCTGTTATAGAAGCTCGCACCGGTCGCATAAAAGGCTAGTTACGGCACTTATATCACCCCTTAGACGAATTAGGCCTTCCATAATGAACGCAATCACACCTGGTCTCCACCCTCCTCATCCAGCCGCTTCCGGCCAAATTCCTCGTCGTCGGTCGTCAGCCATCCGCAGTCTCATCTCCAAAACTCGTCCGCCTCAACTGCTGTCGGTCACTTTCTTTCTACGTCGGATTTTCTCATTACGAATCATTTCCTTCAAAGAAACCCCGAAGCCCTCTCCATAGCTCGCTAAGCGACTTGAAACTTGTGGATCAGGCCCACCGTCATTGTCCACGTTTCTGCTCGTCTCTCATTCAAGTCTCTCACTCAAGTTTTATCGTTGTTACTTATAACTTCTATCTTATTTGGTACGAGTACACGCTGCACTGTGCAACACCAATCCTCTATACTTCTGTACACAGACATTTTCTTCCATCTTCGTTATAAATAACATCAGGTTATTTTGGTCTCCACTGCAGGAGCATAACCCTTTCTCATCTGCCGGAGATAGACGGAGGATTTGGCCTACACTCCCCGCGGTGGCTAGACGGGTTGGGGAGGCCTGATTGATGTTTTATAATGTATTCCCTTAGTCGCCTTGTACGACATCCACGGGAAGAGTTGGAGTGGTCCTATTCTACTCTACCGGAAACCACACATAAATAACATATATATTTTTATATATTTAGTAGACAGTGCTAAGTTACACAGACTTGTAATAACCTTATCGTACGCGGACACGGCTGCAAAAACAGTGGTACGGACTAGATAACGTTTCTACAGTGGCCACGTCCTGTTCTATGACGAATAAATCTTGATGTCGAGACCGGCGATAACAGGCCAGTGGTGTGGGGTTGAGGCGAGTAATGCTAGTTCGTTATCTCGATGTTCTTCACTTACTTAGTACAGCTAGTCCTGTAACTTGTAAAGTTGTAACTGCTAGCATTACAGAGTTTACCACGGTTTTATTAAATCACTTTCTTATTTGTCTGTCTATCGTGAGCACGACAGACATTGTCTCTCATTGACTCAAATTTCGAGCACTTCCCGATTAGCTATCCGGCTGCATCTTTCAGGGTAGCTTACAACCCGAGGACAATGTATTTTAAATTGATTTATTAGCATGCAATGCCGACCTAACCTAAATGAAAACCAAAAAAGAACAAAATATTTAAAGTAGATTTTTTTTTCTTCTAAAAACCACGGTATTATGCCTCTTAAAAAGAATAAAATAACCCTCCGGGAGTCTTGATGACCCAAGAAGACATACACACAAAAACACACACACCACCACCCTCACATACCTGCTTATAGGTGAACTCGAAAAACGTGGGGCGAAAAACGTGTTAAGTAGTAAAGATGCGCCCCACGATTAAGTATTAAAGATGCGCCCCACGTTTAAGTAGTAAAGATGCGCCCCACGTTTAAGTAGTAAAGATGCGCCCCACGTTTTCGAGTTCGACTGTAAGCATCTATGTGGTGGTGGTGGTGGTGTGTGTTTTTGAGCACCCTTATATCGATATAACACAAAGCTCTATTTTCTACCCAAAGGTTGTCTGGAAGAAATCGCTTAAAGCGATAAGACCGCCTAAATTGTACTATTTGTAACTAATACAACGTGTAACTGTATTTGTTTGTGCAATAAAGTGTATTGTATTGTATTGTATTGTATTGTAAAGCTTGATTTTCCCAACACTACTAAATTATCTTATTTTTATGAATCATTCGGGTTATATTTGTCTTTAGGTACTAGTGATAAATAATTAATAAATATTTCATTTTATATACCTTCATACTTTTGTCTATCCCAAAATAGAATATTTTTCCTGTAATATGGAAACTCAACAAGGATAGGACATTTAACAAATAAAACCATCAGACTGACACAAAACGTGAAAAGTTGTCAGTCTCCAGTGAGAATCGAACTCACGACCTCTGTGGCCCGTGTCCGTTCAAGACACTAAGAATACGTTGCAGTCATACCATATATGAAACTCAAAGGAAATGACTCCAGTATCTAGCAATGCAAATGCATAAACAAACGTGTACAAATCAAGAGACATAGGGCGTAACTCGATAGCGGAATCGAATCCGCGATATGTTAATGCGCCTGCGCCTGCGACGACGTCCGATCGTGCGCGTGACACACGACGTCCGTCCGCGCGGACACTTGCGCAGATCACTGCGCACGATACGCATTTGATATTTTTTAAACTATTTTATGGCCAGGTGGGTGCCTTTCGCTATTGTCAGGGACCTCACAAGTAGGGCAAAGGGTTAGGTTATGTGCCCGTATACGTAGTTAACAGCTAGCCTTGTGGTTCTCGGCTTAGAATAGGGCCACCCTCGATTTTCCCATGCCTTTCCTCAATGCGACTAAGAGACTGCACTCGGGACGGACAGCGTTTTCCAGTGTACATTAAAATCATTACTGCGATCAATACAGTCCGCCTGCCAAGCGTGGTGATTATGTCAAATCCCCCAATGGACAGTCCACGAAAAGTGGCAATCTACAGGGGAGGCTTATGTCAACGATCTCTATGTACTACCAGATGGAGCTTTCCAAACAATCGCTCTGTTACACGCAAGTAGCCACAAACAACTCTTTCACATTCACTTTGAAACTTGTGCACTCAGAACATTTATTATTTACTAAATATTGACATTATTTAACAGTAGCGGCGTCAATATTTAGTAATAATTAAATGTTCTGCGTAGTAACTGCACAAGTTTCATTGTAAATGTGAAAGAGTTGTGGATACTTGCGTGGAACAAAGCGATTGTTTAGAACGCTCCATCTAGTAGTACATAGAGATCGTTCGCTTATGTTCAATAGTGGACGTATGTACACCGTTATAAAATGTTTGTATCGAAACGGTTTTGTGTGAAGCATTAGATATGTTTATTTATGTAATCCAAAAGTTATCTTCACATCTAACTCTTTCCCGCCCTGTCAACTTAGCGTCACTACAAATAAGATCGCCATTAGCATAGTGTTGCCAGTTAGAAATACATTTAAAAAATGAAATAAGTACAAGAGAGTTGAGTGACAAACTCGACGTGGCCGTCGATTATCGTCGCTTGCATCTTGATTTATTTAGTTTGTTGTGTAAGTCAGTTTTGTCCATCTATCATGCAGTGTCGAGACGTATTTATCCGCGACAACATCAATGTGTTGTTAGTGGAACGGTCGCATCTGGCTTATTTGATCTGTACTTTGTATCTGAGCTACTGTTTTTTTGGAACTGCTGACGTTATATGTTCCTTGAAGGTCATTAAATGGAATGACCTCAGCAACTGTGAACTTGCCCTCGTATGACATCAGAGCGTTATGACCTTATTTTCATTACTTTAAGATTAGATTACTATATTGTGTTTTAATTATTCTAGTTGTATATTGCCAATCAAATACAAATACTTTATTGATAATTTTCATTACATGTCAATTAAAAATTAAAATATTTAAATATGTCAAATGTCATCATGTAAATTAAATTACAACAAAAATAATATTACAACAAAAATAGAATATTTAATGTCAATAGATCTCAAAAATTAAAAATAAATAAAAATATATTCGTATTACACGAATTTATTCAATTTGTAGAACTCGTCTAAACTATAAAACTATAATCGACCATTGAGCTCCACTCGTAGAAGGCCAGTGACTACAAACACAAAAATACCTGTCGGATCATAATATTATAAGGCATGACTATTATTACACGAAACCATTGTAGCTATGACGGACCACCGCTCTAATACTTTCTTTCAACTGGTAGATAGTTTTAAATCTGAGAAGAAGGTACTAGCACACTGGTCCCAACTAGCACACTGGCGAAATATACAGCTATTTTATAGCCTAACTAGTTATTGCCCGCGACTTCGTCCGCGTGTACAACTTAACATCACAAAATATTATGTGTTCCCGTAGGAATCAGATGATTTTGTTTGTTTTTTCGGGATAAAAACTATCCAATATCCTATTCCAGGACCTAATCTATATGTGTGCCAAATTTCATCCCGATCCGTCCGGTGGTTGATGCGTGATTGACAAACATCCACACTTTCGCATTTATATTATTAGAATAGTAGGCTAGATCCATAACGGGGATACATCGGTGTTAGGTGCATCAACACCGATGTACCTCCACTGTGGACCTATTTTATAGCTTATGGCTGTATATTTCGCCAGTGTTCTAGTTGGGAGTCGCCATCTAGTAAGCGTATACCGTCTGTTAAATAAGCACAATCTAAACTTTACTCTAACATGTTAAATCAAGGTCCAATGATTTAATTCGTTATTTAATATTGATTTGTTAAATGAGATAATTTTTGTCTTGAATAATATCAGACATGCATGAGACAATCATTTTAGCTCAAGGTGTGTCACGGTTTGACTGTTTGACATTTGGGAAACCACTACCATTCATTCACGAATGCTGCGCGTACTTATGATTTCTATGGTCTGAACTATATTTCATTCCAGATTAATAGTCCTATGAAAACAAACGCATTTGCGTCTCGAAAACAAAATACACAATAGATGGTGTTCCTAAGTGGACCGCAAAGTTTACTTGGTAATACAAACCTATTTTTGCTGCTGGTGACCCTTTCATGTATATGTTACCGAGACGTAAATAGCGTTGGTTTTCATAGGACTATTAATCTGGAATGAAATATATGTTCTCTGAGAATTGAGTGGCGTGGCGGCGCCACTGTTCACGTTCAGCCGTAATCTTCATAGAAAATACCTATTAGTTCCATGAAATCACTACTTCATAGACAAACACATGCAGAAATCTATCAAGCGTTCAAACTCTATGTCAGGTACAGGTTCTTAAACTCTGTAATTGATAGTAATGTATCATTGGCTTAGAAATTAATTAATAATGATTTAATTCAAAGATAAATGCGAAATGTATCCCTATCACGCCCAATCAATTACGCCTAGGCATATACGTAATCAATAAAGGTTGGTAGATAAATTTCGTTAGATAGATACGACGCCTACACTTGCGACTGAAGTCGCTTTACCAAATGCATATAAATATTAATACATCTAACACGAATCATCAGCCGTAATACGTCCACTGCTGAACATAATCCTCCCCATAGAATGCTACTTTTGGTGGGCTGTCCATTGGGGGATTTGCCATAATCACTACGCTTTGGCGGGCGGATTGGTGATCGCTGTAATAATCTTAATATTCACAGGAGAACGCTGATGCACGTCCCTGATGCAATCCTTTTAGTCGCCTTGACTACACCCACAGTAAGATTAGGGGTGGCCTTATTCTAAACCGGGAACCACACGGCTACATACACTTGTCTAGTATCAAACTAGGATTTTCTCCTGTACTATGAGAATTAGACAACGATAGAGTACCTACTTTATAAGTATAAAATCCAGACATTGACCAGAATGTACCAATTGTAGGCACAAAGTTGTGTCTCTGGCACTCGAGTGTAACGACTAAGTCACTAGGCCAAAGAGACTGTTACCTAATTATTTTTTTGTATATTAAAATGTCTGTCTTGACTTCGACACCTCAGTAGGGGTCAAGAGTCCTAGGTGATCGCTCATGGTCGTCACAGTCAAGTCACAGATGTGTATCTCTGCGATTGTGACGCGACCAATGCACGACTATTTTAATTGGGCTCAGATCTCCAATCTGATAACCTTAAAAACAAGATGGCGGGTTTGTTTTTTTCTGGCTCTGTAGGCACGTGTTTGACGCTTGTCGGTCGTGTTACTGATTTCATTGAATGGCGTTTTAATAGTGTTTGTAATGACATTCAAATTATAATACCTGCAAGTTTCATTACTTGCTGAAAATGATATATTAAAGCTAGCGGTGTTTGTCTGTGCTAGCTTCCCTGTGCCTCAAAGAGTGGGATCAACTGTGTATTGTATCACGCTGTCAAGATTCTAGACTAAAGCTATGCGGGTTCAAGCTTTATACGGTTTGCTTATGCCAGACTTCAGGGACTATACACTCGCATTTGACATATTCGTTAAAACAAAGCACAAGATGAATATCATTTAACGAATCGGCGCTTAGTTTCGCGGGCGAATAAATGACACCAAGTCACGCCATCTATCTGATCGACTTATAACTTATTTAGTGGAATACAGAAGCGGGAACGCAGCTAACGAAGCGCGATACTCCCGTCGCGTATGACGCCAGCATTAAGCTGCCAGATAAACAGCATTAGCTTGCCCAATCGCGCGGCACCGCGGAATCGTAACGACCAATCGCGCCGCGCCGGCGACTAGGATAGCGTGACCCGAACGCAATCCGATTGGAGTCGTATTCGTTACCGCGAGATGGGGGTCGGCGCGCGCGCACCAATCGTCGCGTCCATCTCGCTGTCGTGCCCATATAATGATCTTCACAGGGGCAGGAGAATGAAGTTGAGCCCCTCATTAATTGGCGTTTTGAGTCGAGATCGCTGCGCAAAAGATAGGTTAATTCCTCGCTCAATGGAGATCGTTGTCGCTCAAAAAGGAAGGTGAACGAGCGTTTTCTGGAAATCAGATCCAATTACATGAGGGTCCGTTAAGTTTTTGTTCTCTTTGGCCGTGGGCTCTCGCGATATGCACGAGCCGTCAATACACGTCACTTGATTAACTCAACAAATTGAAGGGTATGCAAAAATCTAATCTTGTTTCCTTTTCTCACATTTGTTGAGAGTTAAATGGAATCCCGTCCCACCCACACGGTGCCATTTACATAGCGCGAGCATGTCTCAATTAGGAGCGCTAATGTATGCCTCGACTTGCGCTGGATCTGAGTGACGTAGACAGATAGCGCGGAAACGTGACGAGTGACGACTATCGCGATTGCCGGCGACTCAGTCAGCATCACCACGCTATTAACGACACTAATAGAAACCGATATTCAAGTCGATTTCTCCCTTTGTTTATATTCGTATTTTACTATTAGGTATTAAAAGATTGTTTTTATCGTTTTCAGGTGAGGACGAGGAATGGGGAAACGAGAGCGAGGCGATGCCAGGAGAACCTCGCACGCCGAGCTCGGGAGGCGAGCGACCCGCGTCCAGCGGCGGCGCTTCGCCTGCGTCGGGTGTCTCTGCCAGCTCGCCGACCGCGTCGCCGCCGCGGCTGCGCCTCAACACCAGCCTTGCCACGGACCCCGCGCTGGCCCCGCTGGCCGCGCCGCTCAAACACGAACCGCCCTCACCGTCGCCTCCACCGCCCCCCACCCCGCAAACAGCGAGAGACTACCTCGCTCTAACTGCGGCTGCCTTCCCAGCGCTGTTTCCTGTCGCGCCCACCGGGTACATGTGTAAACCGTGCGGGATCAGATACTCATCATTGAGCACGCTTCAAGCGCACCAAGAACATTACTGCTCCAATCGGAAACCAAAGGAGGCGACAGATTCGCCGACCGACCCAGCCGCTGACGAGTCCAGTAGCGATGCGAAGACTCCGCGTCCGCCAGGCAAGCAATACGCCTGCACCTACTGCTCGTACAGCGCTGATAAGAAAGTCAGCTTGAACCGGCACATGCGAATGCATTCGTCCTCGCCGGTCAGCAGTACGACGCCAGTACCAACGCCGACTTCAAACGGCGATATCACCGAGGGTCCTCCACAGCAGGATCGCTATTGCGCCGATTGTGATATACGATTCAGCTCCATTAAAACTTACAGAGCTCATAAAACACACTACTGCAGCACTAGACAAGTCGTGAAACAAGTTCTGGCTGCGGCTAGAGGCGGGTCTGGCACTTCAGGCTCCGCTCCGCCGTCTCCAGGAGCTACGCCCCCAGCGCAAACCCAATACGCTCTTGCGCTACCAACAAATCCAATTCTCATCGTACCGTACTCTTTATTGCGAAGTGCGAGTACTCTACCAGGCGCAACTCTACCAGATCCCGACACTCCATGCTTCTTGTTACCAAATGGCACATTCCAGCCTTTAAGTCGGGCTCTACCAAACATTCACTCAGATGGAAAGGAGTCGGAAGTATTAAAGTCTGCGAATCGTCCACGAGAAGCATCGAGGGATGGCGCCACACCTCTAGATTTGAGCGTACGACGAACACCAGAGTCCGCAACGACCGATGAGCACGAAAAGGAAAATAGATTGCGATCAACTACTCCTGAGCAAATCGTTTGCGCTCCGTCATTACCGGGATCTCCAGGAACACCATCTCCGTCAAGACGGTCTTCCTCTCCAAGCGGGGAAAGTTCACCAAAACGACGGCGGAGAAACTCTAGAGGACCTACCTCGAAACCGCCAAGCGTCTCACCGCCCGAAGAGAAGTTTACTCCAGTAGCTCCTCCCCCATTACTACCCCCAGCATTAGCGTTGCGTCTCGCGTCAGAGCTGCCTCTAGGCGCTGCATCGCCTCAAGTCTTAGTCAAACAGGGAGTCTCAAAATGCAAAGAATGCAACATCGTCTTCTGCAAATACGAGAACTACCGCATCCACAAACGGCATTACTGTTCCGCTGGGGGAGGGGAAGAGAGAGCGAGTCCTGCTCCACCGGAGCATGGCCCTCCGCCTCAGTACCGACAGTTGATCTGCCTGGCGTGTGGAATACACTTCAGCTCACTGGATAACTTGACGACGCATCAGTCTTATTACTGTACTAAGAGAGAAACCCGATCTCCACGAAGCGTGCCTGAGTTGCCGCGACCGTCGTCGGGATCTGAAGGGGGTTGGAAGTGCCCATGCTGCGACGTGGTGTCACCAACAGCGGCTGCTGCCCAGCGCCATATGGAGGCCCACGCTGGGGTCAAGGCATTCCGATGTACCATGTGCGGGTACCGTGGGAATACGCTACGAGGCATGCGCACGCATATTCGCATGCACTTTCCAAAGAAACCTGCCGACCTGCAGGTGAGTTTTTGAGCATGTACGTTACTTATCTTGTTCTTCCGTAACTAATGTTTCTCATCTTTTACTAATTTAATTGCAGAGTTGATTTTGACTGAACTATCTTACGTTAAAATTCAATAACAGTCAAGGGAAGTCTAGAGTAGAAATTTGAATTTTTTAATCGATCTTACCACGTGACAAAGAATCACATCTAACTTTAAAGGGTGTACAATTTGCAATCACATGAGTATCATGCAAAAATATCCTTTGCAATCTATATGAACTTGCAATCCAACTAGGTTCTTTAACTCTCACAAATTTCTAACAATAAATCCCTTTCAATTCCAGGAGGAGAGTTTCATAGCGTGCGTGTTGGAGGAAGAGAACCGCGAGACCACTTCTCCCAGCCCAACAGTGGCAGGAGAGAGAGTCCACCGATGCAGTAGCTGTGCCTACACCTCCACCTATCGAGGCAACGTTGTCCGCCACGCGAAGTTGGTCCATGCCACAGACGAACCCGAACCAGAGGAGCAGACGTCCCCAATCCCAGTTGTGGACATCAAGAAAGAACCAGACACGGAACCAGAGGAAACCCCTAACTACTGCAAATCGTGTGACATATCCTTTAAGTACGTCAATACTTATAAAGCGCATAAGCAGTTTTATTGTACGGCCAATAACCAGGACGCCGCAGCCAATAATAACGTGCCAGCACCACCGCCTGCTGCTAGAGTCAGTGATACTCCCGTGCTATGAACCGGACAAAAAAAGTGTCAATGAATCTATTATAAACTTTTATCAGCTTGAATGACAGTGCTTTGCTTAACGGGCATTTTTCTTGTAATTAAAATGTACTAGACTAAGAATGTATCTTCTTGTTTCGGATTTATAATCAAAAATAATGTGCAATAACAGTTAATTATAAAAATGATATTTACACTTGGACGCATATCAAGGCCAAATGGTTCGAAATTTGTAATTTGAAACTTTTCATCGTTCGATTGAACATTATGAGTGAATGATTGAACGAATGAAAGGTTGAATTAAAATCTTGGCTTATGTAATTACAAGCCCTCAATTAAATTAGAATTTTGTTACAAAACTTGTTATGTAAACTACTAGTTATAAAAGTTAACCTCTTCGTCTTTGTATTAGTTAGTATACGTTAAAAATTACCAAAATTGTAAATATTTGTAAAGATATTATTACATTGTAACTAAATTTTATTACCATTTGTTCTAAGTGATTGTTCTTTCTTTGTTGTTAATTTTTGTTTAATTATTGATAGATATTCTTAGGCGAATTTATCTGCTCCTTGATAAGCATTTCATGCTAAATCACCCGTATATATTTTATTTACCTACCAGTGGTGTCTCATATTTTTAAATTGATTTTATTTGTCGTTAAAGTCTGTTTTCTTCTTAGGCTCAAAGCTTATATTTTATCTTTAATAAGCAGGTATTGTGATACAAGTAATTACCTGAAATCCATATAAGAATCCCAAAAATATAGGCACTGTCGTCAAAGAAATTGACTGGTCACCTTAAAGGCGTAAATCCCGTGCTGTCTAATAGTAGACAGCCTAGCTTTGATGTAAGCGAGCGCTACACGCCAGTTTATTGATGACATCGGTCATTTCTCCAAACGATGGTACCATATCTACTAATTAGGAAAAACTTACTTCAGATGTTCAAGAAATTAAGGGAAAGAGTAAGGAAGCTGCTATATATTTCTTAAATTGGTTTCATCTCACATTCACACTCAAAAAAACGAGAAAATATTAGATATACTTTGAACCTTAATGTAATAAATGTAAGTTTGGTTTCAATTTGTATTGTATATTTACGACATAAATATGACAAGATTTTTTTAGCCAATGTAACTGATTTTAATTACCCTAACAGAGCATTAAATAATCTAGTAAATTGAGAATTTTAATTGGTAATATTAAACACAGAATTACCAAATATTCCAAATTAATGGTGATTAGATTACGATTGTAGTATTTAATAATATCAATTGAAATTCTTAAATTCATTAATTTTTTTAATGCTCTAAGGTTCAATGTGTATCTTGTAATTTTTATTATTCAATAGTGAGCCCGAATTGTGAAATTAGGCCAGTTCAAGAAATCTTATAGTTACCTCTTACCCTTTCCCCTTAAAAGATAATTATTTACTTTATTTCTACCCTTTAAGGCTTGCCCCAAAGTTTCTTCTTTTAATTTTTAGATATATATATATATATCATTATTATTCCTTTCCAATAACGTACAGAACTGTTAAAAAATATCTAAGATTTTCATGCAAAATACCATGTTTTGTCTATGCCAAAGCATCGCTAGAGTAATTGTAATTTGCATTTATAGGTATCTCACTAATTATAATTGTAGGATATAAGTGAATACAAGACTTATTCCGTAGATATACCTACGTATATAGAACTTTGTGTATTCATTTGTGTTTGTCTGTAAACTTTGGAATGAGTCTCAAATTTTTCATGTTGCAATACCGAAACTAGTACGAAATTAAAAAAAAACTTGTTCTTCCATGTTGTGACATAAATTGAAATGTACAGTCGATGGCAAACGATTTGAATAATAAAACGAATGTTCTTAGCCAGTGTTTGAAAAGTTAATGTTATGTTCATACATTTACAATTCAAGACCTCTGTCACCAACTGTACATAGTGACGTAAACTATCATGACACTTAACGTATAAAACAATAGACAGCATCTGATGTTACGTGCCATAATCTGTGTTCTCGAAAAAAAAATAGTTAAGACAGCAACTCGAATATAGGCTCCAAGAATAAATAACCACGTTATAAAAATTGCTACTGTTTTGCTTATTTTGTTAGCAAGTGGTGACTTGCAGTATTTTGTAAAATATAGTCAAGTCAAAGTCAAAACCATTTATTGCATATGAGTACACTTGGTACATTTACACACGTCATTAGTTTTTTATCGACTACCGCTTCCAAGGTGTTTTAAAACTAAACAGTGGCTAGCCACTTCTTGTGTTGACTGGCAACTAGTTCTTTTTTTTACTTTTATCTGGTCATTCTCAGTAGATACATTGACCAAAATGGACATTTCGTTAAACTAAACAGTCTAAATTAATACTGAACAAATTTAATTTGAACATCAATTCAATTTGTGATTTACGAATATTTACTGAACTTCAATAGCCCTCTTCTGGAAACGCAAGAAAAAAAAAATTAATACCTATTTCTGCTTAAATAATTTGTGCAACGCGTCTTATGTTGTCTTAATCATAATTCAATATTGTTAAATGCACAGAAAGAAAATTGTATTCCATTGTACAACCTAGGCAATCTAATAGCTAAAAGCGATTTGTAACGGCAATGAAGAAATCATTCAGTATTCTCAGGTGCACAGAAAAAAGAAATATGAGAGAATTGTATTCCATTGTAGCTAGGCAGTCTTATCGCTAAAACCGATTTGTTCCTGAACTTATAATTAAGACAAGAACCATGGATTTAGAGAAACACTGCTTGCCAACCCACTTGTTAACAAAAAATGCAAAACACATCTAATACGCAATCTTATACGCAAATTCATAAACGCTGTACAGATGTAATTTTTATTTATTGCAAATTCGGAATATAAAAAAAACTCGTCTGGGTCCCGGGCCCCTTTTCTATTACCCATAAAGACCGGGACCATGCAATGTGGATTTATTTCCAATTCCGAATATGCAATAACAAAGTTTTGAATCAGTATGAATTACAGCGTAATATCTACGTTAAAATGCATCAATGTTAAAATAAAAAATGTAATCATAGGAAGTGATAAATACACGTACTAATTAAAAATTTAAATTCAATAACTGATGTAGACGAACGATGATATTGTAAAAATACGCCAGACAATAAATTATTTATCACATATTAAGAAGTCAGCGTTTTTCATTTATACCCTCCGTCAGACCAAATCTTCATCATCAGTCTAAATATGTCCACTGCTGAACCAAAGCCTCCCCAATAGAATGCCACTATTGGTGGCTCGTCCATAGGTGGGATTTTCCATAATCACCACGCTTAGCAGGTGGATTGGTGATCTCAGTAATGATCAAAACGCTGTTGCCCATCTCTGGTGCAGAAAATATTATATACACTAGATTAATCACAAACTACGATTTTCTCATTTAGGAATTAGATAATATAACACACGCACACCGGGGGCAAAGTAATAGTGGACAAAGGGCCAGTGACGAAGTGATGACGTGGTATCTATTATCATGCCATTATTTTTATTAATCTTCTGATTAACCTCGACAATTCCGCTGAACTGATAGACTGCCTACCCACATTATGAGAGAGTGAGGCCTGCAGACATATCAACATAAAAAAATCTTTATTATTACTATAGGAATAATAGGCGAGCAGCAATTTGCTGGTATGCCTATATCTGAACTGGTGTATTTAGTCTTAGAATTGTCACGTGTAACACTGGTTTCTGAAGAACTTGTCTGTTTTTTTTAAAGTGTTCACTGAGGGCCTTTAGCTTATGCAGGGGGCCTAACAAAAGTAAGTCGCTTAAACTTTGGGTATTCGTCGAATAAAAAACCCACGATAGACGCCGAACCGCTTATCCAAATACGTGTATGTTACATGACCAATTAGAAAATACACTATGATTGTTTCGTTCGACGGATATAATCCGAAATGCTTATGGAGTACAGACCCATAATATTCTCTTTCGCTGAAAATCTTATGGCATCATATTAAACTACAGGAAAACTCACTGGAACTGAGACAGTTTCAAACCACTTAAGTAATACAACCTCACAAATCTCGTAATTAGGTAATAGGCCTAAAAAGATTTCTAATGAAACATTTCAAATTATAAAAAAAAGTATATTACAAATACATAAAGATCTGTACATCAATAAAAATATCATCTTACCAAGTTCAATCTGGACTGTATTCATCTGACGAATCTTTCCCATACTGTTCTCTATAATGCTCAGTATCTTCCTCCTGCCCGTAGTAGAACCCATCATCACTATCACCCTTGTATCCATCTACAGTCTCCTCATCAAGATCCTTAACCTTCGTACAGTGTACGAAGTTGTTACTATTTGATAAATCAGGCTCTTCGGAAAGAACTTTGGCTTTGTACTTAGCATAGGCAGCTCCATAGCGTTTGACATCCTCATTGAAAAGGTCTGGTGGTTCGTCATAGATTTTGTCTTCACCTGTATCGCTTGAAAGGTCGTCTTCTGGAATAAAAATAAAAATTCTAACACCAGTTTCTATCTTTAGTTTTTGTCCACACTCTTAGACATAAACCTCTCTATGGTATCTCCACTAGGTCGGTCCCTTGCAGGTTTCTGAGGGAATGGGCACTCAGGATTGAAACCCTAGTCCCATGCCAAATACCCGAAGTGATAATTGAAGATAATTCATCCTTTTTAGCCTGACTGAGTACCAAATTAAACATAAAAAAATAATAAGATAATGGATATAGACTTTTCATACTTTCCATGGTTTAGGAAATATAACTTACCTATATCACACTTTGTCATTGCTTTGATCATATCCTCCTCATCAATGCTGCTTTGCTCCGAGTCAGGATATTCATTTCTCCAGTTGTTCTCATCATTTGAATCATCCTCGTCATCTGCCCCATCACTAGATGGAGTCCGTCTGCCATTGTCTCGATAGGAACCAAATACCATATCTGTTTCATAATTTTCTATGCTGAAATAATATGAAATTAAGAGGTTGGTACATGGTTGATGGAGGGAGCAAAAGAAAGAGATGGATGGAGGATAAAGGCAATTACATTAAGGACTGGAGTGATATGGTTGAAGCTAAAGTTAAGATTAGATTAAGGTCAAATTGTATACCCTTGAAATAATAGGCTATTTCTAAAATATATCATTATTATCAGCTTATAGATGAGCAGCAAATATGTTGAATATGTCTATTTAACAATGTCGGATAGACTTAAGTTTAGACTGTGTTCGTTTTTAGTCAGTTATCAAGACAATTCTTGAATGAATTTACTGATGTGATGGGAACATTGTCTGTGAACATATTTATTGAACTAAACAACTATATTGTTCAGAAAGATTAATTTGAGTGCAATAAAGAGTTTGAGTTAGTGTGGCTTACTATCTACTTACTCTCTTAATCTCTAAGCTGTGCTTAGAATAGGGCCACCCCAAATCTTCCCGTGGGTGTTGTCAAGGCGACTAAGGGATTGCATATTAAGATTATTACTGTGATGACCAATCCGTCCGCCAAGTGTGGTGATTCTGGCAAATATCCTAAAGCCCAAAGAGGCATTCTATTAGGGAGGCTTATGTTCAGCAGTGGACGTATATAGGCTGATATCGACTTTCTAATGATGCTCATAGGGACATCATAGGATATCTCATATCAGTTTTATATTACTAACAGTATTTTATTATTTAAAACATGTTTTTTATTATTTAAAACTGTTTAAATTGTGTAAAACATGGTTTAAACATGTTTTATATATAAAAAAAACAGTTTTTATCCAACCCTGCCTATCAGATATTTTTATCACTGACACTTCACTGGACCCTATTATGAAACATCCACTCTTACTTATACATATAGATACTCACCTAATAAGATTATCTATCATAGATATATCGAAGTCTTGTTTAGCAGCTGTATACAGATCATAAGCATACTTCACATCTTTGCTTTCATCCTCCAATTTTTGTTTTAAATCAACTAAATCAAATAAGTCATCTCCCTCTATGTTGCTGCTCTCTTGCAAACCTCTACTGCAATTGACCACCTCATAACGATTTTCTGAAGATTTATCTTTTCGTTCTTTTCTGATTTTCTGTATGATATCGTTGACATTATGAGAGGATTTTAGTTTTATGTCATTTTTGGGAACTAAGTCCTTCACATTAGTGTTTTCCTGGAAGAAAAATGTTAACTTGTAACAGGGAGGGTGCATACCTAATTATTTGAGGCGGTTGGAGTATAGGAAAAGGGACACTATAAGAAAGTTAAAATGACAGCAATAAAGACAGGTTACAAGGAACCAGCTTCTTAGGGTGTTGTAGGCCATCACATGTTCATGCCATAGCAGCATCCGGTGAGTACCAATGACAAAAAATCCAAATTGATCTAAGTCCTTTTTCATAGGTATCTGATTCATTCTGACTTTGGAACTGTAAAGATAATAAACATTGTATTGTGTTCTAACCTAAAATACTACGCAGTTTTGGAAAAGCGCAGCAGGAGGCACAATAAAAATCTTCTTTGTTGCATCTTTAGAGGACTAAATACTACTCGTAACAAGACGATAGTTTCAGTAATTACCTGATTATCAACCGTTCCCCGAAACACAAATAGCGATGGTGATATCTCTTCTTTATCGGTTTTAATTCGCTTGCACATAAGCACGAGAGCATCTTGAGGATTGTCTTCGAGCCGGCGTTTCACTCGCAAAACTGTAGATGCAGCCATTATAAGATCTAATGAAAATATTCTAAAACAACTCGCCGCGCCGCAGACTCGAAAACGAAAAACAAATATTTTGTTTCTTTCTTTTCTACATATTTTTAGGCCTATAATAATATATTTTGAGCCGTCATCGTGACAGCGGTGGTCAAAGAAAAAATAGAATAAGGGCTAACAAGCACTGCGATTTTTATTCGCCGCGATTTTTTCGCCCGCGTATTTTGTTCTGCATCCGCGGCGCGGCGCGGTAAAATCTGCAGCAAAACACAGATTTGGTTGCGGAATTTTTTCACAAGTGCATGCAGCTCTAATAATTTGCGACTTGTTACGTGTGGTGTGGCTTGCTTTTTTTTTTGTTGTGTGGCTTGTTAAGCATAGAGAAAATTGAAATTCGCGCGATAATTTAGCATATTATTGTCCTTGAATTCTTTTTTATTACGGAACAAGTAATTCAAGATTTACGAGTGGCGTTAGGAGTGCTTTACCATACATATGATGCAATAAATAGTTATGTCTCTACTCACTCCTCTAAATTCTACGATCAATCCTTTACACTTCACGCTATACGTCTTTGGATCTCGTTGCCTGTGTCGATAAGACACTAAGACACGTTCAAGCGGCAACTCTTTCGTCCTGACTGATCATATTACTCTCCCATTTTCTTTATTTTATAACTTAGTCGTTATCAATTCCACATTGTGTGATACGGTATTGTATGAATATATCTATATGTGTATGAATATATGGATATATTTGAGTATGCATTTAATTATGTACTATGTATATTTTTATTTGTATGCCCTTACTTGTATAAACTACACTCCTTCCTTTAACTGCACAACCTACCTTTTTCTGTTATTCTTATCCTGTACCCAAAGGTTGTCTGGAAGAAATTAGGCTTTTAGGGATAAGAACGCCTAGATGTACATATGTAAGTTACTTTATTATTGTATCTTTTTTTTAACTTGAAATAAAGAGTAATTGAATTGACTATGGAGGTTACTGTGCGGAGTTGCAATAGGTACCCGGATTTTCTCCTGTACTATGCTAACTAGATAAGTATAGGACAATTTACAAATATAACATCCAGACCGTGACTAATCCAGAAATTACGAATTTTTCCGCGCTATACAATTACCGATCAAACAATATACCTACTTCGTTGTGTTTGGAGTTTTTGGTTCCAGTCGAGACTATATGATTTATTTTTGTGTTGTCTTCTACTTGAATTATCAGGTATAACGATCTATATAAATTTCGGAAAAAGAGTTTCAAAAACACCATTTTAACCACCAGGTATCCGTGGTCAGATCGCATTGTTAGACCGATCTGACCACGTTCACTCTTTCGTGTCCTTGGTCATACTGATTAAATTATGGTGTCCGTGGTTAGATTAGTGGCCATAGTTAAATTTGATATGTTTAAAACTGTTCTAATGATATTACTTCTCGGTACTATTCACGATGGAGTTTCAAATTGGCACACAAAGTTAGCTGCACCCCTCTCAGCAACCCCCGCAACGGCATAAGCAACTTTCTACTCGGTAATTGGGCGCACTTCATCCAATCAGTGCGCCTAATTATCCCGCCAACGCTGGCTCTTCACATCACGACGCCGCGTTACCCCAGCCGCCCGGGCAGTCAGTCCGTTACAAACGCCTGCCATGTGCTCGTCCCCTATAGTTCATAAAGTCTGTACTTAGTAGTTACTGTGTTTATCTAAGTTATTATAGGGTACTGTGTTCATAACTATTATACATCATTAGCAATATACCTTTTTACCAGTGTATCATCATCATCAGGTTATTTTTGTCTCCACTGCAGGAGCACAACCCTCTCTCATCTGCCGGAGACAGACGGAGGATTTGGCCTACACTCCCCGCGCTGGCCAGACGGGTTGGGGAGGCCTGATTGATATTTTATAATGTGCATAGCAGTGCATAAGACGTTTTAATTATCACCATCATCACTACGCCACGATAAAACACCACGACCCTCGCAAACCCCGAGCTAGCCTGCGACAGCTGTTAATATTTAACCTAAACTTTTAGTAAAATGCAAATAAATGAAATCGATCATTTTAATGTAACATCTGGATAATTCTTACATCACATACTAAATGCGAGACGCAAAGCACCTACCTCTTAACTACTAAATTATTTTTTAATCAACTTAAAATATTGCACATCTTCCTTAGGATAAAATATGAAACAAAACATTTAACCAACTAAAAAGTTAACAATTTGATACTTACTTATTGTATAGATACCTATTATGTATGATGAAATAGTATACCTGGCAAAAAATAATGAAACGCTCTCCGTAGACTATGATCCTTATATAGCTAAAGCCAAGACCCAGAATCCAGTTTAATCATAAATGTCAACTGTCAAGATTAACTTTGACAGTGAAAATCTGAATTCATGCTCAGGACCGTTTCTGCATCTCCGTCCTCAGAACCCCGCTGTCTCCCAAAAGCTGATGCCCGTTATCCTAACTAAATGAAAATAGGTGCCCTAATCCTATACTTGTACTTCCTCCTGTTCCTTCTCTCTCTGGCGAACTGCGACTGCCGTCTCGACGAGCAAATACAGGCACTTGAACTTGTCTCGCTCGCCGCCGTCTGAAGCGTTCGGCATCACCTGAAGTTACGGCCCTAATGTAGGTTCATTCATTGTTTCACATAATTACGGAGAAAGACTCAAAGGAGATGGATAATAATCTCTAGGTAAAGCTTTTGTTAGATTTAAAGAAGGTAATAACGACAGCGAATAATAACAAGAATAAGAATTTAAAATGGATGAGTAACATAGAACACGAGCAAATTTTTATAAAATATAAACAGAGATCAATAAAGAAGGTAACGTTTCCGTAAATTTGCTTAATTTCTTTAAAAAAAAGTTACAAATAGGAACCATCTTTAACTGTCAGGTGATGCCGGTATTAAAACACCTATTTTTGATAGAAATACAAAAGTCTGTAGAAAAGCTAAATCTACAAACTAAATACAGTTTGAAAGAAAAGTAAACGATAATTTTAAAGCAATTTATTGAAGTAAATAAACTCTAACTAAAAATAACGAATAATATGTGAGTCGTTGTTACAAGCTAAATAATATAAATATGAGACAGAAATTGATTTTATCCCATTGGAGAAAATAACATGACCTTTATTAGTGTTTTAACACCGACGTCGCCTACAGTTACCTACGACTATATTATAGCTAATTATATTAGTCTAATTTCTGTAATCTTGAGTTTAAATTGAACATTTGAGGAAGTTGTCAGAGGGATTAGCCAGAAACATTTACTTTCCTAATTGTTCCGAACTTTCATCAAAATGAACACCTTATTGAAAAGATGATCGGTTCAGAGCAACAGACAACTTCTGAGATAATTTCGAAACCATAATCTTAACAGTTGTAGAAGCTACCTGTAATAGAGCGATGTGTTGTGTCTCATTGGTATTTTTATTCGCTGATGATTCTCTCGTTGCAGTTGTTATTGGTGTAAGTGTGACACCACATGTCGGTGGTGGCCACCTCTAGCTCCACGGCGACTGGCGGGGGCGGCGGCGGCGGCGGAGGGCTCACCTGCAGGCGGCGCGGGCGCAGCGGGTGCGGCAGCTGCGGCAAATGCGCCAGCTGAGGGTGCCAGCCACCAGGGTCTACGCTGGATGACTCCAGAATCGGCTCCTCAATGTCTTCTGATGTCGTCACTGTCACCACTGCAGCAGTGGTGCTGGAAATGCAATTCAGTCAACGTACCTTTATTATATAGTAATGATGATATGTCACTAAAACCGGAATTACACCTTTGAAACAAATTACTCAACACTAAATTAGGAAAGTAAGGAACGAGTTGAACTATTTAGTATGTATTTGCTAAGGTTCCTTATATAATTTAAGATTCATTTCACATAAACATAACTTTGACCCTGGTTTGTAACTTTGGTATCCAGTAAAGGTTAGGTTAAGATGTATGTATGTTTTTGGAATAATTTACAAAACTACCCCACATTGATTTCTAACAAACACTGAACCACTTGTAGAGTAACTCTTGAGAATTTGATCTCGTTAACTTAGTACATAACTTGACTATTGTACAACTTTGACCTGACTTAATTCTGACCACCAAGACGGAACTAACCCTCGTGAAGCAGGATGCATATCGCGATCTTCCGGCCCGTATCGAATGACCGACTGCCAGACTGAAGGGTCGTACTTGACCTCTTCTTCGCTGATGGCGCTGGAGTATCCCTCCTCGGCATCTACCAGCTCATCTCCATCGCTCCGGTATACTAGAAGACCATCGCCGTAGTCGTGCCCGCGGCTGTGATCCATTACGTTCTGTGTGGGATGGAAATACCCCTAAACTCTACGTTAAAAGGTCGATCAAATGGTGTGTGGAGAAAAAATATGTGTTTAGAGAAGAACATCCCTAATTGAAAGTTTTCCAAAAAAGACCTAACGCGCAGAATGTTCACCGTCAAGAAGCAACTGAAGAAGAACTGAGGCTTTTCAAACTGAGAAATCAATTATCATTTATTAAATCAGAAAATATACAGCAGAATCGAAATTATAGCAGTTTCAATCGCTCAGAAGCTGTACGCAGTAGGTAGGTATAATCGACTCAAGGAATAAGGCGTCAGCGTATTAGGTACCAGTATGAAACTATAACAGAAAATAAGTTGAAATGTTAGTGATAAGGTTTATAGTTTGTCTTCGATTTAAAAATACTAACCTCGACTTCCACGCTGTCCCAAGCTGCGACAGTCACATTGGTATTAGAAGGCAATCCAAGAGCCATTGCCGATGTCGATGCTCCAGGGATGCTCACCATCTGTCCGACCCCCGTAATGCCACCTTGCTTGCGTCCCCTGCGCGATATTGTGTAGTGCAGGGGGTCGTGACCCTCGCGGCGGATCATTTCGGGCAGGATGCGGCGGCGAGCATTTATAAACCAATTGCACACCTGTCAAATAAGAAACAATTAAAGAGATCGCCTGGGGAGCTACACATCCATTCTATGGGAATGCACACGGTGGAATCGGGAACGCGAGCTCATGCTATCGGATCTAAAATGTGTAAACCGTCCGGTATTTTATGGAGATCTGGTTGCGAATCGTCACAACTGCGTTTTTACCATGCCTATTATTGGCACTATTATACGAAGTAGCCTTCTGCTACTCGGTCACAACTCACTGCGGCACAATGCGCTAATACGTCCGTAGTGTTCAACTAGGTGGCCAGGCTTCTCTTGGCCACACCAAACCATTACCCCCCCCAACTGACAACTTTGGTTATCATTTCTTTGATAAACTCCCATTTGCTAGAAAGGAAATGAAACCTCTTTTCCTACTTCGACTCTTTATTTCTTTAATTTAAATTGTCTGGGGCCCAAGTAGCGTAGATTCAGTCCTTGGGACTCGCCCTGCCTTCACTGGTAGGTGTTATGTGTTAGTGTACCTCCGTTGATCCTCGCTCAGAGGAGTTGCGGAGGGAGAATGAGAGTAAGGAGGCGGGAATGACGTAATTTCACACAAAAATGTGTTTTCCCGTGAAGATCAGATATATGTATATCGAGTAGACGAGTTACAAATTGATTGTGGATGATTAAAGAAAGTGGATGATGTCGTCCTGGAGGTAATAAATTTACCTGCAATACAGTCAAATTCGCCTCCTGACTGAGCGCCAGCTTCTCCGCGTCGCTCGGGTACGCGTTGTAGCGATGGTCGTACAGCCACCGCTTCAAGATCTTCACCGAGTGCTTCGGCAGGTTACCGCGGCGCTTACGCACCGAGCCGACAACGATCCCCTGCCATTGCAACTTCAATCTCTATACAGTTTGTATAGCTACTTGTCGAATACATCCACTCAAACAAATAGGGGCCTCTGATTCTCCTCTCGATTTGGATGGAAGGCCCATTTACATCGGCGATAAATTGACTCGACCATCAATTAGGGAGTTTTTCTCACTACTAGGTACCACCCCTACGCTATGACTCCCGTCGTCGGTGTTGTCGAACCCCTTAAAAGCTTGAACCCCTTAAACCCCCTAAGCAAACACCTAGACCTCTAAGTCTAGAAATCGTAGTTTGGATTCCCAATAAACAACTTTGTGTAGTTCGTACAATTTTGGCTACCAACTTGTACGAACTACACAAAGTTGCTTATTGGGAATCGAAACTTCGATTTCTAGCGCTAGAACCCAGTAATCAAGCCACTATAAGCTAATTATGATGTCATAAAACAATCATCGCAGATACTACCTAGACTGAGCCTAGTCCAGATTGGCTGTACAGCAGGCCGCGCTATAGCCCGCGTCAGTGTGGGTTCTCCTATAATCCCATATCCCATTGTTAGGCTAATATTATATAATTCTATTTCATTTAATAATTGTACGTATATAAGAAATGCTGTTAATTTCCCATAATAAAAAATAAAAAAATAAAAAAAAAAAAAATACCACAACAGCGAGCGCCCAGTTCAGGCATGGCATTAAAGCTCACGTCTTACCTGTGGCGGAGGCGGATGGCGCATGTGAAGCATTGTGGCTCTCGTCTCTGCGTCCCAGTCGGTGCAGCTCTCGTTCTCGTCCGTGGATGACGTCGACGGGAATCGGTCTCGTGCTGTGAAAACGACGTCATACAGGCCTGAATGGCAGGCAAGAGTATCGACACCCAAGGCCTGTGCCCTTTGATTTTCTTTGAATTTCTATTAGGTATTTTGAAAAATCTTGTAATTAAAAAATATTTCTTTAGAGAGTAAAACCATTGTACTTATTTATACTTATCTGACGTGGGTTTTAATTACCCTTGCCCCAGGTTCGAGTGCGAAATAAAAAACGTGTCTTTTTGCGTCGCGTCGATGCTTTACATTTTATTTAGTGCGCGCAATCACCCAAACATAGTAATGGGTAGGTAAAGTACAGGATAAATATTGTTTTTTATGCATTTTTAGAAAATTATTTGCAAATTGTTTTGACAATGTTTACATTACCTACCTAAGAAGTATATGTACTAACTTCTACTTATTTGTCCTACGTCCTACTAAATTATTTTCCTAAGAGAAGAAAAGAAAAAGAAAAGAAGATTTAATTATAATAAGTGCGCTATATGATAAATGACTATCGAAGTTGTTCAAATTTCAACTTTATCATCATCGGATAAGGTGTTATACTTTTTAGACCTCCGATGGATTCATTGTTACCCACCAACTTTTAAGTTTAAAATCGTATTTTAATTGTTATTCTATTTTATCTTCCTTTATTAAATGGATGAGAAATTACCTATAAAATGCTAAACTTACGTAATTTTATCTTCATAACTTGGATCACCGACCTACGCAGCGTGGTGATTTCCCTGAAAGGTGCCGAAGTCGGATTCCCGCGCTGTTCGCTTGACGGTGTTGACATAAACTATCAATCTATTGATAATAATCCCAATATCTATTATAAAGTCCACATAACTGGACGAAATGCAAGAAAACCGTTATGAAAAGCTAAAGCTCTATGTAATGCTTCTATGTGCGAGGCGATGCGCTTTGAAATGAACGATTTTTGTTTTGAAAATCGATGCGCATTTTGTGACAATTGACAACGACATGCACTGTCGTTTGTCACGATGAAAATTTTGAAATTTGAAAAAAGGAAATAAGTATTGTGATAGCGGCCAGTTTCGTCCCAACTTAAAATTATATATTATTTGTATTGATATACAAACTATTTTCAGTATGATCGTTCCGTGAATGAATAGGTATAGAGCGACGACGGAGGTTATATACTCCTCGTTTTTATACATACGACAAAAGGGGGATTTTAAATGAAATAGTAAGTAGGTACCTACCTACATAACAATAATTAATATTATTTAGAAAAATGACCAAGTGTCATCCATCATGCTAAAATGAATCAATTTCTCAAAACACATCACAGCTAACAAATTAGGTACTACATAATAATTACGTCACCTCCCTTCCCTGCCTTCTAGATTAGGTACCTACTTACTTCGGGAATCACGCTCACGACGATCATTGTGGTGGGATTATAAATGGATTGGTTTATGGGGATGATGGTGACGCAAGAATATGAACAGAATAGAATATGAAATGATTCATTCCCTCTTAAACTGGTACAATTGTCAATGTTAAAATTAGCCTAGAGTAACACAAATTCAGCCATTATCAATAGCATGCAAGTTAGTACAATTATTCAATACAATAAACATTAACAACACATAAAAAAAATTAAAACTAAGAAGTAAAGTTACCTACTTAAATATTCAAAATAATTAATTTATGTCATTTTTAATAAGCATGCCAAACGTTATTCGACCTATGCTCCAAGCTTCAAGAATTCTGTTACAGAATAAAATGTTTAAACCAGAAGCCAATTGACAAGAGATATTTGGAATTGGTTATAGAGTAAAGCGGGGGCCGACGGCGCGCAGATGGGTTAGGGTCCTGCCGGGAACTCGGCTCTCTTCTCACTGATTAATAGTATTTCTTTGAGGGTAGTTGCTAGAGCTATCGGGTTAATCTGCGTGTCAGAGGTAATTTTAATTATAATTAATTATCACCGGAACCGAAAAGATTGTCAGACAGCTGTAGTATGGCTGGAACAACCAAAGACAAAGAAAATTGTACTTGGTTGACTTAACGCTAAACACAAACGAACTTTTTAGCGGAATAAAGCGAATTATTGAATGATTGGCTCAGTAGGCCTTCAATCTAAAATAGATTTGCGACATTCTAGCTCCGATTGCGAGAGGACATTTAATAATAAAAACTAAACTACGAAACTGTTTGCTCACTGAAAACTGTTGAAATTACGACAAAATCATGCATTTAAGATATGTTTTTATGTAATTTAATAAAAAAATAGATTATTATATTTTATTAGTTCCAAGGGAGTACCTACGACTTTTCAATTTAGGTACCTATACGAATTTTCATTTGCTATGTCAAATAGTGTCATCTGTATGGCTTAAAGGTCTTGTAACCGAGCCAAAATATCCTTTAAAAAAGTGTCACCTGTCATAGCTAGCGTCAAAGGCAAGCGTTATGTTCTCTTTGTCATCTGTCTACTCAAAACTTACTTGTACGACGCAGAGGCGCTTTGTTTATTTAGACACAGGTTTTCAATCAAAAGTGAATACAAATTAAGCTTTTATATGGATAACCAGCTGAAGCAGTTCAACACAATGGCTTCGGAAGACAATTGGAGAACGCAGAGCTTCCGTCAAAGTGTTGTTTCTAAAATGTATGTTTTTCTTATTTATTTCCTTTAAATTGGGTCTGCTAGGCTTACTTTCCAGTATCCCTTCGTGTAACTCTTGTATTACATCATGTAATACATTAGTGACAACCCCCTGATGTTGTGATTGAATCTCATTGATTCTTAACCTTATATTTATGTAAAATCTTTAACAATCTACTGATTGTAGAGTAGCACTGTAGTCATTCTTTTTCCTCACTATGCAGTAAGTGACTCATGCTTAGTCCTACTCCTCAGCATGATTCTGTATTTAAAGGTTATAATATCCTCAAATGCCCATTCTTAATTTTATTACATCCACTGCCTCATGTGGGTTTTTTCTAAAAGATAAGGAAATATAACCCCTTTTTTGTTACCATAAAATGTATTTTGATTTGGGTTTTTATATTTAATTAGTCAATAAAGAAAAAAATGTGTCAAGGCGAAAAGAATCATGTGGTTCTTGGCGTAGACTAGGGCCACTCCCAATCTCCCCGTGGGTATTGCACCAAGTTTGGACAGCAGAGTTCTCCTGTGTATATTAAGATTATTACTGCAATCGAATATCCGCCTGTGAGTTGTGATTATGGCAAATCCTTCTAATGGACAGCCCATCAAAAGTGGCATTATATTGGGGAGGCTTATGTTGTGGTGTATTTCATCTGATGGTTTGAAAGAAAAGCTTCATTATAGAAAACACAGGACTGTAAAAAAATACTATTTTTTTTATTATGGGGTCATGGTTTACAATGAGCGAAGCAGCTAGCTTGTTAGGTTGCTGTAGACTACCTTCAGAACCTCATTTTTCTTTTTTCATTGTGCCCTTTCATACAATCTGATCATGGAAAATTCTATAACATTTCTCTGAAATCCTATGAGTATAAAAAGATTTTAAATATATTATATATATATTACATATCGTCACTGTTTAGGAAAAGTTGCTGAAGCAGCAAGGTAGGATTTTAATGATAGGAATAAGATGATTATGTAAATAATAAAACTTAATTTCCATTTTTCTTATAGTTTAAGTGTTCTTAGTGTAACATACCTATTTAATGGTGAGTCTAAAATCATTAATTTAAGTGTGATAGCAATTTTTTTTAAATGGATTATCTTCCATTCATTTCTGTTCTTGCCCATGACCATCCAGTTTGGCCCAGCAGCTGTGATTATGTCATCTGTCCATTGCTTTTTGTCTTCCTATGTTTCTTTTCCCTAATGGACATTTCCAATTTGTTATTTCTGAAGTCGAGCTTTTATCTATTTGTCTTGAGATGTGGCCTGGAGAAAAGACAAGATTTTCTTGATTGGGAATAGAACCCACAACCTCTGGAGCTCGAGTCTAATGCCCAAGTATTAAATATCTTTTGTATGCATCAGGCAATTCTTCTTCATATAAAGAATGTTGAATTGATTACAGTGAAGAAGTCATCCAGCGTTCCGGCATGCAGGTGGCACGTAACAGCAGCGACATGGAGAACCATGTGTTCATGAAGGCCAAGACGCGGGAGGATTACATGAACATGGTGGCCAAACTCATACTGCATGTCAGGGAAATGTGTAAGTATTGGTCTTGAGTTACATGAATGGTACCCCACCCATACCAATGAGTTTTACGAAACTTAATTACGGTTTATTTATAATACCACAGGCTTTTTGGTGAAGGAAAACATTGTAAGGAAGCCTGCATATGCCAAAGAAGAAATTCTGAGGCGTATGTGAAGTCCACCAAATCGGCTTAGGGCACCGTTGGTCCACCAACGGTGCCCTAAGCCGATTTGGTGGACTTGGTTTGGCACAAAAGATCCTGAAGCGTCGAAGTGTCGCTAGGTCGTCATGGCCACCTAAGATAAGATACCTGAATGGTACATATTTATTGATTGGTAGATATATATGTGACTTTTTATTGAGCACCAGCACATATTGTAAAGCTATTTCCTCATGGTGAATAAATTGTCTTAAAGAATGAGAGTTACTAAAAAAGTATTATAAAAATGTGTTTACAATCTATATTCATTTATTTTATTCTTTTTTTCAGCACAACCAAAACCAAATCAGGGCCCTCCCAACATGCAGGGACCCAACCAAAACCAACAAGGGCAGCAACCACAGGTTCAAACCCAGCCTGGCCAACCCCCACAGGGGCCTGGCAATCAGAGCCATAACCCTGACCCTATCAATGCACTACAGAACCTTGCTTCCCAGGGGTCACGGAATCAGATGATGAACATGGGTCCCCAGGGTCAAATGCAGCAGCAGTTAGGGCCCAACCAAGGGATGGGGGGACTTCAAGCTCAAATGGGGCAACAAGGCCAAATTGGTTCTCAAGGTCCCCAAGCTCAAACGGCAACTAATCTCCTGCAGACACTGAATCAGAGGCCACAGCTTAATATGCAGCTGCAGAATAAGCTTAGCGGTGCTATGGGGATGGTGCAGAACCAGGGGCAAATGGGTAATGCTATGGTTGGGCAGATGGGAGGCATGGGAAACCCAATGGGGAGTCAACTGCAGAGCCAGTTAGCAGGACCTATGCAGAATCAGATGATGGGAAATATGTCAATGTCAAATTCTATGCAGGTCCCCATGAGTGGGTCGAATAATATGGGGCAGATGCCGTGCAATCAGGTGGTGGGGGGCATGGGAGGTCAGATGGCGCCTAATTCTATGCAAGGACAGATGCCTGGACAAATGGGTAAGTGAATTTCACTAATCTCTCAAATATATGGAATCAAAATATTATTTTGAATCATTCATGTTAAACCAATGACATATCATAATACCATGGACGTAACTATCACTATATTATGATTCGACTGCTCTATCAATAGATAAATAAACTTAACTTACTGATGGGAGGTCATACCATCTTTTTTGGCGTCGTTGTAGTATCATTTTGGCACTTTTAATGACACATTCGTCATCTTTACAGCTTTGCGATAAAATACCAGTAAGAAAAATGTGTGCTTACATCGTCATTAAGCACACTTTTGCTGTCCTGTTAACGACGCGCTGATGCGATGTCCTTGGTGTAAAATGTCGTTGTGTTAAGCAGATAAACATATTTACGAGTCCTCAGGGAGCCAACGAATTTGTAATCTTTGTATTACATTCAGCAATACAATTCTGGTGTTCAAAAGTGATTGGCACTAGTTTGCAAGAAATATTTATTTTAGAAATGTTTCATCTATGGTGTAAGCGACACGCTAGTCTGCGTCATGTGATACCCACCTGTTGACTTGATGAAGCTCGCGGGTGCGATGCGAGGGCGTAGCGGGAGGAGCACCAGTCCGTCGCCAACCCATCTCTCGCGATACACGCTGCGCGTTAAAGACTATACTACCTGCTTTTACGTATATTAATAACTAGCTTTTGCCCGCGACTTCGTCTGCGTAGATTTACACATCTTGAATTTCTAAATATTCCATTTGGAAGTAGGAATGAGATGTTTTTTCAGGATAAAAATCCTATGTCCTATTCCAGGACCTAACCTATATGTGTGCTAAGTTTCGTCCCGATCCGTTCAGTAGTTGAAGCGTGATTGAGTAACAAACATCCAAACTTTTATATTTATAATATTAGTAGGATTAGTGACTTTTTCTCATATTTTGAACTTTTCTCAACTCTTACATAGTGTGGGTGGGTATGGGTATCACATGATACAGACGAGAGTTTCGCTCACATATGGGTTGGATGGTCTAACATCTATCTATATATTCCAGTGGGCGGTATGGGCAACAGCAGCCAGATGATGAATATGCTGCACATGCAGGGCCGCGTGCAGAACAAGCCGGAGGTGGGCTCCATGATGGGCGCGGGCTACCCGCCCACCAGGCCTCCGCCCCCCAACCAGTTCCTGCGGCAGAGCCCCTCGCCGTCCGCGCCCTCGCCTATGGGCGGGCCCAGCCCAGTTTCTATGGGTAAGTGACCTTGCTGTATACTCGAATTAAACAAGAGCAATAAAATATCCAGTCTTCCCGTGGGTGTCGTCAAGGCGACTAGGGGATTGCACCAGCGACGGGCAGCAGCGTTCTCCTGTGTACATTAATACCATTACTGCGGTCACCAAGCGTGGTGACTATGGCAAATTCTCCAATGGACAGCCCACCAAAAGTGGCATTCTATTGGGGAGGCTTATGCTCAGCAGTGGACGTATTTCGGGTGATCATGATGATGAATAAAATATACTAACATAAAAGTCAAGACTCTAGACGAACTTGTTCAAATTGACTGTCAAGAAGGTGGCCGGAAGCGGCTGGATGCGGAGGGCGGAGGACCGGGTGTGGTGGCGTTCATTGGGGAAGGCCTATGTCCAGCAGTGGACGTGTAAAGGCTGACATGATGATGATGATGAATGGGAATCGACCCTACAACTTCTAATTTTCGAGGTCGACGAGGTGGTCAAGTTAAGAGCCAATTCCTGGACTCTCCATGGGCGAAATATATCACTTAAAGGAGTGTAGGCCCAATGAGTGAGGTGATCTAATTTTCATCACTCGTTCACTATCTATCTCTATTTAGTAATCCTCAAAAAGCCCCAAATAGTATGTTGTCTAAGGAGCATCTCTACTGGTCAACAAAGGGTTTTACATTGTGCCAGCCTGACGTCACGATCTGCTGACTATCTTATCTAATAAATTAACAACGTAAACTTCGCGTGACTGTATGTAGTTAATGAACTACATTTGAAAAAACAATTGGTCTTGCTAAGGATAAGTAATACATTTCGATTATTTTTGGAATTTTTGTCTGTTTGTCTGTTAGTTTGTGCACGCATCACGTAAACACTACAAACCCCGATTTTGATAGACCTTTCACAGAAACATAGGGCTTAACTTGGAGTCACATTTAGTCTTATTTCATCGCAATTGGCTTACTCAATCAAAAGTTATGGTAATTTTAAGTTTTCTAATACATTTGTAGATAATATCTACTAATGTATCAGAAAACTTAAAATTCCCGTGCAGTATAACAAAGAAGTACTCGTACATATACGGCATTATAAAAAATAATTATAATGTTCGGTGCAATTCGAATTGCGATCAGTAAGGTGTAGGACTACATTTGAAGCTGTGGTGGGCATGGGAGTAGTGGGAGCGGGCGTCGGGGTCGGATTGAGAGTGAGATTAAAAATATTTGTGTAGTCCACGCGAGCGGAGCCGCGGGCACAGCTAGTTGTTAATAAAAAGACTACTGTTAGGGTCCCGTACCCAGACAGTTTAAAGAATTCCTTATATGTTGATGTCTATTCGTCCAGATGTCACAACAGTTCTTAGCAACTCCACGAGCTGTGAATTTGAAACTTGCGGCCCAGCAGTTAAGACTTAAATTGTCGTGTCCAGGCGTGATGGGTGGCACAATGTCCTCCCCGATGTCGTCGCTGGGCGGGATGCCGTGCGGCGCCGGGGGCAGCCCCGCGCCCCCCAACTCGGCGCACCTCGCGCATCACACGCAACACCAGCAGAGGTATGGACTGTAGGCATCAGCCCCCCAATTTTCCCGCGGGTGTCGTCAAGGCATCTAAGGGATTGCACCAGGGACAAGGTTTCTGGTGGTTTCCGGTAGAGTAGAATAGGACCACTCCAACTATTCCCGTGGATGTCGTACAAGGCGACTGAGGGAGTACATTATAAAACGTCAGTCAGGCCTCCCCAACCCGTCTGGCCAGCGCGGGGAGTGTAGGCCAAATCCTCCGTCTGTCTCCGGCAGATGAGAAAGGGTTGTGCTCCTGCAGTGGAGACAAAAATAACCTGATGATGATGATGAATCCGCCTATAAAGCGTGGTGGTTATGACAAATCCCCCAACGGACAGCCCACCAAAAGTGACATTCTATTGCGAAGGCTTATGTTCAGCAGTGGACGTATTTCTGCTGATGAACACTACGTCATGTCGTGTTCACAGCAGAAATTTCAAGTCAGTGTTCTTTTTTTTGTATCGACTGCTAAATAAATGCAAACTGCTTGATCGACAAAAATAAATGTTTTAAAACATTATATTTAAACTATTATATTATGGGAGCGGAATCTCAAGGCAAACAATTGAAATATGGGATATGTATTTTATGGAGTTTTCAAGCTCCCTGGTTTTTTATTATCTATCATCTTCAGTTGAAGTTTAGACAATTAACTGATGTGGCTACCGCGAAGTTAGTGTAGCGCAGTTACACGTGAGCAGCTTCTGACCCTATGCCACCTTGTCCGGGATCTTGCTCTAATAAACTTCGGTTCTCTATGAACTCTCCAATGTTTTATTGGAACTTGTAGCGCCATCTATCGCTACTATTGGTGTTTTACGACCGACCAGGAATCGTATAACGCATTCCCTCTCGTTATCTATTATTTGAATATCAGAAACGGTTTCCCAACAGAGGAGTGAGCATGGGTATGGTGGCGTCCCCGTCGTCGTCCCTGAACACGCCGGTGGGGGCCAACGTGGCGTCCCCCAGCGGCGAGGAGGCGGCCTACAGGGAGAAGGTGCGCCAGCTGTCCAAGTACATCGAGCCGCTGCGCCGCATGGTGCACCGCATGGTCAGCGAGGGGGAGAGTGAGTCCACACAGTGTTATGTAACGTAGTGGGCATGTTTGTGGTGGCGTCCTTAACACGCCGGCGGAGGCTGA
This sequence comes from Esperia sulphurella, assembly GCA_947086405.1. Taxonomy (NCBI): domain Eukaryota; kingdom Metazoa; phylum Arthropoda; class Insecta; order Lepidoptera; family Oecophoridae; genus Esperia; species Esperia sulphurella. The sequence continues at coordinate 17,095,265 of OX352258.1, forward strand.
TGTGGCGTCCCTTAGCGGCGAGTAGGCGGCCCACAGGGAGAAGGTGTGCCAGTTCTCTAAAGTCTCTGAGGGGGAGAGTGACGACACATTACGTAAGCTAGTGGGCATGTTTGTGGTGGCGTCCTTAACACGCCGGCGGAGGCTAATGTGGCGTCCCTTAGCGGCGAGTAGGCGGCCCACAGGGAGAAGGTGCGCCAGTTCTCTAAAGTCTCCGAGGGGGAGAGTGAGTCGACACATTACGTAAACTAAATGTTTATGGTGGCGTCCCTAAAACGTCGATGAGGGCTATCGTGGCGTACCCTAGCTGCGATGAGATGGGCTACAGGGAAGTAGGTGCGCCAGCTCTCTAAGGTCTATGAAAGTGTCCGAGGGGCAGAGTGAGTAAACACATTGTTATCGGCATCGCAAAGATTCTCACCAGTACTCCTAGCGGCCGTTTCTTTTTTGTAATTTGTTGGTGAGTAAAGAAATTAAGTAGTTAAGTTAACGCAAAAACTTCACACTTGTCAATGTTTACGTATGTAATAATAAAATTGTAGGTTTAATTTATAGGCGTTTAGGAGTACCGTAGTTCGACTTTTGAGAAATCTGCATTCTAGACGACGAAACATTACGAAACACGACGTCCATAGACGTACTACTGTCACGCTAGGAGCCACCAGTATGACGTCTATTAACGTACTGTCCACGAACGTCTTAAAACTGGCGTGAATAATTGCATGCAGCCTTATGCACACTTTACGAATTCCAACATTTCTCTTCCCAGACGTGGAGAAGCTGACGAAGATGAAGAACCTGCTGGATATCCTGTCCAACCCGAACAAGCGCATGCCGCTCGAGACGCTCATCAAGTGCGAGGTGGTGCTGGAGAAGCTGGACTTCAAGCGCAGCGAGGGCGTCGGCCTCGGCCTGCCCCCCGCGGGCAAGGTAACAACCCCCCTCCCCCACAAACCACCCCCCCCCCCCCCACACCCCCACTCGTCATGAGCCCGACCAAATCCACTGCTGGATGTAGGGCTCTCAAACACCCCCCCCCACACACATACACACACATCCCCCCCCCCCCCCTCTCGTCATAAGCCCGACCGGTCCACTGCTGGATGGTTGGGCTCTCTCATTTGCGCTGTCCATGAAGGTCAAACTTAGTTCGTGGTGCCACCGGCCCTGTAACCCCTCAATTTTGATGGTTTATTTCTTGTATATTTCGTGAAACACCCAGACTGGGTGTGTACTATCTTTTCAAAAATATCCATCGGAAAAGCTATGTTATCAACAATATCCGTCTGAAAAACTATGTTATACTCATACCAGTTGTTGGTTATTTTCGGATAACTGTTTGGTGACTATCTACAATACGCCATACGTTTATTCGAAAATTACACACGGCCACCTGATCCCAAACTAGGCAGAGCCTGTAATATGGGTGTCAGACAGCTGATATACATACATAATATAATATATAAATAACATCCAGTCACAAGGCAAACACAAGTGCTCATCACACGAATATTTGCCCTGGGCGGGATTCGAACCCGCGACCCCGAGCTTCGCAGGCAGGTGTACTACCGACTAGGCTTCGGGGCCGACCTGTCGTTAGTACAAAATGGTATTTTCCGTTAACCGTCATCGAGTTGCTTGAAATGGAGTGCGCTCGAGGCCAATGCCCAGCCACCGATCTACCCGGCGGTCTCTATAACCCGTTGGTCCGCTGTCCCCAGGAGCAGATATTCAACCCGCTGCTGGAGGTGGTCAACAACTGCCTGCAGTCCCCGCTGGCCAACCACACGCTCAAGCGCACGTTCGGCGCCACGCTGGACGCGCTCAACGGGCCGGAGATCAAGTTAGCATCTTCCTTTTTAGCTATCCTACTTTAAAAAAAAAAGATGAAAAGGAGAAGAAAAAAATTAGAAGAGCAAGGCATATCTATTTATTTATCTATCTGATTTTATTGACTTGACCTGACATTGACTGCACTGCCTGATGACGAATCTGTTAGTGTGACGTCACGCCCCGGAATGGGGAGAGCTGCTGTAGAAAGGTACAAGGGACAGGATTATTTTATTTGCAGGGGGATCAGGCAGGGTGCTCCGACAGAAAGCACCTGAGCGAGTACCGGGCCCCTCCCCCGTGATGCGGCCCGTGTGACCTAGAGGTCGAAAGGCCATGGGAGGTGGAGGGAAAAGATGTATCCAACTTTAAAGTGCCAAAGGACCGACAGGCTGCCTGATGGTTTACGTTCACTGTCGACCACAAACCTGCAGCCATAGAGTCGCAAATGCGTTGCCATGCTGACGGCTGTTTGATACATTCCAACATTTATTTAGACAAAAATTTATAAATGAAATATTTCGCACATGAAACTATAGACCGTCGCAGCCTGCGGAATTTCGGTAGTTAAATAAACCAAGATTGTGTTTTGGGTCTCGATTCTCAGCTTGATATGTGTGAAGAATGTACTTAATTGTGACTTCCAGAAATCTACCTCCTCCGCTGAAAATACCTAAGATCGAGGAGCCACTAATGGAGATACCAGACGTGCTGCAGGGGGAAATAGCCAGGCTAGACTCCAGGTTCAAGGTAAAACACACAGCAGTAATAAAAACATCTTAATACCTAATCTGGTGCGTTACACAAAAAATCTGTTTTATATTATTCTAATTTCTCTGGCATAATATTTTCTACCCAAAGATTGTCTGGAAGAAATCGCTTAAAGCGATAAGACCGCCTAAATTGTACTATTTGTAACTTTTATAACGTGTAACTGTATTTGTTTGTGCAATAAAGTGTATTGTATTGTATCTATTACCATTATCGCTTCAGTATATCAGATATTTGGTGAGTCGACGACCTGAAGAAGGTGGCCGGGAGCGGTTGGATGCGGAGGGCGGCGGACCGGGTGTGGTGGCGTTCATTGGGGAAGGCCTACGTCCAACAGTTGACGTCTAAGGGCTGATATGAATATCAGATATTTATTATAAATAATCCGGACATAATTGTAAAAGGGTAAATATTCGAGCGTTTTAATCGTTGTCACCTCACCCCATAATTTAATTAAAAAGAATATATTTAATTAAATATTACATCAATGCAAAATCTGCGTACGGACCAAAAACTTATTGTATAATATAAACGATGAACCGGTATGTCTTTTCAACTTTTTAAGGATAACGACGGCGGTTAAAACCCTCGAATATTTATCGAAAAGATTATTAACTGTGAAGAAAAAAGAAGTATTAATTTAGGTACAAAGTCGCAGACCATAATGACTAGCGAGAAATGTGTAGTTTCTTTTAATAGTTTCAGTTCATTATGTATTTTATCAGGTATCGTTAGAATCGATGCAGCTGTCGGGCGGCAGCGGCGCCATCTCGCTGATCGCGCAGCTGGACGACGCGCGGCTGCCGTGCGTGCCGGCCGTGCACGTGTCCGTCCCGCGCGAGTACCCCGCCGCGGCGCCCGCGCGCCTGCGCCTGCGGCCCCTCAAGCCCGACGCGCCGGACTCCTTCCTGGCCAGGGTGGAGCGCGCCATGGACGCCAGGTGTGCCAGGTACCTAGCACTAATACAATTCTGATGCAAAGGAGGATCAATTCGGGTCGAAGTACCAGCGAATCCGGCTCGAAGGACCAGAAAGGGTTTCTTACTTGAAGGACACTATGAGCGCGAGATGTGCCAGGTAAGTATCGTTAAATAGAGGTATGAGGGACTAAAAATCCGGCTCGAAGGACCGTAAATTGTCCCATGGACCTTGGGGCCTATTCTGTATCGGCTAATATCCGTCGAACTAAAACGCCATTTTATACACTCTAACCTTACCGTATTATTTCCGGTAGAGTAGAATAGGACCACTCCAACTCTTCCCGTGGATGTCGTACAAGTCGACTGAGGGAGTACATTATAAAACATCAATCAGGCCTCCCCAACCCGTCTGGCCAGCGCGGGGAGTGTAGGCCAAACCCTCCGACTGTCTCCGGCAGATGAGAGAGGGCTGTGCTCCTGCAGTAGAGACAAAATAACCTGATGATGATGATACACTCTAACGTGTAATGTGACATATTCTTATAAGCTTAAAAAAAACCTCTGTACAAAAACAGACTATGACAAATTGACCATAACATGACAAATTATCCAGCAGCTAGTAATGAATAATTTTAAAATCAATTTTATTTAACCAATTTATCAGTTATTGCACGCATGCATGAGTCAGGAATAGAAGCCTATTTCATGTTGTAACTTTTTCCCCCAGACTACCAAAAAGCTGTTCAGTGGGCCAGCTTCTCGACGCGTGGGAGATGAGCGTGCGGCAAGCGTGCGCGCCCAGCCCCATGGCCTACAACGCAGTCCCAGCGATGGGCCTGTAGACGTCGACATACATCGCGGCGCTAACAGTGCCGAGTGGAAGCCAATGAGAGTGCTGGGTTGAGATTTCTGTAAGTGTAATAATGTTTAATGTATCGGAAGGCAGTGGTAAAAACACTCCTTTAATTCTACAAGACTTTGTTCATCACGGTTGTATTTTCTATCATATCAGCAGTCTTCAAAGTCCATTGTTAAACATCCTTGTACGGGAGTAATGTTCCAAGACCTCAGTAGATAGAACTGTCGACAGTCGATCTTGTATCAGTGGCCAGAAGGTCCAGAGTCAGCTTCTGTTTTTATTTTTCTAGAGTAAACAACATATGTATATTTTTATTATTTTATAAATATGCAGTAGCAGATTTTGCTAATGTCCAATATCTATCACACCACTGTTTCTGTTTTTTTCCTGTCTTTTTTTTCAGACTGTTATTAAAATACAAAAAATATATATTTCATTCCAGATTAATAGTCCTATGAAAACAAACGCATTTGCGTCTCGAAAACAAAATACACAATAGATGGTGTTCCTAAGTGGACCGCAAAGTTTACTTGGTAATACAAACCTATTTTTGCTGCTGGTGACCCTTTCATGTATATGTTACCGAGACGTAAATAGCGTTGGTTTTCATAGGACTATTAATCTGGAATGAAATATAGTGGATCATATGTATAATAATGATAACTTGTTCAGCTCAGCTATGTCCTGCCACATGGGCTTGCAACATTGTATAACAACATGCATTTAAAACATGTTTTTGCTCGACATTTCGAACTTAAACTATAAACCGCAGAGACTTCATTAAAATGTAAAACTTAGCCTCGATTGCTTGAGCAGTAGTTTGTTACGGATTTCATACATTTGTATACGACGCCCATTATCAATTCAAGAAATATGGTTATCTAAGAATTATCGACCTTATCGTAGCACTAAGATCTAGCCAGTTAAATTTCTAGGTCTGGTAATAATGATATTGGCCATTTAAGTACAATTTCAAACTACTAACATCTTCGCAAGGCGTCAGGTGACCTGCAAATTCTAGAAAGAACTGTGTTCAGTTATAAATTTAGTTATAATTTAATTGTTTCTTAGTAACTTATTTACATTATAAAATTATGTTTGTACCCAAGTCTTGGATGTTTATTATGTTTATTTAAGTATGTCTATCCGTTATCTAGTAACCATACCACAGGCTCTGCCTAGTTTGGGACTGGATAATTGGTGTGAATGTCTAGGATATTTATTTATTTAAAAAGTGTTTTTACCCGTGCATATATTCTAGTTTCTTGAATCTGGACGTAACTCGATACAGTACTATCTGGACCATTTATGCTTGGTCTGACACCAACTAAGGAGGTATCTTGATAAGTTGCCCGAGTCGTGCCCAAGAAGCTTGCTTATTTTAATGACAAAGATACCTGGTACTAATGTTGCTCCAGCCTCGCACAATCTTTATAATTGTATACAAACTTGATTTTAAAAGATGTGTCGCTGGAAGTTTGTTGTGCCGTTTCTTCTTCACAGCGCTAACACCTTAGAAGCGGTAGTCGATAAAAAAATTACGTTTATAAATGTACCAAGCGTACTCATGTGCAGTTAAGGTTTTTGACTTTGCTTATAAAGAGATTCTGAAATGATCTCACGCCGCAGCATTGTCGTGGTGCAAGCTGCAACTTATGCAATCCTATGAAGACCTTTCATAATTTCTTTAGATGATAATTTATGATTTACTATGGTCCCCTAGTGTGGTCAGGACCTCGTATTAGCAGAGCGTAGTCTGTGGGTATGGTTGACATTTTAAGCTCTTGGTGTTGTACCCCGTTAAATTTATGAGCGTTTCAACCGCCGTCATTTCCGTCAACTTCAAAAGTTGAAGAGACAATATCAGATAATCGATTTTATTATACATACAACAAGTTTCTGGTTCGTGCACAAATTTAAATATATTATTATTCATCAGTTTTTGGTGGTTAAGGCAATGACGGCGTTTGAAACGCTCGTTTACCCAACCCTTTACCCTGTCAAATGATGATCGTGAAGGCAGTAGTTCCATTGCAGTTTATATAAACCATGCAAGCCATGTATTCGAAAAAACTACAAGATATTTATGTTATATATGTCGGCGAAATGATAAAAGAGGAGCTGATTTGTAGGCATAGTGCGTGTTCGTCGCGCCGTTCGGCTTGTCTCGGCTATAGTTGCGAGCACGCGTTGACGGAACGTCGCACAGGGCCGGCGCAGGCGCATAGTCGAGACAGGTTCTTCGTTCGTTGCGTGCGGTGCGCAGGGACTACTCCGACGGATCGTCTGCCTTCTAAAATCGTTCTTGATGATGTACTGTAATTTCCTGTAGTGTTATTGAAGCCAGTAAACGTGTTAACTTTGAAACGGTGTTAAACTCAATTTGGTAGCCCGTCGCGACTAGGATAGGTACTAGGTTCTCGTACACCGATGAATCTAAGGCGCAAGAGAGTGAGCTAGTGGTGGTTTTCTCCTTGTGGCAACTACGATTTCAGAAGAGAGATACGACATATTTGTACACTTATCTTTCCCAATTATCTGCTGTATGTACTATGGAAATAAGACGTATAAGACATAAGCATATCCTTATATGACCTTAGTGGCTTGTTTTTTAAACTCAAGCGCCAGAGGTCGTGAATTCGATTCCTACCAGAACAGACAACGTTGTACAAGTTAGCCCCGGTCTGGATGTTATATTTGTGAATTCTCCTCTATCCCTGTATAGGATAAAAACCTAGTTTGGAATTAGACAAGGATTAGATTAGTGAAATATGTATTACTAGCTGTTGCCCGCGACTTCGTCCGCGTGGACAACTTAACATCACAAATTATTATGTATTTCCCTAGGAATGGGATGTTTCACGATCCGTCCAGTGGTTGAAGCGTGATTGAGTAACAAACATCCAAATATCTAAACTTTCGCATTTATAATATAAATATTAGTAGGATTATAAGACAATTCACCAATTGTGCGAAGTTTCTCCCCTGGAGGAATCGAATCTACGACTTCTGGCGTTTGAACTAACAGCGGCGGTCAAAATGTTAGAGTTCGTTCATACACATTTTTCTTACTATCTCTGTGCAAGTTACCCATTAAAAAAAAATTTCATCATCATCAGGTTATTTTTGTCTCCACTGCAGGAGCACAACCCTATCTCATTTGCCGGAGACAGAAGGAGGATTTGGCCTACGCTCCCCGCGCTGGCCAGATTTTTTTTGTTACTAAGTAATTTAGACTGGATTGGAGTGGAGAGATTTTCGTCACATTCCGCTGTCGTAAAAAAAAATTATAATGTATTTTTTTCTGACGAAAACGGTTTCCCAATTTCGTCAGTTTCCTCTTAGACTGAACCTGCAGTTTAACTGTACCTGTAACTGAAAATCCAATTTCATTTCGCGATTTTATCTAGCCAATGAGAAATTATATTTTTTTAGTTCACACTCATCAGATATAAAACATACTAATATGCTTTCCCACGATGTTTCCTTCCTTATTGTCTCCAATCATTTATAGTACTCAGTGAAATGTATAAATTAAATCACATAACAAAATTAAAGAACTACGTGTAGATGTGGATTTTATTATGGGCCTAAACCAGGTAAAACACACCACATCTTATTTATGTAACTTTGGAATCAATCCATTGGTAAATGGCATGATCGAGCATAGGATTGTTTAGTTAATAAGTACATTTAGTTTATAAGATATTGTTTCTAATTTATTGTTTTGATTTAGTATTTATAGTATTGTCAAAGAGTCGCTGACAACAAATGCCAGAGAGGGACGGCGCATATAGTGCGCTTTCTTTCACTGTCTTACGGTTGCCACGCTCTTATCGATAATGATACGACTTGCTTGAGTCACCGTGTAGTTTTTACTGATATTTGATTACCCATGGATTAAGGCGTGTGTAGTAAGTAGCCTAATTAGAGATCAAAGTGTGCCCAATATGTTTCCCCCCGCAATAAAATGTGCTTTGTATCTTGGCAATTAAGTCTATATTTTCACGTAACGGGCGAACGGTCGCGCAACGCACAACTCTCTCCTTCGAATTTCAGAGCTACGTCGCCCGCGCACGGGCTCGCGACAATTTTCACTCCAAATGGCATTATATATGTACTTTTTTTTCATGATTATTAAAGATCAAAAATATGTTCGTTTTTTAGATAAATGATTATTTTTCTGCAAGAACCGTGATAATATCACTTATAGTGAAGCAGTAGCGAATTGAAAATGATCCATTTCATAACATTCTTCATAATTATTTTCGTTTAGTCTGTACAACATTTTCAAACGTTCCAAGTGAAGGTTACATAATCGATACTTCAGTTATATTTTTCTCGGAATTTTCTGTGAGCTCATTTAAGGCCCATTAAATACTTTCGAATTGTCTTATTTCACGAGTTCCCACGCCTTAAACGACCAGTAACAAGGCCATAAAACTCCTAAAAAAGCCAACTGGCGCTCAGCGAGTCTTTGACAATACAAAACGTTTATCGAAGTTAATTTTAGGGGATCTTCGGACGTACAGTTGATTTTTGTCGTAGCAATGAAGGTAATATCAGCGTTTATTTACAGATGTGATATTCTACTGTGATAATTTATTACAATGCTACAATATATACAATTTTGTATACCCACTTGCACTAACGGTTAGGCGAATAGCTCGGAACTTTATAAACTATGGAAATTAGACAATTAACATGATACAAAAAAAAACTCAACAACACCCAGACTTGGGGCCCATAAGCATTTCGTCTAATATCCGACGAACTAAAAAACATTTTATACTCTCTTACGGCCCACGTCACATATTTTGATAAGCGTTTGGTTTCTAACTACGATAGTAAGACCCCAATTTTTTAATTATTTTTAATTATTAATGTTTTATTTTAGACAAATTTCCATAAAAATGTTAGTAATACATAAAACTTAAAACTATGTTAGTATAATCGGTAGAAATAAAGTTTAAAATTAAAATATAATTAAAATACAATTCATAAAGCCACTTTGCAATATTACATTGCGCAAAGTAGCGATACATCGTCTCTACCTGCGTGAGCATTATGTATGTATACAATTCATTTGACAATTGATTTGGCACTGGAGAGGTAAAGCCTCACCCAGTGCCTCAGCAAGGGACTCTCATACCTGTCTGCCAGGGTGCCCAGGATGCTGTTGGTGCTGTCTCGCACGCGACGCATCAGGGACGAGACTCGTTTGCGCACTATATTTATATATAAAGAAAAATAAAAACATTTACTGCCATAATTGGCACACACAATAGTTTTTTTTAACAAAACAAGAAAAAGGAAATAACAATTATAATAATTACAGAAAACAATTTACAAATTTTAATAAAGAAATAATATGCGTGTGCCACGGCGGTAAAAAGGCGAACGACTATATATGATATAAGGGGTCTATCGTAAAATATGTCACGTGATCCGTGGCATTTTAGTTGGACTATCCGATATGCTTAGGAGTGGGCCCTAGTATCAACTTCTACAAAGTTGTAAGTCTCTAGTGGGAATATGTAATTGTGGGGGACAACCCCCCAATTAGGTGATTAGCTTCTTAAAGTTCATAGTAGTGTCCCACACTGATTTTAAGATGTGGCTTTGGTAAACTAATTTACTACGTTTTATCAAAATCGGCGAGGTTCCCTTGTAAGTTAACGAGGCGATCAGGTAATTTAATTAATAGCCAAATATTAAGAAAACTTATTTGGAAATGGGTCCGATTGAAACTACGTTAAAATTTTACAGCACTAAAATTTTTGCTATGCTTGTCACACTGCATTATGAAGATAAAGACGACACTAATTTTAATGCTGTCTAATTTTTAATGTAAGCCTGAATTGTGTATAATAAGACAATAAACGAAAATCAGTAAACGAAATAGAATATTGAGTGGAATTCTGTTAATTATTTTTGTTACTAAAAGTTAAATTATTTAATTGTTATGTCTAGTATAGCAAGGAAAGTTGTTGACTACCTTCAGGGCTTTAATCGCGAGGGTAACAGCGCGGCACCTTTACACTATCGTCCTTTTACAAAGGGCACTCGTTACGTTATATCAATAACGTAATTGCAGTTTTACTTTAAATGATGGTAATTTAAAAAAGATCTATTATAATTGCGTCATTGTTCTACCGTAGATGTGAATTAAGGTATGTTTGCAATTTTAAGTATTTAGCAAAAAAAAACATACTGTCGAATTGAGAGAACCCTCTCCTTTTTTGAAGTCAGTTTAAAAGATGAGCTGCCCGCAGCCGCTTCTGCATCCGCACTAGCATTGTGAATCTTTCTGAGCGCTGTAGTTCCTTGAAAAATACGTCAACCACTTTCTTTGGCGATATTACTTATTCTAAATTATAGTTTTGCAGTATTTATACCTGCATCACGGCGGGATCAAAATGATAATAAAGTGAATTGGAGGTCCCTTTGATGGATTATTTTATTGACGTCAGTGTCGTCATGTGAATCGAGAGATAAGCAATATTTGTTTATATTGAAATAAAATTTAATTCTATTGTATTTCTAGTTTTAATTTTTCTGATTAACCTAACAGAGATGATCTGTCGATAGCAGGGTTTGCATGTTTTAAACAAAGTGTTTAAAACATCTGTTTTAAACATGTTTTTTATTGTTAAAACATGTTTTTTTATTGTTAAAACATGGTTTAAAACATGTTTTATATTAAAAAAAACTTTTTTATCCAACCCTGGTCGATAGTTTGCCCAGTTAGCACAGATTGTGCTTAGCGAGCTGTAGACGGTTATGGTCGAAGTTTCACCGACCGCTTCGTTGGCCTAGTGGCTTGGTCATTGGACTCGAGCTCCAGAGGTCGTGGGTTCGATTCCCACTTGGTACAGATAACTTTGTGCAAGTTGGTCCCAGCCTGCATATTTATGAAATGTCCAACCCTTGTTTAATTCCCATAGCACAGGAGAAAATCCTAGTTTGGCATTAGACAAGTGTATGTATGTATATACAGGTCGTACCATGAAGCAAAATAATTTTTCGCGCCTCATAAGTCACCTCAAAGTTTTTACCTTCATGATTGACACTAAAAGGTTATTAAATTAGATAACAGATGACATAATTAATTTCGATAATTACTTTCGAATTAATTATTGGAAATTACTTGGTACAGTCAGGCCTCCCCAACCCGTCTGGCCAGCGCGGGGAGTGTAGGCCAAATCCTCCGTCCGTCTCCGGCAGATGAGAGAGGGTTGTGCTCCTGCAGTGGAGACAAAAATAACCTGATGATGATGACTTGGTTTAGCTTGAACTGTAATTATTGGCATTCGTAATATCAGGTTATAACCTGAAGGACGCTGAAAGAGAGGACGTATCGTTGTCACCAAGTTTACACGTGCAAATGTTTAAATATACAAATAAAACTCCTATTTTCGAATAAATATATATTTCCAATAAGTTACAACGAGAACTGATAGAGCTGCGACCTGGCTCGTGGCCGCGCGGGGTGTGGCGGGGCGAGGTGGGCGGAGCCGGGGGCGGAGGCCTGGTCCCCGGCGCAGGGCGCGTGCCGCTGCGTGCTGCCGCAGCACGACCAGTGCCGCGCGCCCGGCCAGCCCGCGTGCCCGTGCCCGCACCCTGGCGGCAAACACATTTACTGCAACGGGAGTTCTGTAGTGGAGACCGGCACGCGCAGGGTGGACCGATTACCTGAGGAAGGTGGCGGGAAGTGGCTGGATGGGGAGAGCGGAGGATCGGGTGTGGTGGCGTTCATTGGGGAAGGCTTATGTCCAGCAGTGGACGTCCAAGGGCTGATATGATGATGAAATCGTAAGTATTTCATTATCATCATCAGGTTATTTTTGTCTCCACTGCAGGAGCACAACCCTCTCTCATCTGCCGGAGACAGACGGAGGATTTGGCCTACACTCCCCGCGCTGGCCAGACGGGTTGGGGAGGCCTGAGTGATGTTTTATAATGTATTCCCTCTGTCGCCTTGTACGACAACCACGGGAAGAGTTGGAGTGGTCCTATTCTACTCTACCGGAAACCACACGGCAAGTGTTTAATTCAATTCAATTACTCTTTATTGCGCGATAAAAAATACAGAGATAAGTACAATAACAAAGTAGCTTACATTTGTACATATGGGCGGTCTTATCGCTAAAAGCTATTTTTTCCAAACGACCTTTTCAGTATTTTTTGAAGTAAAATGTGGATATTACCTTTGTATCCCCCTCCCATGGACGAGCCACAGCCGCACGTAGTATCGCGCTTCCCCCCAGAGGAGCAGAACGCGCAGCAGTGGAACTGTCCAGTGTGGGATTTGGCCACCCTCACGGCGCACGGGAACGGACTACCCTGGATATACATATGTTAGTCAAAAGCCAAGTCAAAATCATTTATTGCATATGAGTACAATTGAAAGAAAGAAAGAAAAACATTTATTCACTACCACAATGGCACACACAAAGAAAAAACCAACAAAGCAAGAAAAAGGTAAAAAAAAAAAAACAAGAACTAGAGAAAACAATTTAAAAATTTTAACTTAAAATAGTATGCGTGTGCCGTGCAAAAGGGCAAACGACTCAGCATATGCCTAGACCAAGTAAGGTATTGGTACATTTAAACACGTAATTTTTTTATCGACTACATTTACATTACATAACTAAGTGCTTGTTCACGTTGACTCGCGGGCGCCGTGGCGGGCGCGGTCATAATATATCAAACACAGCATAATATCAAAGCGTTCACGTACAACTTGCGGTCGCGGTGTGAGTAGCGGGCAAGCTCGCTACGGGCGCGCGCGGCTCGCGAGCGGCAATGTCCAACGTATGAAATTGCTCGCTCGCTAGCGTCACACCCGCGCGGCGCGCCTGGCAGCCAACTCGCCATGATCGCCGCGCCCGCCACCGCCACTGCGCCCGCCAGTTGTACGTAAACAAGCAGTATGAAGTATCTTTGTTAAGAGACATCACAGGGGCAGAGAATACTAAATATTACTACATATACCCCATAGCGCCAGCCATGTCTGAAATGGATGAGGGGGGGAGAGAGGTGAATGTCGCTTCTTTACGTAGTATCCCATCCCACTAATATTATAAACTAGCTGTTGCCCGCGACTTCATCCGCGTGGACAACTTAACATCACAAATTAGGTTTTTCCGGATAAAAACTATACTATGTCCTATTCTAGGACCTAACCTATATGTGTGCCAAGTTTCATCACGATCCGTCCAGTGGTTGAAGCGTGATTCAGTAACAAACATCCAAACTTTTACATTTATAATATTAGTGGGATGCGAAAGTTTGGATGTTTGGATGATTTATACGGGAAATACATAATAATTTGTGATGTTAAGTTGTCCACGCGGACGATGTCGCGGGCAACAGCTAGTATGTAATATTCTTTGCATAAGGAGTGGACACTTCCAAATCCATAATACAGTGTTTACTACTTTACATACCTAAGCGTTACCGAGAGTCGGAAATTAATTTAAATCTAACCTTTATAGGCTTATTATTCAAGGTCACAGCCAGCAGGTACGCGCCAGGACTTGGAGGCATGAAGACGATGGAGTAGGTCCCATCAGCTCGGTCTGTCACCTTCGCGATGTCTGGTCGCGCACTCGAGTCCCGCCGTCTGAAGTATCCTGCTACCTGGACATAGAAACAATACGATTAAGAACTATTCTTCAAGGAGCGGTCAGCCATATCTGAGCGCTCAGACGACAGTGCCTTAGCAGAGTCACACAGCAACTCAAAGATTGCAGATGTTCATGGGCCACAATAGCTGCTTACCTTGAAATTTCTCTGATCTGCCACAAAACTAGTTGAAATTTCTACTTGTACGCTGCCGCACCACATTTAGGAATATATGATTGAGAATCTTTTTCAGGGAGCCTATCCCTTGAGTTCTCGTGAAGACAGAAATGCCAGTAAGTATAATCTGAGCGCTCAGATAACAACGCCTCAGCAGATTGTGTCACACAGCAATTCAAGACTGCAGGGTGATCATGGGCCACATGGAGCATACGCGGATCCAGACGTCAAAAAAGGTTGAAATCGGCCAAGTGCGAGTCGGACTCGCTCACGATCGATACATTGCATTCCTACAAAAGAGACGTTTACACAATGTATGACGCCCCGGCCAAGACCTTGTACAGATTTTTAGATGTTATTAAGTCATTGGATATATCAGCCTATCGACCTCAGTTAAGGTTGCGGGCATGCATCATTCACACTTGGCTGTTCAGCTTGGAGTTCCTTTGATGTGCCAATGTGAGTCTATTCATCGCCTGTCAAAGCTGACCATTCGCAGAAAACTAGTTAGAATTCTTACCTGTTCGCCGCCACACCAGATTCGCTCCCCGCTGCTATCCCGAAGCTCAAATATTGCTTCGTGTCGACAATCCACTCGAAGATCTTGAAGACCTAAGAAGAAAAATTAAGTACTTTATAATGTACCTACTACTTAAAGTAGCAAAAGTTATCAACATTTTAAAGCTGATGAAAGCTTGGTTTCTTTAAAGGATCTTTCGTAATGAAGAGATCCAACGAAGAACGAAGGTGACCGAGAGCCGAAATGATTAGGAAGCTGATATGGCAAGCTGAAGGGTCACATATATCGCAGAACCGATGGCTGTTGGGGCAGAAGAGTTCTGAAGTGCAGCCCGTTACAGGTAGCGTGGGACGCCCTGCCGCCAGTTGACAACCTGAGGAAGGTGGCCGGAAGCGGCTAGATGCTCATTGGGGAAAACTATGTCCAGCAGTGGACGTATAAGGTCTGATATGATGAGGATGATAATAATGAAACCACAGCAAAGACAATAAACCACTAGTTCTCCTATAAGCAGACAGAATAAACAGTTAAGTAGTAGGAAACTGGAAAATAATTGTAAACCCAAACCTTCAAGGTTAAGCACGCATTTCTCAGAGTCAGGTGCTTGAGTCAGCAGCCGACCAAATAGCGTAGAGTCGCTCGCAACAGGAGCTGTGGGGGCGAAACGTAACTCGCATTGCGGAGGATCCGAGAGCGGCTGCAGCTCGGTCAGGCGCTCCAGTCTCCGCAGGACTGGCCCGCTGAGGGACAGCAGCTCGTCTTCTTTAGCTTCTAATAGGAGCTGGAAGATATAAGAGATGATATAATGGAAGTTTAAGTACAGTAGCAAATGCAGTTATTGAAGACACTTTGCTAATATAAACTGACTTAAGGTAGGAGAATTTACTCTAAATTGTCAAGTTAGTTGTTTTAGCTAAGTATCTGTTAGCTCTGTAGGCTTCAAATGCGTAATAAGTGCGTAAGAAGGCTTTTACTCAGAACTCAAAGCTTATAAGGTGTTGACACAAATTCACTATTTTTTCAGTTTTTTAAGGTAAGTTACCTACCTCTTTAGCATACTTCAAAACGTCATCCTATAGCTCACTGCCTGTCTGCTCTTAACTCTTTGTTCCTATAATACCTCTTCACCAAATTTCACAGCGTCCATCGCTTTCTTCATACTTTTATCCCATCTGCTCTCTCCTCTTTCTCTCTTTGCCTTTACCGCAATCTGGCTTACGCTACAGCCTCTATTACTTAAAAGTAAGTCCTACCTCTTTAGCAAACTGCAGTGTTCATCGTCTGCTTCACCTATACCTAATCCTAGCTTTTTTTCGCTTGTAACTCTTTGCCTGTTACGCGATTTAGTGAAATAATTTAACCTTCTACCTACCTCTTCAGCATACCATCAGCCTGAAAGAGTCCACTGTTAAACATAGGCCTCTCCCAAGGTGCGCCACTGAACCCGATCCTCGGCTCTTCTCATCCAGTCACTGCCAGCCGCCTTACGCAGATCGTCGCTGCATCTAGCCGGTGGACATCCGCCGTTCCTAACTGATTGTCCAGTCGCGGTCTTCACTCCAAAATTCGTTTACCACAACGGTAATCGGTTCTCCGACAGATGTGACCAGCCACGATCCATGGCATGATAATTGCTATCTATCATCTACCTCCATATTTTATTTACTCTGCTTGTACTGCACTCGACCCATTGCAGAAGCCATACAATAAGCTCATTTTTTGAGATTATACCTACCTCCTCAGCAAACTTCACAGCATCCACCGCGTGCTGGGCTCTATCAGCCAGCTCCTTATTCTGCTCTTCAACTCTTTGTCTATACCTCCCTCGCGCCCTTGCTGCAGCTGTATACAGAGCTCGTCCGTGGGCTTCTACTGCTCGGCGGTACTGCTCTGCCCATGTCTGGACTTCAGCTTCTACGCGGGCTGCTAGGGTCTGGAATAAAGTGTACGATCCAGTTAGATCAACACATCGAAGTTATATACATATATGCGTTGTTCTGAAAAAGAAGTAACGTTATCGGAGTCGGATGCGGATACAGACCCACCTGTCTCACATCGTTATTAACTCATTAGTACCTAAGTAGATTAAATCGATCGATCAAGTGTATTTCTGTAGTGACGTTACATCGTCTCTGCCTACCCCTCTGGGACCAAGGCGTGAGCTGGTAATGATTAGATACACCTTCTAACCATTACCAGTGCAATATTATCGATAACTATCTCGGAAGTCGATAATATCTGGCATTTTCATTTATAAGCTTCTGTCATTTGGTCATCTCAGTCTCCTAGCTCTACTGATGTATCTCGTTATTCGTAACTTACATCGGCCTCCATAGCTTGCGCGTTGAGGTCCCTGGCCGCGCGGCCCACGCTGTCGGGCACGCGGGCGGCGCGCGCGCACGCGTCGCGCACCAGCCGCGCGCGCTCGGCCGCCGCGCGGCTCGCGTTGGCCAGCGCGTGGCCAGAGTGGGAGATGAGGCAGCAGTCGCGGCATACCACCTTGGAGGACACTTATTATTTGTAACATAGGTCATTTTTAAGCATCATCAGGTTATTTTAGTTTCCACTGCAGGAGCACAACCCTCTCTCATCTGCCGGAGACAGACGGAGCATTTGGCCTACACTCCCCGCGCTGGCCAGACGGGTTGGGGAGGCCTGATTGATGTTTTATAATGTATGCATTTTTAAGCAATACCACAGAATAAGGAATATTACTAGCGGGCTTCCTTCACTCGAACGAACCTACCGCGATAAGTACCTATACATCAGGCCGCCCCGACATTGTTCTCGCTCCGTCTGTACGGAGAAATAAATAACAACGCTAAGTCGAGAGCCTTGGATACATTTTTGCTCGCTGCGCTGCAGATCAAACGCCACCCGTGCGGAGTAGTAACAACGCTAAGTAACATATTTTTGTGTGTATTGTCTGACAGTATGAAGGAGTATTTGATTAAAAGCGAAGGTAATGTATCTGTTACGTACTAACCATCTGTTACGTAGTATCTGTTACATACTAACCATCTGTTATGTAGTAACTGTTAGGTACTAACCATCTGTTACGTAGTATCTGTTACATACTAACCATCTGTTATGTAGTAACTGTTAGGTGCTAACCATCTGTTACGTAGTATCTGTTACATACTAACCATCTGTTATGTAGTAACTGTTAGGTACTAACCATCTGTTACGTAGTATCTGTTACATACTAACCATCTGTTATGTAGTAACTGTTAGGTACTAACCATCTGTTACGTAGTATCTGTTACATACTAACCATCTGTTATGTAGTAACTGTTAGGTGCTAACCATCTGTTACGTAGTATCTGTTACATACTAACCATCTGTTATGTAGTAACTGTTAGGTACTAACCATCTGTTACATAGTAACTGTTAGGTGCTAACTATCTGTTACGTAGTATCTGTTAGGTACTAACCATCTGTTACGTAGTAACTGTTACGTACTAACCTGACTGTGGTACTAGTAAGGACCATATCTATGAAAGTTATTGAACAATCTTTCATGGAATGCCCCTATACTAGTATTCTATGTTAGTGCTTTAGAAGTGCGTATTTTTAGAAGCTTTTTTTTTGATTCAGCTTTACTTTATTGCCGCTATTTATTTTGTGGCTTTTTACCCTGTTGCATTTATGCTGTGTTTTTATTATTATATTAGATAATCCTATGCTGCTTACTATTCGTGCTTTGCGCGATTCTATAACCGCTTCCTAGTGTTTTAGCTGAGAAGAATAAAGGGCTCTACAAACTCACCAGCAACAAGACTACCCTATCTGCGACGGAAGCCCTATCGTAGAGTAAGTAACAGTATATAAGTCACACTCGTCGGGTGTCGTCAAGGCAACTAAGGGATTGCACCAGGGACAGGCTGCAGTGTTCTCCTGTGTATATTAAGATCATTACTGCGATTACCAATTTTCGTGCCAAGCGTGGTTGATTATGGCAAATCTACGAATGGACATATCAGTGTCATTCTATTGGAGATGCTTATGTTCAGCAGCGGACGTACTGAGGCTGATAATAGACGAAATCTGTTGAAAAGTATTATTCTGTGCTTTTACGAACCTGTTGACATGTAGCGCAATAAACGCTTAGTTCAGCTCTCGGGTGCTGGCTGCAGTACTTCACAGGGGCTGGGTCGAGAGGATGAAGGGAATGTCTGGCCGTGGCCTTCTGTCGAGCATGAGCTTCGCAGCAAGATGTGCATATGCTGACCAGGCATTGGCTGCAGCGGCTCTCAGCCTAAATGTTGAAGCAAAGAATATTTAACTGTTAGAAAATCGTTTGTTAGGTCGAGAGTTCAATCTCAATGTGTTTTTATGAACCTACTAGCTGTGCCCGCGGCTCATCGCAATCTGAATAGTACGGAAATACTATAATGTGCAATATATTTATTGCATACTAACCTTACCTACTAATGTATTCGAAAACTAAAAATGTACATAACTTTTGATTGAGTAAACTGATTGTGATGAAATAAAGTCTAAATGTTAAGTTAAGTAAAGCCCCATGTTTTTGTGAGAAGTCGATCAAAATCCGTTCAGTAGTTTTTAAGTGATGCGTGCACAAACTCACAGACAAACAGACAAAAATTTCAAAAATGATCGAAATGTGTTCTGTAGCTTATCCTTAGAACCCCCCCTCCAATTTATTTTTTGCAAATATCTTCATTGTACAGACACGCGATGTTTACGATTTTATTTATTAGATTACGGATTATTATCGCAGGTATCTTAAGCATTAGGAGAAAACGTTTATTACGCCTGAACAGAAATCACTAACTGCTAGGGAATAGCGAAGCAGTTAGTGATTTATTGCAATAAGCCAAACCTCTAATTGCTACTGTTCCCCAGTAGTTAGTGACTTCTTGCTCTAAGCCCACATATGTCCCGTATGCCTCAATTGTGCCCAATAGTGCTCTGTTACGAGTCTGATAAGAGAAAATTATACCACTGCATCAATAATTTTAACATTATGTCCGACCTATATTGTCCGCGTGGATAAATTAACATAGACATTTATTACCGGCAATCGGCAATTACAGGTCATACAATTTTAAAATCTATAATATAACATAGTAATAAATATTATTTAAAATGATTATGTTTCATAAAATAATAAACAAACATTAAACACTACTAATCACAATTACAATTTTCCATGAATTCATCAAAGCTGTAGAAAGTTTGCTCGATGAGCCACTTCTTCAGCCTCAGATTAAATGATGGAGTAGAAGGTGCGTCTGTTATGTCCTCGGGTATCCGGTTGTAGACGGCCAGGCCCATGGTACGTATACATGGTACGTAACACATTATTACGAATACCACATGAAAGTGTTTTGCAGGAAGGTAAGTATATTTTCTCTGTATGTTAAATAGAATTCTTTGAGAGATTGTGGCCTCTACCAATGTAGGTTTCTACATCTACAAGTCACTAATCCATATCTTTTATGTATTTTATGAATGTTTCTATATTATTATTACTAAATATTTATTTATATACTTATATATATTTTTTTTACCGTGTAGGTTATAATCTATGTAAGTGGGTACATATTATATATTAGTATATGTATGTATATGTTTTATTTTATTTACGTACACACTTTGTCTGCCTCTCTTATTTCAATTATCTCTCTCGCGGGTCTGCTGGAAGAAATCTCTCTAAGAGATAAGTTCGCCCTTTGTACTTGTGTTTCATTTTAAAGTATTATTTTTGTTTTATCTGTGTGTTTGCAATAAAGAGTTAAATAAATAAATAAATATCTTTGAGTAGACCCAAGTTAAAAATATCTGATGAGTGATGATGACAAAGACAAAAGTGAATTGAAATCAACCATCACAAAACTAATGGGGAATTTGTGAAAACCGGGAATCGCTGCGCATGAGTTGCGGCCCACGTGCGCTTAGGAGGGGTCTGCTTTAAATATACATTCTTTGTTTGTACTGAAGACACATCTATTCAACTTACGCTTATTAATTCGTATGTCTTGACTGTAAACATACCATCATTAGCCAATCCACGGTCACCATTAGACATGGACTTTTGTTTATGAGAAAGTATTACTCGGAGCTGGGTTAACTCCGGCGGGCACACTTTACCGAATCATGCGGGGCTCTGATGAAGTGAACAATTATCTCCCTAGCTAATCGTGGTACCTCAACAAAGCGGCGATGTTGTTCGCAACACATCACGTCAAGGGGTATCACGAGGCGAAAAGCGGGCGAAGGAAAGCGACTTTGCGACATTAGATTGCGCAAAGTGACAATCTGGAAAAGCATTGTGTATGAATGTGCGTAATGACGCCTACTCAATGGGCATATTTCCCTGGGCAGATGTGTTGCAATGTAATTAAAATGTACCTTGTTATCGCAATTACACAGATCGCAAAGCACGCTGGCCCTGTCCTCCTGGCCGGCAGCCACCATTTTCCTCAACAGCACATAGTTAAGGGGCAGGGCCGATATCCCCCCCAGAGGCAGCTGTGTCTCGTGGCCGCATGATGGGCACAAGAGGAACTGCACGCTCTTGCCTGATATCTGTAACAATAATAAGAAGACTGTGGCAGTTGTGTGCTAGGACACCGAGTTTCCCAGAGTACCTCCAGACCTAAACTGATAAGATGCAGCAGGTTATTATATGGTTTATGCTCACAGCTACCTTCAGCGTACTTAGACCCAGACCCTGACCCTCACTTCAGCGTAATCAGACCCTGAATTCAGCGCTCCGGCCGTTTTCGTAACTGAGATTCGCAACCAGTTGCGAATCAAGAGAACTTCTTCCCTAATCGCAACTAGGTGTCCTGACGATAGAATTCGTAACCAGTTATGGCAAAAGAATTATTTTTCCTCTTTCGCAACCTTCCTTATCTGTTTGTTGACACTATTTGTTGATTAGAACCCCCACCCTGACTCCACAGGGTCAAGTTGTATGACATTATTCCTACCTTTCTTGTGAAGATGCCGAATTTGTGAGGCTTCTGCTCCCAGCTGCCCTCGGAACCAGAGTGCCGCAGGTCGCTCTCGTACCCCGACCCTGCAGACCCGTTGCCTGACCCCGACCCTGACTCGCCTGGATCTAGTTGTAGCGAACCTGGAAACAGGTGCAATTACGTCAATAAAGGTAGATTTTCCTTTTATTTATTCGAAAGTATTGTGTATAGGCCTATGTCCAACAGTGGACTCTTTCAGGCTGATGATGATGATCATTGTGTGGCAAACCTGCGACACCTACATATGATTTCTAATGGCTATGCCAGCCCAGAAGGGAGTGGAAATCACAAAATAGATTTCGGTGAAATTAAAATTTCGTCAAAAATGTATAACTTTGTTTCTTGCTGTTTTGCGTTTCTGTAAATAATACCTATGAGAAGGACACTTTAAACTTTTCTGTAAATCTTCTTTTGCCTATAAACCGTTAGTGAGTTTATGTTCCTGTACCTAATCACATTAGATAGATAGGTCTATTGTGTATCATATAAACGTATGAAAACGTGGTTATTCTGTAGAATATCCAGTCAACCATGAACAGGGAGGGATACATGGACATTTGACATGCATAATCAACAATGCTTTTGCACAAGGCGAACTACTTATATATATGTAGTTACATCATCAGCCGAAATCAACGATCTCTATGTAGGTACTACCAGATGGAGCGTTCCAAACAATCGCTCTGTTCCACGCAAGTAGCCACAACTCTTTCCCATTTACTTTGAAACTTGTGCAGTTACTAAATATTGACATTATTTAACCGTAGCGTCAATAATTAGTAATAATTAAATGTTTTGCGTAGTAACTGCACAAATTTCATTGTGAATGTGAAAGAGTTGTGGTTATTTTTGTGTCCACTGTAGGAGCACAACCCTCTCTCATCTGCCGGAGACAGACGGAGGATTTGGCCTACACTCCCCGCGCTGGCCAGACGGGTTGGGGAGGCCTGATTGATGTTTTATAATGTACTCCCTCAGTCGCCTTGTACGACATTCACGGGAAGAGTTGGAGTGGTCCTATTCTACTCTACCGGAAACCACGCGGCTCTGCAATTCGATTACTCTTTGTTGCACATTAAAAAAGATACAATAATAAAGTAACTTACATATGTACATCTAGGCAGTCTTATCGCTAAAAGCGATTTCTTCCAGACAACCTTTGTCGATGTCCGAGGAAGAGATCTGGAGACCCTGATACGGGGCAACCTGGTTTAGGCTTTATTGCCATATTTACATTGTTAAGCATTCCTTATTTAATTTAAATTACTGTCGTAAACTCATGTATATTTTTCTTATTATTATATACTTAGATTTTGAAAAAAAAATTGATCATAATTTCTACAAGGTAGATAACCTAACGTTTCTATTGAAATTTGTCGAATATAAGCTATAATTTCAAGCGTTTAACTCGTGATTGAAAAACGATCAGCCAAACAAACATGCTCATTTTCGTTGTTTATATTAGTTTGATGAATGGACAAAGGTTAAAAATCTAATAATCTATATAAAAGTTCATCGACTGGGGCTACATCTGCTTCACTTCATGATATAATTATAGCCCATGATTCACATCACAGTCGAAGGTCAAGGTACCTATTTAGAGAATTTGCCCCACATCTGAAGTCAGAGTAATACACCTAGTTTCGAGTACCAAGCGCCATGCGATGTACAAAAATAGAATTGCTTACATGTGGCTGGTGACAAGTGCCTACCAAAATACTGTGAAATTGTTACAGAATCTTGTCTGTAGGTATATCCTCCGAATATGTGCGTTTGTACCGTAGTTTGTACAACTAAGGGTTTGTACCAGGGACGGGCACCAATCACTTGAGATCACCAATCTGCCTGCCAAGCGTGGTGATTATAGCAAATCCCCCAATATACAGCCCACCTAAAGTGGCATTCTATTGGGGAGGCTTATGTTCAGCACTGGACGTATTTAGGGAGATTACAGGGGAGAAAAATAAGGGATAAGGTCAACGATCTCTATGTACTACTAGATGGAGCGTTCCAAACAATCGCTCTGTTCCACGCAAGTACCCACAACTGTTTCACATTCGCAATGAAACTTGTGCAGTTACTACGCAGAACATTTAATTATTACTAAATATAGACGCTACGGTGAAATAATGTCAATATTTAGAAAATAATTAAATGTTCTGAGTTTAGTTATTCTAAAACTAGAATAACTAAATAATAAAAATCATTCCGTTTCAAGATTGTAAGTACTTAATTCAATTTTATACTTATATATTTTATGGGATTTTCCTGAAATAAAGACATTATTATAATAATCTATAACTTTGTTAGATTCATGCAAAAACACATTAAAAACACATGCCATAAATAAACAATCTCCTTTAGGAAAAACTAAACAGAAATCAAAGAAACATAAACATCTCTAGTACATACCCACCTAAATAACTAATTTCATAAAGATCTGTGTGTACCGGGAATTCCGTGAATAGTAGGTATAGTATAAATAAACTTTTGATTCAAGTTATCATCCTCTTGACGTGTCTGTTTCATTTCAAATGATACAGTTTACTTATAAGTAGGTATAAATCATTGCTTATATCATTGGTTTTACCCTCAAGAACGACCGCTTGAGTTGCACAAATAGATATGAAAATACCAGGTCGTGTGGTTAAGGAACGTAGGTACACAAACAACGTGACCCGTTCAGGGGGGGGGGGGGGAGGGGGGTCTTGAAAATACCACGCTTCGTCACAAGGGGGTTAGGTTTTCCTCACGTAGTCATTATCTTTAAGGGTAGTCACACGCTTTTTCGAGCTATATTCAAATATGGAGCGCATTTTTTAGCGCTTTTTAAATTACAAGTGGCAACACGGACGTCAGCTGATTGAAAACAGTTAAAAAATATTAACAAGAAGAAAAAACTTCTTCTTGTTAATATTTTTTTAACTTGTAATTATAGGAGGGCACGCGCTCTTGGCGTCACGCGGCAATCGCCGTATTAATAAAGACGAATATGAGCAATTTTTTATTTATTTTAACTTTCTGTTTGCAAAAATTGGTTTAAAACCATATTTATGCATTACTACGTGAAAACTAGGGGGAGGGGGGTCCTTGGCATATACTACGGGTGGTCACAGAGGGGGGAAGGGGGGTAAACAATTGTAAAAAATGTGTCACGTAGTTTGGGTACTTTCCCTTACCGGCTTCGAATAGGACCAATACTATCTTCATCTTTGCGTGGGTGTCGTCTAGGCGACTCCTTAATCCCTTAATTGCACGGGCAGCAACGTTCTCCTGTGTGTGTATATTAAGATCATTACTACAATCGTGGTGACTGCACGGGCAGCAGCGTTCTCCTATCATTACTGCGATCACCAGTCCGCCTGCCAAGCGTGGTAATTATGGCAAGCCCTCCAATGGACAGCCCACCAAAAGTGGCGTTCTATTGGGGAGGCTTATGTTGTGGTGTATTTCATCTGAACCGCTGAACAAGCGGTGGTCGTTGACGGTAATTAATTTCCAAAATTCTGATTATATACATACATAATGCTCACGCCTTGGTCCCAGAGGGGTAGGCAGATACGATGGATCGCCATTCTTCATTCATTCAATTCTGATTATGATGATGAAAACATAATCACTACAATCTATCACCGCCCTAACTACTTGTTCTAATGGCGATCGCATTTAGAATCTCATTGATGGTGAACCCAAACGCCGGAACCCAGCTAATGTGTCTCTATATTTAACTTACCACCCTGCGTGGGATGACAAGACATACAAACAAACTGTACTAATACATACATGAGTTAAATATGGTGGTTACGACATCCTGAGTCATCTTTTAGGTTATCCACCATTCATTATCATAACATGCGTGAATTTCGTAATTCGATCGAGAAAAAACAGCAAAGTGGGTAACAACTAGAAGATAAATTAACAGCTACAGTTAATATAACAAAGCTACGTAGTTTTCTCGACCTCCGTGGCGGAACGGGGTAGCTCTCGGACTGCCACGCCGGAGGTTGCGGGTTCGAATCCCGCTAGGGGCAAATGTTTGTATGATGAATATGAATGTTTGTACCTAAGTCTTGGATGTCTATATATTTATTTAAGTATGTGTATCCGTTATCTAGTAACCATAGCACAGGCTCTGCCTAGTTTGGAAGTGGGTAATTGGTGTGAATGTCTGAGATATTTATTTATCTTAGATATTTGTCTCTACATTTATGAGGTAGCTATTTTTGTCAAAACTAATATAGATCTATTTTTAAATGTATCACAAGGTCACAATAGGAATTTAAGAAACAGGAGAGGCTTTGCATTGTGCCATCTAAAACTGCCATGCTACATGGCAGTATAGTGTGCCTGGCACCTAAAATATTTAATAAATTGCCCAAACACCTACAATCATTACGACTACCTAGCTTTAAGCAAAAATTATTTAACATTCTCGTGGACAAATGCTATTATACCATACCAGACTTTTTAAATGATGCAAATTTAAATTGACATTTCTATATTATTTTAATAAATCGCTTTTGACATGTATATATTCCGTTATTGACATCTGTATATTGTACTTAATTATTTGCTTTAATTTTAATATGTAATGAAAAATTTTTTTTATTTGTGAAACGTTAAACACTAAATGTCGTACGCCTGCGGGCAAAACATAGAGTACCTAAATGTATTCGACCAGCTTAAAATTACCTGTGTTTACGATTAAATGATTTAAATTTGAAAAACAGACGAGGAAACAGATGATAATATCGATCGCTTATTAGCTGACGGCATCAAAATCCCCGCTCTCTTATAAAATTTACTTCATTAAACACGTTACGAAACAGCAACACACACGTCGCTGTAAAGCTGAAGCCCTAGCAGTGCTGACATACATGTGACCTAGCTGCCTCTCCTAATCCGATAAATCGCGATCGATCCTGCGGCATTAGGCGACGAAGTGTGATTGTGTTACCTACTACGTTATTATTGAGTACCTGAGACAAAGAATAGAATGGGGCCACCCCCAGTATTCGTCGGGTGTCGTCAAGGCAGCTGAAAGATTCCACCAGGGACTCAGTACTGCGATCACCAATCCGACTGCCAAGCTTGGTGATTATGGCAAATCCCCCAATGGACAGCATTCTATTGAGAGGCAAACGATCTCTATGTACTACTAGATGGAGCGTTCCAAATAATCGCTCTGTTCCACGCAAGTAGCTACAACTCTTTCACATTCACCATGAAACTTGTGCAGTTACTACGCAGAACATTTAATTATTACTAAATATTGACGCTACTATTAAATATTGTCAATATTTAGTAAATAATTAAATGTTCTGCGTAGTAACTGCACAAGTTTCAAAGTGAATGTGAAATAGTTGTGGCTACTTGCGTGGAACAGAGCGATTGTTTGGAACGCTCCATCTAGTAGTACATAGAGATCGTTGTGAGAGGCCTATGTTCAGCAGTGGACGTACGAGTATATATTTCGGCAGAATATTATGAAGGGCGAGTGAGTAGTTACCCACACTATAATAGACACTCGTAAGAAATGCTTTCACAGATATTCCTACATGAAAACCCACAATATACATTTTCAGGGGAATTAAATACAAGAATTCCACATAAAAAGTCCTTTCAATAATTTACTATATTACCGCACAGTCATTGGCTACATGATAATTACATATTTCATCATCATCATCAGGTTATTTTTGTCTCCACTGCAGGATCACAACCCTCTCTCATCTGCCGGAGACAGACGGAGGATTTGGCCTACACTCCCCGCGCTGGCCAGACGGGTTGGGGAGGCCTGATTGATGTTTTATAATGTATTCCCTTAGTCGCCATGTACGACATCCACGGGAAAAGTTGGAGTGGTCCTATTCTACTCTACCGGAAACCACACGGTATAATTACATATTTACTCTAAGTAAAATAATAAGGCTAGGCCTGTCTGCTCGAAACGGAATAGGTATTGTGCATTAATTATTTAAAGTGTATTTTAAAGAACTGGCTACTAATATTACATAATTTAAAAAAAATGATAAAATATAATATGGCATCGAAATGACCACAATTTTTTGAGCAAATATGACCAGTGTTCGAAATTTTATGTAGTGCTTTACAAACAATTGGCCCTATTTTGAAGTATTTAAAAAAAAGAATCATTTTTATTTTATTTTGTTTTTTAAGCCATCCAAAACTCCAAATAAATTTTTTTTCACTATAATGGCCAACATTTAAATATTTTAAGAAGTGTATTGCATGCTTTACAAAGAACTGGCCTCTAATTTGTACAATTTAAAAATAATCGATATATTTTCTTTTTAAATTTAAATTTGATTGATATGAAACAAAAAGCATCCAAATATGAAACAAAAAGTTGTTATACCTCCTATGTTTTTTGTATCTTTTAATACCTCAACGGAATCAAATCCAAACTAAATTGTATCTAATAAATAAAATCGTAAACTTCGCGAGTCTGTACATTGATGATATTTGCAAAAAAAAAATGGGGCGTCTAGGGATAAGTAATAGAACACATTTCGATCATTTGTGATAATTTTGTCTGTTTATCTGTTTGTTTGTACGCATCACTTAAAAACGACTGAACCGAATTTGATGGACTTTTCACAAAAACATAGTGCTTAATTCTGTGTAAAATATAGGCTTTATTTCATTGCAATCGTTGCAGTCAATCAAAAGTTATGCGAATTTATAGTTTTCGCATACACTGCATACAATGCGCGACGGAATTCGTAAGCGGAAGCGGGAGTGGGCGCTTCAAGTTTTATTTCAACGTAATCGGCTAACTCAAAAATTATGCGAATTTCAAGTTGTCAAAAACTCACATACATTGCTGTGTGGTTCCCGGTTTAGATTAGGACCCCCTATCTTTCCCGTGGGTGTCGTCAAGGCGACTTAGGGATTGCAGTAGGGACGGGCAGCATCGTTATCCTGTGTGTGTATATTAAGATCATTACTGCGATCACCAATCCGCCGCCAAGCGTGTTGATTATGGCAAATCCCCCAATGGACAACTTACCAAGAGTGGTATTTTATTGGGGAGGTCTATGTCGAGCAGTGGACGTATTTAGACTGATGAAGATGATATAGGAGGACTATATTTGGAGCGAGGAGTGTAAGAAAGAAAGATATTTGAGCGGAGGGTTGAGGGAACGATTAAAAGCAGAGTTGAGGGCAGAGTTAAGGGGGTAGAAGCCTAGACCTGGACCTGGACCAGGATCTGGAGCGGGAGACGGAGCAGGAGCGGGAGGGGGGAGGGGAGGGGGAAGGAAATTGACACTTAACAATTTTCAATTTTATTTCATTCTGTAGTTCACGCGAGCGGAGCAGCGGGCACAGCTAGTTTTTAATAAAAATAAAGGTCTAAAATGCCTAGGCCGCTGTTGATGGGTAACAGAGCAATCACAATAAGGCGTAGGTAGATAGAGTTAGTAGAGCTTTTTTCAGAGTAGTAATTATCTGAACAATACACTGTATTGACCTAATAATAACCTATAAATACGTGTTAATAGCTCTACCAGATGCTTCACCAGGCACTCGTCAGTAGGGCAACACCATAAACCCATGTTTTATTAACATTAACATATACCACTCTTATAAGACCTCTTCAAAACGCTCTCCTCTTAAGTGTTATTTTAGAAGAACGTGGCACAAGGTGTCTATAAAAGTGGACAAACAGCAATAATTCAACAGTGTTTCCAGCATTTTATTTTTAATGGACTATTTATGAGAATTTTTATGTGAAATAAATTATGTGGCTGGATTTTGTTAACTTTTATATTGTTTATGGTATAAAATGCGTTCGGTAATTTATGAGGTGGCGCGCAACGCAACATAAAATTCCGTGAAAATGTTTTTTTGTCTATTCGATGAGAGATGATCATTACAAATCAATAGACAAGAATACAAATTACAATATGTATGTATGCATTATGTGTAAAATGTCAAAACTAGTTAATTATATCGGTGTATTGTTAAATTCAGAATTAACTTAGTTTGTATTGTTAAAGATCTAGAAAATTTAAGAAGCTTTGCTGGACGGTCTCTTCAATATCATCAAAAACAACAAAAGTTATTCAACATAAATAAATAAACAAATTGTAGTGTTTCTTACCATAGACTTAGTAAATTCCTAAATTTATGTTTCTTACGCTAATTGACATTTACGATATCGTATTTAAGTAGATTTACTTGATGGCTGGCTATATGGCCAGTTCCTTTGCCTTCATTTTTTTTCATAAAACATTTTAAAATACTGTAAAAATAAATTAATAAAAAAAGCATTTTAGTAGTTCCTACTAAAAATTTAAATGGAAAAATATTTAACAAAATATTGATAACAATTTGTATTCTCTGTTAGTTCAACGACTCAAAGTACGACGAAAAATTTATTAGGTCCCTTCTCATTGTAAAGGTGGAAACAAAATTAACTCACCCCCATCCACTTCACTCCAGACTTCCGCTTCTCCTTCCTGATGAAGACCTTGGAGACACCTGGTGCAGAAGCTGTGAAGACACGCCAACAGCCGAGGCTCCACCAACTCCTTGCGACATAGTCCGCACTCCCAGTCTTTCACATCCTGGACCTTACCCCCATCAGCGTAAGCTGAAGTTCTGGGCGCGATGTTTAGGTTCTGGCTAATGGGGTTTAGGTTCTGGCTAAGAGGGCGGTGTGGGGTCCTCGGGATGTGCAAAGGACTATTGCCAGCACTAAGCGAGGACTGGTCAAGAGATTTTCTCTTGTCTTGCTTCTTACGAGTAAAGCTTCCGAAAATGTAGAGAATTCGATCGACTTCCATGATTTTTTATGTTTTTACAGATTTTATTAATTTGATTGATGTTTTTTTTCAATACAATTTAAAAAAAAGCTTTTTTATATGTTTTTTTTCTGATTTAATCTTAGTAGGTAATATATTTTTGGTTTCGTTTTGAAATTAGATTACTTACAACTTAGGTTCACACAAAAATTACCACCTACACTAATTGTAATCAACAATTGATTACTTTTTAACAATGAACGCGAATGTTTTGTTTTATTTCTGTTTCGGTGTTCCCCGAACGCAAGGGCACGGCGACGGGACGAAAATAAACGTGCTCTTGTATTGATGAACTAACTCCGACTGAAGGTGGACTTATATGAAACATGTGTTGTGTTTCGTTTGTTGTAATGTAATTGTAAATGCAACAAAATTCGGTCCCGAAGTTACGAGAATATATTTTATTTGTTCATTCTAAAACCTACAGTTAAAAAAAGGAATATTAGGAAATACCTAGTGTAATTTCCATAGCACATGAGTAAATCCTAGTTTGGGATTAGACTAGTGTACGTGTACGCAAATATATATGTTAATATTTATTATTATACCTATTTCGTTCTTATTTGCTTTCTTTGATATTTCTGCAATTAAATATCTATTTGGTACCTGACATTGTTTTAGGGAGATGTTAATCTTTTAAAATTCTTCCCATTTCTTTTTATTAAAAGTTTTCAGGCAGTTAAGTACTTAGTCAATTGACCAAGAAGTATTAACGAATGGCGTTTTTCACTGGGTACTTACTTACAGGATAAATCACTACCGTGAAAAAGTTAATAATACCTACATTAGGGCTGTTTAAAAATTAGGAACTCCCCTAAACTTCTTCAAACTAATTACCAAATGATGTCACGTCCAATTTCCTTATATTTGAGGGATGTCTGAGTTATGACGTGTTATTTTGGTCGTAACTACCCTTGTCATTTCTCATTTCCTCTTCTATTTGAGGGTATTTTTGGTGGAGGATTTTTTTGTGGTGTGATTTGTTTAAGATGAGGCCTCACAATAATTCGCAAGAACCAAACTCGATACAACATCAATCAATATAAGGGCTTTTTGATGGGTTAAAATAATCTAGGTATTTGCTTGAAATAAGTACCTACATAATAACTAGTTAGATCTGTTATACTTATATCAAATAAATAGTTATAATTTGCTAATCGAAAAGTAGAGTTAATATTTATTGTATTTCATTTCAATACATTTTATTTTATTCGTAAGTACTTAATGATATCGTATGAAAATATAATCGTTACTTTGTGAAATTTCTCACTCTACAAGTTTATTCGTACCTACACCTCAAACCATGAAGCAAAATAATTATTCGCACTTCTTAAGTCACTTAAAATTTTTACCTTCATGATTGACCTAATTAGTTATTAAATTAGATAACAGATGACATCTTTTATTTAATTTAATAACCACTTAGTGTCAATCATGAAGGTAAAAATTTTAGGTGACTTATGAGTTGCGAAAAATTATTTTGCTTCATGGTATAACCTGCTTTCATTACTAAGTCAGGAGGCAGCTTAGTTTGCACATAATGCACGTGCAGTCCAAATCGGGACTGTATGCGGACCACAATGAACAGCCTGTAGTGCAACTTTATTGTAACTCTGTAAACTCAACAGTCTACATCAAACTACCGTAACGAAAAAAAGTTTCTATTCCTTCTGTAAAGTGTTCTTGAATTTGATTAAAGAACGATTTTTTTATAAGGAATAGTTTATGGACTTACCAACCTACTTACTTTATTACAAAACAAATTAGAAACAGAAAAAACAATAAAAGTCGAAGGAATTCTCTACAAATAACACATTTCGTAATTTACCAAATAAAAGACATCACATTTATGATAGAACTGAACGACAAATTAATTAATATTGTTTCTGAACGGTAAATGGGGCGCGCGTTGACCCAGTTTGGCGCGAAAACTAATGTCAGCGCTATTTTTCGCGCGCACCCGCCCGCAGCTGACTTCTATCGGTAACTGTGAATCGGACATTCGGAACTCCGGAAGGGATTACCTTGAAAATCGCGGTACACATCGAAGCCTATAAAAATAAATAAATACCTATCTATCACACACAATGACTCATTCTCTAGAAATTATACCTATTATATGTCAACATGTTACGTATGTAACCAACGAACTGTCGCTGGTTGGTAACTGGACTGTTTGTTGCTGAACTCTCCCAAAATTGTTTGGAGAGTTCATAGTTTTATACCCTACTTATTAGGTAGGTACAATTAGCCATGCACACCTTAGACCAGTGGTTCCAAACTGGGGCGTAATTAGACCCCTTTATAGAAGTAAAATGAGCTTTTGTTGGGGGTAATAAAAGGATGCAATATTCGCTGAAGTTTTTTTTTTCGTAGTTGTTATTATACCAAAAGTCAGGAACAGACTGAATGTAGAACACGATTTACTGTGTGCACTTAGAGAAACAAATAATTGTAAAGCTTGATCAAAACAGTATCATCATCATCACCATCAGCTTCAATATGTCCACTGCTGGACATAGGTCTCCCCAATAGAATACCACTTTTGGTTAGATGTGCATTGGGGAATATGCCATAATCACCACGCTTGGCAGGCGGATTGGTGATCGCAGTAATGATCTTAACATACACACACAGGAGACATAGACATAGCCCGTCCCTGGTGCAAACCCTTAATCGCCTTGACGACACCCACGGGAAAGATAGCCCTAAGTGGCCCTGTTCTAAGCCGGGAACCACACGGCAAGTATCAACTGTTCGAAATTATTGTGACTAATTACCCATTAGCAACAATAATGTCGAATATTTTAACGTACAAGATTTTCTATTTGATTGTGAAACTTTTTTCGAAGTTAAGTGATAATAAAAGTAATTTTATACAAAATCTATTTTCTTTGCGTAAAGTGTACCTTTAACTAATTTAGTTATTTTGAAGCGGTGACAATGAAAATCCTGAAAGGCCAAGTGGGTAACGAGCTAATAAAGTTTAGGAACCACTTTCTTAGACCAACGGCTCGACCCGGAGGGGAGATGCTTGAGGAGAATCTACGCACATATCATCAGTCATCCACTTTTAAGTATGTTATCTTCAGTCTCTATATACTCGTATGTACATACAGCTTAATCAAGAAGATAGAAAGAAAATAGAAAGAAGATGAGATAAGTATGTTTCTAGTCTAACGCCCGCCGAAATTTGGCGACTGTCCTGTGCTACTGACAATTACAGTGTTGCTAAGTACTATAGTCGTAATATGAGCAGCAGCATCGTCTGTGCATTAAACATTTAAACTTCATAATGTTGCAATTACCAACCCACTCGCGTGATGCGTGAATATTAATCACTCACCACCAGGGGCGGCCTTAGGGCCGTACGAATGATGCGACGGTCAGGAGGGGCGCCGAAATTGCAACAATGGATCGTCTGCGCAAAAAATAAAACCCAAGTACCTACATTAATACCACTAAAGCATACCCGCCAAAATAAGATATATTTCTACGAATTAAAAATCGAACTTAAGTAAGCTGGACTGATTGTTATGTGTGTTATCATCGTTATTGTATGTACTTAAACTTAATCACGAATAATCATTTACGTTTATGGTAATTGCGTATATAAGGATTGGGGGCGCAACAATGAGATCTCGCGCCACCTAAAAAAATTTTTGGTCTGCCCCTGCCCACCACACTGGGTTATGAAGTAAAATGGGGGCAAATTATTAATGATTATTTACCTCAATTTTACTCCATTATTATTACTTTTTGAGTGGCCTAGCCCAGCAGTGGAGTTATCATAGGCTGCTCATGAGGATGTAGTTTAAACAAGTCAAACAAACGTTAGTTTAGGTTAAAGTTAGTTTAGCAGGAAAAACTATAAATTTTATGTTGTTTGAACCGTAAAATCCAAATTAGATGCACCGGCCAACATGTCTATTGACGCTTTTGTAACGTATTTATTTGCACGGAACCACGGTTACGATATATCAGTTTCAGTTATCTTGGTTTTTGTGAAAATTGTGTAACCGTGAGCATTGTGTTAGGATTATTAGCTCAGTTAAATACAATTATCTAGAAAATAAAAGTTTCGTTTAAACAAGTCATCAAGCTTTTCATCGAACAAAAGAAATTCTAAATAACGGTCGTGCGTGTCACAACCATGAAGGATTATATTTTTTGGTAGGCGTCTCAGCCATTATGCCCCATTATTTATGAACACATTTTAGTCTATCACTGATTGCAAGCAGAGTGCAATAAATAGGATGTCTTCATATATATTTCATTCCAGATTAATAGTCCTATGAAAACAAACGCATTTGCGTCTCGAAAACAAAATACACAATAGATGGTGTTCCTAAGTGGACTGCAAAGTTTACATGGTAATACAAACCTGTTTTTGCTGCTGGTGACCCTTTCATGTATATGTTACCGAGACGTAAATAGCGTTGGTTTTCATAGGACTATGAATCTGGAATGAAATATAGATAAGTGCGACACATTCCAAACTATACTTTCAATACACTATCTATATTAAAAAGAAATAATTAAGTAATTTGACTATTGCACTCTGGGATCAGATCTCTATGTCACTAGTGTGACAATGACATCTCATTGTAGACTTGTGCTGTATGTTTTAGTAACCTTCACCATTAAAGAAATAACGATAACTGTTAATGTCAATGTCATATTGACGTTTGTCGCTTTGACGTTTGTTGTTTGTTGTGCTGCTGCTGCTCCATTGAATCGATATCTGTGAACTATTTATTTTCTCCCGTGGCCCGTGGGCGGCCCAAATAGTGAGATCGAATGTTTTATTTATAATGAACACGCGTTAATTATACTAGCGCTCGTTTCAGAGTGAAACCGTCATGTTGAACATACACAAACTTTTGTTGTTTTTGTGTTTCTGTATTACTGTTCTCGTTGTATTGGAAATCGCCCGTTTGGAGGAATATTATCAAAGGCTAGGTAAATAATACTTAATATTCTTCATTTATTTAAAATACTAGCTGTTTCTAATGTCAAATTTCCATTAATTTACAGATGACAAACTAGCTCTAAAACATGTAGAATCTCGTCAGTTTTTTCCGAAATCAATGGGAAAAGCTGACGATGACTTAGTGGTGATATACAATAGGGTCCCGAAGACAGGCTCGACGAGTTTCGTGGGCGTAGCGTACGATTTGTGCAAGAGGAACCACTTCAAAGTTCTCCACATAAATATTACAGCCAACATGCACGTCATGTCGCTCAGTAACCAGTATAAGTTTGCTCAGAATGTCACAAAGTGGCATGCGATGAAGCCAGCGCTTTACCATGGTCACATGGCATTCCTTAACTTTGACAGGTAAATATTACACAATTGAAAGGGTCAGAATAAGGGTCCAATTAAAGGTATTGATATTATAATGGGAGGACCAGAAAACATTATGTATTATAACTGCCTCGTTGGCCTAGTGGTCTAATCATTGGACTTGAGCACCAGAGATCGTGGGTTTGATTCCCACTGGGGACAGACAACTTTATACAATTTGTACTAGTTGGTCCCAGTCTGGATGTTGTTATATTTGTGAATGTCGTTATATTCCTTGTTAACTCCAGCACAGGAGAAAATCCTAGTCACATTGAATTGGATGTCTTTAATATTTTTACAGTCTTGAAAAAAAATATATATGCAATCTTAACTTTTGTTGACCTCCTCGTTCGCTTGGTCATTAGACTTGAGCACGAGAGGTCATGGGTTCAAACTAGGGACAGATAGATAAACTCTATTTCACATAGATTAATAATGACAATAAAAATTGTTACTGACAAACAACTTTGTACAAGTTGGTCCTGTTCTGGATGTTTGTGAATTGTTTTATTCTGGTCTGATTCCCATTATATAGGAGAAAATCCTTGTATAATATGTATATATAAAAAGAAACTGACAAATGCAATTGAATTTTTTTTGAGGTTCAAATTCTCTATCTCTATCAAAAAACCTGAAACCCTTTTTATTAGTTCTAATATTCTCTTCCATAATTTTCTTTAGTCTGTGAACTAGTTTTTAAATCATTTCTTCTCAAATTCCAGATTAGGAACAATATCAAAACCCATCTTTATCAATTTAATTAGAAAGCCACTGGACAGGCTGGTCTCTTATTACTACTTCCTACGCAATGGTGACAATTTTCGTCCACATTTGGTGCGGAAGAAACATGGTGACAAAATGGTTGGTATCATTTATTTATACTTTTATCGAAAAAGCTATGCACGGAGTTTCTCTAAGGAAAAGGAGTCTTTGACATAGTTTAGGAAGTTAGTATGTTGAAGTGGCAGTGGGCTGGTCACATTACCAGAGAACTGATAACCTGGCAAGATGGAGTGATAAGCTATGCTGGGCAGCTGGCAGTGACTGGATGAAAAGAACCATGGATCGGGGTCAGTGGCGCTGGGAGAGGCCTATGTCCAGCAGTGAACTCTTGCAGGCTGACAATGATGATATTAAATTGTTAACAGTAGCTATTTTGAACAATCAGATTGGTGTGTGCCAATTTGTAAGGTTTATGGCTCAAAACCTAACCTTGCTCCATCTTTTGATGGTGTCCAACTATCCACACTGGTCTTATAATGGTGCTTTACATCTAAACATAAAATTGTTGACAGATAATAATACTACTATTTATGTTTTAACTAATTTAAAGTTCTAAATAACTATTTAGAACTTTTTAATTAGTGTTTTGTTGTAAACAGATCTAATGTATGATAGATTTTAAAAACACTTGCGTTGTAGTTACAACAAAAATTCTTACTTCTTTTTAATACTTATTCAGTTATTTTTCACTGGCAACAAGGTTTAAATTACAAATACTTGCTGTGCATACTGAAAATAATATGTATGTGAACTCCACTGACACAATTTTCTAAAATAAATGTACCGCACATCTAACATTTGTGTGTTTCATCGACAGACATTTGATGAGTGCGTGGAAACAGGCCAACCAGACTGTGACCCAAATAACATGTGGCTACAAGTACCATTTTTCTGTGGACATGCTGCTCAGTGTTGGTATGTATTGTTTATCATTTAGTACTCAATTCTTGTTGAAACTTCGACCATATGAACATATTTGACAATTCGGAAGGAAACAGTATTTCCAGTCTCCAGTCAGGGATGGTATATTCCACAATGTATAAAGACAAAAGTCTTTAATCATTGCGTCCTGTCTGTCATGCATGACCTACGGCGTAAAAACATGGATAGTGATCCACAAGTTTCAGGTCACTCAGCGAGCTATGGAGAGTTTCAGGTCACTCAGCGAGCTATGGATTATGCTCGTTTTTTAAAGGGTATGATTGGTAATGATCCGATCCGACGAAGGTGACTAACAGCCCAAAGAATTATCAAGCTGAAGCGGCAGGGGGCGGACCACATTTGTCGCAGAACCAACGGCCATTGGGGCAGACAAGTTCTGGAGTGGAGACTGCGGAGCGACACGCGAGGGGTGGGACGCCCCTGTTCAGATCGACCTACCGAGAGAAGGTGGCCAGAAGCGGCTGGATATGAAGTTTTGTATATAAAGATAAGCTTATCTCTACCAGCCAACCTTGCTGTGTGTGAGACAAGGCAGTAAGAGCATACTAAAATACTACATATAAACTAATTATTGGTCTTTCCTTTTAATACTATAATATTAATTTTCAATAGGAAACCCGGCAACCCCTGGGCCTTACAACAAGCTAAACACAACCTAGTCAACCATTATCTCGTGGTGGGCGTCACGGAAGAGATGCTTGACTTCATCTCCGTCCTTGAGGCCACCA
The DNA here is from genome assembly GCA_947086405.1 of Esperia sulphurella. Taxonomy (NCBI): domain Eukaryota; kingdom Metazoa; phylum Arthropoda; class Insecta; order Lepidoptera; family Oecophoridae; genus Esperia; species Esperia sulphurella. The sequence continues at coordinate 17,133,606 of OX352258.1, forward strand.
TACCCCGGCTGTTCAAAGGAGCCACTGACCACTACATAAGCAGTAACAAGTCTCACCTCAGACAGACCAGCTCAAAGTTACAACCTAATCTGAGAACCATAGAGAAGATTCAGCAGTCGACTGTGTGGAGAATGGAAAATGAACTCTATGAGTTCGCGTTAGAGCAGTTTAATTTTGTCAAAAAGAAAGTTTTGATGAACGATGTCAGTAGTGTAGCACAAATTTTTTTCTATGAAAAAGTTCGGCCTAAGTGAAAGTTTCCTCATGGTCGAATTGTGATTCTTCTTGAAAACAATGTTTATTTGCGTCTCGTAAACAAATATGGTACAGCTAAGTGGACTGTAAAGTTAAGTTGCTAATGCCAAGTGGTGTATACGTTTACGAAACGCAAATAAAGCTTGGTTTCGTGGGTTCTGATTGTAACGAACTACTTATATGAAGTAAGTAAATAAGTTTTATTTGTATATTTTGTAAACAATGGAGTAATGCAAGTACCATAGGCTTAAAAGTTAGTTAATTACATAATGTAGTAGATGAATTTTGGAAAAGACCATACAGTGATTTTTATAATAAGCTCTTATATAGATGATTGTAGCATTTCTGTGTATCATCAACATTATTTAGAGTCTAAATTTTAGACCAATTTCACTATAAATATGTTTCATAACTAAATACGAAGGATGATAACCGTTTTGGTCCCAGCATTTGGTATCAATAATAATAAAAGTGTGGTTTCCGGTAGAGTAGAATAGGACCAGTCCAACTCTTCCCGTGGATGTCGTACAAGGCGACTAAGGGAATACATTATAAAACATCAATCGGGCCTCTCCAACCCGTCTGGCCAGCGCGGGGAGTGTAGGCCAAATCCTCCGTCTGATGACAGATGAGAGAGGGTTGTGCTCCTGCAGTGGAGACAAAAATAACCTGATGATGATGAAAAATAAAAGGTACGCCAATGAAAATGTCTTATTAAATTGAACAATAGGTACTATAATAATAATAATAATTTATTTCGTTTCTCATAACAATTCTTACAACTCATAATACTATTAGTACATAAAGTATTTCAGAAACTAACAGATACATCTAGACCTCACACTAGGGTACCCTGTGTTGTGCGGCTAGACTCTGCATTTGATTTAGCAATGTGTGTGTGTGTGGATCAATGGGTGTGTATGTTTGGTGGCGGATAACTCAGTTAGCTGGCAGTTTGTTATGGCACTACAATAAATACTAAGATTACTGAAAAGCCCTCAACGCCGAAAATACAGCAATACCTCCAATGAACGCTACGCCAACTAAAATTTGGCTCAATTTGGTTTTTATCACAATCGTGCCATCAAAACTCAAAACAATTTAAAAAAAAAAAATCTTTTTAAAATTCAGGGAGCATGCAAATTTAGGGCTGCACAATAATTAGTATATTCAAATTAAAAAAAAATTCAGACATTTGTCCATATATTTGTTAGTAGAAGTTTTTTTTATTATTTATTTAAATTAAATCATCGTCCGACAAGCCGTGGGACGTGATCCCGGCGTGTGCACCCGACTCTTAGTTGTATATTATTTTTGTTTATGTGTAATGTTGCACTGTATGTGTTTTGTTGCAGCCAATATATAAATATTCTATTCTATTCTATTTGGGGCAACAACAGCTATAACTAAAACATGAAGTAACATAATAGTTTTAACAAAACAGAAAAGCCAATAACAGTTGTCCTCGTTTTACAAAATATGAGTGGACTACAAATAATAAAACATAAATAATGGGCAGACATATTTATCTATAGATATACCTACATATTAACATATACACACATACATATATAACATGTATAAGGGTACATATATTTCATTCCAGATTAATAGTCCTATGAAAACCAACGCTATTTACGTCTCGGTAACATATACATGAAAGGGTCACCAGCAGCAAAAATAGGTTTGTATTACCAAGTAAACTTTGCGGTCCACTTAGGAACACCATCTATTGTGTATTTTGTTTTCGAGACGCAAATGCGTTTGTTTTCATAGGACTATTAATCTGGAATGAAATATACACATATAAACATATACTACTACTACACAAACTTACTAAATATTATACAATTTATTGTGCTGAAGAACTTAAGTATCTTTATTTATATTCATAATGCCGAAACTCATAAATCGCATTAAATATTCTTAAATATGCTTATAAAACTATGTTAGTTGATTTTAAAATTACAATCAAAAATCAATCAACGTCATATAATGCCTCGATTTTAGTTGGCGCAGTGATCATGGAGGTATCGAGTCTAACAGATTATGCGCCATTATAACATTGTTCTATTGAATAAGACTCACTGGCGTATCACTTGCTGTTATATTGGTTGCTATTAGTGGGTGGGTCCATTAAAGGTAAAAATTCTCGCTATTATTGCTGCAGTTATACTAAACATACTGTAGAAAAGACATTATTATGGTTTTTTATTTTTATACAAGCAGGAATAGACAACTCAAAAGACAATCGCTTATAGCGCCCTCTGTATCTAACCATTCTACAATCTAAGCATAAGTCTTCAAACGTCTTGGTAAAGCAAAGTCGGTTAATTAATCAGTTAACTACAGAATTATAGTTATTTGCGCTAAGTTATGTAGGAGTTTCTACCTGGGAGTTACTTATTGAGTTATTGCCCGCAACTCCGTCGCTTTCGCGTTAGTGTTACGATTAATGCCTTAAAGAACGCTAGTCGCTTTATTTGACTACTGTTCTTACTGCTTACATACTGCGGATTAGGAAAAATGGGTCTTTGATATGTTTCGTATGTTCAAAGTTATTTTAGAGCCTTGGTTCTGCGCCAGGGAATGATTGGGTGACGATGATTATTCAGGGTATGGCAGGCGACGGTCCAAAACTAACTTATTGATCCTTAATACTAGCTTATAGATCAGACAAGCTATTTGTGCCATGTAGATCACCTACCTAGTTGGTAGGCTGGTCATACATCACCTTTGCCATTGGCGTCACATCATCAGCCTAAATAAGTCCACTGCTGAACTTAACACCACTTGTCTAATCCCAAACTAGAACTGAACTTAGAAAAGACGTGACAAACGTCGAAGTAATACATCAAAGTGGTGAACAGTGATGGGTGAATGGATGATAGATAGGTGATAGTCACAGTACAGTCATGTATAGTAAGACAGACTTCTTTCAGTAAGGTATTCAATAAGGATATTTTGTTTGTTATATTTTAATATTTGTTGACATTAGAGCTATATTTTTCGGATTATTCTAAAGCAGGATCATGACCCCCTAACCCTGATACGTACTTGATATTTGTTTATACAAATGTTATAATTAAACAAGTTATAATGAAACGTGCCGACATCCCGGAGCTGGGGGAATTCCGGGCACTACTAGCCTTACCGAATCATGCTTGGGTCGAAAGCGCTGCGACGTTTGTCAGGATCGCGCAAAGTGGCGATACATCGTGTCTGCGTACCCCTCTGGGATCAAGGCTTGAGCATTATGTATGATTAAACATTCTGGTGTTATCGTCAATTCGTTAAAATTTAGGTACTCTGGACCATCCATACTCTAAACAGCCATTTTCAGACCAGAATCAAGTCTTCAAAATTACCTCAAAAACATAAAAAGTTAACTATCAATGACCCATTTTTTGCATGCTTTTCGGAACAGTTAATATGTATGTTGTGATATTTTAAGTCCATCCAACGACTAGTTGTCTCATTTATTCTTTATATTTTTTATGTTGATTATTTTTAATATTTATGTTGTGTAATATTAATGAAGTTTGATTGTTAAATTTAAATTTTAAGGCTAATTTAGACTAGTGTTCGTTTATTTTATAAACTCCGTTCTAACCCCATTTAAGAGTAATTACTTTAAGAGTATTCCCAAAGTGGACGAGCGGTTAAACCTATATTTATGTAATTAATTTATAGGTCAATACACATCACAAGTGGCTTGCAGAAGTTACCTACATGTGGCTTATAATCAAAATTAGAAAATTATTATTTTTAAAATTTACAAGGCAAACTGAATTGTCAAAATTTTAAGGTGTTTTTACCATGATAACAGGCATACGCCGACGGCAGCAAAGTAATTAAAAACTTTGTGCCTAGATATAACCTAACTATGTTATTTAAAAAAATAACATAAAAAAAAGATTTTTAAATCTACACATTAAAAAATAATGTGCTGAAATAAATTATTATTATCTCATCACAAATTTAGACTTAAAATAGAGACATCGGTTTACGTAATTACAGCTTTGTGGGAGCTGGTGGCCGTACAAGGCTCGAAGTCTGACAGGTCACCAGGCTCCCATTCTCATTGTAGGTATAAACAAAAAAATAAGAAATTTATAAATGACAATCTTAACTAATAGACGTAAAATACAATTTATAATTACACACTACACAAACATTCTGCACTACAACGCAATAAGATTTTATTTTACAATTTGTAGACGACTTTTGTATTTGTAGAACACCACTTTGCAATATTACATTGCGCAAAGTGGCGATACACCGTCTCTGCCTACTCCCCTGGGACCAAGGCGTGAGCATTATGTATGTATGTATGTAGACAACTTGCTGCCGTCGTGGTCTAATTCAAATTAGGATTCCTTGTAAAGTATACATTGCTACATATAAATTTGCACCCAGACCAGAAACAACATGTACAACCAGTTGTGTCACATCCCCGACACTTCATACAAGCTAACATATTCCTACTTATTATTATAATTAAATCATTTATTTTCAGGCAACTTGGCCCATAGACCTTAGCCCTTAGCCTAGAAATACATACATTATATAACCTTAAATAACGAGTCTAATAATTAACAAAGTCTAAATTAAATGCACACACTATTTTGGGGGTTTTATAGTCTGCCTTCCTATATCGTCTAAACACGACTCCCTCGAGCCAGAAGTCGGGACTGAGGAATATGCCCTGGTGCTTAGTGGGAACCCGGAATCTACAGGCTCTAAAGGCCTGTCTGAGACAGCCCAGTAGTGCGGACTGCCAGCCGTGCTCTGTTTTGCGGGCGACGATAAACTAGGGGGAGGTTAGTGTAGTTTTTTTATGTAGTAATATTTAGTATTCTCTGGTTGTATGGTGTATTATTATGGTTGTATTGTTCATAGAGGAATCGAACCCGCGACCAATAACGTTCTAGCTAAACGCCGTTGATTTTAATGTGAAGTCGAAAATATAATGCGTTGTAGCAAAAGCAGATCTTTTCCCCTGTTTCTACTCTTTTTAAATAATCCAATTTATAAAAAAAAAACAATTAATTGAATTAATTATGTTTACAGATAATTGACGGTTGACGCAGTAGACAATATTAGATAAATTGTATACTAATAGATTAGTACACATGAATATTGTAGTACATTATTATCTATCGATTTATTGTTCCACTTTTGAAGAAGTGTACGTAAGTTTACGTACTTATATTATATAGATATTTAAAGGTCTTAGTGTGCAAAAGTTCTTCCAAATATACATATATAACAATATAGTATATCATATCTCTGTTAGGTCTAATAGTTGCTCTAATAGATCGTAAGTAGTTTATTTTAATTATATTATAAAAGTTACGTTAAAACTTTTACGTGTTTGGCAAACATTTTGATAGTCTGTCAAATCTGTCAGATAAGTTTGACAGACATTTTGATTGACGTTTGTCAATTTTAACGTTTTGATAATATAAGCAAACATTTTGATAATCTGTCAAATCTGTCGGACAAGTTTGAGATACATTTTGATTGACGTTTGTCAATACCTAATACTATGATGGCATCTGTTTAGCCATTATGGGTATTATTCCAACATGAGAGAAGGCCTATATCCCACAGTGGACATTTACAGACTGATGATAAGTTCAATTTTGTAAAAAAGTCATTCTAATTATAATTTGCTCTTTTATACAGGGTTTTTCATACATATTTACTTATACGAGACTATTTTAGAATGCTTTTGTGTCAAACGACTTCATAACGCAGGCTTTCCGTCTCAGATCTTATGCCAATCTTATCTTAAAAAATGATATTTTTACAGTTACAGATCATTCAGTTCACGTGGATAGCTCAAGTCCTTCTCTAGATTAAAAAATGTGATTTTAACATTTATAGATCGGTCAGTCCTGTTGGGCACGCTCCAGTTCTCTAAATCGCTTACATTTCATTGTATACGTTATATTGTTACCCTGTTAGTTCTATCGTTACGCACTAATCATCAATGTGTGCATACGTACACTAAGATTCTGATGTTCGGAAAGATTCGGATTAATTCCGTCAATTCTCGCAAAAGTAGCGAGGCGTGCCGTCGTGGATTGTACGATCTATACGCTCGCAACCAAATTAAATATTTCTAATCAAATTGCTATATTTAATATTCGTGCTTTGGTTAAAAGGTCTGTCTTCGGTTATGAAAAACATATCTTAAAAAAACCAAGGAACATAGAATGTTTTAATAAATTCATGAAGTTTTTTTTTTAATTTGGCTCTAACTGTATTGTAGTGTTAAGCCTAATAAAATAGTTTTAACGTTCAAAAGACACATGTATAAACAATTATAATTACAATATATTATTAATAATAATTAGTCCAATGTATATTGCTGTTATTTTTGCATGAAATAGCAAAAAAAGGCACGAACAAGTTACTGTAAGTATTGTAAATAATCATTAGTGATTTACTCACAAGAACATATTTAAAAAAGTACATACTTATACGTATATATAAATGGGAATACTAAAAAGATTTTTAATTGTAATAAATATATATTTCCAATTGCAATAAAGACATATTTCCAAAGGTTATAAAAATAGATGCCTAATTACAATAAAATAAATGCCTAATTGAAATGATTCCAATTCATTTGTTATTATTTGTCAGTGAATATAAATTGTACCTTAACAATTACAATTTTAAAGAACCAATTGCATTAATTTAGAAGTATTACCATTGTGAAAAAAATTACGAGATTTCCAATTGTAATAAAACTGGGTGCCTAGGCTCTTCTTGTAAATTTTACTAGAAGAGCCTAGGCTCTTCTTGTACGTGTACTTAAATAGCAAATAATTCAACTGTTTATAATACTAAATTATTACCAGAATAATTTAATTTATATTTTAATGCCCAATTACAATGTGAATGTTAATTTATACCACCCAATTGTTCAGAATCTCTTTTACACTAGTTTTCCCTGCAAATTTAATAAAATGAAGTTTTTGACAAGAAACATGTTTTATTGGTCCTTCGAACCGGAGGTCTACATTATAACCAAAACTGAAAGTCTCTTGTCCGTTCGTTCATCTACTGATCGAGGAAAATTTAAAGTCGACGACTTTCCGTTCGTTGGTCCGTTAATGCCTCTTTGGTATTTATTTTTTTCAACATGGCAAAGCGGCATGTTGAAAAAATAAATACCAAAGATTGATCCAATTGGAATTTCAGGAATACTATAATATTTCAAGATTTCATCGAAGAAGTCTGAATATGTAGCTATTTGTTACAATTAGAAGAGGTAATTTTTTTTGTGTTATATGCCACCCTAGGTACCTACCCTTAAAAACTGGAACACGAATAAAATATCCTTTTTTGACGTCTAACAAACATTGTAATCGCCACATTTGTACACAATTTTCTCTGAACTATGAAACTTATCAACCAATGGTATTATTGATAATTGAATCCAGAACAATTGACTCTCACACATTTTGAAGTGTTATCACCCGGGCTAAACTTCTTCATAGATCAAACTCACTATTAGATCCCCGTGATAGGTTAAGTGCAGTGCTCCAGGTTGACTGGCTTTTGGGTATATATTCAGTTTTAACAACGATCTAGATGGAACGTTCCAAACAATCGCTCTGTTCCACGCAAGGTGCCGCAACTCGTTCACATTCACTTTGAAACTTGTGCAGTTACTACGCAGAATATTTAATTATTTACTCAATATTGACGCTATTTACCCGTAGCGTCAGTATTTATTAAATGTTCTGCGTAGTAACTGTACAAGTTTCATTGTGAATGTAACCGAGTTGCGACTCCTTGCGTGGAACAGAGCGATTGCTTGGAAGGCTCCATTTAGTAGTAGATAGAGATCGTTGAGTTTTAACGATATTTAGTGTGTAATTATCACCGCAGTACTCAACGAATTTATCGATAATTCAAATAATTGCGTGCAATTGCAATGTCCTTTGCACTCGTGCAGCTGCAGGCAACGATCTCTATGTACTACTAGATGGAGCGTTCCAAACAATCGCTCTGTTCCACGCAAGTAGCCACAACTCTTTCACATTGACTTTGAAACTTGTGCAGTTCCTACTGAGAACATTTAATTATTTACTAAATAGTGATATTATTTAACCGTAGCGTCAATATTTAGTAATAATTAAATGTGCTGCGTAGTAACTGCACAAGTTTCCCTTGCCAACGATCTCTATGTACGCTCCATCTAGTAGTACATAGAGATCGTTGGCTGCAGGGCTTCTCTACGGGAATACACGTGGGCAGATCTAAGGTTATGGTGATATATTTTGATCTGGGCGACAGTCCCTCGGTGTTCTAGTGGCACAACCCACCGCTTTAATCCGTTAAAGGGTGTTCTCCGACTTGACATTTTGCAAAATCCTAAGGAAAGCCATTTTAGGAAGAAGAACTCACGATTAAATTAAGTATGGGAATTCAAAGGTGTGAATAGTAAGTACCTACTCCTACTATTAAGACTGCCAACGTCAATGATTTATCTGCAGAGGCATTGTGTTAGAACAAGCTGTGCCCGCGGTTTCGCTCGCGTGGACTACAAAATTGTTTATTTTTTATAAAGTAGAAATTTGCTTTGTGTTAATCTCCTTCCCCCTTTCCTTCCGCTCCCGCTTCAACTGGCACCGTCACCGGAGTCCTAACCAAAGATAATATATTCCTAATTCATCGCAGTCTGAATTCATCCGAGCATTATACTTCTTTGATTGTGTAAGCCGATTGCGATGAATTAAAGACTAAATGTGAATCCGAATTAGGTCCAACGTTTTTCTGAAAGCTCTATCGGAATTGGTTCAGTAGTTTTTAAGTGATCCGTGCACTATTTGACAGACACAAATTCTGAAAATGTTCTTAATGTTTTCAATTACTTATCCTTTATCCTCCAGATTTTTATTTATGCAATATTATTCATAGTACAGACAAACACGTAAAGTTTACGTTTTTATTTTTAGATTGCTGTTTTTTCTTCATCATCATCATCAGGTTATTTTTGTCTCCACTGCAGGAGCACAACCCTCTCTCATCTGCCGGAGACAGACTGAGGATTTGGCCTACACTCCCCGCGCTGGCCAGACGGGTTGGGGCGGCCTGATTGATGTTTTTTCATACTCGGCTTAATTTCTCATGCAGTAAAATTATCACCCCAAGTTACTAGTCATACCTACAAATTATAACGACTCGAAGAACAGTAATGAGTTTACAATATCGATTATAATACACACACAGGCTCATCGAAATCGAATATTGACTCACAAATTATTAACTAAAATTCTAAGACTTGGTATAATTACCTTTACCGTTTAGTGTGTCATTATTACTTCTTACAACTTCGTCTAGTTCTTTACATGCGTCACCAATTATCGAAAGTGTAACGCGGTTGAATAAAATATTATCGTTCTTGTCGTTTAACTTAAAAATTTACAATGACCTGACCCTAATGACCGTATGAGTTAACCACATTTCTTATGAGCAAATATTCCATTAGTCACATCAGCTCATGTCTTGCACGACCCTGCATTTTGTACGGTAATCGCTCACGCATTAAGTTCATTCAGGGGGACCCCGCTTTAATTATTCAATCGGCTCACCGTCTCCCTCCAACGTGTGACACTGACCACGCCAGCGAGGGACAGCTAGTGTTGTGATACGTGAAACCAGTGGTGTTATTGGTGTTGGTTTCAGTCGTGCGTTAGGACTGCCAAGAAGCGGTTGGCCCGCGATGCCAGTAAGATTCAAACCGCTGGCAGAAATGCTATCACGGAGGCATAACTTTCGAATAAGCAGAAGAGTAACGATCATCTAAAAATTGAAGATGAGATTAATAAGTTTGAACACAACGGTTTTTATGTTTAGTTAGTGTCGAGGTGTCTCCGAAGGTCGCGTCCTTCAATCGATAGACTATTAATTGCGACAGCGTGTGATTGCCCGTGGCCCACAGACTGTTTTGTTTTGGATTTCTTTTTTTGTCGAAAAGTGCCAATTTAAAGTAGTTTTTGTATTTTAATTACACGGAGTGTCGATAGTTTTCTGCAGAAAGGACCTGATGTTAATTTGTATCTTCATGGAATATGGGCATCTGTTTAGACACTGGTGAGTTTGTTCAATTATTTCATAGTAGTAATAGCTGTTTATTTATAACATGTATTAGTTGTCCCAGTTTGGGCGCCAGAAAATAGTGCTAGATATATTTTGGCGCCCAACATGGGACAATATATTTTTATATTCCAGTTAATACAAGTGCTATGCTACTGTAAATCAACTAGCTGTTAGTGGAATTTCGAAAAATCCTTTCGTAGTAGTACTGGTTATTTGAGGAACCTTTATGCAAGATTTACCTAGACCCGGGGTATCCCTTCACAATCTATGGGTCAGTTCAATATAACTCGAACATAATGTTATGTGATGATTAACTTTTAAGGTTTTGACTCATACGACTGAGTGTTTTAGAATGTATTTATGGTAATAGATATCTAAGATTGGGTCTTAGTGACATGATTAAGGCCGGCTAAGGCGAAGCGACGGCATCAATTACCTACTCAGAACAAAACAAAAAATTAGTTATTTTGAACCGACCCATCGATTAGATTAATTATATTAATACACTTTAGTTCAAAGGAACATTACATTTGGTTTGAAAGGTGTAAAGTATATCTACGTTTCGAGTTCAACGATGAATGAAAACGATTAGAGGGGAAACCTGTTTGGGCAGTTTCCTTGAAAATAAATTAAGGTGGCAGCAGGTACGCGCTTTCCGACGCTCTGAACCTTGAGGAAGTAGATTATTATCGCTCAAGATTAACCAATTTATGTACGCTCCAAATCTTTTTATATATAGAAATGCCTTAACATCATCATTTTAAATTAACTTAAAGCTCTCATAGATCGTATTCACAACGGCAATGCACACTCCTCTAAATCGCTTACATTTCATTGTATTCGTTATATTGTTACTGTTTTAGTTCTATCGTTACGCACTATTATCGATATGTGCTGCTCAAGATACTGTTCTGATTAGCTGCTCACGTCCCGCGTTCACCCCTCGCTAAAAGTAGAGGGGCATGCCGTCGTGAACTGTATACGATCTATACAAACTTAGTCTCAGTCTTATCGTTTTTTTCCAAACTACCTTTCTAGTTGCCACGTCTACGCGCTCTTGTCAAATTAAACTATACCCTCAATTATAACGTGTTCAAAATCAATAATCTTCATGATCTGCTGGACATGGAAGGTATTATAGGTTTATATATACACTTCTACAACAAACTACCGGAGGAAATCTTAAATATGACAGACAGAAAGTTTAAGATTCACATTAAAAAACAACTTTGTAAGAAAGCCTATTATAAAATAAACGATTATGTGAATGACATAGATGCCTGGTACTAATGATGCTTCAGCTTCGCACAATCTTTATATAATTGTATACAAACTTGATTTTAAAATATGTGTTGCGTGAAGTTTGTTGGGCCGTTTCTTCTTTACAGCGCTAACACCTAAGCGGTAGTCGATAAAAAAATTACGTGTATAAATGTACCAAGTGCACTCATATGCAATAAATGATTTTGACTTTTTCCATACAAAAAAGCACGATGTCAGTGTTTTCAACTTTATTTAAAGCGGATAAGGTTCGGATTAACCGCGTGTTTCCAGTAGTCCTACCAAATAGTCTTACCGTTCTACTACTGGGAATTTTCATCCCAATAGACTTCCATGGTTTTTGTTTTTCCAATTAGTTTTACCTTATCTTACGTAGACCTAAGTGTGCTACAGATAGGTCGAAGTCATATCAAAAAGTTTTGTTCATTTACGAGTATAATGTATTCTAAAGAATAAAATAAAAACTACCCGCGTCCCGCACTTACCCCTCGCGAAAAGTAGCAGTACCTATGTGTCGTCGTGAACTCTACCACCTTTATTGCAGTAGGTACACTCCAGTATTAAAAAGTAACCAAACTGTATGTCGTCCACAATATGCGGGTCATGTCAATTCAAATATTTTTAAGTGTCCGGAAAGGTTTATTTCCTCAAATTTCCTTAATTTCCCCATTATTGCCAGGAAATTAAAAAGGGAAAACCACACGGAAAGAGTCCTCCTGTAAGATACTCTATTCACATCTTGAGATTATACGAATTCAATATTTATAACTTCATATATCGCACATGAAACTGTAGACCACCATAACACATAAAAATCATGTTAAAAAAAAAACAAAAAAACGTATTCGATTTCATTTATCTTTGCTTTTAAATAAGTCAAAATTGCCTATTTTTTGAGCCGTTTTTTTTTTTAATTTTTTAAACTTTTAATTCGTGTTTTCTCCAAACATGTTTTTTTGAGTTATGACGGTTTATGATTTCATTTGCGATATGTATTTTAGTGAATTATTTATATATTTATAGCTGCCATTTCGGCAAATGATAATAGCAATGAAATTACATTAAAATGTCTAATTCTACGAAAAAGGTGACTTACAGGACTTTTTTCGTCATCATCATCATCATGTCAGCCTTTAGACGTCCACTGCTGGACATAGGCCTTCCCCAATGAACGCCACCACACCCGGTCCTCCGCCCTCCGCATCCAGCCGCTTCCGGCCACCTTCTTTAGGTCGTCGGTCCACACTTTTTTCGTGTTCTTCATATATTTAGGTTCCAAATTTTAGCACAATCGATCTATTAGTTCTCGAGTTATCTCGCGGACCGGCTCTTTGCTTTCTTAGCTTCACTATAAGTTACTGTTACCATAAAAGGGGATAAAATGTGAAGCCATACTGTCCTAGGTCACTCCGACCGATTACCTACATATTTTATTTTGCTTCGTATTATATTTTTCATCCTATATATTCGTTCTTTAATAATTGCGAGCAAAGTAGGTTTTTCTCCAAGATACTTTCATAGAGGGCAGTAAGGAATAAGTTTTGAATTAGGAAAAAGAATATTTTTCCTTAGTGTTCCGCGTCCAACGAGATCAAATGAAAATATCGTATGACAAAGCTACTGGCCGGTTAGCTAGGCGGGCTCGTCGGCTGTATTTAGAAATAAAAAAAAAACAAATGAAAATCGCGCGAATTATCTCCTCTGCTATCTATTCACGTATTATTTACAGTGCATTGCAATAATGTCGAAGAATACACATTTTATAGTATTAGAATCAGTGGCGGATTTACCAGCAGGCTGAGTAGGCTAGAGTCTAGGGCGGCAGATTTTAGGGGCGGCAAATTAGTTTTTTTTGTCTTACAGCAATTAAAACAAGCCGTGTGGTGTCGTGGGACACCACGCTATTCGACAAATATTTCATTCCTTAATTTTGATCATGGTATTTTGCAAAAATTTTATTGTGTATACATTTTTATATACAAATAATTGTCTTATTAGGTCCAATAAATTTACAATTATTCATAAACTTTAAAAAGAAACTGACATATCGATCCCCTAGTTCACAATTAAACTAATTACGGGAAAAATGTAGTGTAATTAGGACGATAGTGCATAAATCATAAAGTTACAATTTCATTGACATTTATTTATTTATTAATATAATTGTGAACTAGGGTATCGAATTGTAGAGGTCGGTGGATGCGGCAAAATTTGAATAGTCTACTGGCGGAAAATGTGTAAATCCGCCACCTGATTAGAACAGACGTAACAATTAACCTACCTAGTCAACTTTGACTGCTGGGCAATTTATATCCTAACGTTTACAGTATAGCGTTCATAACACAATAGCAGTCAAAACGGAGTTGGTAGGTTTGCACGTTTAGCAGGCGAAATGTGATAATGCATCTTATTACCAATGATCAGAGTGGGTACAGCGATTTTCAGTCATTGACCTCAATATGTCAAAATGGCGCTCCCCTTGCTACGCAGGTACCTACGTTCTTGGCATATGCAAGAACTAAAACTATGTCTGCTTCTCTTATTTCAATTATCTCTCTCGCGGGTCTGCTGGAAGAAATCTGTCTCAGAGTTAAGTGCGCCCTTTGTACTTGTGTTTCTTTTTAATGTATTATTTTTGTTCTATCTGTGTGTGTGTGCAATAAAGAGTTAAATAAATAAAGCCGATCCGATCACTGATTATCCTATTACCCACTAAATCCCGGGAAAAATATTTTTCCCATAGGCGGAAATGAACAGTAGAGTGTTCTACGAGTGTATAGTACGACGTAGTACGACGTAGATATATTAAATGTCCCGCTTGAGCTCAGGCTCAAGATTCTACTTTAAAATCCTGCGCTCCGTTCTAAATTCAAAATGGTTCCCTCCCAGTAAAAATACTATTTTATTTCCGTGCAGAGCAAAATAATGAAGAGCTGGAGACCACTGGTGGGGACCGCAGCCGGCGCGACAGCACGTGGGTGGGGCGCGCCACGCCTCCCACCGCCGCCTTCCCCATGCAGAATTCCAGCCACGTCAAATTCGAGCCGCCCAATGTTCCTGTCATATTCGTCCTGGGTAAGTGTCTTCTGCACAACGACCTCTATGTACTACTAGATGTAGCGTTCCAAACAATCGCTCTGTTCCACGTAAGGAGCCGCAACTCGGTTACATTCACATTGAAACTTGTGCAGTTACTACGCAGAACATTGAATTATTACTAAATATTGATGTTACGGTTAAATAATGTCAATATTTAGTAAATAATTAAATGTTCTGAGTAGTAACTGCACAAGTTTCAAAGTGAATGTGAAAGAGTTGTGGCTGCTTGACGTGATGTGTTGCGAACAGCATCGCGGCCTTGTTGAGGTGTAATCTGTTGAATCAATAATTAATATCTATGCCTGTAAATGCAACAACCTAGCCTCCGGAGGAGGGCGCTGGTGTCTGTAACACTGGCTCGCCTAGCATGGATACCAGCGCACTATGTTCTGGCACCACTTGGTATCATCATCATCGTCACCATCCAGGTTATTCTTGTCTCCACTGCAGGAGCACAACCCTCTCTCATCTGCCGGAGACAGACGGAGGATTTAGCCTACACTCCCCACGCTGGCCAGAAGGGTCGGGGAGGCGTGACTGATGTTTTATAATGTATTCCCTTAGTCGCCTTATACGACATCCACGGGAAGAGTTGGAGTGGTCCTATCTACTCTACCGGAAACCACACGGCAATCCCACTTGGTATATATGTGGTTTAATGTAAGCAATTTACTTTCAGTAATGTAAATGCTGCACTTGTTTAGTTTATAGCTGTATTGTATATATAAGAAATAAACTATTTCATTTCCTGTTCCCAGGCGGTCCTGGTAGTGGCAAGGTGACCCACTGCGACAACCTGATGCAGGAGAGGCGCGGCGCGGTGCATATCAACATGACCGACCTGCTGCAGCAGTACGCCATCGGGAACGGTACAGCTACGCATGGCAATGACACCGGTGTGCACATACTAGCTGTTTAGTTACACAGAACACCAAGCTACTGAAGGAGCGTGCATAAACCACGTCTTCGACATCTTTTGTTCCCCCCACGACCCTAGCAGAACGTAGTATCAGGTAAACTAGATTCCAAATGATCAGGAATTTCATTCATTCATTCTTACAATTCACTCGTATGATTACCATGCGAAATCCTGTTACAAAATGTTAAGATTAATTTAATCATTAGTTTTTCATTCATTCGTACGATTTCACATCCCTACAACTGTCAAGCCGCCATGTTTGTTATTGTCTTTCGCCAGGCAATCTGGGACAAAGTATACAGTCACTGCGCTACGATAAATGATTGAAATTCATTCCAATTTTAACTTTATCGACATTGGATAAGGTGATAGGGTTGGTCACTTAATTTGTACCTACAACGTCTTAAGCTACGAAATGCCGGGTCATATGCCGGGGAACTGTACCTTGTCGCATTCTACATAATTATTTCATATATTTAAATCATTTATTTAGATGTCAAGGATCCATAACAGTAATACAATAATATTGACCTAACTAGGCATAGGAACATGCAAAAAAATTATTTTTTAACGTAGCTATTGCTCGATTTTACAGACTCCCAACTATTTATCGGTTCACGTGGTTTATGGAAGCTCCCTTACTAGATGCTATTTGCTACGTAGATTTAGGTCTGGAGTCTACCAGAGCTGAGCGGAAAGGTGACACTCGTCTATCTCATCAACGAACAGGATTTTGTTGTTACCTTAGCTCCGACATTATCATATCAGCCTGTCTACGTCCACTGCTGGACTAATTTTGTAGTCCACTATTTAGAGTCTATAGATTACGGGTTCCTACTAAAGGAGGCAAAAGTATATTACTGCAGAGGGCGTGAAGTTACGAGTATGAGTTAGAAGGCTGAGCCGCAAGGCTGTAATACAAGTTATGCAATTGACATTCTAGCCGAGGTATGTATAGTGCTTTTACAAAAAAGGCGTTAATAAAAGAGCTCGTTTGCTAATGAAATAATGCTTATTTTGCCAGCAAGTATTTGGCTGAATGACGTGTTTCTTTAGTCTCTTGGATGTCAACAATGAATTTTCGTAGTATCATTGCTGATTTAGCTGGCAAGATTTATTATTATTCGAGTTGGGGTTATTTCAAGATCTCAGTCTAGACCTTGTATCACTGCGACCATTTCTGGTCTATTGTGATCGCCACCATGCTATTGTTCCGTGTTAAGCCTTGCAGCTGGCAAGATATGATGTCACCGTATAAATTAGATGAAGGAAGGCAAAATTGCACTAGAATGAGAAAATACTTTTAAATCCCGCAAAATACCGGATATAATAGAATACAATATTTTTGAAATAAATATGTCAGACATTCACACCAATTATCCAGTCCCAAACTAGGCAGAACCTGTGCTATGGTTACTAGATAACGGATACACATACTTAAATAAACATATAAACATCCAAGACTTGGGTACAAACATTCATATTCACCATACGAACATTTGATTCGAACCCAGGTCATTGTGAACAGAATAAGTTATTATTTTTGGAAGTAAGGTTTTGTTCAGATACTCTGAGAAAAATGTACCCCTCGTTTTCAAAACATTTCGTCAGGTAGGTTATAGGTATCTCGTATCTCTTAAAAAAAAATATATTTTTATTTCAGATATTCATCCATATATTGTTAGTAAGAAACTTAAACTAAGTGTTAGTAATACAAGCAAAAATGGCAGGGACAGGCACACAAAACAAATATACAAAAAACATACAAAAAAAAACAACATGAGAGGTGCTGGAGAGGGACCACTCAACGGGTGTTAAATAACGACTAGGCGTCCAGATGTAAGAATTAACAGGAAACTGTTACAAAGTCATGTACTAACTGAAGTTTCTTGGATGATGTATTACTAGATTTCCACAATGGACCAGCATGGTAACGGGTAACACAATATATAATTCAGCGACAAGATCAGCGTCCTGATACACTGTTAGTACAACTGAAAGTTTCATGGTAGAATTTACAATGTATTATGGACTAGCTGTGCCCGCGGCTCCGCTCGCGTGGTCTACTCACTCTCAATCCGACTCCGACCCCGACTTCCACGCCCACGACTACGCCCACGACCACGCCCTCGCCCGCTATAGCTCCAAATGTAGTCCTAACTCATCGCAATCTGAATTGCACCGAACATTATATATAACACACTTCTTTTTTATATTGCTTACCTACCAATGTATATATTAGAAAACTAAAAATTCCCATAACTTTTGATTGAGTAAGCCGATTGCAATGAAATAAAGACTGAATGTTACTCCAAGTTCTGTGAAAAGTCCATCAAAATCGGTTCAGTAGTTTTTACGTGCACAAAGTAACAGACAGACAAAAAATTAAAAAATGATCATAATCTGTTCTATTACTTATCCATTGAATCCAAATATATATTTTTTGCAAATAATCTTCAATGTACAGACACGCGAAGTTAACGATTTTATATATTAGACACTAGCTGTTGCCCGCGACTTCGTCCGCGTGGACAACTTAACATCACAAATTATTATATATTTCCTACTTACTTGATATTTTGGATAATTCACACAATATCTTTATAAATTGTAGCCTATGTGTTATTCTGATGTATAAGCTATATTATTGTAAAGTTTCATTAAAATCCATTCAGTAGTTTTTACGTGAAAGAGTAACAAACATCCATCCATACTTACAAACTTTCGCGTTTATAATATTATTAGTAGGAAAGATACAGAAATAGCAATTTCTCTCAGTGTACTTTTGACGCCGACTATAATACACATTCTGCAGTCCACTTACTCGTCACGAAGCCTTCCAAGGTCTGCATAACTGTTCTACAGGTCACTGTCAGCCAATGTCGCGGCTGTGGGTGACAATCGATGTAATGCATTATTGAAAGCCGTCGAGCTTTTAGACGCCCCCTAACTCTGTCTATCGCAAAGACTTCTTTCAGTTACAGCTTTTGTGTATGTATGTCCACGCTTTCATTATATCAGAAGGCGTTTCATTATAAAGTAGGCCAAATCCTCCGTCTGTCTCCGGCAGGTGAGAGAGGGTTGTGCTCCTGCAGTGGAGACAAAAATAACCTGATGATGATGGTTGAAAGGACCATGAGCGGTGGCGGGACTGTCCACCTGTCATTGTTTGTTCTCATCATATCAGCCCTTAGACGTCCACTGCTGGACATAGGCCTTCCCCAATGAACGCCACCACACCCGGTCCTCCGCCCTCCGCATCCAGCCGCTTCCGGCCACCTTCTTCAGGTCGTCGGTCCATCTGTCGGCGGGGCGTCCCACCCCACGCATGCCGATCCACGGTCTCCACTCGAGAACTGGTAACGTTTTATTGTAACCAACTGTAACAAATAAGAATAAATTTGTGTTCAAAGGCGGACTTATCCCAATTAGGGATCTATTCTTTTCTATATTTTTTAAAAAGTATGCAATTACTTCGTTTTTTAATTCAATTCAATTACTCGTTGCAAACTACACAAATTACACCTTGCAAACCACTCTTTCAAAGTTTAGGAATCCTGCCTCTACCATGTTTATACATCATAGAAATGGCAAAATTTTGAAACGGTATGACCTCAATTTCTACCACCAATTAAAAGACGTCGCAAACCTAAACACGAGGTACCCGAACCGACTTGTACTAACTGAAGTCCCGAAAACGGCACGTTTCAAAAAAAACTGCTACTCCATGGGCCTAACAATTTTTAATAAATTACCACACAAAATAAGGGTGTTACCAACAAATAAGTTTACAATCGAGTTACACGGATAGCTTCTTGAGCACGCATTTTATTCAGTTGCAGATTATTTAGGGCATAAGGACAATAAATAAGAATAATTGTCAATAACTATCTGATATATTTAATTAATTTTATACTTGACATACTTAAATAATTTAATCTAATCTAATCAAATTAATTTAATTGCAATTTTATACAATTTAATATTTGCATGCCGTTTGTATTGTTTTGTACCCTGTTCAGAAGCAAATAAATAATCTTTCTTTCTTTCGTTATTGCACAATAGAGATACAAAAATACAATAATAAAGTAGTTTACACATGTACATCTTAGGCGGTCTTATCACTAACAGCGATTTGGTCCAGGCAACCTTTGATATCTGTTTAAATATAAAAGATAAAAATATATGTTTATTATCTCTACACAACAGAAACAGATAAAGAAAAACAAGAGCGGAATACAGTCGTAAAACTAATTAATTAATTAATCAGTTACCTACACCTCCAAAGTACACTAAGCCAACTAAAAGATTGGTCAATTTCTGTTTTTATCAAAATCGTGAAAAAAAATAATTACAAAATCGCCTTGACGACACCCACGGTATGAGTGATCAGATCACCCACGGTGAGTGTATTTTAATAAAAGTTTTTTGTATTAGTTATGAAATTTGATGACTCGATTTTGATATGAACAAAATTGGCGTAGTGTTCATCGATACCTCTAGTATCGATAATTTCATAAGAACCACGGCTATAGTAAAATCGTAATTTACCTCCATGGTAGGTAAATAAGTGTAGAAAGCTAATGACAGGGTTTGCTGTACAATTTTACGGCTTCATTATTTAGACTTGGGCCGATGGGAAAACAACACATGCGACGGAGTCTCAAGGCTCCGGAGAGTTTAAACTTACATATTAAATTATTAAGAGACACTATTAACAAACAAGTTTGAACTGTATTATTGTGGAAATAGAAGCTTTTGGAACAGATTTAGAGGTTTTAATGGGTGTCTATTATTGGTTATTCTGATCTATTTTGTGTCGTGCCAATGTTTAATTTTTAATTAAAATTGGCAGTATTGGAAAGTCTAATAACAATTAATAGGTCTAACTGGCCTAAATCATTGATACCTATAGAGGGAATAACAGATGTTATCATCATCAGGACAACCTTTAGACGTCCTCTGCTGGACATAGGCCTTCCCCAATGAACGCCACCACACCCGGTCCTCCGCCCTCCGCATCCAGCCGCTACCGGCCACCTTCTTTAGATCGTCCTGCGCGATGATAACAGATGTGAAATGGTCTAAAACCGTCACGCTCTGGTATAGAGGGGACAGAGTTAAAGCATACTACTACTACTATTGTAGAAATGAGGTGCTGTGATGACGTTCCCTCCACAGAATAATAAATAAATAAATATCTCAGACATTCACACCAATTATCCAGTCCCAAACTAGGCAGAGCCTGTGGTATGGTTACTAGATAACGGATAGACATACTTAAATAAATATATAAACATCCAAGACTTAGGTACAAACATTCATATTCATCATACGAACATTTGCCCCTAGCGGGATTCGAACCCGCAACCTCCGGCGTGGCAGTCCGAGAGCTACCCGTTCCGCCACGGAGGTCGTCAAAAATACCTATTAATAATAATATTTTTTATTGCAGAAATAAAAAACCCATATACTTACGCTGAACAAATAATATAACATGAGTTAGAATAAATATAATATACTTACAATAACTCCGTCACACTGTATAATACAGTTTGTTGGTAGAAATTGCTCTCTTACTTTATACAAACTCGTACTGTGACATTACTTTAATTGTTGACATTGTAATATATTTTGTATATTAGTTTATTTTATGACGATCCCTTTTACCATATTAGAATGACATAAAATGAATTATTAAGATGTAAAAGTGAAATAAATTAATCTAATCTATTATATTCCTCCGACGGTCCTTTAACTCGGTTCCCCACTGTAGGTATTACTTTTACGACTAATATGTTCGCCTGTAAGCAGTCTGCTACAGGTTGTTGTTGAACAGAACTAATTATGGGCCCGATTCTGAAGGCACTTATTTAAAATTTGACAGCGCTAAAATTGGTTTCGTCTTTATCTTCATAATACTGTGTGACAAGGACAGCAACAGTTTTAGTGCTGTAAAATTTTAACGTTGTGCCTTCAGCATCGAGCCCAATATCATACCTATCTAGATCCATGAAGGTCGCTTCATCAAATAGTGACGCTTAATCCGAATATTTCCCCACCAGACATGCAAGACTTCGGCACGCTGTCCAGTAAAACCGTTACCGAGGTGCTGATGCTTGAGATGAAGATGGCGCCAACTGCCAAGACGTACCTGGTCTCCGGCTACCCGCGGTCCATGAGGGACGTCGCAGAATACTCGGATAAGGTAAGGATATACTCTTCCTTTTCATAACCAAGATGTGTTTGCACGAAAACATAACTGGATCAAGAAAAAGTTGTAGGGAGTTACTTTCTGTGATTTCCTAACTGCTGCACAACTAATGTCACACGCCCCCCCCCCCCCCCCCCCGGACTTTCTTTCAGTGCGAATTGGTGGAGTGTACATAGGCCGTCCCTAAAAATTCGTCTGTAGTCAACGATCTGTATGTATTACTAGATGCAGCGTTCCAAACAATCGCTCTGTTCCACGCAAGTAGCCACAACTCGTTCACATTCACTTTGAAACTTGTGCAGTTACTACTAAAAACATTTAATTATTTACTAAATATTGACATTATTTAACCGTAGCGTCAATATTTAGTAATAATTTAATGTTCTGCGTAGTAACTGCACAAGTTTCATTGTGAACGTGAAAGAGTTGTGGCTACTTACGTGGAACAGAGCGATTGTTTGGAACGCTCCATCTAGATCGTTGTCTGTAGTGTTGATTTTTCTGTAGTCTGTTTTCCTTTTGATGAAAAGTTCTATGGTTGGTGTGGTAATAGATAGAATACTTGTGTTATCTATAATAACAAGTGTCATGTGCTCGTACCTTACGTACAAGTAATAAATGTATTTAATTTATAAATCGATTCCAGTCCAGCGCTTTGATTTATGTCAAGGTCTAGAATGAATTAGTCAATAAATTCATGGACTACCTATTTGCTAAACTAGCCATCAGCGGATAGAAGACTTGTTTCTGAAGAATTATCGCATATTTTTGTCCAGGAAATACCAGGGGAAATCTCAAATATGACGGACAGAAAGTTATCACATTACGAATCACATTAAAAATAACCTACCTAAGCCTACTACAAAATAGACGATTATTAAATAAATAAATATATGGGGACATTTCACACACGGCCACCTGATCCCAAACTAGGCAGAGTCTGTAATATGGGTATCAGACAGCTGATATACATACATAGATACATCATATAATATATAAATAACATCCAGTCACAAGGCAAACACAAGTGCTCATCACACTTGTGTTTGCGCTGGGCGGGATTCGCACCCGCGACCCCGAGCTTCGCAGGCAGGTGTACTACCGACTAGGCTACCGGGCCGACAAAGGAGAATGCCCAAAAGTGGGCCTAAGATGCGTCTTCACCATTCATGTACCAAAAATATTGGTCTGAATTATGAATTTCTTCAAATTATTTTTAAAGCCAATGGAATGGGGATTTTAAAAATAACATATAATAAAAACGTTGATTGATTTCCGCCGACCGACCGGCATCTTTTCAACTAGAGTAGTGAAAGCAGAATTAAAATCGATATATATTTATAATCGATATTTGTCAATAATATTTGATAGTACCTTTCAGTTACTAGCGCGATAATCTACCCATCATATTTTTCATTTACTGACTGGAAATACACTATTTATACTGATTTAAAATGATACACACGTTCTTAAAAGATATTTATGAAAATATTGTTACGTAACCGAAATATCGATTATTCAATTTGTTAAATCGATGTAGTAGAACCTCACTATTGATATGCACTATGGTTTCGTACTGTGACGTCATATCCGATATCATGTCAACACCTGTTTTGTCTCCGTTTGTTTACATTGCGTATTTAGGTGAAAAAATCTATTTTAACGAGCCTAATGTAGTGTCGAATGCAATATACCGTCGACGATTAATAACCACACTATGACATCAAGATCTGGAGCGGTTAATCGTGGATATATACCCACGGTGTTGTGAAAACTGTGCGCCAACGAAAATTTCATTCCAAGTAAGATTATTGAGTTTTTCCCACTAAATAGATAAACGATTTTCTTTTTATAACAATCCTTAGTATTTTGCCTGTATTTTTACGACAATTTGATCCAGACGCAAAATTCAAAGTCAAGGGCAAACTCCCATACAATTTTGGGCATTCTCCTTTGAATGAAATATACGCCTGGTATTAATGTTGCTTCAGCTTCGCACAATATTTACAATATTGAATACATTCTTCCATTTAAAAGATGTGTTGTTGGAAGTTTGTTGCTCCGTTTCTTGTTCTCAGCGCTAATACCTAGGAAGCGGTAAGTAAAAGCGGTTGTCTGTAAAAAAATTACGTGTATAAATGTACCAAGTGTACTCATGTGACACATAGGAGTTTGCGACATATAGGAGTTTGCCCTTGACAACTGTAACTACCCGCAGTCAGTATCGAAATCTAACAGTCCCATAATTTCAGAAAGTGTGAAGTTCCATTACATAAGTGGATGTAAAAGAAAGGCTGATTCATCGTGTAGTTCTAATTGTATTGCTACTGACTGACGTAGTCGTGTTTCTCTTCTCCACAATACACGCTAATGAAACTGTAGCTTATACGTGTGTCGGTCGATGCTTTAGTGTTCTAGTGGTTGATGAAAGATACGACTGTCTTCTACCAAGGCTGCGACTTGTTGTTATACCAATCTTTACCAAGTCCACAGCAGGACTAGGCCTTTTGCAAAATAGCGAGAGGTTTATGTCATCATGAGGACAGGCGAGATCCACCGGCAATGTAGCTGCCTACCATATCAGGGAACGTAACCATACTGACACATTTTCAGCCTTTATAGCCCTCTGTCTACCTACTATGTGACCACTTGAAGTATATTTCAAGACCCCCCCCCCCCCCCCCCCCCAAGTATTTACCGACTTTGAAGGCACAATATTGTTGCTATCCCTGTCACACAGTATCCTACTAATATTATAAACGCGAAAGTTTGTAAGTATGGATGGATGTTTGTTACTCTTTCACGTAAAAACTAATGGATTTTAATGAAACTTTACAGTAATATAGTATACAGGGTTACAGGAAAAGTCGTGCTAGATCCCTTAAGGGTGTGGAGCACCCATCATTTCTGACTTATTTCACTATGAAACACCCTACCCTAAACTTAACCCTTTTCGAGATATTCGACTTTTAATTTTTTTATTGAAAATTGCTGATTTTTAGGCTACTACATTTATTTTTGTTTATTTTGTGTATCTTATTATTATTATTATTGCATTTTTACATGTGTAGTAAGATGCTTTAGGACGTCAATCATTAAAATAGTGCACAAGTTAATTGAATAGACTGTAGTAGACAAGTGAAAGAAAAGAAATAAAAAACATATTAGAAAGTTTATTTTTCTCTAAGGGATATCTAAAAAAAATGTTATGGTAATTGTTCGGCAGATGTTTTTTAAAATATTTACGTTTCATCAGCTATCTAACGAGGTGTAACAATCTAGGGTTTGTATTACATTTCGTGGAAAAAAAGTAGTTGGGACGCTCCAGGTAGCAGTTCTAACGGTCCCACGCCTATTGTCCTTCAAGTTAAGACGCTTACACTTAGACGTTGACAGAGTTTATCGAAGACTTCGAGAAACTGGCTCTGTTTTGAGACGAAGTACAGACATGGGAAGACCACGAATTGACGACGAAGAACAGGACAATGAGATAGTGCAACGCTTTCGAGCGGATCCGACTACTTCCACTAATATTGTTGCCCGTGATCTGGGGCTTTCGCAATGGAGAGTGTGGTTTACAGTGCATACTGCTGGCCTATACCCGTACCATTACACGCCAGTACACGTTATTGAAGAAGGGGACCCCGCGAGAAGATTGGACTTTTGCAGATTTATGCTAAATGCTGATGTAGAAGACCCAGATTTTTTAAGAAATATCTTGTGGACGGATGAGTCCAAATTTGATAAAGATGGCATAACTAACTATCACAACGCCCATTACTGGGCCCTAAAAGAACTAAGGAATCCCAATAAGAAAAGAGTGAAGGGGTCCCAACGAAGATTCAGCGTGAATGTGTGGATGGGCATTATCTCCAATCATTTGATTGGACCTTACTTTCTCCCGGATAATCTAAACGGGGAAAGCTACGAAAATTTCCTGAGAGCAGACTTGAGTGATTTGCTGGATGATCTGCCACTCAACCTGATCAGGGACATGTGGTTCCAACACGATGGCTGCCCTGCCCATTTCAGGAGAAGTGTCAGAGACTGGCTGGACACAAATTATCCAAACAAATGGATTGGACGAGGTGGGCCATTGCCATGGCCAGCAAGAAGTCCGGACCTAACCCCCATGGATTTTCATGTGTGGGGCTGCATGAAAAGTCTCGTGTACAGCGAGCCGAATCCAGTTTCGTCTGTGGAAGGCTTAAGAGAAAGGATTGTGGATGCAGCAAATAAAATGAGGACCACATTGACCACTGGCGTAGTGAAGACCGGTCTCCGTAGAAGGATGCGACAATGTATTAGAAATAGAGGCGGCCATGTTGAACATGAACTGTAGAAAAAGAAAAAGTTGTGAGAAAACCTTTAATAAATGGCATTTCATGCTTACCTATTGTTTTATTTTACTTTTTAGGGCTAAGTATACATTTTCTTCTCCACTGTCGCCTATGAAACTAAATTTTTTTGAATGCATTTGAATAAAACCCTACATTATTATACCTCGTTAGATAGCTGATGAACCGTAGATATTTTAAAAAACATCTGCCGAACAATTACCATAATATTTTTTTTAGATATCCCTTAGAGAAAAATAAACTTTCTAATATGTTTTTTATTTCTTTTCTTTCACTTGTCTACTACGGTCTATTCAAATAACTTGTGCACTATTTTAATGATTGACGTCCTAAAGCATCTTACTACACATGTAAAAATGCAATAATAATAATAATAAGATACACAAAATAAACAAAAATAAATGTAGTAGCCTAAAAATCAGCAATTTTCAATAAAAAAATTAAAAGTCGAATATCTCGAAAAGGGTTAAGTTTAGGGTAGGGTGTTTCATAGTGAAATAAGTCAGAAATGATGGGTGCTCCACACCCTTAAGGGATCTAGCACGACTTTTCCTGTAACCCTGTATACATCAGAATAACACATAGGCTACAATTTATAAAGATATTGTGTGAATTGTCCAAAATATCAAGTAAGTAGGAAAAAATCTACAATTGTCATATGCCATATAATTTATAAAGTTCCGTGGTCCACGCAAACGAAGTCGCGGGCAGACAGCTAGTTTAAAGATAAAGTCTAAACTAATTTTAGTGCTGTCAAGTTTTAAATGTATAAATTAAATGAGAATCGGGTCTGTTATATACTTTTTAATTATTACTTCTAAGTCTTAAAATTTTCTTTATAAAAGTTGCTATAATCCCGTGAAAAGGAATGTCCATATTAATCTTCGTGCCGTATATTCATCGTAAGTACATAAGTGATACTACCTAATTCCGACCCCTGGTTATCACTCTATGAAACATAACCATTGGATTATTTGCAATAACCTCATGAATGGCCTTCCAGTAAACAGGGTCATCATCATCATCATGTCAGCCTTTAGACGTCCACTGCTGGACATAGGCCTTCCCCAATGAACGCCACCACACCTGGTCCTCCGCCCTCCGCATCCAGCCGCTTCCGGCCACCTTCTTTAGGTCGTCGGTCCATCTGTCGGCGGGGCGTCCCACCCTGCGCGTGCCAATCCGTGGTCTCCACTCCAGAACTCGTCTGCCCCAACGGCCGTCGGTTCTGCGACAGATGTGGCCCGCCCACTGCCACTTCAGCCCGCTAATCCTCTCGGCTATGTAAACAGTAAACAGGGTGCACTGAGTCATTTCCACATTCCGTTCACCCCAACTCACCCCTGTGTGTGTCACCCGCCGTGCGTTCCCTGAACGCCATGATTCACGTGTTTACTGATCGAGTCGATAGGAGGTAAAATATCACGTAATGATTTTGATTTGTGCTACTACACAATGCTGGTCAACTACTTAGTTTGTCTTGTTTGGTGTATGTTAGCCAAAGTTATCATTTTTATGCAACGATCTCTATGTACTACTAGATGGAGCGTTACAAACAATCGCTCTGATCCACGCAAGTAGCCACAACTCTTTCACATTAACAATGAAACTTGTGCAGTTACTACGCAGAACATTTAATTATTTACTAAACATTGACATTATTTAACCGTAGCGTCAATATTTAGTAACTGCACCAGTTTCAAAGTGAATGTGAAAGAGTTGTGGCTACTTGCGTGGAACAGAGCGATTGTTTGGAACGCTCCATCTGGTAGTACATAGAGATCGTTGTTTTTATGATTAAACTAAATGAAATATTATTATCAAACATTCACAATATTTTACATAAGTATCTTATTGTAGGCTATGTGTGTCATTTCTTCGTTTTTCTCTTGCTGAGCTAGGCGTAAGACTGTTTTTCAGCGACAGCTTTTCTCCCTAAGCTGCTTGTAATTATTAAAGCTGACCTAATTATTATATTGGTTCAATATTTGAAACCAAACCATGATTAAATTAAACAGTTAGTGTAAGGGGACAAGAGTTAGTTCAAGGGAACAAGATCTTGGTGCGCTCGTATGAAGTTAAGATGAGTCTTCATCATCATCATCAGGTTATTGTTGTCTCCACTACAGGAGCACAACCCTCTCTCGTCTGCCGGAGACAGACGGAGGATTTGGCCTACACTCCCCGCGCTGGCCTGACGGGTTGGGGAGGCCTGATTGATGTTTTAAGATGAGTGCTCACGGTTAACAAGATCTTATTCAAATCAACGATAGTTTTTTCAATGTAATGTTATTGTTACTAGCGTTACTCTTAACTCTGTCCTCGTGGATTTTCATGCAAGTATTTCACCAAGTATTTTCATGGTGAGGTGGTCAGCATACGAGAGACAGAACTCTTGCTAGAAAGCAGTTGCCCTCATTATATCAGGACACTGATTCTAAGCATTTTACTTGCGAGTCTAGTCACTCTGTCGTCCTACTACGCTCCCTTCACAGGGCTATCCTGTTCATTTCTCTTCTTCTACGTGGTCGACCCAACGAAATGTGAATGTAATGTTAGTTCAAGTCCAAACACTTGCTCATATTTTTCTTCTATTTTGGGCCCCAATCTATCGTTCTCCTAGACCTCCTTCGTCGGTTCTTTTTCCATTAACTATTCTTTGCTATATTGTTATTAAAATTTTCCTTCTTTAAGCTTTTCTCAACAGTCGTAGACATAATATTTAGCTAGAGGTCTCCCTATGTCATTGCTTCGTCGTTAGTATGTTTTGGGCTACTTTAAGTAGGTAGTTAGGTACATATGTGATCTTCTGGGCGTCTTTTTACATATCCGTATCACCGTAGTCGCTTCTCTTGTAACTTTTAATCAGAAATTGGAGCTCCCTCTTATGTAGTCTTAGGTCTAGTAAAGAAAGAAAGAACCGCTAATCAACGTAAATTGCGCATTTCTGTGACATGCAGTTTGTTGAGATGCTGTTGGTTTCCCAACATTCAGGTCAGCACATTGTGGCAGGTCTTATCGACGTCTTGTACGTCTTGCCTTTTACTTTGAGAGGCAATTTTCTGTTACACATGTCGCCTGTGAATTTTCGCCATTAAAAACCAGCCTGTTCATAATTCATTTATTGCTATAAATTACATGTAGGTAGAGATGTTATTAAAATATACAATATTTGGTAATTGATCAGTGCAACTTTACCCACAAGGGTGTAGCAATTAAAACAGTAACATTACACATACAACATGCAACACAAAGATACAAAACAAATACATCAACATTTAAACGAAGTCAAAACAGAATTTCAATATTATCATTCATACATTACTAAAATGTCATGTTCTTATATACTAATCAGCACATCATCATCATCAGGTTATTTTTGTCTCCACTGCAGGAGCACAACCCTCTCTCATCTGCCGGAGACAAACGGAGGATTCGGCCTACACTACCGAACCGCCCCATGCAGCCAATCCATGTCAAGAAACATCGCTATCGATTTTGTCATCATTGCCATATATTTAGGACCCCAATTATATTCTTGTTTTTAAACATTGACAAGAATTGACGTTGACGTTTCATTTTGTTCCCAGATTCAAACGATAACCGGCGTGGTGCTGGTCAGCTGGAGACAGCGAGTCCTGGAGCGGCAGATCGAGTACGGCGCAAGGTTGGGGCACGTGGTGCTCAGTCTAGCGCGCATGGAACTAAACAACTTCTACAAACACGTGATGCCTGTCGCCGACTACTTCGATCAAGCCAACATGCTCATAGCGGTGAGTGCTGTAGCTGTACAGGTCATATCATGCTCTGGTTGGAATAGTTACATTCACATCGTGCTTAGATTAGAGTAGCTTTAGTCTGGCTAGTGCTCAGTGTGGCGTGGATGAAGCAGAACAACTTCTACAAGCACAAACACGTGATGCTTGTTACCGACTACTTCGATCATAGCAACATTCTCATTGCAGGGAATGTTGTAGCTTTATAGGTCATATCATGCTCAGGTTGAAGTAGCTAGTAGCTATAGTCACATGGTGCTAAGGCTAGAGAAGCTTGAGATTATGTCCAGATGGCGGGATATACTCGCGTATCGATTCCTACGCTCGTAATGACTCACATGTTGACGAGATACTAGGTACCTACGCGCGGTACGCGAGCATTTTACGGTACCTTAGCCAATTAAAGTAGACTCGACACGATCTGATCTAGTTGAAACTGAAACGTAACGAGTTTCATACAAAATACAATAACATTGAATTTAAAATTACGACACAGAGTAAGATTTTTAATTAATTGATGTAAGATTTAACACATGATTGCTTCTAGATGGAATTTTAAGAGGTTTCATTTGATTTTTATTTATTTATTTTTGATTAAGATTTTTTATTATTATTTTTCATTATACAAGATAGGGAGACATGACAAATTCTGAAGGGGGCCTTACCCGAACAGGGGTGATATATAAAAAAATAGAAATTTAATTCAAAATTATATTATTAGTATGAAGTACATATTCACAATGCATGTATCGCAAACGATGAAGGAACATTAAAAAGGCTTTTTATTTTATTACTTATATTATTATTTAGATTATGATTTTTGATTTTTTTTAACGCTTATTGGACGGCTTGGTGAGTGCGTTTCTGTGTTATTCACAAGCCCATATGATAGGCTTACGGTACAAAACAGTCATTTATAAAATATTACAGCGACAAGTAAAAGCAAACGTTTAAAAGGAAATTCTGAGTAAAGTCCTCGTATCTTGTGCATATTTTATGTCTAAATCACCGGTTGAACTGTCGCATGTGTTGTATTAATATCAAACTCTGTGTTTACGCTGTTTCTTTGTGTGTATCATTCTTATCGACGTCAACAAAATGATTTCTGTTGTTCTCTAAACGTTCTTCTTGGAAGGAATAACTTTTTGAGATAAGCACATATACCGGGTGCGGTGGCGCTCATTGGGTCCCAGCCATGGACATCGAAAGGCTGATTTGGTGATGATGATGACTTCTATAAAAATATAAACTTATTTTTAAGTTTCTTGTACAGTAAAGTGATATAAATCTATTTAATTGCATACATTGCATTTGACTGTGCAGTAATTATTAATTTATTACTAGGTACTTAATTAAATAATAATATGTCATTTACGTTGACAGTTCATATGCAAATATACCCGTTACATAGCATGCATTCATACATTCATTAAAGCTTTAAATCATAATAATACCGAAATTTTGTTAATTAACAATACTTAATGGAATAATGCCCCACGTTTTTCAGAATCAGAATCAGAAATCATTTATTGTCTTCTATTAGGTTCACATATACAGCAGATATTATTGCATAAAGTAGCTCTATTCTAATAGTTTACCCATTACGGGCATAAATATTATATAGTTTACATTTTTAATATACCTTTATTCATAACTGTGCCCGTGGCTCCGCTCGCGTGGACTATAGAATCTGCTGCCGTTCCTACTCCCGCTCCCAGGTTAATATCTCAGGTTCTAAGTGGCGTATCAAGATGAAACATGCACCAAGTTTTAAGTTAGACCTCCAGCAAGACAACTGTGAAAACTGCATCAAATTTCATTCAGTAGTTTTTGCGTGATGAGGTAACAAACATACATACAGACAGACAGACAGACAGACAGACAGACAGACAGACAAAAATTCTTAAAACAGTTATTTTGGCTTCTATTGGCCCTATTAAGACCCCTCATACACATTTTTCTACAATATCTCCCATGTACAGACACAAACCAGTTACAGTTTTATTATATGTATAGATTAAATATTAATTATTGCACTGGTAACATTCAAAAATAAGAAAAATAAAAACTTTTTGTGGTCTTAGGGTTTTGAAAATTAAATGTTGTCTTTTCGTTTACGTCTCACTTTTGGCCAGAGATAGGCCCTAATTAAGGCCCTAAGTATTGCAATGGGCCACACGGAGAAAAAGTCTAGTTTTATGTATACTCTTACCCCATTCATAATATTTAACTTTTCTTTCCATAAGTAGTATGGTGTCAACGGTATCGTTTGCCCTTGCTGACTCATAATTAATAAAGTTTAATGTTTATGATTAACCTAAACAGGGCAACGAACTTCAATTGAAATCAGCTTTGGTTCACAAATGATTCGCAGAAATTCATTTAACCGAAAATATCGATTGATTGAGTTTTTGAATCACTGAAATATCTTTTGCATTGTGCTCGCTTTACCCGCTGCTACAGCCGTACGCAAGGTATAATTTATTCTAGACTATCCCTTAGAAATAATAGACAAGTCTTGGGCTAAATATTGTAATAATAAAGAAATAAATATGTCAGACATTCACGCTAATTATCCAGTCCCAAACTAGGCAGAGCCTGTGGTATGGTTACTAGATAACGGATACACTACTTAAATAAACATATAAACATCCAAGACTTGGGTACAAACATTCATATTCATCATACGATCATTTGCCCCTAGCGGGATTCGAACCCGCAAACACCGGCGTGGCAGGCCGAGAGCTACCCTAGCTATAATATTTTTTGCTCGATGAAATTCTTCGAAAAACTATATACCTATCAGACAAAATTAGGAGATTTTTTTTTTTATAAATTTAAATTGGTATTACGCGAAAGCTCAGTCACACCTGATGGTAAGTTACGATGAGGCATAAAGTAGAGCGCGCTTACCCAAAACATTACTACTCACTCTTCCTTTAAAAATATCCTACCTAGTTGTACTTGTCCGGAAACACCGAAGCGGCAGGGAATTCCATTCCTTAGCAAGTTCGCAATATGAAAGAGGAAGCAAAACGCTTCGTGCGGTAGTGAATAGGTAGAAGAACTGCCTATGTAGTGTGAGAAGGGCGAGAAGTAGTTAAGGGAACGTACCAAAACTACGTGACCCGTTCAGGGGGGAGGGGGTCTTCAAAATACAACGCTTGCTCACAGGGGCGGGAGGGGGGCCTTAGACTTTTCGTCACGTAGTTAATGTCTTCTAGGAAAATCTCGCGCTTTTTCGAGCTATATTCAAATATGGCACGCAGCGCTTTTTAAACTCACAGGTGGCGTATCCCGGACATATCCTCAGCTGATAGAAAACTGACAGTTTTTTCTTCTTGATAATATATTTTTTAATTGTAATAAGTAATAGGTATACCCACTCTTGGCGCCATGCGGCAAGCGCCGTATTAATAAATACAAATACGAGCCAAATTATAATTTTTTTTCAACTTTCTGTTTGCAAAAAATGGTTTACAACCATATTTATGAATTACTACGTGAAAATTAGCGGAGGAGGGTGGCCTTGGCATATATACTACGGGTGATCACTGTGGGGGGAGGGGGATAAACAATTGTAAAAATGGGTCACGTAGTTTGGGTACGTTCCCTAAACATAGTTTCAAGTGCAAATGGTAAACATTTAATTTATACCAAACTTTTTTCTTATCGTAAATTATAAATATTGTCGTGTCGGCTTGCGTTGCGTTGCGTACCACCTTGAGAAGCCCTGCGTACCACGGTTTGATAACCTCTGTGACTCTACTTGATTTATAGGTAGCTAAATTTAGGATTAATAGAAACAAACAATTTTTATTCATATATATACTAAGTATGATAGATTAGTTGTTTCAACTTTCGAATTATTGTTTTTTTTTTGTAACCAAATGTCATTACCAACATGTCCGGAACAAGCATTGTTATCCAACATTCATCAAGAGTTGCGTGTTGATGTACAATCAATGCATATTTTATTAGATCAAGTAATTAATTCGTCAGCATTATTTTGCTGTAGGCCCGAGTTGGGCGCCAAAATATGGATATTAAGTTATAATGCATAAGTATGCGGCTGGATGCGGCCGTGTGGTTTCCGGTAGAGTAGAATAGGACCACTCCAACTCTTCCCGTGGATGTCGTACAAGACGACTGAGGAAGCCCACACAGAAGTAATTTTTTTTGTAATTCCAAATTCGGATTTAGAAAAAAAGTACGTCGAATGGTCTGGGTCCCGCGTCTTTACTATTAGCCGTAGATATACGGGACCGAGGCCATTCGACGTAGATTTTTTTCCGATTCCGTATTTGCAGTAATAAAAAAATTTACATATATTTTTTGCGTCTATATATGCATATTTTGATCGGAACTATCCATTCGATATTATATGAACTGTCATTTTAGTAAACACATTAGTCGAGTCCTGAATAAAAACAGTCGACTATTAGAAGCAATTTAGTGTTTACTTAGCAGGCTTTCAGTGGTTTCAGGGTCGATATTAGTTGAATGTCCAATTTTCTTTTCACAGTACCTTCTTTTTACATCTTTATTAGTACTAGGAGTTTAGTCATTTCTGACTATATAAGACCTATAGGAAAAATACATTAGAAAAAAGAAGGTTTACGAACAACAATCTCTATGTACTACTAGATGGAGCGTTCCAAACAATCGCTCTGTTCCACGCAAGTAGCCACAACTCTTTCACATTCACAATGAAACTTGTGCAGTTACTACGCAGAACATTTAATTATTACTAAATATTGACGCTTGCCGTGTGGTTTCCGGTAGAGTAGAATAGGACCACTCCAACTCTTCCCGTGGATGTCGTATAAGGCGACTAAGGGAATACATTATAAAACATCAATCAGGCCTCCCCAACCCGTCTGGCCAACGCGGGGAGTGTAGGCCAAATCCTCCGTCTGTCTCCGGCGGATGAGAGAGGGTTGTGCTCCTGTAGTGGAAACGGAAATAACCTGATGATGATGATGAATTATTTACTGTTAATTTAAGTATTATTGTAAATTTGACTGGCTAAATGCAACGTACCCTGTTACATGAGTAATAAATATTTTGAAGATGATTTTTAGTTCAGCAGTGGACGTATTTCGGATGATGATGATTACAATATTTACCTGTATGAAATAGTTATTTAAAAAACCTATCCAGGTCATAATAATACAGACCAGTGACTAGCAGCAGGTCGAGTAAGTATAGAATGCCTTGAGGCCATTATACAGCAACTCACCTTTTGCTGTCTGCGTTGTCTAAGTTGGTCTTATAATCATAATAAATATTATATATTTATATAAACTTGTGTGATCCCAAACTAGGATTTTCTCCTGTGCTATGGGAATTAAACAAGGATAGGACAATTCACGAATATAACATCTAGACCGGGACCAAAGTGGTCTCTGTCCCTGGGAATTGAACATGGGAATTGTGGTAATCGTACCCACGACCTCTGCCGCTCTAGCCGCTAGAGTCTAGTGACTAGACTACCGCGGCGGTAATGAAGTTGCAATCGTAAAGTTCCGCACCAAACATTCACAAAGTCACAATTGAATATGACATCATGATGCGTTAATAACGGTCATCAGCCGTCGTCCAAATCGATGGGCATCAATAATCCAGGGCGGGTGTTATGTCGCGCGGCCTATCGATCGCCGTATCTCTACGGTCAACGTACAATGTCACCGTTCACTGTCACCCGCGATCTAAATGGTAAACATGACGTATTTACCACACTGAAAGAAAGGACATTTTACCGGTAATGCAAAATTATAGCTAAGATAACTAATTAGATCATTGTAAGATCTACCATGGAACTTTCAGTATTCATCATATCAGCCCTTAGACTGGACATAGGCCTTCCCCAATGAACGCCACCACACCCGGTCCTCTGCCCTCCGCATCCAGCCGCTTCCGGCCACCTTCTTCAGGTCGTCGATCCACCTGGCAGCGGGGCGTCCCACCCTGCGCGTGCCGACCCGCGGTCTCCACTCCAGAACCCATCTGCCCCAACAGCCGTCGGTTCTGCGTCATATGTCGGCCCCGTAGCCTAGTCGGTAGTACACGTGCCTGCGAAGCCCGGGGTCGCGGGTTCGAATCCCGCCCAGGGCAAACATTCGTGTTATGAGCATTTGTGTTTGCCTTGAGACTAGACGTTATTTATATAAGTATATTATGTATTTATATATGTATATCAGCTGTCTGATACCCATATTACAGGCTCTGCCTAGTTTGGGATCAGGTGGCCGTGTGTGAAATGTCCCCACATATTTTTTTTTATATGTGACCCTGATCATCAGGACGCTAATCTTGTCGCTGAATTATATATTGTGTTACCCATTACCATGCTGGTTCATTGTGGGAATCTAGTAATACATCATCCAAGAAACTTCAGTTACTACATGACTTCATATCAGTTACCTGTTAATATTTACGTTTGGACGCCTAGTCGTTATTTATGAGGTACATACCTGATAAATTTAGAATTCCTATTAAATAATACATTTCTCCCAGTGTACCGACCTCTGTTAGTAAATAGTTTGAGAGTAAATAGATTGTTATCGTAGTAAAAGCTTTGGCAAAACAGCGTTACGTTCCTTGTATGGTAATAGTAATGATACCTTTTTCGTTGTTGGAAATACCTAAAAACCTAAATAATAGGCACTGGGCCTGCGCACGTCTGCTCCATATAGGAGAGATGTCAAATTTTACGTCGTATATACACTTCTATATCGTTTTCTTTTGTAGTTTTCCTGGAGTATTTTGAAAATTAAAAAATATCTTCCCATCACCGCCGGCAATCCTTCCTACTAATATTATAAATGCAAAAATTTGGATATTTGGATGTATGGATGTTTGTTACTCAATCACGCTTCAACCACTGGACGGATCGGGATGAAACTTAGCACAAATATAGGTTAGGTTCTGGAATAGGACATAGGATAGTTTTTATCCCGAAAAAGCATCTAATTCCTACGGGAAATACATAAAAATTTGTGATGTTAAGTTGTCCACGCGGACGAAGTCGCGGGCAACAGCTAATGTTATATATGTATAGGTATCTACTTATGCCGCAGTGAGAAGAATAAAAGGATACATCGTCTCTGCCTACCCCTCTGGGACCAAGGCGTGAGCATTATGTATGTATGTATGTAAGAAAGAAAGATTTTTTTTATTTGCTTCTGAACAGGGTACAAAACAAGGTGTAAAACATAAAACTAGTTCTGCTCAGCTATTTCAAACGGCATGCAAATATTAAATTGTATAAAATTGCAATTAAATTAATTTGATTAGATTACATTAAATTATTTAAGTATTTCAACTATAAAATTAATTAACTATATTAGATAGTTATTGACAATTATGCATGTACTTATGTTCCTTTAAACTCCATCGGTCTAGTAGTTTTTGATTTATCCGGTGGACAGAATACATGAGGAGAGAATTCAGAATACAGAGTAAGCTGTGTCATATTAAAAATTATCAATTAATTTAAATCGTCTAAAATGTCGTCAAATAGTATGTAAATCCAAACATCTTTTACACAATTCTATTTTTGTTGATTTTAATTTTGGTACAATTAAGCGGTTATACATTACATACATATTCATATTCATTTATTGTTTCATGTACTTTACAAGATGTTAGATAACAATACACAGGTACTAACTTGAACCCTAAATCCCTAAATCCAAACACCTTTCTAAATTGTCTCTGTTATGAACAGCTAGCCTGATCAAAGAGGTATGCACCTCCAGTGTACGAACGAATAAGGTCTCTAAGATGTTGTATTGTTTCTGCTTCTAAGCTATGTTTCACTGTATGTGTTTTGTTGCACCCAATAAATCATTATTCTATTCCTGTATCCATACATATTGCCGTGAGGGTATTAACTAAATAAGCCTCTTTACATGTCTTGACAAAGCTAAGTAGACGGATTTAGTATCATAGGAATCTCAGACCAAAAAGAAATCTAAGATAGAAATCTTAGATTATATTTGGTCTGAGAAAGGAATCTTAGATATAGGAATCAACATGTTTTTTTATAATAGGTTTTACGGCCTTGGGAACGAGCCCTTTGTAGCCTGTAACTTCATTCCCTTACTAACGTTGATAGTAAGCTTTAGTAAGGTTTGTGGTTAGAAAGTTTTTTGCTTTAGAAGATCAGCTTAGTCATGTTTATTTATATTTGCTTCATGGTGTACACACGCACAGACATTTGTTGCATAATATACTATCACTACAAGGGAACTTACCCAAACTACATGACACATTTTTTTTTGTAAAAAAATTTACCCCCCTCGGTGACCACCCGTAGTATATGCCAAGATCCCCCCTCCCCCTCTAGTTTTCACGTAGTAATGCATAAATATGGTTTTGAACCAATTTCTGCAAACAGAAAGTTTAAAGAAATTGCTCATATTTGTTTTTATTAATACGGCGCTTGCCGCGTGACGCCAAGAGTGCGTGTATTCCTATAATTACAAGTGAAAAAAAATATTATCAAGAAGAAGAAAAACTGTCGGTTTTCAATCAGCTAACGTCCGTGTTGCCACCGGAGTTTAAAAAGCGCTAAAACCTGCGCGGCATATTTGAATATAGCTCGAAAAAGCGCGATATTTCCCTAGAGGAATTGGCTATGTGACGAAAACCTAACCCCCCACTCACCCCCCCTGTGACCAAGCGTGGTATTTTGAAGAACCCCCCCTCCCCCACTCCCTCCCAACGGTCACGTAGTTTGGGTACGTTCCCTAAACACCAAAGCTCGACGGATACATTATTTTGGAAAAACAAATACACAACAAACTGTTGTCCAAAAACGCGGGAACCACCTGCAATCAACATGATGATGATGGGTCACGAAAAAACAAAGCCAGAAAATACATTAGTTGGGGTGCCTGAAAACATTGTCCGATTGACAGTATATAAATTGAATGACGAACTAACACAATATGAGTAATAAATTACGGCAATTTTCATAAAGAACATTAAATTAAATGTATATAATGGTAGATCCTATAGGTGGATGACCTAGGTAGGTATACCCACGCAGAAAATTGACTCCTAATAACAAATCAATAGGTTCTAATATGACTTTAACTGGATAACTGACTCGAATTCAGCAATTTAACTATTCGCCTCATGCATATTTGAGAAGGTAGTAATGTTCCTGTTCCTAGAATAATGAAAAACGTGTAAATATTTCCGGTTGGTAATATTCCATACTACCTTAAAAGTTACGAAACGATCAGGACCATCTACATACCATCTATATACAACAAAATCAAATGAGAGAAAAGGGAGTGCAGACAAATGAAGAAGGTTTATGTTAAAATCTGGAAATGGACTGTCGCGACTAAGAGATCCGGGCCAGGCACGGGCAGACGCGTTCTGTTATGTACCTATATTAAAATCATTACTGCGATCACCAATCAGCCTGCCAAGCGTGGTGATCATATCAAATCCCCCAATGGACAGCCCACCAAAAGTGTCATTCTATTGGGGAGGCTTACGCTCAGCAGTGGACGTATTGCGGCTGATGATGAGATAGTATACGTTCTTTTTCCCAGTTTCGTGAAAATACACCTCATAAAAAATTAAAGTTTAAACTTTATTACTTACTGTAAAGTTTCCAAAATGGAGCTTTTACCTTTCAAAATTATATAATTACTACGTTGCACGTTGAGTCCTACTTTTCACGAAATACACGTAACCGTAATTTTTTCCTATGTATTTGTATAAAGCGATGATTCCGTGAGAACTACCATCTGGCCAAGATGCCGAGGTCTAATGAAAATTTTATGCGGTCATGATGAACTACATGGAGTTTGTTCGTTTTACCGCAAGTGAGTCAATAATTAATGAGAAGCGTGGGTTGATCCACAGTTCTGAATTTTCTGGAATTCTTTTTAAAAAATAACAATAACTTTCCTTCCATCATTTCTTTAACTTTCAGTAATTTCTGTCTACACAGTTTTTTACGAACTACTATAATTGCAAGCGACGGGCATTCCACCGGTATTTTTCATTTCAATACATGAATATCGGTACGGAATATCGGTATTTTTTATTTCAATACATAAGAACCCGTATTTTGCCTTAAAAGTACTTGTGAATTCTCAAGCAAAGTTTAGCCACAGTTTTTAGAAAATTGACTTTTTAATTATTTTTTTTCGTACAAGGCGACTGAGGGAATACATTATAAAACATCAATCAGGCCTCCCCAACCCGTCTGGCCAGCGCGGGGAGTGTAGGCCAAATCCTCCGTCTGTCTCCGGTAGATGAGAGAGGGTTGTGCTCCTGCAGTGGAGACAAAAATAACCTGATGATGATGAATTTTTTTTTGTATTTATTAATTTAATTATTTTTTGTGTAAATCCACATTTACGAAATACTCATATACCTACAAGTAAATACAAACTTTAGGCGCTAGGCTCGATGACGGACATGCATTTTTTTTTTTGTTTCGTATTTTTTTCGAATCGTGTTTTATCATAAACTCGAGTCGAATTTTTGCACGACTACAAGTTATACCACGAAGCAAAGTAATTTTTCGCACCTCATAAGTCACCTCAAAGTTTTTTACTTTTACAATTGATACTAATTGGTTATTAAATTAGAAAGAGATGCCATCTGTTATTAGTATCAATCGTAAAGGTAAAAACTTTGAGGTGACTTAGGTGCGTAAAATTATTTTGCTTCGTGGTAATGGACCTGTACAAATATTTCACTCCTATTGTATTTCTAAAGTGAAAAAAAGAATTTTTTTGTAAGTACTTCTTTAAGAAACAAATTAGAATAAAAAAAAATTACAATGTGATATTACTCCAATATTTATGTATGACTCAATGCATTTTTGGTAGTATGTGTGGGAACCGAATAAATTAATGATCTCATATCTACGTCTCATCATCGTCTTTATCTCAACGACTACGTATCTCAGATTTTCAAACCCGAAACATAAAATGTAGTAGGTATAAAATTGTCGCACGACTTAACTTATGTCCTCAATACAGTGCCCTAATTATTACACTACTTTGTCTATGAATTAAATATTGACTAAAAAGGCGTGGTCGGAATATTTCCTGCGATAGCTTCAAAGAAGCGTTTATGAATTTTTAGTTAGCACACGTGTACGGTCGAATGACCTGAATAACTGTCATTTCCTATGCAGCCTGCGATAAAATGTAGTAGAGAAACGCCTCCGTCCGAAAGCAAGGCTATATTGCTCGCTTAGCACGTTTTGCACCAATTGACATGCCGCCAGTCCTGCTACGTCCTAGAATGTCCAGTCGGTCTGTAAGGTCCATTGACGGACGGACGAAGACATTCGAATGGCTTCGGACGACCGACGTTGAAATATATTATTGGACATTCAAGGGAAAGTCCGGATAAAGTAAATGTTCCGGGAAGTGGACATTCGGGGAATGGACGTTCCGGAAAATAGACCTCACGGGCCTGAGGATCATAGCTACCACACATAATAACTTACTAAACGATTGAGCTCCACCTGCTGTGCCATTGAGACAAATATGAGGAAAGTGTCAATCGGGAACGTATATGGGGTAATTTTACCGAAGTTTATAAAGTTTTTGTGTTGCAATATCACGCATTAAGATCTATATTGGGCATGCAAGCCAGAGAGACATGCAGGGAGGCTTTCAAGGAATTAGGGAATTAAATATAAGTAGGGGACTGGGTACGGTTGTAAATTAGAATTAGAAACCTAGATACAGTAGTTGCCAGACAGGAGTTGATCAAAAAAAATATCTGCCACTGTTACAACTGACCCCCATACCAGGGGCGGTTGTAACAGCGATGATGGTCGGTTATAACACACCCAAATAATAGACAATGAAGTCAGTTTAAGACAATGAAGTCAGTTTGGATATTTGGATGTTTGGATGTTTCTTACTCAATCACGCTTCAACCACAGACGGATCGGGATGAAACTTGGCACACATATAGGTTAGGTCCTGGAATAGGATATAGGATAGTTTTATCCCGAAAAAACATCTCATTCCTACGGAAAATACATAATAATTTGTGATATTAAGTAGTCCACGCGGGCGAAGTCGCGGGCACCATCTAGTGGGTAATAAAAGGTCATTTAACTTCGCATTCTCGTATCTTGAACGTTTTTATTTTATTTATTCATTCTGAAATATATATTTTGATATTCCTTTTATTATTGTCACGCTATGTCCGAACAATAGGAGTTAAATGAGATTTCATATTATTCTTAATTTTAAAAACACCTTTTACCCTCCCCCGCCACGTAAAAAAAACTATTATTAAAAGGAAAGCGTGTGTATGTATATCCAGCCTTTTCTCCATAATTACCCACTACCACTCACTCATGGTTGCAGTGGTAGATAGCCCTCGGTCTGCACTTGCAAGTAAGGGAGTTTGGTTACGGTGGGTGGAGCGGGTGGATGTAGGTGGTAAAAATGTGTGATGGGATACTTCTATCCTTTTCTAACACATTGTACGGTTTATAACTCGAGATTGTGCTGAATGGCGTTAAGTGCGTTTGTGAGTGACAATATTGAGAACTTTTTTAGAATACTCCAGATTTTCCCAGAATGTTCTAGAATATTTTGAACTATGAAAATGTGTGACTGTAATTGCTCCAGAATGTTCTAGATTATTCTTACAATTCCAAGAATGATCTGGGAAGTTCTGTTTATAATATCAGAAAAGCGACGATTTGTGAAAGCTGTCAATTATCATGTCGGCTATCTGCGGGTCCGTAACTTATCCACGCGAACGAAGTCGCGGGCAACAGCTAGTATATATTATATTTCTTACGTAGTCTATGAAACATCTCCTGTTTTCTCATAATCTAAGCCATCCTCTTTGATCTAAGCATGTTTTAGTGCATGATTTTTAGATACGTGAATGCAAAGGTAACATGACGAAAACAGGCTTTGGCACTCGTGTCTTATAAAAATCGAATTGTTTTTAATCATTCAGCACTGTGAAGTAGGAGCAGCTGTAAAAAAATTATGACGCCCGTTCGCATTTATGATGTATGCTTGACCCAAATATCTGGGTCAAGAAACTTCGGGTTGCCGACCCAATACCAATATTAATTTCAGAAAATGTTACTTATCAAAATTTCTATTTACTATTAGCTAACTTACTGCTGGCAGGTGACTAACCAGCGGTTAAAAAACTTTATTAAGGTTCCATTGTTTCCAGTGGGCGTTTATTTATTTTTTTATTCATAAGTGTCTTCACATCAGAAAGGGGCGTTATTGCGTTTGTACCTACTCTGTTAGATTTTAGCCAATAGAAAAAGTTAGGAAGGTAAATTATAACGATCAGATGGTTCAGCGCAGATCTAGTGGAGGGTATAGGACGGCAGATTTTACGCTGACAATAAAAAACAGTCTTTAGATTAGATATGATAAAGTTCAAAAGCGGGAGCTATCTGTGGATACATTTTACTCATACATTCCATTTTTAACTTTATCATTACTTATTAAAGATGATCATTAATTGTGAGCGAAATGGCCTGATTCTTAGTCACTGCCCTGATATTCTCAACATCAGGGTAGATACTAATTGGTGCTAGATCAGCCTTAGTACTCATCTTTAAGAACCTCTTATCGTAGCAACGTTCACGGATGCATCAGGTCGCTCCCAAGTAATGAGAGGTAATGCCGACGACATGAAGAAGGTCGGCCGGAAGTGGCTGGAGGCGGAGGGCTGAGGACCGGATGGATGGAGGATGTGGTGGCGTTCATTGGGGAAGGCCTGTGTTCAGCACTGGACGCGAGTCTAAGGGCTGATATGATGATAATGAATGCCCTGATCATCAGCGCAGATCCACGGTTGTGTGCACGGTGGGTTGTTTGAGGTCAACCCTATTTGAGGTCGATATCCAATGCCTTAATAAAATAAAATAAAACTGTATAAGGTCTTGGCCGGGGCGTCAAACATTGTGTAAACGTCTCCTTTGTATGAATGCAATGTATCGATGGTGAGCAAGTCCGTAGTCCGACTCGCACTTGACAGATTTTTCTAGTGACCTATCGCCTCCTATCCACAGGAATAACTACTCTCTTACTAGTACTAAATGGACCATAATCGTATAATAAGTCTTAAAACTTTACATACCTAACTTATTTTTTACTCCACAGGTTAACGGCGAGCGAAACCCCGAAGAGGTCTACAAGGACTTCAGAGCTGCGGTCCTCCAGATCCTTGGCAATCAAGAAGACGTGGCCACTGTCAATGGAGTCAGCGGGATAGGGGTCGGAGCTGGGGGGATACCTGGGGAAATAGTTGGAGTGGAACCCGCGCCCCTAGCAACCGGGTTAGGGAGAGATAGGAGGCCTTCGTTGGTTGGAGGTTTAGGGTTGGAGAGGGAGAGAACGCGGGGGGAGACGACAGTGCTGCCAATGGCAGCGCCGGTAGCGGTGCCCGTTCACCAGGAGAACAGACAAACGCAGAGACTTGTTAGCCCGAAGGTAAGACACCACTGCCCTTAATCTCTAGTTCACCACTTTCAGAGTTAAAGCAGGATCAACTGCATCGTTCATTCTGTTGCGTTTACAT
Organism: Esperia sulphurella; assembly: GCA_947086405.1. Classification (NCBI taxonomy): domain Eukaryota; kingdom Metazoa; phylum Arthropoda; class Insecta; order Lepidoptera; family Oecophoridae; genus Esperia; species Esperia sulphurella. The sequence continues at coordinate 17,178,204 of OX352258.1, forward strand.
TGAATTCATATATAAACACACATAATGCTTACGTCCAGGGGACTATTCCGTAAGCTTTTCGGATATCACTAGAACTACTTATCCATTTCGTATTATCTAACGGTTCATGCGACATATGATCTTTTATGCGGATATTATCCGAAATGTTTAGGCTGAGGGGTAGAAAGAGACGATGTATCGCCGCTTTGCGCAAACGAATTGGACACGTATCGCCACGTTAAATTCGACTTACATATACTTTCTCGACGACCTATTTTCGCCCTTTTCATATTTATTTTTACTTCTATAGAAGACAATAATTCACTAACCCGTACTAGTCAGAAGGGATGATACTTAAAAGTGATGACTAGCGTATTTTTTTTACAAAAAAAAAACCTTGTTGTATCGGTATCACCTGAGTGAATAGGAGAGGTCGTCGCGAAGTGACAAGTCACCTCCTTGACCTATTGAGGGTTGTTTGTTTGGGTAACCTTAAACAACATACCTATTTAGGTGTATAATACCAAAGATAATATATACTAGATAATACGTATAGTTTTACTTCAAATTAGTGATTTTTAGTAATTTTTTACAATACAACAATAGAATTCCACTTTTGGTGGGCTGTCCACTGGGGGATTTGCCATAAGCGTCACGCTTGGCAGGCGGATTGGTGATCGCAGTAATTATCTTAATATACGCAGGAGAACGCTGCTACCCGTCTCTGGTGCAAACCCTTAGTGGGCTTTCACGGGAAGATTCGGGGTGGCCCTATTCTGCCGGGAACCACACGGCTAAATACTGAGGTCTAAAAGAACAGCTGTCAAATCGGTTGTACTTTGAGTACTACCCGAAGGTGCCTTCTTCTGGCGTGGCGTGTAGGGTAATTTGAGTAACATACGGGCGTGGTGCAACATCGGCCCCGCCTTAGACTCACTTTTTGTATGAATGAAATAACGCCCGCATCGAGCAGCGCCAGAGCGCAGCGGGCGTTGCACCAAACCTTTCGTATTGGTTTGATCGTAGCGTGCAGTGATTTGCGGTCGTACCTACCAGTCAACCACCATAATGCGAACATGTATGTACCTCAACCCTAAATAAACCTATGAAATCAACCGATCTTCTTCTTTCCCAGCCCGAAGTGATTCGTGTGAGAGGTGCCGTGACCACGCCGGCCGTACTGTGGGTTGTGGGTGGACCTGGCAGCAACAAGGCCACGCTGTGCCAGCGAGCTGTCACACAACGTCCTGGCTGGACGCACTTCAGGTACGTACAAACCCGGCTGTAGCCAGCGGCTTTCGAATCTCTTTCAGACTCCTTAGACTACAGAAGAATGTTAAGGATATCCTGGAGAAATAAAGTATGTAGAAGTACTAAATTCGGCGAAAATGAGAGAATTTTAATGTTTGGACCATATTGCGAGCTGCAAAACAGCTATATTCAAGACAAGAAGCAAGGAAAAAGAAAACCGGAAAGGATCTTGGCTTAAAAATCTTTTCCAACGGTCCAACGATAGCACTTTCCTGTTCGGAGCTGCTTTATGCTGCTGCTGCGAGAGTTTAAATTGCTTTAATGATCGCCAGTCTTCATTAGAAGATGGAAGCCCCAGAAGAATTCTTACTATCGTCAAGCGATACGATGCAGGTATTCTGCTCTGGCCGATGATTCTTGGATGACTACATCTACACAGTGTTCCTTACCAACGGTCTTTGCGACTTCATTCCATCGTCGCCTCCATGTTATTATCAAGAAATGTGATTTGGCTCTTGTGTTCTAGAGACCATTTTCAGAATACTCCTAAAACATGTTCCCTCCAATTGACCCAAGATAATTAGCTTATCTTTATAAATACTAGTCCATCAGCCTTAAAATAACTTCTCTTTCCCAACAGCCTCGGCCAACGTCTCCGAGCCCTCGCTGATGCGGGAGGCGGTGCAGCATCAGACGGTGCTCTGGCCCGCTCTGCCGTCAGCGGCGGGGAGCTCGCTCCAAGAGACCTGGTCACCAAGCTCATCAGAGTGGCCTTCACGGATGCGGGCAGAAATGGCCACGGGCTGGTGCTCGATGGGTATCCACGGGATGTGGAGCAGATGGAGCAGTTTGAGAAGGATGTACGTGTTTTCTTGAGTTTGCTTTACCCATTTTGGCAGTCTTGATGTCGTATATACAACTTCGCCTGTGCATTAAACGTCATATAGGTACTGCGATCACCTGTCTGCCTTCCAAGTAAACCTCTTATTATTGTGGTCTCTGGACCAGCAGAGGACCTTTAATATAAGGCTTTTGATACTTTGCTAAACTCGTCACTGCTTGATGGATCATTTACTGAGAAATTGTTATACATGGTAGGTCGTGGCTACTATTCTTTACCATCAGAGCCTCATTTTAGCTAGCTATTGCACCGCGTGCAGATTAATTTTAACATTTGGGGCTCTTGATATCTGAAAGTGAAACCAAACACCACCATAACTAAAATGAAACATTCTTGAAGAAGGATCCATCTACAGCTACCTTTACTTTCCTTCCAGTTCCGAATTTCACCTCGCATGGTCCTCCTGGATTGCTCCAAGCTTCAGCTCGGTCGTGGGCGCCGCGACGACTCCGTGGCTGCCTTCAGAAGACGGCTAGAGGTGTTCAGGGAACTCAGTCTGCCGATGCTGAAGCGCTTGGATCAGGATCACAGGCTTGTTATTGTAAGTACTAGCATATGTCAAGCCCTTTCTCTATTTTATGTATATTTTCTAAATCAGTCCAAGTGATCTCTACTCCAGATAAGATCTGGGTCTGTTCTATTGGAATAGAGATCACTTATGTATCACGAATCTTCCCGTTTGAAGATTCCAAGATTTCTAACATCCGGGAACTGGTTTGGTTCCGAAAAGGCTGCGAAGCTGTCGACCACAATATTCTCAAAAAGACTATACGTAAACATGCCTTGTGACTACAAATAATCTTTTTACTCCATACGCAGTAAGTGTTAACTTATCTGTGACACCCTCGTGACCTGATATCCCTGATCATAATCCAGCTGTACCTATGTACCTCGTACGTCGGTTTGTGCTGTCATATCGCATGGTATTATGAGAATTGAAGTTCAAGAACAGCTGCCTTTGTTGAACATTTTCCCAACCCTGGAAGCTAGGATAGTTCATTCGGATTACGGTGATTCCACAATTTGGAACATCTGTTCATCCTTTTACTGTGTTCAATTTCATATCAGGTGGATGGTGACACGGACTCGGTGGACGTGCAGACTGAGTTCACGAGAGTGCTGGTCGAGGAGATGGAGAAGGCAGAGGCGATAGCCGCCATGCCCGCGCCCGCGCCGGCGCAGTCGCCGGACCGCACAGGTGTGTAGGTGCGCACGCGCATATTTTCGAAATCATTCCAAAGCACGGTTTTCATATTTTCGAAATCATTCCAAAACCGTTCTCTGCCACAAAATTGGGGTGTGACTGTTTAGATTGTGGGTGAAATCCAGAGTTCCCTTCATCATCATAATCATCCTAGTAGTCCACTGCTGGACATAGGCCTTCCCCAATGAACGCCACCACACCCGGTCCTCTGCCCTCCGCATCCAGCCGCTACCGGCCACCTTCTTCAGGTCGTCGGTCCACCTGGCGGCGGGGCGTCCCACCCTGCGAGTGCCGATCCGCGGTCACCATTCCAGAACTCGTCTGCCCCAACGGCCGTCGGTTCTGCGGCATATGTGGCCCGCCCATTGCCACTTCAGCTTGCTGATCCTTAGATATATTTTATTCTGATTATAATCAAACATGGTGATATCAGAATAATATATTTATTAAAAAACTTTTAAATTTCCTTTAAAATATCTTGAAATCCAACACTTTTTACAGTCTCTGGTATAAACAGCTTATCTAATAAGTTGGTAGCTTAAATAATCTGGACCTGTCTGACCTATGTAGTCCCACCCATATCATTCTTTAGCGGAGGAGTGAACCGGTTTTATTTGCCATAAATTATTGAAATAGACAGTGACTGGATGAGAAGAACTGAAGATCGGGTTCAGTGGCGCACCTTGGGAGAGGCCTATGTCGAGCAGTGGACTTTTTCAGATTGATGATGATGATGATTGAAATTAATGATCATCAATCTGAAAAAGTCCACTGCTGGACCATTCATTAAGTCAATATAAGATATTTTATTATTATTTTAATTACACTCCAGATACGTCAGCAGCTATGCAACAATTCGCCCACGCGATGTCTCGCATGGGCGGAGGAATGGCCAATGGGTTCGCTAACGGAGCCGTGCGCAACGGAAGCGTCCACAACGGGACCCTGCCCAACGGCACCGTAGGCAACGGGTTCATTGGCATGGCTAACAATAAGGTCAGTCGCTAAAGTAACTTGATAGTCAAGTCATCAGGCAAATTATCAGGGTTGTATACAGTAGGTATTGGCATGACTAACAATTAGATCAGTTGTTATAACTAACATAAAAGTGAAGTCAACGGGATTGTATTGTATAGGTACAATTGGCAAGACTAATCAGAAGATCAGTGGTGAAAAGTTACATAATCATAAAATCGACATGGTGTACACAATTGGCATAGGTAACAATAAGGTCGTTTATTCAACACTAAGAGTTGACTATAATTCAAAGGGACTGTCCTCAATAGAACCATGCTTAAGAAGCAATGAGTTTTAGCTAATATAAAGAGTTGGTCGCAGTCAACAGGTTTATTGGCATAACTAAAAAATATCATAGTATCAACAGTAAAAGGGCCAAGGCTTACATACCCGACTGGAACCTAAACAATGGGTTTGTTGGCATGGCATCGACAACATTAACTTAAACGTAATATTAAACTAAAGATAAGTACGTGCGAAACGAATTTATTTTACAAACATGAGTTTATTGCCTGTCTAGCCAATGAAACCAACTTTTGTTACGTGTGTTATAAAATACTCAATTGTTTCAGGTGAAACCAATCGTAAACAACATGCCAAAGGTGTCGACAATCTCCCAGATGTCCCAGGAGGACGTCCGGAGAATGTACGAGCAAAGCACTGGAGAGGTCACCATGAACACACACATGTAAAGTCCCCAATCAAATGCCAGCAAAACCAATATTCCCTTGCGTGTCTTAAACAAAATACACACTAGATGACACAGCTAACTCGACTGCAAAGTTAAAAGTGTTTACGATTAATGAAGGTACCTTTTAAGAAACGCAAGTCAGAGTTGGTTTTGGACTATAAATAGCTATAATTAATCGTAGATAAGTATGTGTCAGGTATGCAATACCTAAGGACTCTGTGAGAGCTAGTGAAAAGTGCCGAATAATATGTTAGCTCGTAAGTGTAGAATAAGTTAGAAGACACAGCATTGCCTGATAGTCGTAAGTCGAATCAAATTAGGTAATTTATTTTGTTACTTAACAGTTAATTAAGTCATGATTCTGGGAAATCTGCACAAAGCAACAGCTAAATAACGTCCACTGTGGATAGGCATTCCCTAATGTGAGACTCATGCGAAAAATATCCATGTTGGGCATAAGTATTTCGCAGTATTAGTTCCAATCATCTATGGCGTCGCTCGCTGCTTAGCAGAGGGCACTGTGTGCTTGGGGCAACACGACAAACGACACAACACCGTTATAACAAAGGGAGTAAAGTATCAGACAACCGGGAGTAATACCGACTCGACAAAACTTGAGACACCTAAGGGTTGAAGCTTACTATAGCACCCCGTACTTTGCTTATACAAATCGCGTATTGAATATGAAATAGAACCGCATCGAACCGCACCGACAAGGCTGATGAGCGGCCGCGCGTGATTTGTTTTTTGTGGAAGACTATCATGGCAGATTGCAAATTAACGTACCAGCATAGTCTCGATAAAGTCTTAAAATAAGCTGGAGTTACAATGCTGCTGATGACAGTAAAAGTGTCATGTCTTGCTTTGTAAACTCATCGTTTGGTGTCTCCAGTCTAATTAAATACCTATATAACTAGATTTATTGTTAAATCAGCCTGAAGAAATATTTAAATGCTGGTAAAAATGACAACATTTAACAACACTGCTTCGAGACTGGCATGCCTAGTTCTGAATTAACCACGTCTAAGTTATGACGTAAAGAATTGCTAAAACGTTGCCAGTAACTGGCAGATGTAACAATGACCTCTATAAAACCGTTTAATGAAAATACAGAATCAAATTATTATTCTTTATGGTATGGTTGAGATGAAGGTATTTTTAAATGGTTCAAAATACATTCTTTTTTGAAGTTTATTGTCTGTGGCATGACCAACAATCTACTCCGTAGTACTACATTTTTTTGTTAACTGTCTTGAACCAACTTCACTGAAATTGAATCAGCCGTTATTTATAGCGTAATAGAGAATCGGACAGTGGCAAACGAAAACAAACTCTATTTACATCTCGGAAACAAAATATACATACGTATGCAAGGTATACTAGCAGCAAAGACGAGTTTATATTACTAACTTTGCAGTCCACTTCAGGACAACGTGTATGTGTATTTTTGTTTCCGAGACGCTTTTGTTTCCTTTGCCATTTCTATTGGAACAGACTTTAGCAAATATTTTTCTTCACACTTTAGCTAATATAACTAATATTAGTTAAATCAATTTCTGAAACAATTGGACCAGTAATTTAATATTTTATACCTATTGGTATTGTGAAAAAACGCACACTAAATTAAATACATCCTGTGTAAGAGGTGCCTTAGCACGAGAAATATTTTTAGAACTATTTAAATAGATAACTTATAAAATAATCTTTATGGTAGTTAAAATACAATTGGTCTAAGAAATACTTAGATTTTATATACTAATTAACTATTGAGTAAGTAATCTTTTTATAAAAATAAAATTATTTAAAAATTTCTACTGACATCATCAAATTTAGAAAATGTTTATCTACCTTTTCAATTTGTTTATGTTGGTAATAAAAGAAATTAGATTTTGTTGTAAGCCTTATTAGCTTTTAGTTAAGAACTAAAAATTACTGCCGATCGCACAAAAATCTTAAACAAGCAGTACATTTTAGTAAAAAAAAATGTACAAGGTTCATTTTATGCAAAAATTATGTTACAAGTATAGTATTTTTTCACTATATAGGTTAAGTCTCAAATCGAACGATTTTATTAACTAATAATATAAAATTATTCATAATTCGCACATTGATAAACACCAAAATGTGATGTCTGAATAGATGCTAGCATATGCAAAAAATATAGTAAAAATGTTTTTAAAATATATTTTTTTAAAAGCAGGTCTCTGGATTTATGGGGTTTGGAATAGGTAGTGCATTCTGTTCTTGCAGCAAATATTTATTAAATGTATGCATAATATAGCAAGGCTTTCAAGGTCTGGTAATAATAAAAGAGATACTAAGATCAAATAATTCATTTGCGTTATAATTATATCACTTCCTGTCTGCCCAGCGTGGTCATCAAATGGCCTAATCCGTAAGCATTTCGGCTAATATAGATCGAACTAAGACCCATTTTGTACGGGACATCCCTTTAAGAGAAATTCTGAATTCGGAGTCATGTCCATATCTTTATTATAAATAAGACAGTACTACCTATTCCGACCCGTTGTATATACTTTACTAATACGTTAAGTTTCTTTTGGTCTTCTATATATATATATAAATCATACAACCATGCGATGAAGTAATTATCCGGTTTGAAGGACCAACTCGGCTCGAAGGACCAATACTTTACATATAACCCATTTATTTAGTCATGCTTAGTTATATGTAACAATAACAATAACTAATACTCACGTAGATTAGGTAGATATTTAAGATCACAATTCAGGGGCCAATTTAGAGTTAGACTTAGTGAAAACTAGATAGATGAAAACATTACACTTTATACTTATAAATGCACTAATTTTATATGGAATTAACTTTGTTGTAACGTTTAAATGCTCTTAACTGACGCTGTGAAAAAGTAGATTACTTAATTAAATTCTAAATTTTAAGCTAATTTAAACCTTGTTATGGTTTTTTAAGACATTTGTTTGAAAGGTAAGTGTGCCTTATTACAGATACACAAGGCATTCCATACTAATCCTCAGGGTGGCAAGACACGATAGCCTATTGATTGTTGCGTGCAATATTTGCAGGCAGTGCTTTCCGAAAATACCGGGAAATATCGATTAATATCGGTATTTACAATTTCATACATGAATAGCGGTATTTAACTAGAACCAGTATTACGGTCAAAAAATACCGGTATCCAATAACAATCCGCTTGCGTAACGTTGCCTCTTTTTACAACCGGCCACGCGCCTCGCTCGCTACCCTACTGCCCGTTAATATTCTGCGCGGAACGCGGGCGCCCTCTGGTGCTTGCTGAGTCGTTTCTCACTCGTACTTATAAAATCGGTTACCTGATACTGGTAAACAGTATACCGACATTACTCATAGGGAAATATCGGATAAACAGGTACCGATTCCTGAAAATACCGGTATTTCAAGCCCTGGTTGTCGGTATTTTTGAACGACGGTTGTACTTATCCTCATGTGTATTCTTGGGGCCACTTCTGACCAAAAAAGTATAAAAAAACAATAATTATGTTGTTTAAAATTCTAAAAATATGTTCTAAAATATTGTAACTTTTTTATGCTGGCAATCTTTTATGCAGTTGTTTTTTTTTGTTCTAAAATTTGTGATATTTCTCGAGAAAGTTAAAGAAGTAATTTAATATTGTTGTATTTGCTGTTGTATGTCATACATGATAAATCACTGTGGAAGTCCAGGGGTCGATCTCATAAAGCTACAAGTAACAACTTTACAAGTCATAAAGTTATGATGACAACGTTAAACTTATTGGAGACAGCGGATCGGCACGCGCAGGGTGGGAAACCTCGCTCGCCGCCAGATGGACCGACGCTCTGAGGTAGGTGACCGGAAGCGGCTGGAGGGCGGAGGAACGGATGTGATGGCGTTCATTAGCCAAGGCCCGTGTGTAGCAGTGTACTTTTAAGGGCTGATATGATGTCACTTATTCAAGCAAACCACCTTCTTGTCAGTAATTTCAATGAAAAAAAATGACAGAATAAGTAAGTTTGCAATCAAACCGTATAATTTTGACAGAGGATTTAACAGAAATTACAAAGCTTGATTACGTGAAATTAGTTTCATTTGAATTATTTTCGGTCAACCAAGGTTTGACTTAAATATATGCAATAAAGTAAAAACTTTTTGGTAAGTGCCTCAAGGGGCGCGATTCGGCGCGATTTATTTTTTCCTTCATGTTGAAGTTTTGTTTCAGTTTTTTAAATCTTTTGGAAAGGCAAAGAAACAAAGCCCATGCAGCAAAGAGATTATATTTTGAGGTTACGGTTCATTACCAACACAGATAAATACTTATAAAATCGCATCTTGTTACTTGTAGCTATATGTGTACGAGGCTCAGGTATCGTCGGTTAGCTAAACACTTATGTGTTTGTAGAATTTTTGTTTACAATTCTAAAATAAACAAGCACTTTTATATTTTAAGGCTTTTCTTTTCATAACTCTTATCGATATTTTCTTTGGGTTTCGTTAATTCTAGAGTTAAGTGTAAGAATTCACACGCGAGCAGATTTGAACATGCGATCGACCTTCAGATTATTACTGCGATCTCCAATCAGCCTGCCTAGCGTGGTGATTATGGCAAATCCCCCAATGGACAGCCCACCAAAAGTGGCATTCTATTGGGGAAGCTTATGTTCAGCAGTGGACGTATTTAGACTGATGATGATGATGATCGACCTTAAAACTAGATAACCTATCACCTTTAAGTGAAGTTTTCTTATGGTTTTAGTATGCATTATGGTATGATGGTATACGATAAATGGCCATGTAAATTAGTTATAATCAACGATCTCTATGTACTACTAGATGGAGGGTTCCAAACAATCGCTCTGTACCACGCAACTGCGGCTCCGGGAGCCACAACTAGGTTACATTCACAATGAAACTTGTGCAGTTGCTACGCAGAACATTTAATTATTACTAAATATTGACGCTACGGGTAAATAGTGTCAATATTTAGTAAATAAGTAAATGTTCTGAGTAGTAATAGCACAAGTTTCAAAGGTAATGTGAACGAGTTGCGGCTCTTGGAGCCGCAATTGCGTGGTACAGAGCAATTGTCTGGAACGCTCCATCTAGTAGTACATAGAGATCGTTGGTTATAACTAACCGCTCGGCCACGATCTTGCCGCTGCCAGCGGCAGCTAGGAGCGGGGCGGCGAGCGGAGGGAACAAATGTACAAAAATGTTAGCAGCACGCCACGAGGCGCCGCAATCAGCGGCCAACCCTCCGCCTGCTGAAACCGCGCCGCTCACCGCGCCGCGTCCCGCTAAGCCAAAAGTCGTGGCCGAGCGGTAATGGTATCACTAGTTGGTAGACCCAATTTAACCATTTATAACCATATGTGAAATTATATCGCTACAAGCATGGTGTTCCAATACTCAAAGCAAAGGATAAATATAATGAATATAATAATCTATATTTCATTCCAGATTAATAGTCCTATGAAAACAAACGCATTTGCGTCTCGAAAACAAAATACACAATAGATGGTGTTCCTAAGTGGACCGCAAAGTTTACTTGGTAATACAAACCTATTTTTGCTGCTGGTGACCCTTTCATGTATATGTTACAGAGACGTAAATAGCGTTGGTTTTCATAGGACTATTAATCTGGAATGAAATATACATAGGCAAGCTTTTAGGTTAGTTTTGTTACGCGGGCCGCCCTTCCCGCCATTTTCCGCGCGGAGTTTCCCGCGCTGTCAAAGTTCGATTACTGGCTGGCACAGTTTCCATGGCCTTGACCGGCTCGGCCCGCAGTTGCCCCGCATTGCTCGCCGTGGACGGACGTGTGCAGTGTTATCTCAAATATTGGATCGGACGCGCTAACATTTAAAAAATGGTAAGTTTGATATATAATGCTGACCTTTAAATTTACTATTATTGTACTAAGTATAAGAAATATTTTATTTTGATAAGGATTTGGTGGGATTAAAAGGTAAAAATAGTTGGAATTTTCAGATTTCAGTTGGATTCGAATGGCATTTGTGATGTAACGTATCATTCTAGTTAATAATAGATACTTGTACTATTATTTTACAAACGTATCTACTAATGCAGCTAGAATTAAAGTCGGTGTGGATTTCAATAATAAGATTTTATCGTCTATTCTATATCATCCACGTAAATGTTATTTGGTTCTGATATAAAAATAAAGAGGATTGCATGACCACCTTGAAATAATGCTGGTGTGACCCGCAGTTTACAAAAGCCGCTGTATTTTTTCTCAATGGTAATAAGTTGCCATGTCTTTTCCATAATATAAGCATTTACTGTTCCTACCTACTAAATTGTTTATTTCACTTTTTTCGCTCACCGTGTTCTAATTACTGTAAGCTTTATGATTTACCACATTCCTGAAAACCCCTTCTATTATATATACGCTTTCACATCTGTTTCTACACTAATGGTATACGATAAAAACTGTTACAAACAAAATATACGTATCGATAAAAATAATCTATAGACAGTGCACCGAAATTGTCTGCAAAAATTAAAAAAAAAAAATTATTTCACGTGGTAATACCAATCTTTTTTTCTGTTAGTCTGCATTTCATGTAGGTACATGCATATTTTGTTTCCCAAACGTAAACGCGTTTGTTTCCGTAAGCATTTCATTTAGAATGGAACTTTATATAATATCTGTTCAAAAATCTAATTACAAATATCTTTTAATACATCATGTTCAAATGCAAAGCGTAATAACGTATGTATTTTTTTTATTGTACTTAAAAGGTGGCAAAGGTTATTTAAAAGTAACAAGATTTAATCACTTCAGCCCCGCAGATAATATTTTCCCGTGGGAAAATTTATATTTCAGCAATAAAGTAATGTTACTTGGCACGTGAACTTATTTCGTGCACACAAAAACTAATCTACGATTTATAGTTGCTAGATATAAATAGATAAATTATTTATTGCACACAAATTTAAAAAAATACATACATACATAATGCGCATGCCTTGGTCCCAGAGGGGTAGGCAGAGACGATGTATCGCCACTTTTCGCAATCTAATGTCGCAAAGTGGCTTTCCTTCGCTTAGATAATAACCACTACAGATTTCTGGAAAGTGCACAAAGGCAGCGTCGTCACGTCATCAGCCTAAATACGTCCACTGCTGGACATAGGCCTCCCCAATAGAATACCACTTTTGGTTAGAGCGGGAGCGGGACCGGAGCGGAAGCGGAAGCGGGAGCGGGACTGGGAATGGGAGCGATTTCTGTAGTTCACGCGAGCGGAGCCGCGGGCACAGCTAGTAAATAATAAAAAAATAAATAAATATCTCAGACATTGCCACCAATTATCCAGTCCCAAATTAGGCAGAGCCTGAGCTATGGTTACTAGATAACGGATAGACATACTTAAATAAATATATAAACATCCAAGACTTGGGTACAAACATTCATATTCATCATACGAATATTTGCCCCTAGCGGGATTCGAACCCGCAACCTCCGGCGTGGCAGTCCGAGAGCTACCCGTTCCGCCACGGAGGTCGTCATCAGTTTCAACAATGGCATACGAAAACAAAATCATATGCGTCTCGGAAACAAAATAAACAATATTTAGTGTTCCGAAGTGGACTGCAATAATAAATATAGACCGTTTATTCCAAGTTAAATTGAATCCTACGCTAAACTACGTAAACTAACGAGACAGGGACAACGTTATGCGTCAACACATAAGTGCTTCTCTTTCTAACCGGCGGCCGTAATACAAGCCGTGTTTTATTTTGCAGGCCACAGTTCTTACGCATATAGTAATATTTAGTATTATCTACTCCTGGTGTATTAAAAGACGGGTGCTGCCGGGTCTAGGTCTAGTATCAATATTCATCATCATCATCAGGTTATTTTTGTTTCCACTGCAGGAGCACAACCCTCTCTCATCTGCCGGAGACAGACGAAGAATTTGACCTACACTCTCCGCGCTGGCCAGACGGGTTGGGGAGGCCTGATTGATGTTTTATATCGATATTATATATTTTTAATCTGTATTCTTATCGCGAATTATCGTAACTGCTCTCGTATCTCCTTTGAATCTAGTAACGTATTCTTTAAACAACAGGTCGATACAACCGATAAAGTGCACGGTCATATTAGTTTTCTCTGGCATGGTAATCATAGCATATGCATTATCATGAAATTAATTATACATGTTCATAGTCGTAAGAAATAAAAACGTAAACTTCGCGTGTCTGTATATAGAAGATATTTGCAATAGAACACATTTCGATCAATTTTGGAATTTTTGTATGTTTGTCTGTTAGTTTGTGCACGCTTTACGTAAAAACTATTGAACCGATTTTAATGGACTTTTCCATAGAAACATAGGGTAACATTTAGTCTTTATTTCATCACTGTCGGCTTACTCAATCAAAAGTTATAGGAATTTTTGGTTTAGAAATATGTTAGTAGGTAGGTATGCAATAAAACAAAGAAGTATAATTATAATGTATGGTGCAATACAGATTGAGATGTGTTAGGACTACATTTGGAGCTGTAGTGGATGTCGAGGTAGGCTGTAGTCAGAGTTGAATAGACAGTGAGGTTAAAAATAATTGTGTAGGCCACGCGAGCGGAGTCGCAGGCACAGGTCGGTGGGTGTTCAGGGGGGGTCATTCATCCGGTTAAGCAGGGCGCACCGGGCAAGAGCACAAACGCAAGACCGGGCACCTTCCCCGCTATTACGCCAATATAACCTAGATGTGGAATGGGCATGGCCACTTGGTGGTAGAAATAGGTGAGAAGATGGCACACAGCACATCCAAGCACCAGAATCTATAGGAAATCGACGAGGGCATGACAATACAGAAATATAACACGTAGACATTGCACCAGCTTTTCAGTCCAACGCCATCAATCGACAAGAACGTCATGTTTGTGCTGGACCAATTTCAATGAGTCAATGTAGGTATTTAATGAATAAAACACAAAGAAAAAAAATACAATCTTTCTTGACCAAAGTGTTTGCCCAAACTACAATCGAACTCGAAACTCCTAGCCTACCAGGCGGGTGTTTTGTCAAATGAAATCCACAGGTCTTCAACGTAAACACTACGTCACTAGATTCACGTCATCGGATCCCACTCTTGCCATAATATGACCGTTATTTTCTCCAAAATAATCCAGTAGTTGTGTTAGATTCCCGCGCGATCGTACGCTTGCCAGTTGGCACAAAAACGCTTGTTTTCGGCCTTCCTTCGGCTTCATTTCGGCCTCCCTTCGGCCTTCAGTCGCACGCGGCGCGGTTAAATGAAAACTCACCACTTTGAGGACAGTCTAGGAAAGTGCAAGATTCTATATGTTTTAGTTGTATTGATTGCCTTCTGGATTGAAGTGAGGAATTTTTGTACCAGAGGATATATTTATCAGGTGATTTTAGTGTCAATATTATTTATTTATGGAGATCGCAACAGCCTAGCATAGTTAAGAATAGGAATGTGGGTGCGATCCTGACTGCGACCTCTTTCCCATTTCATAGGTCAGAGTCGTCCCTGGCTCCAACAGCTGTTTCTTTACCTACTTATTGGCTAAATACATCCGAATCAAAGCCTTTTTTATCATAAGAATAAGGATGACATCTCAATAAGTACGGAGTCATATTTGAGGACTGGTCACATCGTAGGCTAAGTGGCTTTAGCGGCAGTCTGGAGTGCCAGTGGTCGTGAGTTCGAATTCCACCGGGGTAAGACTACTTACTAGTCCAATTTGGTCTTGGTCTGGCTGCTATATTTGTGAATTTATTCCAAACACGTAAAAAAATTACAAGCAAATTTCGAAAGTCATATTGTAAAATATATACAGCAAATGTCAGTTACACACACATCTATACATTGTACGCGAACGTCGCACAAAACGCTGGCTCGTTTCCTATGGCGACAGCCAATAATAATAGAGTGAACGGACTTTACAAAAGCTATGAAACAAAACAAAAAATAGAAAGTGTACGTGCTGTTATTTTATCATGAGTCAGCCTGTCAACGTCCACTGTTGAACGTGGGCCTACTCGAATGCGTGCTTCCGGTTTTCTCATTTCAGTAGTTGCAGACACCTTTTTCAAATCGTCGGTCCGTTCCTTTCATAACAGCAGGAGAGTGTTCCAAGCCCCATAGTAAAATAAGAAGCCACGCATGCAGTACCTCTGCCGAAGGTAGAAGACCAATTGGTCATGTGCAGTATAGATGTGTACAGTCAAGGGCAAAAACGTGTATACACACGGTGTTAACAGAAATATATTTTTCTTTGGCTGGACAATAGGTTATGAATGGTTATGAATGTGTTGTTGGAGTTGTAACGAAACGAACACGTAGTGACAGCATGCATGTGTGTGCGTAAGATGACACATAAAATGATAGTGTTTTCATTGAAAGAATTCTATACATTAGGTACTCTCTGTATCGGCTGGCGTATTGCTTATCCACTATGTCCCCCTCCACCCCTCCCACCCCCCACATATGTACCGACACCCTCTCAGGCAAACACACTCCTGTATACATTGTTGCACTCTTATAAATTTAATAGTATAATAGTATAATGGGCCCGATTCCGAAGGCACACATTTAAAATTTGACAGCGCTAAAATTGGTTTCGTCTTTATACTGTTAATACTGTGTGACAAGGATAGCAACAGTTTTAGTGCTGTCAAATTTTAACGTTGTGTCTTCAGAATCGAGCCCAATAGTATATTAAGTATAATGCTATTTTTGAGAAGAATCTGATACATTATTCTGGTACACTATTTATATGTGTGTTATGGAAGAGCGTGCCCCTCTGACACAGGTGTTGCCACACTTAATAGAGGGCCTCCACAACTAGTAAAAACTAATGTACTTGTTTTGTTATTGAATAAAAACCTTTTTATTTTATTTACTGTTGGCAACACTTTACAGCTATGCGGCTAAGCCATGTGCCACTGAATTGGCTTCAATGCAACTTTTCTTCTCTTTCCATCTAATAAATTATTGTCAGGTTTAATGATCCGCGCGGCCATAGCTTGGCACTTTATGTACGCGCGCACGACACTGTCTGTGTGTCTGAGCGTCAATGTCATGCAGAACCGTCGGTCATTGTCAATGCTGCTGAACGGACGGGGAGGACTGAAATAGATTCCAATTTGAGGGTAGATCGATTAAGTTTTATTAAAAAAAACGTTGATGAATATTTGACCGCATCGTTGACTTGTAGCTTGGATTCGAGCGCTAGAGGTCCTGGGTTCGATTCTCACCGGGGACAGACAATTTTGTACAATTTGTACAAGTTGCTCCAGGTTTCATTGTTTAATTCCCATAGCACAGGAGAAAATCCTAGTCGGAATTAGACAAGCAACTGTGCAAATGTGTATATGTATAAACGTAATATTTCATAAAAACACATCATGTAACATTTACTAACGTTCCACGATAACACTAGTTTAATAGTCTCTTCTTACATATATTACAGTCAAAAATAAAGATTTTAAACTGACTCGATCGGACAACATTTCTGTCTGAGCAAGTTCGAATCAAAATAGCCTTTAGCCAAAATTTAAAAAATATATAGATAACCATAATTTTAAATACACAATAATTTGATAGTTGAATCGCATATTTTTAAGCCGAATTGTAAGTAAAATATAGGTGGGTAGACATGGAAATCAAACTCTCGATAGTTACTACCTATGCGATCGTATAAGTTGTAAATTAAATGTAATATTTCGAATTTTCGAATGATTGTACATCTATTGGGGCTCGTTCATCTTTTGGTACCACTACCCTACTAGCAGCTTTTTCTTTCTTTTTTCGTCTTGTTTTTGCTTCTGCGCAGCCCCTTGCCTCAACTTTTCGTCAAATTTTATTGAATAAACGAATTATTAGAAGAAGTAGGTAGTAACTATACTATAGAATAGACTATGAAACCGAAAACATTGATAGATTCGGTTTTAATAAGGGATATAATAATGCAGAAACAACACACCAGCACAATTTGAATAAAGAAATTCAACAAATAAAATAATAACTGGAATGTCAGTCGGTTATGTAGAATTAAACAAAAAGCTTATCTCTTTCCGTATCGAGGACGTATTCAAAAAAGACTCGGGGCGCGGTGCCCCTTGCGGATTCGGGGCCCATAGGCAGTTGCCTACACTGCCTAATGGATAATCCGGCCCTGTGTAGTATTTATTGGAATTAAGCCATATGATAATTGGAAGCCAGATATAAACCAGATAATCTTAGACAGCTGCCTTGGTTCGGTAGTAACGTCGGTACAGTAAATTTCTGCATGCTTCTACTTCCGTATCACTCCTATTTCATCAACTGATAGGACTGCATTCGATCCAAGATAAGTCAAGGTGAGAAACTTGCAGATGGCGATTGGTAGAGGAATGTCGCCTTGGATGTCCGAGCATTCAATAGCGATGTATGTATAAAACTAGCTGCTCTCAATGACAAGGATGTGGTAGTTTAGCAATAATTACTACCGTTGAAATGGCAGTACCTACTTGAAGCATTCTCCATTGATGAAGGGAGGTATCAATAAATCTGGTAAAAATTAACTCGTTTTTAATTTCAGGCACCCGTCGACATATCAAAGAAGCACATAGTATGGGTGCTGGGCGGCCCTGGCTCAGGCAAAGGCACGCAGTGCGAGAAGATCATAGCCAAGTATGGGTTCACCCATTTGTCGAGTGGAGACCTGCTCAGAGCCGAGGTGAAGAGTGGCTCCGACCGAGCCAAGAGCCTCACAGCTATCATGGAGCGGGGTAAGTCGAGCGCAATTCTCCAGTATATAATTTTTCAACCTTTCAGTTGTACGCATCTATCTAATGGAGATCCACCGGTGTTCGATGAGAAGTGACGATGGAGTGTTAAAAATAACAAGTTCAGATGAAATTTCTGTACCAAAGAGGTACACCGTGTCAGATCAAATTTCACAGGGAAGAGAAAAACGGTTATGTTTTTCAATGTTTTACCAAATTTTGTTGTTATTGTTTTATTTGGATTGCTAATTTAAAAAGAAATCGGCTGCGACTTAACAAATTTTACGGCTGAATTCAGCACCTCGAATAGAACGTGCTTGAATGCACCAGAGACGGGCAGCAGTGTTCTCCTATGTATATTAAAATTATCACTAATCCGTCTCAAACCTAACCTAGCCAGGTAGTTCCTGTGGGTGTCGTCAAGGCGACTAAGGGAATGGAACAAGGATGGGCAGGAGCATTCTCCTGTGTGTATCACCAATCCCCCTCCAAGCGTGGTGATTATGGTAAATCCCCCAATGGACAGCCCACAAAAAGTGTCATTCTATTGCTAGGCTCATGTCCAACAGTGGACGTATTTCGAGAGAAGAATTTTCTTTTCCTTGTTATGAAGACCTTCCACGTTTAACGATTTGGGTTTTGTAGCAGAAAAACTGCCTTTATTTACCTCTCTAAAACTTTGTGATATAAAAAGAAGCTGCTTCCTACTAATACATTTACGGATTCTCATGACTAAACCCCACAATTTTACTTCCAGGTGAGCTTGTCCCTAACGAAGTAGTCCTGGACCTGCTGAAGGAGGCGATAGAAGCGAAGGCTGCCACGTCCAATGGCTTCCTCATCGACGGATATCCTCGCGAGCAATCCCAAGGAGTTGCCTTCGAAAAGGCAATCGCGCCTGTTACTGTGAGTTCAATTATCACTGCTGGACGATATACCTTTATAGAAAGACTAGCTGGTGCCCGCGACTTCGTCTGCGCACGATTAGTATTTCGAGTAGCTTTTTTGTAGGACTATTTAAGATAAACATTTCGATCATACATTGCATATGATCTAGCGGTTTTGGCAGCGCACGCCAGAAAAGCTCGCAGATGGTAGATGTTCTGCGTAGTAACTGCACAAGTTTCATTGTGAATGAAAAAGTTGTGGCTACTTGCGTGGAACAGAGCGATTGTTTGGAACGCTCCATCTAGTAGTACATAGAGATCGTTGGGTGCTGTTCTACATTTTTTAAATTTTCCTGGAATATCGTTCTTTGCGACGCAAATTTGCATATATTTAATCCCCACAGCTCAATCGGGCAGGTAGTTTTGAGTTATCCGCTGGCAAACGGACAGAGTCTGTATAAGGATATCATTTTAATAGAACTCTGGTCGACGACTGGTCGAGAGTAAAAGGTATTTATGATACCTATTTAATAATTAAGAATGACTCAAAAGCAAGTTCATCGTCCTCAGGTGATACTATACTTCGAAGCAACACCAGAAACGCTGACGAAACGGCTGCTGGGCCGCGCAGCCAGCTCGGGCCGCGCCGACGACAACGAGGAGACCATCAAGTCCAGGCTCAAGGTCTTCCATGACAACAACAACAAGGTCTTGGAGCAGTACCCCCAGAAACTTGTCAGGGTACGTAAAGGAATATATCTTTAAAAACCAATTACATATCTTCTAATAAATAAAATCGTAAACTTACGCGTCTGTACATTGAAAATATTTGCAAAATAAAAATTTGGCCGTTTAAGGATAGGAAACAGAACACATTTCGATCATTTTTGAATTTTTTGTCTGTGAATTTGTGCACGCATCACTTAAAAACTACTGAACGGATTTTGATGGATTTTTCACAGAAACATGGAGCTTAACCTAACTTAACATTTAGTCGTTATTTCATCGCAATCGGTTTACTCAATCAAAAGTTATGGACATTTTTAGTTTTCAAATACATTAGTAGATAAGGTTAGTATCCAATATATTGCTCATAATAGTATTTCCGTACTATTCAGATTGCGATGAGTTTGTATTACATTTGGAGCTGCGAGTGGGAATGGGAGTGGGAGCGGTAGCGGGATGAGGATTGAGGGTGAGATTGAGAGTCTGAGTGGAAGTGGAAGTGGGATAGTGAGCGAAAGTGGGAATGGGAGCGGAACCTGTAAACCACGCGAGCGGAGCCGCGGGCACAGCTAGTCATTCAATAAAAGGTGAGAGGTTAACGTACCTACGTATGCCCACATTTATGACTAGTGCGTAACTATAGAACTAACACAGTAACAATATAACGCATACAGTGACATGTAAGCGATTTGAGAGGAGAGGGGCGTGCCGTCGTGAACTGCTTGATCTATAGTCAAGTGTAATCATCATCATCAGGTTATTTTTGTGTACACTGCAGGAGCACAACCCTCTCTCATCTGCCGGAGACAGACGGAGGATTTGGCCTACACTCCCCGCGCTGGCCAGACGGGTAGGGGAGGCCTGATTGATGTTTTATAATGTATTCCCTCAGTCGCCTTGTACGACATCCATGGGAAGAGTTGGAGTGGTTCTATTCTACTCTACCAGAAACCACACGGCAAAGTCAAGTGTAAACAATCGATAGATACTGAACCAGTAGTGTTATTCTCTAAAATACAAACTCACGTGCGAGTCTCACTCAAGTGACTCCACTTACTTTGAAACCTAATCCATTGGTAATTCTGTAAACATTCCAGAACACTATCGAAGTGAAGTGAACAAAGAACTCGCTTCACGTTGGATGTGCTCTGGAATGTTTGCAGAATGTCAATGGATTGAGTAAAGATAAGTAACTTGTGTGTCCCTCAAGTGAGGCAGACTCTCACGTGAGTCTGTATTTCAGAGAATAGAACTACAGATCTCTGCCCACTGAGGACCACCTTGAGCAGATAGGTTAGTGATCGCAGTATACTGAGCTCTTAATGCTGCTGCCAATCACCTGATGTATCGAGAAATGATATAAGCGGCGCAGAGCTATTTCCAAAGGTTAATCTTCCATCTTCAATAATAAACATGTTAGTGTGGGCCTGGACCTGGACCTGGACCTGGATATAAAATCTGAGTGGAAGTGGGATAGGGAGCGGAAGTGGGATAGTGAGCGGAAGTCGGAATGGGAGCGGATCCTGTAGTCCACGCGAGCGGAGACGCGGGCACAGCTAGTCAATAATAAACGTGTTAGTGTACCTACTTCTATCAATACAGGCTTACAGAAGATGCAATGGAAGATAAAACTAAAGGGGAAGAGAGTCGACGTTGACTTCTTCTGGGCTCAGGTATCACAGAAGATCCCCGTTGACTGCACCCGGTCTGACCTTTTTAGCCCTTAAAAAATGTTCATACCAAATTGACGACCTCCGTGGCGGAATGGGGTAGCTCTCGGACTGCCATGCCGGAAGTTGCGGGTTCGAATCCCGCTAGGGGCAAATGTTCGTATGATGAATATGAATGTTTGTACCCAAGTCTCGGTTGTTTATATATTTTTTAAGTATGTGTATCCGTTATCTAGTAACCATAGCACAGGCTCTGCCTAGTTTGGGACTGGATAATTGGTGTAGATGTCTGAGATGATTATTTATTATTATTTAAAATCTCATTCTTCTCATTCCAGATAAACGCAGAGAACAGCGTGGACGCTATTTTCGCCGAAGTAGAGAAGGCGTTGGACCCCATCGTGGCAGCCTGAGATATACACGTGCACTTATAATTGTAGGCAATTGTACATACCGCTATTAATTTTAATTAATTGTTGAATAAATATTTATGTTTTGATTCTGTTAAGATTTAATTTTTATTTCATCATCATCATCATCATCAGGTTATTTTTGTCTCCACTGCAGGAGCACAACCCTCTCGCATCTGCCGGAGACAGACGGAGGATTTGGCCTACACTCCCCGCGCTGGCCAGACGGGTTGGGGAGGCCTGATTGATGTTTTATAATGTATTCCCTCAGTCGCCTTGTACGACATCCACGGGAAGAGTTGGAGTGGTCCTATTCTACTCTACCGCAAAACAATACGGCAAACTCTACCGGAAACTACACGGCACACCACACAAGTTTTTATTTGGTCGAGAGAATGTATGTACTCCTCTTAAGATTGCAAGATTCAGTTTTAAGGACGTTTCCTTTTCCGTTATTCCCGCACAATTCTCCTCATAATTGTCAGCATATCGACGTTTACGGCTAGAGCCAACGATATCTATGTACTACTAGATGAAGCGTTCTAAACTCTGTTCCACGCAACTGCTGGCCCGGGAGCGGCAACTCGTTGGTATTCACTTTGAAACTTGTGCAGTTACTATGCAGAACATTTAATGATTAATAAATATTGACGCTAAGAGTAAATAGCGTCATCATTAGGTAATTTTTGTCTCCACTGCAGGAGCACAACCCTCTCTCATCTACCGGAGACAGACGGAGGATTTGGCCTACACTCCCCGCGCTGGCCAGACGGGTTGGGGAGGCCTGATTGATGTTTTATAATGTATAGCGTCAATATTTAGTAAATAATTAAATGTTCTGCGTAGTAACTGTAATAGTTTCAAAGTGAATATGAACGAGTTGCGGCTCCCGGGCCCGCAGTTGCGTGGAACAGAGCGATTGTTTGGAACGCTCCATCTAGTAGTACATAGACATCGTTGGCTAGAGGAATGCTAAATATACTTCATTGTGTTATAGTCAAAACCCTAATGTTAGGATTAGTAAGGTTTAATACTGTTAGGTTTCATCATCAGACGAAATACGTCCACTGCGGGCTGTCCATTGGGGGATTTGCCATAATCACCACGCTTGGAAGGGAAATGGTGATTGCAGTACACACAGGAGAATCGTGCTGCCCGTCCTTGTTCCATTCCCTTAGTCGGCTTGACGACACCCACAGAAAGATTGGGGGTGGCCCTAATTTAAGCCGGGAACCACATGGCTAGGTTAGGTTTGACTGCAACATATTATGCATAAAACGGAGTTCCTGCTTTTACAGATCTTCCTCTTTTCCCCAAGAATAATAAATCTCCAAAAGCATAGATTAATTGACTCAGGGAACCTCTAGTTTATAAAGACAACACAATCTCTTTTGAAGAACACGTCAAATTTTACATTCTGCCATCCGAATGCCACTGGTCTTAAAAAAATGTCTAAACATTTTTCAGGTTCAAAAATAACAGAAGAGCAATTTGCTAATAATTGTGGAAAGCCAAAACTATGGAAAAGAAGTTATGCGATCCGTGCAAGGAGCCTGTGAAAGAACCCATCGAATGCCCTCGTCAATGTGGATCGGTCGGATGTAAAGATAAAACCCAAAAAAAGAAACAGGTTGTTCATCAAGTTACGTTAACTTCTACTTCTGGGCAAAGGTCTTCTCTATAAGGAAGTTAGCCCATAACGGCCACTCTGTGCAGACTTAAGTATATACAATAAACACCCAAAAGTAATCCACTGTTGGACCATTGGGCCTCTCCTTAAATAATGGAATGTTTCCACGCTAGGCAAACATGTTGTTGATCGGAATAGATGGAGTTTCACAGACGATGCTACCGCCTATCCTAACGCTAATTTGATTTCCCTAGATACCAATAGACTTAGCAAATAAACCCGTGATATGGGTGCTGGGCGGCCCCGGCTCAGGCAAAGGAACGCAGTGCGAGAAGATCATAGCTAAATATGGGTTCACCCATCTTTCCACCGGTGACCTGCTCAGAGCAGAGGTGAAATCTGGCTCCGAAAGGGCGAAGACTCTCACGGATACCATAGCAAAGGGTAAGTAAGGTAAGTAAGGTAACTCTTGGTTTTTTGCTACAGCCGTGAAAAAGAAACTCTCAGGAGGTGGACTGCAAGGCATATTCTGTGTCGTCTTCCATGCCAGGAATATTACATACTTCTTTTATTTAGGACTCGTTTACCTCACTATCTTCTGTATACCCAAACTCCTGAAATTGTCAAAGTATTTGGACTAAAGGGTCCTTCTTCACTGTTGATCATTATCATCACCTGCCATCGACCACCGTTAAAGCTATTATTTATGTTTTCTTATCCAATCCAGTCACTTCCGATTTATTCAGTCCCCCTGCAAAATTTCTGATATATCAGTGCAACCTATTATAAAACCATTTATTATTAACAGAGTTACGAATCATCTTACGCCCTAGGTTTAAATAGTTAAGTACCATAGACTTCTGCTTTTCTCTTATTAGTGTTACCCTTCAGACACATATTCTTCCAACCTCTTGGATTAACATTAGTCTTTAGCTAGTTTTATCCTAACTTATCTTTTTATGTCATCTACTCATCGTCTACAGTATATGTTGCTTACATCACTATTTGTCTCCATTTTCGGTAAATCTTCTAGTTTCCTGATATTTCTAAGATCCTTGGCCCACTTTTCTATTCGTGTAAACTCTGGTAAGCTTCTCTCCATTCTCAATTCCATGTTGTATGCAGGTACGAGCAGACAAATCTCCCCTCTGTAATACCTTAATGACTTTCAGGTGAGCTGGTTCCTAACGAAGTTGTTCTAAACTTGCTTAGGGAGGCTATAGCAGCCAATGTTCCGAGCTCCAAAGGGTTCATCATCGACGGATACCCCCGCGAGCAGAACCAAGGTCTTGCCTTTGAGAAGATGATCACACCTGTTACTGTGAGATATAGTTTTGTGACTTGAGTTTAGAAAGCTTCCAAAAATTACTTGGGCCGATTTTAGTCTGCAAGGCGATTCTTCAACGCAGTATTCCTAAGATTGTTGGGACTCCATAAACTGCCAAATAGTCGAGTGTAGAGCTTAGTATTTTGCTAATTTGCCTATCTAGTTAATATTGTAATAAAGAATCAACTTCAGTATTAGATACATTAGAAAAGTGGGTACTTAATTATTGAGTACTTGCCGTTTTTACGGATCACATAAGGTGACAAGAATAGGTTGCAAACTTGGCCTGTTCAAAAACAATATAAACCCAGGTTCTGCTGTACTTTGAGGCGTCAGACGACACACTGCGCCAGCGGCTTCTCAGCCGCGCAGTCAGCTCGGGCCGCACTGACGACAACGAGGAGTCAATAAAGACTAGGATCAGGATATTCCATGAGAACAACAACCAGGTTCTGAAACAGTACTCCAAGAAACTTGTTAAGGTTAGTAATTGGAGGTGGTTTCTTCACCTTCGAAAGAAAAACCCTAATACATATTGAAAGTCCGTTCCGTTAAAATTATGCAGTATTCTAAGGTATTCTATGCAATCTCAAAATTTCTGAATGCTCTCTGCCCAAGAGAAGCGAGCAGAGGCGAAGAGTATTGTGTTACATTTTGAAGAGCACAATTTCGGGCTAATGTCCACTAACTAGCCCCATCTTGCAACCATGCAGACATTAGTCCTAATATTGAAATAATTTGAAGTAAGTTTGCTACGCTTTTACAGCTCGACTAATTCAACCGGTCTTTGCAAACTTATGCCTGGCATAAAAATGAATATAGGTAGGGTGGGAAAACTGTTCCCGTTGTAAACGCAAACTTATACTATGCAAGCGAAGCTGCTGGTACTACCTAGTCGAAACTAAAACTCCTTTGACTTCAGATAAACGCTGAAAACACAGCTGACGAGATTTTCGCTGAAGTGGAGAGAGTACTGGACCCCATTGTGCAAGCATCCCAATTGTATAAAGTTTTTAAATAAATGCTTTTTCTTCTTCATTGTTTGTTTCGTTTTATGGTTATTTGCATTTGATTATTTTGCCATACATTATAAAACATCAATCAGGCCTCCCCAACCCGTCTGGCCAGACAGCGCGGGAATTGTAGGCCAAATCCTCCGTCTGTCTCCGGCAGATGAGAGAGTGTTGTGCTCCTGCAGTGAAGACAATAATAACCTGATGATAAAATAATTTTGCCATAAATTAGGTACACGTCATATAATAAAAAGGTGGAACCCCTTCGGCCGCCATCGAAACCGATTGTTCGTAAACAGTTGAGAAGAAGGAAAAAATGATTTTTGTACGAAACAAGTTTCGAAACAATATTTAACATTATTTAGTGGTGAAATATTATTTAGTGGTGTCAATGTAAAATTAGCCAAAGGGTGCAACAAGTAAGGTAACGAACGACTTTTTGGGTCAAACAGTCGCTTAGTACGCCCAAATCCAAAAACTCCTTCAGAATATAAGGGCACTTTTATATCAGAAAGCTTTTAAGCTGCCTAAAAAATTCCATGTCATTGAGTTTTTAAAGTCGCATGGCAATTTGTTGTAAACTAGCATTATATGTGGCGATTTTCCGGTATGCACCTCGGTAATTCAGGCTGATTATCATTATAACAGCCGGCAAGAGTCCACTGGCGGACATAGACCTAGGGCGTGCCACTAGTCACATAACATTAAAAGAGGTTAAAAAAGGCATCTAGCGCATTTTGTAACCCTTGTCAACCATATGTACTAAGCACCCCGCCCCGAACGACTGCGCGTGTTTCAGTACAAACTATGTGTGAGCGTTTGATCGTACTTGTGTGGTGCGTCACCCGCCCAAAACGGGAACATACCCCACCTGATGGTAATCGGCTACTCACCCCCCAAGAACACCTGCAATGTTATGAGATTGCCGCATGCAAGTAAATCATTTTATGGCGTGGCCACCCTGAGCACTTATCTCGTTCGTCTAGCTAGACGAACTCTGCCAGCCCTATTAGGTTTTGGCAGGTCTACTACTTATTTCTACCCAGAAATTCCAACATTGAAAGAAGTAACTTTTTAAACTTTATTTTTAAACAAATATACGGCACCCTAAAACCTTTTATATTTTTGTTGGCTAAATTATTCGCTTATAGTCCTACTAATATTATAAACGCGAAAGTATGGAAGTATAAGTATGGATGGATGTTTGTTACTCTTTCACGTAAAAACTACTGAATGGATTTTAATGAAACTTTACAATAATATAGCTTATACATCAGAATATTACATAGGCTACAATTTATAAAGATATTGTGTGAATTGTCCAAAATATCAAGTAAGTAGGAAAAAATCTACAATCTGCGAGCTATTCTGGCGTGCGCTGCCAAAACCGCTAGAGTTACACATATGCAATGTATGATGGAAATGTTTATCTTAAATAGGTAGTCCTACAAAAAAGCTACTCGAAATACTAATCGTGCGCAGACGAAGTCGTGGGCACCAGCTAGTTAAAAATATTAACTACGTATTTACTTACCATTCCCTCGGGGCTAATACATTTGGGACAATAAAATATTGAAGTATGCAACTGTAGACATTATTTGTTCCAACACTGCGTTTTTTTTCATATGAACATAAAACAAAAAAATATGGTATTCGCTCCAAAATTGCCTAGAGCCAACTACTGAGAACAAACGTTATTATGTGCTACAGCTAGGAGAAATATTAACTATGAACTAACAATCTCTTTTGAATCTGCTTATTCAGAACGAATGAAAGAGACCACATACCTAATCAACCATAACCTTGATCCATCATGTTTATCAAAATTTTCTGTCAGCCATCCTTCATTCATTGCTAATAATGAAACCCATACCAATATGAAATGAATAATTAATCTGACACCAGTTTATTAAAAAAAATATGCAAAAAACTTAACTATTGCCTCCTTTAAAATGCTGGAGAGTAAATAAATTTAGAATAATATGGATGAGAAACTGTGCCTACCGTGCGAGGAGCCGGTTATAGACAAATTACCGCCCTGCCCCCTCAAATGTGGCGTGTGCGGCAAATGTAAATCGTACGCAATCGAAAAGGTTTGTTTAAACCATAATTACAGCTGTTCTTTTGCTTGAGTCTGCGAAATAAAAGACCTTTTGAAGAGATGTATTTTTGAAAAAAAAAATGCTTAGAACGGTACAGCCCAACAAACAACAGCCAAATAGCAGTCCAGTGGTGGACCAGACCTCTTCAAAAGTATGGAGTGTATGCCCTAAACTTTACTGGGCATGCGGGATGGTGATCGTTAAAAAACATCGCTGCTGCCAACGATCTCTATGTACTACTAGATTGAGCGTTCCAAACAATCGCTCTGTTCCACGCAAGTAGGCGCTACGAATAATGTTAATATTTAGTAAATAATTAAATGTTCTGAATAGTAACTGCACAAGTTTCATTGTGAATGTGAAAGAGTTGTGGCTACTTGTGGGAACAGAGCGATTGTTTGGAACGCTCCATCTAGTAGTACATAGAGATCGTTGGCTGCTGCGCATCACCTGGATTCATTTTTTAGTCGCTCCATACGATATTTACAGAACTACAAACTAAATTTCGAGAAACACGTCTGCGATAAAAGTGATAGGAGACTAGGAGTGGTATTATTCTGTTTCGAATACCAAAAGACCGACACTGAATACTTAAATAGTTATTGATTGAAGAATATTGTTGGATTAAAGTCTGGCCAGCGCGGGGAGTGTATGCCAAATCCTCCGTCTGTCTCTGGCAGATGAGAGAGGGTTGTGCTCCTGCAGTGGACACAAAAATAACCTGATGATGATGATAAAAGCCATATACCCTAGCCTAGCCATATACCCAAAGCCACATTACTATCCTACCTGTCATGACCTCCGGCGCGGAAACGTGGACACTGACGGTGGGCTTGATCCACAAGTTCCAGGTCACTCAGCGTGCTATGGAGAGGGCTATGCTCGGGGTTTCATTGAAGGATATGATTCGTAATGAAGAGATCTGACGAAGAACGAAGGTAACCGACATAGCTGAAAGGATTAGCAAGCTGAAGTGGCAGTGGGCGGGCCACATCTGTCGCAGAACTGACGGCCGTTGGGGCAGACCAGTTCTGGAGTGGAGACCGCGGATCGGCACGCGCAGGGTGGGACGCCCCGCCGCCAGATGGACCGACGACCTGATGAAGGCCGGAAGCGGCTGGATGCGGAGGGCGGAGGACCGGGTGTGGGGGCGTTCAATGGGGAAGGTCTATGTCCAACAGTGGACGTCTAAGGGCTGAAATGATGAAAGCCATATAGGTATAATTATATTGAATAAAGTCTCATTCTTCTAGCCTCCATTCAACTTTTCCAACATCCCCATAGTGTGGGTACTCGGAGGTCCCGGCTCATCTCTAGGCACACACTGCTACGCTATCAAGAACAAATACGGATTCACCCATATCTCTCCCGGAGACCTTATCCGCGCCGAGGCGAAGAAGGAGACTATCAGAGCCTTTTGCCTCAAGTCTGTCGTTAAGCGGTGTAAGTATCCATCCGACTTAAAATACATTGCATCAGGTAAATTACTAAAACAAGAACTGCACAAGCATTTCTTGTCGATGGGTATAGACCAAAGATAATATATACTAGAGTGTAGACTAATCTATGGATCACGTGAGAGTTCTGTTCACATACAAACGGGCTTCCATTTCTGTGAACTACTGTAAATTATCTATACATATAATAAAACTGTAACTGTTCTATGTCTGTACATGGGAGATATTGTAGATATAATGTATATGAGGGGTCTATACAGGGCCAATAGAAGCCAAAATAATTGTTATTAGAATTTTTGTCTGTCTTTCTGTCTGTCTGTATGTATGTTTGTTACCTCATCACGTAAAAACTACTGAATGAAATTTGATGCAGTTTTCACAGTTGTCTTGCTGGAGGTCTAACTTAAAACCTGGTGCATGTTTCATCTTGATACGCCACTTAGAACCTGAGATATTAATAAAGTAAATTTTTCTAGAAGCCATTATAACATAGAAGTATTATATGTTTGATACAATTCATATTGCGATTGGTTTGTACTACAGTTGGAGCGAGAGTGGGGTTGGGGTTGGGGTTAGAATTAGATTTGGGAGTCTGAGTGGAAGTGGGATAGGGAGCGAGAGTGGGAACGGGAGCGGATTCAGTAGTCCACGCGAGCGAAGCCGCGGGCCCATCTAGTATGTTATAATTTGAATAAAGAAAATAAAAGTTTCAAGATCCTTTCAAAGCTGGATACAGGGTATCACTTAGTGAACCTTATACTATAAATTAATAGACAATCAGACATGAATGGACATCAACCGCTGCTTCGGGAATAGTCATAATCAAAAGAAGCGGCAAGAAATCCAGCCTTTGAAAATCACTAGTACACATTTAACAACTTCAAGATGTCAAATATCCCTGTTTCGCTGGTGGTGTACCAACTGGTACCAACCACAAAGTCTGATAGTTTGGGTGGTGACATTCAGTTGTCAATTTACAATCTCACGCTGATGTTCAAATAGAACTTGCGTGATAGTTTATGTTTGTGATATTTGCTTCAACAGTTTTTATATGTACCCCATAGTAATAAAATAAATAAAATAAAAAATAAAAATAGCCTTTATTCTGAATTCATTACACTGCAAATTAAATTAATAAAATTATATATAAATTAGTATTATTTGTCATTATCTTATGTCAATTGTTATTATTTTTGCATGTCATTATTTATTTACATTAATTACTTTGTCTCCTTACTGTGTCATTTTGTTTTGTGTTCTTCGTTTTCTTTTCAGCAGCTCTGTTACGAGCGCAGACCTCTTCCAAGAATTGCCATTTCTTCCTGTCTGCTGTTTCCCTATGCCATGCTACATCTAATTATTTTTTTATGTCATCCATCCATCTTCTTCCCCATAGTATGGAGTATAATAAAATACATATTTAAATGTCTTGTCTCATCCAGCTGAATTGGCCCCCAATGACGTAGTTTTGGAATTGGTAAAAAGGGCGATGGAAGAGACTGCTGGCCAAACTAAAGGCTATGTCATTGAGGGGTATCCTCGCGTGCTGGCTCAAAGTCATGACTTCGAAAAGTTCATCGCTCCTGTTAGTGTAAGTTTCATTTATAAATGCATACAGTTGTCTTGGATGTTTTAAATATATTTCAATAACGCAGGTATTATCCACAAAACACAGAGTGCCCCAAGGGACTATACTAAGACCTCTCTTATTCTGTAGCGAAGCGCTACTAAACTTGATAAATAAAACACAATATCATCAAAACACTATTTAATTAACAAATAAGTTCAGTAAATTAAAATATAAATTGAAGGTATGTGAATAAATAAATCACATACAAAAAAACTACAAGATCGTAATTTGTGGCATTTCAGTTCAACAACTCATGATATTACCATCCAACATTGTCGGTAATGCTTACCTACAGCTTACCTCGCATTATTAGATTTCAATGAAATCATCTAATAGTAGAATTGAGCAAATTATAGCATTAAACTATTCTCGCTCGTATCTCCTAAACTACCGTTCCGTTTGGAACGAAATTTGGTAGGCATGCTTTTCATATAGCTACCTTTCACCTGATAAACATATATTTTGATTTTGGAAACATTTTGTAGTTTCATTATTTTTAATTATAAAAGCGAGTACATTCCTATTTTCTTATGACAGCTGAGAGACGTCACGAAGCCAATCGATAAAGATCGGCATTCGCTGTCTCTGTCTTTTACTCCCATCAGACAAGGAGGTCGGCAGTCGACATCGACCTAGGGAAATAAATCTTTTTACGAAGAAAACGACAGCCCGACAGTCTGGATTGGAGTTTCGCGCGATACGCCCGTATCATTTTAGTTCCCGGTTTACTTTCGGGACATGGCTTGAGTATTTCGGCTAGCAAACTCCACCGACTCATTCCGTCAGAACGATGCCCTTCAGGCGTCTGACGATCTATACATTTGCCATGTAATTTCATAACTTAAAGTAAAAGAAGCTTATTTTTAATGGAGCGTCCATCTTGAATCGCAACCACGTGAAGGAAGAAGATGTCCGACCACATGTTCCCGATGAGAGACGTTTGAAGACCCGCGAGGGAGGTCTGCCATCAACAGCGCGTTCGGACAGCAGACGAAAGGTTCCCGGCACAGATTGTGTACCCGATCGCCATGCGGTGATTTCCGTCACGTTTTTGTCTCCACGAGATGCTGAGGACGTCCATCATTCTGCGGTTGTGAACCAACAGGTTCCTTAGCGGAATCGTATCATCGAGCGTGTGATTAAAATCAACGAATATCAAAACGGCGAACTTTATTGTGTGACTAATAACTACCCCCGCGCTAAATTTAATCACGGTATTTGTGTATGGACGATGTTAATTTTACGTTAGGTAGAATCATCATGAAATCCGGTACCGGTGAGTTTTCTTATTTATAATTAACTTATTCTCTGGCCATAATCATAAAGTGCACTCTTCATTGTAAAATTAGATTTAAAGATGTTTTCTTATATTTTTTAATTATAGCCTCTCGAGGCAGTTAAAACCCCACAACAATATTTGTTTCATTCATCCCTTCATAGGATCCGACTGGACACCACGTGCTATGTTAACGAACGGTCCTTGAACCAGAAGCCTGATGCTGGACCGGCTGATAACTATCCAATATAATTATTACCTCACCATTTTATCTTACTTACTTCAATTTTACTTAAAATCATTTTCAACATCACAACAATTCGTAACATACATTAATGTAAGAAATTGATGAAATGATCCAACAGTTAAAGGTTATACCTATTTATTTATTTAAAAACTTTATTGCACAGTATGTACAAAAGGGGAAGCGGAAATGTTGAGCTTATAATTAGCAATGCAAGGTATGAATAAGAAAAGACAAAGACAAAAATAAGAATTGTACAATTATAATAAAACACAAGGCTAATTATAAGAGAGGACTATTACAGACCAAACATGGCGGAGGGTAGGGGACCGGGTGTGGTGGCGTATATTGGGGTGGCCTATGTCTAGCAGTGGACGTCTAAGGACTGATATGATGATGATGATGGAAATAAATTAATACCCAATTGCAATTCTTATACCTATTGTACTTTAAGTTTTTGGAGCTAAACTAATTTCATTGATACGCTTTTAGATCGTATTGTATATTGAGATATCACCAGAGACGATGACCCAACGGCTGCTTGCCAAACTGCCAGGAGAAAACGACGACAACAAGATGGATATCGTCAAGGCAAAGCTTAAAGTGTTCTTTGAGAACAATAACAGGATTCTGGAACAGTATCCTCACAGGCTCGTCAGGGTGAGTGTTTTACAGAACTGTTTGACCACGGTGATTTATAATTGTAATTAAAGTGGAGACTGTCGAATCTGACTGCGCTCAAACAGTGAAGGATGCTTCTCCTTGTAAGGAAACCCACACGTTGAGATTATCAGTGTGTGTAAACACAAGGATAATGTTGCACCATGTCTGTAGGAACTTCCCCCAGCTTTCCTACACGTGGTCTTCGGGTGGTAATATTTACAGTGCAACAAATTAAGAATCCGAATCTGTCCTTGTTTACTTTACTGATTGGGAAGAGGGAAGGACCTTGTATAGTGGCGCCAATTCGAGAAGGCCAATGTCCAGCAGTGGAACGCCCACAGACTGATGATGATAGTAATTTTAAATGGTAATTTTAAACCATTACTGGTTTAAAATTACCAGCCAGAAATAACGAAACCAACAGCGGTGGCGTCTATAAATATAATGCAATGAAGTGGACCGAAGAGGAAAGTTGACCATTTGGGTATTGTTGTCTTATGTTGTAATTATCATACAACATAAGACAACAATACCCAACTCCTGATTCAAATGTTTTTCAGATATATTACGAAAAAGATGATAAAGTTTTCAACAAAGTGCAGAAAGCACTTGATCCGTTGGTAGATAAAATGTCTCAGGCAGCTGCGGCAGCGGCGGCGGCGGCGGCAGCGGAGGCCAAGGAAGCTGCAGCTGCCGCGGCAGCGAAGGCGGCAGCAACGGCAATAGCGGCGGTACCGCCAAAACTGTCAATTCGGGACCCCAAATATGCTGAGTACGATTAGGATCTAAAATATTCATACTAGAAGATCCAGTTTGTTAATCATGAACCCATAAAATCTTCCATCAACGCCAAGTGTTATTTATTTAAAATGTGCCGGGGCAGTTGTATCATAAGGAGATGAGAAATGCAACTAAATAAGTAAACAGATCTATCATCATATCAGCCCTTAGACGTCCACTGCTGGACGTAGGCCTTCCCCAATGAACGCCACCACACCCGGTCCTCTGCCCTCCGCATCCACCGCTTAATTCCGGCCACCTTCTTCAGGTCGTCCGTCCACCTGGCGGCGGGGCGTCCCACCCTGCGCGTGCCGATCCGCGGTCTCCACTTCAAAACTCGTCTGCCCCAACGCCGTCGGTTCTGCGACAGATGTGGCCCGCCCACTGCCACATCAGTTTGCTAATCCGTTCGGCTATGTCGGTTACCTTCGTTCTTCGTCGGATCTCTCCATTACGAATCCTTCAAAGAAACCCCGAGCATAGCCCTCTCCATAGCTCGCTGAGCGACTTGGACACAGATCTATGACGGAATGGAAAAAATCATTGCTTACCATACGAGGGACAATTATTTTAGACGGTGCTCCTTAGAATGCTAAAGACAAGATCCAGAAGCAAATCTAATCGTGAACTCAGTTTGTCAACTGTCCAGATTATCTACAATTCTACATTGACAATTATAGTAAGTACAAATTCATGCTCCGGACCGTTTCTGAATATCAGTCCTTAGAATTCTGCTATATCCAAAAGCTGATGCCCGTTATCCTAACTTCAATGGATGCCCTAATCAAAATCAAAATCAAAATCAAAATATTTATTTTCAAAATTGGAACACATAATTCTCTTTTTGACGTCAAATTCTGCCTAAATCTACTCCACTTCCACCTGTATAACCGAGGCGAAGAAGTGGCAACAAACCCAACGGCACAGGGCCCTACCTTTGATTTATCTTATTCATTACAATCATTAAGTCTACCTATGCTGAGCCATCAAGCACTCCATGGACTTTTATCATTTAAGTAGTCATCTAACTTATAGTAGGCTTTCTTGCACAGATTAACTTTTATAGAAGATTTGAATTTTTGTTCAGACAATTTAATAATTTCATTCGGAACCTTATTGTAGTAACGCACGCACAGCCCCACAAAAGAATTATTGATCTTAGACAATCTAGAATGATGTATTTGAATTTTATTATTATTTCTAAGATTTAAATTATGCCTCTCATTATTTAAGCTGAGTAAAGAAAGGTTCTGTCTAACGAACATAATGTTAGCGAATATGTATTGACATGGCACCGTCATTATATTTATTTCCTTAAATAATTCTCTTAGAGAATCACGACTACGAAGCCCATAAATAGATCTTATTACTCTTTTTTGTAAAATGAATATAGAATCGATCCTAATCCTAAACATCTATGTCCTCCTATTTCTTCTCTCTCTGGCGAACTGGGACTGCTGTTTAGACTAGCAAATAAAGGTATTACAATCTGTCTAGCTGGCTCGCCGCTGTCCGAAGATTGCGACGACATGCACTGTGTCGTGGGTAATAATTGGCATGTACCTCCGCATTCTCGTATCTGAAAATTACTAAGTACTTTACAGGAGACTATAAAAACGTTTTATAGTCTACATAGGAAACTTTATATAGGTACTAATTTATGCAGAGGCAGGGCGAGGTTTTTTTTACCAATAAAGTACCTATAAATTATGAAACTACTCATAATATCCGACGTGGTTAGGACAGCGTAACAATACAAAGGTAATCAAAAATTTCAAGATACGAGAATGCGAAGATAACATGAAGAAATGGTCCTAGAATGTTATGATCGTGGTGAAAATTTGGAAAGAAATATTATCAGCCTCCAGGCAACTTTGATTTTCAAATCGTCTAACTCAATTTTAACTGCTATGTCTGAGATAGGTACCATTACTTTTTCATAGGTACTTTTACTAACTTTCGTAACACAATAGCAGCCACATTGGAGTTGGGAGGTTATCACGTGTAACCGTCGAGATTAATCGATACTTATAATAAAACTGTAACTGTCTGTACATGAGAGATATTAAAAAAAATTGTATGAGGGGTCTTTATAGGGCCAATAGAAGCTAACACATTTTTTTTTAGAATTTTTGTCTGTCTGTCTGTATGTTTGTTACCGCATCACGCAAAAACTACTGAATGAAATTGGATGCAGCTTTCACAGTTGTGTTGCTGATGGTCTAACTTAAAATCTGGTGCATGTTTCATCTTTATACG
The DNA here is from genome assembly GCA_947086405.1 of Esperia sulphurella. NCBI lineage: Eukaryota > Metazoa > Arthropoda > Insecta > Lepidoptera > Oecophoridae > Esperia > Esperia sulphurella. The sequence goes on from OX352258.1 coordinate 17,214,083, forward strand.
CCACTTAGAACCTGAGATATTACTAAAGTAAATTTTTCTAGAAGCCATTATATCGGAATTCGGATATGTCTGTTAATATTTCTTCCAGTAACTCAGTATCACATTTAGAAATCATTCATGAAAAAAACATCTCTTATTTACGAAAATGTTGATAAAAATATGCAATATTTCTCGAACGTACAAAGTATGTTCATCATATAGGATTGAGTGAAATTTCGTTTTTGGGGATAGGGATGGGGTTGAGGTTGGGGTTGGGATTGGGATATTGAGTCTCGAGTCTGAGTAGGAGTGGGAAGAGAACGGGAGCGGAAGTGAGAATGGGAGCGGATTCTGTAGTTCACGCGAGAGGAGCCGCGGCACAACTAGTAATAAATTAAAATAAAACATTGCAAGTAACATAATGTAATAATAACAAAACAAAACACATCTCAATTAACAAATTACTCTACAAAATACATTACTTCTCTGCCCGTATGATTTCTACTACGGGCGCATCGCTCACCACGGGTGGAGTCACTGGGGTGGGGTTACCGATGGCGGGGTTTATGGGGGTGATGGGGACGCAAGCGGGGGCAGACAGCGCACAGGGGGGTTTGGGGTCTGGAGACTCGGCTCTCTTCTGGCTCTTCTCAATGGTGTCGGATAGTATTTCTTTGAGGGTGGTTGCTAATGCTTTAGGATTACCGCTACTGTCCAGCTGTAAGAAACGTTAAAGTTCTTAGATTAAAGACTTACTTTTATAGGATGCAGTAAGTAGTCTGCGCATCACCAGCCTGCAAAAGTTCACTGTTAGACATGGCCTCTCCCAAGTCGTGCCACTGAACCCGATCCTCGGCTCTTCTCAGTCGCCTTACGCAGATCATCGCTCCATCTAGCCAGGGAGCGTCCTACCCTAGCCTGCCCAGTTGCAGTCTCCACTCAAAAACTCGTTTAACCAACGGTAATCGGTTCTTCGACGGATGTGACCAGCCCACTGCCTCTTCAATATACTAACTTTTTGAGCTATGTCAAAGACTTAAGTTCTCCGGCGAATCACCTCATTTCGGTTCCTGTCCTTCAGAGAAAGTCGCTCAGCGGGCTCCAGATTCTGCGACAGATGTGACCCGCCCACTGCCACTTCAGCTTACTAATTCTTTCGGCTATGTCGGTCACCCTCGTTCTACGTCGAAGTAGGTGATAGACTAATACTATTGTCAACACCTGGACTTGTTCTTTAGCCACATCATATGGAATCCATAACATTATAAAACATCAATCAGGCCTCCCCAACCCGTCTGGCCAGCGCGGGGAGTTTAGGCCAAATCCTCCGTCTGTCTCCGGCGGATGAAAGAGGATTGTGCTCTTGCAGTGGAGACGGAAATAACCTGATGATGATGATGATATGGAATCCGCAGGAAGTGGTGGAATTACCGGATACCATACAGATTAGTATGGTCCACTAACCGTGATTACGTGTCCCCCAAACCGCTTGTGAACATTTTTGACCTTGTGCGCCGCTTCCCTGACGATTTGCCGCGCTGCGTTTATCTCCGACTCTGGCCTTCCCAGCTCTGAGAGTTTGTTCTGTAGTCTGGTTGCTGCGATCTACAGAGAGCATACAGGATTAATTATTATTGTTTGTGTTCAATAAATAGGCAGAAGCGCAACAGATATTGCTTATATCCATTTTTCACACTATTTCTGTTCTTTGTTGTAATGTATAAATTTATCTAGTCTGTTTTTAAATTGGTTTAATTTGTATAATGTTATGATTTGCTCAGGTAATTTGTTACACGCCGCCTCTACGCTATTATGTAGAAACATTGTTCACGGGTTATTTTCGCTGCTGTCCGTGTAATCGATCATTTTTATTGCACACATTTTTACTGTGCCCGCGGCTCCGCTCGCGTGAACTACAGAATCTGCCCCCGTTCCCACTTCCGCTCCCGTTCTCTTCCCACTTCTACTTCCACTCCCACTCAGACTCGAGACTCTCAATATCCCAATCCCAACCCCAACCTCAACCCCATCCCTATCCCTAAAAACTAAATTTCACTCAATCCCTTACGCACCGCGGCCGTTGACCTCGCCCATATGATGAACATACCCGTACGTTCGAGAAATATTGCATTTTTTTATCAAAATTTTCGTAAAAAAGAGATGTTTTTTTCATGAATGATTTCTAAATGTGATACTGAGTTACTGGAAGAAATATTAAACAGTCGTTTTATTAACATCCGATATAATGGCTTCTAGAAAAATTTACTTTATTAATATCTCAGGTTCTAAGTGGCGTATCAAGATGAAACATGCACCAGATTTTAAGTTAGACTACCAGCAAGACAACTGTGAAAACTGCATCAAATTTCATTCAGTAGTTTTTGCGTGATGCGGTAACAAACATACATACAGACAGACAGAGAGACAGACAGACAGAAAGACAGAGAGACAGACAGACAGAAAGACCGACATACAGACAAAAATTCTAAAAAAAATTGTTTTAACTTCTATTGGCCCTGTAAAGACCCCTCATAAATTTTTTTTTAATATCTCTAATGTACAGACATAGACCAGTTACAGTTTTATTATAAGTATAGATTAACAGGTTATCGAAATGAGGTAAGTCGTAGTGTTTTATCAAGATTTTGTAAGTATCTAAAAGGTCTCCACGTATAGTCGCTCTTCGAATGATTATTTCTTTAGTTGTTATGGTGGATATCTTTTGTTCTTAAATTGCTCTTTCTAACCGCGCGGTCAGAGCATCTATTTATTAGTATAAACTGATAGTGGTAAGTTTAGACTAGTTTGCCTCAAACTCCAGAGATCGAGGGTAAGGTGCACTTGTGTAAATATTTATTTTATACTGTGTCTTTACCATAAAAATAAGATTCCTATGTTGTTTGAACTCCGACACTTAGTTCGTGGTTATATTATCCCCTTCGTTTCGAGTTTCAAAAGTTTTAATGTCAAATTCTGTCCATAATACCTCATTGTCAACTTCAAGAGCGACGATCTTCTCGGGCCACTTGACTTGTCTGTTGAATATGTTTGACATGCGAGGGTTCTTCGGGAAGCCCACCAGAATGAAGCCCTTCGACTCCTGCTGCATCAGCATCGCTTCTTTTATCAGGTCCACTGTTAGTTGCTGCAACAACATAATTAAATCGTTTTGTAACCGTATTTGGACCATGTTTAACTTAAATTACATTTGATATTTTGAATTATTTTAATGGTGCAGAGGTTTCAGCTTCAGGATAGTGTGGTTGCTAAGTTTGTTGAACTCTCTCTACCACACTGGGAGCAATCTTAAGGTTATGGTGTAACATTGGCCCGCTGATCTTCTCAGATGTTAAATAATGTTTTCTTCCTCCGTTTGAAAGCAGTCAGTAAATATACCGCTAAGTTCACAAATTTCACAAATTCAACCGGCAATACGATAACATGATCAGGAATCGAACATGGACATTTTGACATAATATGAGTCAACTACTCGGCTACAACCAACGATTTCTATGTACTACTAGATGGAGCGTTCCAAACAATCGCTCTGTTCCACGCAAGTAGTCACAACTCCTTCACATTCACTTTGACACTTATGCAGTTACTACTCAAAACATTTAATTATTTACTAAATATTGACATTATTTAACCGTAGCGTCAATATTTAGTAATAATTAAATGTTCTGCGTAGTAACTGCTCAAGTTTCATGGTGAATGGGAAAGACTTTGGCTACTTGCGTGGAACAGAGCGATTGTTTGGAACGCTCCATCTAGTAGTACATAGAGATCATTGACTACAACCAAATGTTCTATAAGTAACTAGATTACTAATCTGCAGTGATAAAACTGCAACGCTGATTGGCTCGCAAAAAAGTTTAAGCAATAACTATGGGTTACACTTAAGAACACACCTCAGGAACGTCCTCCTGAGCCTGCAACTTATCAGCGATGAGCCGCCCTCGTGTCGTGTCCTTCTCCGCCTCCAGCCTGACCAGCTCGCCGGGTCTGATCATCGTGTAGCCGGTGATATTCGAGATGGTCTGAGCAACCGTCTGGTTGCCGGCGCCGGGGACCCCGTTCACGAATATAACGGGCAGGTGGTGGATTGGCGTCATATCATAGCCCGCCTGTTCCTGCAGTTAAACAAAATACCTATCGTGACGGGTCTCAGGTGCAGTGTTATAAATAGGGCGGATGGGCAGACCTGGAGGGGCGCAAAAATGATTTGGATAGACATATTTCAAGGACGCAGTTATAGAAGCCGGGCGCATAAAAGACTAGTTACGGCACTGCTCAGAAGCCTTCAGTATCTATCGATAGTGAACATATTTTAGTGGGAAACTTTTGGAAACTCTTCCAGTCTTGCTGGCGTTAGTAGATCTATATTAATACCTTGGGGCCTACCTCCGTAAGTATTTAGGATCATAAAGGGATTGACGTCTAATTATCTTAGGTAGACGCCAAACGATTAACAGAATGTCACATGACCCCTTAGAGTGTACAAAGTTTTGTATGTCGATGGACATTATCCGAAATGCTTTAGAAGTAGACCCCCTGATCCAGGCCCATGTGGGGGTCAAAACATTACCCAACTTTGAATGCGCAGTTAGACGCAAGAGGCGAAGGAATGCTTCTGCATACGTCAACTATCAATTGCATCTATTGTAGTAAACGCAGAAGGTAATTAATAAGAGACGTGTGTGTAGAAAATACGAGACTGCTCAGATTACTGAGCAGATGATAAAAGTCATGGGAATTCCTGTACAGCATTTCTTTTCCAATAAAAGTACATCCGTAGGTTAATATCCAACAGTGGATGTCTTAGACATCCACTGTTGGATATTATGATAGTGATGAGACAATGTGTGAGTACCGTAAATCTTTTTGTATCTATTTTATTGGAAAAGAAATGCTGTACAGGAATTCCCATGACTTTTATATCATTGCCGGCCAATTTTAAATGTGGGTATGTTAAAACAGCTCAATCAATCCGATAATAGTATTTACAGACGTACCGACAAAGCAAGATCACTGTATTTAATTTCAAATCAATAGTCATATGAAATAAAACGCATTTGCGTCTCGAAAACAAAATAAATAATATATGGTGTTAGTAAGTGGACCGCAAAGTGCACATGGTAATACAAACCTGTTTTTGCTGCTGTTGACCTTTTCATGTAGGCACCTATAAGTTACCAAGAGGCAAATAGCAATGGTTTTCGTATGACTTGGTTTGGAATGAAATTATATAAGAGTAGGTAGTTTGACGAAGAATCGGGTAGCAACTGAATTTGCATTTGGCTGAAATTTCTGTTTCAAAAGACTAGCGTTGGACTTAGGCAGATGGACTAGCGTTGGACTTAGGCAGATGATTACATGAGTTTAATTAACACTGGTTTTGGTTACCCTAGTTAGACTGTTAAAATAAAGACTCTTTCGTACAACGATCTCTATGTACTACTAGATGGAGCGTTCCAAACAATAGCTCTGTTCCACTCAAGTAGCCACAACTCTTTCACATTCACAATGAAACTTATGCAGTTACTACGCAGAACATTTAATTATTACTAAATATTGACGCTACGGTTAAACAATGTCAATATTTAGTAAATAATTAAATGTTCTGAGTAGTAACTGCACAAGTTTCAAAGTGAATGTGAAAGAGTTGTGGCTACTTGAGTGGAAATGAGCGATTGTTTGGAACGCTCCATCTAGTAGTACATAGAGATCGTTGCTTTCGTAAGATCATCATGGCTCATCCAGCAATCGTGGTATGTCGGTCTGTATATCGATATAGAAACTCCAGAACTTACCTCATCATATTTCCTAGAGTAAAAACAACCCATTCCAGCTAAAATATATTACTCACTAGCGTATTAAAATAGTAAATCTAATTGTTTTTCTGAATAAGTTGCGAAGTAAAATGACATTTCCAAATAAGTGACAGTAATTTGAAATGCGCGGCGTCTAGATAATTGAAACATCGTCATTTTTTTTGCGTTTTTGGCCAGTACACGCAACGCAAGATAGTTTATCTATCGTTATAGATCGTTCAGTTCACGACGGCAAGTCCCACCCCTTCTCTAAATCGCTTACTTAGACTTAGACGACATCCGTGGCGGAACGGGTAGCTCTCTGACTGCCATGCCGGAGGTTGCGGGTTCGAATCCCGCTAGGGGCAAATGTTCGTATGATGAATATGAATGTTTGTACCCAAGTCTTGGACGTTTATATATTTATTTAAGTATGTGTATCCGTTATCTAGTAACCATAGCACAGGCTCTGCCTAGTTTGGGACTGGATAATTGGTGTGAATGTCTGAGATATTTATTTTATTTATTTATTGCGTATACTTTTTACTATGTTAGTCTATCGTTACGCACTAATCATCATTAGCTCCCCGCGTCCGACTCACCCCTCGAGAAAAGTTGCGGGGAGCATTCACGACACGACGAGCATTGAACGACAAATCTCTTTTACAAGTTTAAAAATCAATTTTACATCTAATATGGTGAAAGGAATTGTCAATGTCAACAATTAAAATAATGTCACAGTATATATAAGCACGAGAAAAGCCTAGATACATAGGCCTAGTGGTTTGACGTTTGCCCCGATATTGAGGATGCAGGACAGCAATGATTCATTATAAAGTCATTAACGTAGTTATTTACCTGTGTTGGGTGACAGTGAAGCAAGCTGAGTGTGACCTCGTCAATTCAGTGAACAATATATAAAGGTCACTTCGATCATCATGTCAGTGTACTGTTTCCGTTCTGAGTTTATGAGGGAACATATATTTTTAATCCATTTAGAAACTATCAGGTGCACGTAAAGATTAATTGAGTCTAGCCTAGACCAGACGAGAATTTGGTTGAAATAGCACGACAAAGTTAAACCTGAAAAGTGCTTTCAAAAAGTGTACTTATAAAACACAGTGCCTTATAAATATTATTAAAGCAGCGGTTTACTTATAAGTGGTTAAAACGTACGATATATCTCTACGACTTTTTGAAAAAAAAAAAATTTAACGTCTAGTCTACTTAGTTTTTAGTATTATTCATCTTGCTTCCAGTTAACCCTCCGTAAGTACAAAGACCTTCTTATAAGGCTTTACATTCAGTTCAGAGGGCAGGTGGTCCTATATTCAGGATGACAGCCTCCAGCTCATTAACCGAGCGATGACGCCAATTTAACCTCTGACAACCTATATCTTATGTGATGTTAATTGTACTCATAAAATCAATTTAATATGAGCACTTTTTACTGGCAGTGGGCGGGCCACATCTGTCGCAGAACCGACGGCCGTTGGGGCAGACGAGTTCTGGAGAGGAGACCGCGGATCGACACGCGCAGGGTGGGACGTTCCGCCGCCAGGTGGACCGACGACCTAAAGAAGGTGGCCGGAAGCGGCTGGATGCGGAGGGCAGACGACCGGTGTGGTGGCGTTCATTGGGGAAGGCCTATATCCAACAGCGGAAGTCTAAGGGCTAACATGATGATAAGTTTTTACTAACATATTTTTTGTTATTTTATTTTGTCAATTTTAGATTTGGTGCTCAAGAAGACCGGTAACCAATCTTTTTGTAAATCCCAATGAGCGACTCGAAATTGGCAGAATTCTTATAAGGAGCGACCACCAAAAAAATAGCGATATAAGGATATGGAACATATAATCTTTTATTTCTCGATAGGATTACATTTATCCGGGCAATTTTCGTTAACTTTTGAGGATGTATTCAGGAATACCTGGGAAACCGGTGAAATGAGCTAATGTTTATTTAATGCCCCTGAAGATCCTGGAGAATAGCAAGTGCTCGTAGATAAAACAAACAATCCTTTAAACCTTGTAACTATAGTCATGCTCATAGCCATCGTTTTAAACTCACTCGTCATCGCAGTCACCGCCAAAATGAGATGTTCAAACGAATCACCGCCTCTGATCCCAAAGTACCACCTGATGGAAAAATGCCACAGGTCCAAGCTCGGCATCGCTGCTAAAGCCAACTACGTCTCTCTCACCAGCTGCCAGAGGCTTGGCATTGAGAAGCAGGCCTTGTCTTTGAACTTCAGTCCTCCTGAAGCTTCCAAGGAAGGTGATGAGCCTCTGGAGTACACATGTGAAGTGCTGAAGTGTGCTGAAGCTGATGGTGGACTGTCGCTAGTGAATGATACGAGATATGATTATTATAGTATTTATGGCAAGCCTATACGTAAGTACCTATTCTTATTTACTAGTATAAAAATAGGTTCTGTCCCAAGTTGCGAAAAATGTCCCGTTTAAATCTTCTCAAATTTATAATGACACAACGTTGCACAAAGGTACATCATCATCATCATCATCATCATGTCAGCCTTTAGACGTTCACTGCTGGACATAGGCCTTCCCCAATGAACGCCACCACACTTGGTCCTCCGCCCTCCGCATCCAGCCGCTTCCGGCCACCTTCTTTAGGTCGTCGGTCCATCTGGCGGCGGGGCGTCCCACCCTGCGCGTGCCAATCTGTGGTCTCCACTCCAGAACTCGTCTGCCCCAACGGCCGTCGGTTCTGCGACAGATGTGGCCCGCCCACTGCCACTTCAGCCTGCTAATCCTTTCGGCCATGTCGGTCACGTTCGTTCTTCGTCGGATCTCTTCATTACGAATCATATCCTTCAAAGATACGCCGAGCATAGCCCTCTCCATAGCTCGCTGAGCGACTTGAAACTTGTGGATCAGGCCCACTGTCAGTGGTACATACACTATCTAAATTCTTAATCCCAAACTAGGAGGCAACTAGACTAGTGTGTTCCTTATGTGAATAGTCATCGAACCTTTGACCATTTAATCTGTGCCTTTGAGCTCTGGATTTTGGGCGCTGCCCAAAGCACTCGGCCAACGACGTATCCTGTAATTTTCCAGCACACGTGAACTCAACCTGCGTCCCAGCATCAGGAATGTTCTATCTACTGTCCAATAAGTTCAATTACACACAAGCGCGACACGAGTGCAAGAATATCAGCGGAGTGCTGGCCGATGTAACCAGCGAGCAGCGTACTGACGCGTTGGCGAATCTGCTCACGGGGGCAAACGTGGATATGGCGCTTGTCGGGCTGAGGAGAACCAATCGAAGCGCTTTTATTAACGTCAATGGTAAGGAACTTGTGAAATTGGGTGTAATATCATCAGTTAGCAGCGTACCTACCTACTGATTCACTGTCAAAAGTCGCTCACGAGCGACGATATGCCGCTTGTCGGACTGTGTATGGCGATTATCAGGCCCTGGATATGCCTCTTGTCGGGCTGTGGAAGCCCAACCAGTCGTAGGGTTTTTATTAAGATTATTAGTAAGAAACTGAAGAAACAAATGTCTTAGCGATCAGTGTACAGTTCACAAGAACGATAGAAAGATAGATATTGCGCTTTTCAAGCTGAGGAGAACCTAGCTTGTATGATTGATTAATTAGGTAGCAGGTATCTGAGACACTATGGCTACTCTTCTATCATGAGGTAAGTACTTTGAATCTTGTCAAAAATGTGTTTTACTTCTTGCGGATAATCAAGCAATTATGTTCAGGGGATTCCTTGGACTGTACAACTTATCGAGCCTGGGCACCAAGGCACCCAAGAATAAACGCCACAAGATACCAATGCGTGGTTCTCACGCGTCAGAGAACTTGGCGATCTACATCGTGCAGGAGGCGGTACCCGGTCTTGTGTGAACTCCTGCCTGGGGGACCATATAAAAGAGGATCGATATTTGCCAGCAGATTGAAGAATGGTAACATACTACATCAAACAAGCCTGTATGTCACAATACATTGGTTTTTGGGATCGTTAAATACTCATATTTATATTTTTCTTTTCAGATACGGAAACAGTGCCCAATAAACTGGAAACTAAAACATAATATAAAACATTTTTCAAACTTTATTTCTAAGTTTTTTGCAATAACAAAACGCAAGTGTCATAATGACATTCCGTTACTCTCACTCCCCTCGCTTCATTCCGTCCTTTCCCCTCCGTCTGTCTCCTTTGTGTTTACGATAAATAACAGAATCTATTTTAGTGAATAAAAATAATTGGAAAATGGGCCAAGGCAAGAGCCAGTTTACAGAAGAGGAGCTCCAGGATTACGAAGTACGTTTCTTCTTTGTGGAAATGTGCTTTTCTTCATACAAAAAGTGTGCTAATTGGGTGACTAATTTTTTGTGCTTTTCCATTTCAGGATCTCACATATTTCACAAAAAAGGAGGTGCTATAGTAAGTTTTAATACTTTGTTATATTTCTTAAGGTGCAAGGTAGGGTCCTTAATTGATTCTTTATATTTTTATTGCATTGTCTTTGACTGTTTTATTTATTGTGATACATGATAGATTAAGAGACCTATAGGAAACTTAGGAGCACTTAGCAGGAAACGAAGGACCACTTTGGAATATGGACCACTTTATAAGAAACTAAGGACTACTTAATGGATATGAACTATTATTTCTGGTCTTGCCTGTATATATTCAGTTGCTCGTCTTCTGGATAGTCTGTCATCATTGTCCCTGTCACCATCTCCAACCAGCCAGTAAGCCAAGTGAACAATCAGTCAGGTCATACAGTCTCTTTGTCTGTAACAGGAGTGTCTTTCCTTCTATGACAATATACAAACTAATTTAAAGATTCTTTAAATTAAAATTCATGGAGCTCGATTGAATTGTTGAGCCGAGAAAGAGTAAAGCAAACTCAATTTCGCATTTTTATAAGTTACAATTAAATTTTTTTCATCTTTAACAGTGCTCATCAGAAATTTAAAGCCCTGGCCCCAGAGAAGGTTGGCCACAACAAGAATGCCAAGCTACCCATGGCCAAGATTCTCCAGTACCCAGAGCTACGGGTGAACCCATTCAGAGATCGCATTTGTAAGGTGAATTGTTTTATTTATTTTATTTTATTTTAAATGGAAAGGCAAATAGCTGGTGCTTCCATATCATTAGTCAACTTGATTATTTTCCTTTAAGATTTCTATTATTTCTAGTCTGTTCTTAAACATGTTTATTGATGTAGCAGTTACAACAGATTCTGACAACTTGTTCCATCTGGATACAACCCTGTTGCTTAAAAAATTTCTATAAGGGTTCAGATGAGCATTTGATCTTTGTAATCTCATATTATGTCTTCTGAGTTTGAGTTAAATATATTCCTTTAACTTGGATGTGTTGTAGTGATTGTTCAAAATCTTGAAGGTCTCAATTAGATCTCCTCTTTCTCTGCGTTCTTTGAGAGTAGTAAGGTTCAGGCGTGATAATCTAGTTTCGTATTCCAATCTTTTGAAAGCATGCGGTAGTTTTGTAGCTCTCCTCTGCACGTTCTCTAGGAGAGTGATTTTTTTCTCGAAATAGGGGCTCCATGCTTGAAACCCATACTCTAGGATTGGTCGTATGTAAATCTTTAGCACCATGCATCTCATTTATGTTTGTGTCAATTCACTACAACTAGCACATACACATCTTTTACACCCATCACATTTCATGTGGTTTTCTGATATATCCTCACATTTGTAACAGACAGACATGGTAAATGAGTAGTTAGCAACTTTTTAGGTGATTTTCTATAAGATAATTTTGTTTATATATTTAAGTAACTGTTTGTAGGTAGGGATTTTTTGTCGGTTTAAGTTTACGCGTATTTTTGCGCACTTTGAGTCACAAACGTTTCCACACGTTAATCACACGTTAGATATCACAACAAGACTGATCACAACACTTTATTGTATATTCTTCCTATATTTTCGTCATTTGGTATACAGAGCACAAAGCAAGTCGACTATTTTTAACAAAGGTATGTAGGGAAAAAAAGAATTACCTAAATATATTTTAAATAAATCACTTATTGCAAAAACAACACTTTTCGATTAACATATTATTCTATTACGTGCTCTAATGGGTTACAAATGCACCATAAAATATATATTTTTTTGCAAATATCTTCAATGTACAGACACGCGAAGTTTACGATTTTATTTATTAGATGGAAAGGCAGCTTATAACTGGTGCTTCCATATAATTAGTTAGTTGAATAATAAATAAAAATAAATAAATTCCTACCCTATGGAGTTAAAATTCCTAGCATACTCAGTATTATTGTATCATACCTCTAGTATATATTATCTTTGATCATACCTAAGTAGTATTGTGGTACCACAATGCGTCCCAACACGGGGAGACGGCGATGTTGTTCGCCACATATCACGCTAAGTGGTATCACGGGGCGCAAAGCGGGTGAAGAATATGGCTTTGCAACTATTGTCAGGATAGCGCAAAGTGGCGATACAGCGTCTCTGCCTACCCCTCTGGGATCAAGGCGTGAGCATTATATATGTACTAAGTGTAATGAATTGTATAATCGGTTGAAAGAATTACAAGGAAACAGAAACTTATTAATCGTATTTTACTTATATTTTATTAGGTATTCAGCTCTGGAAATGATGGGGACTGCACTTTTGAAGACTTCCTCGACATGATGTCTGTGTTCAGCGAGACAGCGCCTAAGGCGGTGAAGGCCGAGCACGCCTTTAGGATATTTGGTGAGTAAATTTTAAGGGTTAAACTCCACTTATTACCGGCTGTGCTTCATTTTGCCTATACAGACGCAGGTTTTGTCTGAGAAAGATCGCATCGGCCTTTCTTATTGGTTTGTACGTGGCGTAAAGGAAAGCGCGCTGCGTCTGTCAGTCCACCGGCATCGCCATAATGCAAATGCTTTCGTTTGTAGCTCATCATTGACCTGCAAGTGTTCACTGCTGGACATAGGCCTCTCCAAGACGCGCCATTGAACCCAATCCTCGATTCTTCTCATCCAGGCACTACCAGCCGCCTTACGCAGATCGTCGCTCCTACACTACGCCTGCCCAGTCGCGGTCTCCACTCGAGAACACGTTTACCCCAACGGTAATCAGTTGTCCGCTTGATGTGAACAGCACATTGCCACTTCAACGTACAAACCTTTTGAGCTATGTCGAAGACTTTATTCTCTGGCGGATCACCTCATTTCGGATCCTGTCCCTTAGTGAAACCGCGAGCTTAGCTCTTTCCATAGCCTGCTAAGCGACTTTGAATTTTCGGGACTAGTCCCAGTATCAGTATTCTTGTATATAAGATCTTCAAATATCTTTTCAGATTTCGATGGCGACGACATGATAGGGGTATCGGATCTGCGCGAGGTGATCGAGCGGCTCTGCGGACCTGACAACAAGCTCAGCGACCTGGAGATCCAGCAGCTGGTACAAAATGTATTGGAAGAGGCGGACCTGGATGACGATGGAGCCCTATCATTTGCTGAGTTCGAACATATTATTGATAAGAGCTCTGATTTCTGCCAGTGAGTTTATTTTTTTATTTCTATACTTGAAGAGTGTAAAGTTGCTCTTAATCAAAGAATCATCAGTCTATAAGCATTTCACCAGAGACAGGCAGCAGCGTTCTCCTGTGTATATTAAGATCATTACTGCGATCACCAATCCCCTATGAACAGCCCAACAAGTGGCATTCTATTGGGGAGTCTTATTTCAGCAGATGATGTAGCATTCATTACTTGATATAGCTTTTCTTCGGCGCTTGAATCTAACGACCAATCCGCTAGGCCAATGAGGTGGTTTCAAAATATATATTCTTTAAGGTCATACCATGACAGAAAATAAATTTTCGCACCTAATAAGTCACCTCAAAGTTTTTACACTAAATGGTTATAAAAAATATTTTCCTTCATATGACCTGTAGGTACCTAGAAACACTACTTCTAGTACTTATTATTACACGACGACCTCCGTGGCGGAACGGGTAGCTCTCGGTTTATCATGCCGGAGGTTGCGGGTTCGAATCTCGCTAGGGGCAAATGTTGGTATGATGAATATGAATGTTTGTACCCAAGTCTTGGATGTTTATATATTTATTTAAGTATGTGTATCCATTATCTAGTAACCATACCACAGGCTCTGCCTTGTTTGGGACTGGATAATTGGTGTGAATGTCTGAGATATTTATTAAAAAAAATATATATATTATTATTTTAGAACTGCCTATATAATTTTTTTTTTCTTTTCAGTTCTTTCAGAATAAGACTATGAAGCCATAAAGAATAATGTGGATGCTCACACACGGCACACATGCTCAGAAATATATGAGTTGTCTCTAACATGATAATGATATGAATCTAACATGATAATCTCAATTTACAAATACATTTACAATAGAAATTACAAAATATTTGAATATCAAATGTGAAAGGGAGACCATCATCATCAGCCTGAACGAGTCCACTGCTGGACATCCTCTCCCAAGGTGCGCCATTGAACCCGAGACTCGGTTCTTTCACTCGACAGTCACTGCCAGCCGCCTTATGCAGATCGTCGCTCCATCTAGCCAGGGGGCGTCTCAAACTACGCCTGCCCAGTCGCGGTCTCCACTCAAGAACTCGTTTACCCCAACGGTAATCGGAGAAAGGGAGATTAATTAATTAATTTCAGTCTGATTTGTAAGAGCGCTGGTACAAATCAGAGCTCAAGGTACGTGCCGCAATCTGTAGTTAGGTGTAGATATATATATTGTCAATAATCATCATGCTAAAGAAGTACAACTAGGATCTTTTTAAAGGAAGAGTGAAAAAGCGTATGTATATACATCTTACCATCAACTGTGATTAAGGTCAAACGTAAACCGATCAGGAATAAAAATAACGATAATTTCAGCATTTCATTCTCTTTGACATTTTTATTCTTGAGCCAAAGATAATAATCATATTCAGGAACACTGGACGAGGGCCACTGGTCTATAATGATGATTCAAATAGACTCCTGAAGAGGCACACGTTTCAAATTATACAGCTCTTAAAATAGTCCTGTTCTTAAGACTACTTTCCCCGGACAGCTCATACGAGCGAACAGGTTTAATTACTACTAGTACGGGCGCACCGGCCTGTGCGCTCATAAACTATCTAGAGAGGGACAACGTTATACTTCAACACATAACTGCTTCTCTTTCTAACCGGCCTAGTAGTGATTACTCTCAGCCGTGCTTTATTTTGCAGGCGAAGTTTACCTGGCGAGGGGGAGATGAGTGTCGCTTCTTTACGTAGTTATATTTAATATTCTTTGCCTGGAATAAGGATTGTCAACTTTAAAGTATGTGCCTTCAGGAATGGGTCTAATTTGTTTAGAGCTTGGTTGGACTACATAATCCATTCTTAATTCCGCACATATTTCTTAACATAGCTATCAATATCACTATAATTCCATAAATTATTTTTCAAACATTGAAACATAGATCTAAGTATAAATATAAAATGTATTTATAAAGTGTGTGAATTTGTCTTCCTGTTAATTTCCATTTTGTTGAAATTTATAAAATATGTATGCATTACTTTGTTTTGAAGTTAGTACATTGACAATGTTTAAATCTACTCACGAATTAAAAATATGAATTAAATGTAAGTATATTAAAATTGATATGAAATTAAACTCTAGTACCTAAA
Source organism: Esperia sulphurella (assembly GCA_947086405.1). Taxonomy (NCBI): domain Eukaryota; kingdom Metazoa; phylum Arthropoda; class Insecta; order Lepidoptera; family Oecophoridae; genus Esperia; species Esperia sulphurella. The sequence goes on from OX352258.1 coordinate 17,229,553, forward strand.
TTAAAATGATCATTGAAATAAGCAGATCTAAGTATTGGTAAGTTGTGATAATGTCTTCCTATTAATTTAAATCAATTTTATTTGCATAGCCAATTGTTTCTATGTTGGACATGGTTGTTTTGGGACAAACTTGAATCTCTTGTTTACAATACGTATTATTTTGTACTTTTATTTGATACGGGAAGGATATATTATGTAAGTAGATAATTTTTTGTAATTTTGCTGCCAAATATTAAATAAATATCAAACCAAAATGTTTTTCTAATTAGATAAACCAATACAAACTTAATAAGTAGCTAGACTGTAAATCCTTCAAACAGGTTGTAGCAATACAACTGTAGTGACAATTACTTACAAGTAATCAGTATACAGGTGTACAACACAGCAGCAGGTCTTTTTTATAATTGGTATGCCTTAACCTGATAAATGGTGTTAATTATTTAGTCACAAAAAATTAGATTTGGTCCGCCATTTGAAAAAGATTTGTTGGTGGCCATGCCAAAAAGGCTTACTCTGGCATGGCCTATATCTCTAAAACCACATGCAATACCAACAAGAAACACAATAGTCATTTTGTATGATGAGTTTTTTTTTCTTAAGAATTTGCTAAAGTAGTAGCGTCTTGTGTCACTTGACACATACCCTGTAAAGGGTAATTTGGTCATTACAGGTAATTGGTTAAACCTGCATTACATCTAGGTACACTATTGAAATGGATTTTGATGAATTCTGAAGGACCACTTAGAACCATGATTCTTTGTATGTTTGTGTGTACAATAAAGTATTAAATAAAGAAACTGTCTATAGTGACAGCATCACAACTCTTTAGTATAGTGTACATTTATAGTGCTGTTTGGTGGAAATAAACCATTCGCTACCAGTGGTCCCTCTACCATGACATTTACCTTAATTTATGTAATAAATAAACTTTTAGGCTTCAACACAGTGCAAGCAAAAAACACAAAAGATCTAAAAGAAACAATAAATGCGGTCATGAATAGTTATAAAAAATATTTATTCAAATACTAAATAAAACATTATTAAAACTTTACTTATTTAACAACAAAATAAAACAAAAATCAGTTTTGCAAATACCCTGGCAGCTTCATCCTCATGAATATCCAGGTTGTGAAAAAAGATACAAGAATACAAAGGAAGGCCACGGATATGAGTAAGATTCTGTTTAGCTTGGGGGTCGAAGGGTTGTGCGTACGGTCCAGGATGATGAAGCCCAGGCCTCCGAGAGAAAAAAGGAAGCTGGAAGCCAGGCCTTCCATGATGTACTGTCCGTTTACACGATTCGGCATGAACGCGACCGGCCTACTATGGCCGTGCTCGTCAGTCGTAGACCCCACACTTGGCGGCTCAACTATTACATCGTATATGATTCCTATAATACAAAAAACACATTAACATCGAGTGAGAATCAATAAAATCAGTGGTATTATGAAGAAAACTACTATAAAACAACCGAACCTCCGGTCACTAAAAAGTATGAGAACAGCACCAAAGAAAACGTTGTCATGGCCGAAGGAGCTTGCAACCATGTCGGTTTCTTTATTTTAATGTTAGGTATTTCAAGGACTGTAAACGGTATAGCGAATAAAGCTTCCATTTTCCAAAATTCTGGATCGTAAAACGGCTGCAAAGCGTGTTGACGTTGATGATAGCAACGGGCGGGCAGGCAGATGACATCAAACCCGACCAGTTTATTGAACTCCTGTAGGCAACGATAACAGATACCATACAGCTATGTCTTCAGTAGGCTGAATTCTGAGACACGAAAAACCATATATTATTGTTATAATTTACACCTGCACCCGACATCGACAAAGTTAAAATTCCAGTTATTAACATTTTCATTTAAGAGTAATTAAATAATCACGATCCGAGTGGTTTTATTTTTAAAAATTATGTCTCTTGGCATTGCATCAAATTCTTGAAATATATTACATGCATAGGAACGTTAGACAAAATTAGCCAATGAAAATGAAGCAATGTGTTATATGTTTAAATTCTATTGGTAAGAACTAAAAAGTCAAAATTTTTAATAATCTTCACCAATCAAATCAATGTCGTAAACAGATACGAATTTTTTAAAGTGTCATGCATTGCATATGTCACTTCGCAACTGTCGAAAAAATCCTACAAAAAAATGTTCATGAATTCTCATGAACGGTTCTCCGTTCGGTTTTCGTTTCGGAGACAGCTGTTCACTGGTATTGATTATTTAATATTAAAATTGTGTTAAAATCTCTGCATTGATCGTCTAGGCGTGGTGTTGTAGTGGTATTTTAATTAAATAAAAATTACTTTCTGAGAAGTGAATATGGATATCTAATTTTACGCACGAAAATGAACTGTACTGTGGATATTTCATTGATATTACGATGAAGGGCGGGCTGTGTATTATTTACACGTCGTTACTGACTATTTCAGTGCTCTCGAGGTATGTAAAACAACATTGCCCTTTCCCCCTCTTTATTAAAAAAAGTGAAACTAGATTTTTTTCTGTTTCCACTAAATGGTAAAAATTCATTCACAGCTGCGCTCTCTTCCTTCTCGTGGTATCTGAAGCCCTACAGGCCGACGACCTCAACGCGAATGTCGATTTGTCAGGTCTTCACAACGTCAGTAATAAACTGAAATCCGTAAACAAGGATGTGGCCGAGGATCCTAGAGAACACCAGGGCATTGACAATGTGGGAGACACAAAGCAATTACTGGAAGACCATGAGATGACATTTGCTGATAGCCTGTCATTGAACTCTGTTACAACTGATGGGTAAGTTTTTTTTTATATTTATAATAGTGAAGGGTTTGGTATCAAGTAAGTTTTTTTAAATAAGTTATTTTGCAGCAATATTTAATATTTGCTGAGTAATTGTTGTGAAAGAAGGTTGGATTTATTGACTTAGAGGGCTAGGCTGTTGTCAGTTGTTCACTGGCTAATCAAAAACAAAAGTTTTCTATAGTTATCTGTGACATAGGTACAAGTTACACCAATATAGAAATACAGCAAGTAGTGATACAAAAATTACTATTTCTCAAATTGTCTACTCCTAATACACCACTTCTCTACTGTAACTGTAGATGATATGATTTACATGCTAATGAAATACTTTGTACACCTCATTAGCAGTCATCAAAAATATGGTCGTTTTTATACCTACTGTCTTACTTTTAAATTAACATTTATATACCTATGCCATCAAAATTTCACATACTTAATCCTGTAATTACAAAATGTTGATACCTAAATGTTTTTTTTGTACAATTTACAGTAAATTGAAACACTTGACTTTTGCTTTTGCTGCTTCTTAGCCATGATAATTAAAATGATCATATCAGATCATACAATCAAATATACTTTATTGCACGAATAAAAGCATATAGTTGCAATATGAAGAAAAGTAGTTTTAGTAGTATTACAATATGGTTGTCTAGTAAACAGATTTGCTTTGAGACCAATTTATTTTAATAAAATGTTGATATGACAGTGGGCTCGATTCTGAAGGCACAATGTTAAAATTTGACAGCGCTAAAATTGGTTTCGTCTTTATCTTCTTAATACTGTGTGACAAGGATAGCAACAGTTTTAGTGCTGTCAAATTATAAACTTTCTTTGTCAATGATGAGAATATCAATTTTAATGCACTTCATCAGAGACATGTAAACCTTGTTTTAGTTATCTGGGAAATACCCAACTCAGTCAGGAGGAAAACTGGTCATTTATTAATAAATACAACTGGTCAGTTATGCAACTTGATATGCTTTGGTATTCTACTTATCTACTTATCCAATGAATGGTTATGTCATAGGTTACTGTAAGTCAGGGGTTCTTACACTGTGGCACGCTTTCTGCCACTGGTGGTAGGTAGGGCTTCTCAAATTGGTATGCAACGCCAACGGACATGGCAATATTAAATTGTTACCATGCATTTCTTTTTCCATGATTTGGGGAATTTGTGACCACCACCGACAGTATATAGTGAATTACATTCAACTATTTTACTGAATTGGCATACAAAAATGTATTATTTAAATGTTGACTATTTGCATTTAAAACTATGTACAGTTGAACCCGACCTTCCCTTGCTTGTTTTAAGCATGCTACATACTACGCTTGTCACTAAATGTTACTACAATAAAAAAAAAATTCAATAAATCAGATAAAAAAAACAGTTATTTACTTAGGTACATTCCTAGCTCTCACTATTGACAAGAATAGTTAATTTTATTTAAATTTATTAATTGACTAATAAATAAATATCTCAGACATTCACACCAATTATCCAATCCCAAACTAGGCAGAGCCTGTGTTATGGTTACTAGATACCGGATATACATAATAAATATATAAACATTTAAGACTTGAGTACAAACATTAATATTCATCATACAAATATTTGCACCTAGCGGGATTCGAACCCGCAACCTCTGGCGTGGCAATCCGAGAGCTACCCCGTTCCGCCACGGAGGTCATAAAAATACCTATTAATAATAATATACAACCTTATCCTGCATCCCTATCCTTTAATAGATCAGCTCCTTATATGGGGGTCATTATATTTATTCACTATTCTTATTATACACTCAATCCAATAATGCAATCCCTTGTTAAACAACCTATATGAGACAGATACTTCAAATACAAGGGTATGAAAAAAAAGTTTCAGAACCGCTGCTCTAATTAAACATAAATAGATGTTTTATCTACTATATTGGCACTATCTCTCTTTTCCTTTAAGTATGTGTCATAGAACTATAAATTTTCTTTGCAATTGATAGAGTTTCTATAGCAATCTATGTATTATTTTTTGTCTGTTGTGTTTCTTTCCATAGTTGAAATGAAAATGCTAGAATTGCTGTAATTACTTTATAGATAAAAGTACTGCCTTAATAGTCTTGAAGTTAGTCAGTACCATGGTGTTGTTGGCCTTATCTAGTTGGAATTATTTGTTTGTTCCAACCACCCTTGTATGTTAGCATATATATTTCGGGTGGCATTTGAAACAGTTGATATTCTACCTACTTACATTCCAATTGCTAATAGAGATAATAAATGACTAATAAATAATTGGTGCTCATGTTTATGACTCCAAATCATTGCGTATGTATTTCAACATTAGTACTATCAGAGTTTATCGACTGTCGAAACTATGTCGATAGCGGAGTTCCCGCTATTCATAGCGCCATGTCGACGTCACAGCGCCGGTGGGCGGGGCGAACGGTCGTTTGAACTGACTACGCGCATCATTGTCTAATGTGCGTCTGTTTTATATCTTACTAGCTTGTGTCCGTGATTTTTTTTATTATTTTATGAAATATTTCATATATACATACACTACTTGTCTATTCCCAAACTAGGTTTTTCTCGGATACACTGATATACAAAAGTCAAATTCTGAATTGCGCAGCGCATTGCTACTAGGATTGCCATCCGTCAGGGTTTCCCCGGATTTGTCCTAATAATAATTTTAAGGCGGGGTTTCATTTGTGGACTACAAATTTGTGGTTCTGTAGTTTTTAATAAAACGTAGATTAGTTTATATGTATATGTATGTATGTATTTATATTTATAACTAGCTGTGCCCGCGGCTCCGCTCGCGTGAACTACAGAATCCGCTCCCATTCCCACTCCCGCTCCCGCTTCCCTCCCGCTTCTGCTCCCGCTCCCGCTCTCGCTCCGCTCCCGCTCCGGTCCCTCTCCGGTCCCGCTCCCGAGCCCTCTCCCGCTCCCGCTTCCGCTCTCGCTCCCGCTCTCGCTCCGCTCCCGCTCCGGTCCCTCTCCGGTCCCGCTCCCGAGCCCTCTCCCGCTCCCGCTTCCGCTCTCGCTCCCGATCTCGCTACCGCTCTCGCTCCCGCTCCCCTCCCGCTTTCGCTTCCGCTTCCGCTGCCGCTTCTGCTTCCGCTCCTACACCCACTCCCCTTTTCCCACACCCACGCCCACTCCCACTCCCATTCCAGCTCCCATTCCAACTCCTACTCGCAGCTCCAAATGTAATCCAAATTCATCGCAATCTGAATAGTACGGAAATACTATTATGTGCAATATATTGCACACTAACCTTACTTAAGTAATGTATTTGAAAACTAAAAATGTCTATAACTTTTGATTGAGGCTGCCGATTGCGATGAAATAAAGACTAAATGTTAAGTTAATCCCCATGTTTTTGTGAAAAGTTCATCAAAGCCCGATCAGTAGTTTTTAAGTGATGCGTGCACAAACTCACAGACAAACAGATAAACAGACAAAAATTCCAAAAATGATTGAAATATGTTCTATTACTCATCCTTAGACCCCTCAAAATTTTTTTTGCAAATATCTTCAATGTACAGACACGCGATGTTTACGATTTTATTTATTAGATTAAAACATTTTTTTCTTTTACTGAGTAAATTAAACAAAAACTCCATTGGTTGTAAGCTCCAAAATCCGGGGATTTCGTCTTTTTTGTCCTCATTGGCAGATTTTAGAGATGGCAACCCTAATCGCGACTCAATTTCAAGCCACTTGAGGATTATTCCTGCCACGAAAGGGAAATACCCGCCGCCCTCCCGCGCTTTCCTCCCTTCGCCCGCTATACCTACTCAAGACTTAGGATAGATAGCCATACATATAAATAAATATAAGATAGATACACGTCACTCACTTGTCGCGTTATTTTTAAATATAGTTACTATTTACATTCGTTATTGACACACGATGTCTCACAATACGTTACAGTAAATTAATTATGGCTAACGCCCGCATCGATGTATCGTATCGGTATCGGCAAAAAATGTCTAATAATATTGGCATCCGTATCGTATCGGCGGATCAGTGTATGATGTATCGTTGCACCCATATTGCACCCCTAGTTTTTCCATAATCGAATAAGTATGTCGTTATTCAGAACAGGCTATTGCCAACAGCTGCGGCTGGATATAATAAGCGTTGGTTCCCGAGATAACAGTTTTCCCACGGTAAAAACTAGCCTATGTTCATCTCCGTGATACCGCTATGTATATGCAAAATTTCATTGAGATCAGTTGAATAGTTGAGTAGTAAAAGCGTAACAAACTCACTTTCAGATTGAATATTATTTTGTAATTTTCATTATAATGACTGAAACCTATAAATACAAATTTATAAGTGGTTTTCCGCGAAGGTCACTATTTACTCGTCTAAAATAAAAAAAAATCATGTCGTACATATATTTTCGTCGTCATTCATATCACCCATTAGACGTCCACTGCTGGACATAGGCCTTCCCCAATGAACGCCGCATCCAGCCGCTACCGGCCACATTCTTCAGGTCGTCGGTCCACCTGGCAGCGGGGCGTCCCACCCTACGCACTTATATATTGCGTTGTATTTTTACCAATCATGCTGTATCATCTATTGACATTGTATTAATATTGATGCTGTCTTGATGAACTGATAAGCAGGAATCGGAATTAGGTAGCGCCATTTATGTACTTGCGATATGTTTAAGTTAATATAGATATTCCGGGTTTTCTTCCGAGACTCTGTTCATTATGTTTGTCGTTCATTTATGCACTAAACTCATAAAGTGACATAAATGTAGACATTCCACATCGCTTGTTTAATCCTACTTCCTACTAATATTATAAATACGAAAGTTTGGATGTTTGTATGTTTGTTACTCATTCACGCTTCAACCACTGGACGGATCGTGATGAAACTTGGCACACATTAGGTTAGGTATTGGAATAGGACATAGGATAGTTTATATCAGAAAAAAACATCCCATTCCTACGGGAAATACGTAATAATTTGTAATGTTAAGTTCTCCTCGCGAAGGGCAACAGCTGGTTACTCGTATCTATAATTCTTCCTCCTCCGCTTACTAGTAAAAATACTAATATAAATTGGATATTAATATATGCTTTTTAATTTATTACTACTACATAAGGGTCCTGGGATTTTCATTACAACAGTTAATAAAATCCTGTGAAAGATCCTGTAAAAGAAATGTCCATATCAATTCATCCTTCTATGTGATTCATGTTTTTATATACAATTTATATGTTTTGATTATGCACAATAAAGAATATTTGATTTGATTTGATCAATCTTTCCTGACACATTTTCGACGCAAGTACAATACAATACACTTCATTGCACAAACAAATACAGTTACAAGATTTAAAAGTTACAGTTAGAAACTTTTTTAAATTAGATATTATAAACTAAGAGTCCCTGGATTTTCATTACAACAGTCAATAAAATTCTGTGTAAGGAATATCCATATTAATTTACCGCGCCATATTTTCGACACAAATACATAAAAGACTGATAAATGAATGACAAATGGAGACCACGGATCGGCGCTCGCAGGGTGGGATGCCCCGCCGCCAGTTGGACCGACGACCTGAAGAAGGTGGCTGGTAGCGGCTGGATGCGGAGGACCGGGTGTGGAGCCGTTCATTGGGGAAGCCCTATGTCCAGCAGTAGACGTATAGGGGCTGAAATGATGATGATGACATTAATGACTCCACCTAATTCCGATGCCCGCTGATAAGTGATATAAGTTATCTATTTAATAACAACACCGACCATCTGCTGAGGTACACGTGTCCCATTGAAATCAGTCATCATTATCACATCTCCATATCAAGGGCATTGCCATCTTCCGATTATCGATGATTGTCATTCATATCAATAAAACGTGTAAATATCTCCTGAGTGATAAAAGATAAGACTTAATTATTTTTGGTACATATATTTTATATACAGGGTATCGTGTAAATAAATAAAATAAAAAGCCTTAACATAAATATTTGATAAACAATTGTAAACCCATCAACAATAAAAAAAACTAACGTCTCGTGAAGAGAAAGAAAACCATGTCTGAACTGAATATTTGTATCGATTGCACAGTTCACGATGGCCCGCGCTACTACTTTTCGCGAGGAGCGAGTCCGGGACGCGGGGAGTCAGTATCTTAGTGTGCGTATGCACACTCTGATGATTAGCGCGTAATGAAATGTAAGCGATTTAGAGAAGGAGTGGGGCGTGCCGTCTTGAACCTTATATAAGTAATGTATGTATTTGAAAATCAATTTACGTGTTTGAATATAGCCCTTCAGTAAATACTTTTGTCTATGCCACTTCTAATGCCTGCCTTTCACCTCTTCCGTGTTCGAACACGTCATCCTTTTTTTTATTTTAAACACTACCTTTTCAATCAAGACGTCCTTCACTTTTTGCTGTGAAGATTTATTTATAGAAACGAGCTGAGTTCATCAATTGACCGTTAAGTTACGTTTAACAGTGGAACATAAAGTAGAAATTGAAAGTATTGCGTTAAATAGCGTGCCGATATGTGTAGAAGGCTTCCTCCTGTTTGGTACATTTTTACATGCTGCGATGTTCTGTAAATTAAATACATGATATGACTTTTTATCGTTACATTTAGCGTTAGTGAAACTCTCATAGATTATACAGAAACTGCGTATACTAGCTCTTTGATCGTGAAATGAATACAGTACAAACCCTTACAACGTGTACATTATCATCATATTAGCCCTTAGACGTCCACTGCTGGCCATAGGCTTCCCCAATGAACGCCACCACACCAGGTCCTCTGCCCTCCGCATCCAACCGCTTCCGGCGACCTTCTTCAGGTCCAACCATCTGGCGGCGAGGCGTGCCAATCCGCTGTCTTCACTCCTGAACTCCACTACCCCAACGGCCATCGCTTCTGCGACAGATGGCCCGCCCTATGCCACTTTAGCTTGCTAATCCTTTTGGCTATGGCGGTTACCTTCGTTGACGATCTCCTCATTAAGGATCATATCGTTAAAATACCCTGAGCATAGCCCTCTCCATAGCTCGCTGAGCGACCTGGAACTTGTGGATCAGGCCCACAGTCAGTGTTCACGTTTCTGCGCCGTAGGTCATGACAGGCAGGACGCACTGATTAAAGACTTTTGTCTTTAAACATTGTAGAATAGGCGACGTGAAGACTTGACGCAGTCTTTCGAATGCTGGCCAGTAATGTACAAATCCTATTTAGTTGTATGTAAATGCTATAATCTGGAAAAGTAGATAACTTATTGTTGCGAACTCGTCTTCTACAGATAAACCTCAATTTTGGTTTAGTTAGAAGACTTAGAAATTTAAGATTTATCCTATTGTTTTTTCTTGATAAAAAAAAACTCATTACCAAATCTCATTTCGTCCAGATCACTTTTGTCCATATCGCATTTTGTATCCGAAATAATCTGATATTATTGCCACCCTCATCACATCAGGCAGTAAGTTACCAGTTAAAATATAATAGCGTTTTCGTTAGCAACCGAGACTATAACAATTCGTGTAAATATTATTACACGGAAACAGAAGTCTACAATGCTTTACTTATATGACTGTGGAGCAAATTATAGAGCGAATGTTAAATATACAGGTTGTGAAATAAAATGGTCCAGCTGCATAAATTATAGACAGAACTAAGTATTATCAGTATATATTGTAAATATATTTTTGTATAAAAAGTTCTATCCGTATTTAGAATAATAAATTACTGTTCAAAGATTCAAGTTTAACTAGGTAACACTAAATGTTACCCCCAGATGTACAGTGTCAACGGTTTTCTTTTGTTTGTCTCTTTTTATATTATTGTTTTCTTTATATTTACGTGCCAGCACCAAGTTAGATGATATAAATTATTATAAAAATAATAATTTAGATGCTTAAAGCGCAGAGATGTTTGAAAACTGACAACTGTGACGTTCTACTGTTTCTTTTATATTTGTCTGCTATGAATCTCAATTTAATTCTAAAGAAGTTTCATATCGAACGGTTGGAACGCTGGGGTAAAATCTTTTCGTCGCCAATATTCTGATATTGTTGTGTCTACCAGGCTGGCGCAACTCAGTAGTAAAAAAGCGGCCAAGTGCGAGTCGGACTCGCCCATGAAGGGTTCCGTAGCAGCAAGTAACATAATATAAAAGATATAGTAGTTCGTTGTAACTTTGATCGATGTTTTAATAATAGTATTGTGGTTTACGATTTATGACGTATTAAAAAAAAAAATACTAGATCTCGTTCAAACCAATTTTAAGTGGAAGTTTGCATGGCAATGTACATCATATATTTTTTTTAGTCTTATCATTCTCTTATTTTAGAAGTTACAGGGGGGGGGACACATTTTACAACTTTGGAAGTGTCTCTCGCGCAAACTATTCAGTTTAGAAAAAAATGATATTAGAAACCTTAATATCATTTTTGAAGACCTATCCATAGATACCCCACACGTATGGGTTTGATGAAAAATTTTTTTTTGAGTTTCAGTTCTAAGTATGGGGAACCCCCAAAATTTTTGTTTTTTTTTCTATTTTTGTATGAAAATCTTAATGCGGTTCACAGAATACATCTACTTACCAAGTTTCAACAGTATAGTTCTTATAGTTTCGGAATAAAGTGGCTGTGACATACGGACGGACAGACAGACAGACAGACTGACATGACGAATCCATAAGGGTTCCGTTTTTGCCATTTGGCTACGGAACCCTAAAAACCGATGTATGAAACGGACAGAGTTTTTAATGGCGGCCTAATCCGTCCAAATCAGGAAGAGCACTAGAACCAAAAATTGTCATAGGACCCAGTAGTCTTCGTAACCAGACGGATTATGTGTTGCTTTTTTCAAGTAATTTGTATGGGAGTCCCGTCTCTTACTAGTTATATTCTCTTTGGTGTCTACGCTATACAATAACCTCCAGCTGATCCATTTATTTGGACACCCTGTATTTTGTGCCTTGACATTGCCAATTTCAACATCAATTTAGTAAAGTACTGCCGTTTAGCATACATATTGTGTTCAATCGCAGTTATTCCTGTTTACCTTATCATTTTTAGGCTAATGAGGCTGTATAATGAATGAATCATTATTAATGATAACAAAGTGTTAACTTATAATATAAAAAGTGTACGGCATGTCCAATTTATGATCTTATCTTATCTTCTTAGGGGGCCAGGAAGACCTGGCGACACTTCGACCCTTCAGGATCTTTTGTGCCATACCCCTGACCACCAACGGTGCCCCAAGCCGATTTGGTGGACTTCACATACGCCTCAGAATTTCTTCTTCGGCATATGCAGGTTTCCTTACGATGTTTTCCTTCACCGAAAAGCCTGTGGTATTATAAATAAATCGTACTTAAGTTTCGTAAAACTCATTGGTACGGGCGGGGTTTGAACCCACGACCTCATGAATGTGAGGCGAGTGCACAACCAACCGGCTACCACGGCTCTCCAATTTATGATAATAATCCTTATTAAATTCGAAGAACGGAACCATCGCAAGGCAACACGTATCCGATAAACTAGTAACAAATTTTGTTTAAATCTAAGTATGATAGATAACTTAGAACTTCCAGCTTATAAGCTTCCAACTGTTCAGAAATAGTACTTTAATGAGACACAATTATAAACGTGGCTACGTAATTTCTCATAAAAGACTTCACATTACTTGTATTACAAAAAGTAATCTTATTACTATTGCAAAATAAACTAGTTTTGCATAACAGATGGCTTCTAATGTTGGCATTACACGGTCGTACAACCCACCAATATCCTTAAAGGTTAATTCGGACCTATCACTGCCGCGCCAGTCCTCAGTCAGTCTTTTTCAGTTATTTTAAGGAAGAATGTGTCATATTTTAAATGCAGTGAAGGCTATCGATCCGTCATGCGTCCGTATTCCTACATGCATCAGTGGTCCTTCAGTGCAGTGTCAATTCAGTTCCGTAATTATAAGAAATATATAAATAATAATAAAATAATAAATATGTCAGACATAGACACCAATTATCTAGTCCCAAACTAGGCAGAGCCTGTGCTATGGTTACGGATAGCGGAGATAACGGATACACATACTTAAATAAATATATAAACATCCAAGACTTGGGTACAAACATTTATATTCATCATACGATCATTTGCCCCTAGTGGGATTCGAACCCACAACCTCCGGCGTGACTGTCCGAGAGCTACCCGTTCCGCCACTGAGGTCGTCAATACCATTGTCGTATATGAAAATATACCTTATGCCATTGCATCAGGAACTATTTTTTTCCTTTGGCACATGTAAAAACACCGAGACGGACCGAATCCGATACTGTGACTGCACTAATGGTTGCGAATGAACCTTAATATTATTATTTTATGTATTTCTAGGCTAAGGTATTTTCATCCCATCTATTTGAAAAGGACGACTTGGTTCGCCTTTAAGTGCACCCAAAGGTGGTGTTTTCTATAAGAAACCCAAAGGTGATGAAAAGTAGAGTGTATCACTCGGGCGCAAAATATATTTTTGGCTCGGGCGACGTACTTTGAATCCCTCACTTCGCTCTGGATTCAAAATAGCGCCCTCGCCGTAAAAATATTATTTTGCTCCCTTATGATACAATCTACTATTATTTATCTACGGGCCAAGTTTCCTGACAACAAATGATCTTATTTATTATTATTATGTGCTATTTTAGTTAGTACGCTGTACTAGCTCAAAAAGTTAGTACGCTGAAGTGGCAGTGGGCTGGTCACATCTGTCGGAGAACCGATTACCGCTGGTAAACGAGTTCTCGAGTGGAGACCGCGACTAGGCAAACGTAGTGTGGGACGCCCCCTGGCTACATGGAGCGACGATCTGCGTAAGGCGGCTGGCAGTGACTGGATGAGAAGAACCGAGGATCGGGTTCAGTGGCGCACCTTGGGAGAGGCCTATGTCCAACAGTGGACTCTTTCGGGCTGATGATGATGATGATGTGCTATTTATCTCGGCCTCAGACTAAATTTTCACAACAATTTTCAATGACAAGCTTTCCTCGCCCACTGAAATAACCACTCAATGCCACGATGTCAATAACAGGTGAGGCAACAGTTGAACGAAAATACGCGGCCAATGCGTCGCGGGTCAGGATTATGACGTACGAGACTTTGGCAGTGTGCAGCTAGGTGTTTAGAGATAATATTAGAATGAATGAGTGCTTAGGGCTCCCGCATACGGGACTAGTAGCGTCATTGAACCTCAACACGGCTAGCAGTGACTAGCTAGTGTAGGTAGTGGCAGCAAATATTGCCATGTTTGGGAAACGAGTGGACAGTTGTAGCTTATTTTATTAGCAGTCAAACTTTATATTGCCTAAAGTTGCGACGATGCTTGAGTAACAAACGAACCACAGTCGCAAATTGCCGTCATCGCCATTAACTACAGAAACATATAAGTACATCAAGTGTATGTAACTATATATTAAAAGTTTTTCTCCTGTACTAGTATTAGATAAATAATAATAAATAAATAATAAATATCTCAGACATTCACAGCAAGTATCCAGTCCCAAACTAAGCAGAGCCTGTGGTATGGTTACTAGATAACGGATAGACATATTTAAATAAATATATAAACATTCTAGACTTGAGTACAAACATTCATATTCATCATACGAACATTTGCCTTTAGCGGGATCGAACCCGCAACCTCCGGCGTGGCAGTCCGAGAGCTACCCGTTCCGCCACGTTGTACAGATTTGCCTGTCTCCAGAGGGAATTTAACCCACGTCCTCTGGCGCTGAAATCCAACGCCCAAGACACTAAGCCAACGAACGGAATACCTGTAAAGTGTAATAAATCTTTGTAAACTATCTGTAGGTTTCAGAATGAATAAATAAAATAGTGCGTGTGACTGGCCACCAGTAGCCCTTGTGTGGGTAACCTTAGACATGTTATGTTGATAGTGTTTGTTGCGCCACGTTCACGCCCATTTCTTTCTGTAAACAGTCAACATCATCGACTTTTTGTCGAATGGTTAATCTTTTTTCTTCAATTTGAAATCATCTGGTATTTATTTATTTGCCCATGAATTATTAAAATGATCGATTTTAAACTTTTTGAGTATCCTCGCAGTTGAGGGGGGGGGGGGGGGGGGGGGCAGGACCAAAGGTTTGTATGTATCCCCCAACGGTGCTCAATGAGTAATTAAATGAATAAATAAATTTAATGAGTAAATAAATTTTTCAAGGAGCCATTATAACAAATGAGTATTATTATGTATGATACTATTCATATTACGATTGGTTTGCACTACAGTCGGAGCAGAAGTGGGAGTGGGATGAATTCGGGGTTGGCGTCGGGTCGGGGTCGGAGTCGGGATCGGAGTCGGTATCGGGATCGGGAGTCTGAGTGGAAGTGGAATAGGGAGCGAGAGTGGGAACGGGAGCGGATTCAATAGTCCACGCGAGCGGAGCCGCGGGCACTGCTAGTTATAAATAAACATTACTTAAGTTTCGATAAACCATTTGTGCGGGTTTGGTAAGGCGAGTGCACAACCAACTTGGCTGCACCGGCTAATTACTTTGATTTAGTGCCCGGAGAAATGCCGTGGCCAATACCGCAAGAGAACCTAGTCATTGAGGCCCACAATTAAATTTGCAATATCTAGATTGTTGATTTCCCCTATTATTTATAGATACAACTGGAATGCTAAGTATAAATAGATTGTTATAAACCAACGATCTCTATGTACTACTAGATGGAGCGTTCCAAACAATCGCTCTGTTCCACGCAAGTAGCCACAACTCTTTCACATTCACTTTGAAATTTGTGCAGTTACTATGCAGAACATTTAATTATTTACTAAATATTGACATTATTTAACCATAGCGTCAATATTTAGTAATAATTAAATGTTCTGCGTAGTAACTGCACAAGTTTCATTGTGAATGTGAAAGAGTTGTGGCTACTTGCGTGGAACAGAGCGATTGTTTGGAACGCTCCAACTAGTAGTACATAGAGATCGTTGTTATAAACAGATGTAATTAACATCAGCCTCTACAAGACCAAGTTCATGTCCAGCTATGAAAGTGTGCAGCAGTTTGTTCTTGTCACTTTCCGCTGCGCTTGCGCAAGTTGCCGCGAACGCTGTGCCAATCGGTCATTCAACTGTCGACACAAGGTGCTAAGTCACTACCATTGTTTGAATGGAGATTGGTTCATAGTTGCGTGAGAATCATTCGAGAAAATCAATAATTAATCCCAATCCTAACTAATCCTATTTCCTACTAATCCTACTAATATTATAAACGCGAATGTTTGTAAGTATGGATGGATGTTTGTTACTCTTTTACGTAAAAACTACTGAATGGATTTTAATGAAACTTTACAATAATATAGCTTATACATCAGAATAACACATAGGCTACAGTTTATAAAGATATTGTGTGAATTGTCCAAAATATCAAGTAAGTAGGAAAAAATCTACCATCTGCGAACTATTCTGGCGTGCGCCGTAAAATTATAATTTTAATGTCATAATGTTAGTTCTTTTCTACGCCTCCCTAATATAAGCTACTCGAAATACTAATCCTGCGCAGAAATCCTAAAATACGGGAAGACAGCGGTCCGTCTTATCGTGGGAGTTTTTGCCGACCATCTTGATGTTAGGCACCTCCTATGTGGCTGTCAGAGACTGTCAGTTGTAGAGCCTGTGGAGAGGACAGCGAAACGGTGAAACACCTGCTGTGTGAATGCAATGCACTAGCTGCAAGGCGAATGAGTGTCCTGGGTGTAGCTTATCCAGAACCCAAGGACTACAGGCTTCTGCCCCTTAGCTGCATAATAGATTTTATGCAACGAACTGTGGGGGACGGAAGCACAGCATAGACAAAGGGGCTGACACAAAAGATCCCACAGGGTCGACGTGTCGCCGGGCGTGCCTGGCCCCCTATTAAAAGATAAGATAAGATAAGAATCCTGCGCAGACGAAGTCGCGGGCACCAGCTAGTATTATAAATGTGAAAGTTTGGATATTTGGATGTTTGTTACTCAATCACGCTTCAACCACTGGACGGATTGTGATGAAAATTGGCACACATATAGGTTAGGTCCTGGAATAGGACATAGGATAGTTTTTATCCCGAAAAAACATCCCATTTATACGGGAAATACTTCGTGAAATTGTATATACACATAGAGTCTGTCATGTAAATAGACATTGGCAATTTTTTTCCATGGGAACAATTTCCCTATACTGTTGCGTTCCTATTTATATAATTTTTACTGTGCCTCTGGTAAAAATAGGACCAGAATTTTGTCAAATAAGGAGCGAGCGGCATCTGTCTCCCTAAGAGAAGCAATACCGAGGAGAACACCACCCGGTCACTTTACAATTATTAACTTATGCTAATTCACGCAACTATTGCTAATGAACACAATCTATTTAGAATTATTAATGCTTATGCTGCTTGTTTCCATCGCGAACATAGGATTTTGACGACTTGCCCCTAGTAGCAGTATTCTATCTGAAGTCGGATCAGATCGCCGAAAAACCCCTGCAAATTACGCTTAAATGATCAGTTTGTCGGTGACACTTGTATGATACAGTAAACCACTTCACAGCTCGGAATGTTCGAATTTTTAAAAATGCTGTAAGTACTTCTAAGGCTTCTTCTGTCGCAAGAGTGATGTTTTGTCTTTGTCTAAAAGTATTCTTCAAGCCTGTACCAGTCTTATTCTAAAGTATGATAGATAAGAAAACCTACTAACGTCTTATCCACAGAACTGAAAAGCCATACGCATAATTGGTAAGTTTACTTAAAACCTATTTGCGTATGAAAACCAAAGATAACATAATCAGATTTACTTTCATATAAATGTGATAAATTGAACAAATATGTAGGACTTTCCTATAGATAAAGTGTTATATCATATTAAGATTATGAGGCACTGAAAGATCTAGCAAATTTCCATGATAACTTAAAATATTTTAATATTCTGATATGATATAATACATAACAAATCAATATGAAAGATAAGTATGTTTTGCTTGTGTTTAAATTCTACTACACCTCATACCGTCAAGCAAAATAATGTTTCGTAGCTCATAGTTTCACCTCAAAGTGTTTTCCTTCATGATTGACACTAATTGGTTATTAGATAACAGATGCACATTTTAAAATCATCTGTAATCTAATTTAATAACCAATTAGTGTCAATCATGAAGGAAAATGCTTTGAGGTGAAACTATGAGCTACGAAAAATTATTTTGCTTCATGGTATGAGTTTTAACTCCAAACTCGCTTTCTCCTTTTAACAAAGTGGGGAACTCCTCCACGTATTAAGTCGCTGATTTCGTCCTTTTTGCCTTAGTGACATTAAGGCCATTGCGCGAACTAATTCGAGAAAATAACCCCAAGAATCTGTCGAGAACTGGTCGAGAATCGCAAGTACCGCCGCCATTTTAATCGCTTAACAATCCCTGTCAGCTCAGCTGGTGTCCGATGTGGGGAAAGTGACAAAGTAATACAGCTTTTTGCTGAATGCGGCATTAGTTTCAAGGAAATATATGTTCTTAGTTTCAAACAGCATCATTAACTGGTCGTCCACTTTAAGCTATATAGACCTTCCGTAATGCACGCCAGCAATCCTACATATTATAAAATGCAACGAATCTCTGTCTGTCTGTCCGTTAGTGGGCTTATAACCCGAGAAACACTTATAAGTGTAAGCACTGTAAGCGTGCCGACATCGGAGAAGGGCGAACTCCGGGCACTATTAGCCTCACCGAATCATGCAGGGCTCTGATGAGCTGGACAATTATTTCCCTAGCTAATCGTGGGACCTCAACAAAGCGGCGATGTTGTTCGCAACACATCACGTCAAGGGGTATCACGGGGCGAAAAGCGGACGAAGGAAAGCCACTTTGCAATATTACATTGCGCAAAGTGGCGAATAATTCGTCTTTGCCTACCCCTCTGGGACCAGGGCGTGAGCGTTATGTATGTATGTATGTAAAACACTTATCCGATTTAGGTTCTGTTCTATGTTCATAGATCTGTTGTCTGGCCTGGTTTTAATATATATTTTATTGCGTTGGGTTACTTAATTACCTAAGAAGTAACATAATTGCTTAGTCCACGCGAACAGAGTCGCGAGCGCATCTAGTCTATCAATAAGTTAAGTAGACTCCTGTTTCTAATTTTACAAACAAACAATTAACTGTGTCAAAGTGCTGATATGTGTGTTTTGTACCAACGATCTCTATGTACTACTAGATGGAGCGTTCCAAACAATCGCTCCGTTCCACACAACTGCGGCTCCGAAAGCATTCTTACATTCACAATGAAACTTGTGCAGTTACTACGCAGAACATTTAATTATTACTAAATATTGAGGCTACGGGTAAATAGTGTAAATATTTAGTAAATAATGAAATGTTCTGCGTAGTAACTGCACAAGTGTCAAAGCGAACGAGTTGCGGCTTCCGAATCCGCAGTTGCATGGAACAGAGCGATTGTTAGGAACGCTCCATCTAGTAGTACATAGAGATTAGGTTTTGTACTAAGCTAATTAGAGAAGGAACATAATGACTTAATTATGTTTGGTTAGTTACCTCATCTATCGGTGCGTAATTAACAACTTTCACTGGCAGGTAACCAAAGCGGTAAAGCAAACGGTGGCTAATATGAAAGTGTCAACAAGATACATCATCAATTCTAACAAATGTGTTGATGACAGTGACACTGGTTTTCTAAACGTATTTCTATTTATGTTGCAATGAAAATTATCTCTTATGCGAGACTGATTTATTTAAGTAACCTCAAAGTCGTAGGTTCAAACCCGTTTGTTTATAACTAGCTGTGCCCGCGGCTCCGCCCGCGTGGACTACAGGATCCTCTCCCATTCCCGCTCCCACTCCCACTACAACTCTTGATTAAGTAATGTCCATAACTTTTGATTAAGTAAACCAATTGCGATGAAATAAAGGCTATATGTTACTCCGAGTTAAGCCCTATGTTTCTGTGAAAAGTCTGTTAAAATCTGTTCAGTAGTTTTTAAGTGATGCATGCACAAACAAACAGACAAAATGTTTCAAAAATTATTGAAATGTGTTCTATGCTTATACCCCCCAATTTTTCTTTTGCAAATATCTTCAATGTACAGACACGCGAAGTTTACGTTTTATATTTATTAGATAGCACAGGCTTGCCGGCGAAGGAAAACATTGTAAGGAAACCAGCATATGCCAAAGAAAAAAACCTAAGGCGTATGTGAAGTCCACCAAATCGGCTTCGGGCACCGTTGGTGCACAGGGGTTTGGCACAAAAGATCCTGAAGGGTCGGAAGTGATGCCAGGTCTTCCTGACTCCCTAAGAAGATATCTATCATTTAATAATCTGTCTCGTTGGCCTAGTGGATTTGTCATTAGACTCGAGCGTCAGAAGTCGTGGTTTGATTCCCACTGGGGACAGACAACTTCGTACAAGTTGGGCCCGGTCTGGGTGTAATATTTATAAATTGTCCAATCCTTGTTTAATATTCATAGTACGTGAAAAAATCCTAGTTTGGGATTACACAAAATATGTATGTATATACGAGTACGTATGTAATATTTAAAAAAACACTTCCAAACCAAAATTTCAAAGCCGTAAAACAGTTGTTGGCAAACATCTAAATGATAGTAATAAAGCCTTTGCCTGCGGCTTCGCTCACGTCAAATGAACCAATTAAATACCAGCCAGGATACATCACATGACATAGAAAGTACCATCACAAACCATCTAAAGATTTTTGTTAAAAAAATTTAAGTTGAGCGCCCATACAAAGACTTCTACACACAGAACTTCCGCGGCATCCACTAGTCTTAATTATATGTTTATTTGTTTGAGGCGTACATTAAAAGTAGTATCCGACCGAAGATTCGGTTTCGGCCAGTTTCGGCCAAAAAATCGAGTTTCGGCCGTAGTTTCGGTTACGAACAAATATCGGCCGAAACTTCGGCCGAGCCGAAACTCAGTGTTCGTGAATTGTCGCGCTCTGTCAGGGTGAGTTCGTGTAGAGTTTACTTAGAAGAGTAACATTGTTTTCTATATTTGTTCATGTTGAAGTGAATACATTATACCCAAAGATTGTCTGAAAGAAATCGCTTAAAGCGATGAGACCAAAATTGTACTATTTTAACATTTAAAACTTGTAACTGTATTTGTTTGTTTAATAAAGTGTGTTGTACCTATTGTAACAAAACAAATATATTTTATATTACATACATACTTTAACATACATAACATACTTTAAATGTTATTTTTTTTATTATTATTTCAACTAACACGAATTAACTATATAACACGTAAAACACACTAGATTTCAGCATACAATAGAAATTTTTAACATGTCTAATTTAGGTTCGGTTTCGGCCAAAACTGAGACTGATGCCGAAGACTCGGTTTCGGCTGCAAGTCCTGTTTCGGTCGGACACTAATTAAAAGGCATATCCATATTAACTTCAACTGATCACCGACGAATAAATCCCTCGTCACATTACCATAAATATTACTAGTTAATTACGTATCTACGGACAATCAGCACCAAAAATGGCTAAGCACATTAATTTTATTTATTGCTCTGAAATAAGGTTCAAACCCGCAATTTCTGTCCCTATTAAAATGCATGTCATTAATTATTTACTATTCATAAATATAACAGTTCTAGTAGGTATGTACAGACTTATTTTAACGAGCATTTCACTGTTTGACTAACCTATTTGCTCGTACTACTCCGTCGTGGTTTACGGTCGGTAATGCGGTAACCACCATAAATATTGGTAACGATAATAGTACTCGATTCGATATAAAGTACATTATTTACGATGGATAAGGGAAAGCGATCAAGTAGTGTTAATCTGCTGCAGAATAGGGTTGTACTGCAGGAACTCGGAAGTTAACTAATAGGTACATGCATGTTTTTTTACATCTAACAAGCATTTTATACATCTAACAAGTTGCACTTACAAGCTTTTTACATCTAACAACTTTTAAATACATCTAACAAGTTGCACTTACAAGCTTTTTTACATCTAACAACCTTTTTATACATCTAACAAGTTGCACTTACAAGCTTTGTTACATCTAACAACCTTTTCATACATCTAACAAGTTGGACTTACAAGCTTTTTTTACATCTAACAAGTTTTTTTTAAGAACTGCCTCAAATCCTTATTCAGACCTCCTTTTTCCAACGGTCTTCTTCTCCCTGAAATGGTATTTCTTGGGATTTTGCAAGTGTATAGGACGAATGTTTACAAACATTGGAAACCACGCTTCAACGCAATAAAGCTGTGGGTTGTGCCACTAGAGCACCAAGGAGATTTTTGACCTGTCTCCAAGAAAAATATTGAAATTATTAAGTGTTTATTATTGTACAATTTAACTACTGAAATTTCGACATTGGAGTACATAACCTTTTATAATGAAAGTATTCACAATTCAAAACAGATTGCCGACTTATTTTCACACCACTTCAAAGTGGAGCCTCTTCCCGCCCGCGCCGCTTGCTCCACGGCTGGTGTGAACCCTGCGGAGACTAATAGAGCTTACACTCCTGACGAAGTAGCAAAAGTCCTCCGACACATAAAACGTGGGAAGTCCCCGAGGTTTGATGGATTCGTGGAGCATGTTGTGTTCGCGGGTGACGAGATTTTCCGAGTCTTGGCTGAGCTTTAAAGCCTATAAATCACAGCTACTTACCCAAGGAGCTCATGCAAACTGGTAGCTCCAGTTCCGAAAAATAAAACGGGTGACCTTTCCAGTCTCAAGAATTATAGACCGATTTCCTTAGGTTCGATAAAATACTGGAAAAGTTAATTCATCCCGACTTGAAGAAGAACATTTGTATTGACGATGCGTGGACGCTGGAGGGTGCAACATAATGTGATCTCTCCATTTTGTGGCGATCTTGGATCCATCTTGCCCTCCAAAAAGATCGATTCGAAAATCGAAGATCCGATTGCCAAAATATCGATTTTCGATAAGATCGTGTCGAGATCGGAAACCCTACTTATACACTTCAGGTTTCACGTATCTATATGGAACAGGGGGTTGTTAATATAACCAACATATATTTATTTTAATTTTATTTATTTTAAATACCATTACAGTCCATTATAGGTGACCTAATTTGGCACTGTAAGCAATCACTCTTAAATATTTAGATTTTATATCTAGGTAATTAGTTTACGCTAGCTGTTGCCCGCGATTTCGTTCGCTTGGACAACTTAACATTACACATTATTATGTATTACTAAATCCTTAGAGTCCCCGCAGACTGCAAACTTTATAGCGGCCGATAATTTAGTCAGGCTCTTAAACAGTATAAAGATGTATGCAAGTGCGCACACTATGACGATTTCTTGACCCAGTGTGCGCACTAGCAGCTCAATCCGATTAAATTATCGGCCGATCTATTAATCTGGTTATGCATTGAAAATATTTATGTAAATACAAAAAATTGCGTGCATAAAAAGTAGCGGTTCCGCCCGTTGGGATCACAGAATTAATGTTTTTTTTTTAAATTGACATTCTTCATGTTTATCATGAATTAAAAGATTATCATATAATTATTTATATTTTTTATGTTTTAATATTGTGCAAAAAGTCTTGAATACTGGTCTTAGGTAATGTCCGGGAAGTGAATTTCTTTTTTAACTTCTATGTACAGATTCGCTTTTCTTTTGTTTTTCTACTGTTTTATTATATGTATAGATGAAAGAGAAGTACTCAGACTATTTGTTAAAGAGAGACACATTCAATTTTGTTGTATTCCAACTGACTGCATGTCAATTTACCCGCTTATCTATATGTGATACGCAGTGGTGTGTTAAAGATTTATCGACGGCCATAAATGTTATATTTTACTGTATAAGTTTATAGTTTCCTCCAGTATATATGTAGAGTGGTTGTTAGTAAGAAAGTACCTCATTAACTAGTCATTGATGTTGGACCGCGAAGTCAGGGCACCAAAGATCGTTCGCTCGTTTGTAAGACATTTATTACATTAGATAAATAGTGTCCACAGGCTAGCCTGGTCGTAAGCGTGCCGACATCCCGGAGCTGGGCGAACTCCGGGCCTAGCCTAGCCTTACCGAGTCATGCGGGGCTCTGATGAGGTGGCCAAGTATTTCCCTAGCTAACCGAGGTACAACAATGTGTCTCAACATGGAGGCAGCGATGTTGTTCGCCACACATCACGCCAAGTGGTAGCACGGGGCGAAAAGCGGACGAAGGAAACAATTTCCGCAGTTGTTTGCATATTTGGATGTTTGTTACTCAATCACGCTTCAACCACTGGACGGATCGTGATAAAACTTGGCACACGTATATAGGTCCTGGAATAGGACATTTGATAGTTTTTATCCCGAATAAACATCCCACTCCTACGGGAAATACCTAATAATTTGTAATGTTAATTTGTCCACGCGGACGAAGTCGTGGGCGACAGCTAGTAAGTCATAAATATTTAGTTTTATACACTACAATACAATACCTTATTATACACTACATATATACAACGCTACATACACATAAATGCATAAGAAAGACTTTGTCTAAGCTTTCTTAGATTTATAATTAACTTCTAATAAACTTTTATGAACCTGTCAGGTTCGTTTAATAATCAGTCACGGCTATGAGACAAGTTGTTTAGCATAAAGCTAAGGCTGAAATGATACGCACGCTTTATTATAATAGGGTTTTGAGAAGAAATATGCTTTCTTCTCATAACTTTCTAGTTTCTACTATCAGATGCAACTTTATTTATTTAATAGTTTATTGTACACACAAATATACATAGAACAACACAAAGAAAAGAAAATTATACAAAAGGATAAGCTTATTTCTAAAGAAATTTCTTCCAGCTAACCTGTGGTGAAGACAAGGCATTATGGAGAGGCAGTAGTCGCGTGTACCTACTATATATTAAATAATCATAGAACATATAACACAATAAGCATACACTAATAAACTATAAATACCAATACAGATACATAAATATATATGTATATATAATAGAATATGATATATATATAATATAATATAATATAATAAAAATATACGATATATTATTGACAGAGAGTAAGATAGTGCTCTTTAACTCGTGCTCTGAACACAGAAATCGTCTGAGAGACGCGTATGGAGTATGTATTTGCGAGTCTTCATGATTTACAGTAAACAGTCCTATGAATACTACGTCATACATAAGGCGATGGTAAAATGGTATGTTATCTACCTGAAAATCAAAACAGTAAAAAATTTATATATATATTTTTATATTAATTTTTTTTATTGATTAAGAAAAAACAATAAGATAATCTTAAATTTCTAAGTCTTCTAACAAAACCAAAATTGAGGTTTATCTATAGAAGACGAGTCCGCAACAATAAGTTATCTACTTTTAAAGATTATGACATTTACGTACAACTAAGGTACATTTCATATTTATAATAATAAATATGTGGGTACATTTCACACACGACCACCTGATCCCAAACTAGGGTGAGCCTGTGATTTGGGTATCAGACAGCTGATATACATACATAAATACATAGTATAATATATAAATAACATCCAGTCACAAGGCAAACAAGTACTCACCACACGAATGTTTGCCCTGGGCGGGGTTCGAACCCGCGACCCCGAGCTTCGCAGGCAGGTGTACTACCGACTAGGCTACGGGGCCGACATTTCATAAAAACACTAGCTTATGTGAGTTTTTTTTTGCAGCTAACTATACAAATGTCATAACACGTGTCACGCTTGGCTGTGTAGCTAATAAAACCCAAGACATGAACAAAGAATAAGATAGTTTTATTAAAGATTTGGATGGGTCGTGATCGACCGCCCTGATGGCAGTTTCTAGGTTTGGTCGAGCTTCAGAGGTGTTCCGCTACTGGCCTGGCTGTCCCTGCTGTAGTGTGGACGGTGACTGCAGGAGTCTCCGATGAGGGCTAGGTGCTGGCTCTGCAATGAGTGTCCGCAGCTCGTCCAAGGGGTCCAAGGCCAAACGGTGTAGCGGAGAGTGTAGGTCAACGATGTGAAGAGAGCTTCAACGTTAACTTCGACGTTAACTTAGACGTTAACTTAGAACCCTGGAAGATTTAGCGGGATTAGATCCTCTTCCAGTGAGTCTCCATGCATCCACCTTTCCACACCATTGCAAGTAAGCTGGGCCATGATGGGTGGTTTGATTGTGGCGATACATGGAGATTAGAAACGGAATAGCACAGTGGTAGGAAGGTGAAAATAGAACATGACATAAAGAACCAAAGAAAACAAGTGGAAAACATACACAGATCAGAACAGAATTTATGAAAAGAGTTTTACAAGGCCAAATTAACAAATAGGTAAATATCAGTTCACACTTACCCAACAGCGGGGGTCTAAATTAACTGAATTTAGTGTTTAATATAGGGAACACTATTTATTGAGTAATTAAGGCTTTTTAGGTGGTTTTAGGGCACCAAGGAATAAATTAAAATCTGACAGTACGAAACAGCTGTTCGTTTTTTCTCTCGAGATTTGAAATGACCGAGTGAAGTCAGTCACGTTTCGCGTCGCCGCGTAGGGGTTGCCGCTTCTACGGTTGATACCGATTATCGATTAAAAGTGAATCGAGAATCGATTGTGTTGAAATCGCGATTAACGTAAATTAAAAGAGATTCACGTTACACACGTAACGTTTGTAAAAATTACTCTAAAAAATAACTCCAAAAAAGGTTTTTTTTTTTACTTTTTGTCTGTTAGTTTACGCACGCATCACTTAAACACTGAACTAAATCCGATAATGTTTTGAGAAAAACATAGGGCTTAATTTGGAGTAACATTACGTCTTTATTTCATCGAAATCAGCTTACTTAATCAAAAGTTTTGCGAATTTACAGTTTTCAAAAACTAACTGATAGAAGTAGGTATAATGTTGGTCGGAATTCAGATTGCGATGAGTTTGGACCAGTGGCAGTTGGAGTTGGGGAGTGGGAGCGGGGGAGAAGGAAACGAGTAAGGGAAGGTGGAAGGGGATTAGCACTAAGTAAATTACAACTTACAATTATTTTTTAACTGTAGTTCACGCAAGCGCACCACGTTACAGCTATTTGTATAATATAATCATAACTCAATAATATATATATATATATGCCGATGGATTCGTGTCCAGGGGCTAGCCTGGTCGTAAGCGTGCCGACTTCCTGGAGCTGGGTGAACTCCGGGCACTATTAGCCTTACCGAGTCATGCGGGGCTCTGACGAGGTGGACAATTATTTCCCTAGCTAGTCGTGGTACCTCAACACGGAGGCGATGTTGTTCGCAACACATCACGTCATGGGGTATCACGAGGCGAAAAGCGGGCGAAGGAAAGCCACTTTGCGACATTAGATTGCGCAAAGTGGCGATACATCGTCTCTGCCTACCCCTCTGGGACCAAGGCGTGAGCATTATGTATGTATGTGTCAATAATATCATTATACTGATCGATCTTTTATTTTACAACATCGTAACTTTAATTTGATTGCTTGAGCTGTTACTCGTAGCCATTAATTTTAATCGTATTAATCATCGTCAAGCACGATGGCTGGTCGTGAGAAATACTTTCCCCGTCGTCTGTCGTCCGTCTGTCTGGTCGGAAGCAGGCATTCCTACTCACTCAGGCAAAATAAAGTTTTCATACCCTTCCTTGGTAAAATATCTTCGTATATTTCATACATTTAGATTAATAGATAATCCATTTAGATAATACATTTATCGGCCGATAATTTAGTCTGACTGAGCTGCTAGTGCGCACACTGGGCCAACAAATCGTCATAGTGTGCGCACTTGCATACATCTTTATATGTTTAAGAGGCTGACTAAATTATCGGCCGATATAAAGTTTGCAGTCTGCGGGGACTCTTATTGTTATTCACCACGCAGCGTGTCTGCATTGTCACGTGTCAGAGTCTGCCCATATTTATCTAAAAGTCCGTTATGAATTAACACTCACTGTAATCCATTTGTTATATTATAAAACATCAATCAGGCCTCCCCAACCCGTCTGGCCAGCGCGGGGAGTGTAGGCCGAATCCTCCGTCTGTCTCCGGCAGATGAGAGAGGGTTGTGCTCCTGCAGTGGAGACAAAAATAACCTGATGATGATGAATCCATTTGTGAGACGTTGTTGGGTTAAATGTCTAGCTTAGTACACGGAAGTGTGTATGTTGCATCATCTGATTAACTTATTCGTTAGTAAAATATCCCTTATGCATTAATAAAATATAGGTACTGTGTTAAAATAGTACCATAACGAACAATTTAATACAGAAGTAATTATAGTCTTGTAAATATAATAATAAAACATTTAAAGTATAATAGTAGTTGTTAACAGAATGGTATCCACGAGAAGGAAAAAGAAAACAGGGAAGACCATATAAAAGATGGAACGACGACCTGAAGGAGACTGCGGGTCCACTGTGGACACGACTGGCTAGAGATAGGCAGGCGTGGAAATTGCTGGATTGTCGAAAGACACACCTAAAAAAACGATTAAGGATTGTTGTTTCTTGAAATTAATTATTTCATATTACTTTATATTCTTTTTGATTTATATATGTCAGCCCCTAGAAGTCCACTGCTGGACATAGGCCTTCCCCAACGAACGCCACCACACCCGGTCCTCCGCCCTCCGCATCCAGCCGCTACCGGCCACCTTCTTTAGGTCGTCGGTCCACCTGGTGGCGGGGCGTCCTACCCTTCGAGTGCCGATCCGCGGTCTATACTCCAGAACTCGTCTGCCCCAACGGCCGTCGGTTCTGCGGCTTATGTGGCCCGCCTTTTGATTTATTCATAAGTTAAATGTAAATATAATCGGAAATAAAAAGGCTATTATTATAATAGTTGTTCAACGATGTGCACGATGAATTCAGGGAGA
This sequence comes from Esperia sulphurella, assembly GCA_947086405.1. Taxonomy (NCBI): domain Eukaryota; kingdom Metazoa; phylum Arthropoda; class Insecta; order Lepidoptera; family Oecophoridae; genus Esperia; species Esperia sulphurella. The sequence continues at coordinate 17,258,287 of OX352258.1, forward strand.
GCGTGGTTGAGTCGTGATTTTATTGTAGTTATGGTTCACTATTTTGGCTATAATGGCTTACACATAAGATATATACTGTGGCGGGCTTTTTGTAGGACTATTTAAGATAAACATTTCCATCATACATTACATATGTGTAACTCTAGCGGTTTTGGCAGCGCACGCCAGAATAGCTCGCAGATGGTAGATTTTTTCCTACTTACTTGATATTTTGGACAATTCACACAATATCTTTATAAACAGTTTCATTAAAAACCATTCAGTAGTTTTTACGTGATAGAGTAACAAAAATCCATCCATACTTACAAACTTTCGCGTTTATAATATATACTTCAATATATAATAGGATTTCAATTGTCATTTTTAAATAACTTTAAACTACATGCAATTTTGCATGCCCGTAATGGGTAAAGTATTGTTTATGCAAGAACATCTGATGTATTATATGTAGCTAATAGTCCCCACTGATATTATAAATGCGAAAGTTTTGATGCTTGGATATTTGAATGGTTTTTGACTCAATCATGCTTCAACCACTGGACGGATCGGGATGAAACTTGGCACACATATAGGTTAGGTCCTGGAATAGCACATTAAATAGTTTATATCCCGAAAAAATATCTCATTCCTACGGGAAATACCAACGATCTCTATGTAGGTACTACTAGATGGAGTGTTCTAAACAATCGCTCTGTTCCACGCAAGTAGCCACAACTTTTTCACATTCACAATGAAACTTGTGCAGTTACTACGCAGAACATTTAATTATTACTAAATGTTGCCACTACGGTTAAATAATTTCAATATTTAGTAAATAATTAAATGTTCTGAGTAGTAACTGCATAAGTTTCAAAGTAAACGTGAAAGAGTTGTGGCTACTTGCGTGGAACAGAGCGATTGTTTGGAACGTTCCATCTGGTAGTACATAAGATCGTTGAGAAATACATAATAATTTGTGATGTTAAGTTGTCCACGCGAAGGAAATCGCAGACAACAGCTAGTAAACAATAAATTATTTCTGATTCTGATAACTGTCGCATTCCTCGACGGTCCTTTTACTCGGTATGTTTACTACTGTCTCTATTTATTAACTCTAGTCTGCTAAATGGCTAGACTAGACACCATTTCAGACAGACTGAAGCGCAGGTAAAAGCTAGCGTAATATACATTTACGCGTCTGAACATTCACTTTGATGTACATAAATGGATCTGGATTTGTTGAGTTCATTCATTCGTTCGTTGATTAATGTGGATTTTGTTGAGACAATTCATCATTCGCCACTGTAACCCTCAGGGGGTTCTAGGACCGTTAGAAACCACTTGTCTATGGTGCATCGTTAAGTAGATTGAGTCTGTATCCGGCTTTGACTTCCTTGATTTATCTTGGCACTATGGTCAGAGAATACTAAATATCACTACGTACAGAAGCGACGCTCACCTCCCCCCGCCAGATTAACGTCGCCCGCAAAATAAAATACGGCTGGTAGTACGCACATTAGGCTGCCAACGTTCTTCATCGTTAGAAAGAGAAACACTTATATTGTCCCCTCTCTCGATCGACTATGTTCGCGCGCTGAGTGCAATAGCCCTACAATAATTTACACATACACACACAAACGTGTACGGACAGGCTGGTGCTCCTGTAGAAGTAGTAGGTGATTAAATCTGTTCGCTTGTATGGAGTGTCGTAGGTTTACTAGGGTCGACAAATTTAACAGTTCTTTGGCGCAGTATTATTTTTCGCCTCAAAATGTACGGCCTGATTTAGCACAGATATTAGGCAAAGCATGTTGTTAAGAAGGGAAGAGTAAAATTCCTGTCAGGCACCTTGCGTAATTATGGAAAAAACACGATCTCAAATTTTAATGTCAGTGTATACGCTTTTACTACGAGGAAATCTTAAATATAACAGACAGAAAGTTTAAGATTCACATTAAAAAATAACTTTGTAAGAAAGCCTATTATAAAATAAACGATTATTTGAACGACAAAGATACATGGTACTAATGTTGATCCAGCTTCGCACAATCTTTATATAATGTATACGCTTCTACAACGAGGAAATCTTAAATATCACAGACAGAAAGTTTAAGATTCACATTAAAAAATAACTTTGTAAGAAAGCCTATTATAAAATAAACGATTATTTGAACGACATAGATACATGGTACTAATGTTGATCCAGCTTCGCACAATCTTTATATAATGTATACGCTTCTACTACGAGGAAATCTTAAATATCACAGACAGAAAGTTTAAGATTCACATTAAAAAATAACTTTGTAAGAAAGCCTATTATAAAATAAACGATTATTTGAACGACAAAGATACATGGCACTAATGTTGATCCAGCTTCGCACAATCTTTATATAATGTATACGCTTCTACTACGAGGAAATCTTAAATATCACAGACAGAAAGTTTAAGATTCACATTAAAAAATAACTTTGTAAGAAAGCCTATTATAAAATTAACGATTATTTGAACGACAAAGATACATGGTACTAATGTTGAGCCAGCTTCGCACAATCTTTATATAATTGTATGCAAACTTGATTTTAAAAGACGTGTTGCGTGAAGTTTGTTGCGCCGTTTCTTCTTCACAGCGCCTAGGAAGTGGTAATCGATGAAAAAAAATTACGTGTATAAATGTACCAAGTGTACTCATATGCAATAAATGATTTTGACTTTTGACATGTCCCGTACTAAGTAAGGAAGAACCGAAAAAAATATCGAAATAGTAAATGTAAAATAGAATCTTGAATCGAGTGTGAGTTTGGAATCAATATAATTTATAATTATGTGCACAAAGCGCGAATTGTCTTTGTCTTTCATCGTCGTCATTAAAATGTCAAAATGGGTGACATTTCCATGACTCCTAACTCTTTATGAATTGTAATGTTGACGTCTTCATTTTGTTATTCCTGTGCTTGCGTAAGTTTTGCTCTACGATACCTAAAACAAAGCATTCACCTGTTCAAACTGAGCATTGACAAATAACTTAAAGGTATGTTTGTGATACAAAATATTAACGTCACATTTACATCTTTATCGTATAGTTTCGTGTGTATCATTCTATTTGGACAAATAGACCGATGGGAAAGTTGACCGATCGGGAATTAGACGAATAAGGAAAGTGGACTAATGGGGAAAGTGGACCATTTAGACAAGTAGACCGATGGGGAAGATATGACAAGGAATGCTTTAGAGGGAGGACTTGTCCAATCCCAAATTTCTCCTATGCTATGGAAACTAAACAACGATAATATTCCCTCCACCTCCCATGGCCTTTCGACATCTAGGTCATACAGGCCGAATCACGGGGGAGGTGCCCGGTACTTGCTCAGGTGCTCTTTGTCGGAGCACCCGGCTTGATCCCCTACAAATAAAATAATCCTGTCCCTTGCACCTTTCTGCAGCAGCTCTCCCCATTCCGGGGCGTGCCGTCACACTAACAGATTCGTCGTCGGGCAGTCCAGTCAATATGTCAGGTCAAGTCAATATAGTCAGATACATAAATAAATACTTAGATTATTCATTTTTAGTCTGAGAATAAATAGATATCGCCTTGCTCTTCTAATTGTTTTAAACTAAACAAGGATAGGACAACTCATAAATATAACTTCCAGGCCAGGACCAACTTGTAAAAAATTGTCGTCGCCAGTGGGAATCGAACCCACTACCCCTGGAGCTCGAGTGCAATGACCAAGCCACTTAACCAACGAGGCGGTCTATTGATGATTTTGCAACATTGTAATGCTGCAGATTAAATAGATACTGCATCTGGCCATGTTACCTATAACTATTAAGTTAACATCCAAAACTAATAGGATATAATTTGTTACCTCTCATAAACTTTACAGCGCTTGAAACAATGTAATAAATCAGACTTATCATTATCATAAACTAAATAATGCCTCAAACAGCTTTCTCGATCAAAGTTTAATGGATTCCTTAGAAATGAGTCTCCCCACTCAGAAAATTAACCCATGCCCTGTTTTGTAGTTGGGTGGTGAGATGGGGGGGATGAAGTATAAGTTAATAATAATAAATAATAAATATGTGGGGACATTTCACACACGGCCACCTAATCCCAAACTAGGCAGAGCCTGTAATATGGGTATCAGACAGCTGATATACATACATAAATACATCATATAATATATAAATAACATCCAGTCACAAGGCAAACACTCATCAGTGCTCATCACACGAATGTTTGCCCTGGGCGGGATTCGAACCCGCGACCCCGAGCTTCGCAGGCAGGTGTACTACCGACTAGGCTACGGGGCCGACAAGTGAATATGTTTTTAATTTTCTTCATCTATTTATGTTTGTGTATACGCTCATCACGTAAAGACTGACTAATTCGGATGGAGTTTAAAGCAAAACAGGGATTTACTTCGAGGAACATTTAGTATTTCATCATCAAGTTATTTTTGTCTCCACTGCTGGAGCACAACCCTCTCTCATCTGCCGGAGACAGACGGAGAATTTGGCCTACACTCCCCGCGCTGGCCAGACGGGTTGGGGAGGCTTTTTTTAAAAATCCCGTTTCCCGCGGCGGTTCTCTTTGTGAAACGTCTCGTACTAAATCGAACAATACAAAAATCCGGAGCACGCTTTCGCTCTCTATGTTTTGGGCTTAACCGGAGTGCTGAAGCTTCATGTAAAGTCCTACATTATGCAACCGTATAGCCCCCAGATCAATACGCTCGGCGGCAGTGACCGCGGAGGCTGTTTGGCTGGCTTCCAGCGCTATTGACCAGCTGATTTACGCGCGAGGCGAGGTCAGAGGTCTACAGAATCCTATAATAATAATTTAATAACTTACAGGATATAAATTGACACTATACAAAGTTTGTTATACCTTACTATACCAAGTTGATCCGTGTGGTTTCCGGTAGAGTAGAATAGGACCACTCCAACTCTTCCCGTGGATGTCGTAAGGGAATACATTATAAAACATCAGTCAGGCCTCCCCGACCCGTCTGGCCAGCGCGGGGAGTGTAGGCCAAATCCTCCGTCTGTCTCCGGCAGATGAGAGAGGGTTGTGCTCCTGCAGATACCAATTACCTAAACTATCATCACCATTTTCGCAGTTATAATATTAGTGTAATTATCATAATTGATAGAAAGATAATAATTTATCTAATAAATTCTTCGAAACTATCCTAGATAGTAAAATGACGTTAGAAATGAAATCGTATGATATTGGCAGTGTGTAGATTACGTGATACGCGAGTACTTGCGGAATGTAAACAAGACATTCTTTCATGTCGCAGTCGGTTGTTGTAATTAGGCAAAGTCAACATTACATTCCTAATTTAAAAAAAATATTATATTTTAAACTACAATAAAATAAATAAATAAATATCTCAGACATTCACACCAATTATCCAGTCCCAAACTAGGCAGAGCCTGTGCTTTGGTTACTAGATAACGGATACGGATACTTAAATAAATATATAAACATCCAAGACTTGGGTACAAACATTCATATTCATCATACGAACATTTGCCCCTAGCGGGATTCGAACCCGCAACCTCCGGCGTGGCAGTCCGAGAGCTACCCGTTCCGCCACGGAGGCCGTCAATATTCAAATACCCTCATTCAAGAGTCTTCTTACAAATATTCTAGCGTTTTAGGTATGAAGATCCTATGCCATCCACAACATTCATCATCATCATCAGGTTATTTTTGTCTCCACTGCAGAGGAGCACAACCCTCTCTCATCTGCCGGAGACAGACGGAGGATTTGGCCTACACTCCCCGCGCTGGCCAGACGGGTTGGGGAGGCCTGATTGATGTTTTATAATGTATTCCCTTAGTCGCCTTGTACGACATCCACGGGAAGTGTTGGAGTGGTCCTATTCTACTCTACCGGAAACCACACGGCAATTTTCAATATTCAAATACGCTCATCCAACCACCTATATCAACGTCATTCTCTTCAGCTCCATGACTCTTCTAGTCCACTGACATCGGCCTTAGTAACGGTGGTTGGTCATGTCTCTTGCCTCGTTTTTCTCTCTTCAGGCACAGCCGAAATACGTCCACTGCTGAACATAAGCCTCTCCAATAGAACGCCACTTTTGGTGGGCTGTCCATTGGGGGATTTGCCATAATCACCACGCTAGGCAGGCAGATTAGTGATCGCAGTACTGATCTTAATGTACACAGGAGAATGCTGCGGCCTGTCCCTGGTTCAATCCCTTAGTCGCATTGATACCACACACGGGAATATTAGGAGTGGCCTTATTCTAGGCCGGGAACGACGCGGCTCTATATATAGTGTAGTATTATATACAGTAATAGATAGAAACTCTACCTCTTCACTCTGCTTATTATGCATATACTTTAGGTCGTGATTTCAAGTCCGTAGGCGTAGACGGTGAATTTATATCAGTAATTCCACTTCCCGTTTCATTTGAAATACCGGAAAGGAGACGAATTGAAGCGATTTGTAGCTGTACTGTGGCAATCTGTCTTACATAAACCACGAACCACTACTTTTACCTGGTCCTGAACGCCTGATTTATGTATGCACGTGTCTATGTATTTTTGAGTAAGTGTGTCACTGGTCATTTTCCTGTTTATAATTATATTTCAATCAGGAAATTAATTAATAATTATGTACACATTTAATAAGTTTAAATCTATGAGGATGATGACATTGTTAAAGACGACATAAACATTGATGGTATGAACATCAAAATGTTTGGCAACCGGAATCAACAAAGACTAAAGTCAAAAGACTTATGATTCACAAATACTTTAGAATCAGACATAGTATAGCTAACATAACCTGAAGAGTCAAATGTAAACACCAATTATGTTTAATTAGGTGTGTTACACATTTAGACTTCAGTGATAATTAAATACAGTTTCGTAAATTGCGTCCTATTTTATAAATTCCATTGTGTTTTAAAAACAGACTATAGATACAACGGATACTGTCTACTCATATTAACCAAAGAATTCTAGATTCAAAGAATTCAGTGGTCAGAATGAATATGAATATGAAAATAAAATGCTTTCAGACTTTCTAACGCACAAAAAAATTCTAACTCGTCCAATATGAAACGTTGGAAACACTGTAGTGTTTGGTGGGAATTCCTTTGTCTTCAAATGAGCATTATATGTAACCTAATAACGATTCGCTAAAATGAACTAAATGCGAGAAATTACTATAACGAATAATGATGCAAAGTCGTTGGTAAAAGAAGCGTTGATCGTAGGAAGGAATTGTTGTGTCGTCATATCAGGAAGATGACGGCATCACGAGAGCTTCAAAGCTGCTGATTTTGCTTTGCGAGAGATGGTAGGACATATCAATAGTTGGGTGCCAATCATCACTAGTTACGCCTTTTTACCGGAGATACGTGCAGTAATTTGGGGTAGAGTTATGTGGTTCTGCCAAGTGGAAATTTCTTTGAAACCGTTTTGTCTTTGAGCCAAATATAACTGACACAAAGCCAAATACTTATTATACTCTAGTCTAGACTATAACGTTTCCGTCACCAAACTTTCTATGTAATGCCGACGAACTTAAGCCTTAATTATGTGTTTACCGATAAGAATGTGGCACAGGACAATGAACTGCTGCTAGTGTGTTTGATTAAGGCTCAGAGCACATTATTACTTTAAAATCCAGAACTTTATATAACGGTCAGACACGTTTCAAACTCAAAAGAAAAATAAAGTTACACCGGCTTCCCTTTACATGCTGACGTAATTTTATGATAAAAGTGCAACGAAATTGGCAGCCGTATATGTCCTCCAGCACATAAATAAATGCCAAACGTTATAAGAGACAAAACATAAGCTAAACTCTGTCAGGTGATTGACGACTATCCATGAGATTTGTTTTTTTATGCTCTTACAGACGTAAATAGTTTATCTTTCGACGCCTTCAAATTAAATAATCCTAATCTGTTAACTTGAACTAGAGAGAATAAGGTCGTTAACATTGACATTGTTGCGTACAAAATTAGAAGACGTTTTCACATGACAACGTAATTGAGATGACTCAATAAAATAGTTAAAACAAAAGGCGTTATTGTAGGTGAAGACTGTAGATGCACCTTAAGGAATAAATGTCTGCCCGCATTAGGATATTTTTAGTTCAGGAAGCGGGTCGAATTCTTTGTTTATCCTAAATTCTTAGTTAAAAATGTCATACATTATTGTTATTGTGGTTTAAAGTTAAATTTGTTCTCTGTTTTATGACTTAAAGTATCTAAATGGAACTTATTTGGGATTGCTGATGTGATTTGTTAAATTGTTCGTTCTACTGTTTCACGATATAATAATTTTCACTGCAACATGCAGCCAGCGTAAACTTGAGTAACCAAATTGCCTTTTGCTGTTTTCCGTGCAATGTTTATTTTCCTATTTTATTATATCACCATTCCAGTGTAAGTTGATATGTGCGATCTTTCATAAATAGATTTACAAGACAATACCAATAATCCTGAAGCACATGCGTTATTCAGTGACTCACCCTGCTGCTTTAATCCTGCAGCGGCTGCAGTGTCACACGCATCGCGACACGTGACTGAATACACGTGGCTACGTATTGATCTTGTAAAAACTGCTGAGAACATCTCTAGATAGGAAGGCCAAATAAATGTGAGACGTGAGTTTGCAAATGAACTGAATAAAGGCACATTGTAAGTCACTATATTATGCTGTAACAGCTTAGCCAATTAGAATTATAGTGTGTCTTTAATTCGCTAATATGTTTAGAAGAAGAATAAATAATAACGCATATATAGATACAATATACATTATATATTACACACAACTTAGAAAGTAACTAGTACACCTGTATAGAAAGCATGATCTTACCATACAAAGCACAATGGAAGCTACCATGGCAGATTAAAGTAAACGGCCAGTTTGTGATAACAATGATGACTCCAGAAGAATCGGGATAATGTGTCCATTACGATCTGATTAACGTATTTACGATGCTTTGAATATTGGTAATGCAGGAAATACGCGGGCGCTCCTCTTAGCTGCAAAATTGTGTCCGCCTTAAAGAGACGAGGCTTGAAAATTGATAAATGTGACCATCTGGTAGCAAATTCACGTTTGTTCATCAACTGTCAAATTAGTAATGAAAGCGTTTCGATTTTCGTCACCAAGAGGTCATGTGACAACACAAAAAGAGTCAAGAACTGATTTGATTAGTTCAGTCATTTATACTTAGTTTAGAATCAAGTACTTAAAATTCATATTATGTAGATTGCATATCAATATTGTAAGCTGATTAATGATGTAATGGCGTTGGGCTATACATTTTCTGAATTAAGATTAATTACAGTTGTAAGACAATAATGCTCTTTATGACGTAACATTGTCTACGCTTATCTGTAAATTCGTTAATTATAACTTGAACTAAATAGCGGATCGCGTGTATGAGTTAAATGTCAGGACATTGCACGTCAATGCAGATAGGAAGTGGTTTGGTAACGTATTTATAGTTGTTATATTTCTTATCAACAGCATGAACATTTCTTTGTAGAGGATAAAGAAAGAAATTCTTCGTTAAATCCGCTTTTGTCGCCACTCTCTGAATGTTTACATTATGAGCAGTCATAATATTTCCTTTTGTTATTTTTGGTACAGATTTTCGCATAATCATCACTTTTACAATATTCTTCATCTTCATATCAGACCTTAGACGTCCTTTGATGGACATACAATAAACGTCACTTTTGAGTAATTTTAGTTTCCAGTTTTTTTCCATCCTGTTTCTTTTCTCTTTGTCATGAATTCCTTCTTCGTTTTCATGACTTTTATGCTTTGCTTCTTTATTTTCATTTATTGCACGCTACGCTGCGGCGCTAAACTTAACTTGTTTTGTTTCTATTAATAAATCTTTATTAATCATAACATAAAAGAATATTTTAACTGAATCGTCTGTAATTTCAAGCGTCAGTACTTTAGTATGAGTGGCATCTGTATAAACTGAGTATGTAAATATATAAAGTTTAACGTCACGGTATATTGCAGCTGACAAATATCGCGAAAAATTTAACTTTAGTGATGTGTTTGTTATTTTTAGCAACATATGATAAAAAGCAGCTTGATGTTGTTAATGCTTCCTTTACCCAACGTATTACGTTTGTATGTAGATCCGGCAAAGTCTAACATTAAAAGTTAAGTAGATTGTATCAAAAACTGGTTTTGCAATCAAAATTAAGAATTATTTTAAAATTAGCTTAATAACGATTTATAATGAGCGTTTACAAAAAAAAACTGTAACACACAAAGATAAAATCAGTCTTACTTGAATATAATAAAAACAAGTAAAATGAAACCATAACATTGATTAAAAAAGAGGAAAGATCTGATACCGTGAACAAAAATGACGAGACCTGCAACACTTCAAGACACACGGGTCGTTGCCGTAGCGAGACCAACTGGTGGACTCAAATGATCACTGGCTCGTGGCTCGTAACATGTAACCCAGTTAGCCCACGAGGCACGGAAAAGGGTCGCAGGGTCGTACACAGTTTCATAATTGAACACATTTATATTGCATGTTTCGCCCGTAGTTTCCGCAAACCGCACGAGTAGAAAGAAGTTGTGGAGAAAGATGGTGGAGATAGTCTTGTTAATATTTAAAAACTACAGACGTGATTTAGTACTGGGAAACGGTGAAGCAGAACCAAGTTTCTGGAACCAACTATCATATTTTGACTCTGAATATTCCCATGGGGTAATCTTCTGCGAGATTATTTTCAGATAAAAAAATTGTTTTCCTGCATTCGGCCAGTCGACAGCTACTGTTTTGACAATACGTACATCTCTAATTCACGTCACTTTGAGTTTTCAAATCTATGCGCTTTCTCTTTCTGCCATCATCATCATCATATCAGCCCTTAGACTACCACTGCTGATCGCCACCACACCCGGTCCTCCGCCCTCCGCCCTCCGCATCCAGTCGCTCCCGGTCACCTTACAAACTTCTGCGGTACAAATCATCATTTATGGCTAGAGCGTTTACTGCGCTTATTGCTTATTGTATATGACAGCATTGGTTAGAAAGGTAAAACTATAGCGACATCCTTACTAAACAGACTGACAATATTACAAAAATCGATTCTAGTCCTGTTTTTACCATTGCTTATGCCGGTTCCTGAACTTCCTCGTGTTTTGATATACAATTCTACCTCACATGTGAAGCCGTGGCGAACAACCATCCTATCATATTCATACTTATCTTAATTGTACATTATCTTTCTTCTATAAGTATTGTGAAAACTAATGCGCCTGCTAACATATAATTTTCATATTATAAATGCAGAGTCACATCCACCTGACCTTTTATATGACGTTAACTAATGTATGCAGCAATCGCTACAAATCGAGGCGTAGTGTATGTATGAAGAGAAGAATGAGGAATCGAACGAGGTGTATTAGGAGCGCGATACTGCTCTTTCTGATGGCCCATGTAAGGATTAAGATAGTATGTTGTAAAAATACGGACTGACTAAATAATATGTAACCCACCAAAGATATGGCGAGAGATATGAATTTTAAATTAGCGACGGTTTTTCTGCAGACCAATAATTTAAATTAGCGACGGTTTTTCTGCAGACCAATAAACAAGAGATCGCCAAAATATATGAAAATAGGTAACTTTTTTTTGACAGTTGTGAGTTTGTGACTAAGAATAGCGTTATTGCCGCTATTTTCGCTCATAAAGCTTTAATTTATTCGACATGGTACGCCCACTGGGATGTCAAGTGACACGAAATCGTTGGCCTGTGCAAAATTACACCTCCATTCTACAAGCGACGTAACTTTTGACAGTGACGCTACCGCCACAAGTCTTTGCACGTCAAATGATGCTGCCAACTGATTTGTAACTGAATGTGGGCGTTATTAACGGTTACAAGGTTTTAGTAACGGAGTTCAAGGCTATGGTGTAACATCGTCACATCATCAGCCGAAATACGTCTACTGGTGAACACATGCCTCCCCAATAGAATGCCACTTTTGGTCGGCATCCATTGGTATTTACCATAGAAACTCGTGTTCAGCATTCTAATGGACGTCTTAATGAGCTCAGATTGAACTTAACTCTATTATCTGCATTTTTAGATGCGTATGGAATATCGGTTAGGTATCTTTTAAAATAGGAATTCTATGTTTTAGATGCTGTGGCAAGTTGCTTGATGCCCTGTTCGGATCTAAGTTATCTAGTCACTGTAAAGATAGTTATTGCTGTGATATGTAAACCTGTATAATGTAATAGTCTCATTGCAAAGAAACGCCCATTATCAAATACTAAATACACCGAACAGAATTAACTTCTGTTATCATCTGTACAAACACATTGTAAAATGAAATAGCGTCACGCATATTATACAGAATTGTGTCGCACGCAATTGCAAAATGTCGCGAAAATTCTTTGAGTGTGATACTGATAAGTTAATTAGAAACAGAAGGTAAGCTGATATTGGGTATTTTTATAATGACAATATTGATATGATAAGATCACCAGTATACTTAGTTCAAGGAATTATCTACAGTGGCCATGAGTATTGGCCGTTATGGCTCGAACTTGCACATGAACGACCTTTGATTTATTTAGGTCTAGTACTAAATAGCTATAAATATACAATTTTTAACTAAATGTGGTGGTTTAGAGTAGTAATTTCATGCAAAGTCGATGTACCGTGACGTATCAGTAGCCGTGCCTCTCTGTAATATTTAATGAATAATGTATTTGATAGCTTAATGGTCGCATGCTGCGAATCTTTAAGCGAAGCGGTTAAAAGTGCGGTTTTATACGAAATTAGCAGTAGTCCGCGACTTTGCCTGCGTAGAATTTCAGAGCTGGAATTGCCAAGTCAATGGGGTTTTAGTTGAAAATATTCTTTAAAATGGACGAACTGTAGTGATTGTTTAAAATATTTTTAATTATATCTTATTTTTCTCTGCTTTCTTTTCTAGTAGCAATTTCAGGGACCTCAATGGAAAATTGCAGTCTTATAGACGCGTTTGAGCTGTACTTTGATGATTTAATCAAAGTCATCTTCATGTATCACATCTATCTGTCTCAAATTAAAAGAAACTTTATTTGTTCACGGTTTGTGATAATATCTATTTCATCAATTGTCACATTTTCTGGCACGGTTAGTGCTAAAAAATCGATATAATGTTTGTAAATAAATCACAGTTGTTACGGGACAGACAACAATATTATTTAGTTTTATTAAAAATCTGGAAAACGACTTGATGCCCGACGGCACTGTACTATCGGTCAAATCACCCTAGTTGATTGCCTGAGGCTTCTTGCGAATTTCTCGTGTCCAACCTGTTTGCGTGCTCCGACTAAAAACCTCGACCTTGCTCACTAAAGTGCAACTGTAATTATAAAGCCACAGAGCTGAATTTGATCCGCCTCCGGTAGTTCGGAAACCAATTTCGCTCTCGACTAGCCATTATACTAGACTCTAGAGTATAGCTTACTGTACTTACATTGCTTGCTATTTGCCTTGAGTAATTCAGTACGGCGCGTGACTGCGTGCCGAGCGGACGTCTGTCATGTTCCTAAACGGATTTCGCGGCTCTGCTGCGATCAGGAATTTTGCATCGTCGTCGAAAAATTTCGCGAGTTTTACTTTTTGTTTAGAAGTTCTTTAAAGTTTTACAACGGTAGTTACTTAAATTTTAATGTGTGTTTACGAACGTGAGTTTCCGCGAGCGCAATGGGAAAATCTTTTTGCGTGTGATTTGTAAACTTCATTGGTTGTTTCATTGTGGTGATCTGTTTGGAAAAACATAGTTTCTTTTTTAAGTTTACTACACAATACATTCGTCTTCCGCGTTTCTTTAATTTTTATTTACTTAAACTGATTTTAATGATAAGTGATAACTAACTAGAATATTTAAGCCTGAAAATTTTGTATTTTTTTCAACCTTTCTATCATTTAAGTCTTGGGATTACTAATAAGTAATTAGGGATAACTAATAAATAAAACTATCAGTGCGATATGCGAAATTTTTTATACATCTAAGATATTTTTTTTTATATAGGAAATTTGCATCTGTAGTTACGAAGGTTTACAATTCTATTCAAATTCAAAAAACTTTATTGCGATAAAGTTTTTAGAGGTGGTAGTATATTTTCAACATTTTCAATTGATGCAAGGAATAGAAGTTTGTCAGCTTCGGCTTATAAAACCATGAAAAATTTCTCATTTCGTTTGTTAACATCTCTGTGCGAGACCTAAGTAGTCAATAGCCATTGCCAACACGTCTGCAGTATGCCCATTATTGGTATTATTTCACGGCTTCTGTAAAATAATTGACTTTAGTGGTTGATTTGAAAATGATGGTTTTTAGCATTTGTCTTCTGATATGTCGGATACGACAGGTCACTTGAATTTGAAATTAAGTAACTTATTATTTATCTGCTCTTGAGTCGCCTCCAAACTTTGCTATATTACCATTTTGCTATTCGTAATGCTTGATATTTAGTGATATTTTATCATCAATGCTATTCAATTGGCTACTTTGTCTGATTACTAGTATTTATAAACATCTAACATAACATAACACAATGCAATTGTTTCTCGGATAACGTCCATCCAATGAATGTTTCATAAGGTTATTAAATCTTTGGGTTGTTTCATATCTTCGTCTTATATAGCTGACATATTATTTTGCTATTGTTGGTCGGACTCTACTGTAGGATCCGCTATCCTCTTATCTATTTCTGCTGATAAACAGCAATATAAGAGAGTCAGTGTAATTACAGGCATACGAAGCATTACACACTGTAGCTTTTAGACTTACATGCAGCGTTTTTTTTTTCATTCGTGCGTTGCATGTGTTTATGGCAATCTGTTAGTATCATCTTGCTTACCATCAGGCCAGCTATCTGCCGTTTGCCGCTTCAGACCTTTAAAAATACTATCGTTTAAGTTAGATGAAAACGGTTGGAAGAAATTCGCTTCTGCAGTAAAATGATTTTTCGCTACGGGAATTTAAACAATTTATTTTGCTATTGTAAAGTTTTTAGGTATGTTTTGATGCGTTGTAATGATTTGACTTATTGATTGTATTATCAATCATCATCATTGCTTATATTCTTATTTCCTGTTTCACCTGTGTCCATGTGTGTCATATTTATATCTATGATTTTGATCTCCTCATTCTATTTCAGACTAAAATTATATTTTTGACATTTCTACGCTTTGCTTTATGTGTACGGCAGAATAATCTTAAAATCTAATTCAATCATTGACAAATACTTGGAGCCTGCTTCATTTGCTAATTTATTGGTAAACCAGGATTCTTTACTATTCACTGCTAAGACTTGTACGTAAGATAAATATTTGTAGCTAGAAGCAAGTTTTTTTTTATCATCTCGTCAATCATCGATAGTGTGTTTTATAATACTTGTAGATTTACTTCCTTCTTTGATAGTATCATAACTACGAAATGCCGTAATCTGAAGTTTAAAACGATACACTTATTCTTGGTATGATGGCGTCGATCCACCACTCTGACCGCGAACTGTGACAAAAGATGTTTTATAAACACTGCCCAATGTTATTTCTTACATTAACCACAACTGATATATATATTGTATTGGCTTACTCATCAAGAATGACTCAATTACTTTTTTTCATTCAGTTATGGTGTTTCCGGATTTCCCCTGTGCTACAAATATTCACAAATTTTCATTCATTATGCGCATTGTTAAAGAATTCTTTGCCGGCTTCTGTTTTCCAGACATACTATAGTCGAGATTGGAGTCAAGCCTAAGCTCACATTATAAAAAATCTTGTTCTGATAAGACAAGACTTCTTACTCTGTGCCGTGAAGTTTGCTATTCACGTTAAATTACAGTATTAATTTTATTTGATTCTGTTTTTCGATTATTGTCTATCTTACATCACTTCATTATCTATGAATTCTGATTATGCAGTGATGTATTTTAGTTATTAGGTGATTCTAGTTTCTTTTCCATTTGATTAATGTTTTCAAAACTCGTTTTGTAAGTTTTTTTATGCTCTTTGATGTTTAAATTCCGATTCGCTGGTGTTAGCTTGGAGGCAACAATTGAAATATGAAGGTTTTTATATTATTTCAGATGTCTTTGCATTCGTTTCAGTCTCGGATACTTGTAACATAATCAGCATATCAAGTTTACCATTAACCCAAGTGTTGGAGTGAAGGGCATTCACAATAAGTCACGTTTGACATCGTTATACATTGTGACGATTATTCAAATATAATAATATATTATAGTAACGTGGACAACATGGCGAATTTTATCACGTCATAGTCCAGGCTTCCTAGTGTGAACAACGATAACATACAATAGGGTTTGTATCGCGATCTTTCTCTATCTAGATTTCACTGAGTGATAGTAATTATTATAATTGTGGAAGTAGAAAAAGTACTAGTAGTAGAAGTAGAGTAAAGTGGCGATACATCGTTCCTGCATACCCCTCTGGGATCAATCACTTTTCGCCTTGTTGGAAAATCTCATGGATTTTCGTGAAAATTGATGCTACAATAATAATTTTTGCATTTAAATTATTAGTTAGGACTAGTTTTGTCTTAGGGCTCTCCTAGCTTTGTCTAAGCAAAACTTATTAATACTTAATTCATTTGAAATTTGTTTCATAAAAATTGTTTCTGTTTGTTGTTTTGATGTAGCTTTTTTTCTTTCTTTCTTTCTTTTTATTTTGATAGCTAGAGTAGAACCTACTCTAAAACCTTCCTTTATTGTTCTCTACGATACTGAAACAAACATAAAATCAAGGCATTTATCCATTTTGTGATATGGTCCATATAAAAAGAACTATCTAGACGACTCAAAATTGGTAAGTAGGTGGAAGTGCCCGAGCTAGTTATTCAGGTCACTTGAAAGCCTTGAAAGCCTCCGACCGCCCGTTTGGACTCTCACGTTAGTCTATTTATAGTCGTCAAAAGAACCAAACATCCGTTGCAAATGTTTTGGTAACAATCAGCGTCTTGCGGCTGGTTGACTTTCTGTATATTTATATCACTTCAGTTAGATCCTTTAATTGTTTCAGATAATGCTTACTTCTTTGCTATATTTAGCAGCTTTATATTATAGAAAATCAGTTCCTAAGCCTTTTCACCTCAATTACTATCTTCGGGCATATTATCGTTCGGATCGAATCTTTTCATGAATTATTTTTGTATTGTTCTGTTGTTTTCAAGAATGAAATTGAATTCATACTTTCCAATTCTGAAATTGATTTATTTCTTTTTCTGTTGGTATTCGCGTAACTAACTGCCATGGTATAAGTATTTTGCCCGTTATAAATTTCATCGTGATGTTCATGAATCCATGATACATTACCGTCATTATTGTTCAACTAACTCACAAATTATCCAGATTTGTATGTATGTATATAATCGTTTTATTGTACCAAAAATCACAACAACAATAAAATAAAAATTAAACTGTGTACAAAGGCGGACTTATCCCACTTAGGGATCTCTTCACATCAAAGAGCAACCGAAAGGACAAGTATAATGCGTTTATTATCAAATTTTGATAAAGATTGCCTATATATGTTTTCACAACATTTTCATATCCACACAACGTGTCAAAAATGACTGACGAAAAGTCACATCTTGATTAACGATGAACATTAAAATTCCCAGTAAACTTCTCATGTGTACCATCTGGGTCATGCGTGTTGTTTCGCTTCTGAACTGGGGCACTGAGATCATGTTAACTAGGTTTACGAATCTGCCAGCCTGTGTTTTAGTGCCTATTTACGGGTACCGACACCTTGCGGCTGTCTCCACGGTATTGCCTAAGGCTCATATAATTAAAATTCTAATAGAATGCCAACTACCTAAGCGACTTGTGGTTTGTAAATCATGTCATTTTGTCTGGTGAGTTCCTCTATAAATGCCAGTGAGATGTGTCAGACGGCTGTAAATTAAGTTGTAGATTAACCTACCTTTATTTTGGCCCTGAATCTAGACCTACTAAGCCAGTTGCTGTCAGCGTCATTTTTACATCTCTCAAGAAGATAATGTCTTCATCTCGTTTTGCTTTCAGTTCAAAGGATCCATAGTTCGATACCTTGTTTGTCCCGAAGGGGTATTGTTGTTGTCTTTATTATTGATTGGTATATATTTATTTCCGTGTGGTTCCCGGTTTAGAACAGGGCCACCCCAAATCTTCCCGTGGGTGTCGTCAAGGCGACTAAGGGATTGCACCAGGGATGGACAGCAGCGTTCTCCGGTGTATATTAAGACCATTACTGCGATCACCAATGCTTCTGCCAAGCGTGGTGATTGTGGCAAATCCCCCAATGGAAAGCCCACTAAAAGAGGCATTCCATTGGGGAGGCTTATGTTCAGCAGTGGACTGATGATGATATATTTTATAGTTGATAGAAACACTAATAAGTTAAATACAAGTCGTGCCAAAGTTAAGCACCTTTCTCTTAAAAAGTCTTACTTCCAATGTAATACATATTCTTGTAGGTGTACTATAGACCATCTAATATTTATCCGTTCGTTTTTTAAGCACTTGCATTCTCAATACTTTCTAAAGTGAAACGCATGCCATCATTAATCTCAAATATCTAAACCTGCCTGTATTCATCCTAAACGAAACTCCAGTTCTAATTTATTTATTCCCATAGAAAAATCCTGTTTTTCATATGAATTGTACTAATCTATGAATATTATTGTGTGATAAGATAACTTCCCATCGAGCTTTAGTTTTTTGCAAAGATCTTTTTCATCCGATATATTTGAGCTTCGCGACAAAATCTCCGGAACTATTAAAAAAAACCTTCAGCTATTGATTTGTTCTACTGTCGGGTAATCGTAAACTGGATGTATGTATACTTTTTTACCTAGGGAAAATATTAGGCTACCACGGGAAAGTCGGGTAATCATAAACAACGCCACAAGGTGAGAAGCTAGTGGTAATAATTTGTCTTCCGCATCATGACATAACCAGTTAATGTCAACGATCTCTATGTACTACTAGATGGTGCGTTCCAAACAATCGCTCTGTTCCACGCAATTAGCCACAACTCTTTCACATTCACAATGAAACTTGTGCAGTTACTACGCAGAACATTTAATTATTACTAAATATTGACGCTACGGTTAAATATGTCAATGTTTAAAAAATAATTAAATATTCTGAGTAGTAACTGCACAAGTTTCAAAGTGAATGTGAACGAGTTGTGGCTACTTGCGTGGAACAGAGCGATTGTTTAGAACGCTCCATCTAGTAGTACATAGAGATCGTTGGTTAATGCCCTTTCTTTTTAGTTGCTAGTAGTAGCAGGTTATAGCCGATATCTTGTATCAGAGCACGTGCACTCGGCATAGTTTTTTGTGTGATGATGTTTTACTTCCTGTCATGACATGTCCACACCTTTGCTCAGGCGTGGTAGGTCACCTCTAAGTAGTTTCAAGTCTGCTTCTACGTTTTTGCCCTTTAGGTGGTTCAATCCAAAGTTTCCAGCTTAGCCCTATCCAACTCCAAGTTCCTTGAATAATGCCCTTCTCTATTTGTTCATCATGTCAGCCTTTAGACGTCTACTGCTGGACATAGGCCTTACTCAATGAACGCCACCACACCCGGTCCTCCGCATCCAGCCGCCTCCGGCCACCTTTTTTAGTTCGTCGGTCCATCTGGTGGCGGGGCGTGTCTATTAGTTATTGGCGTGCAATCCTCCTCATTTCCTTTCGTATATAATCAACAAAATCATTTGCTTTGGCGTCTATTGAAACCATTTGTCCTTGCCTTAAACGTGATTGGCTGATTACCAGTTAATTTTTTTCTTCACTAGCATTTTCCTCATTTGAATCAACAGGTGAGGTGCCTACTACATATTTGTATTTTTTTCGTTGTACCGCGTATGCTGTAATAAAATTCGCTAAACAAAATAATTCTGGTCACGTTGGGCAAATATGTAATATTTAAATCCTTAGAGAGAAACAAGTTTATATCTTTTTTTATTATTGATGGGTTTGGCTTGACCTCAGTCTCATCTGATGGTATATTGAGGCCTTAGGTGGAGCGCGCTTACTCAGAAGATGCCTATACACTCTTCCTTTAAAGAGATCCAAATTGTACTTGTCCGGAAATACCCAAGCTGGCAGGGAGTTCCATTCCTTAGCAGCATTATGAACTAATCTGCTTCTTTGATCACAGATTATGTCTCCTGCAAATCGATTAGTTTAACAATTCAGTCACCGACTAAACTTTCTTAAAGTCAAAGTTTAAACACCACAGAAGTAATTTAGTGCTAAAGACAATAATACTGCTACTTGCTGACATTTCTATTCGCTAGTTCATTTAATCGAAAAACAATTACATTGTTATTCCTACCTAGGACACCTATAAAACAATAATAGCTTTCATAAACTGATTTATAGTATCAATTTACTGCCCATGTTCAAAGCAACCGCAACTGGAAGCGAGTTCCGCTGTACTCTAACAATGGTCAGTAAATACCAGCGCTGTCACTGCAACCACTGCAATTCTTACTTCGCCCACGGCAGTACCATATTCGCGAAATGAGTGGGCGAAATGTGGGATTTGAT
The DNA here is from genome assembly GCA_947086405.1 of Esperia sulphurella. Taxonomy (NCBI): domain Eukaryota; kingdom Metazoa; phylum Arthropoda; class Insecta; order Lepidoptera; family Oecophoridae; genus Esperia; species Esperia sulphurella. The sequence goes on from OX352258.1 coordinate 17,278,889, forward strand.
CTATCAGATCCAGTGCCGCTCTAATCCCAACCAGTTTCTGTCCCTTTCGAGTTGTTATAGCTAGAAAGAGAGCATGGGTGCTTTCATATTACATTCGTCTTAATTAAATTGGATTTGAGGACGGCATTCCGACCGTTGGGCGTGGTTGCGCCATGTAGTCGTTGGTGACTGCATTTTGATTGCAATAAATTGAAATTGCAAATTTTGGCATGATTTCGATCTTCAATGCAATGCATATAAAATCAATTTTTTTTTATAAAAACGTCGTATGTGGGTCAATATTCTAGTTTTAACCTCCATTGATGAAAAAATATATTTAATTACTAGCTTTTGCCCGCGAATTCGTCCGCGTCGGTTTCGATATTTACACATTTTCACTGCTTTTAACGATTAATTGGGTTTCCCGTACGAATGAAATGTTTTTCGGGATAAAAACTATCCTATGTCCTGTTCCAGGACCTAACCTATATATGTACCAAGTTTCATCCCGATCCGTCCAGTAGTTGGAGCGTGATTGAGTACCTAACAAACGTCCAAACTTTCGCATTTATAATATTAGTGGGATTTCACTAATGCAAAACCTGTGCTAAGATCAGAAACTTGTATAATAAAAACAATGAACTGGTATTGTCACTTCAATTTTTGAAGGCGAGGATATCGACGGCGGTTGATACGCTCGAATATTCACCCATGTGAGTTTTTAAATTGTACCGATAAATTTTAATCACATTCTAATTTAAAATACATGTATTTTTTATACAAATGAATTCCAAACATCATTCCAAAGTTATTCTATGAAATCCAAGATTCATTTTTGTGTTTTTGACTTGCTTAATTGGATTTTTATAACCGTATGCATTGGCCATTTTTGTCAGTGAACCATGTAGGTGGTCGGTCGTAGTAGGTTATTTAATAATACCTCGCAAAAGGCATCGTTCCAGTCCAGTATGCAAGAACTAGCCCGTCTACCTCGGCCGTTGATCCTTCGACCACAGTAAATATGTAAATAGTGCGAGCGCTCCTCGTGTATTCTTTTCAATCTATAATCAAATTAGTTCAACAAACTTAGGCAGTTTCATTTGCATGTTGTCACAATAATTATTTTGGAGAGTCATAAAAACGACAAGACGTAATAGATACTGTAAGCATGAACATCATCATCATCAGCCTGAAAGAGTCCTAGGCATAGGCCTCTCCCAAAGTGCGCCACTGAACCCGATCCTCGGTTCTTCTCATCCAGTCACTGTCAAGCATGAACGAATTCTCTATAATGTTACAAAGAAAAATATATTTTGCAATTATACTACCTCCATTATTAAAAGAAAACAAGTTATAAAGATTTTTTTAATGTAATTTATATTATTACATTTTTATTTTCTTAGAAATTCTAAAGTCACTAATAATCCTCATCTCAACAGCTTAGATTGAAGTTAGGCATCTTCTCAGACTGCTCGTAGTCAGGCTTTGCTGCCGACTCTGGTTACGTATTATTCCATAGTCCTTACATTCGATTGATTTTTTTCTTTCTTGATTCAATCTTCCTTTCTTTAAATGAAAGGTATCGCCAATCTTGTTTGCGAACATACATATTCGTGATGTTGGGAGTTCATGATTGTACTGCGCTTACTGTGGCTAGTCTAGGCACAGTACAGTGAAAGCTACAGGCCTTTTGCTTGTAACGAGTTAATGTGATATATTGTTATTGTGCTGCGGTAACGCGGTGGAACGAGGGTGAAACCCAGTGGACACTGCACACCCACTTCAGGTTGACAAATTGGCGTTTCGCTAATTTGGCGTTGGTGAAACTGTCCTTAGTATTAAAACGTAGCTTTGACTACTTTTCGAATTACTTATTCAATGACTTCGAAGTTTTTCTACAATCATGGCTTTAGGTATTAATATTTACGATACCTACGCGATTATCATCCAACAGAACAAACAGCGCTCACACATGCAATAGACTCGCACTTTTTATATTGTACCCTCTACGCTCACACATGCACTTTTTATATTGTACCCTCTATTTGTGAATGTTACGACTCGACCGTTGTCACTAATTATGCGATGTACAGATAAATTGATAACTTAGCCAAAGTCAAAATCAAAATCATTTATTGCATATGAGTACACTTGGTACATTTATACACGCCATTTTTTTATCGACTACCGCTTCCTAGGTGTTAGCGCTGTGAAGAAGAAACGACGCAACAAACTTCACGCAACACATCTTTTAAAAATCAAGTTTGCATACAATTAATAAAGATTTTGCGAAGCTGAATTAACATTAGTACCAGGCATCTTTGTCATTCAAATAATCGTTTATTTTATAATAGGCTTTGTTACAAAGTTGTTATTAATGTGAATCTTAAACTTTCTGTCCGTCATATTTAAGATTTCCTCTGGTAGTTTGTTGTAGAAGCGTATACATTGCCCCGTGAACGATTTGCTGACCTTACTTAGTCTTAACCCTGGTAAAACAAACAACCGACTCGCACTTTTTATATTGTACCCTATATTTGTGAATGTGACGACCGTTATCACTAATTATGCAATGTACAGATAGATTGGTAACTTAGCACATAATGACTGTTTATTTTGTTTGAAAGTCGTTGCGGTGCACATACAAACAAAGTCTGGCTTTTGTTGCACCGAAAATATGTAAATTTTATGTTTTTATTGTTTAACTAGCTGTTGCCAGCGACTTCGTCCGCGTGGATAAATTAACATCACATATTATTATGATTAAATTATAATGCCACATGAAAATATTTTGCAGGAAATTAAGTATTTTTTCTCTGTAAGTTAAATATTTTATTGCATAGGCATATTACCCCTCCTCTTACAAAACAAATAAACAAACAAAAATTTTAAAAACTGTTCTATCATGTACAGTTACATATTTTAAGTCGCCCTGGTTGTTTTTCTTCGAATATATTCAATGTACAGACTTTTTGCATTTACGATTTTATTATATGTATAGATAAATAAATAAAATACATATTTTTGTATTCTCTGGCTTAAGTCTGCTGAAACCGAAGTTAAGTCAAACATGGAGTAGGTATACTCATTTAAACTCGAACCTAAAAAATATTCATAATAGGATCACTTTTCAACGGTATAGAAAAGTTCAGTTTCAGGACTTTGTATGGTAAACAGGATGCAATTATAGAAGCCAGAGCGAGATAAAAGATAAACATTGCGCTTCCAATACAGATTGAATCTGTCATCAGAGGAACAGAGACAAAATTATAGGAAAGTCGCTGAAAGCTAAATCAGATAATATACCTACCTACACAATGACATTTAATACCATTGACGTATCACGTCATACAATAACAAATCTAAAACACACGTTTACTAATTTTCGATATTTATTTACTACATTCTTTAAACTTTTTCGCGTGTTATCTTTTTTGTGTCGTTGGGGTATTATTTTAGCAGTTTTAATGACAAAATTCGACATCCTTACAGCTCTGCGATCAAAACACGACTAAGGAAAAAGTGTGCTTACATCGCCATTAAGCACACTTTTGCCTAACAGCACACCGACACGATGTCCTTGGAATGAAATGTCATTGTACGAGTTCCTATGTACATAATAAATATAAAAATACGTCAATTTTGAAGAATGTCTACACCTCATACTATGAAGCAAAATAATTTTTCGTAGCTCATAGTTTCACCTCAAAGTTTTTACGTTCATGATTGACACTAATTGGTTATGAAATTAGATAACAGATGACATTTTAAAATCATCTGTTATCTAATTTAATAACCAATTAGTGTCAATCCTGAAGGAAAAAACTTTGAGGTGAAACTATGAGCTACGAAAAATTATTTTGCTTCATGGTATGAGGTTTAAGTAACTTGAAGAAAATAATTGATGGTACAAATTTGTTATGATTCTTATCAACGACGTTAAAAGAAGACAAAGTAAATGCTACAAGTATTAGGTAGTTTTCGTCAAATCTGTAGACAAACAAACAAAAGCCTTTTTCATTGAAGTCGGTTAAAAATAGGCGGACGTCGAATTAAACATAACTTCGGCCTTAGCAAACCGCGTAAGTGAAGGTTGCGGAAAAACCATTTGTTTCTTTTAAAGCCAGAATAAGAAATAGCTTGAGTCTGAACAGTCTAATTAACTAAGGGCTGTCACCGCTGGAAACTCTTTCGTAAAGTCTGTTTTTCTCCTTAAATATAAGAGAGATAGATAGATGAAAGGATATCTTTATTATTCTTATGTAGGTATGTATGTAAACGCTTTGTTGTACGCAATAACAACAGCGATAAGAAATAGGAGTAAAATTGTGTAAAGAGGTGGACTTATCTCACTTAGGGATCTCTTCCAGTCAGCTTTATAGTAACCTTAATTCTTCATTCTTTTATATAGGGAATAATCATAGCTTCTTGCGATGAGTTGTTAAAAAATATGACATAACGATAGTAGGTAAACTTGTGGTTTGCGTAAAATCAGCTGTTCGCCGGCAGTTGTAATTAGAACGCAAGGTCAAACGTATCACGTGCGTTTGTTGATTAATAACTTGGTTAACTATATAATAGAATACTAAATATTACTACATAAAGATTTATGTATTAAGTTGTTTTTTAATGTGAATCTTAAACTTTCTGTCAGTCATATTTAAGATTTCCTCTGGTAGTTTGTTGTAGAAGCGTATACATTACCCCGTGAACGATATCGATATCAACCAACTTGTACAATATCTAAATATTGTTCCAGCGGGAATGGAACCAACGGCCGCCAGGGTTCGAGGCTAACGGCCCGTCTTTGCAGTTAATAACTTGCAACTCTGATAAATGTGTAATTCATCTATTTTCTTATCAAATCGGAGGTCAACAAACCAATATAGAGTGATACTGTTATCATAGAATTAATTAATTCTCGTGCAAAATGACCTTCAATGACCGATTTTCATTCAGCTCTTCACGATCATCAGCCTAAATACGTCCACTGCTGAACACAAGCCTCCCCAATGGAGTTGTCACAGTTAGTGGTCTGTCTATTGGGGGATTTGCCATAATCACTACTTAATATTAACCTAACTACATTGCCGTGTGGTTTCCAGTAGAGTAGAATAGGACCACTCCAACTCTTCCCGTGGATGTCGTAGAAGGCGACTGAGGGAATACATTATAAAACATCAATCAGGCCTCCCCAACCCGTCTGGCCAGCGCGGGGAGTGTAGGCCAAATCCTCCGTCTGTCTCCGGCAGATGAGAGAGGGTTGTGCTCCTGCAGTGGAGATAAAAATAATCTGATGATGAAAGGCCATTCCTTACCAGTTCGCATATGTAAGGAATGAATGGTCTTCTATATGAAACCAGAATGAACTAATTTGTTCGCGCATGCGCTTCAATTCAATAGATTCGTCGTTGTATTGAGTTCATTGTCCAATTTGCGTTGGCTGTATTCCAGCACGCATCTCAGTGTCTAAGGCGCAAGCCACACAGAACGGATGTCAGAGGAAGATGAGGCGAAGACGCGGCGCCCCTTTAATGTATTTTCATACAAAATGTATAGAAGCGTCGCGTTGCAAAGCATGCAGAGGTGACGCGGGCTGCGGACGCGGCGAATGATAAGCAGTGTTTTCTCGGCATAAAATGTACATACATAATGCTCGCGCCTTGTTTCCAGAGGGGTAGGCAGAGACGATGTAACCTTATCATACATCTCGTTTTATTGATCTCAATGCGGACACCAGCCTTTTTAAGGCCATCACCAATTTCATCCTTGAACGTCCTTCTAGGGCGACCTCTATCTTATCTTATCTTTTAATAGGGGGCCAGGCATGCCCGGCGACACGTCGACCCTGTGGGATCTTTTGTGTCAGCCCCTTTGTCTATGCTGTGCTTCCGTCCCCCACAGTTCGTTGCATAAAATCTATTATGCAGCTAAGGGGCAGAAGCCTGTAGTCCTTGGGTTCTGGATAAGCCACACCCAGGACACTCATTCGCCTTGCAGCTAGTGCATTGCATTCACACAGCAGGTGTTTCGACCCCTAACTGTAGTTCCTTCCACATTCGCGCTGTAAATCACTTTTGTCACTCTTCTTTCACTCGTACGCTCTAAATGTCCAAACCAACGGAACATTCTCTACCTTCGTTACTACATCTTCTTTTAAACCACACTTTTCTCGTATTACTTACTTTTTATCACACTGTCACATAACTTCATTTCACATATTTTTCTTAATGACCGCATCTTAACCGCATTTATTCTGCTTTCATGATTTCTATGCCTTCTGCATATAATGTAGTCAACGATCTCTATGTACTACTAGATGGAGCGTTCCAAACAATCGCTCTGTTCCACGCAAGTAGCCACAACTCTTTCACATTCACAATGAAACTTGTGCAGTTACTACTAACATTGACGCTACGGTTAAATAATGTCAATATTTAGTAATAATTAAATGTTCTGCATAGTAACTGCATAAGTTTCAAAGTGAATGTGAAAGAGTTGTGGCTACTTGCGTGGAACAGAGCGATTGTTTGGAACTCTCCATCTAGTAGTACATAGAGATCGTTGAATGTAGTTAGGAATTATGTATACATGACACACTTGTTTTCATGTTCTGCGTTTGAAACAACCAATGTCGTCGCCAAATTGCTGAAGTGCTCGTCAATTAAACCGTGCGACATGAGGAATAATATTTTGTACGCGCCTTGTTCAACAGATACCTACGTTGTTGCATAAACAACATTGTTCTCATATGTGACTTTTGAGTGTTCGTTGGCTCACAGTCTTCGAGGAATCAGTGCGCTGTCGAGAACGTAACTTTCTAAAGTTTACAAAACAACATTTAGACGCGAAAATGTACAACCTATAAACAGTTTTATAAACTATATTTGGCCACAACTATTATAATAACATGAACGCCATTGACCTGCGCTGTAGAAGCGACGTGAAATAATTCTAAAAAAGTTTTAGTGTCGTAAATGTTTCAAAACAAAATATTGTTTCGAACACCAGTGCTGTGTTAAATGCGCATTGATATAAAATACAATCTCATCGTTTATTAGGAGACTTTTAAAATTCGAAAATAAAGAAAAGGTTTGTAGTGAATGTGTCAATCGTTTGGAACTGGATTGGACGGTTGCTCATAGTGCTCCGGGATTGGTCGGGTCGGGCGCGTCGTGCCGGGATAGGTGCGCGGCGTGGCCAATGCGGCGGCGGCGCGTGCGCAATGTCGCCGCCGCGGGCGCTGCTGGCGGCGCTTCTGCTCTGTCAGCTGCTCTCGTACGGTGGCCACCAAGGACTCACCAAGATATTCTACATGTAAGCATAAACAGCCATTGGACCCGATTCTGAAGTCACAAGGTTAAAATTTTACAGCATTAAAACAGTTGCTATCCTTGTCACACAGTATTATGAAGATAAAGACGAAACTAATTTTAGTGCTGTCAAATTTTAAATGTGTGCCTTTGGAATTGGGCCCATTGTCAGGGTAGCTGTAATTTTTTTTAAGTGTTCAGGGGATCTACTTGGATGCAGAGGAGGCTTCTATAACAATGCTACCTCTGGCCTAATCTAACAATTCTTTCAAGTTAATGACTCAAAAAAATTACTTGATGACTTAAACATCAATCCACACCTCATACCATGAAGCAAAATAATTTTTCGCACCTCATAAGTCACCTCAAAGTTTTTACCTTCATGATTGGTTATTAAATTAGATAACAGATGACATTAAAATAGGCATCTGTTAAATAAGGTAAACACTTTGAGGTGACTTATGAGGTGCGAAAAATTATTTTGCTTCATAGTATGTAGTCAGTTTGAAATTTTTATTTGATAAAATAGTATTTAACTTACTAAGTTACTTTATTACCAAATAATCCAAACTAACGGCGAATAATTTGGATTATTTGGTAATAACTCTGTATTTAATTTTATCAATTGGAATTCTCAAAATAAATTTTAGATGCTCTTTTGTTTCATAATGGGTCATTAAAATCCATTAAGTTTTATTGAACATAAACCAAACACTCAAACGGACTAGATTAATATTGAAGTTATATCTAGAAATATTTATCTAGTCATTATTATGAGGCTGGTTGAATCAATCTTTCAACAGACTCCCAGTAGATCCACTTAAAAATTTCAAACCCATATCTAATAATATTACGTAGATAAAATGTTTGCCAACAAAATGTTTAGATACAAAAATATCTATTTTTAATTTGTATTACAAAATTTGCGGCGTAAATGGATACTCGCGAGCATGTGTCGTCATTACACAAATCAATAGATAACTTGTTCCTTGAATGAGTGTTAGTGAGATGACGTCACGCTTCCCATCACGCGCTTGGTTTTGAAGACGTTTCAATTTATGACAATGTAACTTTTCAACACATGTTATAGTGTATTTTGAAATTTTTATTTTAATATTATATACTGACATAGATATTATATTATGATATATTGTGATATTATTTTAATTGTTGACATTATATTTTGTATATTAGTTTATTTTATGACAATCCCTTTTACCATATTAGAATGACATGTAAAATTGAATTTTTAAAAGTAAAAGCAAAATAAATTAATCTAATCTATATGTGTATAAATTGGGCCCGATTCTGAAGGCACACATTTAAAATTTGACAGCGCTAAAATTGGTTTCGTCTTTATCTTCATAATACTGTGTGACAAGGATAGCAACACTTTTAGTGCTGTCAAATTATAACATCGTGCCTTCAGAATCGAGCCCATTGTATACCTAGTTTACGACTACGATTAGCAAATATAATGCTAATCGGAAACGATACAAGGCTAGTGCCATACTTATTAGCAAATTTAACCAATAAAATCAATTAGTTGTCCTCAAGTCATCTTAGCTAAGAAAGGAAAGTTTAAATGTTTGGATGTTTCTTGCTCAAATCACGTTGCTACTGCCAAAAAATGGTGTCAATTTTTGTATTAGAGTTGTTTGTGAAGCGGAGATTAAACAAAGGCTGCTGTTTTACCACGGTAAATCAAGTCATCATTGTATCAGCCCTTAGACGTCCACTACTGGACATAGGGCTTCCTCTGCCCTCCGCATCCAGCCGCTTCCGGCCACCTTCTTCAGGTTGTCGGTCCACCTGGCGGCGGGGCGTCCCACGCTGCGCGTGCCAATCCGTGGTCTCCACTCCAGAACTCGCCTGCCCCAACGGCCGTCGGTTCTGCGATAGATGTGGCCCGCCAACTGCCACTTCAGCTTGCTTATCCTTTCGGCTATGTCGGTCACCTTGTAATATATCTTTGTTGTTATCACATTGATATCACTTCCGTTTTTGAAAGAAACTATTGCACTGAAATTGCTGTATCTTCGTGATTTTTGATCCTAAAACATCTGCATATCCAATTTAGATAAATTTTCATAGTTTCAATTCAAATATATCAGCATACTATATATTATGTTGTATTAAATGATGTAAAGGCACATATTATATCTAAATAATAAAATATAATAATATTATACAATAATAATACAAACATTCTTACTGCCGGTTATCGGTCGCTCTCTCATTGTAAAATAAATTGAGTCAAGTAGACAACCCTGGCACAGGCCTCGGTCTTTTGGGGTTTCTACGGCAACACCAAGTTAATATATTGCAAGCGCTTACTTCGATAACTGCTTTGATTTTGCTGGTGGATTATATTGTAATCAAATAATAGGCCCGATTCTGAAGGCCCACATTTAAAATTTTACAGCGCTAAAATTGGTTTCGTCTTTAACTTCATAATACTGTGTGACAAGGATAGCAACAGTTTTACGGCTGTCAAATTTTAAGATTGTGTCTTCAGAATCGAGCCCATTGTATAACTAAATAAATACAAATATATACTTAACTAAAAAAACATGATTGATACTCATTGTGGGATTAGGCTAGTTGAAGAAACCTTTTAAAGAATTCAATATTCATTGTATATGCGGTATACCAAAGCACTGATTGTCTCAATTGCTTACTTTCATTTTTATGAGCGGTCAATGAAAGTAAATGGGCTGCAATCAGAATCAATGAGAATCTTAATATTAATTTAGTAACGTGGGTTTTCGTTACTGTTACTTTCATGTTTATAATATTATCCCCTACCTGCAGTGGCTACCTAATGTATTAAATTCCACTGGTAATTTTTATTGTACCGTGGTATAATCTATGAATAGGTACTTAGTTTCATATCGATTCAGGTGTTTTGGCGGTATTGAGTAACGAAACTTTAAATCCTAGAATATTACGTTTTTTCTATTTTAATTACTAGTTTCTTAGGTAATTGACTTTCGTAATTTTTGATTACGCTACGTGGTATTACTTAATTCCAACGATTATTGTTAAAATGTAATTGGTAATTTCCTAAAGCTTTTAACGTTAATTACTGTACTTACCTCTTGACTAATCAATATGTTTCGCGGATTAAATATTTAATATTTTTTATTGTTATAGGTTACCTGACACGGGGCAGCCTTTACTCATCTCACTTGGAGACACTGCCAAACTGGACTTGAAGAGTCCCGACGAACTGCTGTTCGCAAACGATTCTGAACAACACAACGATACACAGACATTCAGTATAGTGGACAGCAGCGAAGATGTAGACGGTAAAGATAAAGAACCACAGAAAGAATCCACCGAGCCTCGGCTTGTGGTCAAAGCGAAACCGATGCACGAAACCAGACTATCTGAAGATGCATTTCAAACCAGCACCACTCCTTTGTTAGAAACAGAAAGCGCTGAATCTCAAGAAGAGCAGAAAGAGGGGGAAAACATTGCACTCAAACCAGAGACACCCCAAGAAGACATACCCTCGTTTTCCGAATGGGCACAGAAACAACTGGCCGAGGCTGAGAAAAAAGACACAGTTTTAAACCACTCAAGTCAACCTAGTCATAGTAATACGAATTTTAGTAGTAAAAGCGCTAAAGTACGCTCTAAAAATTACGCTTCGCTTGCTTGCGGCGCTAAAATTGTCGCCGTTAATCCCGAAGCCGGTTACGCGAGCTCCATTTTATCACCAAATAGAGATGAATATATGCTCAATACTTGCAACAGCCGCATATGGTTCGTAGTGGAGCTCTGCGAGGCCGTCCAAGCTCAAAAGATAGAGATAGCAAACTTCGAGTTGTTTTCCTCTACCCCCAAAGACATCGCTGTGTATTTCAGCGACCGGTTCCCAACCCGGGAATGGGCCAGCGTCGGTCAGTTCACAGCCAAAGAAATCAGAGACGTGCAGAGTTTTGATCTGTTCCCGCATTTGTTCGGAAAATTTATTAAAGTCGAAGTACAGTCACACCACGGATCCGAACACTACTGCCCCATTTCGCTATTCAAAGTTTACGGAACGTCAGAATTCGAGGTGTTGGAGAAGGAGAGCTCCCAGCACCCGACGCACATCGACGAAGATGAGGATGATGAGATAATGGATGTTCCTGACATCCCCGTCACTGAAACGGAACCTTCAAAGAACCTCTTTGGCTCTGCCAGAGATGCTGTCATGTCGATAATGAAGAAAGCAGCGCTTGCGTTAGTCAAAACTGAAGTTCCTAAGAATGTATCCTGTGAACAGAACGATACATCGACAGACAATATGTACAAACGGTGTTGCTCTCCCAGCCATATAATAGTGTGTGATAACTGCAGTGAAACCCTTTACAATGAAGTGTATGAACTAATTAGTTGTAGCTCGGACAAGTTAACTAGTTTAGTGCGTCAAGTATTCCTCAGAGAGACATTAAAGTGTACGGGAATCTGTCAACCTTACGGTTTAGATTTTAAAAGTACAAAAACGATCGAGTTCAGTAGCGAACGCGTCGCTTACATGAATGCTTTGTTCCCGCCAAAATACTTAGCTGCTTTATGTAATATCCTAGCTATCAAAGAGAAGAAGGTTGTCCTAAACACAAGCTTCGAAAGTGAATCTAATGTTACCACTAATATAACCGTCGACGAGTCGCCACAGGTGAATAGCGAATCCAGTTCAGAACAGGAAGTCAAATTGGTACCAGATAAAAATGATGCTTCGACAGATGATAAAATAAACGAAACTTTACAAACGGAGCCGACGAGCCCGGAACAATCTAAAGAAAGTGGCAATGTTGCTGTGGAACTGCCAAAAGATGAAAAAGAGAAAGATGACAAAAAGGAAGAGGCCACAACAGTTGCAGAGGAGAAAACAGCACAAGAACAACAAGATGACTCTAAAGTCGCTCCTGAACTTGAGAAATCTACCGAACCAACTATCGAGCATGAACACAGAGATGCACCTCCAAAAACTGATAGCAAAAATGTCAAAACTGATGCCACTGAAAAACCGAAAGACACAAACGGGAATGTGGCTGAGGAAATTAATGATCCGCTGATTGACAATGACAGTTTTATGTCAGACTTCGATCAGATGGCAGTGGACCCTACGCCGACTGAGAGTCCACCGTTACCGAATCAAAACCAAGCTCAGGCGAGTTTGCAGAAGGAATCCGTGTTTTTGAGACTTTCCAACAGAGTAAAGGTATGTATATTTTACTATTAATTTTTAAGTCGTTAAGAATTAGTTTTTAAAAATGTTTTCTATAATATTTGTATAATTGATATTTGAAATTGTCTTATGATCGGTTTTAGCAAGATTTGAGGCAGTAATTATTGCGAATTATTTAAAATGGCACTAATCCTAGCCTTCCTATATAGGCGACTTAAGGCTAATTTCAGGTGATGTTCAGCAGCATCGTCTGTGCAATAACTCTATAAACTGCGCTCATCAACCCAGTGTGGTGATCAGGGCATAAAAAACCTAACATTAGGGAGAGGCCTGATCTAGCTGTGGACTTTTATTATAGACTTGTTGTAAGCTAGTATACCCAAGATTCTTACTTTGGTACAAGAAATAAATACAGTAAAACAATATTTAATATCGGACTACAAACCTTTAAACGTACACTTTGACATAGTTCAAAGTAGTCGCATGATACTATGTTTTCCATTAACATATTCTCTCTTTTCCTTCCAGACATTGGAACGCAACATGTCTCTCTCGGGGCAGTACCTCGAGGAGTTGAGCAGGCGATACAAGAAGCAGGTCGAGGAGATGCAAAAGGCCTTTGAGAAGACCGTTCTCCAGATGACAGACGAACGGCGCAAGAGCAACGAGCGCGAACAAAAATACCTCGACCAAATGACCAATCTGCAAGATCAGATAGCGCAGATGGCTGTGGCCATGAGAATACTGATGGAAGAAAGAGATAGCTGGTTCGGCAACATGACTTTCTTCAAATTCGTCGTATTCCAAACCGTTATAGTCGCTGTAGTGTTCTATTACGTATCAAGAAAACGATGTAGCGAGCGAATAATATTACCAGTTTCAAGGAGAGCTAAGAAAAAGCAGGATAAGTTCAGAAGGAAATCAGTTGAAGGTGTGAGCGGACATGAGACTCCGTCGGCGAAGAAACGGAGACCAAGTGAGGAGGCGTTGCAAATAGCAAGGCTTTCTGCCGAGGAGATGAGCAGAGAAGAGGATGAGGGGGAATGGCAGATAGCAAGAAAGAAAGAAAGACGAAGGAAGACTTCCATCGTACATCGTAATCTAGAAACAAATAAAGTTGAGTGGGAACGGAAAGACAGCATCGGAAAGTTGCAAGAAAACCCTATACCCCTAGACGAGGAAGAGTTCTACGCTCCAGTGTCTGAGCCAGTCAAATTCAACGGGATTGAAGAGAATCCGCCTAAACTATTGCCCAAAACGAACGGTTCTTTCTTCAATAACCTCAAATCGAAGACCATGAAGACGAGACGGCTGTCCTCACCAGCATTCTTAAGAACTTTGAGCAGACAAAGCACTAGAAGTACACCTAGCCCAGTGGTCAGGCCTTTAGAACCAATTTTTAATGGGAAGTTAAATAAGAAAGCTGCATCGGAGTCGCCCACGGGCAGTCTCTGGTCACATTCTACGGAAATATCCCAAAATGGACATCAAGATAGTGAAAGTGGTGGTAGTAAAAAGAAGAAAAGTCTGAAAAATATATTGAAGAAAGTGTTTTGAGGACGTTATTTATGCAATTATTGTATTCTGGCCGCTTCATCAATTAAGCGAAAAGCTATTGTAATTTATTTCCTTGCGAATATTAATTATACTGTAATTTGTATTTAAATTATTGTATATTTGTATTGTTGTTAGACCTCAATAGGTGCCAATTGTGATAAATTAGGGAGCCTAATGTTAGCCTGTTGCGAGATATTATGTTTTGTGCTGTGTTTGTGAGCATTTTGGCATGTTGTTATGTCAAGAGAGATCAAGAGAGGCCGTTTTTGTATCGACGGTTAGTGCTGTTTCGCTTAAGCTAGCGAGATATTTTAATGTTGAACACTGCAAACAATACACATCTGTGAGAGCATTATCGCCGCGGTTTCACGTGCATCGCGGTAAGAGCTGTATTCAAAATGCAACTGTCACGTTTATGTCACTGCGACCCCATGTTGGCTTCTGGATTCAGCTAACCACAGCACGCGTTGCTCAGAAAAAGCTTATTGGCGAAACGGGCATAACCTGGATGATCAATTGTCTAAGGACAATCATACTATTTAAAAACATGACTCGTCCAGATTTGGTCAATTTTGCAAATGTTCGGCAAAATTACCGCCTTATCGTGACATAAACGTGCTGTTCCGAATCCAGCTTTGTTACAGGTCATACCATGAAGCAAAATATTTTTTCGCACCTCATAAAGTCACCTCAAAGTTTTTACCTTCATGATTTTAACTAATTGGTTATTAAATTAGATAACAGATGACTTTAAAATGTGCATGTTATATAATTTAATAACCAATTAGTGTCAATCATGAAGGTAAAAACTTTGAGGTGAATTATGTAGTACGAAAAAATTGTTTGCTCCATGGTATGAGGTGTAAGATCCGTACAAGGTCGAATCCAACAAGCAGTTTCCGCTTACTGGAAACAAGCTTTTACATCGCACGCGAAATCGCTGCAACAGCTGTCACGTCGTTTTGTATTACGGCAGCGATACTCATCCTGTTATTGGTTATTATTTATTTATTGCGGAACGCACTACCAGCTCGATACAAACAGCCTAAGTATACCTGCGGACGGATGCGAGAAATAATCGCTGAAGTGAGTTCGAAAATGAAAAACGGCATTAAATGCATTGGATTTATTTAAATGTTTTATTTTAAACTGTCCCTAAACATTATTATTGTCACTAAATATTAACTAAATTACAAAAATAGTAAGAAAACAAGTAGGATTAACACTAATGGGTTAACAATACGAAATCACATACCTTAGATAAGATTAATACTGTTTCGTTTATGAACTACATTTCTTGGTGTGCGTCACTCCAGATCGCGAAGTCGAATATCAGTAATCTGACCCTGGCAGGATTTAGTACTCATAACGTACTATTTTGTACTTGATTTTCAGATTTCGTACTTAAACTGATCAAAAGTAATCAATATAATACAAAATCTATTTTTTGGGTACAAAGTAGTACAAATTCCAAGGTCGAGTCTGGTGTGATCAGAATTTCAGTACGCGCCTTAGTTCAAAATGTCCGAACTAGAGTGACGTCATTCCAGACCGGACTTCAATACCCCCTTGTAACGTTTTATCTGTTTAAAATCCGAAAATCGAGTACAAAATAGTACTAAATCCTGCCAGGGTCAGATTACTGAAATTCGACTTCGCGAGCTGGAGTGACGCACACCGTTTCTTGATAATATTGTAGGTACAAAAAATATCTCACAGAAAATTACTATAGAAAGAGACCTACTACTACGAGTATCTATACGACATAAGAAATATATTTTATTATACAACGAACAGTAAACTATCGCACCCTTGTTGGCCTAGTAATGATTTGATTATAGGACTAAATGCCAAAAGTCATCATCATCATCAGGCATCATTTTTGTCTCCACTGCAGGAGCACAACCCGTTTGTGAACCGTTGTTTTCTATAGCAATGCCAAAATCCTTATTTTGGCGTCTAACTATCGCAGTTAGATGGCAAACATTTATAATAATAAATAATGAGTAGATATTAACAACTAAACAATAACAGGAAGATAATATAACAATGGGTATTTGGAACCAAGCTCAGGTTTGTACATTATGTTTCTACTGTAACTACGCCTCATACCATGAAGCAAAATAATTTTTCGCACCTCAAAGTTTTTCCTTCATGATTGACACTAATTGGTTATTAAATTAGATAACAGAATCTGTTGTCTAATTTAATAATCAATTAGTGTCAATCATGAAGGAAAAACTTTGAGGTGTCGAATAGGTTTCGAAGTGAGTAAAGTCACTTGAGCGAACTCGTTGTGAGTTTGTATTTTAGAGAATAGCACTACAGCACGCACAGGGTTTGACGTCAGATGGTCGGACCTGAAGAAGGTGGCCCGAAGCTGCTGGATGCGGGGGACCTTCATTGGGGAAGGCCTATGTCCATCAGTGGACGTCTAGGTGTTGACATGATGATCCGAAATGCTTACCGAGTACCTACCCTCTCAGGTCACACTTGACTTGGAGACATGGTTCTAACCTCCCTCACCATCATGATTCAGAAAGAAAGTGAAGAAAAAAAAGAAAATATATTTATTAGGTGCAGAGCACACGTTAAAACTAAACAAATAAAAACAACAACGAATACAAAGATATAACTCCAGCTAAGCGTGGCCGACGTTAACACAACCATGTCATCGTATCGTTATAGTATCAAGTCTCTAGGAGTTCAAATTAACTTATTAACTGGAATGCCCCTTTGAAGGTCGTCGGTCCATCTGGCTCCTTCCAAATGGACCGACCAGATGGACTTGCAAAAGGTGCAAGCAGCTGGGATAATAAGGGCGGAGGAGCGGGTATATGCATGTCCAGCAGTGGACAGATGATTAATAATCATCATGATGGAATGCTGAAATTATCGACTTCCTACATATCGACAATATTTCATTTATGTATTTTGAAACCTACAGCCACTTTACAATAATATATAATACATTGTATTATGTCTACAACTTGCAATATGTAGTATATTTTAGTTTGTATTTATTATGTAAGTATAGTATATAACCAATTTTCTTATATTTTTTTTTGCGCCTACCACTCATCTGCATGACCTAAAGTTCAACTGGAAGAGAATGCCATATTGGCATTATGTTCGCCTTGTGTACTTTCT
The DNA here is from genome assembly GCA_947086405.1 of Esperia sulphurella. Lineage (NCBI taxonomy): Eukaryota > Metazoa > Arthropoda > Insecta > Lepidoptera > Oecophoridae > Esperia > Esperia sulphurella. Next base: position 17,296,070 of record OX352258.1, read on the forward strand.
GTGCAATAAAGTTTTTAAATTAAATTAAATATATTATTATACTGTATGAAATACAATACAATATTTATTGCACTCCTAATCAGACTAAAGACATAATACATTATAAATATAACCGTGTTATTGGTACAAGTTCTAGATATTGATTGAATATATCTTATAGTTTATTAAATAGAATGTAAAACAATTATAGACAGCTGGGAAGTCGATAATTTCAGCATTCTATCTCTATGACATTTTCATCCGTCAGCCAAAAGAATAACAGCCAGTAATCATTATTGTAATCATTGATTACACACCACAAACGAGTAACACATTTTCAAGATTTTCATTTCTGAAACGAAATTCCATAACATGGTATGTCAAAGACATCATATACAAAAATAATATATCAATTAATAATGCCCCTTATTAATACAAAGGTTAAACTATTTTATATTACTAAAATATATATATTATGTATATACAATTAAAAATACGATAAATATCCCATCTGCCCACGCGGTCTGACTGCTGAGCCCGACTAACGAACGACGTGAACATCATCTTAGTTCGTACATCGGACTACGAGGAATTGGAAAGTTTCCGTAGTTCGACCGAAGGACTATGAATAAATAGGTACAAGTTTTCATAGACTACGACACTACACGTACACAAACTTTTCAATATCTACTTAAAAAATAATTTTCATGTCTGCATGTGTGTTAAAACCGTATGGTTCCCGGTTTATAGAATAGGGCCACACTCAGTCTTCCCGTGGGTAGGTCAACGCGTCTAAGGGGATTGCACCACGGACGAATAGCAACGTTCTCCAGTATATAGCCGCCTGCCAAGCGTGGTGATTATGGCATATCCCACCACAAGTGGCATTCTATTGTATGCCTTATTTCTGGCATGCTATATTCTAAAAACTAAAACGGGTATATCTCGTAAACTACAAACCGAATAATTCTGATTTTTCGCGACTAAAACCGACTAATTCAAGTGAATAATCGACTAAATCGGTAGCTCGCTATGTACTGTGGTTCCGGAGATAGCGAAGGCGGCATGCCAGAATAAGGTTCGGTTTTGTATGGGAACTTTCAATGTGACCAAATCTGATTTTTTACGACTAGGTTCGACTAATTCACCTGACCAATCGACTAAATCAGGGGTCGGCAACCCGCGGGCCGCATGCGGCCCGTGGACCATCTCGGTGCGGCCCCCAAGCCTGAGCTCCGCAAGAAAAAATACCGAAGAAGCATGCTGCTGGACCGTAAGAGTATTCCTGAAAGCTCGCTCCCACGCGGGATAATAAAAAATGTACCTATTTCATTTCTTAAGAACTGTTTATCAAGACTGTGATGTTATGCGTTTTATTTCAAATATTGAAAACATGCCCGTACATATGTATAAAAATACGTGCGGCCCGCACTAATACTCTGGCAACATTTGTGGCCCTGCTATAGCAAAAGGTTGCCGACCCCTGGACTAAATCAATAGCTCGCTATGTACAGTGGCTCCGGAGGTACTAGATGGCACGCCGCTTAGTCAGGCCACCATCCACTATAACTTACTAATCTAGTTTTTTCCGACTAAATTCGACAAACTACCGACATTTGTTCTACGAGTATCTATTTAAAATTGCATTCAGCCAGAATAAACCATACCATTCTATTGGGGAGGCTTATGTCCAGCAGTGGACGTATTTCGACTGATGATGCTGGTGTATGTTAATCGAAAAACAGGACAAAGTTCACGTCATCCGATCGGTCGGACTTATCAGTTGAACCACACAGGCAGTAGGTAATTATCGAAGGCTTGCAACTGCAAGAATGCCATGCTATTAAAACTTTAGAACGGAACCAAACAACTGAAATGGCGAACGCTTTGAGACTCTAAAAGTATTTCAGAGGCGACATATACAAAACGTAACTTTTACTAAAAACTTAGAGTAAAAAGCTTATATATGTCATGGCATGAACATTTATACACGGTAAATATATACCTAATTTAAGTACACGTTTAGGATAGCTCATATTGCTATTCACTATATATCGATGGGTAAGTTCAATATGGGAACAAATCGAAAAACACTTTTAAGAGATTGAACTACTAAGTCATAAAAATGAGTGGTTTTCTTTTGATTGTAGTATGAATGTATGGTATCCCACTGGCGAGCTATGCAGCCATAAGCTGTAAAATAGGTCCATAGTGGAGGTATAGCGGAGTCAGAGCACCTGACACCGCTATACCATCACTATGGATCTATTAAGCTATAAGTTGCCAGTGTGCTAGTGGGGATGGTAATAGATATTTAACATTATGTCAGAATATCTGGTAAAGGCGAACTGATGGCATTAATATACAAAAAATATATACTTGTGCCTTTATTGAACTGGCCCATATATATAATTAAACTCAATAAAAAATTGTTAAGGGCTAACTTAAATAATAAGATTTATACGTCAAATATTTTTGTATAATATACAATATACGTATAGCTACAGCAAGTGTTAAATAAAACAAAAGAATAATGAATATACCTTCTTGCTATATTTATTTATGTACATTTTATGCCAACAAATGTGGCAAACAAATAACTTGCGTCTCGGAAACCAAATAAACAATAGTTGGTGTTCCGAAGCGGATTGCAAAGTTAACGTGGTAATACAGACTTCTTAATCCACACGGAACCCGCGTGTAGGACTATGGAATCTGTTGAAAAGGATAATCTGAGTCAAGCAGTGGGTTATATAGACTTTTAACGACGCTGGTTAACTTACAGTTTTCCTTCTAAGACCAAAACCACTAAACTCGCTTCGATCGACCTTGGTATCTTCGTTTTCTCACTGTACCAAACCCCCGACACTTTATACAATCATCATCATCATCATCAGGTTATTTTTGTCTCCACTGCAGGAGCACAACCCTCTCTCATCTGAGGAGACAGACGGAGGATTTGGCCTACACTCCCCGCGCTAGCCAGACGGGTTGGGGAGGCCTGATTGATGTTTTATAATGTATTCCCTCACTCGCCTTGCCATGCCTTGTACGACATCCACGGGAGAAGTTGGAGTGGTCCTATTCTACTCTACCGGAAACCACACGGCTTATACAATGGAACACATTTAATAACCAACTACATTACACACACCATTACAGGCGCCCCAACCTGATCGTATACGTTTGTGTGTGTGCGCGCCATTGAGAGAGAGACAACATTATACGTCAACGCATAAGTGCTTCCCTTTCCAACCGGCAGTGGAACTACACGGGGGGGGGCGTCACTTCTTTACGGAGTATTCTTTGACCACACCTAACACTAGTCCGGAGTCCTACAGCTAGGACAGCACAGTGACGGACTGCAAGAAGTCCTTCAAGTCAACACATTTCACTGTCACTAATTTCTTCTGCCTCGCCGTTTCATTCAGAGCTTTGCAGGCCTCCTCCAGTTTACTCAGCGAGTACACTTTACTGCTGTTCGTTGCGAATATTATTTCGTTTACCTCCTCGTACAGTTTGACTAGCATGATGTGTTTGAAGTGATGCTTCAGGGTGTCCATTATGGAATCTTGGAGCACTTTGTCACGGCATACTAGGTTGATGATGAAATGGCCTGGAAATTCAGAAAGATAATTTAAATAATCATTTCATGCTGCAAACGTGGTACCACTATGTATCTGAACTCATGTCATCATCATCAGGTTATTTTTGTCTCCACTGCAGGAGCACAACCCTCTCTCATCTGCCGGAGACAGACGGAGGATTTGGCCTACACTCCCGTGGCGATGTTGTTTGCCACATATCACGCCAAGTGGTATCACGGGGCGAAGGAAAGTCACGTTCGTAGAGTAGCGCAAAGGGACCAAAGCGTGAGCATTACGTATGTATGTAAACGCTTCATTAAATACCAAAAATAACAACTACAACAATAATAAAATAGGAATTAAACTGTGTACAAAGGCGGACTTATCCCACTTAGGGATCTCTTCCAGTCAACCTTAGAGTAACCGAAAGGACAAGATAATGCGTTTAGTACCAAATTTGATAAAGAAATGTACTTTTAATAGTTTGAAAATACATATTACATAAACGAACAATTATACATAGACGATACACGCATAAGTGAATGATACAAATATCTATATATACAAAAACTCATACACATAACATATAAACCACACAAAACATATATACATATGTTCATATATACTATTACATTATATATCCCAATAAATACTTTAGGAAAGCCTGCAGCAGTGGAGTCAGACAGAGGCAGAGGTGATTTTGGGGAATCGTACAAATCTGGTACAGGTGGAACTATGAGACATGTATCTTATCATCTTCTTAAGGTATCAGGAAGGCCTAGCGACATTTCCACCCTTCAGGATCTTTTGTGCCAAACCCCTGTCGACCAACGGTGCCCCAAGCCGATTTGGACTGCACATACGCCTTAATATTTCTTCTTTGGCATATGCAGGTTTCCGTGCGATGGTTTCCTTCGCCGAAAAGCCTATGGTATCCTACTAATATTATAAATGCGAAAGTTTGGATATTTAGATGCTTATTACTCAATCACGCTTCAACTACTGGACGGATCGTGATAAAACTTGGCATACATATAGGTTAGGTTCTGGAATAGGACATAGGATAGTTTTTATCCCGAAAAAACATCCCATTCCCACGGGAAAACGTAATCATTCGTGATTTTAATCTGTCCACGCGGACGAAGTCGCGGGCAACAGCTAGTTATAAATAAACCGTACTTAAGTTTCGAACAACTCATTGGCACGGTCCGACCTTATGAATGTGAGGCGAGTGCACAACCACTAGCTAGGGCCTAGTTTCTAATAATAATAATAAAATCATTTATTCATCTCTTAAAAAATATACATACAATAACTCCGCCAAACTGTATAATACAGTTTGTTGGCAGAAATAGCTCTCTTACTTTATACACATCTATGGCAGAGAATACTAAATATCACTACGCAATGGTGAATAGCAAAGCAAAGTTACAAAGTTTTTAATTTTGATATTAGCACAAAAAGATTGAGGTTACGTTAATGAGTTTACTAGGCTACCCCGGCTATTAATGCCGGAACAGAACCCTTCAGATCCCAGTTGTCCCGCTGGGTAGTCCCGTTACGGGACAAATGGGATTTTCTTTTCCAAGTTATCCCGTGATGACGTAGCATTTGTCCACTACGGGACCAAACCTCACGCAATAGTGAGCGCTGAGAGACCGGCAAGAGTATCCGTGGTTGAGGTCTTACCGTCTTCTGCGAGGATGCTCTTGACGTGGTGGAGCGCCTCCTGCTGCAGGAACTGCCTGGGCGGGCACGACAGGCCCAGCGTGCGCTCCTTGCTGTCCATGTCGTATATCAGCACATCATACTTGGTGCCTGCACGAGATAATGTTATTAAGCACATCTAATAAATAAATAAATATCACAGACATTCACACCAATTATCTAGTCCCAAACTAGGCAGAGCCTGTGGTATGGTTACTAGATTAACGGATAGACATACCTAAATAAATATATAAACATCCAAGACTTGGGTACAAACATTCACATTCATCATACGAACATCTGCCCCTAGCGGGATTAATTTAATAATTTGTTTGTCTATCTGCTTGTCAGTTTGTGCATGCATCACGTAAAAACTACAACTATATATGTATGAATGTAAGTATATATTAGGGGTTAAAGTATAAAATTGCCGATTTGTACTGAAAAATAAAAACTAGACTTTTTCCAAAATGTAACAATATTTACCCTCATTATCTATACATTGTTGCCATCTAATCGGAAGTTCAATTATGCCTTTGCAATATAACTCTGGGGATCTAGATTGGACACACTGTGTGAAAGCACTGCTGATAACACTACAATAATTTACACACACACCTACTGACAGGCGGCGTTACAAATGGTGGAGTAGCAAGTGATTACTTACCTTGTACAGAGTGCCAGGGGTAAGGACGCCAAATCAAACAAATAAACAGTAAATATGTCAGACATACACACCAGTCCAGTCCCAAACTAGGCAGAGCATGTGGTATGGTTACTAGATAACGGATACACATACTTAATAAATATATAAACATCCAAGACTTGGGTACAAACATTCATATTCGTCATACGAACATTTGCCCCTAGCGGGATTCGAACCCGCAACCTCCGGCGTGGCAGTCCGAGAGCTACCCCGTTCCGCCACAGAGGTCGTCGAAATCATTTATGTGTGAAACATACGAGGTACAAGTAAGATGTTTACATGTAAATAAGCTGTCTATCTTCCGCCTCAGCGAGTGCGAGCATACACATTTAAGTGCTAAATAAAAGAATTAAACACACAATCAAATAAACAAACATCAGTTACAGTTAAATCATAATGTCACGTGTCATATGCCATTATCACGTGTTCGGATAACGTGTGGGCACTTACCGCAGAGGGCCTCGTCCCGCAGGAAGTCCACGCCGTCCGCTATCTGCACCTGCAGCAGCGCGTCTATCTTCAGCTCGAAGTGGTCCGCCGCGACGGCCACCATCGCCGGGTCCAGCTCCACCGCCGTCGTCTTCACGTCGTCGTAGCATTTCCTGGGGATGCCAGGCGACAAAACTATTTATCAAGATGTCAGTGTTTAAAGCGGTGTGATCCCCGGCTGTATAGAGCATTTCCATTATGCTATTGGAATTAAACAAGGATAGCACAATTCGCGAATATGACATCCAGACCGGAACCACCTTGTACTTGTGGTCTGTCTCCGGTGGAATTTCATTCGCTAGAGGGGAAGTGGGAACTCTTTTCCTACTTTGACTCTTTACTTCTTTAATTTAATTTGTCTCGGGCCCAAGGTAGCGTAGATTCAGTCCTCGGGACTCGCCCTACCTTCACTGGTAGATTGTTATGAGTTGAGTACCTCGGTTGATCCTCGCTAAGAGGAGTTGCGGGGGGAGAATGGTGAGGAGGGAATGTCCCCGGGGGAAATCGAATCGAAAACGCTCAAAGTCCAAGATACTATTTAGCAATGTCGCTACTGCAATTGCGCATTGCTTTGGCAATGAAATGTTTGTGATGAGAAATAATAGTAGATTAGTAGCCAAGGGCTGTAAGGCATCAATTGCAGCCCGAGATAGCGCCTATAGTTCGAAGGTGCAATTGATGCTTACACCCGAGCTAACTACTCTGCTTTACATCTCGATTGTGAGGTAAGTAGAAAAAAACCGGCATTACAAGAATAAAACATTTTATTAGTTATTTAAAGTAAAAGATTTCTATTCCCGCCTTTTTTCATCTTTTTTTTAAAATTATTTTTTTCAAGAACGAAATTGAGCTTCGCCGTTCGATATTTAAAATTGATGACTATTATACTCATACGAAGACAAGGCTGAATAGCGAAGCGACCTCTTTTGTCATTGGGCTGAATACATGATGTGTATTGGAATGCATGATGAGAGATGTAAAGAAAATTTTGTATTGTACCGTATTGTTGGCCGCCTCATAGTGACTCGGTCATTGGATTCGAGCGCCAGAGGTCGTGAGTTCGATTCCCACTGGAGACAGACAAACTCTGTACAATTTGTGCAAGTTGGTCCCGGCCTGGATGTTATATTTGTGAATAGTCCTATCCTTGATTAATTTCCAAAGCACAGGAGATCCTAGTTTGAGATTAGACAAGTACGTATGTAATGATTATTATTGTATTGCATACCTGAGAAACATGCACAGCCCTCCGCCCCCCAGGCCCAGCACGGCGGCCCTCACCCCCCCGGGCGCGCCCCCCGCGTGGGCTAACTGCACGCCCACGCACATGGACGACTGGTACAGCGGTATGTAACCGAAGTCCACCACCTCGCGCGTCTTGTTCTTCTTCTTTACTGCAATGGGAGAGTAGACAATTATTGTAACGTTGCACCAACATAATGCTCATAAACACAATCCCCGAGGCAGGCAGAGGTAGGCAGATACGATGTATCACCACTTCTGACACCTAACTCAAATCCTTTTCAAGCACATCCTTTTATTCATCTGACTGCGGACTCCAGCCTTATTGAGGACGTCACCAACTTGATCCTCTAGCTGTAGTTCCTTCCACATTCGCGCTGTAAATCAAGAGTTTTGACATTTAAAGCGTATGAGTGAAAGAACAGTGACAGAAGACTGTCACTCTTCTTTTAATCGAACGCTCTAAATGTCCAAACCAACGCAACATACCATTCTTTGGTCACACACTTCTGACATATCAATGTATTCCTTACTCTATCACATAACTTTACTCCAAATTTGAGGGCTGGACCCTTGCCTGATACTCACAAGTTTTGAGCCTGGCCTCCGACTGCACGAGGAACTGGTTGTCGAGGAACACGAGCCGGCGGTGCGTGGCGCCCGCCACGTCCACGTCCTCCACCACGAACTGCCCCGACACCTTGGAGGCGCCCGCGTGCACCAGCGCGCGCCGCCCCACGTCGCTGCCCACGGACAGGAAGGGGATCTGCAGCAGTGTCATTAGATTACTTTCATTTGTTCCACTTCAACATTTTAAAATTCAATTTTACATGTCATTCGATTCATACGCTTCCTTCTTTCGCTGTATACTATTTCTGTCTATCCTACTGAGGGAACGTACCCAAACTACGTGACATATTTATTACAATGTTTTACCCCCCTCCCCCCACCCCCTCGGTGACACCCGTAGTATATGCCAAGACCCCCTCCCCCTCTAGTTTTCACGTATTTTTGGTCATATTTATCTTTATCCATACGGCGCTTGCCGCGTGACGCCAAAAGTACGTGTATTCCTATAATTACAAGTAAAAAAATATATAAAATTTATGTCATTTTTGAGGTTTTTAAGGACGAAATTGATATCTATTTTGAAATTCAAGCTGTGTAAATATCGAAACCTACGCAAAGTCGCGGGCAAAAGTTAGTAATGCATATATCTTTCTGTGCCCGAACATCTAATACGCTGAATGTGGCATTCCTTATCATCCGTCTACACATCTCACTGACCTGGCCACTGAATCCATTAGGTATGAGCATTTTGGCGGAATGCGCGAGCTCCCCCTTCACGGCGTCGAGGCTCTCAAAGTGGTGCCCGCGCCTCAGCACAGCGACCACCAGGCGGCCGAACTTCGCGGAGTCCTGCAGCTGCCGGCGGCCGGCCGGAGTGCCGAACAGCCACTCAGACTCCCTGATTTCAGGAAATTATAATATTGCTAGTGAACGTAGTTTGGGTTGTAACATGTACACATGCATTTATTTCACTCGCAATGTAAAGCGACATATACAACAAAAATACATTAATTCATCATCATCATCATCAGGTTATTTTTGTCTCCAGTGCAGGAGCACAACCCTCTCTCATCTGCCGGAGACAGACGGAGGATTTAGCCTACACTCCCCGCGCTGGCCAGACGGGTAGGGGAGGCCTGATTGATGTTTTATAACGTATTCCCTTAGTCGCCTTGTACGACATCCACGGGAAGAATTGGAGTGGTCATATTCTACTCTACCGGAAACCACACGGCACTTAATTCAATTGGTGAATATTCGAGCGTTTCAACCGCCGTCATTAAACCACCCCAAGAATCGATGACTCCACCAAAGCAGACTGTGTGACAAGAAACTTATTGTGTCAACTTATTGAATGAACTGGTGTTGCCTCTTCAACTTTTGAACGTGACGTTAAAGGCTTGAATATTTACCGAAATAATGGGCACAATTCTGTAGACACAACGTTAAAATTTGACAGCGCTAAAATTGTCTTTATCTTCATAATACTGTGTGACAAGGATAGCAACGGTTTTAGTGCTGTCAAATTTTAACATTGAATCGAGCCCAATAATTTGTTAAATGTCGCTAAGCTAGTTATGGACAGGATACGGAAAAATAGGATTAGGGGTAAGAACTAAGAGACAGCGACAATCCCGCGAATCAGCGGAATTTGCAGGTTTGTTAAACACATAAAAATATAGACAATTTAAACGAATGAAAGGCAATCAGTTTTTATTTTTCACGCACATGTATAAAATAGGATGCGTAAGTCATTTTCAATACTTCCAAGGTATACTACGCCAACAACAATTTTAGTCAATTTTGTTATCAAAAACGAGTCATAATGTACTAATTATTATGCTCCAGGACTTATAAGTTTTCTTTGTATGTACTTAGATGGAGCGAACCAAACAATCGCTCTGTTCCACGCAACTGCGGCTCCGGGAGCCGTAACTCGTTCACATTCAATTTGAAACTTGTGCAGTTACTAACATTTAGTTATTACTAAATATCGACGTTACGGGTAAATAGCGTCAATATTTAGTAAAGAATTAAACGTTCTGCGTAGTAACTGCACAAGTTTCATTGTGAATGTAATCGGGTTCCGGTCGGGAGCCCCAGTGGCGTGGAACAGAGCGATTGTTTGGAACGCTCCATCTAAGTACATAGATATCGTTGGTTAGATGAGTGTACAGTGGGGGGCCGAGTTAAAGGGCTTCGAGGAATGAGGAGCGGTGAGGTGGGAGGGAACGTCAAACCATACAATCGTTCAGTTCTGAGTCAGTCTTTCTTGTCTTTTCGTTAAGGGATAATGTGTCATATTTCAAACGCAGTAAAGGCTATCGATCGGTCATGCGTCCGTATTCCGACGGTTATGCGTCAGTGGTCCTTCAGTGCAGCGTCGGTTCAGTTCCACGAAATTTCGTAGCCTTTACTGCATTAGACATATGACACATTATTCCTTAACCTAACTAAAAAAGACTGACTCCGGGGACTGAGGAGGCACGGATATATCCGATACGTTTAATGTCAAACGTCTAATTACAGTACTGTTATATTCAACTGTCAAATTCCTACGGCAGATGTTGTTGTGCGTCCTTATCGACGGACTAAGTATTCATTGATATTACATATTGCGAAAACTGGACGAAGAAAGTCGCTTTGCGACGTTGGATCGCGTAAAGTGGCGATGCATCGTCTATGCCTACCCCTCTGGGACCAATTACATATTTGATTTAGCTAATTAATAAGGGCAAAGCTATTGTTACCTTACACCATAACACGATTATTTCGTCAGTCGCCGTGTATTACTAATTAGTTAATTATAAATAGATAAGGTACCATGTTATGAACTAATAAAATATCAATATACCGCAAAGACACCTAACATAAGATAAGGCTACGAACAAGATAGATATGGCAATGTATGACTTGCACGCAGATACAATCAAAATTATTAATTAAACAAATTATTTACATTGTTCTGATAAGACTTAAGTTTGTAAAAGCCGCCTCGTAATCCGCCCACCGATATAAATTAAATATATGGGTGTTTATTAAAAAAATAATTATGAAATTGGCCGTGTGGTTCCCGTGGATGTCGTCAAGGCGACTTAGGGATCTCTTCCAGTCAACCTTAGAGTAACCGAAAGGACAAGTATAATGCGTTTAGTACCAAATTTAATAAAGAAATGGGATTTGTTTGAAATTTGTTGAAGAATTGCGATATATATACTATTACATTATATATCCCAATAAATACTTATTAGTAGTTTATATACTGTAATATAAGTATATCCCGGCTTAGAATAGGACCACCCCCAATCTTCCCGTGAGTCTCATCAAGGCGATTAAGGGATTACACCAGGGACGGACAGCAGCCTTCTCCTGTGTATACTAAGATCATTACTGCGATCACCAATCCGCCTGCCAAACGTGGAGATTATAGCAAATCCCCAAATGGACGGCCAACCAAAAGTAGCATTATATTGGGGAAGCTTGTGTTCAGCAGTGGACATATGTATTTCGGCTGATAAGGTTCCGATTAGCTGACCACGTCCCGTGCTCAGTAGCTGGGAATCTATACCTAGACGGTAAAGTAGTTAAGCTCAAGATTCTAATCAAACAACGCATGCAATGATATATTCGGTATTTCAAACGTTATCATTATCAAATATCGATACAATACTGTTGATTTGATAATTTTTATCTTGATAAGTCCGAATTATGTTTATTTCGCACTTAACATAGTTTGATTAAGTAATGTGGTTACTATATAACCTACACCTCAAACCATGAAGCAAAATAATTTTTCGTAGCTCATAGTTTCAACTCATGATTGACACTAATTGGTTATTAAATTAGATAACAGATGACAATTTTAAAACCATCTTTTATCTAATTTAATAACCAATTAGTGTTAATCCTGAAGGAAAAAACTATGAGGTGAAACTACGAGCTACGAAAAATTATTTTGCTTCATGGTATGAGGTTTAGGTAACGTGTAGATTTTGGAATCCATTGTTTTGTTTATCTTCTGTTAGGTACCTCTACCAATAAATATTACATACCTATATAAATATACTACAATATATATATTACGCAGGATAAGTTCGCCTTTGAACACAATTTAATTTCTGTTGTTAATTTTTGTACAATACAGCGTTTACATACAAACGTTCAAAGTCCCATAATTTTAAGCTAATGTCAAAAATAATCTTATGTAATAATAGTGACACCCCCCCCCCCCCCTTCTTTCTAGGTTACCAGAAGCTTAGTTCGGAACCATCCGTAGCCTAGATGCTTACGGAGTAGGTCATCTGTTCTCAAACATGAATAAAATTCTTACTACATAACTGGGTTATCGAGCAAGTTTTTTTTCCTGCAAGAATGCCGATCACGCTTTGGTTTTCTTCGCGACTGAAGCGGGTTCCCACTAGCGGTACTAAGCTTTCAGTTTCATTTAAAAATTATATATATAAATGAATGCCATTTGACAAAATTATAATATTTATAAACAAACGGGCGGAAATAGATGAAAGATGTGTTTTTAAATACGCGGCACGATAACATTTTTGTTTACCAAGCCAGCGGCCGCTCTAAATATACCAGGAGCTGCATTATTACGACAACGTGGGCGTGGGCGTGGAGGTGTGAATGATCTACAATACATTACCAGAGAATCCCACTAATATTATAAGTGCGAAAGTTTGGATATTTGGATGTTTGTAACTCAATCACGCTTCAACCACTGGACGGATCGTGATGGAAGAAACTTGGCACACATATAGGTGTCCTGGAATAGGACGTAGGATAGTTTTTATCCCGAAAAAAACTGTCATTCCTACGGGAAATACATAATAATTTGTGATGTTAAGTTGTCCACGCAGACGAAATCGCGGGCAACAGCTAGTACTAAATATTATTTAGTACGTGAAGAAGCGACAGTCCCCAACCCCCGCCAGGCTAGCGTCGCGTCGCCCTAGTGTGAGGTCTAGATGTATCTGTGTTAGTTTCTGAGATATTTTATGTACTAATTGCAGTTCTAAGAATTGTTATGAAAAATTAAATAAATTATTAAAATTATTATTAAACTAGCTGTGCCCGCGGCTCCGCTCGCGTGAACTACAGAATCCGCTCCTATTCTCACTCCCGCTCCCGCTCCTGCTTCTGCTCCCGCTCTCGCTTTCGCTCCCCTCCCGCTCCCGCTTCCGCTTCCGCTCCCACTCACACTCCAATTCCCACTCGCAGCTCCAAATGTAATCCAAACTCATCGCAATCTGAATAGTACGGAAATACTATTATGTGCAATATATTGCATATTAACCTTACCTATTAATGTATTTGAAAACTAAAAATGTCCATAACTTTGGATTGAGTTACCCGATTGCGATGAAATAAAGACTAAATGTTAAGTTAAGTTAAGCCTCATGTTTTTGTGAAAAGTCCATTAAAGTTCGTTCAGTAGTTTTTAAGTGATGCGTGCACAAACTCACAGACAAACAGACAAGCAGACAAAAATTTCAAAAATGATCGAAATGTGTTCTGTTGCTTATCCTTAGACCCCCAATTTTTATTTTGCAAATATCTTCAATGTACAGACACGCGAAGTTTACGATTTTATTTATTAGATTGCCGTGTGGTTTCCGGTAGAGTAGAATAGGACCACTCCAACTCTTCCCGTGGATGTCGTACAAGGCGACTAAGGGAATACATTATAAAACATCGATCAGGCCTCCCCAACCCGTCTGGCCAGCGCGGGGAGTGTAGGCCAAATCCTCCGTGTCTCCGGCAGATGAGAGAGGGTTGTACTCCTGCAGTGGAGACAAAACTAACCTGATGATGATTATTAAAATAAAACACGGCGTGTAGTACGAAGCCGGTTAGAAAGAGAAGCACTTATGTGTTGACGTATAACGTTGTCCCTCTCTAGATAGTTTATGTACACGCACGTTTACGAACATGCTGATGCGCCTGTAGGTGATTAATCTGTTCGCTTATATGGAGTGTGATATTATGGTTTATTGGGTGAGATGGGTGAGTGGGATAATACCGCCATTGTACACAACTTTATTCCTTGTTTGTCATTGTTGATAATTTTGGTACAACAAAGCGTTTACACACGCGTTTGTTTACCAACGCAGCAGCCGGTCTATTTATACCAAAGTTATATTACAACGTGGGCGTGAGATGTGAACGATCTACAATGAAAGCGCTTTATAGGGGCTACACACGATGCCTTGTCGGACGGATTTGGTCCGTCTAACCGAATACTATGTGTCAGATGAGGTAAAAATTATGTGGCGTCGAAGCAGTTACTATGGAGTTTTTCAATGTACTAACGTTAACTAAAAAGAAACCATAAAGTCTTGAGTCTAGATTATTCATGTTGCTATGGAAGTATAATGAACATTTTATGACTCTGAAGACGTAACAATTGAATTTATCTACTCCTATTGGGGCATTCTTCATGTCTGTTTCAATAAACTGAGTGGCGCGTGAAACGCAGACGTCATACCAAATCAGTCCGACCGGATCTGTCATACCATCATCAGATATATCATAGTGTGTGTAGCCCGCCTGTTACTATACGATATCGCATATATATCGATTTCGCTGTAACCAAGATCAGTAAAGCAATTTATTGCATATTAAATAAAAAGTATATACTGTAAGATATTCTTACACATAAAATATATAATATATTGATAGGAATGGATCCATAAATGATTAAGATTGATTGAAATACCGATAGATCTCAACACGTGCGGCTTAAAAATACAAGCATAGTGTTGACATAATAAATTTTAGCTGAACCGAAAATAGTGCAGCTTTGATGAACGACTAAACATTTGGGAGGACACCAATCATATTTTAGAGCCGACGACAACTATGACTGAAATAGCCCGCCGTGAAAAGAAAATAGATACAGGGTGTTACTGAAATAAACTAAAATATAAGTTGTAAACTCATAATAGTCAGGAAAGTAATTTACAATACAATATATGTACTTTATTGCACATAATAATTGGCACCCCCCTCGGGTGAATACATCGGCTTAATACAGTAACAACTTTCAAAGTCAAATTGACCAATTAGGTGGTCTTATCGCTTTAAGCGATTTCTTACAATCAAAATTTAGTTTAAAATGGTTAGGCATGCTATTAACTACATCTTATTTTTAAAAAAATCTATTTATTTTTCAGAACTAATGTATATTGAAAATAAAGTTTTGGATTAGGACTATAAAAAAATCTAAGTAAACTGTAATGTTTTAGCTTGTTTTAGCTTTTCCCACAGTGAAGGTCGGCTGGAAGAGATCTCTTATAGAGATAAGTCCACCTTTGTCACTTTTATGTTATGCCCTTTTTTTTGTTGTAAAATTTATGTGCAATAAAGAATATAATAATGATTCTGGTTTAGGATTTGAGATACTTTGTCGTGATCTTTTCTCTCGAACTACAACGATACATGAGTTTAGCAACTGTTCGTAATTGTGATATAAAAAAGCGAGGATTTGAAATGCGTGTGGTTGCGCGTATTAGGGCGCACCTATGTTCAACACAGGACGTCGACAAGCTAAACACGACGGGCCTATAGTCACAATGCAACGAAACAAAAATAAACAACGTATTTATCGAGTTCAGAACATAAAATGGATTTACGATCAACCTGTGCATTTCGAAGTTATTTTAAGATAAACTAATTAGTAAGATTAGAATATATTTACAACTATTTATATTTTAATTTTTTTAATATATATTTACAAACCTTACTTCTTAATACCTGCGTCATTTATTATTTTCAGAATACCTACCTGACGAAATCCAAGCAGTAGTACAAACTACTGTTCAATGCCTCAAAAAGGGCCTATTAAAACTTTCAGGATTTTATTTCTGAGAAAATAATTCTCCTCGGTAATATTTAACACACGTCCGTTTACTCTGCGTGTAAGTTTTGTTGGTCGGACGAACGCGAACGATGTTCCCTGAAAAAAACATGTTGCTCCGTAGGAGTGTAAAGGTAGAAACACACCCAGCGACTTATAGTCGCACCTGTTCGTCCTTGAATGACGGATTACACCCCTAATACAAAAATAGGTAGGTAGGTGAGTTCAGTTTACCCGAAATGTTTCTACTACCGAAACTTAGAGTTTGCCCGAAATGATTCTACTACCGAAATTTAGAGTTTGCCCGAAATGATTCTACTACCGAAATTTAGAGTTTGCCCGAAATGATTTTACTACCGAAATTTAGAGTTTGCCCGAAATGATTCTACTACCGAAATTTAGAGTTTGCCCGAAATGATTCTACTGCCAAAGTTCAGATTTTGACGAAATGTTTCTACTGACTCTATTTTTTTTGTTTTCATTAGGTTTCCTTCAAAAGGAAGCTTTTGTATCATTGCCATTTCATTTCTGTATCCGAAAATTGGTTCAGTAGTTTTCGAATTATCCGGCGGAATGACAAACGTACAAAAAATTTTCGCTATCTGTTTGACGGAATCCTAAAAGCTGGTACATAGTCAGGCGACATCGTTGTCGGGACGCATTAAGGTTCAAAGTCAGGATTGATAACACTAATGCAAGTCGTTAGTCAGTAATGACTGCAAAAACTATACCGTGTAAATCCTTTTGTTAGTTTTTAAGGTTTACTCAGTTTAAAAGGAGTTCATTTGGCTGATTTTGAACAGCAGATGTTTAGGGATCAAAACGGAAACCCGGAACAGAGGACCCTTACAATGAACCTTTTTTGTCAGTACAAACTTTGTATAAATGTAAAATTTTACGGTAATGATGGACAAATAATGAAAATTTTATGGTTTTTTTACAACAGCTAAAATTATTTGTACCCCGAGTAACTCTAAATCTACTAGACAGCTTGAAATGACATTTTGAACACACGTTTTTGACATTACGCTCCGGAGGGAAATTGTCTAATGATCTGTAAAAATGGCCACAGGAGGCTCTCGACGAAGATGGATAAAAGTTGCGATGTCTTTGCTCTGCATAAGAACATACCTACCTTCTGTAGGGTGGTCGTTAATGCGTTGAGTAGCATTAGATGACGCCGACGTAGTCGAAAAAAATGTTTATTAGTAGAAAAATAGTTTTTAAGTACCGTAGAAAAAAAAATGATTTTAAGTAGTCGTAAAAATAGTTTGAGTAGGTAGCGAAAAAATAGTTTTTAAGTACCGTAGAAAATATGATTTTTAAGGAGTCGAAAAAATAGTTTTTAAGTAGTTGAAAAAATTGTCTTTGCTGGCAATCGCAGGTTCAAATTGCAACTGCGCATGGACGATACACGCAACATAAAGAAATATTTCCATTAAATTATTATATATTAACATTATAAAACATCAATCAGGCCTCCCCAACCCGTCTGGCCAGCGCGGGGAGTGTAGGCCAAATCCTCCGTCTGTCTCCGGCGGATGAGAGAAGGTTGTGCTCCTGCAGTGGAGACAAAAATAACCTGATGATGAAAGAAATATTTGCGACCAAAGTCGTTAGTGTGTTTTAAGCCTAAACGTGGGTGCGGTCTGGATAACCAATCCGAACATACAACGCAGCAAGCTTACGCAAACACACCGTAGGCTATTAAGGTGTTCTGGACGCTTCGACGTGAAACAAAACACGGCGAGCTGAAAAATAAATGGCTGGGTCTCACAAGTACCCAGGATAAATGAGGCTAATTATCTTGCTTTGTTAAAGATATATATAGTTATACTAAATTAGTATGTTTATAAAACAACACCAATATAATTCTTTAAGGCGCTGTTGACGTTAATGACTATAAACATATTGTACGCGCCAAAATGGCTATATTGAAGTCGCATCTACTAACAGCTGATTGATTTCCTAACCATACCTTTACTTTTGCGAATTTGCTTAGCTGTTTGTAAAGACGCGAGTATTTTCATCTTGTGCGCGAGGGTGTAGTACAAACTATCACCCACGCCCTGTAGTGCTATTCTCTAAAATACAAACTCACGTGCGAGTCTCACTCAAGTGACTTGACTCACTTTGAAACCTAATCCATTGGTAATTCTGTAAACGTTCCAGAGCACTACCGAAGTTATGTGAACAAAGAACTCACTTCACGTCGCCAGTGCTCTAGAATGTTTACAGAATGCCAATGGATTAGGTTTCGAAGTGAGGGATATGATTCGTAATAAGAAGATCCGACGAATAACGCAGGTGACCGACATAGCCGAAAGAATTAGTAAGCTGAAGTGGCAGTGTCACATCTGTCGCAGTACCGACGGGCGTTGGGGCAGACGAGTTCTAAGGTGGGACGCAACGTACCACGCGCAGGGTCGCCCCGCCACCAGGTAGATCGACGAGCTGAAGAAGGTGGCCGGAAGCGGCTGGATCCGTAGGGCAGAGGACCGGGTGTGGTGGCGTTCACATTTTATTGTATATTTAACTGGATATGCAAAATAGGTGTCAAGGGAATAGGAGGGGAAGGAATTCGGATGGGAAAGAAGAGAGGGTAAGGGAGGGGCAAGTTTTGCAACTTGCCCCTCCCCTTCCTTCCCACAATACCTCCTCCTTGCGAGGAGGTATTGTGGGAAGGGGTTAGGGGAGAAGAGAAGGAGAGGAAAGATGAGGGAGAGGCTAGCGGGAATGGGAGGTGGTAGGACAGAGGGAGGGGGCAGTAGAAAATAAAGGGCAGAAGTGGCGAGTTAGGGGAAGGGGGAGGGGTTTTCAAGGGGCAAGGAAAGAAGGACGGGGGTATAGAAAGGGGGAATGGGAGGGGGAAAGGTTTTATTATCTACAGCTAGTAGATAATAAAGAGTAATTATTGTCCCTTGTTGTCCCGCAAATTTATTAATTTCCCTATTGTCCCGTTCACGAAAAATGCCAACCATTATATATTTATGAGATTTTTAAGTAATTTATCTCAAACGCTGGAGAGGGGGCAGCACGTTCAAGTTTCTGCCCCGGTTCGAAAAAATCGTAGAACCGGGGCTATAAATGTACATAACATTATGACAAATTCTGATTACTTCGGTTAATGATAACATGCAAGATTTATAGTAAAGTTCAGTACAACAAAAATAACGTGACGTGTGGTTCCCAGCTTAGAATAGGGCCACCCCCAGTCGTCGATAAAAAAAAATGACGTGTATAAATGTACCAAGTGTACTCATATGCAATAAATGATTTTGACTTTGACCGAATGGACAGCAAAAGTGGCAAAGTTATATTGGGGAGGCTTATGTTCAGCAGTGAACGTATTTCGGCTGATGATGAACTAAAATAACCCTATAAGTGTGGCGTTTGAAAAGCAAAATGCCTAGAATACATATGGTCTACTGTGAAAGACTAAGGTATTCTGTCTAAGTAGCAAACGTCTAAAACGCGAAATGACAATAATACAACGTCCACAACGTTTAGGCAATCTGAGTTTTAGACATTTTTCTTTTCGGACATCGTTTTTTAGACATTGACTTTAGACGACCTACTTGCTACTTAGCCATTATGCTTTTTAGACGTCACGTTAATGAGGAAAAAAATTACGGCCATACTTATTTCTGAAGTCGCTGAGTGGACTATGGAAAGAGATATTCTCGGAGTTTCTCCAAGGGACAGTATCCGACATGAGGTGATCTGTCAGATAACTAAAGTCTTCGACATAGCTCAAACGGTACGTTGAAGTGGCAGTGGGCTGGTCACGTCTGTCGGAGAGCCGATTACCGTTAGGGTAAACAAGTCTCGAGTCTCGAGTGGCGACCGCAAATTGACAGGCGTAGTTTGGGACGCCCCCTGGATAGATGGAGCGACGATCTGCGTAAGGCAGCTGGCAGTGACTGGATGAGAAGAACCGAGAATCGGGTTCAGTGGCGCACCTTGGGAGAGGCCTATGTCCAGCAGTGGACTCTTTCAGGCTGTTGATGATGATGATATTTATTTACAAGCGCACTGTTTTATTTAGCCGGGAAAAACTTCACAGCGCGGTGGCTAATGAGTAATGATGAACAGAAAAACGATATATAGACAAACGAAGGAAAAAAACAGTCAACTTCATATTTGTAGCGAAGTTTAGACCAGTTTTACACCTTGACTGAGATTCGTGATAGCGTAGTACTCAATCCAGTTATACGCATATGTTGACACCAGTTTTGGTATCCAGATATGCACCAGACTTTCTCCCGGTTTTTCCTACTTTCTAACAAGCGCATATATAAATTAGTGCCCATTCTAGCACATGTGTGCCATACGTCATTTCGAAATACGTTTGATCGAATCGTGGTATATATTTTATGATTTATTCGAAACCTATTAGAGCAGATAATAGAACAACAGACACGTGCCCTTTATGGAATAAGTGATTCAGTTATATCCAATTATACCATTAAAGTCTACCAGCCTGTTACCCTATTATTAACTCTGTTAGCAGAGGCGGGATGGATAGAAAATGGAACGGAATACACAAAACTGCTAGTAGTAATATTTGGATCAGGTTATTTTTGCCTCCACTGCAGGAGCACAACCCTCTCTTATCTGCCGGAGACAGACGGAGAATTCGGCCTACACTCCCCGCGCTGGCCAGACGAGTTGGGGAGGCCTGATTGATGTTTTATAATGTATTCCCTTAGTCGCCTTGTACGACATCCATGGGAAGAGTTGGAGTGGTCCTATTCTACTCTACCGGAAACCACACGGCATTTGAATATTGTTATGCGGAAATGACCCAAACTACAAGACGTCAAACTGTACTATTTAATCCTAAAAATATATCAACAGTTAAGAGAAGCGTCAAAGATTAGGTTTTATAATTGTAATAATATTTTGCATCAATACTTCGATATCTTCAAGATACAAAATCGAGTAATCAAATCTCGAAACACTAAAAAGAAAACTTTATTTTTTTCTTAAAATTCAGGGAGCATAATAATTAGTACTTATATGATGACTCGATTTTGATAAAAACAAAATTGACCGAAATTTTAGTTGACGTAATGTACCTTGGAGGTATCGACTGGTACATAACCATTCTATTGAAGAATACCAAATCATTTAAACGCTCGATATCTCAAAAATGAGATATTGTCAGCATAAGGGAACGTACCCAACTACGTGACCCGTTTAGGGGAGGAAGGGGTCTTCAAAATACCACGCTTGGTCACAGGGGGGATTGGGGGGGAGGGGGGTGTTAGGTTATCACGTAGTCAATATCCTCTAGGGAAATTTCGCGCTTTTTAGAGCTATAATCAAATATGGAGCTATAATTTTTAGCGCTTTTTAAACTCAGATGGCAACACGAGCAACAGCTGATAGAAAACCGACAGTTTTTTCTTCTTGACAATATTTTTTTCACTTGTAATTATAGGAATGCACGTACTTTTGGTGTCACGCGGCAAGCGCCGTATTAATAAAGACGAATATGAGCAAAAAAAAAATCTTTCAACTTTCAGTTTGGAAAAATTGGTTTAAAACCATATTTATGCATTACTACGTGAAAACTAAAGGGGGGGGGGGGGGTATACTACGGGTGGTCACCGAGGGGGGGAGGGGGGTAAAATTTGTAAAAAATGTGTCACGTAGTTTGGGTACGTTCTCTAACTGGATCCAATTATCAAAGAGAAATTATGAAAGAGACGCGCAGCAATACAATAAAACATACATTAGTTTATACATTTTGTAGGTAAATACGTATAATTGAAAAGCTGTACCATATCATACGTTTAGACACATACAAACACACACATATAAATCACATGAGTTAAACAAAATCAACATGGATGGTTCGGTTCGTTAGATATTCCCCGAAAGCCTACACGGTGCTGTAGTTATTTCCCCGAACATATATTCCTCGAATTCTACTTACCTGAACGTGCATTCCCAGGTTGACTTCCCTAAACATTCATACGTACATAAGCGAAGCAGATTAAAGCATTTACAATATTATATTCATGTTCATTAGGTGCAATTTACAGCGTACGCACGACGTAGCCAACTTCGATATTTTTACATTAAAACGCAATGATTCTTCAGTTTCTTAGGGTAGTAATCCCAGACCAGTGGATCTCCCAGGAATCGGCCCGTATAACGAATAAGCGGATACGATGATTGTGGTAGGATTATCAAGGTGTTAGCACCATGGTGATGAACTTAGCTGTTATCAAGATCGAGGTTGGTAGGAGCATATTAGCAGATCGTATTATGAGTCAGGGGCCTTGGTTGAGGTAGTTGCCTGTTCGGTGCTATCCAGACGAGTCACGGGTATGCGGTCCCGGCTTACAGAGTTATCGCTACTACAATCCCACTATCCTTCCGTAATAACGGTATCCCATACCTACCCTATACTCCTTACCCATACCCCCATATCCTGTCTCTCTCGCCCTGATCCCTGTCCCATCCGCCAATCCTAGGTCTGCCGTGCCGATGGATGCGTGTCCAGGGGCTAGCCTGGTCGAAAGCGTGCCGACATCCCGGAGCTGGGCGAAGTCCGGGCACTATTAGCCTTACCGAATCATACAGGGCTCTGATGAGGTGGACAATTATTTCCCTAGCTAATCGTGGTACCTCAACAAGGCGGCGATATTGTTCGCAACACATCACGTCAAGGGGTATCACGGGGCGAAAAGCGGACGACGGAAAGCCACATTGCAATATTACATTGCGCAAAGTGGCGATACATAGTCTCTGCCTACCCCTCTGGGACCAAGGCGTGAGCATTATGTATGTATGTATTGTGAGTCTATTAGGAGCATGAGTAAGGTAATCGTGTTAAGACAGATCGAGGTTGTTGATAATAAAGGGGTAATCATATTAGCAGCCGCGGGGCTAATAATGGCACCATGGGATAACCCTGTTAGGAAAATCGAGGATATCCAATATTAGTGGTGGGGTAACTCTGTTAGGTGATGTGCTACGGTCTGCAACTCACCTTCCCTGCGGCACAATGAACACGGCATACTTGTTGATAGCCTGAGGCCGCATCTGGTCGACTACATAGAGCGTGTAGCGAGGGGAGGCTTCACCTGGCTGCATAAGGTCCAGTATCACCTGCAGATGTAGGCTCTTATAACTAACCACAGAGTAACATCAAGGCTTTCTCTTTCGTCAGAGTTTTTATTTACACTGTAAGAAAATCACCATTCGTTTTAAAGGATTATTTTCTCTCAGAAGACAGCCCTCAAAACTGAAATGCCTAACTTTAAAAGGTGTATTAAATGGCGCAGCTTAGTAAACAATAAATATAATAAACCAGGGGTCAGCGTTAGGTAGTGTCACTTATTACCTACAACTGCTTGGACTGATCGGGCACTGGACGGATCGGTATAAAACTTCATCATCATCAGGTTATTTTTGTCTCCACTGCAGGAGCACAACCCTCTCTCAACTGCCGGAGACAGACGGAGGATTTGGCCTACACTCCCCGCGCTGGCCAGACGGGTTGGGGAGGCCTGATTGATGTTTTATAATGTATTCCCTTAGTCGCTTCGTACGACATCCACGGGAAGAGTGGTCCTATTCCACTCTACCGGAAACCACACGGCAGAAACTAATGAAACGTGGCACACACATATAGGTTCGGTCCTGGAATAAGACAGGATAGTTTTTATCCCGAAAAAACATCTCATTCCTACGGGAAATACATAATAATATGTGATACTAAATTGTCCACGAGGGCAATAGCTAGTTAAATATATATTTCTTAATTATTACTAATAATAGACATGAGATTATCATTAAAAACGTTAAAAGAAATGGTCATCTTAATCTTCCGCGCCATAATTCGTCGCAAATATATAAATTACACTCCCTAATGCCGATCCCTAATAATAACATAATAAACAGTAATAATTGTTTAGGAAAATAATCAAAAATCAAAATTGTCCAATTCGCCAAAAAGTCAAATTCGCATAACTTTCAATTCGCATACGCACGATTTCAGCACAGCTGAAGTACATGCAACATAGTACATTGTAATACCGGCTCTATCCTCTCATGCAAACGACTGCGTATCCGTTAAAATTTTATGAACCAATTACACATTCGCGCAAGTGGCGAGGCGAGTGCTCGTTATTCGCCTCGACATTCGCCAATCTCGCGTCGGAGACGGTTTAGTGTTGAACACCTCTATATATTGAGCCTTGCCGCACATTGCCAGTACAAATGGTATGTTTTATATGTGATAGCGCCCGTACCGCCGCCGGCCGCACTCAGGCGCCTGCGATCGAATCCACTTTTCGTATAAGTTTTTCGTGGCGTGGTTACTGCTCAACCATTATGGCGCGTGTCAAAAAAACGAGCGGAAAGACAGCGACAAAACACTCAGAGCCGGATTAACCGTGTCGGGGCCCCTAGGCAATGCACGTGACGGGGCCCCTTTACCGTGTTCTAACTTCCTGAAATATAGTTTTTCTACCACAATGCGATGCTCCGCACGCGTGGACTACTCACTTTCAATCCGACTACGACTCCAACCCCGAAGCCCACGTCAACGCCCAGGCCCAGGCCCACTCCTACTCCTCTTTTCACTACTTATAAGAAACATATTCAAAAAGACTCGGGGCGCGGGGCCCCTTGCCGTTGCGGGGCCCCTAGGCAATTGCCTACACTGCCTAATGGATAATCCGGCCCTGTAGACAATCCGCAGCCTTAAGAGTTAGTAATTGCTTTTACAAATTTTTTGGAAAGAAAACATCGCATAGAGCGGTCTTGTTTGACTCAAATTTGCACCAGAGACACAGTACGCCATCTAATAAAATAAAATCAAATGCTGTGGCAATAAAAAAAATGAGGTAGCGGTTTTTTATCTTCCTGTTACCTATTTTCCACATTTGGGGTTTTACTAAGGCGATTCAATTACGAGATGTACATTGTAACTACAGTGGATTTTGAGTTAAAGAACCATCTGAGGAATGTCACAGTTACTTTACTAGCGATATGCGATACGTAGGTACGTTTAACGGTATCTCCTAACTTACCACACCTACGCCCAAGCCAAGCCGTTTAACTCTGTTCCTTACTGTAGCTAAACACTCGGCAAATATGTGTTTGTGTCAGCAAATGCCTCGACTCGCGGTTCGCACGTATGTGTAAATGAGCTACGAGTTCATAGCCTATGACACACTTCCAGAGTTGCGATTTATAACGTGTGAAATTCGATAGATAGAATGTGAAATTCACTTGACAGATGATAATGAAATTCACTCGATCCTAGTTCCAAAACACGTGGAAATTCCACCTGAGGTTTTGGAACCGGGGTCGAGTGAATTTCACCGCCTGTGAAGTTAATTTTACCTGTTACGGAACGCAACATCTATTTAAAATGTGTAAAGCAGCTCTCAACCGATCGCATGAGAGTATAGAGCTTACATAAAATCTTCTCTACAATGCTCTGCCATTTAAAACCCTAGAAACTGTTTCCATGGGAAACTTTAATAGTCATGGGAAGAAATATGCTGTACTTCATACCAATATAGAATGTTGAAGGATTTGAAAATACCTCATCGTTCTCGTCGAGGCGGGTCCTGGCCAGGCCGTTGGTGACGAAAGCCGTGTCCTGCACCGACTTGATACACTCCCTCACTTCAGCCGCGGTCTCCAACCTCTGCATTTTGTCGCCAGCCATGCATACCTCCAATATCTAAGAAAGAAAAGCCAATAGTAACAAAATAGTAAAGTTTTTTTTTTTATAAGATTAAAGTGTTAATATTGATTCATATTTGATGTACTCGTTGGCCTAGTGGATCTGTCATTAGACTCAAGCGCCAGAAGCCATGGGTTCGACTCTACGATTCTCACTGGAGACAAAAACTTTGTACAAGTTACCTAGTTGATCTGGATGTTATATTTATGAATTGTTCTATTCCTATCATATACAAGAAAATTCTATTAGACTAAGTTGAACAATGGACCCACGACATAAAGAAGTACTGAGCGTGGTAACATTCATTTGGGACGCCCTATGTCCAGAAGTGGATGTTAAAATGCTGATAGTACTTAAGTTTATGTTAGGCTCAAAGAAGCTTTAATGACACAACTCATAAAATCTTACAACAGAGATAAATAGCAATCAGAATTAAATTTAAAAGTACTGAATACAAAAGCACATTTATTTACAAAAAAGAAAAGATGAACATGGCTGCCTCATCAGGAATGTAAGAATCTTAAAAGGCCATTGTGCTATAAAGGCGAAGCAATTTACCAATCCAAATAAAAAAGTTTAAAGTCCCATTGTTTTAAAACTTGTTCTTACTGGCTAAATGACTGATGCTTTTTAGTTTTGTTAGAAAGAATACTCTAAAGCTTTTAATTTTAAATTTTTGTTCAAATTACAAGCCTCATGTTTTATGCATTGTGCAGTCATTTGACACTATTTGGGTTAATACCAGTTCTACCCACCCATTGTTCTCGAGTGACCCAAATTTATAACTATGACTTCTAACACATAGGTGATTTATATCATATATTTTTATTTTCATAATCATCATCAGGTTATTTTTGTCTCCACTGTAGGAGCACAACCCTCTCTCATCTGTTGGAGACAGATGGAGGATTCGGCCTACACTCCCCACGCTGGCCAGACAGGTTGGGGAGGCCTGATTGATGTTTTATAATGTATTCCTTCAGTCGCCTTGTACGACATCCACGGGAAGAGTTGGAGTGGTCCTATTCTACTCTACCGGAAACCACACGGCAATATATTTTTTTTATAAGATATCTTATTTTCATAAGATTCATGTAAAATAATACTAGCTTGAAGAGAGTGACTTTGTTTTGTGTATAAATAAGGCGCCTTTGCGTTTGGTGTGCCTGTTGAGGCACACTGACAAATAAAAAAAATCTTTCTATGTATCTGTCATCAAATAGCAAATGAAATGGAAATGAACACTAATTTTAAAATCAATTATCAATCATTGTACGAGTATGCATGCATGCAGTAAGCAATAAAAGGCTATTTTATTTTGTGTATAAAATGCGATAGATACATAATCATATTAGGATCAGGTGTGAAGGATTTTTTGATAGTAATTATTATTCTCATGGGTACAAATGGGAATCAAAGTAAGTTTAAATTTTTAAAATGTATTTATACAATTAGGTAGACTTGGGAATGACCTTATTCAGATATAATTAAAATATTTGTATAAAAGAATATAAGCACTAAAAACATCCAGCAATAAAAATATTGTTTACATTTTATTTATCATAATATTTGTAGTTTTTCACCATAAGGTTGTCTGAAATGATTTCTTAAAGATATAATGTTACCTTTGTTCAAGAAAGACTGATTCATTTATAATACTGATCACTAATATCATATTCAGTGATGAAAACAACACCAAGTAGGTATCTTTGCCATCTAAGTATCTTGATATGCTTTTTACATTGAAAGTAAGTTTTCACACGATTCTTAAGCCTTTGCTCGTTATACTTGCCAGTTATAATAAATCTTAAATGCAAAAACAGTTTAGAATGGAAAACTAGGACAACCTATCAAGAGCCAGATCTTCACAGTGTTGTGTGTTTAGTAGTCTGTAACTCTGTTAAGCTAAACCACTGTACTGATCTTGTTGAAACTTAGTGCAGCCGCAATCAAGCTGAGATGTTGAAAAAACATACAAGGGTTTCCACAGGAATGTCGATTAACTATGGGTGGGGTGAAAATTCTCCTATAATTTATGCATCTATTTTGATTTTTATATATTATTTACCATAAGTGTAAGTGTAAAGGTAAGCTACTGTATACTAACAATTTATGAATATTATTCGAATTATTTTATTTAATTCATCATCTCTTAGATATTGCCGAACATAGGTTTTCTCCAATAAATGCCACCACACCCAGTCCTCCACATCCAGCCACTTCCAGTCACCTTCTTTAGACTGACAGTCTCTCGGCCTGCCTGATGGAAGGCCACCCTGTGCTAACTTTATTTAATTAAGAAATGATAAAAGCATGATAATCAGCAATTAGTGAAACAAATTAAAGAAAATTTGTTGAAGACATGGGAAAAGTGAATAAACAAAATAAAACTTACTAATTTTGGCATCTCCTTGAATTTTGTAGCCACAACAACGAACACTGGTAACGTTGTCCCGTCCCCATTCTCAGCGTTCTTCTCCTCCGCCTCATGACAACGAACCACTCGGAACATCCATGAATTATCACAGAATGTCTCTAGCAGTTTATTTAATATATGACTCTGAAGCAATGATATACAAAGAAACCGTCCACCAAGTCTTAACACTCGCTTAATCTCTGCAAAGTATTTATCTATTGCTGCAATTGTTTCTGGTGAGTCGTCAGGCATGAGAGCATCCAGTGTACCTTTGTCTAGAACTACATTAAACTCGTCGTTTTCAAATGACATCTCTAGAGCATCCATACAAATAAATTTCATGTTGCTTCTGTGAGAGTTTGTGGAGTTCATCTGTCTGATGACAACTTCTGAAACATCTATGTTGGTGATGTTCGTGTACCCAACATCGTATAAATCAGCGCTAAGACTAGAATTGCCGCATCCAGTTATGAGAACCACATCTTTCGGCTTTATATATTTGTGTAAGTGTGAACACAACTCCAAATACTCGCCGTACCTTTATAAAACATAAAAATAATGCAGTCACAAAAGTTTTACACAGTTTAATTTAAAATTAAGCGTGAAAACAATAAAATTATAACCTACCATTCAAATGATTTGTTACCGCGTTTCTTGAAGAACTTGTTCCAGTAGTCTTTATCACTAAATTCTTTGTGACTTTTTGGAAGGAGATTCATATTTATCGCGTATTTTACAATGTTATTTCATAAATACGCACGAGCTAGAAGCGAAAAGCAGTCAAAGCCCAGCCTCCAGCAAATCGCAAATTCGTCGTTCCGTCGCACACCGAGCGTGCGACAATTTCATTCGGTTCTTTTCTGTTTCTTTCTAACAAGCACAAACTAAGTAGTCACTAGCGCCTAACAAGTCAATGTAACAAAGTAATGATTTCTTTCTCTTTGTTTGTTTTCTGCGTGAATTGATTTGAATTTTAATTGACTTCTCGTTCATTTTTTTTCTATTGTTTTATGACATTGGCAATAATGCCATCAGTCTAATCACGATATCTTTTAATTTTCTGTTTATTGTCAGTATCAGCAGTGTTGGTCTGAAGCACTTCTCGTTCAGAAACTTATGATTTAAAATCAAAGAACTCAACGCATTAGCAATAATTGATATGTGCGAAAGAAACAAATCCATTGCATATGTGTTGCATACTTACTTCCAACAACGCGTTGCAACCATCGATAATGGAAATGAAATAGGTAAGGTGTGTTTTTCTTTAAATGTCTAATTTGATAAACAAACATGGCGCCAAGGTGACCATAAATATAAAATAGTGTTGTCAAATAATAGAATTAACTGATTCAATTGAATTTAATTGAATTTGTGATTAATTCTATATTATTCTCAGTGATTATTAGTTTAGGAATATTTATTTATTTATTGGTTACTTTCATGGATATTCTGTTCCGAAATACAAAATTTCATCCACATCGGATCATTACTTTGGACCTAGCATACGACAGCAGACAAACGGACACGCAAGCACATTGTTTAGTTTTTGGTTTTTTGGACTCTTACATGTCTAAGGGAACATATATCCATCAAAGTTTAAAAAATGAATACAACTAATTGCAGAAACATTTTATTTCTTTAAGGTACAAAATACATATCATTGTAATAACAATAATATTAAGTATGCATAAAACAATGCACCGGCATCAAACTTAATATTTTAGAAAAGTGCAAACGATAATGAGCAACAAACATCGATTTTACCGCTGCTATTACGATTACGATTATCTGTGCCAATATTCCGTTAAGATCATTCATAAAAATACTAAAATTAATAGAATATCAATTGTCTATCTTTTATTTGACGACTTAACCAATGTGATACGAAGTCTCATTTCAGAACAATTAAGTGAAAGAAAATAGTCGTACATTAACTTAATTGTTACATAATTAAATTAGCATTTATTTACTCCCTTGCACAAAGTTACATACTAGGTACTGACAAAACATGGCACCTTCATATTTCCTTTATTATCAGGCTCATTAAAGTTTCACTTAGTCTTAATTGTAATCACAGACAATTAACGATCAATAACAATTAAAATATAAAAAATAGCACTATGGAAATAATAGAAAAAAAATATCATTTATTTACTCCCTGACACAAACTTACATACTACTAACAAAACATGGCACATTATTTTTCCTTTATTATAAGTCTCATTAAAGTTTCACTTAGTCTTAATTTTAATCACAGACAGTTAACGATCAACACAACAATAAAAATATAAAAAGTAGCACTATGGAAATAATAGAAAAAAAATATCAATTATTTACTCCCTGACACAAACTTACACACTACTAACAAAACATGGCACAATTATTTTTCCTTTATTATCAGTCTCATTAAAGTTTCAGTTAGTCTTAATTTTAATCACAGATAATTAACAATCAACAACAATTAAAATATAAAAAGTACTATAGACATAATAAATATAACATTAGCATTGATTTTACTTCTTAAAAAGGCTTACATACTACTAGCAAAACACGTACAGACACCCCCACACTTTTTTTTTCGTCGTACCTATGCAGCTATAAATCTCGTATTTTGGCTTTTTGACACTCTTGAACGTATAAAATGTGATAAAATCTAGAAAAAGCTATTAAATAAGGAAGTTTTACATAATGATTTAACTATAGCATTTAAATATATAAATATATATTAAAATAACAAAACAAAAACAAAATTTTACTTATGAGTACGAAACTTTACGTAAGACAACTTCTAGTCTTACGTACCCTGGATCGCGCAGCGCGCACCGCGCAGCTGTAAACCTTTTTTTTTTTTTTCTATTATAGTACTCATGGTCATATCTAATTTTTATAAACAAAGTAGAGGAAAACGAATGAAATCAAACGTCATGAAGCAATTTTTTTTGCACCCTGAATTATTTTAATTTTAATGTTTTTATACAATGCATTTCTTTATAAAACATATTAGAAACAAACATTAGTGTATGGCTTAGTATTTCATTATTACTAGCGCCTCTGGCGGCTAAAACCGAAATCTTTTGTCACCCAAAGGAAGCGCTTGCGGGTCACGGTAAAAATACAATACCTTTTTTTTTGGTTTAGTGGATGTCCAACCTTTTTTCTCCTCGCCTACTTATTTCTAAAGATTCAATTAGTTACAAGTATTCCGAATGAATAATTGAATTGCATAATTGAATGCGTGACATACCCCATCTCTAAAATCCAAAGACAATATAGAGATAACCCGTCTCAATATGATTTGGGGTTAAGACGATTTGTTGATAATTTTGCTAAAAACTAAGGTTTACGATGATTAATTCTATTAGTTTTGTGAGTGGATATCGTGCAAGTGCTTGTTTGAGGTATATGAGGATTTTGGGTCAGTTTTATTGTGTGATTGGCTCGCAAACTTGAGATTTTGTAGAGGTGAGTGGTTTGTTTACTACTTAGGACATTTAAAGAAACATTAACCTTAGGTACCCATAGATTTATGACTAGTACCACCTTTCCTTTTCTGGCGTAATGCAACAGCCCGAGAAACGCAACATATACTTGTCTATGGCCCTACCTAATTTATGGCCAAACAAACTTAACTTGCCAACATGGGGATATTTACCCATAAGTTTAGGAACAATATAGTAAGGCTGTATACAGAGCCGTGCTTGCTTAACATACCTATATTTGAGGACAAATTTCTCTATACATATTTTCATTTTTTTTACGTACACTATAGAGTAATTGAATTGAAAGTAAGGCGAGCGCGGACGAAAAATTATGACACGCAATGTCAACGTGTTAAGGCAAAGATAATAATATAGCATAGATGTATGGTATACTCTGTATTGTCTATGACAGTTCTCTTGTCAATTACCGTTTTGTTCAAAAGATGTGTTAATAATTACTATATTATCTAATATATATTTACGCAAAGCTCTGCCCGTTTTAATGGTTTAATCTAACAGGTTATGGGCCCAGGTATCGTGAGAAATACTCCACGGAACATTTGATGCAATTTGTTTGCTGGTAGGTTTGCGCGAGTGCACGTACGCATCGACGCTACAAAAAAAAAAATCAAAATGGCGGAGTTTAAAGAGGGCATGATGAGCATTTCGAAATTTGACGGTAAGAATTACCGACAGTGGACATTTCAATTAAAATGTTGCTTAAAAGCAAAAGGCGTTTTTGAACATGTTATGACAAAGCATATTCCAAATGATGACAAGAGCATCGAGGCTGAGTGGTGTAAAAATGACGCTACCGCCATGTGCATAATTTCTAGGGCAATGGAATTACAAGAAATTGCGTTGATTGAAAATTGTGACACTGCATTTGAGGTCATGCAAAAGCTTGATTCAGTGTACGAACAAAAGAGTGAGCTGAATAAAATGCTTCTACACGAGAATTTCTACAGTTATAAAATGGCTACCGGAACGTCTATCTCACTACATGTCAGCAAAGTAGAGTCCCTAGCTAGACAGTTACGTGAAGCTGGAGAGAATGTGAGTCATTTAGCAGTAATTACTAAAGTTATCAGTAGTCTGCCATCGAGGTACTCTGCATTCAGACAAGCTTGGTTGTCGTTAGATGAAAGTAAGCAGACCATTAATAATCTCACTGCTAGGCTTCTTGACGAGGAAGCGAGGTCTAAACAAGACGAACTTACGGAGACAGCTCTTGTAGTTACAAAGACGAATGAACCTGTCAAGTCGAAGTGGAAACCTACGTGTTATAACTGTCATGTCAGAGGGCATTTATCTAAGGTCTGTAAAATGCCTAAGAAGAACCGGCAAACGACGAGTTCAACGAGTTCTTCACAATCAAACTATTCTGCTTTTGCAACCATCACACAGGAGGATCTTGAAAGTTGTGACTGGATTATGGACAGCGGGGCATCTGCCCATATGTCATACAGAAAGGAGCTGTTCATCGATTTGCAGGAACATTCAAATGTGAACTCTGTAAAATTAGGAAATAACATTGAGCTAAAAGTGTGTGGCGTTGGTAGCATTAAAATTCAGAAACTCATTGACGGACAATGGTTTGACTCTGTCATCTGTGACGTTTTATATATTCCTAATTTACGACGAAATCTTTTTTCAGAAGGTGTTTTGACAAATAAAGGTTTTACTATAATCAAGAAGGATAGTTGCGCACAAATTTCCAAGGATGAGAAAATACATGCATATGGTGTGCGTAATGACAACAATTTGTACAAAATGCTGTTTCGTTCAGTAGTTCAAACTGAAGTGAATGTTACTAGCGTAAGTAGCTTAAAGCTATGGCATGAACGATTAGGTCATATTAATGTTCGTTCTATAAAAGAAACTGAGAATGTAAAGATAATTGACAAATCTGATTTCTTTTGTGAACCGTGTGTGTATGGCAAACAACACAGGCTACCTTTTCAAACTATGGGTACTATAGCTAATGGACCAGGAGAGGTCATCTATAGTGACGTATGTGGACCGATGTCCGAACAGTCAATAAAAGGCGCTCGATATTTCGTTTTATTCAAAGATAGTTTTTCCGGCTATAGAGTTGTCTTCTTTATTCAACAAAAGTCAGATGTACTCGATTGCTTTAAGGAATTTTGTGTTATATGCAAAACAAAATATGAGCGAAATGTAAAAGTTCTTCACTGTGACAATGGTACTGAGTACAAGAATGAGCCGTTTATAAAGTTTTTGAAAAGCAATGGCATTGAATTGGTCAATTCTGCCCCATACACGCCAGAGCAAAATGGTCGAGCAGAAAGAGATATGCGCACGATAGTAGAGAGCGCTAGGTCCATGTTATATGCTAAAGATTTGCCTATATTCTTATGGGCAGAGGCAGTTAATTGTGCGGTCTACATCTTGAATAGAACCTCAAATTCAATGACTCAGAGTTCGACACCATTTGAGAAGTGGACAGGTAAGAAACCACAACTTACTCATATTCGGATATTTGGTTGTGATGCCTACATGCATGTTCCGGATCAATTAAGGACAAAATGGGATCAAAAGTCAAGAAAACTCATTTTAGTTGGATATGAAGGCGATAATTACAGACTTTTGGATTTGAAAACGAAACAAATTAAAGTCTCTAGAAATGTTACCTTTAATGAGAACGCTAACGTAACAGAATTTAGAAAGAATGAAGAAACGATACTGCTAGATGACACTAAAGAGGATATACGGGGAAGAGATAAGGTGAATCAGATTGTACAGGAACAAGTAGAAAGCATTTCTAAAGATATGAATAGAGAAGAAGAGAATACCTCTCAAAATATAGGCGAAGAAGGCATATCTGAAGTAACTGATGAACCTGTTCGAGACATTGAAGGAGACACTAGCAAATCCTCAATACCTGAAGCGATTTCCAAAACATCTCAACAGGGATTAATAAAACAGTTAAGTAGCTATTCATTGAGATCTAGAGATTTTATTAAACCTCCAAAGCGGTTCGTTTCTGAAGAAGAAAATGAAATAAACTTATGTGAGATTCAAATTCCTGAGACTTATGACGAAGCAATGTCTTTTCCGGAAAAGAATCAGTGGGAGAAAGCGATTAAAGAGGAGTTAGACTCTTTACAAAGAAACGAAACTTGGGAATTGTCTCCTTTAGCATCAGGAAAGAAGGCCATTGATTCAAAATGGGTTTTCAAGATCAAAACTTCACCTGATAATATAAATCAAAGATTTAAAGCTCGGTTGTGTGCAAAAGGGTATTCTCAACAGTATGGTATTGACTACACAGAAACTTTTGCACCAACGGCAAGATTTGATTCTGTAAGGGTGCTTCTTGCTGAAGCTGTTAAAAGGAGATTTAAGATATGTCAATTTGATGTTACTACAGCGTTTTTATACGGGGACTTGGAAGAACTTATTTATATGAAACCTCCTTTGGGCTTGACAATAGAGAACAATCTTTATTGTAAATTAAAAAGGTCCTTGTATGGCCTAAAACAGGCACCAAGATGTTGGTTTACGAAATTCTGCAATTATTTAATTGAAATCGGATTTCAACCTTGCGATGCTGACAAATGTGTTTACAGAAGTTCGTTTGACGGCGAAACAGTTCTTTTGGCAATTTATGTTGATGACGGTCTGTTGATGTGTAAAAGTAGACTCATAATAAAGAACGTATTGGAGAAAATTCAAGAATGCTTTCGGATTACGATAACGTTACCATCTGTTTTTGTGGGTATTCAAATGAGTTTCAATGAAGAAGATGGATCCATATTTATTCATCAAAAGGCATATATTGAAAAGATACTTAAAACATTCCATATGACAGAAGCGAAGTCTCTATCAGTACCTTTTGATCCAAACTGTCAGTTGGCATCAGGTAACGAGAATGCAGATAATAATTATCCATATAGATCAGCAGTAGGAATGTTAATGTTTGCATCACTTACCACCAGGCCAGATCTTTCTTATGCAGTGGGAGTATTGAGTAGATTTCTTAATAACTTTGATCATACTCACTGGAATGCAGTAAAGCGAGTGCTGCGGTATCTGATTGATACTAAGGAGTATGGCATAAAATACAGGAGAGATGCATGTAATGAAGTTGTTGGTTACGCAGATTCGGACTTTGCTGGAGATATTGAGACTCGACGTTCAACAACTGGCTACATGTTCACCATGAGTGGAGGACCAGTAACTTGGGCCAGCAAAAGACAAGCGACTGTGTCTCAATCTACTACAGAAGCGGAATATATAGCGGCATCTGCTGCCTGCAGAGAAGCTGTATGGCTCAGACAACTCATTGCAGATATCGATGAATGTCCAGTATCTGCTACTTTAATTAACATGGACAACCAGAGTGCAATAAAGCTCATAAAGAATCCAGTCTTCCATAAGCGTACTAAGCACATGGATATTAAGTACCACTATATCAGGGAGAAATATTCGAATAAAGAAATTACTATTAAATATCTTTCCACTGATCAGCAAATCGCTGACATTTTAACAAAACCACTTTCCAAGGAAATTTTTTGTAAATTTAGAAGTGTGGTTCTGGTTATGAATAATTAGTCATTTAAAAAAAAACAAATATTATTATGACATATTATTATATTTTGTTATGTTTTGCTCAGTTTAAAATGTGTACCTATTGATTATTAATTAATTGTTCATTTAATACCAAATAAGTAGGTACTGGCTCTTATTATGTTTTGTTAAGTTTTGCTCAATTTAAATGTGTTTAATTGTTCGAAACAAACCAAGTAGGTATTGGATTCTGTTAACCTATATTAAGTGGGAGTGTTAAGGCAAAGATAATAATATAGCATAGATGTATGGTATACTCTGTATTGTCTATGACAGTTCTCTTGTCAATTACCGTTTTGTTCAAAAGATGTGTTAATAATTACTATATTATCTAATATATATTTACGCAAAGCTCTGCCCGTTTTAATGGTTTAATCTAACACAACGTCATCACATTGTTATGTAAACGGGAAACCGATAACGTTGTTTAGTTTTATGTAGCAAGGTCATACAATTATTTTTAATAAATTCTATGTATAGAATTTGACATTGGCCTTGTTGTATTAAATACAATTGGCCTAGTTTGCTAAGTCAATCGCAGAAAAACGACGGCTTGATTACATTTCACTTAGATTCACTCGTCTAAATGTTAATTTTAATTAGCTATATTATACTTAAGTAATTATTCAAGACCAAATAACTATCACATCTCACTTTTATCTCATCTCGCTATCTCATTTGCACTGTTTCACCCACACTCACGTTATCGGTGATATAGGCTATTAGCGGCACATAACTTGAGTTCTAATTTGTACCGAGTGACGCTCATACAAATCAGTACTTGAGTAACTTGATTACTAATATAAATTTGATTACAGTAGTGAGTTTGTATGTACATGTAATGGTGCACCGAGCCCAGTGCCGTAACTAGGGCGGAGACGTTGGAAGGGCTCAAAAATGATCTGAGTGCGCATTTTCAAGGGCGTAATTATAGAAGCTCGCACCGAGCGCATAAATGACTAATTACGGCACTTACTGAACTTAGTTTTGCAATGTTATGCAATGTGATAAATTCACATATCTTCACGTTTTGTTTGAAAATGAGTAGTTGTAATATATAACAAAAAAAATCATTTCATATTCTTAATCTATGCGAAGGACACGCTGGCAAACGACGATATAGAAAAATTATCACAAACAAGGGAAATAGATTGGAATCCGGAAAGGAGACAATCAAACCTTAGTTGGCAACACTCTTATGTCAGTTTAATATTTGTGATTCTCTTTGATTGTGGCGAGTGAGTGAATTTTTGTGTGCATCGTATTTTGTTTATTTATTTTCAAAGGACAGCTATGTTTTACTTTCATAAATCGTTTTCGCGCAAAAACGCAACAGTTTTTGCGTGATAATGATGTACAGAGACTTCAATGAAGTAAAATCTTGGAACCAGCAAAGTCAGTGAAAGTAAGGAAAAACAATGGAAAGACGGATACAGGACAAGTGGGACGCTCTTGCTACGGTGAAGACCTTCGATTTAGGTATGTAAATCCTCAGCTGTCATATATTTAAACAGTAAAACGATTTGCAAGCCTTTGTAAAAATTGCTTGGGTTTGTAACCTTGAATCTATGCTTGAATGCTACCTTCCTAGATGACTAATTATTATAGCAACGAACTTATATATTTGTGTTATTTATTTGTATTAATATATTATTATAATAGGCTTAATAGGCGAGCAGCAAAATTTCTGATATCCCTATATCTGAACTGGAGTATTTAAGTCTTTGAATTGTTACTTGTAACACTGGTTTTTGAAGAACTTATCTAGCATAAGTAACTAGAAATAGCCTGCCTTTTAGAGCATTCTAAACAAGCCATTGTCTTTCTTCTTGAATCTATGTTAGAGAGTATTTTTATACTTTAGTAAACAATGATGAAATGATTTGGTAATTTTATCTTATCACATGTCACTAAGATATTATAAGAATTAGTAATTGATATTACATAATAGAACAATCAAGTTGCGTTGTGTACAATTTCACTACATAATTCTTATATTGCAACAGTACATTTATAGTCTAAATGTTTAAACTCTTTGGTTACTGAGCTTACTAGATTGCAACTGAATGTATTTTGAAATAAAAGAAACAACTCGTGCTTTTGTACACAATACAGGATGTAATTGTTAAGTGTTGCCAGGCGATTATTCCATAAATATAAGAGATGTTAAAAAACCTGTAACTAATATAAAGAGATAGGTACTTTAATTTCCATATATTAAGAAATATTAAGAAACTTTAAACTGATAACTAAAATACATTTTCTAACATATAAAACAATACCAATAAAATCAAATAGAAATGCAATTTTTTATTGATAGTCTTTGTTTTTATTGATATCATTTTATACAGCCGTAGTTAATGTATTTAAAGTAATTTTTATTCATTTATCTAATGAAGGGTGGGGTATAATAATTAGGGGGAGGGGTGGGTGAAATCAGGACAGAGAAGGGAATCCCCTGCAATAAAATATTTGTTTTAAGATTAGATAAAAATATACCTTACATCTTGCATAATATTAAAACATAAAAATTGTAAATAATTACGTAATTTTCTTTTATTTCATGATTAACACAAAGAAAAACTTTATGAAAAAAAAACAATCATTCTGTAATTAGTCAGTCACCACAGCTAATTTATGTGAACAAATCTTTTCATTGCAAAACCAGATTAATAGATTTCTTTTACTAATACATAATAATTTGTAATGTTAAGTTGTCCATGCGAACAAGTCGCTGGCAACAGCTAGTAAGAAAAATGATGAAAATTTATTTTTCAAAATTACATTTCACTTGATAAATTGTTAACCAACTCATTTTAGTTGCTATTATGTTACAAATACTATTTTGTAATTGTTATGGTATATAGTTGCATAGCAGCCAAAATAGAGTCCATAGGTTTACTTGTTAGTTTTTTTGTTCTGTTTACAAGTCATATCTAATGAAGTTGTGATTGATTTTGTGCTAACAATGGAATAGGCTTGTAAAGACCTCATACAGCAACCTCATATAGTTTTTTTATTTCTTAACTTAGAGACAAAGTTCTTTCTGCTCTGTGTTGACCCACTTAAGCCACAGCGAGATGTGGGGAGACTGTCAGTTATAAAAAAACTAATCATCTGTTCTTTTTATGCAGAAGATATATTATTGAAGGACAATAGGTTACTAATTATGTTTATTCCTTTACAGGTATTAACCATAACAGCCACCATGACTCCGCATTCAACCAGAGCATACAGCAGATTGATGTCATCCATTCAGCTGCGACCACACCCATCAGCCTCCTAGTCCAGTCCCTTGTCAAACAGCTGTGCACACTCCTTGAAAAGGACACCTCAAGAGCTAATCTTCTTTACAACACCATCTGTGAAAAACTTCATAGCATGAATCTGATTGATAACTCATACGCTATGGGCGAATTTGAAGTCATGAGAAGTCAATATCAAAGAGCTTTATATCAACTGGTGACCGTTGCAAATGGCTCTGAGATTCCCATAAGTTTACCGGCAACTTGGCCAATAGTTCAGCCGTCGGGTCTTGAATGGTCCCGCTACCATAAAGAATTTGAAGAGTTGTATTTTATAGCTGGAGGTGGCTTCGGTAGCGTTTTCAAAGCTAGACACAGGCTTGATGGGGTCGAGTATGCTGTCAAAAAGGTCTACATCAAATCGTCGGATGTCAACTCAATCATGAGTCATTTGGCTGAAGTGAAAACCATTGCAAGTCTCAATCACCCAAACATAGTGAACTACAAAGCGGCCTGGCTGGAACCTATGATAGAGTCAACTTTAAAGAAGAAACACAAACACAAACACAAATACCAAATGGACATGGACAGTGATGAGTTCTCTACTTTAAATACTACTTTCATTTCCTCGGCATACCCTGACATAATAACCTCATTCAAAACTCACAACTCTAAAGAACTCACTGTGAACAAAAGTCAATCAGACTTTATTATTTCCTTCAAAAACTCTGACAGTTTCGAAAATATTGACAGTTCTAATGACGAGTCAGTTGAATTGGAGAGTGACGAAGACACTTCATCACCACAGGAAGAAAACGCTGTTTGCAAAATGCTATTCTCCGATAAGGAATACGAAAATTGCTCTAGAGTCAACTTGAAATGGGCGACACTATACATTCAAATGACATACTGCCAGCAAACTTTAAAGCAATGGCTAGACGAACGCAACAATCACATGTTAGTATCCCGAAAAAGTTCCGCAGATCTGAGTCTTCAGCACAGCGACTCAAATGACTCCGCATGCCTCGATTCCCCAGTCACATCCGACATGAACTATCCAGTTGCGTGGACGCATATTGACGTACTTCTTGACATGTTCACGCAGCTGGTTCGTGGACTCCACTATATACATTCGAAGGGTATTATCCACCATGACATTAAGCCAAGTAACGTATTTGTGGCGGAGAGCGAGAACGGGTTGTTGGTTCAGCTGGGTGACTTTGGGCTGGCGTGTCCGTTGCAGCAGTCCCACAGCGGGTTGGCGTTGGGAACACACCTGTATGCAGCTCCTGAACAGTTGGATGGACAATGCAACCCTAAGGTAAATACAATTTTATGGTGAAGTGATGACAGAGAAAGAATGAATGAATGTACTTTATTTTACCCAAGTCACTTAATACTTTGTATACAAATATCAAGTAAATGCATAAGCGGCGGCCCTTATCGCTTCAAGCGATTTCTTTCAGGCAACCTTATAGCTAGCAAAAAAGAGAGAAATGATGCGGGGGCAAAAGATTTTATTTTGATATTTTTATAATACTTATGCTAGGACTACAGAAGACATACATAACTACATATAAAAGGAACCTTTGTGCATTTAAGATATAATTTTATGCAGTGCACTCAGTTATTGTAGTAATCTAATAGCATGCCTATAGATAGAGAGGATCCAGCAGTGGTGTCAACAAGGGTGCTCTTGGGAATTCAAATCAGATTGAGAATGGAAAATTGCTTATTTGTTATTATGAAGTTAAAGAATAGCTTGGAAACAGTTGGAATCTACATATAGTGTTTAAATCCAATCATCAGCTACAAATCATCATTATAACTGCACAGTTTATTCTAATGAATGTGAATAATTTCTTACAATACATTTATACACGTTAATTTTTTTTATCGACCACTACTTCTTCAGTGAAAAAGAACTTCGACAGTCCAATTAAAAGCAATTTTTTTTCCAGAGTGATATGTACAGCCTCGGCATCATACTCCTCGAGATGGTAGAGCCGTTCAGCACTGACATGGAACGCGTGAAGACCATCACCGACCTCCGCAAAGGTCAGATCCCAGCCCACCTTACGGCCAACTACCCCAAAATAGCCCACATCATCGGTAAGTTGGTCCAGAGACGTCCAATCAGGAGACTTGATACCAACCAGCTGCTGGAGGAGCTCAAAACCCTGGCTGAGAACAAGGACGAAACTATCAAGTGTTTGAAGGAGGAGCTCGCAGCGAAGGATGACGAAATAGCCAAGTTGAAAATGATGTTAGCGAAATTCAACTACCAATCTTAATTCTTAAATTAATTGTGTTTGAGTGTGTGTGTGTTATTATTACTATTAATACATTTAAAGTAGTCACTATTTTTTCTTTTTTTTTTAGTAAACCACAATATACATAACAACGGAGCAAATGTAACTACATTTGTTCCGTAGTTATATCAATGAATGGATGGAAAAAATAGTTGTTTATAAGTAAATAAATATTTCATTTATACATTTGTCTAATCCCACAAGATCAACTTGTTTGTACTCCTTCCTTCGTGTATAAATTGCCTTCCCTAGTGGGAATCGGACCCACGACCTGTGCTTGTGTCTGGCGACTAAGCCACTATGTCAACCAGGAGGTTTACCTCGTTAATTATCATAAAATCTATATATATTATATGTCATAAACAATGACTTTCTTCATCCAACCATGAACCTATAGAACCAATCCAATTCATGAACCCTATAGATAGATATAAACTATATAGATGGATTTGCCCATATAATTACCCCAGTGCACCTTAATGCCAACCTCTTGCTAGCTAATGGAACAGAAGAGGTTATTTTATTATTATTTATTTATATCAGATTAGATATACATCCATAGTGTTAGGAAAGCCTTAATACTATGTTAGTAAACTTATTAACTAATTTCTTACATAATATAGATATAGGTTTCAACAGCCCCACGCAGTGTCTAATGATGGGGCCGTCAAACCTCTCATTGATCATTTTCAGGATCCATCCCATTAGCGCTGCCCAGCAGCCTGCGCATCAGGGAGCTCGCTTTGTTGCGCATTATTGCAGCAAAATCGTTTGTGCGAGCTATTATACTCCTTCAGATGACCGAACAATGGCGGTATAATGCCATAATGTGACGAACGTCGACGAACGAAGCGAGCAGATTTACCTACTAGCGCACTAGCACGTTTGTGTTTGCGTAAATTATTGTATAGCTACTGCACCTAGCGCGCGAATATAGTCGATCGAGAGTTGGACAATGTTATACGTCAACAACATAGGTAATCTGTAGCGTCTAATGACTTTGTATCGGCGGGCGGTGCGTCGCAACCTTTAATTGCGCCAGCCCAGTTGTGCGTACTGCCAGCCGTGCT
Organism: Esperia sulphurella; assembly: GCA_947086405.1. Lineage (NCBI taxonomy): Eukaryota > Metazoa > Arthropoda > Insecta > Lepidoptera > Oecophoridae > Esperia > Esperia sulphurella. The sequence continues at coordinate 17,339,053 of OX352258.1, forward strand.
CTATTTTGCGGGCGTGGTTAAACTGGCGGGGGGAGGTGATTGCTGCATATTTACGTAGTATTCTCTGCCACGCGATGTCTAGCAATGTGATAGCCGACCCAGAGTAGCCATATCAGCCTGCTCTTTCAACTTGGACATATTAATGTAATATAATAGTAATACTACGTTGAACGAGCAGGTTGATGTGGCCATTACTCGTAGTAACATACTCGTAGTCTTTATTTCATCGCAATCGGTTTACTCAATCAAAAGTTATGGACATTTTTAGTTTTCAAATACATTAGTAGGTAAGGTTAGTATCATCATCATCAGGAGGAGCTCCACTGCAGGAGCACAACCCTCTCATCTGCCGGGGACAGACGGAGGATTTGCACCAGTCCCCGCGCTGGCCAGACGGGTTGGGGAGGCCTGATTGATGTTTTATAATGTTAGTATGCAATTTAACAAAGAAGTATGATTTTAATGTTCGGTACTATTCAAATTGCGATGAGTTTGGACTACATTTGGGGCTATAGTGGGAGTGGAAGTGGGAAGGGGAGCGGATGTGGTCCACGCAAACGAAGCCGCGGGCGCAGCTAGTCGCTTAATAAAGTATTATATGGTTCAACGTTCAAAGTAAAATAATAAGAAAGTTTTAGTTATAAAAGTTTATTTACAAAAAAACACTAGACGCGTTTATAAATTATTAACTTATTCTAATTTTATATTTACAGTCTTATACTTAATTTTCATGTAAATGCGGCTGTACACGTTCTGAGCCGTTACGTTACGTTTAAAAAAAAAAAGATAATTAGTTTTTTTAACGTTGAAAGGTGACGGAAGGTTTAAGCTTCACTGAAGCTAATTTGGCGGGTAAATGCGGTGCGCACGCGCACGTTACAGGAGCGTGTCGACTGCGTGGATGACGCCATTGGTCGCGGGGATGTTGTGTGTTATCACTTGCGCGTTGTTCACTTTTATGCGACCTGAAAAAAAAAAACGGAGTAAGTAAAGGAAAAAGCCGGAAGCGTTTCCGGTTTAAAATAGGGCCACCCCCAACGATATCTATGTACTACTAGATGGAGCGTTCCAAACAATCGCTCTGTTTCACTCAAGTAGCTCACATTCACTTTGAAACTTGTGCAGTTACTACGCAGAACATTTAATTATTAATAAATATTGACGCTACGAAAGGATCTTGATCTGAAACGCCTGTTAAAACACAATAGCAAAGTCATATGCGACTTACCAGAACTCTTCTGCAAGGTGAGGGGTTTCGCGTCCTCCATCGAGTTCCTGAGCTGGTAGTAGCGCATGCCGGCGCTGTACAGCGTGCCGGGGAGCACGTGCCTGGCCACCAGCGCGCGCGCAGCCGCCTTGTCCGAGTACCGCGCCAGCTCCGTCGCTGACATCTTTGAGAACGCGCCGTCCGTTGGCGCAAATACTGTGTACGTTTTGCTCTCTGTAACGATTCGAATACGAATGAAGACAGTGTTATTAGAAAGCGGCTATTAGAAACTTGCCTCCCATAAGAGCAATTCTGCCTGCTAGCTAGGAAGACCGTAAAGTGATTTGGCAATCTTCTGGAAATTGTCAAAAAAGGGGTCAAACTGGTTTTCTACAATTCTACGGCTGAAGAATTCTTATTCTTCAATTGATAGATGATAGACAGATAAATCATTTATTCTTAAACACAGCACAAATACAAGGCTATAAATAGGTCACATATTGATATAGAAGTACAGCAATTAAACATAACAATGAAACAGTAACAGTGCTGTGCTGCAGAAAGGACCCTGACTCAGCATAATGTCGCAGCCCAGCGGCGCGACGCTGATATTATTCCAGTACTGTTACATTAGAAGGTACGTGATGCGTTGTGATGGTCACAGGTCACAGTACATAATTGGCGAAGAAACTAGTAATGTTCATAGAACTATAGCAAACAACTTTGACCCCTTTTTTTTATTTTCAAAATGTTGTTTTTCTGTAATGTTTATTTTCAAAACAGATAGATAAACTCTTTATTGCACACAGATAAAACAAGTTAGGTACAGGTTTATGAAAAGTGTACAAAGGCGGCCTTATCACTTAAAGCTATCTCTTCCAGGCAACCTTTCCAAAGGTAAATTATAATGGAACTATATCTGCACGTATAAATAAGCTGGATGCGAAATTTATGAATTTAATTAGAATTGGCATTTCTATATTAAAAATATGTAATTAGGAAGTTTGTATGGGAGACGAAATTTTAATAACCCTCGTAACTAGGTTTTGCCCTCACTGGTCTACTAGCGAACAGTTACTGAATAACACACACTATAATCTTACTAATAAGATTCTTTACTGGTGAATACTTGATCCTTTAATTCACATCAGTTAAAAGTATTTGCTATCATAATTTTTTCAGGGATTATAAGTAATATACAGGTTGCTGTTACTCTACTTATACTGCATCTAGGAGCTCTTATCGCTAAAAGCGATTTTTTCCAGACAACCTTTCGTCGTTGTAGATATATTGTTATACCCAATCAATGATTTAGGTATTTTTATATCTAGTTTACAAGAATTAGATGTTAAATTCGGGGTTTCTTCCATAAGTAATAGATTTTCTTCAAGACCCATAACCTCCTCAAGGTTTAATAATCTAAAACTTCTATATTAAAAGATCACAAGATATAGTTTACCTGCAAGGGTCTCCGCGAACCCGCTGGCGTATATGGCCTTCAGGAAAATGGTGAATCGTCTCTCCCGGTCCGCCTGCAGCGTCTGTACCAGATCACCCACAGGTAGCGGGAACATCACCCGGTCTACGGCATGCGCAATGCCCTGAAATAACGGGAAATTAAATTTTTTTGCTACTGGAACCAATAATGACTGCAACCATTGTATTGCTGCATGCAACAACAAGTGCTTTGGAATATTTTTGATACTTTAGATACAAATTTTTAAGCAACATGGTTGTCCAGTATCCAGATGGAACCATTTGCCAGAATCTGTTGTATCTGCCACATCAATAAACATGTTTAAGAACGGACTAACAAAATATTCAAGTTGATACATACATACATAATAATGCTCACGCCTTGGTCCCAGAGGGGTAGGCAGAGGCAATCATGTCACACCTCACTGGCCTCACTCACATTCATCAACCTTTTCATGCACCTTTTATTCTTCTCACTGCGGACCCCAGCCTTTGTGAGGACGTTACTAATTTGATCCTTGAACTGAACAGCTGTAGTTCCTTCCATATTCGATCTGTATATTACTTCTGTTACTCTTCTTTCACTCATACGCTCTAAATGTCCAAACCAACGCTTGCCAAGAGATAAGTTGCTCAGGCGGGTATATAAGAATATACGCTATATAGTGTATACCATTCTCTACCTTCGTTACTATATCTTCTTTTAAACTACACTTCTCACCTATCACTGCATTATTCCTCTCTCTGTTACATAACTTCACTCCACATATTTTTCTTAAAGACCGCATCTCAACCGCATTTATCCTGCTTTCATGATTCTTTTGCTTAAGTTGATACTGACTGATAAGGCAGCTTATAGCTGGAAGCACTAGCTATAAGCTGCCTTTCCATTTAAAATAAAATCATAATTATCATCTGCCTGAAAGATCCACTGCTGGACATAAGCTTCTCCCAAGATGCGCCACTGAACCCGATCGTCGGTTCTCCACATCCAGTTGCTGCCAGCCGCCCTACGCAGACCGTCACTCCATTTAGCCAGGGTGCGTCCCACACTACGCTGGCCGAGTCGCGGACTCGTTTAACCCAAAGGTAATCGGTTCTCTGACAGATGTGACCAGCCCACTGCCTCATCAACGTACTAACTTTTTGAGCTATGTCGAAGACTTAAGTTGCTTAGGCGGATCACCTCATTTCGGATCCTGTCCCTTAGAGAAACTCCGAGCATAGGTCTTCCCATAAAATAAAAAGGTAATAATAATAAAACCATAAACAACTGCAACGTTTGTATTAACTGCTTGCAACAACACAGAGGCTACAAGTGCGTTGAAATCTTGCAATGCTTCGTGTGCGTGTGTTATAATCACAACTCTTCGTGTATACCGTTGTTGGGCGGCAGAAATAGGTAAGAGGGTCAGACAGATGGGTATGTCTCGAACTAACTAATGAAGTTGAAGATGTACGCCCATAAGACCATTAAATACGCAATGGATCATTATAACTATGTTATATAATACTATGGCCTGCTTTTAAATGAGATTAAAGGTATTAAGGTCATATTTGATGTATTCGGGTCGAGCATGTTTTATTAGCTATTAGCTGACCTGACCCCGTCAGATGATGTAGCATTTTGATTACCAGTTATTAGTAAACCAGGTTGTTTGTCTTTTATCAAATTCGTTGACTGTTAGGAAATAACAAACACATAATCACTAGCTAAAATTCAATAAAGATTTGATGAGGTTGATTTGGATTTGAAGGATTTGAGATCTTTGTTTAGGGTAGGCAAAGCCAAATGTCAGCCTCACCTGCACTCTCAACGCTTTAATACATTGCCACCAAACTACTAGATACTAATAGTAAAGATGACAAATTATCTGTAGAAAAGGTATATGTCGATTTGAATGGACCTTGAGAAGCTAAAGATTACCAAGGCACAACTCGACTTTACCTGCGGAATATGAATATCTTTCTTATCATCCAGGACTCTGGCTCCGTTGATGGTGGTGACCCGCAGATCATTCCATTCTGCGTCGTGCATGTCGTACTGGTTGACTCTGAGCTGGGTGCCGGCGAGGGAGACTCCAGTCATCTCATCTTGTAGGGATCCGATGTCAAATGCGCCTGGGATGACATGGTGGAGAAGGAGCTGAAAAAAATGGAGAATATTACAAGAAGGTTCTATTTCATTTTAATACTGGTGATATGATATCTAGTCAGAACCAGATTATATCATTATTAGTTTTCATGTGATAAACCCAAAAACGCGCCTACCCAGCTTGGTTTCCCTCCCTCCCATTATTTTAGAAGAGGACTAATCTAGCATTATATAGTATAGTCTGTCGATGTTGAGTAAAAGTGATACTACTTACTCCACTAAGCAGTCTTGGGTTGTCTCGGAACTTCTCTTCAGCTCTATCAGGCCCTCCGAGCTGAACCAATAAAGTCCTGAAAGCTTTATCCGTCGGTACAAAGATCGTGTATGGTCCTGTCTCATTCAAAATCGTATCTAAACCCGACTGCTTTAGATATTTAGCTGAAGCAAATAAGCCATTTTCTTTTAAGATCTCGACCAATGAAGGATTAGCTTGTCTTGCGATGCTCAGGTGAGAATTAGTTGAGTCTAAACTTGGTGCTATCGTGCTAGATCCTATAACAACTAAGTCTTCACCTGCTGAGCGGTAGGAAGGTGTGGTATTAACAATTGTTGAGCTCGGGAATTGACTTCTCTGTGACGGGCTATAATTAATTCTGGTCGGTGTGAAAGTAGGACTCGTCGACTGGGCTACGTATCTTTCTGTAGTCGAAACAACATTCCGCGTTGATGGATACGTTTGAGTCTGGGTGGTCCTTGGAGACTGGATAATCGAGCTGCGGAAAGTATTTGGTAAGGCTGTTGTATGGGTTATTGGATTGTTATGTCCAGTGGAACCGTGATTCGAAGTCGTCACGAAGCTGGAATAACTTGAAGGGTGGTGAGAAGACTCGGCTATGTAGTCAGTGGCGTCGGTTGTGGGACTAGCAGTTGTGGAGCTAAATAGACTGTTCGAGATTCTCGTTTCACCGGGCAACTGAATCTCTCCTTTCCGTATTTTATTCAAAATATTCTCAACTTCAGGACCTTCTTCGGTTTGTTGTCCGTTTGCTTTTACACCTTTCACTTTGTAAGTTCCATCGTCCTGCTCTTCAAGAAAAACAAAAGTTACTTTCTTCTTATTTTGGATACTATTTGGGATCTTGGATACTTCTTCGAGTTTCCCATTTTCTGCTTGCTTGATCAACTCGAAGTCCGCACCGGGAGGCAAGACACCCTTAGTGAAATCGTCGAAATTGATCCGGCTCTCTTTCTTTGGTTCTGCTGTCGAAGCCATAATTCTTGCTAAATTAGAACCGTCCGCAGTAATGGCTCCTTTTGGAATCAGATTAGGATTAGTTGTTCTAATAACCTCAAATTTCTGACCGTTGAGTGAAATCTCACGGGATGTGAAATTCTTTTCATTAAAATCTTCTGGATTTTCAGCCAAAGCTACTTTTAGTTGCTTTAGGATGTCCGGCTTTTGGAGTAATGCAACGCTTTTCGCTCTTAAACTGTCATCGAAACCCTTTGTTTCACTTTCTTCTAAGAGATTCTTGATCTCATTGTAGAGTTTCTGCTTGTTTCTGTCTTGAGGAGGCCCTCTTGTCCTTAGTTTTGGCCTAGGAGTGTATTTGGGCGGTGGTGGACGCGTCGTTGTGGTCGTAGTAGTAGTCGTGGTCGTTGTAGTGGTAGGATGCTCTTTCTCGTACAATTCGACAGCTTTCCTGAATAAATCCGTCTCATGCGGTTGAATCGGTCTGCGCATCTCTTTGTTCCTATAAAAATAGTCTTCGTAACTCTCTGTTGTCGGGTAAGTGGGTATACCTTTAGTAGCTTGCTTGCTCAGAAATTCCTCGTGAAGTTTCTCCACTTTCTCCTGCTGTTTTTGTTGCTGCTTATGAACGAACTCTTGGTGCTTCTGAATTATTCTCTGTCGCTCTTGTAACTCTTTCAGCTTTTCTAAATTCTCTTTAGACTGCTGTTCCAGGCTTATACCAGGGATGATAGAATCATGTGGGATGGGGCCATTATTATATAGAGAAGCTTGTCCTAGGTTTTGTTGGAAAGAAATTTGTGCATTGTTGAGATTATGGTTCTGTGGTGCTAGATTTGGTGCCGGTTGAATGGTGATTGGACTGGAATGGCTAAATACAGATTGACTCTGTGAAGTCGGAATCGTCGGCAGAAAAGCCGGCTGTGTTGGTCTTTGCTGGCCTATGTTAACTGTCCGTCCGATATTTGAATTCTGATTAAAATTCTGGGCTTGTTGTATTGGTACATTATTTTGGAATGTTGGTAATGTGGGTATGGGCTGAGGCAATGTATTCTGGGTTTGCTGCTGAATTGGTCTCAAATTCTGTTGAGGGAAGTTATTTTGCAGAATAGGTGCGTTGACACTTGGCCCTTGGTTGAACTGGAAACCATTATTATTTGGCAGAGGTATATTGCTTTGAATACCAATGTTGTTTTGAAGGGATTGCGTAGGAAGGATATTATGGAACTGAGGCACATAAGGCTGCTGCTGAGGCTGTTGAATCGGTTGAGGTTGTTGAATCTGTTGATGCTGCTGGAATATTGATTGCTGGAACTGCTGTTGAGGAGCAGGCGTCGGGTTGGTGATCAGCTGTTGCTGCTGGAAATTCTGTAGAGGGGAGTTTATCCCGAATCTCGTCTGGTGCTCGTTGAATCCGGGGTGGCCCAGGGAGACTTGTCTTCTTCTGTCGAAGTCATCTGTCTGGAAAGAAGAGAAACACGTGTTAGTGACATCAAAATCAAATTACATAACAATATATCAATGAATCTGCTAAATAATTCATTACATAACATAAGAAAGTAACTTAGCATAAGAAAGAGACACGTTTTATTATAATTATAGGCAGTTAACGCCCCCAAGAACAGTTCGGCAGTTTTATTTGAGTTATTTATAAACACTTTGCATAACTAAATGTCATATCCGTTCCGAATGCCTCAGAGTTTCATAATAGCTTCGTAATTTCGGAGTTATAAAGATATCTAGAAAGTCATTTTTACTTATGGTATTTAAAATTTTCGTTTTATAATTTTCCGGCTTTAAAATGGGCCACCCCCAATCTTCCCGTGGGTATCGTCAATGCGATTAATAGATTGCACCTGGGACGGATAAGCGTTCTCCGGTTTATATTAAAATCATTACTGCGATCACCAATCCTTCTGCCAAGCCTAATTATGGCAAATCCCCCAATGGACAGCCCACCAAAAGTGACATTCTATGCTGAGCAGTAGACGTATTTTGACTGATGAAACGGGCAAAACAATCCAAATTTAACACGGCAAAGTGTGTTGCTACATTGAGTTCCTATAATTACACTGTCTCTCTTAGCCTATAAACAAACCATAAAAAAGAAAACGCACGTGGTACCTACACAGACAAACCCTGCACTCAGAGTCCTATCTAGCACCGGATTTTTGATGGTATATTTATTTAAAACTGCAAATAAAAATGGTACCTAAGTGTACTATATAAAAGGTGTCTAATCGTTTCAGTTTATCATATATGGAGCAAGATTGGTCCGTGACGCATCAGTAACAAGAAAGTGCATTCTTTGAGCGTCTGCGCCTGCGCAGCTCTCAGAGAGATTCCGTTGTTGCGCCGTCAATATGTTATGGAATTTTGTTTTGTATTCCAATGAATCGGTTTGCGAGTCTCTTATATATACTCATATATGCTTCTAATACCTGTTTCAGTCAGAGTATTTAGGAATAATCTGTGATTTAGGTTTAGCTACTCAAACTCAGCAATTTTTATACAAGAACAGTGGTTTTCGATTTGTTTTCTATTGAACAAACGTTCAATACGTGCCGATGGATGCGTGTCCAGGGGCTAGCCAGGTCGTAAGCGTGCCGACATCCCGGAGCTGAGTGAATTCCGGGCACTATTAGCCTTACCGAGTCATGCGGGGCTCTGACGAGGTGGACAATTATTTCCCTAGATAATCGTGGTACCTCAACACGGAGGCGGCGACGTTGTTCGCAACACATCACGTCAAGGGGTATCACCGAGTGAAAAGTGGGCGGAGGAAACGTCATTGGACTGCGCAAGTGGCATCAATTGTCTCTGCCTACCCCTCTGGGACCAAGACGTGAGCATTATGTATGTATGTGTGTATGAACTGACCTATCCTTGTATGTATATTAATAGATTTTCACATATTTTTTATAGCGACCAAAAATCGCATAATTAGAAATCGGGAAAACCTTTAAATAAATAAGTATTCCTTCTTAATGCGTTGGTTTCGGATTTCGCACTCAGTGTTGGAGAAAATGCTTATACAATAATAGATGATAATGGACACGAATGCTAATGACGAGCCAGGCCTCGTCAACCTTTTCTGTAGGTACTCTGAATGGAATGCAACATGGTGAATGTGTTGGAATTTTTCCATTAGTCAAACTTTGTGACAAAATTTCTATACTTATTGTCTTAATTGCATTAGGAGTGTTTAAAAATTAAAATGCAATTAGCTCTTAAGTTTATTGATTTTCATGGAAGTCGTATGTTTTAGCTTAAAACTTACCACCTACTCAAACGATTTAGAATAAACAAAATAATTACCATACATTTTTAGGCACTGCATTAAATTCTTAGAAAACTAAATGTATTAATATCTCTCTACCCTGTAAGAAACTTATATCAAACAGACGGTTGTTCTGGTTTTATACCCTACGTTTTAGTCCAGAAATCATTGTCCTCGTATTAATGTTATTTTAGCATTTCCAAATGCTATTGGTACAAACTTGATTTTAAAAGATATGTTGCTGGAAGTCTGTTAGGCCGTTTCTTCTTTACACCGCTTCATTAAAAATATATATTGACGTGTATTAATGTACCAAGTGTACTCATGTGCAGACGATTTTGATTTTGACCTGAAGACTACAGCTTTCTGCCCTATTGTTGACTGCCGTATAGCATAAATAACCCTTACGAAGTTTACATGCAAATGCTGGAATATTACATGAATGTCTGTGTTGCCCATCTCTGCAATAATTGTTGTTTAGATTGTTGTTCACAGTACGTCGGCCCCATGCGTGTGACAACAATACTGATTATCTACAGACAATACAGATGAGCATGTGGTTACAATTACTGGCTAACGTGACGACGTTAGCCAGTAATTGTAACCACAGACATCGCTTAAAATATAGGAGGGAGTTCAAAGCAGAGTGGATTGAGTAAAATAGTTTCAATTGGAAGAATGGTTTACATCGGTTACCTTATTCGGCTAATGGAAAACCTCGTGGACGATGACAACTTTATTCTTCACAGAAAGGAAGATAATATATTTATTTTCTATACACCATACATTTCTATACATTGAACGGTTAATGGAAAGGTATTTTGTACGAATTATATTTATTGGAAATCACTATCGTTTATCCCATGTCTTTTTCGTTGTCTGCATATCTGTCCGTCCCTCTCCTTAGGTCCTGTGATATCCTTAGTAAGTAGGTACGTAACAACGTATATCTAGACTATAAGAAAACTGAGAAGTACATTACATTAATAAACATAAGGAACGAATCGAAAGTGCTGCTTTCATCGTTTTGTGGAAACCATCCAGCTCACTGCAATATTACGATTCTAACAGAGTACCTTATTGACGCAATGACACGTTTTAGATGGCTTTTGAAAGATCTAGAGAAATTCTTTGATGATTGTCGTAAAATGCTTCTACACCTCATACCATGAAACAAAATAATTTTTCGCACCTCATAAGTCACCTCAAAGTTTTTTCCTTCATGATTGACACTAATTGGTTATTAAATTAGATCACAGATGTTTTAAAATGTTCATCTGTATAATAAACTTGCTTCATGGTATGAGGTAGTCCATTTTCATCTAAATACTGTATCAAACATCCGTTCAATTACAATCCGCATACTTCTCCTCTATTTATATAAAAACTATCAGTATGGCGAATAATTACTACTTTAAGACCGCTCTTTTCTTATAAGGAAATCTGAATCACCAAATTGTCCTGAATGTGATGTCATAGAGGATGTAGGTACAGCATGGAATGTGTTCGGAGCGCGGCGAGGCTCAAAGAATTATGATGCTGCCTCTACCTTATAATAATATTAGGGTTTGCAACCGCATCCTGGCCAACCCCTCTTCTGAGGAGGCAAACTTTATAAATTTTGTATATGTTAGTGGTAAGAAAAAAAATCTAATATAATATTCCTACAGGGGTGACATAGTCAGAAATGGCTAAACCCCTACTCCTTACAAAGATAAAAAAAAACTATCAGTAATATCAGAATTCTTATACAAAATCTACTTCAATAAAGACAACACTAGTACCTATAAGACCTGGTGAGGAGGGTGGCTGGCGGATCCTTATATGAAGCAGTGCGGCTGGCCAATGACCGCTATGCGTGGAGGCGCATTTTATACGGTCGCGATTCTCAGCAGTGAGGGAACGACAGAGAAGAGAGTACCTATAAAGTAGTGATATTGCCTGTTTTTGGCCTCTTTAACTAAAATACTTCCTTTTAGTCATGTTTTAGTAGTTCACGAGTCATTTATTTTAAAGTAATTTAATTCTTTATTTTGGATTTTATCATCCATACCATCAAAATCAAAATACTTATTTTCAAAATTGGAATAAATTATTCTCTTTTTGACGTCAAATTCTGCCTAAAACTACTCCACTTCCACCTGTATAACCGAGGGGAAGAAGTGGCAACAAACCCAACGGCACAGGGCCCTACCTTTGATTTATCTTATTCATTACAATCATTAAGTCTACCTATGCTGAGCCATCAAGTACTCCATGGACTTTTATCATTTAAGTAGTCATCTAACTTATAGTAGGCTTTTTTGCACAGATTAACTTTTATATAGTATGTTATGTCCGTAAATGAACTGAATATTGTAGTTTTACATTACTAGTCGACAAAGACAGTTTTCTTAATGTATTTTGTCCATTATGCAATACATTGAGCAGGCTGTAGGGCTGGCGTGAAACCATAGCAACAGGGAAGTGATTCTTTGGAATATGATGTTGTAGATGATGCACTCCAGTACCGTGGTAATTTGGAGAGTGTGCCCAGGATTTTCACGATTTGATTCCCCCATTCCATCACCGGACTACCAGGCGTGGGTGAGGGACTTCATCCTTATGTAGTAGAAATACCACGGTCTCGCACGAAGCGTTTTGCTTCCTATTTCATAATGCGAACTGCTAAGGAATGGAACTCCCTACCAGCTTGGGTATTTCCGGACAAGTACAATTTGGATCTGTTTAAAGGAAGAGTGAATAGGCATCTTCTGGGTAAGCGCGCTCCACCTTAGGCCTCAAAATCACTTACCATCAAGTGAGATTGAGGTCAAGCGCAAACCCATCAATAATAATAATAAAAAAACTCCAACAGCATCCTAAGTCCATTGAACTCGCAGGGTCTTGTAAACCCTGTGCATACAGCTTAGCCAATTATTTATTAGCCAACTATCTCTAACGTGTAATATTTCCTTCACAAGTCCGTGTCACTTCCCATAGCCATCACCATAACATCATGAATCAACCACGAGTATATCATTAGGCAAATAAACATTCTCACGATTGGAATGCTCACCATTATTTAACAAATCAAACAGTGCTGATGGGCGTGCTTGCCTCGCAAACGTCTGACTCATTTACACATGCGTTCGTGGTGCGAATCGAAACATTGTGGCGAGTATGTTTGTAATAGAAATGTCGCTTCTCGCAAGTTTTTCAGGTGGTGCGATTCACATATCCCCCCACGTGCTTATGTGTCCACCGGGAGATTCACAAAGTCACATGCAGTGATCATTTTAAAGTTCTTGATACAGTAGATCCTCTGATGCATAGGTCATTTTGATGGAGTGGCCATTTTGATACAGTGTACATTCTGATACGGTGGTTATTTTGATACAGTGGATGTTCTGATACAGCGTACATTACATGAATAAAGGCTGCGTGCTACTTCATGTATCACACTGTCAAACTGCTCTGCAATAACATTCAGCATACCATTGGTGCTCTCTCGCATTCGACGCATTAAAAAGGCAGACTTTTTGCGTATTATCGTGAAGAAATACTCTGCCCCGACGACGCAAAGAAAGACGCGCGCTCCCATGGCGAAAAAAAGTTATGCTGTCTAAAATGAACAAGTATGAACTTCTTGCGGTAACTTTTCTCTATTCACCAACTGTCATGTCAAATTAGTATATACAGACAATGTTTTTTGTGTAAGCCTAACGAGTGTTAAAGTCTGACCATCTTATCTGTTCCGGTGCCGGTGGCGCCACTTCTAAACAAAACTGTCAAACAAACTGTCAACTTCATAGAAATAAATTAGTTCTGTTACTTACCACCGAAACAGAAAAAATTTTCAAACTATATATAATATAGACGCAAGATGGTAAGGCGAATAGAGGCGAGCCCGTTTACACTCTCGCGCGAATGTGCAAACGGGCCAGTGTTACCGTACATCCGTTATATCACTGACCTTTCCAAAGTTACGCCTCGAACGAAACCGAAAGCTCGCGTTACCGGTCGCCCGCCCACAGCGGCGCACGCGCAAGTTGCGGAGAAAGTGATCTCTGAGATCATCGAAGGTACACATTCTTTGTAATAACTTGTTTACCCTAAGGCAATGCGGTCATTCTTTAAAAATATCATCATTATCAGCAATCTATATCATTAGAAGCCGTGCCGTGTGGTTTCCGGTAGAGTAGAATAGGACCACTCCAACTCTTCCCGTGGATGTCGTACAAGGCGACTGAGGGAATACATTATAAAACATCAATCAGGCCTCCCCAACCCGTCTGGCCAGCGCGTGGAGTGTAGGCCAAATCCTCCGTCTGTCTCCGGCAGATGAGAGAGGGTTGTGCTCCTGCAGTGGAGACAAAAATAACCTGATGATGATGATGATATCATTAGAAGAGATATAACTTTTCGCGACAGCGACTAGTAATTGCTAGGTCACTAAATACCTGCTCAACGAAATCCCAGCAAAACTATATTATATTAAAACACCAACATAATATAATTTAGTAGGTATTTAATTATCTTTATAGTCAACAGTTTTACTAGTAATGGTTACAAATCAATCCGCTTTAATAGATTTAAAATCATCATCATCAGCCCAATTACGTCCACTGATGAACATAAGCCTCCCCAATAGAACGCCACTCTTGGCGGGCTGTCCATTGGGGGATTTGCCATAATCACCACGCTTGGCGGATTGGTGATCGCAGTAATGATTTTAATATATACAGTACAACGCTGCTGCCTGTTTCTGGTTCAGTCCCTTATTGAGGGTGGGACCTATTCTAAGCTGGGAACCACACGGCTTATTATTAGAACATGCTTTGACTACGTAAGCCGTGTGGTTCCCGGCTTAGAATAGGGCCACCCCAAATCTTCCCGTGGGTGTCGTCAAGGCGACTAAGGGATTACACCAGGGACGGGCAGCGTTCTCCTGTGTATATTAAGATAATTACTGCGATCACCAATCCACATGCCAAGCGTGGTGATTATGGCAAATCCCCCAATGGACAGCCCACCAAGAGCGGCGTTCTATTGGGAAGTTATTTCGATCTTTGTTCTCTGACCAACAGTTTATTATTTCTTATATTTCCTTCGATTCATGAACTATTTCAACACAAATTGCATAAACCGACGTTAAACTGTAAAGTTAAAACCAAACAATACGCCATCTTGCGAAACAAAGGGTCTAACAAATCACGGTGTTGCCAACTGATAATTTAGGGAAATAGCGTGAAAACCGCAAGGATGGAGTTTGCCACGTAACCGCTTTCGTAATTTGCGTAACCGAGGAATAAAATAGAATCTCCCTAGCTAGGTGTAGGTACTTATTACGTACAGTCGGCACGGAGAGTGTTTCGTTAAAATTAAATTGTAATCTTATGCGATCTACGCAAAACAAGTTAGATCATAAGTTCTTCGCGCCAATCGTAAAGGAAACAAACGATGCAACAGTGTCTTCATTTTTAGCGGGGAATCTACGCACATATATACACACCTTATCAGGCTGGCGCAACTCAGTAGTAAAAAATCGATGTATGAAACGGACAGTTTTAATGGCGGCCTAATCCGTTCAAATCAGGAAGAGCACTGAAACCCAAAATTGTTAAAGAACTCAGTGGTCTTCGTAACCAGACGGATTATGTGTTACTTTTTCAAAATTTTTGTATAGGAGTCCCGTTTCTTATTATTATTAGTTATATTTTCTTTGTACCTTATAAGCTGTCGCTTCTAAACACATTCGTAACAAATCAAACTACACATTCATATTCACATCACTAGTCGTCCGAATTAGAATCATAAATTCCCTTCGGTATTTCCCGTAGGAATGAGATATTTTTTCGGGGTAAAAACTATCCTATGTCCTATTCCAGGACCTAACATATATGTGTGCCAAGTTTTATCCCAATCGGTTCAGTGGTTGAAACGTGATTGAGTAACAAACATCCAAACTTTCGCATTTATAATATTAAGTGGGATAATCATAACATCGATACCACGCATGACTAGTCTTGTACTTTTAACGATTGATTACTAATCATTATTTATTAAACAAGGTACATACTTGTTATTGTTAATTAATTAAAAGCCTAAGAACGGGTGAGTAGATGATTATTACACTGAAAGTGTGATTTCTTGATACTGCCATATATACTACGCAGACAGTAATTGCATGCGAATATCATCCAACCACTTCTCGGGCCGACTGTACATACCGCACAGACGGTTTAGGACAGACGGTGGTAAAAGCTGATTATTGTAATTATGTAGTTGTTTTACCTTTTTCAGTGATCTGTGTACACACGTAGTAATTTCACGCTTTTATTTATACTGGATTTAAAAATACTTGTCCTGTTTAGGGTTGCCCCAGGTTAGTTATAGTTTACGGGGGGCGTCCGGGCGGGGTTTCATTTATAGTCCGGGTTTTAAAGTTTTCAATGAACAGTTGATTTATAACAATTAATACTATTTTTTAGTTTACTGAGTAACTTCAAAAAAACTCTGTTGACATATCCGGGTTGTGAGCACCAAAACCTCTAGTTTTCACAACAATCTCTATGTACTACTAGATGGAGCGTTCCAAACAATCGCTCTGTTCCACGCAAGGAGCCGCCGCAATCGTTCACATTCACATTGAAACTTGTGCAGTTACTACGCAGAACATTCAATTATTTACAAAATATTGACGCTACGGGTAAATAGCGTCAATATTTAGTAATAATTAAATGTTCTGGGTAGTAATTGCACAAGTTTCATTGTGAATGTTGCGTGGAACACAGCGATTGTTTGGAACGCTCCATCTAGTAGTACATATAGATCGTTGAGTTTTCATGCTTCTTCTCGTGGCTGACAGATTTTAGATATGGCAACCCCAAGCTTTGATAGGTGGTAGTGAGGCTTGATCACGCAGTTACAAAATAAAATATTGAAGTAGTACATATATATACAGAGAAAACTACTTGAAAGCAGATCCAAATCAGTTTTTACGAATTCTTGAAAAACATCTAACGAACAATACAATTAGCCAGGTTTTAATGTAACACCATTTCAAACAATTAAAAGGCATACGAAAAGAAGCTCTTTGCATCTCGGAATCAAAATACAAAATAACTGATGCCATTTATAGGGTCTCTTGAGAAAGGTTACCCACCATCATCAGTGTATGACAGAAGGTAGTCGAGAAATAACGACATTAATTCTCAAAAAGAAGAAGAAAAAACAAATGGAAGGCGAATGTATACCAAAACGGTAAACTACGACTGCTATGCTTCCATGATATGAAGGATGTGATTCGTAATGAAGAAGTCCGACGAAGAACGAGGGTGACCGACATATCCGAAAGAATTAGCAAGCTGAAGTGGCTTGTGCGGGTCACATCTGTCGCAGAACCGACGGCCAACGGCCAGACAAGTTCTGGCGCGGATCGGCACGCGCAGTGTGGGACGCCCCGCCGCCAGGTGGACCGATGACCTGAAGAAGGTGGCCGGAAGCGGCTGGATGCGGAGGGTGGAGGACTGTGTTGGCGATGTTTATAGGGGCTATGTCCAGCAGTGACGTCTAAAGGCTGATATAACGATGCTTCCACGACTCCACATGGTCTTAACAAAGTCAAAATGTATATGAGGTAGGTATTTACTTAGTACATTGAGACAGCTCAATACTTTCCCGCTTATGAGGTGTTAGCGCTGTGAAGAAGAAACGGGGGAACAAACTTCCAACAACACATCTTTTAAAATTAAGTTAAGCTGACACAACTTTAATACCAGTCATTCAAATAATCTTATTTCTTACAAAGCTGTTCTTACCACGTTCAAAATACCAGCTAAACATCATTGCGCAAAAAGATCTAAGAAGCATTACAACTTAACAACCATAAAGTACAAATGACAAATCATTAATCATTGCGAGATGATCTAAGCGGCAAATATCTAAGCGCGCAGACGCGGGTGAAAGTAGTGATGTTTGCGACTCACGCGCCGCTACACGCAAGACACGCTCGATAACTGGGTGATTGCTGATTACTTGATTAGTGGAGCTGTTTGTTTTCCTTATCTCGTAAATAATGATTGATTGAAAGGAAGGCACGTATAACGTGCCCTCACAGGCAAAGCAATATGCTGAGCTGGTGCCTGTTTGCTGCTGCAGCACGCATACTGTGTTTTTTTTTAATAATGTGTTTTACGGCTCTGGCACGCATACTGTGTCTACTACAGTGTTGCCACACTGTACTGTTGCCCACTCCCATACAGGTCGGTCGCACGCTTTGTTTGTACTCCCTGTTTGTCGGATAAGTTCCCCGCGTTGTTTCCGCGCATTCGTACAAGCGAGTGTAATATTAAATTATCGTCCGACAAGCCGTGTGACGCGTCCCGACGTATGCACTCGACCTTTAGATTTAGTGTTGTATTGTTTTTACTTGTATGTAATTTTGCACTGTGTTTTGTTGCAGCCAATAAATGATTATTCTATTCTAGTATTCAAGAGGTAGTATTCTCATGTAATGAGAGCGGTCGGTGTAACCTTTAAAGTTTAAAAAAACATGCAAATAATTTATGTATACCGTATAATGAGATCGCTGATGCGCTGGCTGGAAAAGGGTCAATGCTAGCTCTGACTGGACTAGAGCTATTTGTGAGTACCATCAAAACGGCTTTAAAAGCACATGTCAAGGAGCAACTAGAGGAGCAACTTCGAAAGCTGAAACGCGCTTAGTAGTTCATGGTACCTACAGATTGTAGTCCTAAAATACGGTAAGAGATCGTCCGTCTTATCGTAGGAGCGTTTACCGGTCATTTCGGTGTGGAGCACCTCCTGAATAAGATGGGACTGACAGAGACTGTCAACTGTTAAGCCTGTGTAAAAGAAAGTGAGACGATAAATGGTGTGAATTCAATGCACTAGCTGCAAGGCAAATGAATTTTCCTGGTACAGCTTACCGTGAACCCAAGGACTACAGACTCCTATCTCTTAGCTGCATAATAGACGTTATGCGTCCTCTGCGTACACCTTATATCTAAAAGCGGACAAGCAAGGTGAATGATAGGAAGCGCAGCAAAGATTAATCCTGTAGCAACTCCGCATGAGAGAATGGTTTGTTGGCTCCAATGATGCTTTATGTGGCTTTTGATAACGACCTTTTAGACAACAATCACTACTCCCTTTCTCTTCGATTTTAGCGATACTCGAACAAAAATGGCGATGCCTGAAAAGCAGCGCTTCGCTGAGGCATCGACCATTCCTTTTCACTATAAGAATTGTTAAGTACTTTTCTACGTTATTTGTTGTGTGTTTGATGAATAAATTTTCTTTGACACGATAGAATAGGAACCTCATGTCATGGTTATTCAGACCGAATTAAATCACAAGAGACGCACCATTACTTGCTTATCATCAGGTTATTTTTGTCTCCACTGCAGGAGCACAACCCTCTCTCATCTGCCGGAGACAGACTGAGGACTTGGCTTACACTCCCCGCGCTGGCAAGACGGGTTGGGGAGGCCTGATTGATGTTTTATATTGTATTCCCTTAGTCACCTTGTGCGACATCCACGGGAAGAGTTGGAGTGGTCCTATTCTACTCCACCGGAAACCATGCCTTTTGTCTTACTTGACTACGATATTGCAAGTTAAATGTTATTTTTTAAGTTTATAAATAATAAAAATTTTACGATGCCAAGCAGGAAAGGAAAAGCCATGGGTCGTAAAGGGTCGTAATGACACAGAAACCAGATATAGTAACACAAACACATCCATTATACTAAATATATCGAGCGTGAACCGTAAACCATACATTTCCACTTTCTACGCTGCACTCGCATTCACTGTTGAGTTCAAGGCTCATATCTAGTTACAAAGCCTTCACAATAATATGCATTATTACAACACTACACAAGGTTACTAGACTTTCTTAAAGGCATTTAGTATTTTCCCGAAGTTAAAAGTGTAATATAAAAATATTTAAGCTCCTCAGTGGGCCCGATTCTGAAGGCACACATTTAAAATATGACAGCGCTAAAATTGGTTTCGTCTTTATCTTCATAAATGGACTGTATAATAATGTGCAGAAATATTAATCATATAAAAGCAACATTTAATTTGAATTCTATAAAGACATAAGCCAAACATAACTAAACATTAAGAAATAGAAAACTACTAACACTAAACTACAAGTAATAAAAAAGTCCGTCGAGGTGGTCGCACTGGGGCATTGTGCCCAAAAGGCTGGCGACGTTCCCTCTTTGTATGGCCAAACTAATGCGTTGCCTGAGGTACTGGCCAGCCCTCTGGTCACCGGAAGCTTCTATGAGGCGCGAAGACAGCTCGTTTATCAACTTTGTTGCCTCCGGGCCCCAGGGTCCCAGTGTCTCCACCCCGACGGGTATAAATAAGTAGCTGGAGTCGAGGTTGGCGTATTTAAGGCGTTTCGCATTTTCCGCCTTTATAGCCGCGGCTCCAGCATTGAGTGAGGTGGATTGGATATGGGACGGGGCCAGTGTGTCCACACAGGTCGCGTCCCATACCAGCGGTCTGCCCAGTTTCCAGGGCCCGATCGTCATACCGTCGGGCCTTTTGCCATCGGTACGCGAGATACCGGGAGGCTCTAGCACTGCCGGCAGATTTGCGGTGGCAAGGGCCCTGCGGATGATGCTGTTGAGGGCAGCGTGGCGGGATCTGCGGCCGGCGCTTCGAGCGCATGAGAGGCCGTGGTGGCCTAGCTCGCCAACAGGCTCGCCGCAGACGCATGGATGTGGATGGACGGCCCTGGCGCCCAAACGTAGGCAAACCGCTAAGGACAAAGTATTCTTGTCCAATAAGGTGCCGACGTTCGCCGAAGGGAGAGCCTGCAACCAGGAGCCTGATTCTCTTGCAGAAACTGCTAGAATATGAGCTTGTCTGCATAATGAGCTTGTCTTTTCTAGAGGTTTACGACACACCAAATTTAAATCTTGCGTTCAATAGGTTCCACGAAACAATAATGTTTTTCTATAATTTGTGTTTTCCCAAACATAAAATTAAAATAAAATCCAGTAAAGCTAGACAGAACTGGATTACGCATGGATTACGGAAAAGCTGTAAAACAAAAAGAAAATTAAGGTTTAGATTTTACAAAAACAAAACAAATTATAATAAAATACAGTACAGAAGGTATGCTAGTCTGTTAAAACGCTGTTTTGGAGCTTCACAAAAAAACTGTAATAACAAATACATTCTAAAATCTAAAAATAAATGCAGGGCATCCTGGAATATAATCAAAGGTAAAAGAGATACACTAAATCAAAACAGACTAATTGACGCATTGCTTGTAGATAATCATTTAATAACGGATCCAAAACAAATTGCAGAAAAATTTAACAATTACCTGATTAATTTGACAAATAATAAAAATAATGGAACTCTTTATACTAACACTAATAATACAACTATAAGAAACAGCATTTTCCTGAAGCCATATAGTGTATCAGAGGTGGAGAACATCATTTCTTCACTTAACAACACAAAGGCAGAAGGTTTTGATGAAATATCGACACAAGTAATTAAATACTGCAAAGCAGAGCTAGCGCCTGTAATGACATATCTAATCAATCAATCGTTTGCGAACGGATGCTTCCCCGAATTATTAAAGTCTTCTATTGTCAAACCCCTGCACAAAAAGAATGATAAAGTGGATCCGGGAAACTACAGACCGATAACACTAATACCAGTCATGTCAAAGATATTTGAGAAGGCAATGCATAAAAGAATAACCAGTTTTATCTCCAAATTTAATATAATAAAAAATGAACAATATGGATTCCAAGCTCATAAATCAACCACTCTGGCGAGCTTTAATTTAGTCCACAAAACCCTGAATGCATTAAATAATAAGAAAAGGATAGTTGTAATACTATTTGACATGACAAAGGCCTTTGATTTTGTTTCTCATGACCTTCTTTTACGCAAACTAGAAAACTATGGGATCAGGGGACCCGCTCTAAATTGGCTATCTACCTATCTGAACAACAGAAATCAATGTGTAGAGATACAAAAAATTAACAAAAATTCAATCCTTACTGCACACAGATCTTCATATCAACCAAATAGATGCGGGGTACCACAGGGAAGCATTTTAGGCCCCTTGCTCTTTTTACTATATATCAACGATATTCCTGATGTATCCCGCTACGATTGCACCCTGTTTGCTGACGATATCTCAGTTTCCATTACCTCTAGTAAAGCTGTTGACATCGAGGAGTATGAGAATAATATAAACAGTACGATTGGGTCCATAGTTGATTGGCTATATAAAAATAATCTGCGCTTAAATCTCGGGAAAACTAACTACATTCAATTTTCCAAATACGGGGAGAACACATGTAATCTTAACTTAAATTACAACGGTCATACTCTGCAAGAGGTTGCTGAAACGAAATTTTTGGGACTTGTGTTGGATAGGTATTGTAACTGGAAGGCGCATGTCGAGAAAGTTTGCAGCAAAGTTAATAGCTATGTATACGTATTGGGTAGACTGCGTAGAGTATCCTCAGAAAAAACAGTCTTAACTGCATACTATGGCTATGTGAGCTCTACTCTCAAGTACGGTCTTCTGCTTTGGGGAAATAGCACTGATTCCGAAAAGGCATTCATAGCCCAAAAAAAATGTATTCGAGCAATGTGTGGCGTACCACCTGATGAACCCTGCAGGCCTCTCTTCAAGCGGTTGGGCATCCTTCCACTCCCATCTATGTATATCTTCGAATTAGCAAATTTTGTTAAATCGAACGACCATCTGTTTATAGTGTCAAGGGATGTACACTCACGCAATGTCAGGTATCCAAACAGACTAATTTATAACGTAAATCCAAGGACAGCTGTGTACGAAAAAAATTGTTATGCAATGTGTATAAAAACATATAATGCACTGCCTAAGGATATTACAGACCTCCCGTTGAAACGTTTTCGCGCAAAGTTAAAACTTTGGTTGATGGACCAAGGATTCTATTCTGTAAAGGGGCTACTTTGTCCTAATACTTAGTTTGTAGTATCTTTAATTCTAGTCTTAATAATAGGTAACAAATTATTGTGTATTTAGACAGTTTGACATATTGTAATATTATTATGCATACTTACGAATTTTTTGTTGTTGTTATAAATAATCTCAAATTACTATTAAATCATTTTTATACCTAATTATTGTATGTCAGAAATGACTAAATGTGCTGGATATAAAAAATAATCTACCACCTGTGTACCACATTTATGGCAATAAATATTTATTTATTTCATTATTTATTTATTTATTTCTTATTTCATAAAAGAAGACGGGCACGTTCGCTGGGGCTATTGCAGGAGTCTAACAGGTGTTGTTGGATTTCTTTGCAGAGCGGCTCGTCCCACTGCCTTTGAGAGTGAGAAATCGTGGGGGGCGCGCAGTTGGGGAGAGCCGCTGACCAGGCAGCCCTGGCCTCCGCTAGGTACGACAGCTCCACGGAACCCAGGGATGGGCCGATTATATTACCGAAGAGACTGTTCGTACCGTGGGCGGAGGATAGGAAGGCAGGCAGAGCCACGTTAGAGATCCTCCTGATCCCCAAACCGCCAAACCGGATAGGGAGAGAAGCTTGAGCCCAGGTGCGTTCGTTCATGGGGCAATTTAAAATTTGGACAAGAGTGTCCCTAATAAGGATGTCGAGGGAAGCCAAAAGGGAAGTGAAACGCCATAGGTGAGAGCAACGGGCAATGTATGTAAATTTTGGCACAAAAAGGCAAAAACGGATAATAAATAGCGCCATGTGGGGGTTAATTTGGAACAGGCGGTCGGACGTTTCTGTGAATTTGTAAATTTGCTCATTAATAAACGCGGGGATTGAATCATCTAGGATAGGAGCACCTAGGAGGCGGAGCGAATCATCGGAGAGGATAAATCAGTCTTCATAAATACTGTGTGACAAGGATAGCAACAGTTTTAGTGCTGTCAAATTTTAACACTGTGCCTTCAGAATCGAGCCCATTATTATATCAAAAATGTGGGACGCCCCCTCTGGCTGGATGGAGCGACTATCTGCGTAATGCAGGTGGCACTCATTGGATGAGAAGTGGCACGCCTTAGGAGTGGCCCACGCCCAACAGTGGCCTGGTACATGGCGTGATTAGATATCCAAACAGAAATCCACACTTTCGTATTTATTGTAAACTAGCTGTGCCCGCGGCTCCGCTCGCGTGGACTACAGGATCCGCTCCCATTCCCACTTCCGCTCCCTATCCCACTTCCACAGAGACTTTCAATCCCGCTCCCGCTCCAGGTCCAGGTCCAGGTCCAGGTCCAGGTCCAGGTCCAGGTCCAGGTCCAGGTCCAGGTCCAGGTCCAGGTCCAGGTCCAGGTCCAGGTCCAGGTCCAGGTCCAGGTCCAGGTCCAGGTCCAGGTCCAGGTCCAGGTCCAGGTCCAGGTCCAGGTCCAGGTCCAGGTCCAGGTCCAGGTCCAGGTCCAGGTCCAGGTCCAGGTCCAGGTCCAGGTCCAGGTCCAGGTCCAGGTCCCGGTCCAGGTCCAGGTCCCGGTCCCGGTCCCGGTCCCGGTCCCGGTCCCGGTCCCGGTCCCGGTCCGAGTCCAGGTCCAGGTCCAGGTCCAGGTCCAGGTCCAGGTCCAGGTCCAGGTCCAGTTCCAGGTCCAGGTCCAGGTCCAGGTCGAGGTCCAGGTTGAGGTCCAGGTTGAGGTCCAGGTCCAGGTCCCGGTCCCGGTCCGGGTCCCGGTCCGGGTCCCGGTCCGGGTCCGGGTCCAGATCCAGGTCCCGTTCCAGCTCCAGATCCAGCTCCAGAACCAGATCCAGATCCAGCTCCAGATCCAGCTCCAGATTTTTTATCGTAATCGACTAACTCAATCAAAAGTTATGCGAATTTATAGTTTTCAAAATCTCACATTACATTGGTACGATACCCGCTCCCGAATTCAATCGAGCATTTACACCCTACACTCCTCGCAGTGTATGCGAGAACTATAAATTCGCATAACTTTTGATTGACTGCACCGATTGCAATGAAATAAAGCCTATATGTTACATCAAGTTAAGCCCCATGTTTCTGTGAAAAGTCCATCAAAGTCCGATCAGTAGTTTTTAAGTGATGCGTGCACAAACTCACAGACAAACAGATAAACAGACAAACAGATAAACAGACAAACAGACAAACAGACAAAAATTTCAAAAATGATCGAAATGTGTTCTGTTGCTTATCCTTAGACCCCCTAATTTTTTTTTTGCAAATATCTTCAATGTACAGACACGCGAAGTTTACGATTTTATTTATTAGATACTTTAGATGGTCTTCACGGGTTGAGTCACTTCTAGATAGCGCCAGTAGCCGGAAAAATTGCGTTTAATTTGTCCTGAAGTATTTAGCCAGATGGACCGATGAGCTGAAGAGGTGGCCGGAAGCGGTTGGAACCGGGTGTGGTGGCGTTTATTAAGGAAGGCCTATGTCCAGCAGTGGAAGTCTAAGGGCTCTTATGATGATGATTTCGCCTCAATTTATGGATAAAATTATGATTAAAAAATTTTATCGAAAATTTTTGTCGAAAATGTAAGCCAAATACATTTTCGACAAATTAAAAGCTATTTTCTCGACTACTGATGTCATATATTACTTAATTACTCAACCCACATTCAAAAATGTATTCAAGTTTAGGCTCAAGTACTTACAAAGTAAATGTTTAAGAACTTCAGCAAGTTAAATTGGTCATGCATGCAACATTTTGGGAGTCATAATAATTTTAATTATTCGATTAACTTTCGTACAAAATGATTTGGCTAATTATAAGGTGCATTTGCAATATTGCAGTACGGATACTTATTGCAAATACAACTTACCAAATACCTATTGATGTGGAAATTTCAACGAAATGGGAAAATATTAAATTTCCGATTAACTTTCGCCAGAAAGATCTCGCAATTTTTTTAAAGGTAACTGAACTGGTTAAAATACAACATATTATTGTTGATTAATTAAGTATGAATGTGATTCTATGTTAAAATTTAACCACTCCACTATTTTTAATGAAATTTAGCCATTAGACTTTTTAATAGGTAAACCATTAAAATTACAAAACGCATCCGATAGGTAGTGCATTTTGTAATTTTAATCTTCTTTGTACATACCCCTATTCTAAGCCGGGAACCACACGGACCATACATTAAACGTGAAGTGCAGTGCGCAGGCGCATAATGATCCAGTATCGATCATAGATGAATGTCACGAATTCTCGATGTAACCAATACTCGAAGCAGCTGTGATAGGCGAGTGAAAGAGAGAAAGGGATCCGTCAAGGAAGTAATTATGAAACAACCTATCAAGATTTTTGTTGTTTTTCTGTCATTTGTTATACTTAATGGAATCGTGTGTGTAATGGATGATTTTGCCGCGATTGTAACAAAACCTCATTTGTTTCTAGCACGACTTAATTACGGCAGTTGGCTTTCTTTTGTCTATGATAGTTATAGCCAGAAAAAAAGTAATTACTTCTAATGTATTGTTTATGAATAAGTTAGTAAGGGAGTTCTGTGATTATATCAAGACCAGTGTCGCCTGTGGTTCAATCAAATAGAAAATGGCCTTATAAGCTGCAAAAATCTAATAAATCCTACTAAAAATTACCTGGCTTTTTAAGTCTAGCGACTTTTGCCTGTCCGAAGGACGAATCAACCAAAAAAAAATGTTTATGAATAATAGACTGAAATACTGAAATATACTCAGACTGAGTACCTAGTATATAAACTAAGGAGTTTTGTCCAATTCTTCTTAACATTTTCTAAAAGAGACAAAACTTATCTATTATAGAGCTGTTAACTTTTACTATACTGAAAAACTATAAATATTTATAAATTAACCTGCAAGTTGTGTAGGTACGACGTGACTTACCTTTGATGACTTTTTTTATAGATTTGCAGTTTAATTTTAAAATGAGTCGTTTATTACTTGGCTAAATATAACCCAAAAACGAAAAATTTTTGAAACAAAAGACAAATAAAGGTGTACTCTAGATTATATTATATTTTGTTTATTTTTCTACACCATTAGCTTTAACTCAAAGTTTATTGCACATATTTATATCTTTTACTATCTTGACATCGTACACTAGGTACCACATAAACGGAATTTTTTTACCGACTACCGCTTCCTAAGTGTTAGCGCTGTGAAGAAGAAACGGCGCAACAAACTTCACGCAACACATCTTTTAAAATCATGTTTGTATACAATATTTAAAAAAACTGTGAGAAGCTGAAGCAACATTAACACCAGGCATCATTGTCATTCAACTACGAGTAATCGTCTATTTTATAATAGGCTTTCTTTCAAAACTGTTTTTAATGTGATACTTAAACTTTCTGACCGCCAGAGGCGTTTTCGTCTTTGACCCTTTGAGCAAAGTCAAGTTTCCGAAAAATCAACTGAACAATAATGTTTATGCCTGTTACTGCCCTTATCGTCCTACGAAAAGGCCAAAATACTTGTTATGTCATTGTGTTTTTGTTCACACTATAAATATTTATGAGTCGTGTCGTATTGTTGTTGTTTTCAATTGTTAGCTTTAAGCAAAGAGGATTGTGTTATCGTTAACACAATGTGCAATGATGAGATCTTTCGACAGTTTTTGCATGAAGGACTACGAAATCTTGGACAATCTATATTTTACGCCTTTATCATTTTAATGTGAGACTTTTGAAACAACCATGAACTTCTTGTTAGAAGGCAATTAAGCATTCCTCGAATATATTGCATATACGAAATATACACTTGTCTAATCCCAAACTAAACCGACCGCCTCGTTGGCCTAGTGGATTAGTCATTGGACTCAAGTGACAGAGGTCGTGGGTTCGATTCCCACTGGGGACAGACATCTTTGTAAAATTTGCACAAGTCTGTCCCGGTCTGGATATTATATTATGAATAAGACAAGTGTATATATCAAATAAGTGTAATATAAGTGTATAAGTGTAGTGTAGTATAAACTAAATCTGTGAAGTCACTTGACCTGGTGCTGATAGAATACCAGCGCTGGAGTTCGCGTAGCGTGCTGCAGCATTATGCTGAGTCAGCGCCATTTTATTGCTGCGACACATAGGTACTTTGATTATTTTTAAATTGTAATTTATTAATTCTGTTCTGTTTATTTCTCATGTATGTGTGTGTCGTAGCTATGAATAAATGACCTATTCAATTCTATTCTATCATCAGACGGAACACGTCCACTGCTGA
This sequence comes from Esperia sulphurella, assembly GCA_947086405.1. Taxonomy (NCBI): domain Eukaryota; kingdom Metazoa; phylum Arthropoda; class Insecta; order Lepidoptera; family Oecophoridae; genus Esperia; species Esperia sulphurella. The sequence goes on from OX352258.1 coordinate 17,366,582, forward strand.
GCATAAGCCTCCTCAGTAGACCGGGACCGACTTGTCCAAATTGTATAAAGTTGTCTGTCCTCTGTGGGAATCGAACCGACGAAGGTAGGCCAGTTTGTTATTAGTACGCTTGGCTTGCATTCGTGATTTTGGGGAAGACAGAAGACATTATTATCAAGTAAGGACTCGTATAGTTAGCATAATAGAAATAATTACTGAAACTATTAAAAATATCTTCTTCATTCCTATTACCTGTCGCAACTTTATCTGATAAACGGTATGCATTTAGAAAGTAACTGAGAGTAATCTCTATACCATAGACAAGGTTGCGTCAGTCATTTAATAACATTAATTAACAAAGTTAGATAAGTATTCTTATCTCACCGTCATCTAACTCATATCATGTGCGCCAAGAACGCTTTGACACTTTTTTAGTTCTTTTTGTTGTTGTGTATTTACTCCATATAAAAGAAGGCAAAGGTAATTCGTAACCATGAAAAGTCCTGCAACTTTTTTTTTAAAATAAGCAGCCGACAATCTAAATTATTCACTATCCACGACAGGCTTATATCTACAAGCTATTGTAAAAATGTAAACGAAGTAAGCACCTAATATTAGGTCATAAATATTAAGTTTGTATGATCTCAAAATGTCAATAGAGTCTCTTTCCATGTGGTCTTGGCCTATATTTTTTTGTTTTATCGCAAGTCAGCCTGTAGTCACGTTTATTTATGTTTCATTCCTCAAAGTTTCATTCACATAATGGCACAGAAAGACATTTGTTCCATAACCTTTCTCTATTAAATACCAAAGCCCGAAGTATACATTATTTTTGAAAAATAAAAATACACGACAAACCGTTCTCCAAAAAACGCATACAATCTCTTTGAAGGTGCCTAAAATGTTGTGCCATAATATCCCAGAAGGTAACTTCTTTAAATAGCGATGCAATTTTGGAATAAAACATAAAATATACCATAATCCATTTATATTTAAATAAATCACGTCAATTTAATAAATAATGAGTGCCTTTTAAGATACTGACTACTATGTTACGTCATCTGAGTCGGTGCAGTAGCTCAGTGCTTAGTCTGTTGCACATTTTAATGTTTAGTAGATTATTACATTAAGGATTTTAATTAAATAACTTAATAAGTAAATAACTACATTTTTGAATGTGAATTTTATATTGTTTAATTTAGTATAAAAAATAGAAAGCCAAAAAACCAGGCTAAAGTGCACTGAAATTTATTCTGATTGAGCTTTAATTCAAAAGATTAAAATATATGATCACAAAAAAAACAGTGGATGGAAATAATTTCAGTAGCAGGAAAACTTGTTGTCTCTATCTATAAATAAATAACTATAAATATTTACAAATCTCTATCTATATTTAAGTAAAAACAGAATGTTATTGAATTTTTAAAATATTTTTTACTTCATTATGGTAAATAATTTACTCATTTTGTTCCATAAGGTTTATCACACATCAATTCTATAAGTTATAATTTTTTAATACATCTGAATTTTTCTTATGGCCTCTAATGTTGAAATAAATAAATTAAGAAAAAAATAATATTTCAATCCTTTTAATTTAAACCTAGCGTTAAAAAAATTAAAAAATAGGTTATGGATACTAACCCTGGGTCCTGTAATGGCGCAGACCGCATGCGCCAACAATAAAAACCAACATACGGTTCCCCTCATACTGCACTCTGTTCTATAGAGCGGCAGAGTACATCACACACACCACTGTTCAACAAAAACACCTTTTGCCGCGCACTGGACCACAAAAAAAAACACTTTTGCACGACACTGGCTGCATACAAAATTAAAAAATTAAAATTGGCGCGAATGATATGACAGATATATTTTTTATTTCGGTTGCTTTTCGCGTGGCAATGGCTTCGCGCGGCGACAGTCTGTGCGTCAGTATCGCGTGCGGAGAATGCTGCGAAGTTTTACCACCCCTACTCCGATATCCCCTACTCGTTATTTCGAAAGGATTCCTCATAGATGATCGTTTAAAATTCTGCGCCGTAATTGTGGGACGTTAATTGAATATTGCATAAAATGTGGGATTCTTGGTTTGGGATAAGTTGAGAGGTATTGCAAATAAAACTTACGAAGGCAAAGGCCTTTGAATAGAAAATAACAGATTTCGTCGCCTCTACTTTGTCAATCATATAATAATAGGATAATTTGGCTCTTGACAAACCGTAAAATACCTACTACTTACATACAATTAGGCAAAGAGCACGAGACTCCCATACAAACAAAGTAGGTACTTACTAATAATTGCAAGACCAAAAGTCATTATAATTTTTTTTTTATCTTTATCAGAAGTAGGGGTTTAGTAATTTCTAACAATATCACCCCTGTAGATTAGATTTATTTATTTCATTTTTACATTTTAACAATTAAATTTTACATGTCATACCAATATGATATAAAATAAAATAATGTACAAAATATAAATTACAATGTCAACAATTCAAAGAATGTCGTAGTATATAACATACTATCTATGTCAGTATATAATATTAAAATTTCAAAATACACTTGGTAAATTTAATTAAATTAATTTAACTCACAAATTAAATTAAACGTCAGAAGGCCCCACTAATTTAATTTTTTAGAAAATTCATTTATGTAGTATAATTACATTAGAGTTTTTTCTTACCACTAACATGTGTAAAATGATGGTAAAATGTATATAGTTTGCACAGCATTCCGGCCTCCTCAGAAGAGGGACTCGCCATGATGCTGTAGCAAACCTCAATAATATAAGGCAGAGACAGCATAGGTATATAATAATTCTTGGGGCCTCGCTTCGGACACATTCCATCAATAAATGCAAAGTCAAAATCATTTATTGCATATGAGTACACTTGGTACATTTATGGTACACGTAATATTTTTTATCGACTACCGCTTCCTAGGTGTTAGCGCTGTGAAGAAGAAACGGCGCAACAAACTTCACGCAACACATCTTTTAAAAATCAAGTTTGCATACAACCTATACATCCTCTATGACATCACATTCAGGACAATTTCGTGATTCCTATTTCCTCATAAGAAAAGCAAATTTTTTAGATGGAATGTGTTCGGAGCGGAGCTCGTCGTTTGTTTAGGCTTGTTATTCATTTGTCTAAGGTTTAGGCACTTCTCAACCATAGGTAATGAGGCTGTTCGGTAATTTTTTTAATCTACATTTTAATCTGTGTAACATAAATTTTACCTTTTTCAAAAACCAAACTTTAGAAAAAATGGGGATGCCAACCAAATTGAAAAACATACCCAGAAGCCAGGACTTAAGTCTAGTTACCAACAAAATTACTTTATGCGTATAAATCTTCCATTAGACTATTGCACATAGCAATATAGATCCTAAGTGTATTAAAATGTTCTCCAAAAGAATACAGCATGTAGACATATGGCGTTGGCGACCATTTAGCGAGCTGCAAATTTTTGCATTGGGCAATTTGAAAGCGTTTTACCTGAGTTTTGCAATAATTGCATTAGCCTGGGACTCTGGCTTGTTCTATAGAAACAGATACGGGATTTTAGCACATAATGATGGGAAAAGACGCTGGACAAGATAAAAGGTAGATTTGTTGGATAGTAGGGAGTAATTAGATGCTTATGTTTTTCAAACTTACACAGTACTGGTGGTATAACATCCTTTCTACCTGAGGCTTTAAAGCGGAGTCTCTCTAAAGTCTACTCTCGCCTACTCATTGCCGGCTGCTCGCCCTATCGCCCCAGTGTGTAGAATAGAATAGAATAGAATAGAATAGAATATAATATAATAGAATAGAATAGAATAGAATAGAATAGAATAGAATAGAATAGAATAGAATAGAATAGAATAGAATAGAATAGAATAGAATAGAATAGAATAGAATAGAATAGAATAGAATAGGTCATTTATTCATAGCTACGACACACACATACATGATAAACAAAACAGAATTAATAAATTACAATTTAAAAATAATTAAGGTACGCATGTATGTGTCGCAGCAACAAAATGGCGCTGACTCAGCATAATGTTGCAGCACGCTACGCGAACTCCAGCGCTGGGATTCTGTCAGCACCAGTGTATCATTTTTTATTTATTTTTATTGTTGACGGGTTTGCGCTTGACCTCAATCTCACCTGGTAGTAAGTGATGTTGAGGCCTAAGGTGGAGCGTGCTTACCCAGAAGATGCCTATGCACTCTTCCTTTAAACAATACAAATTGCACTTGTCCGGAAATACCCAAGCTGGCAGGGAGTTCCATTCCTTAGCAGTTCGCATTATGAACGAGGAAGCAAAAGGCTTCGTGCGAGAGCGTGGTATTTATTTATTTTATTGTAGGAAAACTTACAGCTATTTAAATCTAAGTAAATTACATATATAGTGCCAAAAAATCAATTACAAGTTTCCACTTCTAGAGGTAAATTGAATAACAATTAACATTCATAATAAACTAACCAAATATACTAAAAATAATACATACATCAACGATCTCTAGGTACTACTAGATGGAGCGTTCCAAACAATCGCTCTGTTCCACGCAAGTAGCCACAACTCTTTCACATTCAAAATGAAACTTGTGCAGTTACTACGCAGAACATTTAATTATTTACTAAATATATGTCAATATTTAGTAATAATTAAATGTTCTGAGTAGTAACTGCACAAGTTTCAAAGTGAATATGAAAGAGTTGTGACCTCTTGCGTGGAACAGAGCGATTGTTTGGAACGCTCCATCTAGTAGTACATAAAGATTGTTGAAAATAAATAAGTATTACTACGTAAAGAAGCGAAACTCACCTCTCCCCCAAGTAAAAGTACGGCTGGGAGTACGCACTACCGGGCCGCTGCCCCCCTTCCGTTCCGTGCAAGTGCGATTTGTTTTATTGTTGGCTTTATCGATCTACTGATGTTCTCAAGGTCGCTCAGCGGGCTATGGAAAGAGCTAAGCTTGGAGACAGGATCCGAAATGAGGTGATCCGCCAAAGAATTAAAGTCTTCGACATAGCTCACAGAGTTAGTAGGATGGTCACAGATGTCGGAGAGCCGATTACTGTTGGGGTAAACGAGTTATCGAGTGGAGACCGCGACTGGGCAAGCGTAGTGTGGGACGCCCCCTGGGTAGATGGAGCGACGATCTGCGTAAGGCGGCTGGCAGTGACTGGATGAGAAGAGCCGAGGATCGGGTTCAGTGGCGCGACTTGGGAGAAGCCTATGTCCAGCAATGGACTCTTTCGAGTTGATAATGACGTTTAAAACTGCGGTATATTCATGTGAATAATGATATATTGATATTATAGATTATAAATGGTAAAACCATATGGTTAGTTAGAAAACAACAAAACCGGCGTCGAGGGACAGACGCCATAAGTTAGAAAGAGAAGCACTTATGTTGCTGACATGCGATCGGCTATGCTCATATGCTCGCTGTGGACAGCCCTACAATAATTTACGCAAACACACACTTGTACGGGCAGACTGGTAGTTAGAATGCATGGAATGTCTGGTGTGGTGTGGTTAAACCACCAACTCCAGCTTCTACATCCAAATTTTCCCACCTGACACCTGTAGGAATACTCGATATCCATCATCATCATATCAGCCCTGAGATGGCCACTGCTGGACATAGGTCTTCCCTAATGAACGCCACCACACCCGGTCCTCAGCCCTCCACATCCAGCCGCTTCCGGACGCCTTCTTTAGGCCGAGGATTAATATCGAGATCCATAATGACACATGCGGCTGCCTACTGTTAGCACCACACGAGGCCACGTGTAGGGGAGCTGGGGTAACTTCCACGGACGTGGTTAAACATCAACGATTACACACGCTGATGATCTCCGATGTGTGGGTTTCCTCGCAATGTTTTCCTTCCACGTTTGAGAGCAGCTAATAAATGTATGTAGGTTTCGAAAAACCTTAGCACAGGGGCGTATCAAGGTTTAGCTCCGCCCTGGGCTACTCGAAATTAGCCGCCCCAGTGATATTAACCAAATATTGGTATTTTTCTTGATCATCATCATGTCAGCCCCTAGACATCCACTGCTGGGCATAGGCCACCCCCAATGAAAGACACTACACCCGTTCCTCAGCCCTCCGCACACAGCCGCTTCCGACCACCTTCTTCAGTTCGTCGGTCTATCTGGAGGCAGGGCGTCTTACCCTGCGCGTGCCGATCGCGTTCCACACTCCAGAACTCGTCTGCCTCAACAGCCGTCGTCAGTTCTACGGCATATGTGGCCCACAGCTACATTTTCTCTCGATAAATAAATAAAAAAAACGATTCTAATCTTAATCTTAATTTTACTAGCATATCGTTGCCTGGAAATTTCGCTAAAAGCGATAAGGCCGCCACTTGTACATTTACTGTATATTTCTCCTACACATTTCTGTAATTCATACATAATCCTCCGTCTGTCTCCGGCAGATGAGAGAGGGTTGTGCTCCTGCTATGGAGACAAAAATAACCTGATGATGATGATGATACATAATAATGAATTCATTCATTATGTAATTGTTTTGTTTGTTTGTTGGTGAGAATAGTATCAGAAACGATTACACAGATGTAAATCGTTATTTAATGGAATTAAAGAGGAAATAAGTAGTTACAACATAAGCTTTGTTTCATTTAACTAATTAAAATATCGCGTGATGACCTTCATTTCCACTTAACGGGAGCGTGATTTCCACTTAACGGGATACGATGGTATAGGTTTATGTTAAAGTCACAGACAAACGCTTTTATTTTATTAAACAAATCGGGATGATATAAATCGTCCTTGAATTTTGCCGCCCCTACAATTTTGCCGCCCCAAGAATTGTGCCGCCCTGTGGACCTACTCCGTAAGCATTTCGGATAATATCCGTCGAACTTCAAACCCTTTTTGTCCTAACTGGTCACGTGACATATTAGGATAAGCGACTGCGGAAACTATCGCAGGCTTATCATAAAATCGAATGACCCGATGGACCCGTGTGTGCATAATAGTATTTTTGGTCTGCCTATTTTTGGTAAGCCTAATTTACCCATATCTAATAAATAAAATGGTACACTTCGCGTGTACATTGAAGATATTTGCAAAAAAAAAAATTTGGCGTCTAAGGATAAGCAACAGAACACATTTCGATCATTTTTGAAATTTTTGTCTGTGAGTTTGTGCACGCATCACTTAAAAACTACTAATCGGATTTTGATGGACTTTTCACAGAAACACGGGGCTTAACCTAACTTAACATTTAGTCTTTATTTCATCGCAATCGATTTAAGCAATCAAAAGTTATAGACATTTTTAGTTTTCAAATACATCAGTAGGTAAGGTTAGTATGCAATATATTGCAAATAATAGTATTTCCGTACTAATCAGATTGCGATGAGTTTGGACTACATTTGGAGCTGGTAGTGGGAATGGGAGTGGGCGTGGGCGTGGGGAAAAAAGAGCGGGATTGAGGGTGAGATTGAGAGTCTGAGTGGAAGTGGAAGTGGGATAGGGAGCGAAAGTGGGAATGGGAGCGGAACCTGTAAACCACGCGAGCGGAGCCACGGGCACAGCTAGTGGTAAATATTTTGGTACATAATTGGTCCATGGCATGACATGACCGGGGATCGAACCCGAACCACTCGACATGATAGACCGCGTCTTTCTCACTGCCCCACCGACTTCACCGATTCCACCGCCGAATCCCCAGTAGAATGCCACTTTTGGTGGGCTGTCTAATGGGGTATTTGCCATAATCACCACGCTTGGCGGGCGGATTGGTGGTCTCAGTAATTATCTTAATATACACAGGAGAACGCTGCTGCCCATCCCTGGTGCAATCAATTAGTCGCCCTGACGACACCCACGTGAAGATTAGGGGTGGCCCAATTCGGAGCAAAAAACCATGCAGCACGGCTGGTTTCGTCAAATCCATTACTGTTTCAGCTTACTAATTCTCCGGCTGTATAGCGGTATGACCTTAGTCCAGAAAAGGAATGATTGACCATAAACAGAAAGAAATGTTGCACCAACATCCGCTATTGCGGTTGATTCACTCAGCTCAGTAGAAATCTTATGGTAAAATCATTAATCAAGCGAAATAATCTTTAGTTTTGAAACGTAACGCTAACGCACCATGAAGGAGTACAATGGGCAGAGGCAGAGGCAAAGGATTGTGCCATACAGCCAGGTGTCGAGTGAAAAGAATAGCGGCATATGTCTCACAGTGTCTAATTGGTATACAACAATCGTTTTACGCCATTTAGAGGCACAAGAATGAGTTTTGCAATGAGTTTATCTCCACACATCAGGTGTTGAATGTGCAAGTGTTATAAAAAGTAAGATTTATCGTATGAATGCACTTGCAAAATTTAATTGAGTGCACCACAGATAGCATTCACTATACAAGGTGTGACAATGGGTGTGACAATAGCTGTATCTAAGTCGTAACGTAAGTATGTGTTTATATATTTCATTCCAGATTAATAGTCCTATGAAAACAAACGCATTTGCGTCTCGAAAACAAAATACACAATAGATGGTGTTCCTAAGTGGACTGCAAAGTTTACATGGTAATACAAACCTGTTTTTGCTGCTGGTGACCCTTTCATGTATATGTTACCGAGACGTAAATAGCGTTGGTTTTCATAGGACTATTAATCTGGAATGAAATATACACACACTTACGTTACGACTTGGTTTGGAATTAAATTAGATAGCATTCACTGTATAAGGTGTGACAATGGGTGTGACAATAGCTGTATCTAAGTCGTAACGTAAGTATGTGTCTATACACACATTTACGTTACGACTTGGTATGGAATTAAATTAGATAGCATTCACTATATAAGGTGTGACAATGGGTGTGGCAATAGCTGTATCTAAGTCGTAACGTTAGTATGTGTCTATACACACACTTACGTTACGACTTGGTATGGATTAAATTAGATAGCATTCACTATATAAGGTGTGACAATAGCTGTATCTAAGTCGTAACGTAAGTATGTGTTTATACACACACTTACGTTACGACTTGGTTTGGAATTAAATTAGATAGCATTCACTATATAAGGTGTGACAATGGGTGTGGCAATAGCTGTATCTAAGTCGTAACGTTAGTATGTGTCTATACACACACTTACGTTACGACTTGGTTTGGATTTAAATTATATAGCATTCACTATATAAGGTGTGACAATGGGTGTGACAATAATATATATACTTACGTTACGACTTAGATATAGCTATGGTCACACCCATTGTCACACCTTATACAGTGAATGCTAGCTAATTTAATTCATAACCAATAGTCATACGAATACCAACGCTTTTTGCGTCTCGGTAACATGTATATGGAAGGGTCACCAGCAATTATGGTTTTGAAATGACTATAGATGTATGTAAACGCTTTACTGTACCAAAAATCACAACAACAATAATAAAATAGGAATTAAACTTTGTACAAAGGCGGACTTATCCCACTTAATGAAATATATATTTATGTACATAGGTAGTCGTAGGTAAGTACTGACAATCAAACTACAGACAAACTAGTATTGATTCAGCCCCACAAAATGTTATATGAAAACTAGCTGTTGGCCGCGACTTTGCCGAGTAACACTTACGTAACAGTAGTTAGTGGCCGAGAACACTGGTATCTTGTGAAACCAATTGTCAAAATTAATATTCAGCCCTTTTTCGGCTTCCCGTCAAACATTTTGTAACACTATCAAGCTTTAACGAGTAAGGCGGCCCGAATCGACTGTTACGCTATCCTACTAATATTATGAACGCGAAAGTTTGTGAGTATGGATGGATGTTTGTTACTATTCAGTGTTAGAATTTTTCATTGATAAACAAGAGTAGACAAATTACATGAATGTTATTTTTGACATTATGTTTTTATTTATTTAGATCATGCATGACTTTATAGTATTAAAATTAAATGTTATTTCTATATTTAAAGTTATTAAGAATGTAAAACTAAAATTTGCACGCCATGAATGTCAGAATATGTTAAACTGTTTTCATTGTATACCATATCATTTTTACCATATTCTAGCAAATAAATATTTCATTTCATTTCATTTATCTTTCACGTAAAAACTACTGAATGGATTTTAATGAAACTTTACAATAATATAGCTTATATATTAGAATAACATAGGCTACAATTTATGAAGATATTGTGTGAATTGTCCAAAATATCAAGTAAGTAGGAAATACATAATAATATGTGATGTTAAGTTGTCCACGCGGACGAAGTCGCGGCCAACAGCTAGTTTTCATATAACATTTTGTGGGGCTGAATCAATACTAGTTTGTCTGTAGTTTGATTGTCAGTACTTACCTACGACTACCTATGTACATAAATATATATTTCATTAAGTGGGATAAGTCCGCCTTTGTACAAAGTTTAATTCCTATTTTATTATTGTTGTTGTGATTTTTGGTACAGTAAAGCGTTTACATACATCTATAGTCATTTCAAAACCATAATTGCTGGTGACCCTTCCATATACATGTTACCGAGACGCAAAAAGCGTTGGTATTCGTATGACTATTGGTTATGAATTAAATTAGCTAGCATTCACTGTATAAGGTGTGACAATGGGTGTGACCATAGCTATATCTAAGTCGTAACGTAAGTATATATATTATTGTCACACCCATTGTCACACCTTATATAGTGAATGCTATATAATTTAAATCCAAACCAAGTCGTAACGTAAGTGTGTGTATAGACACATACTAACGTTACGACTTAGATACAGCTATTGCCACACCCATTGTCACACCTTATATAGTGAATGCTATCTAATTTAATTCCAAACCAAGTCGTAACGTAAGTGTGTGTATAAACACATACTTACGTTACGACTTAGATACAGCTATTGTCACACCTTATATAGTGAATGCTATCTAATTTAATCCATACCAAGTCGTAACGTAAGTGTGTGTATAGACACATACTAACGTTACGACTTAGATACAGCTATTGCCACACCCATTGTCACACCTTATATAGTGAATGCTATCTAATTTAATTCCATACCAAGTCGTAACGTAAATGTGTGTATAGACACATACTTACGTTACGACTTAGATACAGCTATTGTCACACCCATTGTCACACCTTATACAGTGAATGCTATCTAATTTAATTCCAAACCAAGTCGTAACGTAAGTGTGAGATTTTTTTTAGCGTTAAATTTAGCAAAATAAATGATAAGTTAACAAGTTTTTACTATTTTGGCGATACTTCACAGTTTTGCAAACTTGAACTTCGACTAAAGGTTAATTAACTGTAAATCAGATCTGAGATCCGTTAAATTGTTCTAAATTAAGTAACTTACTAAGGTGAAAGGGGCAAGACAACATCGAATGATCTAAATACCAACTCACCTGCTCACCCAGCACTTCAGTAGCTAACAAGGATGATACAGATAATTATAGAGGTACCTATAAGTACCATTCAAATTAGTCATAGTATACGTGCCATCTATATCTGCATAAAAGTACATTAACCTCATCTGTAGCAAGAAGTCCATTTAGCCTAGAGTTCTCAATGTCCCAAAAGGTTAAAATATATGAGTATGAGTTCTACACTCCCCGCGCTGGCCAGACGGGTTGGGGAGGCTGGTGCCGAAACCCGGGTAAATAATAAATGAAAATATGATACCTAAATATAACTAATTCATCGACAAGACTCTCGACATTCCTACAACTCTATATCGGACATTGTCCACGGCTCAACGATTTTCCGGTCAATAAATACCATCATTTTAATCTTACAAAGCTAATTTTACTTACAAAATAAAGTAATTTCATCGAAATGGCTTTGGAATTGGCTTCGAGTGATAATTTAGCGTTAAATTTAGCAAAATAAATGATAAGTTAACAAGTTTTTACTATTTTGGCGATACTTCACAGTTTTGCAAACTTGAACTTCGACTAAAGGTTAATTAACTGTAAATCAGATCTGAGATCCGTTAAATTGTTCTAAATTAAGTAACTTACTAAGGTGAAAGGGGCAAGACAACATCGAATGATCTAAATACCAACTCACCTGCTCACCCAGCACTTCAGTAGCTAACAAGGATGATACAGATAATTATAGAGGTACCTATAAGTACCATTCAAATTAGTCATAGTATACGTGCCATCTATATCTGCATAAAAGTACATTAACCTCATCTGTAGCAAGAAGTCCATTTAGCCTAGAGTTCTCAATGTCCCAAAAGGTTAAAATATATGAGTATGAGTTCTTGGTACCAGAATGAGGTCAGTGTACTTTTATGCACATGTGTGCGGTCTAATCCGGGGGACAATGTGGAGATATAGGCAGATTTAGACATGTATTTATTTTAAAACTACAGATTTTAGGTAATCCATTGCGGTACAAAAAAACGATATGTATCAGATCTTGAACCAAGAAGTAACATGCTATATACCTACATAATGCTTACGCCTTGGTCCCTAAGGGGTAGGCAGAAAAGATATATCGCCACTTTGCGCAATACAATGACGCAAAGCGACTTTCCTTCGCCCGCTTTTCGCCCCGTGATATCCCTTGACGTGATGTGTTGCGAACAACATCGCCGCCACCGTGTTGAGGTACCACGATTATCAAGGGAAATAATGCTACTTTTTACTAAAGTTAGAAATAGTACCTACCTGCCAAAAATTGCATTATGTAATCGCAAGAGTTGACAATATCGAAAAGTTATTGCAGAAGTGTTATTGCTTACTTACTTACTATAACGCGTGGGATGTTTGCGGACGCACACGTGGACGGTTTTCAGGCCGTGCTCCGCAAAAGATGCGCCGCGGCGCTCCGTAGGCTGCGCGGCAGCGGCAACAGCCTCCTGGCCGTAGTTGCGGATAGGCTGGACGGGGCTATCATGAGGCGCTGGATCGGGATGCACTCTACTGTTGCCACTTTCACCCGTTGAGTGGTCCCTCTCCAGCACCTCTCATGTTGTTTTTTGTATGTTTTTTGTATATTTGTTTTGTGTGTCTGTCCCTGCCATTTTTGCTTGTATTACTAACACTTAGTTTAAGTTTCTTACTAACAATATATGGATGAATATCTGAAATAAAAATATTTTATTTTATTTTATTTTTTTTATTTTTATTTTTACCTATTAGCACTTGTTGTCGTGTCTGCAATAACTTTTCGATATTGTCAACTCTTGCGATTACATAATGCAATTTTTGGCAGGTAGGTACTATTTCTAACTTTAGTAAAAAGTAGCATTATTTCCCTTGATAATCGTGGTACCTCAACACGGTGGCGGCGATGTTGTTCGCAACACATCACGTCAAGGGATATCACGGGGCGAAAAGCGGGCGAAGGAAAGTCGCTTTGCGTCATTGTATTGCGCAAAGTGGCGATATATCTTTTCTGCCTACCCCTTAGGGACCAAGGCGTAAGCATTATGTAGGTATATAGCATGTTACTTCTTGGTTCAAGATCTGATACATATCGTTTTTTTGTACCGCAATGGATTACCTAAAATCTGTAGTTTTAAAATAAATACATGTCTAAATCTGCCTATATCTCCACATTGTCCCCCGGATTAGACCGCACACATGTGCATAAAAGTACACTGACCTCATTCTGGTACCAAGAACTCATACTCATATATTTTAACCTTTTGGGACATTGAGAACTCTAGGCTAAATGGACTTCTTGCTACAGATGAGGTTAATGTACTTTTATGCAGATATAGATGGCACGTATACTATGACTAATTTGAATGGTACTTATAGGTACCTCTATAATTATCTGTATCATCCTTGTTAGCTACTGAAGTGCTGGGTGAGCAGGTGAGTTGGTATTTAGATCATTCGATGTTGTCTTGCCCCTTTCACCTTAGTAAGTTACTTAATTTAGAACAATTTAACGGATCTCAGATCTGATTTACAGTTAATTAACCTTTAGTCGAAGTTCAAGTTTGCAAAACTGTGAAGTATCGCCAAAATAGTAAAAACTTGTTAACTTATCATTTATTTTGCTAAATTTAACGCTAAATTATCACTCGAAGCCAATTCCAAAGCCATTTCGATGAAATTACTTTATTTTGTAAGTAAAATTAGCTTTGTAAGATTAAAATGATGGTATTTATTGACCGGAAAATCGTTGAGCCGTGGACAATGTCCGATATAGAGTTGTAGGAATGTCGAGAGTCTTGTCGATGAATTAGTTATATTTAGGTATCATATTTTCATTTATTATTTACCCGGGTTTCGGCACCAGCCTCCCCAACCCGTCTGGCCAGCGCGGGGAGTGTAGGCCAAATCCTCCGTCTGTCTCCGGCAGATGAGAGAGGGTTGTGCTCCTGCAGTGGAGAAAAAAATAACCTGATGATATAGGTACCATATAATAAATACATTATGCTCACGCCCCTGATCCCAGAAGCAGTATGCAGAGACGAAGTAACCTGACACACCTCTATAGCCTCACTCAGTTTTCATGCACATCATTTTATTCATCTCACGGACCCCAGCATTTTCAAGGACGTCTCTAATTTGATCCTTGAACGTCCTAGGTTCAAGGAACTTCAATCAATATTTGATTGATAATAAATTCACATAATATTCACAGCTAATGTGACCATATGTTTCATGCATGTGTTGCTTAGTTATCAGGATATTAATTCAACTCTTATTGAATCAATCAATCCAATGTCTGCAAGTGTTCATCGGTAACAATAGCCGCTTACGCTCTTATTTAGCCAAATATGTAAATAATAAAATATATATTTCTTTAAGCTTCATTGATTCACCATGGATATTTTTGACAACACTACTCTGCTTTAACTTTTTGACAAGAAATAGAATAGATTTGCGAAATTGTTCGTTCGAAAAGTTTTATTATAGCAATATTGTAATTATTTACTCAGTAGGTACGTCAGTTTATAAAATTACATAGGCGATTAAACAAAAAAACAATCCGACAAAGTTTGATAAAAAGTTGTAGTGTTTTGTAAAGAAAATGACTTTTTTCCTTGCAGGCGAAATTAAAAGGAGAGTGTTAAACTCGGTATTAATTAATTAATTACTAAACTTATCCAATTATTGACAATCACTATGAAAATGTTATTCGTAGTTAGGCGTTCTCGAGCAACAAACATCTAACCAAATTGACCACCTCGTTGGTCTAGTGGTTTGGACTTTGGACTCAAGTGCCAGAGGTCGTGGGTTCAATTCCCACTGGAGACAGACAACTTTGTACAATTTGTACAAGTTAGTCCCTGACAGGATGTTATTGTATTATACCGGTCGTGTATGCATATCCTACTAATATAATATTATAAACGCGAAAGTCTGTAAGTATGGATGGATGTTTGTTACTCTTTCACGTAAAAACTACTGAATGGATTTTAATGAAACTTTACAATAATATAGCTTATACATCAGAATAACACATAGGCTACAATTTATAAAGATATTGTGTGAATTGTCCAAAATATCAAGTAAGTAGGAAAAAATCTACCATCTGCGAGCTATTCTGGCGTGCGCCATAAAATTATAATTTTAATGTCATAATGTTAGTTCTTTTCTACGCCACGCTAATATAAGCTACTCGAAATACTAATCCTGCGCAACAACGCGAAACAACCATCTGACTTTTTGCATTCACAATATTAGTTTGATAAGTATCTATATTTCATTCCAGATTAATAGTCCTATGAAAACCAACGCTATTTACGTCTCGGTAACATATACATGAAAGGGTCACCAGCAGCAAAAATAGGTTTGTATTACCAAGTAAACTTTGCGGTCCACTTAGGAACACCATCTATTGTGTATTTTGTTTTCGAGACGCAAATGCGTTTGTTTTCATAGGACTATTAATCTGGAATGAAATATACACGCATTGTTAAAGTTACAACTTGACATCGTAACTTGTACTTTAGGAATATTTTACTAACAGATGGTCTCCGGTTTATGAACCGCGTCATGGGGACAGTTGCAAAACATCTCGTAACACAAATAACCTTAAACGGATGCGACATAACGGATGCAACACTATACTGTAATAGCAACATAACGGAATTGTTATACAGACCAGTTACAAGCAGTAACTCAACTCATATTCATATTCATTTATTGTTTCATGTAGTTTCCAAGATGTTAGATAACAATACACAGGTACTAACATGAACCCTGTAAGGGCGCTATAATATATGTAAAATTATCAATTAAAAATATAAAATTAAATTATAAAATAAAAATTAAATTTTTAAATTTTTACAATGTCAGCATATTAATGAATTTAAATGTCAATAGAAATCTATATAATATAAAATGTCAGAACAACTAATAAAACAAAAATATCCATTTAATAATTATCCCTATCATTAAAAAACTCATGCAATGAGTAAAAACATTTGGCAATTAAATACTTCTTCAGCTTATTATTGAATATTGTATCCTTTTTTCCATTCTCTCTATTTATTTTTCAACCACTTGATATTCCAACCGCCATAGCAACAGCTCTGCCTTTTTATATCTTTTTCATTTTGTATTAATCTCCGCTAACGTATACGGTACACACAGACACTCACCCCTACAATATTACACCACATTAATTTCATTAGTGGTTTATCAAGTGCTCCACCAGATCCAGCCGGATATCGGTAAGTGCTTATTTTATTTCCTACTTTATCTTCTCTAAATTATTCCCCCGCCTAAACTGGCATAACGGCCATAGAGTGTCCATGCCCGGCCCGTTTATAGTTTTAGGTTGTACGTACGTACTTAGGTCGTCCAGCATACGCAAGTAATCATTACCATCATCATATCAGTCCACTACTGGACATATGCCTTCCCCAATGAACGCCATTCCCGATCCTCCGCATCCAGCCGCTTCCGGCCACCTTCTTCAGGTCGTCGGTCCATCTGGCGGCGGGGCGTCCCACCCTGCGCGTGCCGATCCGCGGTCTCCTCTCCAGAAATCATCCTGCCACAACAGCAGTCGGTTCTGCGACAGTGTGGCCCGCCACTCCCGCTCGATATATTCATCGACTAATACATTTTTTAATTGTGTACATTGTTAAAAAAATGATGGATTAAAATGCCGAGCCTTGGTTATAAGATTTCGCCACTATATATGATTTACGTCTGCTGGAAGAAATCTCTCTCAGAGATAAGTTCGCCCTTTGTACTTGTGTTTCTTTTTAATGTATTATTTTTGTTTTATCTGTGTGTGTGCAATATAGAGTTAAATAAATAAATACGTTTATGGGAATTTGCATTTTGTAAGTATTTTAAGAAAAAGAATAATCAGTGTCATGGTAATTTCTAAGAAAATAAAACTGCATAAGACACAAAAAAAAAAGTCATTTCAACGCATACACTCACTTCATGCAAGAACGGTACAAAACACTTGCTTCAGTAAGAATTAAGTTTGTCGGCCGTACCTTTATTTCTTAGGTACTTATCTTCCTAGATCTGTTTCTCTGCAAATAGTTGTAATACTGTCTATGATTAGACTGCCTTGGTTTTCCTATGACACAACCCTGTCAGACACGGTACAGATGCCAAAATCCGGTGACGCAACAACATCGGGCCAGTCACGCGCGAGATGCCCCTTGTAAAGATGTCAAACGGAACTAATGCGATGATAAATTGACCTTGTCATGTTTGGGCGGACAAGATCTGTTGGGATTTGGTTTATATTGTTAGTTACAATGTACAGTAATATTTATATTGCTGCGCTGAGTTGCAATAATTTTTTGAAGGATATAAATAAAATAAATATCTCAGACGTTCACACCAATTATCCAGTCCCAAACTAGGTAGAGCCTGTGGTATGGTTACTAGATACCGGATACACATACTTAAATAAATATATAAACATCCAAGACTTGGGTAAAAATATTCATATTCATCGTACGAACATTTGCCCCTAGCAGGATTCGAACCCGCAACCTCCGGCGTGGCAGTCCGAGAGTTACCCGTTCCGCTACGGAGGTCGTCATATGATTGGTAATGAGAAGATCTGATGAAACGATTAGCAAGCTGAAGTGGCAGTGGGCGGGCCACATCTGTCGCAGAACCGACGGCCGTTGGGGCAGACGAGTACTGGAGTGGAGACCTAGGATCGGCACACGCAGGGTGGGACGCCCCGCCGTCGGTGAAGCGACCACTCACAATTACACCAAGTATTTTACAGTGCAAGCAGCAAGACTCTGGAACAGACTCCCCAGAAAGTTCTATCATTTCGAAACCACCTCAAAACTATGGGTTCAATACCGTTGCTTTGAGCTAACTTATATTACAGTTAATAAACTATATAGTAAGTATATATTAAGTTATGTAACGTAATGAAAGAAAAAGAAAGAAAAACATTTATTCACTACCACAATTGGCACACACAAAGAAAAAACCAACAAAGCAAGAAAAAAATAACTTAAGAACTAAAGAAAACAATTTAAATTTTTTTAACATAGTTAGTAGTAATGGTATGTAGGTAATCGTATATATATATTATTTATGTATTATGTGTATGTATATGGGTTTATGTATATACAGTATAATATTTTAGTTGTATTATGAGCTAATTCGTCGCCAAATCGGCAAACGACGAGGTTCGAACTATCGGCCTGATATAAGGCAGGCACATCATGAAATGGCGCCAGCTCACGATGTGCCTAGGCATATCATGATCTGCCTGATTTTAAGATCGGCCTGCGACATATATATTGTATCATTTATGTTTATGTAACATTATAAGCATACTTTAGTGTAAGTGTATATTTGATGAGTACGTTTCTTTTATAATTTATAATTTTGGTACTAAACGCATTATACCAGTCCTCTAAGGTTGATTGGAAGAGATCCCTAAGTGGGATAAGTCCGCCTTTGTACACAACTTTATTCTTTTACTAGCTGTGCCCGCGGCTCCGCTCGCGTGGACTACAGAATCTGCTCTAGTTTCCACCACCGCTCCCGTTCATTTTCCCAGGTCCAGGTCCACACTCCTCTCAACCCTCCCCTCAAACCTCTTTCTCTCTTACCCTCGTCGCTCCAAATGTAGTCCTCCTAACTTATCTATCGCAATCCAAATTCCTCCCAGCATTACTTTGTTCATTCATCGTAGGCTAACTCAATCAAAAGTTATGCGAATTTATAGTTTTATAAAACTCACATTACATTGGTACCATTCCCGCTCCCGCTCACGAATTCAGTCGAGCATTTACACCCTACATTCCTCGCAGTGTATGCGAGTTTTCGGACTAAAAAAACTATAAATTCGCATAAATTTTGATTGACTGCACTGATTGCAATGAAATAAAGCCTATATGTTACATCGAATTAAGTACTATGTTTTTGTGAAAAGTCCACCAAGATTGGTTCAGTAGTTTTTAAGTGATGTGCGCACAAACAAACAGACAAACTGACAAAAATGTAAAAATGTGTTCTATTACTTATCCTAAGACCCCCAAATTGTTTTTGCAAATATCTTCAATGTACAGACACGCGAAGTTTACGGTTTTATTTATTAGATTAATTGTTATTGTTGTTAATTTTGGTACAATAAAGCGTTTACATACCTACATACCACTTGAAGAAAGTGGTCGGATGCGGAGGGCGGAGGACCGGGTGTAGTTGCGTTCATTGGGGAAGGCCTATGGTCCAGGAGTGAAGTCTCAGGGCATATATGATGAGCTGCACTAAGCCTGGCTTTATTTAATTGCCGTGTGGTTTCCGGTAGAGTAGAATAGGCCCACTCCAACTCTTCCCGTGGATGTCGTACAAGGCGACTAAGGGAATACATTATAAAACATCAATCAGGCCTCCCCAACCCTGGCCAGCGCGGGGAGTGTAGGCCAAATCCTCCGTCTGTCTCCGGCCGATGAGAGGAGGTTGTGCTCCTGCAGTCGAGACAAAAATAACCTGATGATGATGACTAAGCCTGATGAATACGTGAGCAGGAATCAAACCTGCTTTGCCTAAACTGCTGTCATACCTATGAATGAACGTTTCAACATCTTGATGCGATTTTTATCCTAAAGATTGCACGAAGTTGCTAATTAGTATTTATTGGCGTACACGCGCCGTAATGAGATCTGTCTGAAGCGTTCGACGATTTAGCGCACGAATCCACCGCGCCGTCGTCGTCACGCTCTCAAAATGTATAGAATTTGTAACGCCGGTATTATACTATCACACTGCTACAAAATATAGCCTTTGGATTAGATAGATAGATAGACATTTATTCACTGACACAACACAAGTTCACAAACAAGTAGAAAACATAAATTTCGTGGACAAAACATAACATATCGCTTCGCGGGCACCCAACGAGACACAATAGAACTTCTACTGTTTACACGTCTACGTTGGGAGCCCGCGAGAGCGCAGCCTGGAGGCGCGTGTGTGCCCTTGTGTCGTGCTAGTGGAAAGGCCCTGACTCAGCATGTGTCGCCGCTAGCATGTGGCAGCGACGCTGGTAATTCTGCCAGTGCCTTGTCGCAACGTTTCCCCGCAAAACGCAAAACAGTGCCTTTAGAATCATAATATAAAATAATTAATGATTAATGCACGCAGCAATGCTGAGGACTCAGGTAGGTACTCGTAGATCTGGCCTTAAAGTCTTGCAACAATATGCTTAAACAGGGATATCCTTTTAGCATACTGTAGAGAGTCTAGTCAGTGGGTTCATTGGTAGAGTCATAACAAATTGTTAGTTATATCAACGTAATCCCCCCCCCCCCATCTCATCCCCGCATCCAGCCGCTTCCGGCCGCCTTCCTCAGGTCGTGGGTCCACCTGGCGGAGCCGGGGCGCCAATACCTTCTCGTGCCGATCCGGGTCTCCACTCAAGAACTCGTCTTCTCAATGTGACCCAGTCATTACGAATCATGAAGAGATCAATCACTCCTACATGTCCCTGGTTATATTATATGTTTAACACCAGTGAGAAGTGTGGTTTAAAAGAAGATGTAGTAACGAAGGTAGAGAAGGGTATGTTGCGTTGGTTTGGACATTTATAGAGCGTATGAGTGAAAGAAGAGTGCCAAAAGTAATATACAGTGCGAATGTGGAAGGAACTACAGCTAGAGGTCGTCCTAGGAGGACATTCAAGGATCAAATTAGTAACGTCCTCAAAAAGGCTGGGGTCCGCAGTGAGAAGAATAAAAGGAGGTGCATGAAAAGGTTGATGAATGTGAGTGAGGCTAGTGAGTTGTGTCAAGATCGCGCAAAGTGGCGATCCATCGTCTCTGCCTACCCCTCTGGGACCAAGGCGTGAGCATTATGTATAGTATAGGTATTAATTTACTTCAAACGGGTTCCTTACATTCAACTGTATTAACTGTAAGTTTTGTAATAAATCATTTCATGTTTTCCCCAATACGCGCTACAATATCCAGTCTTCCTTTCCAAAACTGAATGCGACTTTAAAGAGATTTTTTTCTCTCATGAAAATGCACAAGGTCTGTCATTGTCAGTATTACAAACACTGTATGACACAGACTTGCAAACAGTCAAAATGGTTATTACTATTAGTGTATTGTTAGCGTTGGAATCAGGTCGTCTCGTCGCAAATCTTCTGCAATGTTTAATTACCTATCTCATGTATATTGCTTATGTAATGTGAGAAAACTTGCGACATATACCTACATATAGAGAGACTTAGTGTCAGCATTTGACATAATGAATTCTGTATTGTGAAAACACATTTCTGGCATAAAAGTGTATTCAGAACATAGGCCTTACATGGGCCGCAGGATCGTCGCGGAGAGGAAACGCTGGCATAGCGTTTTCTTTGGATGTGAAACACCTGTAACTTTTAACGTGAATCCGCGCACACTTGTACCACAGCCCGACACTCCTTACAGTCTATCTATAAACGTTTGTATGTGTGCACGTAAATTATTATAGGGCTGCTGCACCCAGCGCACGAACATAGTCGAACTAGAGAGGGATAACGTCAACAATATAGATGGTCCGAGATTTATTTAAAAAAAATTCGTCATTGTAAAATAAATATGGATATTTTACATGGCTCATTTAATAATCTATAATTCTTCACCCGCCTCCCGCTTACCAGTAAAATAAAATATAAGTAATATGAAATTATCTTTTCTTAATAAGATATTTTTTAAATTGTTTATTGCCGCAATCTGTCACTGCTAAAGTCCTAAACGGCATTCAGCTGACAGTTCAGATATATTAAGTCAATTGACTTGCGCCATTACAATGGGGACCCCACATAACTTCATTAGCTGGCAGATTCTGCCGCCTACGCCGTAAGGAAAATCAGACAATTAACTGATGTTGCTACCGCGAGGTTAGTGTACTTTAGCTACTTCCACAGTATGATGGCATACGGTATCCTACTGTGGGGTCAAGCAGCAGATATAGAGACCATTTTTATCTTGCAAAAAAGAGAGGTTAGGGCAATCTATAATCTGTGTTGTAGAGTCATTAAGAGAAAAGTTTAAAGAAATAAGCATATTAACAGAAGCTCTCTTTTTGAGGCACTGTGACAATAATAGTTATAATACAAGAAATAAAAATAAACTTGTTTTACCAGGGTTAAGACTAAGTAAAGTCGGTAAATCGTTCACGGGGCAATGTATACGCTTCTACAACAAACTACCAGAGGAAATCTTAAATATGACGGTCAGAAAGTTTAAGATTCACATTAAAAAACAACTTTGTAAGATAGCCTATTATAAAATAAACGATTATTTGAATGACAAAGATGCCTGGTACTAATGTCAATTCAGCTTCGCAAAATCTTTATTAATTGTATGCAAACTTGATTTTTAAAATATGTGTTGCGTGAGGTTTGTTGCGCCGTTTCTTCTTCACAGCGCTAACACCTAGGAAACGGTAGTCGATAAAAAAATGACGTGTATAAATGTACCAAGTGTACTCATATGCAATAAATGATTTTGACTTTGACTTTGACTATAATCCAGTGACTAATTCGCAATCGTTCAATTAGTTTGTAGGAAGGTCCTGTGGGACCCACGTTTTATTCCCCTGGAGGGTTTTCTTGAGCGCATCGATTCATTGCCTTAGGAACTTGACAGCCATAAAATTATTGCTATCCCTGTCACACAGTATTATGAAGATAAAGACGAAATTAATTTTAGTGCTGTCTTTCAAATTTTAATCCTACTAATATTATAAACGCGAAAGTTTGTAAGCATGGATGGATGTTTGTTACTCTTTCACGTAAAAACTACTGAATGGATTTTAATGAAACTTTACAATAATATAGCTTATACATCAGAATAACACATAGACTACAATTTATAAAGATATTGTGCGAATTGTCCAAAATATCAAGTAAGTAGGAAAAAAATCTACAAGTTATCTCTTTTTGGCCTTCAGATTTCTTAATCAAACTTTATATAATTTAAAATTGTGTGCTGTAAGATTTCTAAATATATAAATTAAATTAAAATTAAAAACATATAACACTGCCTGTCAGTGCCCTGGTAACACAGAACACATTTTTTATTTTTTTGCTTTGACATAATCTGTAGCAAAGGTAGATATGAAAGTGGCACCGAAAGTGATAGTGGATGCGTGAGTACCTATCGGTAAAAGCTGTATGGCTAATAACGATTATCGTTAACTTGGCCGTGGGATTTGGGAAGGGAACAATTAAGTAATTAACTAAAATGATTATAACTTACACGCGAAAGTGTTTGTCGGTGGAGTTGATAAATGTTAGTTTCTTTGACCTATTGACTGGAACCCACAGAAATCCTATCAAGATAGAATGGTGAAGTAGGCGCGTCACGCGTACCAACTATTTGCAATATATTGCAAAAACTATCAAAAGTTTACTCTTTTCTCACTAGAAACGTGACCGCGAGGCATGAAGGGTGCGCTGTGTCTGACAATCGGCAAGCGCGGAACTGAAGTAAACAATGGCTATAACCGTTCTATCTTGATAGGATTTCTGTGCTGGAAACCATGAAAGGTGAAATGTTATTTAAGAAAGAAAGAAAGAAAGAAAGAAAGAAAGAAAGAAAAATAGTTTTATTGAGTGATGGGCACACGTTGCGGGGTAGTATTTACAACATATAAAAAAAAAGAGTAAAAATAAGAAAAAAAATAATACAAATCAAATTTCAACCTATCTACTAAAATATATATTATTTATTGGAACACCCGCATGTGTGTGTGCCTCGACACCCAACAGGCCCCAACTCAGCATAATTGCTTTGCTCGCGAGCGAAGCGCTGGTTTTCTGTTGGAGCCTAGTCGGTAGCGTACACAGCGACAGCGAGATAACAATATGATAGGATAAATGGAAAGGTAGATGTAATAAAATAAAACCATACGAATAAAATGCATATATAAATAAAAGACATCACGCTATAACAAGATATGATAACATATGATATGATATAATACTTTATATATTATATGAAAGTAATTAAATAAAATAAAGTATATTACGATATAAAAGCATAGTTAAATAAATTAGTAATGAGCCAGATAATGTAATAAAAGGCATAGAGTAGGTAATAATAAAAGGCAAGATAGTATAAAAGATAGTATAAAAGACAGTGTTGTGTTTGTGCGATGCGAGTTAGAGGAGACACTGCATGTAATTAACTTGTTGTGCATTGACTAGGTAAACCTTTAAATTTCTTCTAAATGCACCTACAGTCTGGGCATTGCGAATCGGAGGTGGGAGATTATTCCTTACTATTATTATTTACTATAGAGACAGACTAATAAGCTTTACTCACCTTCCCTCGCCAGTTTAACGTCGGAAAATAGAGCACGGCTGGCAGTACGCACTACTGGGCTGCCGCCTCGCCCGCCGGTACAAAGTTACTACGCCAGCGCGCTATCGACAGGCTCCGATGGATCAACACTATAAGTAGGAAAGAAAAGCACTTATGCTGTTGACGTATAACGTTGTTCCTCTCGAATATCTTCGCACGCTGAGAGCAGTAGCCCTACCATATTTTATTCACACACATAAACGTGTACGAGCCGGCTGGTGCGCTTGTAGTAGTAAATCTGTTTGCTTATATGGAGTGCCGGGAACCTTATAAGTTGGCGTCTAATGAGCAAAATGCCTAAAATCAATGTCTAAAAAAACAATTTGCCTGAAATGCTGAAGCAAAATGCCTGAAACTTAGATTGCCTAAACCGCTTTAATCATCTTTACTATTATTGCTATTTCGCATTGCAGACGTTTTGCTACATAAACTAAAAAATAGCGGAGCGTACCATCATGAACTGAACGATATACATATATACGCGAAGACAGTGCAGATAATGGGGCCCACTGTGTGCAACCGGCTTCCAACTTAGATCACCAGTTCTCCTAGTCTGCCCAGTTTCGAGCTCGGGCTCGGGCTCGGGCTCGGGCTCGGGCTCGGGCTCGGGCTCGGGCTCGGGCTCGGGCTCGGGCTCGGGCTCGGGCTCGGGCTCGGGCTCGGGCTCGGGCTTCGGGTTTGGGTTTGGGTTCGGGTTCGAGAGTTTTTCCGGAACTCATTGATATAATTAATCAGATTCCAATGTATGAATTATATCTGACACTTTTAATTTTAATTATTATTTCCGACATTATATCTGCCTTTTTTATTGTTGATTATTATTTGTGTTTGGTTTTAATTTGTTTCTATTTATTTGATTGTGTTTTCATTTTATTTTTTGTACATCACCTGATTTGGTGTTGTAGTTGACCTATAACAGAAGTTATGAAGAATTATAAAAATTATGTCTATGTATATATACCCATACATAAAACAGAATTAGGCTCTATTATGCAATAAAATGTTTAGTATATACTCTCCAAGAGTACTTTACAGCTACGACTCGTAAGTCGAGTGCTCGAGTATTGCACTCGACGAGGCGGTGAGGTCATGCAATCTCGTGGGGTCACTTTCTCTGCGTCATCCCAACGCAAGGTCACATTAGAAAGCGATGATATGTAGCCAGTTATGAAATCTGCTGCATAGGAATGCAGAAATATGTAAAAGGTTTTAGACGAAAATAAATTTTAACCAATCCTTAGCTACTAAATTCATACTTCTATGTATTTTAGTTTTTTTTTTATAAAATTGTATATGTTTTGGTGCACAATAAAGAATATTTCATTTGATTTACTTATACGAATAGACTTGACTTACTTATTTGCCGTGTGGTTTCCGGTAGAGTAAAATAGGACCACTCCAACTCTTCCCGTGGATGTCGTACAAGGCGTCTAAGGGAATACATTATAAAACATCAGTCAGGCCTCCCCAACCCGTCTGGCCAGCGCGGGGAGTGTAGGCCAAATCATCCGTCTGTCTCCGGCAGACGAGAGAGGGTTGTGCTACTGCAGTGGAGGCAAAAATAACCTGATGATGATACGAATAAAAAGAGCATAGTGTTCATCTTACACAATTTGCGGTTTTTACTTTTCAGCACCAGAGGTCGTGGGTTCGATTCCCACTGGGGACATTTCCCGCCTCCTCACCATTCTCCCCCCGCAACTCCTCTAAGCGAGGATCAACGGAGGTAACTGCAAAGACACCTACCAGTGAAGGTAGGGCAAGTCCCAGGTCATGAATTTACGCTACCTTGGGCCCCAGACAAATTTAATTAAAGAAGTAAAGAGTCAAAGTAGGAAGAGAGTTCCCACTTCCCCTCTACAGGTCCCACTGGGGACAGACAACTTTGTATAATTTGGTCTAGGTCTGGATGTCATATTTATGAATTGCCTTTACCTTATTTTCCTTCCTTATCTCCCTTGGTGACAGGAACACCTTCTTTAGGTATCGTCGCTCCCACCCTGCGCGTGCAGATCCGCGGTAACTACAGAACTCGTCACCCCAACGGCCGTCGGTTCGACCACTGCCGCTTCAGCTTGCTAATTCTTTCGGCTATATCGGTCACCTTCGTTCTTCATCGGATCTCCTCATTACGAATTATATCCTTCAAAGAAACCATGAGCATAGCCCTCTCCATAGCTCGCTGAGCGGCTTGAAACTTGGGGATCAGGCAACTTGAAAACTAGACGCAGTTTTACGATTCAACAAAACAAAAAAGTTAACAGAATATTTCAAATCCATAAAATTCAAAATACAGTATGACATTTTTTTTTTTTTGCTTTGTATTTTGTGACAATGTATTTTGTACTCTATATATTTGTTACATAAGATGTTCTTGCTTTGTACCCTTCTATTGGTCCCAAACGAACAAGAAATAACAAAGATTTCAAACATACCCATTATCCTCTGCCCTTTGAAAAGAAAAATGACAAACCATTCAAAACTTAAGGCAATAAGTCTTAGAAATCTATCACCAAGGTTGGGCGAGTCATCAGTTAAGTTAGTCAATCCTTTTCAGACCTAACCTTGTCACTTCAAATATGGTTTGCAATCCACATTTAGCTGGAAAAGCGCTTGAACTGCGTGTAATTAATGACAACATTTCTGTCTGTCTGGTTAGTGTTGACCTGATGTGCTTTACGAAATAAATGAATAGCACTGTAAATGGAAAGTCATGCCTCTTGTGGACATTAAGGAGTCGAAATGAAAACCTCAACTCTTCGGAATTGGGCCCGATTCTGAAGGCACACATTAAAAATTTTGACAGCGCTAAAATTGGTTTCGTCTTTATATTCATAATACTGTATGACAAGGATAGCAACAGTTTTAGTGCTGTCAAATGTTAACGTTGTGCCTTCAGAATCGAGCGCATTGAAGTTTTAAAGAGATTGTAGTGTATAGTACTCAGAAAAACGAATGTCCACATTTATATGTACCTTCTTACTTTCAATATTCTTGTCATTCTATCTTCTATACCTTAGAATAATTAATAACCATTTCTATATACTATAATAATGAATAACCATTATTCTAAGGTTTAGTAGATAGAATGACAAGAATATTGAAAGTAAGAAGGTACATATAAATGTCGTAGACAAAAAGAAGTGTCACTCTCGACGAGGACACAGGTCACGAGCGACATACAGCTCATCTTTGGTGTAGATCCGAAACAAGTCATTTAGGCTGCAATGTGCAAGTGGTAGCGTGGAGTCGACTACGACTTACATATCAGATTATATGGTACACCAGATAAGCGAACAGATTTCATCACCTATCTCATGAGTAGCAAACAATTACCACGCCCTCCAGTTCCCGGCAGCCCTACTATTCTTGGAGACCTGAAGAAGGTGGCCGGAAGCGGCTGGGTGCGGAGGGCGGAGGACCGGGTGTCGTAAATGTATACCGCGTGTGAAATCATAACATTGTTAAAAATAAATAATTATTTTGGTCTCCTGAAAAGTAGCATTTTATAAGTTAGATTTGTTGATTTGATTGATTAAGCTTCAAAAATGAAGATACGGAACGACTCGGAGGACATAATATGAGATTATAAAGATCAAATGCTTACCTGAATCCTCACAGAAATTGTAACCAGATGGAACAAATTGCCAGAATCTGTCGTAACTGCCACATCAATAAACATGTTTAAGAACAGACTGAACAGTTTCTTATAGGAAAATAATCAAGTCGACTACTGATATGGAAGCACAATCTATAACTGCCTTTCTATTTATAATAAAATAACCATGAATTGTTATTAGCCTTTACGTAGTAACTACTAAACTCAAACACTTTTGAGGGTCAGATATCTGAACTCCCCGGTCTAGAGTCTTGTTGCCTGATTAGAAAATGAAGCTTATATGGTATTGGCTTCAAATTGGATACATTTGTATTGGATAAGCAGGCTGATCGGTCCATCTTTCTTCGGCACTACCCTAGAGTGGGGTGGCTGTGGCTGAGGGGGATGAACCTAGTGGTGGCGCTGGGGGGGGGAGGGGGGAAGCAGAAATGGATAATACAATCGCTACTTAGGGAGCGTACCCAAACTACCAACGTGATCCATTTTTATTTTAAATTTCCCCCCTGCCCCCTCGGTGACCACCCGCAGTATATATGCCATAAAACCCCCCTCTAGATTTCACGTAGGATTTCATAAATATGGTTGTAAACCGTTTGTTGCAAACAGGAAGTTTAAAAAAAAAATTGTCTCATGTCTTTATTAATACGGCGCTTGCCGCGTGACGCCAAGAGTGCGTGCATTCCTATAATTACAAGTAAGAACAATAAATCAACAAAACAAAACTGTCAGTTTTCAATTAGTTTATGATATGTGCGTCAGTGTTGCCACATGTGAGTTCGCCAAGCGCTGCGCGCCCTATTTGAATATACTCGTAACTCGAAAAAAATAATTCCTAGAGGATAAGCCTAAGCCCCACCTCTGTGACCAAGCGTGGTATACTGAAGACCCCTCCCCCCCCCCCTGAACGGGTCACGTTCTCTTACTGATTAATTTGCTAATTCCCCCGATTTAAATATGTGGCCGAATTACGAAAGTAATTAAGAATATACGGAAATCTATACTCTTACACTAAAATAGTATTATCCAATAATTTGATAATGGTACTGACCACAAGCAGCAGCAGTCTAGCAGTGTCAGACAGTGTGTAACATCCTATCCTACTAATATAATAAACGCGAAAGTTTATAAGTATGGATGGATGTTTGTTACTCTTTCACGTAAAAACTACTCAATGGATTTTAATGAAACTTTACAATAATATAGCTTATACATCAGAATAATAAATAGGCTACAATTTATAAAGAAATTGTGTGAATTGTCCAAAATAACAAGTAAGTAGGAAAAAATCTACCATTTGCGAGCTATTCTGGCGTGCGCTGCCAAAACCGCTAGAGTTACACATATGTAATGTATGATGGAAATGTTTATCTTAAATAGTCCTACAAAAAAGCCCGCCACAGTATATATCTATATCTCATGTGTAAGCCATTATAGCCAAAATAGTGAACTCTAATATAAGCTACTCGAAATGCTAATCGTGCGCAGACGAAGTCGCGGGCACCAGCTAGTTATCAATATTAGTGTCGCAGTAGTCTGTTACAATATTGATGTAACAGTATACCACTTACTGTTAGTTGGCCAACAGCTCGGCTTCGGTAACAGAAACCTAATACACCCACAGCTTTCGAAATACTTATCCGCAAACGTTCGCTTTATTAGCAATTTTGTTTTATTTTATACGAGAACATTAGCTTTCAAAAAGTGAAACCGTGGGAGATGAGTCGATGACTTAATTTACACCAGGAGTCTTCGAATAATTTGACTTACGTTTGGTATCAAGTTTGGAAGTGGGTTCCAACCGTCCCTATCCATCTACGCTACCCCAGGAACGGAGCTTCTACGCTGTGCATGGGAGACTCTGGTGGGTTCGAGTCCCTCGAGATCGAGGAGTCTCCCTATGTGCACTGAAAGTGACCACCAAGCACTTGACCGATCGATGTAATCTACTTGGCTAATGGTGCTTTTATGATCATTTAAAAAAATTTATATTAGTCAAAATTCCCATAACACAATCTAGGCATGCTGTCGTTGCCTATAATTAGGGTGACATCTGGCCAATGTACAATTGTAAGTTCGTTAAGCAACAATTGATGTACATTATGTTGGTATCCTAACAAATAAAATAAAAATGAATCTTTGTTATTTGTACTTGCTTCGCAGTACATATACTAAAATTGGAACGATACAGAGAAGATTAGCATGGATGACACGCAAAATCGTGAAGCGTTCCACTTCTTAACACAGGCTTTTACGCTTAAAAAAAAAAGTCCCAGCCCGTTATATCTATTGTAAAATACTGTTAAAACAATAAATATATATATATTGTTAAATCACTGATACTATAGAATTTAAAACTCCGTAACTAGACCAATAATAATTAGTAGAACAGTAATAGTTATTTGCGAATGTATATGTCAATTCGTTACGCCCATCTCTCTAACATAACGTCTAAAGCCCGTCTATTTCTCTCCGTGTTCAGTGAAGCACTACCGTGGCCAACTGATATCTGCTGGGTCAATGGGTTAGTGTAATACAAAAAGAAATGCTCTGTAACCAATATTTCTTCTAGGTAACAAAAAACAATGAAAAAAATGAAAAATGAAAAATATTTTATTTGAAACTTACACTAATAGATAATTATGATTAGGTATATACAATTATAAGATTAAGTGCAGGTTGTGTGATAAGTATATATAAGATTTCCTGCAACCCTTATACTAGGTGCACCTGAATCATAAGGGTCGACAGTGAATTACAATTAACAATTTACCTCTATCAGAAGGGATGACAAAATAAAACAATAAATCAATCAATAAAAACTCTCCCCCCCGGACCGCTGTGGAGTACAGTCGCTTCTAATAGACTGTATAACTTTTATTCTATAATATAAATTCGAAAATTTCTACATAATTAAATCAAAGTAAATAATAGGAGTGCATAATTTTAAAAGAGTTACTTGTGGGAGCGGAAATTCTACTAAACACCTTGTACGTACGAAGCACACAGCTAAACTCAAGAGGAGGTCAACGGTATCTGGACGGAAAGCGGTAGCTAATACTTTGCATCGATTACTAACCAATTTGGTTGACCCCTATTACTACTCTGCATTTTTGCTCTCCTGGTACTTTTAACGGATCGATATAGGATTTATTATAATGTCGACCATGCGTACTCCCCCCCCTGCCGGCACCCCTGCGGCCGCGGCCGTGCCTGAGGCCTTATCGCCTGCGCCTGAGTCCGCGCCGCCGCTGCCGTTGCGTGTTACGGCCGCCGAATTAGAGAAAAGTCACACTGGATCTTTACCGGATTTACACTCTGGATTGAAATATGGCAATGATTGTTCATCTGATGTGTTTATAACGACGCGCAATAAAAGAAAGAGGGATGATGATATTTATACGGAATTGAATGCCCACAAGGAGCAAATGATGAGCTTTATGGCTAGCCGTTTTGACGGCCAGGAGAATACAATCGCCAGTCTTGTGAGTGTTGTAAGAGAGGTGCAGACATCAAACACCAATATCATGAGCTCCATTGCGTTTCTCTCGGAACAAAATGATGAGCTCAAGCGCAAGATTGATTCCTTGGAGGCACGGAGGCGGGCGGACAGAGAACACATTTTACTGCTTGAGAATAAACTCGAAGACCTACAGATGACCACACGTAAGCCGAATTTTGAGCTCAAAAATGTGCCAAAGCAAGAAAATGAGTCAAAAGAAGATCTTGTTGGGATGGTTATCTCTCTGTCTAACACCGTCGGCTGTGATATCATCAAAAAAGATATTAGAGATATATACAGGGTTCGAGGAAAGAAGGATAGCAGCCCAAACACGCCCATAATAGTGGAAACCACCTCCACTTTGATAAAGACTGACTTGATGAAACTCTGTAAGAACTACAATATCAGGCAAAAAACCAAGTTAAGTGCGAAACATCTAGGACTCCGCAGAAATGAAGATACACCTGTCTACATATCTGAAAATCTAACCAGCAAAGCTGCTCGCCTACACTTTCTTGCACGGGACCTGGTGAAATCCAAAAAGTTTAAATTTTGCTGGACGGCCTATGGAAAAGTGTACATCAGGAAAGATGAGAACTCGCCAGTTATAACCGTTACTTCGGAAACACAGTGCGCAAAATTCATGAACTCGGACTGACTAGGAAATTTACTTCATAGACCGGTAAACCATGAAACTCTAACCTGTTATAGTAATAAGAATAACGAGTGCATATGCAACCGATCCTCATGTAATAACTCCTACATCTGCTACACAATATTATATACCATAGACAGTTTCCAAACCATATATACACACATTTACACTAACACATTCTCCTCAAGTAAACCTCCTCACCCATCATTACACACACATACAGCTAACCTTTCAAAGTGTGACTATGACTACACTATCACATACTTTGAAGCCAATCACACTACTGACTACACTTGCACATACTTGGAAGCCAATCCCAACTCCACATGTTTTAACGCTTGGATATACACTTGCTACCAATTCTTACTAAATAATGTATAGTACACTTAACGCTATTGATGACATAGACAATCTTTTAATTGCATTTGCCATAAATTGTGAAACTGAAAATGATAAAGCTAACCTACAAATTAAATCTGAGACCTTTCTATTATATCACAAAATATTACAAGCATATATTGTAACTCTGACGACTTATGCCATTTTCATCAATAATTCACTCACTTTTTATATAATTGACTGCTTTAAATCTATACTTAATCGTCTAAATGGACAATTTTAAAAATTCTATGCAAGAAATAGATGATACAAGAGTAGCTAGTTCTGTTGAATGTGACATCGAGGATGTTACTAAACTGATACCCGTGGTGGGTTCCAAATTATTTATTGTCTCACAAAATATAAGAAGTATCAACTCAAATTTTGATGATTTTATTATTACATTATCTAATATAAACTGTAATATAGATGTGATAATCTTAACCGAATGCTGGCTAAACCCCAACAAAGCGGTCCCTAACCTGAGTCACTTTGTGTCTTTTTCAACTACTCATCACTTAAACCAAAATGACGGAGTAGTAATCTACATCAGAGACTCGATTAAAGCTAATGTTAAAGAAATTATTTTAAATCATGCTTCATGTCTTCAAATAATCATTGATGACTTTATTATTATTGGAGTCTATCGTTCACCATCAAATCATAACGCGGAACCTTTTGTTGAGTCATTGAATAGGTGCCTAGAAAGTATACATCAAAATAAAAATATAATTATAGCGGGAGACATAAACATAAACTTAATTCCCAAAGAAACTGAACCTAACTATGACCGCATAAATAGAGATAATTACCTTAACATGTTGTGTATTCACGGTTTACTACCTGGTCATACCCTACCAACCAGAGGTGATAACTGCCTTGATCACTTCATCATTAAACTCGACAGTCCCACAGTTTCAGCCTCCATTGCAATCACTCCTACCACAGTCACCGATCATTATACAATCTTTCTTTCACTTGTTACATCAGTTACTGCAACCTACAACTGTCCCAAAACGAAAAGTAAAACAGACTTTTGTGCTGCTCTAAAGGACTTAGAAAATAAAAACATTTCTAATTTAATGTTCTGCGATGACCCGCTGGCCGTGATCACACATCTAACAAATACCTTAATTTCGACATTACGTGAGAACACTACAGTCGTTCCAATACCCAATAGTAAACGCATAAAGAAACCCTGGATAACACTCGGTGTTCTGCGTTGTATTAGAAATAGAAATGAAATGCAGAAGAAGCTAAGGGCTGATCCAGGAAATGATATTCTAAAAATAACCTTTACGAGATATCGCAATTTTTGTAACAAATTAATTAAAAATTTAAAACGAAAATACGAAAGGAATCTTCTTAATAGCTCAGAAAAAAACCCTAAATTATTATGGAAAAATATCAAAAATATTACTAACCTAAATCAAAACAAATCTACCAATATCGAGTTGCTTAATATTAAACAAACACCAAGTGCATCAGTTAATTGCGTAAACGATTATTTTGCTAATATAGGTAAAGAACTCGCCGATAATATTAGACGGCCCTCCACTTCAACTGAAAATTGCCCCTATATCTCTCATCGTCACTTAACGTCATTTGCTCTCATCGACACTGACCCTAATGAAGTCTACTCCACTCTTATGGGTCTGAAATCCGACAGTGCGCCTGGATGGGATAACGTACCTACTAGATATCTTAAGACGGCCAGCCATATAGTTGTGCCAATAATTACCCATCTCATAAATCTATGTTTTAGCAAAGGTGTATTTCCCCCTCCGTTGAAGCAAGCTATTATCACCCCAGTGTTTAAAAATGGGAAGAGAGACATAGCCAGTAACTATAGGCCCATATCTGTCTTGACCGCAATATCTAAAATATTCGAGAAGATTATAAATAAGAGACTCTTAGGTTATTTACGACGATTCAACTTTCTTTCGGACGCGCAATTTGGTTTCAGACAAGGTATTTCCACGGAAGACGCTGTGACAGCATTAAGCTCTGAAATTACTGAACAACTTGATCGGGGTAAAAAAGTTATGGCTGTTTTTCTTGATTTACAAAAGGCTTTCGACACCGTCTCTGTCCCCATCCTTATCAATAAGCTAGAGAGAATTGGTATAAGAGGTAATGCATTGTGTCTTTTTAGTGATTATCTTACGGGACGAACGCAGAGGGTTAAGATTGGGGAGCACATGAGCACGGACGCTGAAGTCTCATTCGGGGTTCCGCAGGGAAGCGTAATGGGACCTACATTATTTCTTATCTATATCAATGAACTCTGCAATATGAGTATCAAAAATGCTAAACTATTCTGCTATGCAGATGACACTGCTATTGTCTTTAGTGGCACGTCATGGACCAACATAAGAAAAGATGCGGAACAAGGGCTAAACAGAGTTGCCTCCTGGCTGGAGAGGAATTTACTTACTCTAAATATTGCTAAAACAAATTATATTTGCTTCTCTATTTATAATAGGACCCAACCAAAAGGAGATTTCAATATCAAAATGCATAAGTGTATGGATCCTGGGATAACCGACTGCCCATGCCCAAAGCTGGGTAAGGTATCCTATACAAAATATCTTGGTGTTATTATGGACTGTCACCTGTCATGGTACCAGCAAATCGAGTTTGTTCTCAACAGAATAAGAAGACTTACCTGGATTTTCAAAAACCTAAGACATATTGCCCCCAAAAATATGTTAAAATCCATTTATGTAGCTTTGGCCCAGTCGGTTGTTGTTTATTGTATTCCAGTATGGGGAGGGGCTGCAAAAACTAGATTTCTTGAGGTCGAGAGAGCACAACGATCACTATTAAAAGTTATGTATTCCAAACCTTTTCGTTTTTCGACGGTTAAATTATACGAAGAATGTGAATTATTGACTATCAGAAAACTGTACATTCTTTCTGTTGTATTAAAAATACATAAGACTATCATAGTGGATGAAAGTCTTTTAAGTAAAAGGCGTGTAGGAAAGGTTGCTCATTCAAACCCAGTTAAGACTACTTTTGCTAGTCGGCAGTACAAAACACAAGCTACTTATTTATATAACCTACTAAACACTAAACTAAATGTATATACATTAAAATTTTATGATTTAAAAAAGCTACTCATAAATTGGCTAAAACCGCTCGATTACAACGATACCGAAAACCTACTTAAAATTATTACTTAAATAAAATAAAATGTATAAATTATAAGGAGTTAGCAGTGGCTGTTCCTGCAGTCACTGATGCCAAGATATTAAATTAAATCGTAGGCTAACTACCATAACTATGCTTTATAAGGCTACATAATATATACACTATAAATTCTAGTTTTCATAGTACAATTTAAATTGGCGAGTTGGTATTGCACTGCTGGTATGGTTTCACCACCTTAATAAAATACACACACATTTACTCTCATACATAAACACACACACCCCACCACTCACCCACACACATGCACCCACACGCACACACGCACGCACACACACACACACACACACACACACACACACACACACACACACACACACACCCCACACATACACGCACACACATACTGTACACGCGAGATTTGATTCAGTTATTTTTGTTAAATTTCTAAGTTTTCACTCCATTATAATATAATATATATAATATGTAGAAATAAGTATTACCTGTTAATATAAGAAGAAACGATGCTATATTTATATTTACAATACGAAACAATATTTGTAAAGAAGAGCGGTGCCTCCTAACACAGGCTCTGCGAGCCTAAAAGGAGACACCTGCCTCCGAATTTTTATGTAACTTTTTCTAATGAAATAAAAAATATTAAAATATTATTATTAAAAACAAAAAAAAACAAAACAAGTAGAGGTAACTAGGATCAACATATGTTTTCACTCTAATTTGATTAGCAGTTTCTCAGTGTCGTTGTATGATAGTGTGCCTAACCATCTGTTTATATTGAGCTTGGCTTCATATAAGGAGCTTCGTTTAATGTCGCAGAATTTGACCACTGTGTTGTAGATAAATGTGTCAATGTAGGGGCTAAAGCGCTGAGCAAACGTGGTACCAACCAATGAACCGGGAAGTTTAAACACCCGTTTTCCCAGCATATCAGAATGCAAGTCCGAGTTTATTAGCATCTTGTGAACTTTACATGCTAGTTTGGAGATGAAGAGTTGGCGCAGGCTTAGTACTTCACTCATCTTCAGGACCTCAGCTGTGGGGTGCCTGTAAGGAAGCGCTAGCATAGTTTTTAGAACTGACCGTTGAGCTCGTTCCCCCTTAATCATATAAGATTTTGCAGCACTTCCCCAACAAGAAATGCAGTATCCCATCAGCGACTGACATAAGGCAAAATATACAGATTTTAGTGTACCTTTATTAGCAGTATCACGGAGCAGTCTCATGATATTGGCAACTTTTCTGATTCGACCTGATAGAGACTCTATATGATGCTCGAAGGTGAGTCTCTGGTCTACCAGCACCCCAAGATATTTAATTACCTCCGCTCTAGTAATATGCTCACAGTTGCATGTGTCAGAATTTTTGCAAGAGTGTATCTTTATGTCTGGTAACATAGGTGGAGCCGAGGCCGCTGTTTTATGGAAACACAAATACAGTGTCTTTTTTGTATTTAGTGTTAGGAGATTCCGCTGCAACCAACCAGCGACTGCTGTCATCCCTTGTTCCGCAACATAAAAAGCATCGCGCCAGGTTGGCCCGTTGAATACAAGCACAGTGTCGTCAGCGTAGCAGATGATTTCCACATCTTTAATGGGGATTTTGTGAAGGTCATTCATGTATAGGATGAAAAGGGTGGGTCCGATTATGCTTCCTTGCGGGACACCAAAGTACACATTTCTTGATCCACTTTGGTATTTCCCAATCCTGACACATTGTCTTCGCTCAGTAAGGTAACTTTTAAACCATTGTAATGCGACTCCTCTAATGCCTGCATTCTCAAGTTTCTGTAACAGTATTGGAACGGAGACAGTATCAAAAGCTTTAGCTAGATCCAGGAAAACCCCAACACATGACTGTTTTTTATCCAGGTGCGATGAGATAATAGTTGTTAAATGAGAGACAGCATCCTCTGTGGACCTGCCGTGCCTGAAACCATATTGTCTTGTAGAGAGCAATTCACGGGATTCCAGGTACCTCACAAGTCGCCCGTTTACCAATTTTTCTAATAGCTTTGAAAAAATTCCCAGGAGCGATATGGGTCGGTAGTTGCAGGGCAAGTTTTTGGGACCGGCCTTGTGTATAGGATAGACAGCAGCCAGCTTCCATTCATCGGGAAAGGTACCACAAGTCAAACTCTGATTAAAGATTAATGTCAGTGGCTCGATAATGATATCTCTTATTTGTTTTATTAAGAAGTTGTCTAGGCCATCGATACCTGGTGCCTTTTCGTTCTGTAGTTTCATGATGAGAGTTTCTACTTCATAGGTGTCAGTAGGCTGCATAAAAAAGGAATTAAGAGGTGAGTTTTCATTCTTAGCAAACTTTGCTAGACTAGCCTCTTTTTGATTTGCATTCCTGATAATTTGGTCAGCTAACGTCTGTCCTACCGTTGAGAAGTACTCGTTGCACATGTCAAGGGAATGTATAGCGTCAGAAGCTTCGGGTAGCGAGAGTAATTCTGTTGGTTCTGGGTTGTTTTTAGACAGATGACAGATACTTTTTATAGATTTCCAGAGCTTTTTAGGATTCTTACTATGTTCCTGTAGCTCCTTGTTTTCGTGTTCATTTTTCAAATTTCGGAGGAGCTTGTTGTGAAAATTACGGTAACGAGTGAAGGTAAGTCTTAGTACTTCATTTTTTGGATCACGTCTTAGCTGGTTATGTAGTCGGTCTCGATAACGCGAACAGCGAATGAGGCCAGGGGTGATCCATGGTTTTAAGTTGTACTTTGAGCGGCTCAGGCGCACTTCTCGACTATTCTTTTCGATAATTCTGGTAAATTTTTCATTAAATGCTCTCACTGTATCATTGACATTTGATCCATTTGTTATTTCTGTCCAGTCTACCAGTTTTAAGTCTCGTCTAATGCTTTCGATGTCTCTTTTAAGTCGGACACGAGGCAAGCGGTTATGTTTCGGTTTATCTAGAACTAAACCAATCATTACCAGGTCATGGTCAGTGATATCAGCACTGCACACAACACCTACTGCTGGGTAAGTGGATTTAATGAAAATGTGATCCAGACATGTTTCACCTCGAGTAGGGTGAGTAATTGCAGGTCTAAGACCATGTTCTACTGTTAAGCAGAGGTATTCCTCCGTGCAGTTTTTGTTTATATTTTTGGAATTTTTGTCTGTTTTTTTGGGCGCGCATCACTTAAAAACCACTGTGATATTATGTGTTAGGGAACTTACCCAAACTACGTGTTTGGGTAAGTTCCCTAACTCTATAAACAGTAATGGTTTTATCAGCGTTCTCACAAGGCAAGTGGCTTATGTGAAAAACTTCCACGGCAAGTTGAATAACTGCTTCAGGTACCGCAGATACCATCGCACCATTGTGTATGGCGGTAAGAGACCTACTTCTGGGAGGAAGTTACGTTTTGTTTTACTGTTGGACGTTCGTTGGTAAGCGATAATTGTTGACTCAAAGGTACGATGATAGTGTCATTGTTTGAACATAAGTTATTTACTGATTATTCCAGTTATTACAGCCGTGTGGTTTCCGGTAGAGTAGAATAGGACCACTCAAACTCTTCCCGTGGATATCGTACAAGGCGGTTATAAAACATCAATCAAGCCTCCCCAACCAGTCTGGCCGGCGCGGAAAGTGTAGGCCAAATCCTCCATCTGTCTCCGGCAGATGAGAGAGGGTTGTGCTCCTGCAGTGGAGACAAAAATAACCTGATGATGAAGTTATTTACACTTATTAGTATATTCGCATAGTATAATATGCCTCGCCGCTAGATGGACGAAGAAGGTGGCCGGAAGCGGCTGGGTGCGGAGGGCAGAGGACCGGGTGTGGTGGCGTTCATTGGGGAAGGCCTATGTCCAGCAGTGGACGTCTAAGGGCTGACATGATGAATCTATTATCCTTGCCTTAGTCAACCTTCTTGACATCACATTTGACTCCAAAGTCGAAGTACCTAATACAACTTATTTATCTTATTCAGACATTACTTTTTCCCTTCCCGGAACAAAAATAAAACTTGGATGGCCTATGAAGACATAGATAAACACACAAAGGCATTAAACTTTTAACAAAAACACACTTTTTGGGACGTAGCGCCCTTCGATGGACCGACGACCTGAAGAAGGTGGCCGGAAG
Organism: Esperia sulphurella; assembly: GCA_947086405.1. Lineage (NCBI taxonomy): Eukaryota > Metazoa > Arthropoda > Insecta > Lepidoptera > Oecophoridae > Esperia > Esperia sulphurella. The sequence continues at coordinate 17,406,769 of OX352258.1, forward strand.
CGGCTGGGTGCGGAGGGCGGAGGACCGGGTGTGGTGGCGTTCATTGAGGAAGGCCTATGTATAAACGAATATTCTATTCTATGTACCACAGTCTACGTCTGAGGGCTGATATGATGAATCTATTATCCTTGCCTAGGCGCATCCTCCCGGGACTCCCTAGAAGCCTACCGAGTTAATTACCTACTGCTTACTACCGGCGCATCAGCCTGTCCCCACACGTTTGTGTGTGTGTGTGTGTAAATTATTGTATTATTGCTGCTATTGTATTATAGAAGTGGCGGCAAAGTCTATATTTGTGGTCTATATTTTAAAAGTATAAATCAGTCACTGTGAAAAACATAACCTGTTAATTACTCATCATATCAGCCTTTAGACGTCCACTGCTGGATATAGGCTTTCCTCAATGAAAGACATCACACCCGGTCCTCCGCCCTCCGCATACAGCTGCTTCCGGCCACCTTCTTCAAATCGGCGGTCTATCTGGCGGCAGGGCGTCCTACCCTGCGCATGCCGATCCGAGTTCCCCACTCCAGACCCCCGCCACCAAACCCGGTCTTCCGCCCTTCACATCCATCCGCTTAATTCCGGCCACTTGATTCGGCATTTAACTTGACTTGACCTATTGACTGAGCAGCCAGGCGACGAAGCCGTCATCGTGATGTCATGCCCCAGAATGGGGAAAGATTTCGTACAAATTACAAGGAACAGAATTATTTTAATTCTAGGGGAATCAAGCAGGGTGCTCAGTTCAAGTGCTCAGTTCAAGTTCAAGTTCAAAGAGCACCTGATCAAGTCCCGGGCACCTCCCCCGTGATTCGGCCGGTATGACCTAGAGGTCGAAAGGTCATGGGAGGTAGAGGGTATAAGGTACATAAGATACCTTATTACTAGATGTAGATTAAGAAAACCAATTAAACTGCACTTGGAAGAACTTTAATCAATACAATTATCCATGACGATTCAATTAAAACAAATATACAATAATCATGGCTACTATATGATAGATACATACATATATAACAACCATCGTCTGTCTATAACTCCATGACTTCACAAACACATCGATAATAATCTAATAGCTACCTTGTTACAATCAAAATTACACAGTAAATCTTGCTTTTTTGGAACATACGAGTATTTAATGTTGCAGTGGATTTTTGTTCGATATGTTTTGATTCCGTCCGTGAACTTTATTAAGGCGTGTGTAGTCGCTAACATCCTTGGGCTTCGAGGCGTGGCCAAAATGTTTCCCCTGCGCCACCCGCAACAAAGTGTACCTTGTACCTTGGCAACAGTCTACATTTTCACGTAACCAGACGGGCGGCAGTCGCGGAGCTCACAAACCTCTTCTTAGAATATCACCGCTACACTGTACAGTGACTTTTCGTCAAGACTAATTATTATTTTAAAACAATTAATGCTCAGTTTTTAGATAAATAAATTGCACATATTTTCCTGCTAGAGCCGTGAAATTACCTCTCGTAGTTTAGAAGCAGCAGCAAATTTCATATTGGAAATGCCCCATTTCAGTAAATGTTCCATAATTATTTTCAGTTAGTATTTATAGTCCTACAAAATTTTCAAACGCTTAAAGTGAAGGTTACATAACTAATGCGTATATTATATTTTATTTTTTTTGGAATTTTGTATGATCTCTTAGAAGAGTATTAGTATGTATGCTGTATGCTGTGCGAGTCAAAACAAAACAAAAATCTATAACTTGTTATATGTGGTAGCTGTTAATTGGCTTTTAATTTTTACCTGAAAATTTATATTGTAACTGTAACTGTAAGCTCCCCTAAGAAATAAAATAAGTAAAACGTAGCTACCTTGATCCGGCCGCGATACCGAAGTTTGAGGAATTCGAGTCTCAGAATACTGTATGTTAAAATGTTATTCACAAACATGTAAGATAAGATAGGCTTGTAAGATATCTCACGACGTATCCCTTTCTAAAACTTTTTTAATAATCTCAATAGCGGAAAAAGTCAAATGCTCGTTAGATTTAAACCGTCGACCTCTCAAACATAAGGCATACGTAATCTTATCTACATAATCTTTTTTTGTGTGCAAATCTTGGTTTCAATTGTTGGCAATCTGATTGGGACAAGGTACCTCTATAATAAATACAAATAGATTATTATTCTCAATTCAGTTTGGCTTGGCCTATTACTAAATTCTACTGTGATATTATTTACATAATCTTAGACCATTTCCCTACGAGTAACAAATCTAAATTATTAGAATTGTATATAATAATAATGGATATATATTTTTATCACTATTATTTTGTCTTAATTCTGAAGCCACATATTTAAATTCGATGGCTCCAAAATTAACTCTTCCTACCTAGAGTGTGAAAGAGGTAGTATAATAGATCGTTCAGTTCACGACGGCATGGCTCGCTACTTTTCGCGAGAGGTGAGCGCGGCAGCTAGTCGGAACGGAGCGTCAGTATCTTAATGATATGCACATATTGATGATTAGTGCGGTTAAAACCAACGCAGTAACAATGTAAGCGATTAAGAGAAAGAGTGGGGCGTGCCGTCGTCGATTGTACGATCTATAAAGAGATTCTATCTAAGTAGAGCCTTTAAATATTAAGGGTTATATAAAACCAGGTCCAGAATTTTCATAGCGAAAAGTGAAATGCCTTAAAGTTGAACGTTGTAGGCTATTATAGACTTATAGACAACGTTCAATCCCTAAGTGTTTTACTTTTAGATATAAAAATTAAAAACCTGGGTTATTTATAGCCAGGAATTGGAAGTGGGTAGTGTCAGTTGTGTCCTTGGGACGAAAATATGGAACTTAAGAATTATATGGACAATCCTTTTCAGGGGATTTTATTAACTGTTTTAATAAACATTACGGAAATCTTAGTAGCAATAATCAAAAATTATATAGTATGTAATTAAAAAAGATAATCTCATATTATTTGTATTTTATTTTACTGGTAAGCGGGCAGCGAAAGAAGAATTATAGAGTATGTATAATGTCCATATTTATATTACAGTACAAGTTTATACTTAAATGAATGAAACAAAAGGTGAGGAAACTTTAAATATATCTCGGAAGAAATCTCGGCATACCCATTATAACAACATTTCATCGCAAGTACATAAATGATTCTACCTAATTCCAATCCCGTTCATAACCTTTCGAATCCAGCCTTGGTGCCTTACTTAAGTTATTTCGAATCGAAAAACATCATCTAGCTTTTACAAGAATTCAAAATCTTATACATATTATTAAGTAATTGGTAATTGGTAATTTTAAAGCAGTACTGTTCGAGATCATTAGTTTATTAAAAGACTAGAAAACTAAAACTGAATTTAAATAGCTAATTTTATTCACAAAATTGATCATCGATTTAAGAGTTATTCAAATAAACTTAACTAAAACTAAGTTATGTATATCCTAAGGTCCAAAATCTTGGTCCAGTTAATTCTCTCTATTATAGACAGATTTTAGATTCAGTTAGCTACATATGGAATGATAAGTCTTTAATTAGAGAAAAAGTAAATTAACTTTATAAATTCTTAATTTATGAAAATTTGTTACATGAAATATTACAGGCCGTTTTCTGTCCGTTGTGTTTCGGTTGCATCCGAGGACTTTTATGAATGAAAACAAAGCTATCAGGCTGAAATAACCGACGCATGACTTACCTCCACCTGTTAACAACACCACCAAACGATATCTCTAGGAATGTGATTGTCAAAAAGGATTTGTTAATAATCTCACTGATGAAGAGTGTTGTTTTTCGTACATTTTAACATATTTCCTTAAAATGTGGTAAAGTGTCTTTTACATACATACATATATACATAATGCCTTAGTCGCAGAGGGGTAGGCAGAGACGATGTATCGCCACTTTGCGCAATCTAATGTCGCAAAGTGGCTTTCCTTCGCCCACTTTTCGCCCCGTGATACCCCTTGACGTGATGTGTTGCGAACAACATCGCCGCCTTGTTGAGGTACCACGACTAGCTAGGGATTAACACCGTAAACCTAACCTGCCAGTGCAATAGACAAATAGATAAACATGTCCAATGCATACGTCTCTTGAGATAACAATTATATACATTTAGGGGTAAACTAACTCGAATATATTCTTGCCAATTGTGTTATCCAGCGCCCTTAACAAATCCTTTTTGGCAACCACGCCCATGGGTGTCGTTAACAATGCACGAACTCGCCAATGTCAATTTCTGTTCCTCAGAACGAGCGTTTTTAGATGCTACGTGAATTAGTGGAAAACATTGAGAACGGCAGTAGGATGTCAGTGGTGGTCCTAACACAAATTTACCAAAAAACAGAGATAGAAGAGAGTCATGCAAGGGAAGTTATGGCGGATAGAATCCGGCTGCAATAATTCAAGTAAATATTTAGCATAAAGTATGATGTGCGTTTTGGTACACACCTACTAATAACAAGAGATACGTCAGTAAAAAGGTAATGTGAAGTAGAACAATAGTTATTATGGCAACTAATCTCAGTTTGATGTATTTTCGTCGTAACGGGCCTTTGAGTAACTAATACTACTCATACTCATTTATTTCAACCTTTTGGGACATTGAGAACTCTAGGCTAAGTCGACATTGTTTTGTTTACTATTTTACATTTTGTTTCACATTTATGCATGGCTGGCGTTAACGCGACCATTATGAATACATGGCAATGAGCGACCAGTTTCTACGTTATAAACATTAAGCTGCGGTAGATGGCATTGTCAAATATACAAGAGAAAATAATTATAAATATCAATAGATATGCATTATTAGCTGCTGTGAAGTACCATTGTAATATCAACCTATTACAATAAATAAGTGATACGCCAATGAAAAGTTCTTAAGGCCATAGTTACTATGGCGGGTAACCTCAGTTCGTTTTATTTTGTTATGTTTTGGACCCTTTAGTACCCTTGGCGATTAAAATAAGTGTTAACTTATTATACCCTGCCACTGCTATTATTTCTCTCTCTACAGTCTGTCTCTTTTTGACTACGAAGCCACCAACTTCCACAGACCCTTCCCGCCAATTGAATAGCGAAGTAATTAAATAAGATAGGTAAAAATAATAAGATAGTAATAAGATAGGTAGCGGCTGGATGCGGAGGGCAGAGGACCGGGTGTGGTGGCGTTCATTGGGGAAGGCCTACGTCCAGCAGTGGACTTCTAGGGGCTGATATGATGAAATAAAAAAGAGGGGTCTTCTTACAATAGCTATGTTATATGAAAGGATAGAATTTGTGAGAAATTTCGGGCTTAACAAAAGATTTTGGGTTCTTACAATCTTATTCGAAGTCAGTTCAAGTGTTAACTTATTTTAATTGGTTACTATTTGTGGGTAGGCAGTAAAAGACCTATAACGCTGAAAATACAGCTAACTGAGATAAGCCGCCATAGTAATTTATTGTTATTGGTTGCTATTAGTGGCTGGTCAAAGGTGCCATACAAAAACGCCCACCATCCTTTAGAATTAAGTTACTATAATCATTAAAATGTCATACAAGTTAGATAACTAAATCTTAGTTAAACCTTACGCTAGTAAGCTAACGATTTACAAAATGTCTACACATCACATTTACTAACATTTAAATACTTAGTGTGTAATCTAAAATCTATACCCAATTTTGACTAGTATAATAGATATTTATCTATTATATTAAGTATACGATATATTTAGTTAAACTGCGCTTACAATTTTTATTTAAATGATCAATTAAGTAATGTAGATTTGAACTTTGTAGGTTAAACGCTATCTTGCTAGCTATGGAGGCCGCTAAGTGTTGTTTCAAAATAAGGAGTCAAAAATAATAAAAATAATTAATTTTTCTTGAATTGGCGAAGAAAGTCTAGTAATTTTCATAAAATTCTGTAAAAACCAGTTTGACCCCTATTTGACCGTCTCCAAAAGGTAGCCAAAACATTTAGCGGCCTTATTTGGTAGCAGGGCAGAACGTATATCATAGAACAGTTTAAGTAAAGTCTCTAAAGAAAATCTTGTCATAGATATAATTGGTATCTACCCCAAGTATAACATACTTAAAGTCGTGATAGCAGCCAACAACGCGTGCGTAAGTCAAAGTCAAAATCATTTATTGCATATGAGTACACTTGGTACATTTATACACGTAATTTTTTTATCGACTACCTACCGCTAAGTGTCAGAATAACCCAGAATAACTTGATAAACGTTTCAAGTTATGGTCACGATATAAATAATTTACAGCAATCTTGGGGATATTACCCAGCTTCGTTCTGCCAACATAACATGATTGTTTGTACTTATCTGATAGAAATGTTATCCGAAGATATGTCTAAAATTTAGTATTTTGTATTCATTTCCACTAAAATAAGTTTTTATTTAGAAATAGTATTTTTTTACTGTCAGGTGCTATTAATATTCTTAAATATAATCGCAATATAGTTCAACAACATCCAAAGGATAACGCCTAAAAACCAAGATGTAATTAAAAAACAAAAATATAGCATTACCACTGAATAAACTGTGATGTTTTCATGACATAAATTCAAAATTCAGAACAAATTTAGAGCCGTTAAATAATGATCTACAATTATCCGGATAGTTGAGGTCAGTCATGTTCAAGTATTCGATGTATATATCCTAAAATTGGATTGAGGTAACTTAAGATTACAAAATTAATTCAGACTCAGTTTAAGTTTAATTACACTAACGTGAACGATTTGGCACCGTTCGTACAAAAAGTACGTAAAATTAAGTAGTAAATGAAAACTAAATATAGTATACACTTCCGGCCAAAAATATGTAAACAGAGGCTTTTTCATATATTCGGGGTAATTTTCAGCCCTTGAACCTCCTTCGGGGATCGATTTGGGTAATATCTGATGCTGGCTGTCCGTAGCTAGGAACAAGTGTCCTTATTATGGTTGGGTAGTTCCTCAGTACCAAACATACGTCACCTCTTTGATCAAATTGACAGTAAACATCAAAATTACCCATTAAGTGTGTATGTAAATCAAAGAAGTTTGTTTGGCAATCTGGACCTACTCCATCCATATTCCGGACAGCCATCATCAGATGTCACCCAAATCGATTGTCGTCGGAGATCTAAAGACTCAAAATGACCTCATAAGTATGAAAAGGGCCTCAGTTCCCATATTTTTGGCCGGAGCTTATACATATCTAGTAAGACAGAATACTTTATAGGTATAGGGAATGCATTGTACTTCCAAACCATCCATCAAAAAGCCCATGCATATATGCCTTTATAGGCGAACACTTTCTGGCAATACATCAGACTTATATGTCTCATACAAGCAGGGCCGGATTATCCATTAGGCAGTGTACGCAACTGCCTAGGGGCCCCGCATCGGCAAGGGGCCCCGCGCTCCGAGTCTTTTTTGAAAATGTCTCTTAGAGTGAAAAGAGGAGTAGGAGTGGGCCTGGGCGTGGGCGTTGCCGTGGGCTTCGGAGTCGGAGTCGGATTGAAAGTGAGTAGTCCACGCGTGCGGAGCATTGCATTGTGATAGAGAAACTATATTTCAGGAAGTTAGAACACTGTAAAGGGACCCGACACGTGCATTGCCTAGGGGCCACATGGTTAATCCGGCTCTGTATACAAGACGCCGCACACAAGCTTATTAGTCGACTCCAAACTTATCGGTAAAATGGAAATTTAATTAATTATTGAAACACACACTACACACTTAATTATAGAAACTAAAAACTATTTGTATTTAATAAAGATCGAATGCTGAACGCTCTTTCAAAGTACCTAATTGCAGTATGAGAGTCCATTTGTTGCAATTCGTTTTAACTCCGACCTTGGTGCCTGTCTTTATTCATGATCATTAACATAAATAATCAATTTGGCGAAATATTCTGCTACATCAATAAAGTGGGTATAATCAGTAATCCATCTTGTTTCTAATCTAAAATGTCGATATAAAGCATTTCAAAATCAAATCGTAACTTTTAACATTGATGTAATATATAAGCTTTGGAATCTAGATGTGCTCTCTTTGAAGAGAAAACGTGCCGAATATGCCAACCTTATAGAAAATTGTATAAACCGGTGAGCAGGAGTTTGTAAGGGGCTTTCACCCAGAGGAGTAGACAATTGTTTATCCAAATATCATTTAAAAGTTGAGTTGCCCTTAATTCAACTGACACTGATGGGTATATCACATCGATATAGTTAAGCTAAGAAGTTTTTTAAACAAATAAAAAAATAATTAAACCTGAAAACAGGCATACACCTCTTACGAAAATCACCGCCGTCAATAGGTTTTTTTTTACCAGGGCCTATTTTACACTCCTTTCCTCTTATAGACCCTTAGATAAATACTGAAATGCTGGCAAATAAATAACTAAACCTGACTTAAAAAACACTTATCGAATATACAGTTCACGACGGCACGCCCCACTCTTCTTAATTGCGTTATATTATTACAGTGTTCTATCGTTACGTACTAATCATCAATGTATAACATCATAAGTATTCTAACTCCCTGCATTCGCATTCACTACTCATGAAAAGTGGCGAGGCGTGCAATCGTGAAATGTATATATTATTATTAAAAACGTGGCACGTTTACAACGTACGCACTGTCCCATCTACCAATTTTCATCATCTGTTACTTCAATAATTTGTGCAGACCGGTAGACTTGATCGCACTAAAACTATATTGCATCAGCAGGAGATGAAACAGTACAGATTCCGCAATGCATCGCAGTAAGTACCTAGTGCGTAACTGATCGATCTATACTCTGACGGGCAGATTAATATGCTGATTATCTACTGATCTGCATAATGATAGCAAGAAAAAGATAGTTACGGCTGAAAAGTGGGAGATGAGGTCGTATTTCTAAACTGCAGTGCTATTCTGTAAAATTCAAACTCACGTGCGAGTCTCACTGAAGTGATTTTACTCATTTCAAAACCTAATCCATTGGCGGTCTGTAAACATTCTACAGCACTGTTGACGTGAAGTGAGTTCTTTGTTCACTTCACGTCGAGAGTGCTTTAGAATGTTTACAGAATCACCAGTGAATTAGGTTTCAAAGTGAGTGGAGTCACTCGAATGAGACTCGCACGTGAGTTGATATTTTACAGAATAGCACTACTGGTAACAAATAGTCATTAGGACTGCAATATCGTTAAAAGTTACATTCAGAATTTAGCTAACAATGGAAAGTTTGAAGCTGAATATGTTCGTTTTGGAACCAAGTTCTTTTGGCACAGTGTCGAAGGATAGGCGACGGAATTTCCGTGACCTAATCATGCGACGATTTTGTCGCAAGTAGTTTTATAGGTGACTAAACTTTAGTCGCCGTATATTCTATGTTACTAACTAACATATCATGGAATCTTTGGACTACCCGAGGCAATCTCAAGCGCGGATCCAACGTTGTTTGCACGGTGGGCATGCCCACAATCCTAATTGAGGTCGATCCAATGCCTTAATAAAATTAAAAACTGTACAAGGTATATTGGCCGGGGCGTCATATGTTTTGTAAACGTCTTCTTTGTATGAATGCAATGTATCGAGTCCGACTCGCACTTGGCCGATTTTCATGTGGCAGTGACCACAACCTTTTTTAAGTGCTGGATCCGCGCCAGGGCAATCTCTACACTGATGCCGATGATTTAGAGTCTTCTACCTACTTCATACCATCAAAGAATGGAGTGGTAACCATCCGAACATTCGAACTATCAGACAAATATGTAGTCTCAGACTATAAGAATCTTCCTCGCCGATATTTTGCTTTGATTATAAGTTGAATCATTGATTATGATTATCATCTCTATTTCTAAACCTACTGATTATGATTAGCATCTCTATTACTGATAATGTTAAAGCAACACGACAACGAGCGAACCCATAGCGATTTTTGTGGCATTTTTTCGCCCATTAAGCCGTTTTCGTAAAGAAAAATTTGGCATTCGTTACGAAAAAGGATTTTATTTTCGTTTTTTCGTAACTTGTCAATTAACAAAAAAGTCTTAATCAAGTTAAACGAATTCTTATACGTCCTTCCTGTTTTTATGATGTAGAAAGGCAATAATTAACGGAACAGTTATATGGCTCCTCACATCGTTTCCAAAACAGAGCACGTCTAGCAACTGTCTACTGGGCTGCTGTACACGTGTACAGGTTAGTGGGATTATGCTAGTAGTTGGTGACTTGTAAAGAGTGTGTAACCTGTACGGCCTACACTCCGTGTTGCTTATGCTAATGATTCACGATAGGCCTGTGGAGCCGACCCGGGCTCAGCTCAGTCACGCTCGGCCCAGCATGGCGGCGACGTCGCCCGCGGACTGGGAGTGCAGCAGCGCGGCGCGGGCGGGCCGCGGGGGGGCGAGCCGCGGCAGCGCCAGCGCGGGGGACGTGCCCAGCGGGCAGCCCGTCACGAACTCGTGGCGGGACGCTTCAGTGGGCGTAATGCGCCGCTTTGGATCCCATCTGTGGAGATAAATTCACATAAATAGGAGAGCCAGACACCCCTAATCTTCTCGTCGGTGTCGGCAAGGTAACTAAGGGGTTGCACAATAGACTGACAGCAGTGTTCTCATGTGTATATTAAGGTAACTACTGCGATCAGCAATCCGCCTGACAAGCGTGGTAATTATGGCAAATCTGCCAAAGAACAACCCACCAAAAATGTCATTCTATTGGGGAAGCTTAGTCAAAAGTCAAAATCATTTATTGCATATGAGTACATTTATACACGTCATTTATTTTTTATCGACTACCGCTTCCTAGGTGTTAGCGCTGTGAAGAAGAAATGGCGCAACAAACTTCACGCAACACATCTTCTAAAAATCTTTTTGACACATTCATGGAACCTGTTGTCAAATCTGAAGGTCCTTTCACTGTACAGATCATACAACCTGGTCCTAATTTTACGGATACCGGTAGTTGCCCAGTCACTAAATTAAAACTGGTTATTTATATTAATTTTCCTAGTTTTAAAATATTGGCAAATACTCGAGACAGCGTCATGAAGAAATTGACATAGAAATCGTTTAATTCCACCTGCTCAGTATCAGGATTCGGCAATTTCATTATAAGAGCATCTTTATATCTCTCTATTCGATTAACTGTGACGGGCCTAGTACATATCTCGGTGGTTGTATGCTTTATATTACCCGGAAATGTAACACTTTGCCCACTGTGATCTGATTTTAAACAATTTATAATAGACTTTTCGACTTTAGATAGATAGATTCTCTACCCGTTTGATACAATAAACAGTTCGACAGTAAATTCTGTTTTTTAAGAATTCACAAGCTTGCTTGTATTAAATCGATCGTAAATAATCAATACGTCAATGCAGTTCAGTTCTATAGTAAACAGGTGTTAGCAACATTGATCACATTACAGCTCGCGCAGCTATGTGAACTAGGGCAGTTTTTGCCGTAACCCACATATCAAAGTTCCCAGTATGGGGCTTTAGGTATCCTGATTCGTAGATGTTAGAATGTACAGACTACTCATTGAAATAAACTCTTTTGCATGAATTAAATTGTGGAGGATTCCACAATTTGCCGTGTGGTTTCCGGTAGAGTAGAATAGGACCACTCCAACTCTTCCCGTGGATGTCGTACAAGGCGACTAAGGGAGTACATTATAAAACATCAATCAGGCCTCCCTAACCCGTCTGGCCTCGGGGAGTGTAGGCCAAATCCTCCGTCTGTCTCCGGCAGATGAGAGAGGGTTGTGCTCCTGCAGTGGAGACAAAATTAATCTGATGATGACACAATTGCAAGTTGAATTATTTTGTTTACAGAAAATACAAAATATTTATTTTTAAAAACATAATTGAGATTACAACGGTTCATTGGGGCCCTCTTTTAGACATAAAAATATCTGTGCCAGAGGACCTCGCTATTCCATATTTATATAATCTCATATTTAACAGTGTGAGTTTGTGGGTATCTGTGTGTCTGTATTACCATTATACTTGCAACGAAATATCTTTCATCGATTATCGATGATAGAAATGAAAAAGGCTCCAAAAAAATTATTGACTTGATTAATTCTAAAATTAATTTTTGTCGGTGTTTGTATCAATATAGGCTTTTATTCGGGAGATGAATATCTAATAACAAGATTTCTGCCAATTTGACTGATACCATTTTTTCAAACCCTATTTATATGATTACATAATTTATTAAAATAATATAATAATATAGAGGTGGGGAGGCGCTTAAGAGATGTTGGGTGTGATACCCGGTCCGAGTCGTACCTGGTTCAAAGGTTATCCCTGGCCATTCAACGTGGCAACGCTGCCAGCGTCATGGGCACCTTTGAGCCAGGTACGATTCACGGGGGCATCTTCGATTAGTTAAGTTTTGAGATATACATTTATATGTCATGCCCTATCTAAATAATTCTTAATGCAAGCTTGTCGTGTCCAGCGAGCGATGTCCGATAAACGGCTGGATCTAGATCAAGGTGCTGCGTGCCACCGGTCTACCGTCACTTTTGCACTTAGTGGGACCTTCTTACCCTTCTAAACCCTATATGATGGGAAATGTTTGAAATATGTCATACCAGAGATCGGAATTAGGTAGTCACGTACTTGCGACGAAAATATGGCGCGACGATTAATATGGACATTCCTTTTCACGGTATGATTATTTATTTATTTATACTTTATTGTACACAAATATATGTCACACAACTCATTTAAACATATTATGTGGGTTGTGGCTACTTGCGTGGAACAGAGCGATTGTTTGGAACGCTCCATCTAGTAGTACATAGAGATCGTTGCAGTAAACCCTTTTGATGTTAATTATTGTTGTAATGAAAATCCCGGGACTTTTAAATCAATAGTAATATACTTAACTAATATGTTTAAACCATTTTTAAGTCCAGATTGTTAAACCGGTTCAAAATAAAAAATTAAATTCTCATTGCCACCTTTTCTCTACCTCAACCAAATGTGTTCTATTACTTATCCTTAGACCCATTTTTTTCTGCAAATATCTCCAATGTACGCACATGCGTAGTTCACGTTTTTATTTATTAGATTTTGCGCCCCTATTTCCTAGTTCTTAAGTTATTTACTAAAATTCGCTACCGAGTAAAGGATTTGCTACACGAATAAGTAATAGTACAAATATATAGAAGGAGCACTCCCTACTACAAAATTTAATGCAAGGGAATCTGAATCCCACGCGCATAGTAGTCAATGTTCGAGGTGCCCCGGCAAACGGGGCCTCGCCGCGTAGCTATACTTGTATACCTAAACTGCGGTTTGAAACAGGCCTGTGGTTCAGAGCATTGAATCTTTATTTGTTTGTGAATTTGTGGTGTGTCAGTGAATAAACTATATAATTATAGAGCAATTTATGTTGCGCCAAAAGCAATGATGTGCCACTTTACTCTTGTACGTAACGAGCCTTCTAAATTCCATTCTTTCTGTGCACAATTATCACACAATGCCACCCAAATTAAGCCTACTTCCGGTGTTTAGTCAATTCTTTATGATTACATCACGTTATTCAATTCATTAATTACACAAATATGTTACTCACGTTAATTAAAATGTTTGATAACCGCCCCCACCTCGCCTCTCCTCGCCTCGCCTCGCTCGCCCAGTCACACACACAAGCGCACACGCACCCCCACACACACACACTCCTCACGTACACGCACTTAACTCTCATTGCGACGACGACGTAGATTGTAGATAATTTATTTATTCCTATTTAGTTGTAAATTTCTATTTTAAAAAAAAATCTGTACCTTCCTACTTTTATAACCCTATGCAACAATTTTTATGTTTATATATTAGAAATCTGTTAGTGGCTAAAGTTTAATTATTTTTTTATATGTCAGACATTCACACCAGTTATCCAGTCCCAAATTAGGCAGAGCCTGTGCTATGGTTACTAGATAACGGATAGACATACTTAAATAAATATATAAACATCCAAGACTTGGGTACAAACATTCATATTCATCATACGAACATTTGCCCCTAGCGGGATTCGAACCCGCAACCTCCGGCGTGGCAGTCCGAGAGCTACCCGTTCCGCCACGGAGGTCGTACGGGTTTAATTTATATTATACTGTATTATATATTTTTTTGTAAATTAGCTGTAGGTTTCAGAATGAATAAATAAAATAAAATAATGTTTATCTGTTATTTATCTGTCTGTACGTCATTAGCTGACCTGTGAGCAGCCGGTATCTTGGTTTTATCTCCTGTAAAACTCTCAGATCTTGGTCTGTTCTTGTCTATTACTCGAATATAACCGATTCTACCCGACTCCCGAATTGCATTCTAAGAGCTGAGAGACTACATTATCTGTAAGAAGTATATTACGCTGTATATCAGCCCTTAGACGTCCACTACTGGACAAAGGTTTTTCAATGAACGCCACCACACCCGGTCCGCCCACGTACAGCCGTTTCCGGCCATCTTTTCAGGTCGTCGGTCCATCTGGCGGCGTCCCTGCGCTTTCTGTATACCGTGAGGTTACATTTTATTTACTTACAAATAGGCAGAAAGCATAATCGCGAAATATATAGTACAAATGACGCAAAGATTAAATTAGTAACTGACAAACTAAAATCCAATTAACAATAATATGTTTACGTCAGGCGCACGACAGAATGTGAAATCATTGCTCCGGTCATCTCATCAGATAACTACTCACTGGTTGCGTTACATAAACATACCTATTGCGGTTTGTATCAACTATGCCGTGGGCTAGGGAAATGCATAGACATTATGATTTGCTAAAAATATTATTATCATCATCATCATCATCAGGTAATTTTTGTCTCCACTGCAGGAGCACAACCCTCTCTCATCTGCCGGAGACCGACGGAGGATTTGGCCTACACTCCCCGCGCTGGCCAGACGGGTTGGGGAGGCCTGATTGATGTTTTATAATGTATTCCCTTAGTCGCCTTGTACGACATCCACGGAAAGGGTTGGAGTGGTTTTGCAATATATTGCCCATCATTGCCACGCGTGTCGGGTCTACTTCACCATTCTATCTTGAATGGAATGTATTCCCTTAGTCGCCTTGTACGACATCCACGGGAAGAGTTAGAGTGCTCCTATTCTACTCTACCGGAAACCACACGGCAAATATTGTAACCGAACTAATTTTTAAACTATCGTGTGTTTATTTGTTCTGTTGGCAGAACTAATTCCAGGAGTTCTGTCAACATAAGATAACTACTTAAAATTAGTGGTTCTCGCATTAAATTCTGACTGTAGATAGTTTACAACTGACAAATGTTGTTCATTTTGTAACATTTAAAAAGCAAACAATTAATTATCTGTCTGTCTGTTAATTAACTTATTCATATATACATAATTGCTGATTTTGGTGTACTTTTCTTATAAGCATAGCCCTTTTTTGGATCTGTAGAAATACCCACCTTAATAGTGAAACTATATGTCTGTTTATCCGGTAGATAACTCAGGCAAAAGTTTCTTATCCTTGCTATTTTATAGGAAAAAATATGTACACATTTCTGACTTTTTTTTTAGTCAAAAGGAAGCTGAAGTTCACTGCATGTACGAGGGCGGAGTCTCGGGTAAAAGCAGTATCTTTAATTAATTTTTTTATGTACCAACGCTTCTCACTTCTTTTAGGATATCTATAATATCTTTCAGGATACTTGAGAAGCTCGGAGTCGCGGGCGCGAATCCCGCCCAGGGCAAACATTTGTGTAGCAATTTATCTATATATGTATGTACGTGTATATCAGTTCCTTGCTACCTATATTACAGGCTCTGCCTAGTTTGGGACCCGATGGCCGTGTGTAATATGTCCCCATATAATATTATTATTTTGCACCAAAACACATATAAAATTGTATTATATTTTTTACAGAAAAAAAGGGCATAACACAAAAGTGTACAAAGGTGGATTTATCTCTATAAGAGATCTCTTCCAGTCAACCTTCACTGTGGGAAAATCTAAAACAAGCGGTAGGTCAAAAAGAATAAAAATAAAATGTGCATGGATATTGAAATTTTATAATAAAATATTGTACTATACATAGAATAAATTGTATAGAAGGAGCATGGAGCTTTTTTGAGGAGTGTAAATGCTTGGTGAAAACAAAGAAAGCAACAGATTAAGCAATATATTAGTTGGCGTCTCCATTAAATTCACATCTCTAGGGTCATCGGCTGGTGCGGATCGCCGGCCGCGTCGCTGCCGGTTGCGTCACCTCTAACCTTTCACTGGATGCCTGCGTGTGCGCATCGCTGCGTTACATTTGCGGTGCACGAGATTGTGGGAAAGATTTTGCTATGTTAATTATAATCGAAGACAATATGACAACATTCAGCCAGTTAAACAGGGATTTTGGAATTTCTTATTTAACCTACCTTTTTCTAGTGTATAATATTTTCTACCCAAAGGTTGTATTTTTTTTTAAATTGTAACTGTATTGGTTTGTACAATAAAGCGTATTGTATTGTATTGCATCATCATCAGCTTGCAAGAGCCCACTGCTGGACAAGGCACTGATCCCGATCCTCAGTTCTTCTCACTCAGCCACTGCCTTACGCAGATCGTCGCTCCATCTAGCATCTACTAGATTTTCTGTGCCCGGAAGAAAGAGGTTTAAAGAATTCAATCATCCAATGAAAATATTTCCATACAAAAGACATAAACGCGTACCGTTTAGACGATGTTTTAATTCGTGTTTAAAATTGTAACTGATTTTAGTAATACGTACCCAGACAGTCTACACGATCATTAGAAAATACATATGTTTATATGTTCGTACAGTTCACGACGGCACGCCCCACTCTTTCTATAATCTCTTGAATTTATGCGTTATAATGTTCCTGTGTTAGTTCTCTCGTTACGCACTAATCATTAATGTATGCAAACGTTCACTAAGATACTTGACGTTCGGACAGGATCGAATTAACTCCCCGCGAGCATCCCTCGCGAAAAGTAGCGAACGTCAAAACAGCTAATGAGTACAAAAACCGTTTATGCATTTTAGCTTAGTCATGCATATTAACTTGATGACTTAGCATTTAAAAAAAAAATTACAAATTAATTACACACGTATGACATAACTATAACTCTTCGTCAAAATAATGTGGGGAAATCGAATACGTACGAATACGAATGTTTTCAGAGTGAACATCTGAAAAATTTCAGATGTTCACTCTGACTAGTTGTACTAAATTGGCTTGGCTTATATCTATTTAACACGCTGAAGGACAGTTTATGTTTATATAACACTAGCTGTTGCCCACGACTTCGTTCGCGTAGACAACATCACAAATTATTATGTATTTCCCGTAGGAATTAGATGTTTTTTCTGGATAAAACTATCCTATGTCCTATTCCAGGACCTAACCTATATGTGTGCCAAGTTTCATCACGATACGTCCAGTGGTTGAAGCGTGATTGAGTAACAAACATCCAAATATCCAAACTTTTGCATTTATAATATTAGTAGGACGTATTTGCAAACTTTATTATAAGGACATAATATATAGTACATTTCTTTATCCAAATTTGGTACTAAACGCATTATACTTGTCCTTTCAGTTACTCTAAGGTTGACTGGAAGAGATCCCTAAGTGGGATAAGTATGCCTTTGTACACAGTTTAATTCCTATTTTATTATTGTTGTTTTTGTAATTTTGGTACAATAAAGCGTTTACATACATACAGTTACTCGGGCCCATACTGCCTCAAGAAATACAGTCCAATGTTTTTCGTGCACATTATTCCCTTCTATTTTATGAGCTGATAGATGTAGAATCACATTAGATTTAAGGTAAATTTAAATTACCTTAAAATTAATGTTTTTTTTTCATAAAAATAGAATAATTTTCATTAAAAGGCACGTAATTACTGTGTTTTGCTCAACTTACATACGAGCATTACCACCAGATAAATGTAACCACATATATATTTTTTTTAATTATACACTTTATTTCAGTATAAAAATGCGTTTTGGACGAAATACGTGTTAAACTACCATTTGGACGAATTTCGTGTTGATCCTACGATTAATCTAACATTATAAAGAGTATAAATAACACATCTCGAGTGGAGACCGCGACTGGGCAAGCGTAGTGTGGGATGTCCCCTGGCTAGATGGAGCGACGCTCTGCGTAAGGCGGCTGGCAGTGACTGGATGAGAAGAACCGAGGATGGGGTTCAGTGGCGCACCTTGGGAGAGGCCTATGTCCATCAGTGGACTCTTTCGGGCTGATGATGATGATGAAATAACACATAACATTTTACTGGTATTTTTGGGTGTACGGGCCCGAGAGTCTGTCCTTCATCGTGTTAATTCTTGTTAAGACGCATTATTCTCTTAATTTTTTTTATCCTTGATATGTTTACGCTTGACCTCAATCACACCTGATGGTAAGTCACGATGAGGCCTAAGATGGAGCGCGCTTACCCAGAAGATGCCTATTCACTCTTAGTTTAAAAAGATCCAAATTATACTTGTCCGGAAATACCGAATATACAGTTATTTACTGATGTACATCACCCATAACCGGTAACATTTATAATTGCACATATATAACTTTAAAATTAGATCACACGTCCATTATACTCCATTGTGTGTTACTAGCATAGAAAAACACGTGGAAAATGTTGTCAAAGCCTGTTAGAGCGCACCTCAATAACGTAGATGATGTGGTTCCGTAAACATATTTACTTAAGTTGATTACTCAGTTGTACCAGATACATTATTAAGTCTTCTAGTATCTGACATTATAACTCTGTTTTCATAGCTTTACGACCTAAAATAAAGAAAAAAGTGTTTGATATCGTCAGCGCAAACTATGTCATTCACTTAGATTTTTTTTTAATGGTCTCTGGTAATAGAGCATTAAAGTTGTATATTCTTTGACGGACAGTTTCCAAGATGATAACTGAATGTTTGTTTAAGCAAAGTAGCGTGAATCGAAATAAAAGACGACTTTCTCCTAAAGTTCACACCTTTTTTGTGAGTTAACAGGGGCGTATAGAGGGAAATCTGGGGGGTACTAAGTATTTGATTAACCCGCTAGTAGCGTCAATGTACGAACGATCTACAATTTACGATTTTTGGGTATATTTATACAGGTTACAACGCTCGTGGACACATGCACCTGACGTTAGTTCTACATGACCAAATCCATTGACGTAGTATCACAGTTGTAGCCACTGGAATGACGTCTATAGACGTACTGTCCACGAACGTGTTAAATATTTATTTTGGAAAAGAAAGAGATAAATCCAATAATTACCTCTTAGAGAAACAATACAGACTGTTAAGAATTCCCCAAAATAGTCATCATTTAATGATTAGATTTAATATCACATTTAATATCACATCACATTTAATATCACATCACATTTAATATCACATCGACATAAAACTTTCGATATATGAAACTGAAGATGTAATAACCATTCAAGGAATTTGACTCAATTGTTCACCTATACATGCCGCGTGGATCCCGGCTTAGAATAGGGCCACCCCTATCTTTCCCATGGGTGTCGTCAAGGCGACTAAGGGTGGAATCCAGGGATGGGCAGCAGCGTTCTCCTGTGTGTGTATGTTACGATCATTACTGCGATCACCAATCCGCCTGCCAAGCGTGGTGATTACGCCAAATCCCCCAATGGACAACTTACCAAAAGTGGTACTCTTAGGGGAGGCATATGTCCAGCAGTGGACGTATTTAGGCTGATGATGTTCACCTATACTATGTAGATATTAATTATTATCTACTATTACTATTAATTACTAGCTGTGCCCGAGGCTCCGCTCGCGTGGACAAAATCCCACTCCCACTCCCAAGAAATGTTTTGAAGGAGGGTCAAGACCCTACTATCCCACAACTCCGTACTCCTCTGACAGTTCCATCGAGTGCAAGTAGCGGAATCAGGAAGTATCCACTGAAGAACTATAACTGGGTATTTCTCATTGACACTCAATTTTTATGGTCACACAGTTATATTTCCTAAACAGTATAAGTTAAAAACATAACTTGTGGATTGGTGGATAAAACATCTATTTGGTCACAAAATAAATAAAACTTGCCATAATTGAAGCAAAAATAATATAAATAATTAACACGAACGATCAAAAACGGGGCCATTTTTCGTATTCTCATCGTGTCACACTTCCAGTTGCAGTAAAACATTTGGTTACTGCTTTACCAAATTTCAGTGTATTTGTATGTTATATATACCAAAGTCATCGTAATTAAATACACTTTACATACGTTGGTGTAAAAAAAAACTTTTCGTCATTATTTTGAATTGGAAACACAATATGTGTCGGTCACACGATTTTAGGTACTTAAGATTTGAGTAGTAATAAAGGCTTGCTGTTGAACACAACAGCAGCAACTAATCACAGAGTTCGATTCGGTCATCGTCAGTCGTGTTCCTGCTTCGCAGAAGTGGGACGAGCGACTCATCGTTCCGTTGGTAAAAAATATTGGTAAGTTTATATTTATTCGTAGGTGTACCGATCACTTGCGTGGACAACATATTTGTGCATTGTATTTTGGTAATGGAAATTAAAGTTAGCTCATCGAAACTCCAAAATGTTCGAGATATTTATGTAGTATTTGATTTAAAACAATACACCTAAACTTTGCAGGAATTTATAAAAAAGGGATATTTTCGTCACCTTCGTGGCATCACGTGATTTTTTGCCACGAAAGTGATTTTTTGCATTGTTTTATTTCGAAATATAGCGACTGGTGTATACGTATTTACAAAATCAACTAGTTTGATGTATTTTGAATACATAAGTAAGTATATTTACATGATAAATTAACAACTACACTATTAATAGATAACTAATTAAACATGAAGTATGGGTAGGTACTAATTAAAGTAAGTAAGTAAGTATATTAACGTTGTTTTTAGGGTTTCGAACCAAGATGGTAAAAATTAACCCTCAACACCAACGTAGCTTCTGGTGTGATGATGATCCAGATTCGAGTTACAATATATTTGATTTACGCAAACGTAACGTTCTGATATTTTCTTTTATTGTTCGAAGATGTTACCGTCTTCTTGTAATGAGATTTTTTTATAGAATAACGTTTTTGTTTTTGAAAAGGAAAAGTGCTGCCTAACAACGTGTAACGTTTCGTTTTTATTTTTTGAGAGATTTAGCCTTTCTTAAGTTCAGACTAAAAGTAGTATCTAAGTTCTAAAGACTTATTTGATTCATCATTAGGAAATAGTTTATATTACAACCAATTAGGTTAAGTTTTTGATTATTTTTTATCACCGGAGACTGATTATTTGTGAATGTCACAAATTAGCAGTGATATTACAATTAAAGTATACTCAAATTATGCACAATTGTTATAAGTTTAGATACATTAGGTATGTTATTATGTTATCACATGTATAAAGAGGGTATTTTAGAGTAAAACTATCCTCCGAAATATAAGTACCTGATTAATAAAACCACAGTAAAGTTTCTATTTATTTCCTACGTTAATAATGTTCTATAATAAGAACTTTTCACTAAAATTATGTAGTTTTAATTGACATAGCATATCAGTAATAATAGGAACCTATTTCGTAGGATGACCGAACCTAGGACCGAACTGGTAACTCTCTCTGCGCTTGATTGAATATCATGTATTTGCCTGTTTAATTATGAAAATAAGATTAAGTTGTTATTTCATGAACATTTAGTCTCATAACCAGTAGTCAATTCTGAGAAAATAATGGCTATAAAGTTACTGAGTCACTTTCGTGGATCATCGCGTCACTTTCGTGGCATCTAGAACTTCAAAACATTATTACTTCCAACCGAGACTCACGATTTGATTAATTTACTTATAAATTTACTCGTATTATCAAGCGCTATTAGATTTTTGATAAAAATAGTTTATATAAGCAAAAAATAGAATTTACCACGAAGGTGACGATGAGAATCGTGGCGATGAGAATTAGCCAACTATTGTTGAATCAACAGTTCAATGGATCAAGCCCGAGTTACGTTCGAAGTTCGTTTTAATGAAACAATAAGTCTTTTGTATATGAATAGCTTGTCTGTAGTGGGACTGGGGAGTCGCCTCACGAATTAAGTAACTACAGACAATGGCAGACAGTTGATGGGGCTCTAATATGGAAATAACGCATTTTACTTTTATTTTAAGCCTTTAGAACTTGACGAATCGGAATAAAAAAAATGATCTGCAAGTAGTTTAAGAGTATAATGTTACTTCATAAGGAAATATGGATTCCACGGGATGCAGCCAGGAGACAAAAAGCTCAAGATAAAAAGAACTAAAGTTGCTTAACTATATGCAAAAGCAAGATATGGTATGTGATGAGTATTTCGTTATAAAACATCAATCAGGCCTCCCCAACCCGTCTGGCCAGCACGGGGAGTGTAGGCCAAATCCTCCGTCTCTCCGGCAGATGAGAGAGGGTTGTGCTCCTGCAGTGGAGACAAAAATAGCCTGATGATGACCAAAAATTTAGTTGCCAAATGTACCTTGGTGGTATCAACTTAGAAATACACTAAGAAAAAAATAAGCAGCGCTCCTACTTATAAGCCGCCCCCATTATAAATGGTGTCGCCTACAACTGATTCAGTAGTCGCCCACATTGCTAAGTAACCACACAACTTAATAATGTGGCCGGCTACTGAATCCGGTAAGGGTTAGAAACTGTGTTGTAAAAGTTACTCGATGAATTCTATAAGTAATTTATTTATTTACACATTTAACCTTTCTTTATTAACAACAAAACAAAGCAATCTACATAGTACATAATATTTAAAAATAAATAAATTAAAAACCTTAACTATGCTACAAATAAAAAACTTGCCCCAGTTCGTCCCCCGCTGGCAGAGTACCCAGGAGGCTGGCGGCATTGCCTCGCTGGATTACTTAGTAGTAAATAGATTACTGTAGCCGAATATATGTATATTTAGCAAGCCTTACATACATACATAATGCTCACGCCTTGGTCCCAGAGAGGTAGGCAGAGACGATGTATCGCCACTTTGGGTAATCTAATGTCGCAAAGTAGCTTTCCTTCGCCCGCTTTTCGCCCCGTGATACCCCTTGACGTGATGTGTTGCGAACAACATCGCCGCCTTGTTGAGGTACCACGACTAGCTAGGGAAATAATTGTCCACCTCGTCAGAGCCCCATCGGCAATCCTTAGTAATTCAAATTCGGTGGTAAAACATTAAAAATTGTGATTAATCCCCGAACAAAACAAATAACATCCATCAATAACAAAACACGTGCGTGACAAAGGTAATTTTCGCTATACATCCACGCGGTAATTGTCATATTGAATCCCCGCAGCGCGGCAGCGGTCACGGCGCGACGGTTTTCGCATTGTTGACCTTTGCGAGGCTCCGGGAGACTAGACAAGTGAAAGTGAGCACCTAGGGCTGCAACATAACATGTATTGACGGCGCAAAAATCAATGACAGAAGTCACTTGAAATCTAGTCTCATCGCCGAGATACGATAGTAAGAATTTCGGCTAACATCCGTCGAACTGAAAACCCGTTTTGTGCTCTCTAACGGGTCACGCGACTTATTCTGATAAGCGTTTGACGTCTATCGTAGTTACACATCCAAATCTTAGCCGTATATGTCAAATAACCTGTAGAAAGTACAAAATAGCATTGTTGCGAGGATCGCCTGCTAATCACGTTACACTGACGAATTACGTTCAATTAATCTTTATTGCACGTAAAAAAATACAATAATAAAGTAACTTACACATGTACATCTAGGCGGTCTTATCGCTAAGCGATTCTTCTAGACAACCTTTGGGTAGAGGATAAGAGTAACAGAAATAAAATAATATAAAAAATATATGGATATATTAACGCAACGCCTGAAATAAATGATTTTATTATTATTATTAAGATTCTATGCAATCTCTGGTGTAGGTAGACAATGGGCTCGATTCTGAAGGCACAATGTTAAAATTTGACAGCACTAAAACTGTTGCTATCCTTGTCACACAGTATTACGAAGATAAAGACGAAACCAATTTTAGCGCTGTCAAATTTTAAATGTGGGCTTCAGAATCGGGCTCAGTGTCTGATCAATTAGGTTACTACCTACCACGATCTTACATGAAAACAAGATTAGATGTTAAAATTATCTTTTTAGTATATTATTCTACTAATATTATAAATGCGAAAGTTTGGATATTTGGATGTTTGTTACTTAATCACGCTTCAACCACTGGACGGATCATGATGAAACTTGGCACACATATAGGTTAGGTCCTGGAATAGGACATATGATAGTTTTTATCCCGAAAAGACATCCCTTTCCTACGGGAAATACATAACAGCTAGTACTCTATTTATATTCTATTATTCTCTATATATACTTTAGCTAGACTATAAGGTATATCAAATGATACTTTGATAGACGAGACGTCTGCCGCCTGTTTCAGCTCGCAGGCAAAAACAAGTTTTTGTGTACTTTCTACAAATAGATAAGAGGGTGTTACATAATGTAGAAATCACATGTCGCGTCGCAGACGTGCTCTCTTGTAGGAATAGCTTGAGAATGGAATTTAGTAATAGGAGCTCTATTCTACATACATACATATATACATACATAATGCTCACGCCTTGTTCCCAGAGGGGTAGGTCTGTAGCAAGAAGTCCACTAAGCCTAGAGTTCTCAATATCCCAAAAGGTTGAAATAAATGAGTATGAGTTCTTGGTACCAGAATGAGGTCAGTGTACTTTTATGCACATGTGTGCGGTCTAATCCGGGGGACAATGTGGAGATATAGGCAGATTTAGACATGTATTTATTTTAAAACTACAGATTTTAGGTAATCCATTGCGGAACAAAAAAATGATATGTATCAGATCTTGAACCAAGAAGTAACATGCTATATACCTACATAATGCTTACGCCTTGGTCCCTAAGGGGTAGGCAGAAACGATTTATCGCCACTTTGCGCAATCTAATGTCGCAAAGTAGCTTTCCTTCGCCCGCTTTTCGCCCCGTGATACCCCTTGACGTGATGTGTTGCGAACAACATCGCCGCCTTGTTGAGGTACCACGACTAGCTAGGGAAATAATTCTATTCTAAAACTCATATTCCCCACACTACCACCCACAATCACACTGGCACACATATAGGTTAGGTCCTGGAATAGAACATAGGATAGTTTTTATCCCGAAAAACTCATTAGTATACGGGAAATACATAATAATTTGTGATGTTAAGTTGTCCAAGCGGACGAAGTCGCGGGCAACAGCTAGTATGTAATATGTGTTATCGAGTACTCTATAATATATGTATATTAAAACGAATGAAATCTGAACCTTCAATATCTTCCCTAGTCTGGTCTACTCTTTATCGAATATACTCATTGCGGGAGTTTCCTTGGAGGATAAAATGAATATTTATCTTTTTCCATAGCCCACTGAGCTTAATAACTCTGTCGTATGCCAATAAATTCCAAATGTTAATATTCTTAAGTAAAGCCGCTACTTGATTTATAATAGCAAGAAGAAAAAGACAGGTTTGAAATTGCCTAAAATATCAATAAAATTAGCAAGACAGTATTGCTACAGCAAAAACAGCGCATTAGTCAATCTTACTGCAGCTAGAGGCCAAATTATAATTCTTTATAATTTAAAATCGATATAGATTTGTCGTAACGGCTAACGCGGAATGAAAATTAACAAAGTTTTTATATCGCAAGAGTTTGCGCTTGGAAAGTACTGTAGCCCAGATCGTAGTGCGCTCGCCACACAGTCGTCAGGTCCAGAGTTCGAAATAGGCTTACCAATTGGCAATTATTGAAGCTTCAGTAGGTACATAATATGATTATAATTACTAACTATTATTTCAATATATGTATCTAGTTTTCATATCAGCCCTTAGACGTCCACTGTTGGACATAGGCCTTCCCCAATGAACGCCACCACACCCGGTCCTCCGCCCTTCGCATCGGCGGCTATCGGCTATTCAACTGGATATAACTGTAACATTCCTCAAAGAACGGTCCGTCCTTACAACTCCCCCCCCCCCCCCCCCCCTGTACGTTAACCTAACAAAATGTAATATTGTCATTAATCTATTGCGTTACCATTACATTCACCTCCAATTATTTGATTGGAAACTAAACTAGGTTGATTGATCACTCATTCGCAGGATAACGATCACTGGGAAACCTTGGAAAAAGTTTACTCTCAAGAAACAATGTATAAAATACAATAAATAGGTATAACTATTAGGAAATAGATATTGCCAGTAGATTAATTATGTAAACATTAGTACGGGAACACAGTGCAACTAATTAAAATTTACAGTACGTAATCATAATAACAGACATGAGTAAATAAATAACCGTCGATCACTTACTTTTTGTAGGTAAGTAAACATAGATATTATTAATATTATACATCTCAGTGAGAGACAATTTATTTTTTAAAAAGAAAAAAAACAAACGAACTGAGCGAATTATTTCGCTTTGCCTATTGACACAGCCTACCAATACATCGTGAAGATTGAGACAGTAACTATATTTACGAAACAAGACAGTAAATTACTGTTACTTATATATAAAACTTAAAATTAAATAGAGTTAGGTAGGTATTAGACACTGTTAGCTAAAGGTGAATAGAGATGATTCATAGCTATGCCTAGCGAGTCCTTAGAACATCAAGGCAAATTGTCTTTCATATGAAACAAATATTTTTTGAAAAATTCACTAAGAAATGGCTGAAATGATCACCTCGGTACTTATTAATGTTTGTGAATAGAACTAATTTATCGATAATTCAAATTGCAATGTCTTTTGCACTTCTGCAGCTGTAGGGCTCCTCTACGGGAGATCAAACATTATGGTGATAACCTTTGATCTGAGCGACACTCCCTCGGTGCTCTACTTCGTTTAAGCGTGGTCTCCATGTTTGTTTTCGTCCTTTATACTTAACATTGTCAAAATCCTAAGCAAGGCTATTTTTTTTTATTTAATACTAGCTGTGCCCGCGGCTCCGCTCGCGTGGACTACAGGATCCGCTCCCATTCCCACTTCCGTTCCCTATCCCACTTCCACTCAGACTATAAATCCAGGTCCGGGTCCAGGTCCAGGTCCAGGTCCAGGTCCAGGTCCAGGTCCAGGTCCAGGTCCAGGTCCAGGTCCAGGTCCAGGTCCAGGTCCAGGTCCAGGTCCAGGTCCAGGTCCAGGTCCAGGTCCAGGTCCAGGTCCAGGTCCAGGTCCAGGTCCAGGTCCAGGTCCAGGTCCAGGTCCAGGTCCAGGTCCAGGTCCAGGTCCAGGTCCAGGTCCAGGTCCAGGTCCAGGTCCAGGTCCAGGTCCAGGTCCAGGTCCAGGTCCAGGTCCAGGTCCAGGTCCAGGTCCAGGTCCAGGTCCAGGTCCAGGTCCAGGTCCAGAACAGGTCCAGGTCCAGGTCCAGGTCCAGGTCCAGGTCCAGGTCCAGGTCCAGGTCCAGGTCCAGGTCCAGGTCCAGGTCCAGGTCCAGGTCCAGGTCCAGGTCCAGGTCCAGGTCCAGGTCCAGGTCCAGGTCCAGGTCCAGGTCCAGGTCCAGGTCCAGGTCCAGGTCCAGGTCCAGGTCCAGGTCCAGGTCCAGGTCCAGGTCCAGGTCCAGGTCCAGGTCCAGGTCCAGGTCCAGGTCCAGGTCCAGGTCCAGGTCCAGGTCCAGGTCCAGGTCCAGGTCCAGGTCCAGGTCCAGGTCCAGGTCCAGGTCCAGGTCCAGGTCCAGGTCCAGGTCCAGGTCCAGGTCCAGGTCCAGGTCCAGGTCCAGGTCCAGGTCCAGGTCCAGGTCCAGGTCCAGGTCCAGGTCCAGGTCCAGGTCCAGGTTCAGGTTCAGGTTCAGGTTCAGGTTCAGGTTCAGGTCCAGGTCCAGGTCCAGGTCCAGGTCCAGGTCCAGGTCCGTGTCCGGGTCCGGGTCCGGGTCCGGGTCCGGGTCCAGGTCTAGCTAAAGTTCCGGCTCCAGATCCAGCTCCAGATACAGCTCTAGATCTAGATCCAGCTCCAGCTCCAGATTTTTCATCGTAATCAACTAACTCAGTCAAAAGTTATGCGAATTTATAGTTTTCAAAATCTCACATTACACTGATACGATACCCGCTCCCGCTACCGCTCACGAATTCAATCGAGCATTTACACCCTACACTCAGTTTTCGGAAACTATAAATTCGCATAACTTTTGAATGACTGCACCGATTGCAATGAAATAAAGCCTATATGTTACACCAAATTAAGCCCCATGTTTCTGTGAAAAGTCCATCAAAGTCCGATCAGTAGTTTTTAAGTGATGCGTGCACAAACTCACAGACAAACAGACAAACAGACAAACAGACAAACAGATAAACAGACAAACAGACAAAAATTTCAAAAATGATCGAAATGTGGTCTGTTGCTTATCCTTAGACCCCCCAATTTTTTTTTTTTGCAAATATCTTCAATGTACAGACACGCGATGTTTACGATTTTATTTATAAGATTTATTTCGTCTTCTGTTTAGATTGGTAACATTTAACGATGTTGTGTCATTTCTGGATCTGGGATGCGTGGTGAACGTCCATTGGCGCCCCCACATTATAAGTCCTGTGGCACTCTGCGCTTTAGTCTGCGCCTGCCTCTTTGTGACTTCATCAGATATTTGGCTAGTTCGTTTAAGGCTATTTCCTGAAGAAAAATAATTATAAATACTGATAATACAGCCAAAAATGAGATAAGCACAGCTGAATGTTCCGGGTCACACATTTGTAAATTCAGTCAAGCTTACAATTTTGTACAAACCATACGAATACTTGAGCAAACCACTCAAGTAAGTATTGTAGCTGTAATAAGGTAAGTCGTTCTGTTAATTGTCTATCGAACGTAGTTGCAGAACATTTCAAAAGCAATTTTTTACACCTGTCACTCAAACTATCTAATCACTGCTGAGCAACAAAAATAAATTTAACCGAAAGTAAGCTTTTAAAAATTAGAAGGGCATTAATTGCTAGCCTACATTTCATTTTATTAACGCCGACCCAAAAAGTGTCATCATCATCATATCAGCCTTTAGACGTCTACTACTGGACACAGGCCTTCCCCAATGAACGCCACCACACCCGGTCCTCAGCCCTCCGCATCAAGCCGCTTCCGACCACCCTCTTCAGGTCGTCCGTGCATCGAGGGGCGCTACGTCCCAAAATACGTGCCGGTAGAGTAGAATAGGACCACTCCAACTCTTCCCATGGATGTCGTACAAGGCGAGTAAGGAAATATATTATTAAACATCAATCAGACCTCCAACCCGTCCGGCCAGCGCGGGGAGTGTAGGCCAAATCCTCCGTTTGTCTCCGGCAGATAAGAGAAGGTTGTGCTCCTGCAGTAGAGATAAAAATAACCTGATGATGAATGATGATGTGTGTTTATCTATATCTTCGTAGGCCATTCAAGTTTTATTTTTGTTCCGGGAAGGGAAACAGTCATGTCTGAATAAGTTAAATAAGTTGTATGGTTGTTTTTTAACTTAGGTACTTCGACTTTGGAGTCAAATGTGATGTCAAGAAGGTTGTGTATACACCCCAAGGAAAAAAGGGGTTTAAAAGCTTGATTACGAAAATCCTTGTTTTACTGAATATGTAAACACGATGTAATCTTGATGAAACCCATAAGATAAATTCAAAGTAAACAAGTTTGTGTATACAAGCGGAAATTCCGTGCTCAGCAAGTTTCTAGGTAGGCCAATGGACTTTTTTCTCTTACAAGTTTGCCACGTAAGTTTGCCTCAATGAAACGTAACCGTAGTAAAGTTCACACGATTACGCAAATACACCTGCCTCATCATTCTCGTCTGAACAGGGCCGGTTGAAGTACGTGTTTATTGCCCTTACGATGGAAAAAGTTACCTTTTAAGCAGGCGCTTTTCGTCAAACAGGCTTTATTGTAAATTGCTTTTATACTCTTGACACTAATATAATTCTATCTAATATTGTAATTCTAATTACTGGACGTTACAGTTCATAACGATTCCTTATAGTCATTCACTAAAAGTTCAATATTTAAACGTTCACTTCCCCAAGTTTTACGTTTTTAAAGGAATTTAACCCTAATGGAATTTAAAAGAATAAAGTGGAGAGAGGCCATGAAATATGTTGCAATATTATGTATTCTTTATCCTCATATCTTTACAAGCAGAGAGGTGAAAGGGGATGCATCGCAAAGTATGTACTCTTCATGAAAAAAGAGGTTGATAACCCATTTGTTAGTTTGTGATTTAATTGGAACTTGATAGGAAGAATTTGCGGCCAGATGATGACGACCGTGGCGGAACGGGTAGCTCTCGGACTGCCACGCCGGAGGTTGCAGGTTCGAATCCCGCTAGGGGCAAATGTTCGTATGATGAATATGAATGCTTGTACCCAAGTCTTGGATGTTTATATATTTATTTAAGTATGTCTATCCGTTATCTAGTAACCATACCACAGGCTCTGCCTAGTTTGGGACTGGATAATTGGTGTGAATGTCTGAGATATTTATTTATATTTATTGTCCAACACTCAATAAAACAGATATGACTTCCTTCGTTCTGCCCATGTGCCCCGTCATATAATATGTAATATCTTCTAAAGCATATAAACAGAGTCGAACCCATGCTCCTCTTTAAGATTACCAAACGTTTCCGGGTCTTTAAATTTATGGTTCGCGCAGCGTCGTAAATTCCTTACGCAATAATTAACATTTGTATACAAATTGTTTTGGTTGGTAACAGGTGGTATTTGAGGTTAGATCAATGGAAATTGATATTTCGTCAGTTGCTATGTTGTGGTTACAAGTTACAGCGACAAACGGGCCAAGTCTCGAATGAATACTTGCAGGCTTCAAATATGATACAAATATGTTGTTGGACGAAAAGCGGGCGAAGGAAAGTCGCTTTGCGACGTTTGTCAGGATCGTGTAAAGTAGCGATACAACGTCTTTGCCTACCCGGCGCCTAAAAAGGCGCGAATTACCCCTTGGTCCCAATGGGGTAGGCAGATACGATGTATCGCTACTTTACGCGATCCTGACAAACGTCGTATGTATGTATCTTGCCTGTGTACGACTTCATATATTTGTAATAACACTGGATATCTTACCATTCAAACTTAAGTCGGTAAAATCCACCCTGCAGAGATTTCTGGTAGTAATAGGACTAACAATAGTTGAGTTGTTATTTCCTTTCCACCTATGGACAATGTAATATAATCTACTCACTCTAGACATCTATGGAGAAAGTGCAGGAAAGCAGGATCGTCGGTTCTTACAGCAGCTGACAATGTCCTGGAGGCAGGCCTCCGTTTGCGACCCTTGGAGTTAGTCACACTGCGCGGCGAACCTTTTGAGTCTGGAAGAATTCATTACGTATAAAAAGTTTGCGTTTTACCTACTCCCCATATTCTGTTAGGACCTGTTTTTTTCTAAGGCAGTATTATTTACTTTATTTAATGACTGCTTATTTGTTTGGTACCTGGAATTTATATATGCAGTGGGCATAAGTTTGCCCAAAAGTTTTCTATAACTGTGACTTTAATAATTCCGTAAGTTATTATTTTCTCCAAATTATTCTTAACTACAGTTCTAAAGCAATTATTGCCACAGCGAAGAATGCATTACATATATTTAGTTCTTTAAATGAAAACACAAAATATATTCCGTAAATTACAACACTAACTTGAGTGTTAGTTAATATTCAAACTCATAAATAAACATTGTTAAATTTATTTAAATTTCTATTATGACTGTAATCTGTTTTGTATAAGTTGTAATAAATATGCAAAAAGGTTTTTTCATAGGGGTTTGACTGATCAGATCACATGAAATCTCACCGAAGAACAGTCTTTTCCTAGTAGCATGCAGTAATAGGTCTGGTGGTGGAGGGCCGAGCAGCTCCATGATGCACGCGAGCTGTTCGGCTTCATTCTCCCCAGGAAAGAGAGGGTAGCCTGTGTGAAGTTCCGCAAGGATGCATCCTGGGACCAAATCAATAAATACATACATAATATATGAAAAGTCAAACGACAATGTTTTTGCTAATAATATAAATGTCAATATTTTCACATTTTAGTAACGCAGTTGTCTCAGAATAGTATTAAAAAAGATAGTTGCTACTTAGTAACTTCAATAATATCCAACTTCCAAGTTCCACACACATCAATGAACTATATCTGAATTAAATATACGTATTTAAATATTTAATTACCAACAACATTAACAAATGGGAATAAAGTTGCATGCAAAGGCGGACTTGTCCCAATGAATTAATTGTTGTAAGCATAGGTGTTTTCTTTTAATTAACTGACAAAAATGATTGATTGCGATTACGAGCCTTCTAAACTTAATAATAGAGCTTTAAATTATTTCTACGTCATCACAAAGTTACAATTAACAAGATACAGCTGTCAAATGTTGCGTAAAAACAGGATTTTTACGAGCGTCGATATTTGCCGACAACGTCGTCGGGTCACCTTTCTCTCTGCTTTCTACAGCAAGTCATTCCTTACGTAATGTGTGATGGGTAGGCACATTATCACCTATAACAGCCTGTCTGTCGCCGTGTTTGGTTACAGATTAGAGGTTTTAACTTAATTTAGCGTTTTTCTAACAATAATAGTCTGGTAGATTGCCATATTTGGGTCCCGGTATTTCTGCCCGGCGGATAACTTGAAAACGATTGGACCGATTGCGCTGAAATCTAAAACTTTTATAAGATTGCCGGCTGTGCTGAAAAAATATAGAAATATCTGGAATTAAAAATATTTTCCAACATATTCCAGGAATCTAGAAAAATAATTAAGTGACAGAACTTGCACATTGTGTAGGACGTACACTTTGCTAACTTTTTTATTAATTTTTTTTGAGAACCCTACTAAAATAAAGTTAGGGTTTCTCTTTGACAAATAAAACTTTATAAAAATCAGAAGTAATTTCATGAGTCTAGAAATAAAACATTAGAAAATGCCATCTAATCTTCTATTAAAACAAAGAATCATCAACTGTTCCATTTTGCGAGATAGGTGGCTACTCGTGTCTAACCAAGTGACACTCTAGTGGTTTTACCTTAAATATTACTATCGATATGTACCATTACATCATCATCAGCGGAAATACGTCCACTGCTGAACGTAAGTATGCCCAATGAAATGCCACTATTGGGGGATTTGCCATGATCACCATTAGTTTTTATTTTCTTCAGTTATCTAGCTAGTGATATGAACACCATCATCGATAGATGCTTTACTGCAGAATCCTCGAGGAATGATAAGTAGCTCCTCTGCACTGTTATTTATTTCTGTGGTTTCGTTTCTTTTTCTTTTAGATGTCAACTTAACTTCTATACGTGATTTAAAATAGCAAATGCACCTACATCTCTATCTAAGCAATCTGTGTACCGAGTGGTTAGAATCAAGGCGACTAATGGATTACACTAGACAGTGCTCTCTTGTGTATATTCATCATTATTGTGATCATCGCTCCGCTTGCTAAGCGTGGTGAAATCTCCCAATAGACAGCCCGCCATACGTATTTCGGCTGATGATCAGAAGCATACTATATCAATTTTAAGTGTGACAACGCATTTGTATTGTATCATTTGGATTGTTGCTATTCAAAGGTTGTATAGGTGTCCATTGAAGATATTTAGCATCTGCCCACTTGCCGCATAAAATAACAGTTAGGAATTGTTAAATAAACAACCATTTTTGGTTGCTCAACCAACACGCCCATCATTAGCATCGTTATATTTGCCCAAACTGCTATTTGGTCACAAACAGTTCTCTTACAAGCCATTAATCTGAGATTTTCTTTTGATTATGCAAATTTTATGTGCAATTTATTGTAATGTATTATTTGGGCAACTCCTTATATAATATTACCAAATTTTCGTCACTGGATCTAATAACAGTTAATATTTATGTTCCTTAACTATGGAACGTATTTTAATGTTGTATATTACTTGTATTATGAAAAGGCGGTAGCAGATATATATCGTAATAGAATTTTTTTCTTATGTCTTAGTGCCTTGTCTCACTCCCTGTAAGGTTGGCTGGAAGAGATCTCTTTTAGAGATAAGCTCGCCTTTGTACACAAAATTTGTAACTGTATTTACTATTAAAATTTGCGCAATAAGGAATATATAATCAGACACGCGCATAGAAATTTTTCTTGTCTGGTGTCTCGCGCCTTGTAATGTGCAAAATGCCTTAGTATGAAACACTTTACATAGAGTACTGCCGCGGGAAGTACGATTTTGTATGAAGTGTACCGCTACCGCTAAGCCTCCGCCACGCATTCGCCTTCTGTTTGTTTCGGACATAAGAGATGCCTCGGCTTCTCGCCTTCTATTTACCATCCCGTATCCCGAGCTCACCCCCCGGTAAAACCAGTGGGGCGTGTCATCATGAATTGAACGATAGTTATCATTAAAACTTATAACAATATTACATAAGTTAAACGAACAATATAAAATCACGGAAATGCTACAAACTCAATCGAGTTCACTGTAATGTTCGCCAAATTGTTATTAGTGTGATCATTGTCATGTCAGGTCTGCGGTAAAACTTTGTTCCGCATGAACAGTACAATTTTAAAAGGTTAACGACCTCTGGTATTGTAATATACTATCACTATACCGCAAAATTTAATTCATTTTCCTTTACTTTAATGTTGATGTGATTACGTTGGATCTCATTGTGTCACTTACTGGGGATGATTCATTTCAATTCAATTCAAATATTCTTTATTGTGCACCAAAACATATAAGTATTTTTTTATAAAAAATTAAATTACATAGAATGATGAATTATACAAATATACCTACGCAGCGCGGCCCCGATTTCGGGGCCATTCGCACGCATTTAAGTAAAGTCTCGCGCCGTTTTCATTCCGAAAGCGTAGGTACCTTCGACGATAAGGTCTAAGATGGAAAGAAAAAATCACAAGCTAGCATTCTGTGACTAACCCGACTAATGTCATCATCTAACCCACTGAGCTATCGGGTCCATTGCCACTAGCACCACTCCCGTCTCATTCCGCACTTTATGTGTACAAATGTGTACATTAATTCTTTGACAGAGTACAGCAAGTTCCTCTAACTTCGCCAGATTTTTTAACAGAAATTTTCTACACATTTTGTTATAATTCCAACAATGTCACACACACATAAAAATCTTTAACCTGATTGGTCAATTGCAAATGGCGTGATGCTTATAATTACGTGAAAAATTGCGTTTTTTTTTATAATATTGAACTCGGTCAATAACTAGGCGAAGTTACAGGAGTTGACGGTATAATTCTTTATTTAATAAAAGGTTTTCAGTCGGCGATTAAACATTTCATCATTCGTTTCGTTCTGTAGGCCATTTCACCAGGCAAGTGTTGGTAGTAGGTGGGCCCTATGACGCACGGGTTGGTCTCTGCGAGGGCAGAGGACACTTTCGGCATTCTTACTAAATAACAATATAAACTTACTAAAGGAGAAATTGAGAAATAACATTCTTAGAAACTTAATATGGTGAGAGGTTTATTGTTCCAAAATGTAACTATATATCTAAACTTATAAAAAATGATGTACAAAATAGTTATTTAACACAACCTCAATACAAAAAGCAGTTAAAAAAACATCTGCTATCTAAGCCAGGTTAATAACTATCAATAATTATAATAAAACTGTAACTGGTCTATGTCTGTACATGGGAGATGTTGTAAAAAAAATTGTATGAGGGGTCTTTATAGGGCCAATAGAAGCCAAAATAACGGTTTTTAGAATTTTTGTCTGTCTGTCTGTATGTTGTTACTTCATCACGCAAAAACTACTAAATGAAATTTGATGCAGTTTTCACAGTTGTCTTGCTGGACGTCTAACTTAAAACCTGGTGTATGTTTCATCTTGATACACTACCTAGAACCTGAGATATTAATCTAGAAGCGGGAGTAGGAACGTGTTTTATAAATTTTAAATTTACCTAAGTTATACTGTATGTTTATGCTATAATCTGCAAAAGTACATAACTTATTTGTTGCGAACTCGTTTTCTACAGATAAACCTCAATTTTGGTTCCGTTAGAAGAACAGAAACATCCGATGTAGCTCCATAGTTTTGATCAATGAATAAAAAACTAAATAACACTTACCCATACTCCACATATCGATAGCAGCACCATACTGCAGACCGAGGATGACTTCAGGACTGCGGTAGAACCTCGACTGGATATACGTGTAGACCCTCGCGTGGGTGTAGCATGAGCTGCCGAAGTCTATCACCTTGATGGAGGAACTCCCCCGCGCTTTCAGTAAGATGTTTTCCTGGAAGAGAATGTCAGTGAGTATGAGAAAGTAAGATTCTATTTGGACTTGTGTGTAAAAGAGACTTGCAATTTCTTTAAACACTTTGTTTGGTGGCAAAACCAAAGAAGCGAGTTCTGACATTTCAGCGTTTTCTACTTGGACAATAACCGATAATATAGGCTAACAGACTATGATGTCATCAACCATGTAATCGTCACCGTTTATACATACATACATAATGCTCACGCCTTGATCCCAGAGGGGTAGGCTGAGACGATGTATCGCTACTTTGCGCAATCTAATGTCGCCCCGTGATACCCCTAGACATTATACCGTTTATACAATGACTGTTAAACATCTCTTACTAAAACCGATGGATCAGTTTAATACGGGAAAAGCTAAAAAAACTTGTTTTAAGTATAAAGCGATTTATCAGTTCAGTAACATTTGTATGAGTCAAAAACGTTAATTATTTAAAAATATATATAAAATTTTAAAAATTATTTAAGTTAATTATTTCAGAACAGGGTTTTTCAATTGTATTCAACTAACCCATCGATATGCATTCTGTCTATATTTGATTATGTCAAATGACAATTAAATCATGTTTTGTTTAATGAGATAACATTAGAGTTAGCTCTACTAGTTATACTATTAGTTCTACCATAGAACAGAATAAACAAAAAAAATCCTAGATTCGTTTTGCAGTATAGTAGGTTAACTAGGAGAAATTGTTACGGACTCTACCCCGAGTGAATACATCTGGACAATATTATGATGCTGGTTACACCAACCGCATGAACGACATATTTTGGACAATACAAACACAATGAAAAAGAGACCTCTCCCAACATTACATCAAGAAATAATGATAAATAAGCTGTTGACGTCATAAGATAGTATCTCATTCATAAATATTTAGATTGCCCTCGAGCCGAACCTAAATAAACAAATAAGGGTGAGAAGGAAAATGTTAGGATACCCACGAATTGAGATTAGAATTGGTAGCTATGTATAATAGTCTTAGGTTTCGCAGCAATTTTCTAAAGAAAAGGATGTTGGGTGGAAGTCTGTTTAAAGAACAATATACATAATGCTCACGTCCTGTACCCAGAGGGGTAGCAGAGATGATGTATCGCTACTTTGCGCGATCCTGACACAACTCACTAGCCTCACTCACATCCATCAACCTTTTCATGCACCTCCTTTTATTCATCTCACGGCTGTGAGTGACAAAAGATATTTACAGCGAGAATGTGGTCTACAGCCAGAGGTCATCCTAGCAGGACGTTCAAGGATCAAATTGGTGATGTCTTCAAGGAGAACAGGTATATAAAACCCTTCTAGAGACTAGTAATAGTAAAGAAATGCTCCTTATGTAAGCCGGCAGGTGGTAGCCTATTGTAGCATAAATTCTAAGGCGTATGTGAAGTCAGGGGTCTGGCCAGGTCTTCCCGGCCTCCTAATAGTATTAAGGCAAGGGTATCTCCCAATGACGTATCACATGTGTGTCGTTGTGTCGATATGTCCATGCAAAGAGGCAGTTCAGTTTGTATGTTTCTGGACGGATTTTAATAAGGTTAAAATCGCTATAAGAATGCCGTTCCTTCCTATATTCCTTCGTCGGCCCCGTAGCCTAGTCGGTGGTACACCTGCCTGCGAAGCTCGGGGTCGCGGGTTCGAATCCCGCCCACGGCAAACATTCGTGTCATGAGCACTTGTGTTTGCCTTGTGACTGGATGTTATTTATATAAGTACATTATGTATGTATATCAGCGGTCTGATACCCATATTACAGGCTCTGCCTAGTTTGGGATCAGGTGGCCGTGTGTGAAATGTCCCAACATATTTATTTATTTTATTATATTCTGTACTTACGGGTTTTAAATCACAGTGTATTATGTTCTCTCCTTCGAGTAGCCTCAGACATCGGAGCAGCGAGTTAGCAAACCTCCTGATGAGGCTCAGACTGAAACCCTGGTAGTTGTTCTTCTTAATTAGCTCGTATAAGTTTATGCTGGAATTGAAAATTATTTTTGGTCACTCAGGTAGGTTATTTCAAGGTCTGAATTTAAAGAAACAAACGCAAGTAATTTATTAAACTTAAAAGTCACCTCATATCGGATAATATTATCCAAAAATAGTCAAAGAGAGGGCTTTGAAGACTGTCAGTGCAATTCATCCCATGGTCTACATGATGCATGATCTCATCTGGGCGAGGTTGAAATTTGGATCTTGATGTCTTTATCTTAGTATTCGTTATGTCTTACTAAACAACTAACCTCATGAGTTCAAAGCTGATGCAAAGATGATTCCTAAAGTAGAAATAGTCCAGCATGTGTATCACGTTGTGCATTTGGTCCTTGTCTTTCAACCGGAGGTGGTCCAACACCCTGACTTCCACCAGGGCCTGGTGGTGGAACCGCTTCTTGTTCCTGATGATCTTGATCGCGACCTGGTTGCCAGTGCGGTGGTCCATTGCCCTGATCACTTGCCCAAAGGAGCCTTTGCCGATGACTTCTAATATTTCGTATCTGTATGCTATGTGGTCGTGGATTTGCTGTAATTTTCAAACAAGAAAGGTATTGTAGTGGTTCAAATTGTACTATAATTGATACAAGATTTGCGTTGAATGTGTTTCTTGTTGATGTGACAGTTCATTGTTTACATAAAGTTTTGATACATTGATTCTCGACAAGGAAAAACCAAGGCTTCAAAATCATTAAGGGTCATCATTAGCCGAAATACGTTTAGTGCTGAACATAAGCGTCCCCTACATGCCACTTTTGATGGGCTGTCCATTTTGGAATTTGCCATAATCACTAAGCTTGGCAGGAGAATTGGTGATCGCAGCAATGATCATCCCGTCCCTGGTGCAGTCCCTTAGTCGCCTTGGTCCCACGGGAAGATTAGAGGTGGTCCTATTGTAAGCCGGGAACCACCACCAAGGTGAGGACTGAGGGTGTGCATAGAGTGTTTCACAGTTAATTTTTTAGCTGATCATTTGGATATAGCTTACAAGGAGTCTGTCCTGCTCGGACTATGAATGCATTGTTTTTTCCAAGTAAGTTAATATCGTCAACTAAATAGCATTTTGTCTAGGTTGCTGTATGTTAGCAAAAGATAAAGTCTAAGGGCTGAAATGATGATATTATTCAAATCAACAACAAAAACCCTGGGCCGAGTACTGGTGTGGGACGCCACTTGTGCGGATACTCTAGCCGCGTCCCACATCTAGAAAACAGCTCGCAAAGCCGGCGCAGCCGCCGAAAATGCCCAGTTCCTCAAGCGTCGCAAATACTCGGGTTTGACGGACCATTACAAGTTTGCGGCGCTTGCGGTAGAGACCATGGGTCCATGGTCGTCCGACACCAACAAAAATAATTCTTGATATTTCGAAGCGACTGATCCTCGCCTCCGGAAACCCCAGTGCTGGCGCGTACCTCGCACAAAGGCTTAGCCTAGCGATCCAGCGAGGTAAGGCCGCCATTTCCTGGGAACCATGCCGTAAACAGGCGAGCTGGACGACGTGTTCTTACTGTGATGCGTTTTTATATTAGTTTATAAGACTAGTTAGTTTGTTAGAGAGGCGTCCTGCCTGTCATGACCTACGGTGCAGAAACGTGGACACTGACAGTGGGCTTGATCCACAAGTTCCAAGTCGCTCAGCGAGATATGGAGAGGGCTATGCTCGGCGTATCTTTGAAGGATATGCTTCGTAATGAGGAGATCCGACGAAGAACGAAGGTGACCGACATAGCCGAAAGGATTAGCAGGCTGTAGTGGCAGTGGGCGGGCCACATCTGTCGCAGAACCGACGGCCGTTGGGGCAGACAAATTCTGGAGTGGAGACCACGGATTGACAGGGTGGGACGCCCCGCCGCCAGATGGGCCGACGACCTAAAGAAGGTGGCCGGAAGCGGCTGGATGCGGAGGGCGGAGAACCGGGTGTGGTGGCGTTC
Organism: Esperia sulphurella; assembly: GCA_947086405.1. Lineage (NCBI taxonomy): Eukaryota > Metazoa > Arthropoda > Insecta > Lepidoptera > Oecophoridae > Esperia > Esperia sulphurella. Next base: position 17,447,014 of record OX352258.1, read on the forward strand.
ATTGGGGAAGGCCTATGTCCAGCAGTGGACGTCTAAAGGCTGACATGATGATGATGACTGTTAGAATATAATTGTTTTGTTTAGTTAGTCAAATTGAAATTTGTAATGTGAAATAAATAAAGCTTATGTCGCTCATAAGTATCTTTTCTTTATCACGAAAACGGTGTACCTTATTATAACTGCCATTATCGTCGTCGAACCCGCAGTTGTTGGGAAGGTTCGTCCTCGCGTGGATTTTGTTCGAGTCCAGCCCCAGGAACCACAGCTCGGGGTACTTGCGGATCTCGTTCCTCTCCCACTCCGTCAGTCGGTCGCCATACAGTTTCAGGGCTTCTGTGGAAGACGGAGAGTTTATATTAATAGTCTGGCGCTGCAACTGTAAGATAATCCAGATGGTGAGCAGTAACTGCAACTGTCGGCAATCTATGCCGACTGTAATGTGCTGCTGCCATTAATATTCATGCATGCATACATACCCCCCCCCCCCCCCCACACACACACACATCCATACACGCTCACTTTCATACTCACACACGCTCAAACAGAACTTTACAATATATGTTTTGTTGATATTTGCTTACACTACACAGTTGGACTTTCCTTGAACTCGAGATTAATATGACTTCCGAGTGGAGAGAGCCTGGTGATCTGCAAAACACGCACTTGCCTAGTTCAGACGCCAGTCTCTCACAAGGCAAATGCTGTCCTTTGATCTATTGTTAAGTCTAGCATAATGATTACTATTGTATGTATTTACCTTGTGAGAAGAAATAAATAAATTATTATTATTTATTATTATTATTATTAATAGTCCGACGACTCGGATTAATGCCTTGTGGATCACAATAATTCCTAGCTCTCTTGCCTTTTATATCAGAAGCAGAATTATCTGACAGTACATATTAAGTATGTACTATCAGATAATTCTGCTTCTGATACACCTATTCAGATGGTCCTACCTCATCAGAAACAATTGTATAAAGACTTCTACATGATATTATGCGTGTAAATAGAAAATTCTTTGATGATAGTTTAACTAAGGTTTGAGAAAGAAACCGAACTGTAGCAGACGGCAGCGCTACCGATGCAAGACTTGTACTGCAAAGGCCCTGCGTCTGTCCAGCGTGGCCATTTTGTCATTTATGAATTACACTTTATTGCATATGATAAAAAAACATAGGTATACAAAGTAGTCATCATATTAGCCCTTAGACAGACGTCCACTGCCTTCCTCAATGAACGCATCCAACCCGTTCTTCCGACTTCGGCATCCAGTCGCTATAGAATGCTGTACTGATCTGACGTATCGCTAAAAGACCTTGTTAGGAAGACCTATGTCCAACAGTGGGCACCAACCGCTGATTCCGCGTAAATAAGTGTAAGGCTCGATTCTGAAGGCACAACGTTAAAATTTTACAGCACTAAAACTGTTGCTATCCTTGTCACACAGTATTATGGAGATAAAGACGAAACCAATTTTAGCGCTGTCAAATTTTATGTGTGCCTTCGGAATCGGGCCCGTTGTTTACGTAAGATTTAAAATTGAAATAGTTCGCGCATTGGGGACTCAACGGTAATAAAACTCCACAAGCAAATTACGTATTCCCGATGGAACAGCTGAACAATGAAGGCACGTAAGGGTTTCTAACGGGAGGCGGAGCGGAGACTGTTACCGACCAATAGAATTTCGTTATGGAAGCTGCAGAATATATACATACGTATTTATTATTTTATTTAAATTTTAACTTGTAACTTTAAAATAATTTACCCACACTACGCGACCGGCTTAGAGGGAGGCCCAAACTACGTGACGGGCCAAAATATCACGCAGAGGTGGGTCAAAGTTAAAAGTCAAAATCATTTAATGCATTTGAGTACACTTGGTACATTTATACACGTCATTATTTTATATCGACTACCGCTTCCAATGTGTTAGCGCTGTGAAGAAGAAACGGCGCAACAAACTTCACGCAATCATCATAATCATCATCATCAGGTTATTTTTATCTCCACTGCAGGAGCACAGCCCTCTCTCATCTGCCCGAGACAAACGCAGGATTTGGCCTACACTCCCCGCGCTGGCCAGACAGGTTGGGGAGGCCTGATTGATGTTTTATAATGTATTTCCTTAGTCGCCTTATACGTCATCCACGGGAAGAGTTGGAGTGGTCCTATTATACTCTACCGAAAACCACACGCTTGACCTCAATTTCACCGGATGGTAAAGATGCCTATTAACTCTTCCTTTCAAAACGATCCAAATTGTACTTGTCCGGAAATACCGAAGATGCCAGGGAGTTCTAATCCTTAGCAGTTCGCGTTTGTCTTCTGAACCAGAACAAGTCCAGACAGCCAACCAACTGACTAAATAGAAGGGCGGAGAATCGTAAAACATTACAGCAGGTTCCAGGGAGCATCGATAGGTTCATGATAATTTAAATTATTCACCTGCCTTTTAGACGATTTTTACCATATTAGAATGACATGTAAAATTGAATTTTTAATACAATACAATACACTTTACTGCACAAACAAATACAGTTACACGTTATGAAAGTTACAAATAGTACAATTTAGGCGGTCTTATCGCTTTAAGCGATTTCTTCCAGACAACCTTTGGGTAGAAAATATTATACCAGAGAAATAAATTAATAATAAATTAATCTAATCTAATCTATAAAAAAGAATACTGACTAGGTACCACAAGGCTTCCACACCAAGGGACTTAATTATCTGCCCCTACCAATGAATAAAGTCCCTACGTAGCCTCACAGCTTCCCCCCCCCCCCCCCCCCCCCCTCCCCCAGTAGTTTTTCCTTATGTCGACGGTCGAATAGTAACCAAAATTAGATTAGCTACACAGAAATCCTATCAAGATAGAACGGTTAAGACATTTGTTTACTTCAGTTCCGCGCGTGCCGATTTTCGGACACAGCGCGCCCCTCCCCCGCACTATTTATGCGTCGTCGCGGTCACGTCTCTAGTGAGGAGATACAATTATGCTGTTAGAAACCACGCAATATGGCATTTTTGCAGATTTTTCGTCGATGTTTACCCGACCTTGACTCAACGCGAAACGAGTAAGACTTTGATAGTTTTTGCAATATCATCATGATCATCATCAGGTTATTTTTGTTTCCACTGCAGGAGCACAACCCTCTCTCATCTGCCGGAGACAGACGGAGGATTTGGCCTATACTCCCCGCGCTGGCCAGACGGGTTGGAAAGGCCTGATTGATGTTTTATAATGTATTCCCTTAGTCGCCTTGTACGACATCCACGGGAAGGGTTGGAGTGGTTTTGCAATATATTGCCCATCATTGCCACGCGTGTCGGGTCTACTTCACCATTCTATCTTGATAGGGTCTCTGTGATTAGGTACGTTGGCTTTGGTAGATACATAGAATAAAGTGAATTCAATTACTCTTTATTGCACGATAAAAAGATATAATAAAAGATATAAATAGATAAGGTACTTTATTACAGATATAGTAATAAAGTACCTTACATTAGTACTAATGGAAGCTGCTTATCAATAAAAGCGATATCTTCCAGGCAACCTTTCGGAGAGAAATGTATGTAATAAGCAGAGATGAGGTGATCCGCCAGAGAACTAAAATTTTCGACATAGTTCAAAAACTTTGGTACGCTGAAGTCGCAGTGGGCTGGTCACATCTGTCGAAGGACCGATTACCGCTAGGATAAACGAGTTCTCGAGTGGAGACCGCGACTTGGTAAGCGTAGTGTGGGACGCCCCCTGGCTAGATGGAGCGACGATCTGCGTAAGGCGGTTGGCAGTAACTGGATGAGAAGAACCGAAGATCGGGTTCAGTGGCGCACCTTGTGAGAGGCCTATGTCCAACAGTGGATTCTTTCAGGCTGATGATGATGAAACGGGGAAATGTCGGTTGTGCAGTTAGACAAAAGTAGGGGTTAAAGTTACTACATAGTAGCTTACTTACTTTTTTACTTACTTACCAGTTACTACAATACTAGCTTGACCCCCCCCCCCCTCCCTCCCCCCTCCCCCCACCCACCAGAAACCCTGTCCCCCTAGTAGTGTTTCCTTTTGTTTTACGAAGGTATTTTCTCTTCACTTTGAATAATCACATAAAAAATAGAACTTATCTTCATTAGACCAGCTGTCCCGTCGCAGCGCGTGACTGCATCGTGAATGTGTCCCAAACGTGAAGTGTAACGTGGTGCGCAGTCCCGTATCCCGGCTCCTAGAGGTCAAGGTCGGGTCGGCGCTACGGCAGGTGCCGTAATACCCCACGTAATGCCGTGGGGACCGGAATGAAGCCTTACCGACGAGCGGCTTGCGGCGAGAAATTCAAACGGCGTTAAATTTCAGTAACGATTTTTTGGGTAAGATTTTAAAAAATATCATCATCAGGTTATTTTTGTCTCCACTGCAGGAGCACAACCCTCTCTCATCTGCCGGAGACAGACGGAGGATTTGGCCTACACTCCCCGCGCTGGCCAGACGGGTTGGGGAGGCCTGATTGATGTTTTATAATGTATTCCCTTAGTCGCCTTGTACGACATCCACGGGAAGAGTTGGAGTGGTTCTACTCTTGGATGGAGTGGTTGGAGTGGTTCTACTCTACCGGAAACCACACGGCAAATTTAAAAAATATGTCGGCGTAATAATAAAGGAGGAGCTGATTTGGAGGCACAGTGTGTGCTCGGCGCGCCGTTCGGCTAGGTTCGCGAGCACGCGCTGACGGAACGTCTGGTAGGACTGGCGCAGGCGCAGACTCGAGACAGTGTTCGCTCGATACGCGTGCGGTGCGCAGGCACTACACGGACGTATCGTCTGCCTTCTAAAATCGTTACTTGATGATGTTGTGTAATTTTATGTAGTGTCATTGAAGTCAGTAAACGTGTTAACTTTGTAACGGCATTAAACTCAATTTGAACCAGAAACCTACGACAAATATATAAGTTCAGTAACACAGAAGCAATAGCTTTTTGATCAGCCTCTTTTATTTCAATATTCTTTTACAAATAGGAAGCAAAACTCCTTCAAAATCCTAAAGTATTCTTCGAAATGATTTAAGAATTAAGAAAGCAAACGGACCAAGTTATTATTCATCATATCAGCCAATAGACGTCTACTGCTGGACATAGGCCTCACCAATAGAATACCACTTTTGGTAAGTTGCCCTTTGGGGGATTTGCCATAATCGCCACGCTTGGCAGGCGGATTGGTGATCGCAGTAATGATCGCGTGAACTACAGAATCTGCCCCCGTTCCCACTTCCGCTCCCTTTCTCTTCCCACTTCTATTTCCACTCCCACTCAGACCCGAGACTCTCAATATCCCAATCCCAACCCCAACCTCAACCCCATCCCTATCCCCAAAAACGAAATTTCACTCAATCCCATAGGCGCCGCGCCGTTCGCCGCGCCGCGGCCGTTGATCTCGCCCATATGATGAACATACTCTTACGTTCGAGAAATATTGAATTTTTTTATCAAAATTTTCGCAAAAAAGATAATTTTTTTTCATGAATTATTTCGAAATGTGATACTGAGTTACTGGAAGAAATATTAACAGTCGTTTTATTACCATCCGATATAATGGCTTCTAGAAAAAATTACTTTATTAATATCTCAGGTTCTAAGTGGCGTATCAAGATGAAACATGCACCACATTTTAAGTTAGACCACCAGCAAGACAACTGTGAAAACTGCATCAAATTTCATTCAGTAGTATTTGCGTGATGCGGTAACAAACATACATACAGACAGACAGACAAACATTCTAAAAAAAATTATGTTTTAGCTTCTATTGGCCCTATAAAGACCCCTCAAACATTTTTTTTAAATATCTCTCATGTATAGACATAGACCAGTTACAGTTTTATTATAAGTATAGAACTTCTAGTATATATTATCTTTGGTATAGATTAATCTGTGAAACACGAATTATGAATAAAAAAAATCTTTTTAAATAATAAATAATAACGTAATAAAAGGCGTTTTAGGCGAAAAACAGTGGTTTTCTCCGGGAAAAGTTCTCTACAGGAATCTACGCAGGCAGATGAAAGGTATAATGGTGATATCCTTTGATCTGAGCGATACATTCACGGTGCTCTAGTAGCCACAGTCCACAGCTGTAATGCTATCCTCTAAAATACAAACTCACTTGAGTGAGACTGGTCTCCATTTTTGTATTCGTCCTATATATACATGACGGCGGCGGACTCGTGACATGGCTGACATCGTACCATAACTATAACTATCTACTGATTAATCGAAGAGAAATAAAAGTTGTAAAGCCGTACTTTATGTCTTATGACATCGCCACCTTCCCCGAATCTACCAAGCGGCCCCCTGAGCATATCTTCAGCCCAATAAACCCGACATACACTTGACATTGGCAAAATCCAAGGGAAGGCCATTCTAAGAAGAAGATGAGTTTTGTTTCATTCTCTTTGACAGATTTCCGATACATACCTACGAGTATATTTATAGCAACTAATTATACAGGCACTACGAAAGCATTCAACTGGTAAACTCATTGGTGCCAACAGGTCTGGAAAATGTAGCAGTCTATTTTTGGAAACTGTCACACTCGCCACGTCGTTCCGTTTCCAATTCCATTTTCCCGTACATTTCCTCCCTCGTCTCTCCCGCCTAGAGGTACCTGTATAATGATGTGGTATGGCGCAGTAGCCGCGATTTCTCAGTAAAATCAAATCTATTGGAAAATACCTCGCCGAGTGTTTGTTTGTAAAAAGTCAGCAAATGTGCCGATTCCATAATAAAATCGTTTTCTATGAAAAATAAAAAAAAAAAATAATAATTAAAAAGTCTAATTTCCGTAAAGAAAATTAAATTAAATTACTCTTCATAGCACGATGAAAAATCACAGATACATAATAATAAGATAATAACAATAATTTATTACAATTCTCCCATCATTGTACGTAAATTGTATGAAAAAATAATTAACAGTTTTAAAGGAATCCTGAAAACTAGGTACCAAGAGTACTTATTTTGCATAAATAATTTGTATTCACTTGTTTACCGAGTGTTTTCGGAAGGGCGTTATTGTTGGCCTTTCCGGTTTCATTAGGCAAGGGTTAAGAAAGCAAAGGGTGCGGAAATTTGAGTTTGGACGTTGTTATAAAGTTAATCTTGCCGTGTGGTTCCCGACTTGGAATAGGAGCATCCCTATCTTTCCCTCACTGACAGCGCCCTACGTCACAATATACCCCAGGTACCTGAACTGTGATACTCGCTTCAGATCACTGCCATATAATCATCTAATCGGAGGCACATTTTCAGGAGACTTTCATAAGCTCACTTTATTTAACATTATACCTAAGTCCATTCGGCATAAGTCTCACACACACTCAAGAGCTGTCTAAATCCGTTGACAGACGGACTCAGCAGCACCATATCGTCGGCATAGCTTGTTAACTCACGTTTTCAACGTCCACCCGCATGCTGCTGAGTGCGACTATTAACTCATCATTCATATAAAGGTTAAATAGCCTTGGTGAAGTCAACCCCCCTTGCCTCACCCCACCCACAGTCTATATTATATACGTCCTACAATTGATTTCCCCATTTTACCTGGTTAGTCTGATTTAAATACCCGTATTTAAACACTAAAATGAGTTCAGGAGCAAGGTTGACCCAAGCAAGCTTATCTCAGAGGACCTGATAAGAAACTAGGTCAAAAGCCTTTGAAAGGTCTATGAAAGATTCATAAACTGGCGTTTTTCGGTCGTTATAATATCTCACAGTATGCTTTAGGCTTAGAATAGCACTTTCAGTAGACACACCAGCACGAAACCCAAACTGAGCATCATAAAGGTGCATAAATTTTATCAGGTGACTATTCAGCAAGCTGTCGAGTATCTTCGCGGTAATCGTATCAAGGCAAATAGGCCTATAGTTATTTTTATCGGAAACATCACCGATTTTACTTCTAACTATAAGTACGACCACTGTTCTTATCAGCTCCTGTGGGAAATAAGTGCTCTACACAAAAAGAGGTAAAACATGGCTAGCCGCTTCCGGCCACCTTCTTTAGGTCATCGGTCCACCTGGCGGCGGGGCGTCCCACCCATCGGATCCAGGAGTATGTATTTTTAAAAGTTTATTTACTGGTGTCGACGAATTTTGCGCAAATTCGTTTAAATGTAACGACCAGCCGTACATACTGAAATTTCCGCGCTGCTTGTGGCGTCAGTGTGAGCTTACCTCAACCAGCTCAACCCTTCACTCTAATCCCGCGACCTTTCTATCACACTCGAACAAAACACAATTTGTGTAAAGCCCCCCACTCACGTAGTATTAATGTGGAGGTCCCGCACATGTACGCACATTAATTAACTGGAATGTACTTCAAGTGTACTTAACGCGATATTAATGTAAATCATGTGACAGCTTCTTCATGTTTATGTTAATGTTTAAGCGTGCAAGGGAACGTACCTAAACTACGTGACCCATTTTTTTATAGTGTAGGGATGTCAGCAGCGAGCGTGCGAGCACAACCGAACAGAGGGACAACGTTATACGTCAAAAACATTAGAGGTTCTCTTTTTAACTGATATCTGTAATTGCTTTCTAAGCCAGTACACGTCACAATAACTAAAAATATTGTTTTATCATTATATATCATACATTTCAAATTAAAACATCAGTAGATTGACAAATGCAACAAAAATACAAATGAGAACTGTAGTGCATACTCCCAGCCATACTTCTATTCTGCGGGCTTCCTTAAACTGGAGGAGGGAGGTGAGTGCTGCTTCTTTACGTAGTAATAGTTAGCATTCTTTGGCTATTGACTGAATATAATCAAGATTGAGAAGACTAACATTCAGATCATATAGTAGAACGCCAAAATGAGAGCAATTACATATATTTTCAAATTTGAATCCTTGCGGTAATATTTATGTCAGGCGCTTCTGCCTCAAGTGAACTAGCTATGGTCGCGACTTCGTATAAGCAAACCACCATAATACGTACTGCACAATACATTGGGCCCAGAGTAATTTTTTTTTTACCGGTAACAATAGCGATCACCAATCCGCCTGCCAAGCGTGGTGATAATGACAAATCCCCCAATGAACAACTTACCAAAAGTAGGGCGGCCTATGTCCAGACGTATTTAGGCTGATGATGATGATGATAGATTACATTCAACTAGCTGTTTCAGCCTGAAAATGTGCAGAACACAGTCAGATTTATATTAAAAAAAACACGTCGTCTGGTTTCACTTAAATTGAGCGTGTCAGCAAAAGTTTTCCAATAATTTATCACTCTACTTAGTTCAGTAAAAGAGTGAATATCGCAACGTCACTCCCATTGAAACTGACGTTGGAAATAACAAATCACTCGAAAGAGCTCTGTGTAGGGTTTCCAGGAATTCCCTTTTAGTTTTAGGACGTAAAAGTCCGTAAAGTAACCTTAAGACTTAAGATATAAAGTGTCGTAATGTAGCGAAGCGCTACTAAACTTGATAAATAAAACATAATATCATCAAAACACTATTTAATTAACAAATAAGTTCAGTAAATTAAAATATAAATTGAAGGTATGTGAATAAATAAATCACATACAAAAAACTACAAGATCGTAATTTGTGGCATTTCAGTTCAACAACTCATGATATTACCATCCAACATTGTCGGTAATGCTTACCTACAGCTTACCTCGCATTATTAGATTTCAATGAAATCATTTAATAGTAGAATTGAGCAAATTATAGCATTAAACTATTCTCGCTCGTATCTCCTAAACTACCGTTCCGTTTGGAACGAAATTTGGTAGGCATGCTTTTCATATAGCTACCTTTCACCTGATAAACATATATTTTGATTTTGGAAACATTTTGTAGTTTCATAATTTTTAATTATAAAAGCGAGTAAATTCCTATTTTCTTATGACAGCTGAGAGACGTCACGAAGCCAATCGATAAAGATCGGCATTCGCTGTCTCTGTCTTTTACTCCCATCAGACAAGGAGGTCGGCAGTCGACATCGACCTAGGGAAATAAATCTTTTTACGAAGAAAACGACAGCCCGACAGTCTGGATTGGAGTTTCGCGCGATACGCCCGTATCATTTTAGTTCCCGGCTTACTTTCGGGACATGGCTTGAGTATTTCGGCTAGCAAACTCCACCGACTCATTCCGTCAGAACGATGCCCTTCAGGCGTCTGACGATCTATACATTTGCCATGTAATTTCATAACTTAAAGTATAAGTAGTTTATTTTTAATGGAGCGTCCATCTTGAATCGCAACCACGTGAAGGAAGAAGATGTCCGACCACATGTTCCCGACGAGAGACGTTTGAAGTTCCAAAAGAGAGGTCTGCCATCAACAGCGCGATCGGACAGCAGACGAAAGGTTCCCGGCACAGATTGTGTACCCGATCGCCATGCGGTGATCTCCGTCACGTTTTCTTTTGTCCCCACGAGATGCTGAGGACGTCCATCATTCTGCGGTTGTGAACCAACAGATTCCATAGCGGAATCGTATCATCGAGCGTGTGATAAAAATCAACGAATATCAAAACAGCGAACTTTATTGTGTGACTAATAACTACCCCCGCGCTAAATTTAATCACGGTATTTGTGCATGGACGATGTTAATTTTACGTTAAGTAGAATCATCATGAAATCCGGTACCGGTGAGTTTTCTTATTTATAATTAACTTATTCTCTGGCCATAATCATAAAGTGCACTCTTCACATGTTAAAATAAGATTTTAATAGATTTTTTTCTTATTTTTTTTAATCATAGCCTCTAAATGTGTTTCATTCATCCCTTCATTGCATACCGATTGGACACCTTTATATATCACAACAATGGCGCCCGAACATATAATATAACACGTGTGTCATCATACTTTTATTAATATTTCACAATTTAAACTTATTTAAAATCAGTAATTTTTATTCCACGGAAACTCTGAGGAGGAGAATGAAACTTATATAAAACCATGTTAAATATGCTTTTCTATTGAATGTAAACTATTATGTGCAACTGAAATTTATTTGTAAGGGGTTATGCTGTTATTGTTATTATTGTTTTCGTTGAGAGTCCACAGCTCCAAAATTTTCCAAATTTTCCCATGGCATAAAAACATTATTCGGTCAATATGACCATTGCATACCGATTGCATTTCGCACGGTTGCATTTCATTTCTTCATTAATACCTGTTAGGTCAGGACAATGAAAACATTCATAATATTATGAATTTAAACATGCAATTGCATTTAGTACAACTGCATTCATTCTTCATTAATACCTGTTAGGTCAGGATATAAGGATATTATGAGTTGAAACAAATGACAATCATTTAACTTCATATTTGATGGAGAATCAAATATGTATTGGAAATTTTACTTCAAATTAAAAATAAAGTATATTTTTTTTTGAAATTTTTTTTATACCAAAGTTTTAAATTACTTTATGGTTCTAGTAACTAGACAACCTAGTGAATTAGGAACACCAATTGGGAAGTTTCTAACCCACATACTTTTTTCATTAAAATAAAAACTGAATATTTTTAGTATAGCCGGAGCGGCATACAAATTTTTTAACATTGTATCAGAACTACAATACTACTTTGAAATAGACCAGATATGGTAGTGAAGTCTGATTTAAATGTTATATAGGTATTATATTATATACAAATATGTGTATAATATATATTTAGTAAATATTTTTAAATATTTTTTAAATTTTAAATCCAAACTCCAGTAGCAAGTGGGACAGTAAAATGATAACGAGTCTCCTAATATTAAGGTAGGACACTCTAACATCTGCACTGTCACCGTAGGTCTCAAAGAGTATTCAAATGGATAAATTTTTTGGTTCTATTTAGACCAATTTTAGCCTACAGATGTCAGACTATTCTAATAGATAGACTAGTAGTGCGGTATGTGTATTCTTCTTAGATACATTTTCTTTTTATATTTTTTCTTAATTGCTGTGCTTATAAACACATGCAAAATAGGTTACATTAAGGCATGTCATTTGTTAATATTTTTCTTAAAACTCAATATAAGAGTTATTTCTAGTTGATAAGAGGATTCTAGTAAGTTAGTATAACCATAGGTTAGTAAGTTTCATAGTTAGTATGACCTACTAGAGGTTCACTTGTTTTTTCATTTTGCATAATTAAATAGTAAGAATGATAGGATAAGTATAGGTTATAAAAATGTTATTAGACAACATTTTAAAACAAATAACAATATTTTTAAATTTATAAACATGAACTTATTCAACATCATTGAAAGGATAGTACGGATAGCTAGCAAAACAGTTGGATTTATTAGATGAGAGATAATGAAGGTGATTGAATAAATGAGAAGTATGTAACATATCTATAAGCATATGTATATATATATAGTGATGAATGAATACGAGTAAGTTAGAAAGATGTATGTATGAAGATGGCGTGTATGTGTGTTTGAGTAAAGAAAGATTTCAAGGAAAGAAAAAGTCATGATTATATTTTAGGCAAGTTTATTTTTTTAATTTTTTAGTAAGGTTTATTTTTTATTTAAGGCATAAGCAAGAGCTTTGTCAGTTGCTGTTGATAGAATGTGTAAAGTAGATTTTACCTAAAATTTTTTGTTTTGATTTGCAATTATTATATTGATTGGAGGGGCTGCTAAACGCTGACTGTGTCACGCGTTTTCCTCTGACAAAGGGGGTATTGTAGCGAAGCGCTACTAAACTTGATAAATAAAACATAATATCATCAAAACACTATTTAATTAACAAATAAGTTCAGTAAATTAAAATATAAATTGAAGGTATGTGAATAAATAAATCACATACAAAAAACTACAAGATCGTAATTTGTGGCATTTCAGTTCAACAACTCATGATATTACCATCCAACATTGTCGGTAATGCTTACCTACAGCTTACCTCGCATTATTAGATTTCAATGAAATCATTTAATAGTAGAATTGAGCAAATTATAGCATTAAACTATTCTCGCTCGTATCTCCTAAACTACCGTTCCGTTTGGAACGAAATTTGGTAGGCATGCTTTTCATATAGCTACCTTTCACCTGATAAACATATATTTTGATTTTGGAAACATTTTGTAGTTTCATAATTTTTAATTATAAAAGCGAGTAAATTCCTATTTTCTTATGACAGCTGAGAGACGTCACGAAGCCAATCGATAAAGATCGGCATTCGCTGTCTCTGTCTTTTACTCCCATCAGACAAGGAGGTCGGCAGTCGACATCGACCTAGGGAAATAAATCTTTTTACGAAGAAAACGACAGCCCGACAGTCTGGATTGGAGTTTCGCGCGATACGCCCGTATCATTTTAGTTCCCGGCTTACTTTCGGGACATGGCTTGAGTATTTCGGCTAGCAAACTCCACCGACTCATTCCGTCAGAACGATGCCCTTCAGGCGTCTGACGATCTATACATTTGCCATGTAATTTCATAACTTAAAGTATAAGTAGTTTATTTTTAATGGAGCGTCCATCTTGAATCGCAACCACGTGAAGGAAGAAGATGTCCGACCACATGTTCCCGACGAGAGACGTTTGAAGTTCCAAAAGAGAGGTCTGCCATCAACAGCGCGATCGGACAGCAGACGAAAGGTTCCCGGCACAGATTGTGTACCCGATCGCCATGCGGTGATCTCCGTCACGTTTTCTTTTGTCCCCACGAGATGCTGAGGACGTCCATCATTCTGCGGTTGTGAACCAACAGATTCCATAGCGGAATCGTATCATCGAGCGTGTGATAAAAATCAACGAATATCAAAACAGCGAACTTTATTGTGTGACTAATAACTACCCCCGCGCTAAATTTAATCACGGTATTTGTGTATGGACGATGTTAATTTTACGTTAAGTAGAATCATCATGAAATCCGGTACCGGTGAGTTTTCTTATTTATAATTAACTTATTCTCTGGCCATAATCATAAAGTGCACTCTTCACATGTTAAAATAAGATTTTAATAGATTTTTTTCTTATTTTTTTTAATCATAGCCTCTAAATGTGTTTCATTCATCCCTTCATTGCATACCGATTGGACACCTTTATATATCACAACAGTAAGTATATCAAATAATTTTGTTTAGACAAGAGTCTATAAAATTCAGATGAGCGGTGTCCGCGAGGCAATTATTTTCATTGCTCGCTCGCGCCTAGGCTTTGACGTCATCGGGGGAAGTGGAACGGATTCAAGCATGTATTTGTTTTATATTCGCTGAGTCGATCTTTACGATGGTATAACTATTAAATTTATAATTTTTAAACTTTTATACATAAAGCTCTCGTAAGTACACATTTTTCGTAACGCAACATGACTAAGATCATCCTTCCTCATATCATCAGGTTATTTTTGTCTCCACTGCAGGAGCACAACCCTCTCTCATCTGCCGGAGACATACGGAGAATTTGGCCTACACTCCCCGCGCTGGCCAGACGGGTTGGGGAGGCCTTCGATTACATCAACCTTCCTCACGTTGATGTAATCGAATTTACTTCAAAATCCAATTGTCTTCCTAACGGCTGGTCACTCCAGTCCTGACTCAATTCGCGAAAAGCCTGCCAATGACTTGCCTTGTCTATTGTGTTTTCTTTATTAGATACCTACTCGTAAGTCAAAAGTGACGGATGTGTTTATATATTGAATTTTATCAATGGCGCGCGACTATATTGAATATTCGAGCGTTCTTGGTTCAATTTGAAGACGGTGAGCGATATAGCCGAAAGGTGGAGTGGCAGTGGGCGGGTCACATCTGTCGCAGAACCGACAACCATCGGGGCAGACGAGTTCTTGAGTGGAGAGTGGGACGCCCTGGCGACCGATGGACCGACGACCTGAAGAAGGTGGCCGAAAGCGGCTGGATGCGGAGGGCAGAGGATCGGGTGTCACCACACATTATTGCTTTAGAAGCGGCACTCTATACAAGTGAACAGATTTAGGGAACGTACCCAAACTACGTGACCTGTTCAGGGGGGGGGGGGTCTTCAAAATACCACGCTTGGTCGCAGGGGCTTAGGTTTTTGTCTGTCACATAGTCATTATCCTCGAGGAAAATCTCGCGCTTTTTCGAGCTATATTCAAATATGGCGCGCAGCGTTTAGCGCTTTTAAAACTCACAGGTGGCAACATCGTCAGCTGATTGAAAACTGACAGTTTTTTTCTTCTTGATAATCATTTTTCACTTGTTATTATAGGTATGTACGCACTCTTGGTGTCACGCGGCAAGCGCCGTATTGATGAAGACAAATAAGAGACAAAATATTTTTTTTTTAACTTTCCGTTGGCAGAAAATTTTGTACAACCATTATTATGAATTACTACGTGAAACTAGAGGGGGGGGGGGGTCTTGGCATATTTACTATGGGCATATTTACTCTAGTATATATTATCTTTGCTATGGGTAGTCACCGAGGGGGAGAGGGTTTTTTTTTAAACTGGGTCACGTAGTTTGGGCACGTTCCCTTAGTTACCCACTACTATACTACAGGAGGAGCAGCCTGTGCGTACACATGCGCATTAATTACCCAGCGCGCGAGCATAGTAGATAGAGAGCGCATAACGTTGTCCCGCTCTCCATCGACTATGCTATAAAGGCTTCTGTCTAACTTATAGCGTCAATCTCTCGGCGCTAGACGATATCGTTATTTGTATTCTAGTATTTAGCATTTTGCGTAAAATTGTGTGGCGTTTTACGTTGTTGCCATTATGCTTCGATATGCTGTATATCTCTCAAAGATCATCAAGTGGAATAGTTTAAGGCAGAACTTGACGTCAAAAAGAGAATACTGTATTCCAATTTTGATTAATAAATAAAATAAATATTTTAATTTGGATTTTGATCTGCTGAAACTTGTTTCAGACATTTCCGAAAGAATTTAAATGTATTCACTGTAACGAAACTGAAAACGTAGCTAGATCGTTCTTACGAGATGGCGTCATTAGCTTCTCCAACTCTTCTCCATTCGCCAGTCCACAACAGAAGCGTTGTTTTTTCCCAATTAAGTGCGAAGCTGTTGACCTACATACGGGGACAGGGGGCACTCGAGATAAATAGGGGCCACGGATGCTGTGGGCGGCAGGGCGCATGTTGTGGAGAAATGTATGTTTTCAGTGTTTGTTTTCGTCGTCGTCGTAAGTCGATAGCCGTAAGTCAGAAGTAGACAGTTCAGTAAATCCTCTTCGGTCTCACCGTATTTTATATATGTATGTATGTATGTATGATCTCTTCCAGTCAACCTTTGAGTAACCGAAAGGACAAGTATAATGCGTTTAGTACCAAATTTGATAAAGAAATGGGATTTGTTTTGAAATTTGTTAAAGAATAAATAAATAAAAATAAAAAAATAAATAAAATAAATATCTCAGACATTCACACCAATTATCCAGTCCCAAACTAGGCAGGGCCTGTGGTATGGTTACTAGATAACGGATAGACATACTTAAATAAATATACAAACATCCAAGACTTGGGTACAAACATTCATATTCATCATACGAACATTTGCCCCTAGCGGGATTCGAACCCGCAACCTCTGGCGTGGCAGTCCGAGAGCTACCCGTTCCGCCACGGAGGTCGTTATTAGTAGTTTATATACTGTAATATAAGTATATCCCGGCTTAGAATAGGACCACCCCCAATCTTCCCGTGGGTGTCGTAAATGTGACTAAGGGATTGCACCAAGGACGGGCAGCAGCGTTCTCATGTGTCTATTAAGATCATTACTACGATCACCAATCCGCCTGCACATCATATGGTGAATCTCCCAATGGACAGCCCACCAACAGTGGCATTCTAAGCCTCCCCGGCTTATGTTCAACAGTGGATGTATTTCGGTTGATGATGATCTCAGGCCTGATTGATGTTGTTTATTGAACCCTTAGTCGCCTTGTACGACATTCACGGGAAGAGTTAGAGTGGTCCTGTTCTACTCTACCGGAAACCACACGGCATGACACTAGATTAATAAATAATAATTATACTCGAAAATTTAAATTATGTAGGTACTAAAATAAAAATATATAAGGAAGAACCACTGGTTCCAAAATTAAGCGGAAACCTGATTATTTTTGGGGCCAGCCAGCTCTCCATGCGCTACGGGACTACTCGAGCAGAAGCATATAAGGTAAGTGTTCATTGTGTTTGGAAATATATGGCAGATGTGTGTATGATTGAAAGTGTGTAGTGTGTTTGTGTGCATGTGTGCGTGCGAAAGGGGGGAGGGAGGTTAGCATTGACGTCTCGTTACAGTAAGACAAAGTACCTACCTAATGTTTTAACGTCTAGATAAGATAGATCTGTGACCTCGTTCAAATCGGAAACATTACTTAACAATACCAAAAATGTATCATTCGGTCAGTCAATAATCGAGTCTAGATTCAAATTCAAATTGTATTTATTGCGTAACATGGGTAATTACATTAGTTTTGTTATATGGTAATAGTGAAGCCGTACATGTTCTACCATTTCTGGCGTGCAACAATTATTGGGTTATTTAAGTACTATATAAAAGACCAATACATTAATTACATCATATGTCAAAGTAATGTTAATAATAAAATCAAATAAGCAAAAATTTAAAAACAGTAAAAATAAAAATGTCATTCTGTATAGATTACGCTTTATTCCCATTTATTAAATTTAAATATTTTTAAGTCACAAATTAATATCAGCAAGTAAATTGAAACACTTTTCAGGCAATTAATATTTAAAGGCGTCGACAAAAATAGTGGCAAGAGGAGAGATTTTATATTAATTTCCCTGGAGTGAAGCCGACCTGCCAGGAACATTACACCTACCCTTATTAATAAAACTGTTAATCTAATAGAAATATGTTCCATGCACCATTTTTTAGGGCTCCATACATCGAAATGAAGTGAACTATTATTTTCTACTATCTACAAGCAGCATCTTCCTTCTGCTTCTACCTTTTCTCTTCAACTTCACTACAAGCATCGTGTCTGGACCTTCTGGGAGGAGGAGCCGAACACAAGTTCAGGCCAGTGACCACGAGTATCTCTTTCTACTTACAAAACGTGACTAGGGGGGTACAAGTTAAAATAAATAAATACTATACAATATTACAACTTCGATTTATCAACGAACAACTACACTATCTGCAAACCTATTTACGTAGAAGGAATTTACGTTATTAAGGGGATGTTACTACCTGACCTAAAATTTTATTCGTGAGCCATTTTGAAGGCTGCTCGGGGTAAAACAATTTAGGCACTTAGGCGCTCCTAAACATAGCTCTCGAAGTAATACCCTCGGGCTTTCAAATCGTTTCAACTTACATCTAGTGATTGCTTCGGTAGGACGTAACGGAATATAGCCATCATCACGTGGTACGATCGGTTTAGGGGGAGGTTGGGGATAGGGGGAGGGGGGGGGGGGTTCCCAAAAACCACACTTGGTTTTTTGGGAACGCCAATACAGAGCACGATAGGCAGTATGAAATGAAATTTGAAATGAAATTTAATTTATTTGCTGGAATATGATATTAATATGATGATAATATAGATAGTTGACCAACATATTCTGCCATAATTAGGCGAGAACTACTGGTATCCTGCCGTTCGACTCACGCAGCGTAGCCCACACTACGCCTGCCCAGCTGTGGCCTCCACTCGAGAACTCGCCACAACGGTATACTAATCGCCTCCCCAATAGCTTGCCACTGGTGGGCTATCTGTCCATTGGGGGATTTGCCATAATCACCATGCTTGGCAGGCGGATTGGTGATCGCAGTAATCTTAATATGCACGAGCACGCTGATGCCAGTCCCTGGAAGATTGGGGGTGGCTCTATTTTGAGCCGGGAACCACACGGCAATACCTAATAAATGCACAACCATAATCAATACCTAATATTTCGCAATTCCATTAATCCTATAGCTTTATATGTAAGGATTAGGTAAGGAATGGGAGGGGGTGGGTCAAGGGAAGGAAAGGGGAGGGAAACATTCTCGCCAGGTGGAGGCAATTTTATAAATGATAAACTACCATCTTTTTTGTAGGCAGCTTCTGAGTTTTTAAGAAGATTGTGTCCGTTTTTATTCAGTTATTTGTCTACTATGCAGTTATATACATTTTTGAGACAGAATTAGCGAATATAGTTGATATAAAATTATATTTTAGAAAAAAAAACCAAGTTAAGACTATACAAACTTAAACTAAAAAGTAGAAAATAATATTTTAATTACTTCAAAGCAAAGAGCATTAAAGGACAATCTTCGATATTATTGATACTTATATACCTACTAGCTGTTGCTCGCGACTTCGTCCGCGTTCACATAACATTACAAATTATTATATATTTCCCGTAGGTATGGGATGTTTTTTCGGGATAAAAACTACCCTATGTCCTATTCTAGGACCTAACCTATATGTGTGCCAAGTTTCATCATGATCCGTTCAGTGGTTGAAGCGTGATGAGTAACAAACATCCAAATATCCAAACTTTCACATTTATAATATTAAGTAGGAAGTAGGATTTACAATTTTAAGTAAGTTATTTTTAGAGTCTTTATCTTTTTTTAACAAGTAAACTGTATTTATCAATTAAACGCTAAGTTATTTTCTTACCTTCCTTCAGTAAAATATGTACATTATATGCACTAGTATTCATATTCGAATACAAAAATACCACGTCCGGAGTACCCTGATCTATGCAAACGAAAATTATGTCAACCAAGTTTCCTTTAAAACATTCCCACAGCAAAGTTTGACTTGCTAAAGTAGCGAGCATTGCAGTTTGGCGACTTATCTACCTCATAGTCGAATAACGGGAACTCTGCAAATTGCTTCGCGACTCAGTTTTGCTACAATAGAGCTGTTTGCTACTTTGTACAACTAGGAAGAATACGGCGTCGGCCTGGTTGATTAAAATCATTTTCGCGGGCCTTTTAGACTACCAATTTACGTTTAGTTAATAAATTAGTTAATACATTTAATTTTTAGTCATTTCATTTATTCATCCGTGTCTTAGAATAGGGCCACCCTAATCTTCCCGTGGTTGTCGTCACGGCGACTAAGGGGATTGCAAGAGAGACGGGCAGCGCTCTCCTGTGAATACTATGATCACCAATCCGCCTGCCAAGCGTGCCGATTAGGGCAAATCCCTCAATGGAATGATACTTCAGCTAGCATACAGCACGCTGCCCTGATACGAGAAGCTGATATGTGAAAAAAGGTGAATGGTTTTCTAAAATGAAAATTACTACAGTATAATAGAATTAGAATTGGTTAATTTCACAGATTCTAAAAAACTACAGGTCACCTCAAAGTCACTCAAAGTTTTTTCCCTCATGATTGACACTAATTGGTTATTAAATTAGATAACAGATGACTTCTGCTATCTAATTTAATAACCAATTAGTGTCAACCGTGAAGGTCGTGAAGTTAGGTCAACTTTGAGGTGACTTATGAGGTGCGATACTAGTTCATAAAATATATTTTTTATTTCCTTTTGAACTTAGTGGCATCTATCCAGTACGTCTCTCTATAGAGCTCACACTAGCTAGCCGTGGGCGGTATCACACGCCTGTGATAAAAGGTCCAGCGTGGGTGTTTCCAAGAGCCATCCGTTCCCGTCAATGACCCTACCTAGCTAAGCCATAGCGGAACCACACTCGCAATTAGTGTAAGTGATTTATTTACCTGCAAGTTTTCTTAAAACCAATAAATTGATTTGCCGTGCGTGCCGTGCCGTGTGGTTTCCGGCAGAGTAGAATAGGACCACTCCAACTCTTCCCGTGGATGTCGTACAAGGCGACTAAGGGAATACATTATAAAACATCACTCAGGCCTCCCCAACCCGTCTGGCCAGCGCGGGGAGTGTAGGCCAAATCCTCCGTCTGTCTCCGGCAGATGAGAGAGGGTTGTGCTCCTGCAGTGGAGACAAAAATAACCTGATGATGAATTGATTTGCGACGTCATGAAGATGGGACGATAACATGCATTATTAAAATCTGAGAAAGAAGTTCTTTTTTGAGGTGATTGGTATTTTGTTACTCTGCGTAACTTTAACATTTTAACCACCGAGAAATTTGAGGTGGGGATCCGAACGTCACTATCTTAGAGTACGCTAAGAACGGATTAGCAAGCTGAAATAGCAGTGACGGGCAACATCTGTCGCAATACCGAAATTTGGCACACATATAGATTAGGTCCTGGAATAGGACATAGGATAGTTTTTATCCCGAAAAAACACCTAATTCCTACAGGAAATACAAAATAATTTGTAATGTTTAGGAGCCGACGCGGACGAAGTCGCGGGCAACAGCTAGTGCTTTATATTTTATACTGAGTGTTAGTTATATTGTCACATACGTACACTAAAGTGCTGATGATCTCCCGCACTTATCCCGTGCGAAAAGTAGTGGGGCATGCCATGGTGAACTGAACGCGCTATACCTACTAATGACACGTATTGATATTTAAACTTTATGTACTCAAATTATACAATATACACCATTTCTTTAGCATAAATCTTGACGTCACTTCTTTTAGAGCGACAAAGATCGGACTATAGATATCGTATATCGGGGCATCATCTGGCAATCCTCGTTTAGGATTAATGGTACATTTAGCTCTAATAATAGCCTGTGTACGTCAGCCTTCTTTGGAACTTTTCGATAGTGATTTATGACGAGAGGGAATGAAAGGAAACTTGGAATCTTAAAGGTCATGGCTTTTACATTACATACAATAACGCGCTCAGGATGTTGTTGGCTAGAGCCGCCTCTGTACTCACCGCTCGGCCACGACTTTTGGCTTAGCGGGACGCGGCGCGGTGAGCGGCGCGGTTTCGGCAGACGGAGGGTTGGTCGCTGATTGCGGCGCCTCGTGACGTGCTGCTAACATTTTTGTACATTTGTTCTCTCCGCTCGCCGCCCCGCTCCTAGCTGCCGCTGGCAGCGGCAAGGTCGTGGCCGAGCGGTAAGACTTGTCCGCGGTAGCACCAACGGCGTCCTTTCTTTTTTAATATTTTTATTTAATTAAAAATCTTATGGGCCCTTCGACAGCCCACACTTTAGATGAAGCGAGGTTTAAAGAAACAACGTTGATGCGGTTCAATCAGGCCGAAGCTAGCTTACGAGGCGAGGGGTGAGGGCAGGTGTTTTTTCTCTTGTAGTCTTCGTGGATGCTGCTGAGAGCTGTTGCTTTGCTCTGGAGAACTGTCTGCTGTTTGCACTTCACTGCACTGTTGTTGAGCAACAACAACAAAAGCTTATTCTCACTCCCCTCCCGGGGAGTGGGGAGTCCGTGTCGGAGCTCTGGGCTCCCTTCGGTGGGATCACCTCTGCCCGCCGTTTCGACGGGCAGGTCATCGGGGTGGCTTCAGGGTGTTGTTGAGCACGACGAGTTGTCTTCTCACCCCCTGGGAGGGCGGGGAGCCTATACCGAGGCAATGGCCTCTTACCAGGGGCTTCGTGCGCTGCCCGTTAATACGGAGCCTTGGAGCGCGGAGAGACTCCGCTGTAATAAATTTGAGACCTTTTCTTCTCGCCAGCTCGCGTGCTCAGTGCACCAGGTGGAACCCCCGAGGGGAAAGCCGCAAAGCAGCGAACGCCCAACCCCCCCCCCCCCCCCCCCCAGGGGGTGAGAAGACAACCTTCTTCTAAAAACATTTGTAAACCTTACAACTACCTATACAAGAAGAGCTACTTAATTACTATTTACAATCATTGTCACTTAAATTTCTAGTCTTCTAACGAAACCAAAATTGAGGTTAATCTGTAGAAGACGAGCTCCTATGCAGTATAGCGAGTCGACGGCTATTTATTTATTTAGAGAAAAGAAAAAAGTGAGGAAAAAAAATTGAAAAAAAAAACCAGTAAGGCGATATCTATTACTCATATTTACTTATCTATTTGACTTTATTGACTGAATATTGACTGAGCAGCCAGGCGACGAAGCCGTCATCGTGGTGTCACGCCCCTAAATGGGGACAGTTGCCGTACAGAGTACAAGGCACAGAATATTTTATTTGCAGGGGGATCAAGCAGGGTGCTCCGACAAAGAGCACCTGAGCAAGTACCGGGCACCTCCCCCGTGATTCGTCCTATATGACTTTGACGTCGTAAAACCATGGGAGGTCGAGGGTCAGATCGAGCCCCATATTGTGACACTCGGTTGCGCACACAACTCAAGTTCAGGAGGAGGTCGAGCATTGAAATCATATTGAAATTTTGGCTCGTACATATACAACTTTCTGCGGAACTAGCCTACCATAGCTTATGGTAGCCTAGTAGGTAGCGCGCTCGCCTCACGAAGAAAGATACGCTTCTATTAACATTGTAAAGTAGGTCGAGATTATATCATGCTGGCGTTTCTTCCTTAATATAATGGGGAGAACTCATTCAACGACGCTACGAATATCAATTTGCGAATGGGGAGAGAAAAACGTGTTTACGTACGTGCAAAGTGGCGAAGGCGTCATAAACCTATCATTGTTTGATTTGTTTTATAGACAAAGGAATAATGGGCAATGTACGGAGTAGGTAAGGCTATTTTTGATACTTTTAACATGCTGTCATTGTACGGACATTGCAATTGGTACCTGAATCTGTGTAGCAAGGGCGTAGTATTATTAAGTATTCTATGGCAAGGGGGCGTAATTTTAACACCCAATAGTTTTGAGGGCATTGGATAGAGGGCGTTAGTAGTAAGAAGAGGTTTTACTTCGAACCTTCAGATATCAAGAGACGTGCATAAATAGTTCTTACTATGGCGTAAATCTATCAATACACAACCACCATACTACCTTTATTAAACTGGAAGACGTCCGTAAATAGGATATATCCGCCTTTGTACACAATTTTATTCTTATTAGTTATTGTTGTTTAGTTTGTTCAGCGAGCTATGGAGAGGGTTATACTGTTTTTTTAACGATATGATTTGTAGTGAGGAGAACCGATAAAGAACGAAGGTCACCGACATAGCCAAACGAATTATCAAGCTGAAATAGCAGTGGACGGACAACATCTATCGTAGAACCGACAGCCGTTGACGACCTGAAGAAGTAGCCGGGAAGCAGCTGGATACGGAGGGCTGGGTATGGTGGTGTTAATTGGGGAAGGCCTATATCCAGCAGTGGATCTTAGGGCAGATATGATGAGCAGATAGAGATTTTTCATTTTCTAGAAGAGATCCTTATGATCGCCTATCCGTGGCTTGGTTATTGGACTCGAGTGCCAGGTCGTGGGTTCGATTCCCACCAGGGATAGTCAACTTTGTACAAGTTCGTCAGAGGCTAGATGTTTAATTCATTGTAAAAATTTATTATTAGTACTTACTGATAATGTACGAATACTAAATGGCATTTGAAAAAAAAAAAAAACAAATATTGCAGACAATACGAATAGCAATATCGCAAAACCACGCGAGTGGAACGGAGATCAGCGGTTATGGTTTTTCTATTAAAAAGAAAGAAAGAAAGAAAAACATTTATTTAGTGCCCTAATTGGCATACACAAAAGAAAAAACCAACAAAACAAAAAAAAGGAAAAAAAAATAATAACTACCGAATACAATTTACAAATTTTAACAAAAAAAAATAGTATGCGTGTGCCGTGGCAGCAAAAAGGTAAACGACTCAGCATATGCCTAGACCAAGTAAAGTGCTAGACGCTGATTTTCAGTCGCACCCGGTGCAGACGGGTTTGTCTACGAGTGCCAAACAAAGGAGTAATAATATGATATGTGAATTTGTTTCAGTTGTTTCTATTAGTGAACACATTCAAGATTAATCATCATAAACTCTCACCAAGTGTCATTATAGGTAACGGCTGAGCATTAGTTCCCGATATTGAGCAAAGAGGACAAAAGGTATATAACGAAGTTGGGCAGGTATATTTGTCGACGAAATAAGTTGGTGGAATAAATAAATGGTGCCACATTACCTGAAATCGACGTAACGTGACCATAGCTTTATACCGGTCACATATAGGTACATAACTACCAGTTTAGAAAATATTAATACCGGTATTTCAATTTCGCTTCATAAATACCGGAATTTCACGATTTTGGCCTAGAAGTAACGGCACCCATTAGCGATTACCGTGTGTGAAGTTGCCACTTTATAACCGGCGAAGTTCCAATCGCTCTACAATCAAGCCGCCTCCTACGTGCACTTTGCTTATAAAGTCGTCTCCCTGATACCTGTAGTATACCGGTACCATGTGTATTACATACGGAGAAATACCGGATACACAGGTTTGATTCCGGTACCGTTTCACGTACCGGTATTTCTTAAAGCACCTGAACATGCCTAGAATATTCTCTGGCATGCTGATGATGCTTCAAAAATGACAAGTGTGACGTTCTTGTGCTAACTTAAAGGAGTTCGAACTTTTTTGTATGGAAGCCGGCATATCGACTCGCCGCCATTTTGTTCGTTTATGTGTCCTCTACCCATATACACCACTTTCATCGTGCGCCGCGATTTCGAAAAAAAAAATGGCGGCGGGTCGATATGCCAGATCGGTTCTATCTTCTTTTATATGTCATTTGCTACGAACTGTCAAATTAGTACAGAAAGAATTTCGATTATCGGCCGCTTGGAGCGCTGGGGTGAATCTTTGAGTCGAGAATATTACTTACCAGATGGTGTGATGAGTGTGGGACGTTGTTCTGGCGGTTGTTGAGCAGAGTTGTGGTTGTCGTCTCGGGGGAGGCTCGCGACCGCCCCCTCCGAGTTGTTGTTCATCGTGGACCCCGGGCCTTCGCCCGCCCCTGCCTCCAGTTGCAACTGTAACAATTAACAACACAATCAGCTGATCCTTATAACTTGAGCCCCCATAAGCCACGTTTATCAACTTGCTTCATCGTAAGCGATAGTAAAACTAGTAACGTCTCGTCATAAGTTTATTTTATGTATTTTAGATTATGTTTAGGGACTTTTTGCGAAGCTGTGACAGTTTGCAAACGTGACATTGGGCCCGATTCTGAAGCCCACATTTAAAATTTTACAGCACTAAAATTGGTTTCGTCTTTATCTTCATAATACTGTGTGACAAGGATAGCAACAGTTTTAGCGCTGTCAAATTTTAACGTTGTGCCTTCAGAATCGAGCCCATTATATGTCTAAAATACTGGGAAAATATGTTCATTCATTTGAAAGTTTGTATTAGAAATTAGTTTATAATGAGTTTACTCGCTGTATTGTGAATTATTTATTAAGTTTGTGTCTGATTACCTGCTATTAAATAACTCATTTGTAAGCTAATTAAAACACCGAAATGATATATTTCCTAGACATAAAAAAAATATTATGGATTTGTCCTTAAATAAAATATTTGATCTGGCAAACGGGTCAATTCTCTCCAGGTGGTGGTAATGAGGAAATATGAGCCATGGGATGGATTGGGAAATATATCATTCCCAGTTGCCTCCACTGGTGGTCAGTCATCATCATCATCATCAGCCGAAATACACCCACCGCTGAACGTAAGCATCCCGAATAGAATACAACTTTTGGTGGGCTGTCCTTTGGGGGATTTGACATAATCACCACGCTTGACAGACGGATTGGTGATCTAAATATATACAGGAGAACGCTGCCGCCCGTTCCTTGTGCAATACTTTAGTCGTCTTGACGACACCCACGGGAAGATGGCCGTATTCTAATCCGGGAACACGGCACCTCAAATATAAATACTCGGGGAAAATCCTAGTTACAATACAAGCATAGAAAAGCTGCTGAAAGCGCTGGAATATTCTTAACCGAGCGAGCTTCGAACCCGCCATAATTATTACAAATTTATCGACAAACTTTTCCCGCATTAAGCTCGGAACTAGGGCGGAATATTCGCTGTCAAGCGATAAATTTTCGAATGAGATGCGAAATAATTTTATTTTTACCGTGTAGCGTGTAAAACATTGCATGCGACAGGCGGCACGCGATATAAAAATCGCATGTAATTTGTCAGGGATTTGGGTTTCCGGCTATTTTATCTTTTTGAATAATTTTAAAAGGCCTCCTGAGGCTTTAGTTTTTTGTAATATTTACGAGTAACTCCGGAGCAAGTGGGCAGACGGTTCATCGATGGTATGCGATTATCGCCACCCACAGACACCTGCAACACCAAAGGAATAAGCGTAGCCTAGATAAAATAACACTCATCTGACAGAGTGAGGAATACAATGATATGAGAAATAAGGTTTAAAAGAAGATGTGGTAACAACGGTAGAGAAGGGTGCGTTAGTTTGGACATTTAGAGTGTACTAACTGTTGCCCGCGACTTTGCTCGCGTGGACAACTTAACATTACACATTATTATGTATTACTAAATCCTTAATCCGGCGTTGGACTACAGAATTAATGTTTTTATTTTAATAAAGTTGACATTTACTTCATGTTTATCATGAATTAAAAGATTATCATTAATTTATTTATATTTTTTATGTTTTAATATAGTACAATAAGTTGAGATATATTTATTAAAAAAAAATCGCAGCTGATATTCCCTTTCCCCTCTCCCATTTTCTTTCCTTCCTCATGCCCTTCCCACCACGTTGACATTTTATTGAGATATGACTTATACCAGTATGTGTCCCGAACTCAAAGCTATTAAACAGTGAAAATGCCGTCAAATTATGTTCAGTAGTTTCCAAGATTAGCACGTACATACACACATACCTAGGAGGACGTTCAAGGACGTTCAAGGATCAAATTAGTAACGTCCTCAAAAAGACTGGGGTCCGCAGTGAGAAGAACAAGAAGAACAAAAGGAGGTTGATGAATGTGAGAAAGGCTAGTATGGTATGGCAGGATCGCGCAAAGTGGAGATCCATTGTCTCTGCCTACCCCTCTGGGACCAAGGCGTGAGCATTATGTATGTAAGTATGTAGATAAAATAAATCGTATTATATTTCCCATTCAGATTCGTTTATTAAATCATTGAGATCAAAAGTATAATTTGACTATTTTGACAAGTAATCCGCTGGATCCGAGATCTCTCTCGGGGTCGCCCTTTATTTGGGACAAGGGGGTCCACGGGGCGGGTGTTGACCTCCCTCCCTCCTCCTGAGCCTTTGCCTATGAAGCCTTCATGTTTAATAGTCTACTTATTTGCACTGCAAGTAAATTTGGGGTTTCAGACTCGCTTGACTGGAGACAACTTTTGGTAATTAAGAACAGTTTACTTTTTCTTATAACTTTTCCCTAAATGTTTCAAATTCTATTTAATTACAACCATGCACAAGTGGGGCGTTCGAGATAAAAATGGACAAATACCTTTTGTCCAACTCGACCTCCGACTCAAGGTCCAACTTCGTAAGCATTTTGACTAATATCTGACTAACTAAAAAAGAATTTTGTACTCTCTATTTATTTATTTATTTATTCAAGGAAAATTTACAGCTTTGTTTAAGATAAAAAAAAGTTACAGTAATAATATCTCTAAGCGGATAATAAATCTTCGCACATAGGCGTCTAGTTTTGTTCATTGAGTAAGACATATGAAATAATATAATGTACTAGCAAATGCCCGCGGCTTCGCCCGCGTGGAGCAAGTTTTTATTTCCCGAGGGAACCATTCTCAAATACATGATCTTGTGCGTACTAATCAAAAATAAATGGCAATTAGTTGAACAGCCAAGCTGTGAAAGAAACAGATAAATAAACACACAAACACTCTTTCGACTTAATTATATTAAAACTGTTGCCCGCAGATTCACCTGCTTAAAAAAGGTGTTTGTTTCCAGATTGAAAAAACCCACGGTAAACCAAGCTATCCAACAGTGATACCACATTCGAATTCATTTATTGGTTTTGGAGAAGAAGCTGATGACGTTATCATTATCATAAATTATTTAATCGACGTGTTTACTTATTAATGTTTTCATCGTTTTATACATATAATACAGTTCATCATCATATTAGCCCTGCGACAAATACTGCTGGACATAGGCCTTCCCCAATAAACGTCACCACACCCGGTTCACCGCCTCCGAATCCTGCTGCTTCCGGCCGCCTTGCTCAGGGCGTCGGTCCATCTAGTGGCGCGGCGCCCCCCCTTGCGCGCGTGCCTATCCGCGGTCTCTACTCCAGAACTCGTCTACCTCAGCTGCCATCAGTTCTGCGGCAGATGTGGCCAGTCCACTGCCTCCTCAGCTTTATAATCCTTTTTAGTTTAAATGTATCTACACGTTTGGAGAATACTACTCTCGAACACCATTTCAGCCCCTTAGGGATGGTTTTTCAAAAACTGTAAAACGCGTGTTAAATCATTACGTTTTTCGAGTACTCCTCCAAAGTTTCGAATTGTAGGAACAACTAATAGTCTTTCTCCATACTAACTTTGAACGCCTATTTTACCACCTTAGGGGTTGAGTTTTGAAAAACGCTTCATTAGTGCATACTGTAGATATGAGGAAACTTTGTGATAAATTTCAAGTTTCTAGAGCAATCGGTTAGGAAACTACCACTTTCGAACTCCATTTCAATTCCTTAAGGGATGGTTTTTCAAAAACTGTAAAATACTTGTTGAATCATTATGTTTTTCGAGTACTCCTCCAAAGTTTCAAATTGATAGGAACATCTAATAGTTTTTCTCTATACAAACTTTGAACTCCTATTTTACCACCTTAGGGGTTGAATTTAAAAAAAGTCTTCGATAGTGCATACTGGAGATACATAAGGAACCTTTGTGCTAAATTTGAAGTTTCTAGAGCAATTGGTTTGGAGACTACTACTTTCGAACTCCATTTCAGCCCCTTAAGGGATGGTTTTTCAAAAACTGTAAAATACTTGTTGAATCATTATGTTTTTCGAGTAAGGATGACTGTAAAAATCTATGTGTCTGGTAATTTATAATAAACTATTTGAATTTGAATTTGAATTACTCCTCCAAAGTTTCAAATTGATAGGAACATCTAATAGTTTTTCTCCATACAAACTTTGAACTCCTATTTTATCACCTTAGGGGTTGAATTTTAAAAAGTCTTCGATAGTGCATACCGGAGATACATAAGGAACCTTTGTGCTAAATTTGAAGTTTCCAGAGCAATCGGTTTGGACACTACTATTTTTGAACTCCATTTCAGGCCCTTAGGGGATGGTTTTTCAAAAACTGTAAAACACGTATTGAATCATTAAGGTTTTAGAGTATTCCTACAAAGTTTCAAATTGATAGGTTTATCTAATAGACGTTCTCCATACAAACTTTCAACTCCCATTTGACCCCCTTAGGGGATGAATTTTGAAAATCCGTTCCTTAGTGCTTGCCTATGCTACATAAGGAACCGTTGTGCAAAATTTCAAGCCTCTAGACTCAGCGGTTTGGGCTGTGCGTTGATATGTCAGTCAGTCAGTCAGTTTCTTCTTTTATATATATAGATAGATAACTAGATAAACGAAGCAAACAGATACAATAGAATTATGAGTAGAGTAACAATAGACTGATCATGTGACGCACAGACACCGTATTAAGATAGAACGGTTATAGCCATTTGTTTACATTAGTCTCGCGCGTGCCGTCCCACGCATCCTTTATGCCTCGCGTTCACGTTTCCAGTGAGATTCAGGGGGCCAATTCTACTAACTTCAACATTTATCGTTCGTTTAAACAACAGTTACGTTTAAGTTTTAGTCAAACACCGTTCCAAACGCAAATTGGTATTCTACTCATTGTTTAGGTACTTCAGACGACAAACGAAACGCAGACGCTGCTCAGCTATTAGGAACGAACCTAGTACCTACTTTATAAGTATTCGTTACTCAATTCTCGATTGTGCGAATCGCCCATAGATACTACACTGTTTTTTCTCAAAAGCGCGACAAATATTTGCGTTTAAGGTAAATGTTGTATTGTTATTATTGATTATAAATGTTCGCATGTGTTTCTTGTGTATCCGTAAAATAGTTATTTATTGTGAAAATAATATTTTCCTGCATAATTTAACTTAGCAAGAATAACATTTGTCTACATGAATAAAAAGTATCATCAATAAAGGGTAGTTACAATACGAGCTGCTCGCACCACTCATCGAGGTAGGTGAAGAACATAGTGATGCGGTAAGCGATATCTGTTGTATTTATCGATATAAGTTAAATCACGTGCTCGAGTTTTACTGATTGCGGATATAAATTGATTTTCATTATTTAGATTTTGGTGTACATAAATTTTTTCGTTTTAAGGAAAATTAATTCGAACAAGCGTGGCAATCCTATTGATATGTGAAATTTAAATAAGTTTGTACGGAAAGGTTAGTTATACGCAGATTTTAGGGGTTTATTTTGGACTAGCTGTGCCCGCGGCTCCGCTCGCGAGGACTACAGTTTCCGCCCCCATTCCCACTTTGGCTCCCTATCCCACTTCCACTCATTCTCAATCTCACTCTCAATCCCGCGCCCGCTCCCGCTCCCACTCCCCTTTTCCCACGCCCACGCCCACGCCCACGCCCACGCCCACACCCACGCCCACGCCCACGTCCACTCCCACTCCCACTCTCACTCCCACTCCCAGCTCCAAATGTAATCCAAACTCATCGCAATCTGAATAAGTACGGAAATACTATTATTTGCAATATTTGATATAGTATTTGAAAACTAAAAATGTCCATAGCTTTTGATTGAGTAAACCGATTGCGATGAAATAAAGACTAAATGCTAAGTTAAGCCCCATGTTTCTGTGAAAAGTCCATCAAAATCCGTTCAGTAGTTTTTAAGTGATGCGTTTACAAACTCACAGACAAACATTTCAAAAATGATCGAAATGTGTTCTGTTGCTTATCCTTAGACACTCCAAATATTTTTTTTGCAAATATATTCAATGTATATCCCACGTCGTGCTATACCACATCGGCTGATGATAATTGTTCAAAAGTTAAGGCAAAAAATAGTTCAATAATGCTCAAGACGTCACAGCTAGGCCCCAGTCGACATTCGTCATCGAAAACGAGGAAGTTTAGGCACGATCCGCCATCGCACGATAGCGCTCTAATAGAAACATCAAATTAACTTCCCTGAATAACGTTTATTCATCGCTTCAATTTAAATCTGCAAGTTCAGCCAGATTTACGGTTTTGGAAGCGACTTTCTCTTTAGACTGAATTTCAGACACGATTTTAATTTAACTCGACTAGCTTAATTGTCAGCTAGTCGAAATAGTTCATTAGAGAATCGCGGTATCCTGGAAAGGAGTACATTCGCTATATGTTAGTAAGAATAAGGGTTGACCAGATCAGAACAGGTTTGAAGACCAGACCAAACCGATATTTACATCTTGTAAATAAAATCGTTAACTTCGTGTGTCTGACATTGAATATAAGTATATATGGGATATACTCTAAGGATAATCAATAAGTAGAACACAATAAAATAATGTTTTGGAATTATTATCTGTTTGTATGTTAGTTGCGCAGTCACCACGTAAAAGTACTGGACCAATTCTGATGAAGTTTTCAGAAAAAACGTAGGGATTAATTCGGGATAAATTTTTTTTATCGCAATCGGATTACTCAATCAAAAGTTATGCGAATTTATAGTTTACAAAAACTCACATTACGTTAGTATACACTATACAATAAAAAAGTGTGATGCTCGGCGGAATTCAGATGGCGATGAGTTAGGACTAGGTTTAGAGGGTAGAGGTCTCGGTGGCGGTGGCAGCGGAGCGAGTGGAGCCGCGGGTACATTTAGTATATATATATATATATATATATAAACAACCCGTTTCTGTTCGTGACAAGGCTACGAGGACAGCCCACTCAAAACGCCAAGCACAGTTTATCAAACAGTTTAAATTCACATTTTATTATCTATCTTATAAAAAAAAACGATTGTCTGTACATTGTACATAATTACAAAATACATACGTACATATAATGGGTAGGCAGAGACGTTGGATGGCCAGTTCGCGCGATCCTGACACACCTCACTAGCCTCACTCACATTCATCAACCTTTTCATGCACCTCCTTTTATTCTTCTCACTGCGGACCCAGCCTTTTTGAGGACATCACCAATTTGATCCTTGAACGTCCTCCTAGGACGACCTCTAGCTGTAGTTCCTTCCACATTCACACTGTATATTACTTTTGTCACTATTCTTTCACTCACACGCTCTAAATGTCCAAACCAACAAAATTAAATTGTATAAAGGGTATAAAAGATGAGTAATAGAATACATTAAGATAATTTTTTTGTTTGTCTGTCAGTTTGTGCACGCATCACGTAAAACTAATGGACCAATTCTGATGGAGTTTTCAGAAAATCATAGGCTTTATTTCATCGCAATCGACTTACATTAGTAGATATACAATACAACATAGAAGTATAATAACGCTCGGTGCAATTCAGATTGCGATGAGTTAGGACTACATTTGGATCGAGGATAAGATGGAAATTGGAAAAGTAAGTGAGTGGAGCAGGAGCGGAAGCAAGAGCGGAGCCGGATCTATTAAATAAAAACGTTAACTCCGCATGTCTGTACATTGGTAATATAGAACGAGAGTGGGCACGGGAGTGGTCGTGGTCGTGGTCGTCGGGGTCGAAGTCGGAATTGTAGTCGAATTGAAAGTGAGTAGTCCAAGCGAGCCGAGCCGCGGGCACAGCTAGTTTAATAATAATTCTGTAGTACACGCGTAGCTGTTGTTTTGAATAGTGGTTCATAGTACAGCTGACAATAAGGGCACAAATTGCCCTTTGAAAATGAACCAATAAAGAATAACCTGTGACATTTGAGTTCCACATTTGACCTTTAATTTTGGCCTATCTAATAACGCGGAGGTGGCACAGCGATAATGTACGGGAGGAATAACAAATATGTCGAATAATCCGCCAACAAGGGCAATACAGGTGGCCCAAAATAACGTTGACAAGTGATTTTTCAAATAATTTTATTAGCTTTGGACTTAATTAAATTAAGTTATAAATTATAGAAATACAACTTAATTGATTTTTTTTTAATTTTGTAAACGTTATTTGGGGCCACGGTGTATAATGAAATAGTCTGGGTTAGAGTTGTGTAGCCTCGTTGGCTACTTGGCTTTGTGGCTTCGATTTTGATTCCCATTGGAGACAGACATTTATTCTTTATTGCACATAATTTTAAAAAAACCTTACATAAAAGCATCTCAAACTCACGTCACGTGGACTAGTGCAGACCCTCCACCTCCCATGGCCTTTCCACATCTAGTTCATATACACCGAATCACGGGTGAGGTGCCCGGTACTTGCTGGACTGTGCCCACGAATGTGTTCACAAAAAAGTATTAATATAATAAACAACATGTATATATACTGTACTCGTATATATTTATACAGCCAGTTGCAAAGGGTTAGTCTAACAGTGACAATCATAATCAATTTTATTGGTAATAATTAAATTACATGCCAGAAATATAATTTAAAAAAATGCCTTTTCACAATAGTTAATTAAACAATAATAAATTAATAACAATGTCAAGTAAATAAAAATGAACAATTACTATAGTCAATTATGTCAGTCATTATTAATATTATTAATCACTAACTTTGCCCGCGGCTCCGCTCGCGTGGACTACACGATCCGCTCTCATTCCCACTTCCGCTCCCTATCCCTCTTCCACTTCCACTCAGACTCTAAATCTCAGTTTCAATCCCACTCCCGCTCCCACTCCCTATTCAGGTCCAGGTCCAGTTCCAGGTGCAGATCCCGCTCCAGGTTCAGCTCCCACTCCCGCATATACCCTTAACTCTGCCTTCAACTCTGCTCTCAACCATTCCCTCAACCCTCCCCTCAACCCTTTCCTCAACCCTTCCTCATACGTATGCAACAAATTCATCGTAATCGGCTAACTCAAAAGTTATGCGAATTTATAGTTTTTAAAAACACATACATTACATTGGTACCACACCCGCTCCCGCTACCGCTCACGAATTCCGTCGTTGTATACGAATGCAGTGTATGCGAGTTTTCGAAAATTATAAATTCGAATAACTTTTGATTGACTGCAACAATTGCAATGAAATAAAGCCTATATGTTACACCGAATTAAGCACTGTGTTTCTGTGAAAAGTCCACCTACATTTGTTACGCGCACAAACAAACAGATAAACAGACAAAAATTCCAAAAATGATCGAAATGTGTTCTATTACTTATCCTTAGACCCTTCAATTTTTTTTTGCAAATATCTTCAATGTACGCAATGTACGCACGCGAAGTTTATGATTTTATTTATTAGATACTGTTAGTACGGTAGGACAGATTAAACAAAAAAAGTTAAACAGTTGAGGGCATTGACTTGTGTCATTTGACCTAAAAAGGTCGTAATGAAACCAACTTAAATGCACGTTTTGCAACTCTGTCACACAAACAGACCGAATTCCATTAAACCGTATCACCAGTCCCTAATTACTGTTGGAATTTGGATATAAAACGCAAACCACCAGACAGGTAATCAGGGGTCTAAAAACACCTTTCTGCCATGACAGAGTTAATTAGTTCGGTATAGATACCTTTTGATACAACATGCGAAACTTAATTTTTATCGCTATAAATTGCAGCCATGTTTTTGTGAAATTCGGTTTTTTTTAAATAATAATCATGTCAACCATTTAGTAGTAATTTTTTAAATTAAAAGCACAGGTATCCAGCCTCATACAGCGATGTCTTGGGTTAAACAAAATGCTAGAATCTAAATATCCCTTTTTTCATCCCACGCGGTGTTTCTTCCAGTGTCAAGCGGATTATTTGTTACCTATAAACCAACCATTGAATTAAGAAATGAGGTTTTATGAAGAAATTACCGCCATTCTAAGGTTTTAATTTTCAAAACCATAACCTGAAATGTTATTTTAAAAGATGCGCCCTTTTGGAATTACCAACGATTCTTCATCTATCAATGGCTGAAGTGAATAAAAACTAGTATAATCATTTTAAGAGTTCACCGAATAGTACGTTAATAAAACCAAAAATGTCTGTCAGTCTACGTCAGGAGTTACTTATGTTTTAAAGGTACCTTATTTGCAGACTTAAATGATCCTTCTACCGATTTACCAACGTAACTTTACGAATATTTGAGTGTTTACTAATCAGTAATAGGTACTTAAGAGTTATTTTTTTCAAAACAAGTGTTTACTTGCCTTAGTATGTTTAGTAGCACGTTTTAACTGATCTTTATTCAACTTAGCCAAAGTCCAAAATTATTATGGCCTTTAACAAAAATTCATAAAGTTCCTACTATCCAGAGCCCCCTGAGTACGTGCCTGCATACCACAAATGTTTCCCCCAGATCAGTCCCCTTTCAAGTCGTAAATTCCCCGTAAATCTAGTTTATGGACGAACCGTACATAATATTTTTTTAGTAATAAATGGATGGCCAATGCCCTTAGATTCTTTTATATTAAGCTAGCAGTTTGAAGATATGATATACACTAAAACTCGCCTTCATTTTCTTCTTGAAATTTTCTAATCATCAGTCTGGTAATACCCACGCTGGACTCAGGTATTGTTATTATTATCGTATGGCATTTATTTATGAGCTGTGACGTCTAAGAAAGACCATGGCTCGTTTGTGACACTGGGTGCCAACGGGGAATGGTACGTTTATATCAGTCTGACTGCCTAATACGGCGAACGTATTACCGTCACAATCTAATACCACTAATGCGGCTGAATGACGTCCCATTTACACTAGTCCGGTGGCGGTAGGATATTCGACCTTACGGCGGCGGCTAAGTCCTGAAGTTTTAGAGCTTGTAAAATATTTTGTATGACAATTATAGTAAGGTTGTCAATTTAATTCATATCGTCGGCTAGCAAACAACACCCTACTAGTCATCATCATCATCATCAGGTTATTGTTGTCTCCACTGCAGGAGCACAACCCTCACTCATCTGCCGGAGACAGACGGAGGATTTGGCCTAAACTCCCCGCGCTGGCCAGACGGGTTGGGGAGGCCTGATTGATGTTTTATAATGTATTCCCTCAGTCGCCTCGTACGATATCTACGGGAAGATTTGCAGTGGTCCTATTCTACTCTACCGGAAACCACACGGCATATTTTTTTTAAAGTAATATACCATATTATTAAATTATCCATTCGCTCTTAAGGCTAGACATTCCTGAAATGTATCTAAGGTCATTCACAAACGTCAAGACTTTGTGCCAACTGCACGTTTATTTATCAAATAATTCTTTTGGTTTGAAATCGACTATAAGTAATCTGTGGTAATAGGATCACTTGATGTCGTTAGCCTGCACCTAGCAATCGAAAGCTTTATTTATTCAAATCAGAATTTTCTGTTTGACAGACAGATAATTTTGAATACTACACCTAGGTAGGTGTCGGCCTTTTCCCCTTGAGTGTGGAACAAAGGATTCCGATCCTTCATGCCCTTTTGTTGTAGGGCTCGGGTCGTCTTCGCAGCTCTGACGTCATTCATCGTCCTTAGTGCTAACGTCCTATAAACTAGAGAAACATAACTAGAGAAATTGGTTTTGACACTTCAAATGGAAGTAATAATAAATTTATTTCAATTTATTATTATTATTATTCATATTGACGAGCGGCAAATATGCTGATGTGTCTGTATCACAGTGTTGGATTTTAACTTTTAAACAGTATTAGTTTTAAGCCGATTTTTAAAAGAGTTTATTGATTTGGCTGAAACCACTTCATCTGGGAGCCTGTTCCACGATTGAACAACTCTATTATTCAGAAAGTGATGTGCAACATTTGAGATTTAAGTCGAACTATAACTAATACATACAACTTTTGCAATAAATACTTGTACTTAGAGCACTTGACTAAACAGATTGGTTTTACTGTAGGTAAACCCACCTTTAGATTTTACCAACGGTTTCTGATATTATAAATTCAACACAACATCCGTAATATTCTAGGATAATATTCCTTGTTCAGAGCGTTTTCTCGTAGCCGCCTACGCACTGCCTACGCTCGTAGCTGCGGGCTGCGTAGCATTTCGCTACGAACGATCACTTGCATTTTAACGACTATGGCAGCCACTACTTTACTGGTAAGTTAATAAAAGAGAAAGACGAAAAATACCATCATCGATTACAATAGTTCACATGTATTTTATGATTATAAGGGTTATATATAATACGTAGAACAAATCTGTAATAGTTTAATACAAAAACCAACGGGCAACGAACTCCCAAGCTGTAAAGAGTTGGTGTACTATTAAATGTATGTATGTAAACGCTTTATTGTACCAAAAATAACAATAACAACAACAATAATAAAATAGTAATTAAACTATGTACAAAGGCGGACTTATCCCACTTAGGGATCTCTTCCAGTCAACCTTAGAGTAACCGAAAGGACAAGTATAAATACTCTGGTCTTCATATGGCTAGCTCATTCAATCATTTTACCAATCAGAAATTCAGTATAGGGTATAGGCACAGCCCCGGCATTCCACACAAGCGAACATATTTAATCACCTACTGCTACAGGGGCATCAGTGGAGCATCACTCGTACATGTGAGGGTGTGCACTTAAACATTATCGAGAGAGGGATAACATTATACATCAACAGAAACTTGCTTCTCTTTCTAACCAAATGACCTTCGCCAAATGAGGTGCGGTAAGGTAGGAAGAAACATCAAACGTATATATCTGACAGCACTATTATGGCGGCTCCACATTAGTGCCGTGAATTCACGCGTGAATTCACGGCACAAGTCGTGCAGTCCACATTCACGGGATGCTCACAATCGTTCGTGAAACCTGCCGCGAAATGGACGTAGAAGTTGCTGCTGCAATTACTTTGACAGTACATTTTCATAATGGTAATGTTCTAAAAAAGACCATTTCAGTTTCGTTATTCCAAACGTTCACGCGCGACTATATTTAGCGACTGCACAAGTCCATACCCCTTTGTAGTCCAGAGTAAACTAGCACGGGGCCGTGAATGTGGATGTGTACGCGTGAACGCCGCGCGAAGAGCGCGCAAACCCTTTGTCGCGGGACAAAATACCGACTCTGATCGGGGAACAGGCGTGAACACGCGTGAACCCCGTGAAAACCGTCCACATTCTCGTTCACGCCTGTTTACGGAGCTTCACGGCACTAATGTGGAGCCGCCATTAGATAACTGTCACATATCCTCTGAAGGTCCTTTAATTCGATTCCCCACTATGTGTGTTTGACTTTCAGACAATTGCATTACGAAGGTCTACCGCTCACATCAAATGACGGAAATGAGTTAATATTCAACCGTTCCAACCGCCAGCTGGCATTATATCCACATTCAAATCTTGAAGAGACAATACTAGTAGTGCTATTCTCTAAAATACAAACTCACAAGCGAGTCTCAAAGTCAAAGTCAAAATCATTTATTGCATATGAGTACACTTGGTATATTTATACACGTCATTTTTTTTATCGACTGCCGCTTCCTAGGTGTTAGCGCTGTGAAGAAGAAACGGCGCAACAAACTTCACGCAACACATCTTTTAAAAATTAAGTTTGCATACAATTAATAAAGATTTTGCGAAACTGGATTAACATTAGTACCAGGCATCTTTGTCATTCAAATAATCGTTTACTTTATAATAGGCTTTCTTACAAAGTTGTTTTTTAATGTGAATCTTAAACTTTCTGTCCGTCATATTTAAGATTTCCTTTGGTAGTTTGTTGTAGAAGCGTATACATTGCCCCGTGAACAACGACTTCACTCGAGTGAGACACTTTCAAACTTAATCCATTGGTAATCCTGTAAACATTCCATAACACTATCGAAGTGAAGTCAACAAAGAACACACTTCACGTCGACAGAACTCTAGAATGTTTACAGAATGCCAATGGATTAGGTTTCGAAGTGAGTAAAGTCACTAGAGTGAGACTCGCTTGTGAGTTTGTATTTTAGAAAATAGCACTACACTTCATTCTTGTAATTATACAATAAGTTTCTCATTCTAGAACAGATTCTGTATTGGTGACATAATTAATTAAATATATAATACAATACACTTTATTGCACAAACAAATACAGTTACACGTTATAAAAGTTACAAATAGTGCAATTTAGGCGGTCTTATCGCTTTAAGCGATTTCTTCCAGACAACCCTTGGGTAGAAAATATTATGCCAGAGAAATTGTAGGTTGCGCTAATTAGAAAATTTAAATGATAAATAGGTACTTATATGACTATAATAAATAAAATAAAATAGCAAATAAGTATTAAGTTCTTATGGTTCTACACATATCAAATATCCATATACAATATAAATATATATTGTTATAAATATATTGTTTTTCATTACCTATCGTTAGAGGGGGGGGGATAATGACGGCGATACCCAAATATGTCAACTAAATTTCTAATGACCTCTCAAGTTACACAAATAAAGTAAACTTAACCTGACGTACTTGTAAGTGGACTTTAATCGTGTTCTGCGAGCCGTAAATCAGAATATTATGGCCGCCCACAAAAAGTTGGTAAACAAACATCTGCTCCCCGCAGTTTAATGGTTTTAGACACTGATTTTTTTATCATGCTCAGGGGACTATACCCAACTAATAAACTAAGCCAAACAGGGTAGAGTTTTATAAGTTTATTTTTACCCCAACTACGCAAACAAAGGAGGGTAATGTTTTACGATCTGAAAAGGTACTGTTGGTTACTGACACGAATGACAGGTTTTAATACAATTCATTTATTAAAGACCAGCTGTTGCCCGCGACTTCGTTCGCGTGGACAACTTAACATTACACATTATTATTATCTAATACATAAAATCGTAAACTTCGCGTGTCTGTACATTGAAGATATTTGCAAAAAAAAAATTGGGGGGTTTAAGGATAAGCAACAGAACACATTTCGATCATTTTTGAAATATTTGTCTGTGAGTTTGTGCACGCATCACTTAAAAACTCCTAAACGGATTTTGATGAACTTTTTACAGAAATATGAGGCTTAACCTAACTTAACATTTAGTTTTTATTTCATCGCAATCGGTTTACTCAATCAAAAGTTATGGACATTTTTAGTTATTTAATTTAGTCATTTAAATACATCAGTAGGTAAGGTTAGTATGCAATATATTGCACATAATAGTATTTCCTTACTATTCAGATTGCAATAAGTTTGGACTATATTTGGAGCTGGTAGTGGGAATGGTACAGCTCAGTACAAGGCGACTGAGGGAATACATTATAAAACATCAATCAGGCCTCCCCAACCCGTCTGGCCAGCGCGGGGAGTGTAGGCCAAATCCTCCGTCTGTCTCCGGCAGATGAGAGAGGGTTGTGCTCCTGCAGTGGAGACCAAAATAACCTGATGATGTTGTGGGAATGGAAGAGGGCGTGCGCGTGGGCGTGGGAAAAAGAGAGTGGGCGTGGGAAAAGGAGAGTGGGAGTGGGAGCGGGAGCGGGAGCGGGAGCGGGAGCGGGAGCGGGAGCGGGAGCGGGAGCGAGATTGAGAGTGAGATTGAAAGTCTGAGTGGAAGTGGGATAGGGAGCGAAAGTGGGAATGGGAGCGGAACCTGTAGTCCACGCGAGCGGAGCCGCGGGCACAGCTAGTGTATTACTAAATCCCAAAAGAAATTATTAATCTGATTATGCAATGAAAATATATAATACATAAAATAAGCGTGCGGTTCCGCCCGTTGGAACACAGAATTAATGTTTTTTTTTTAAAGTTGACATTCTTCATGTTTATCATGAATTAAAAGATTATCATATAATTATTTATATTTTTTATGTTTTAATATTGCGCAAGAAGTAATGAGATTTATTTTATTAAAAAAATATCGTTGGTGATATTCCCTCTATCCATACCCCCTTCGTTCTTTCCTTCCTCATTCCCTTCCCACCACTTACAAAACCCCGTACCCTTCCTCCGCCCTTTATTTTCCACTGCCCCCCTCCCTCTGTCCTACCACCTTCCATTCCCGCTAGCCTCGATCTCATCTTTCCTCTCCTTCTCCCCTAACGCCTTCCTACTATTACTCCTCCTACCAACTTGCCCCTCCCCTTCCCTCTTTTCTTTCCCATCCGACTTTCTTCCCCTCCTATACTCCTCCCTAATTGACACCTATTTTGCATATCCAATTAACTGTACAACAAAATGTCTGTCAAACTGCTGGACATAGGCCTTCCCCAATGAACGCCACCACACCCGGTCCTCCGCCCTCCGCATCCAGCCGCTTCCAGCCATCTTCTTCGGGTTGTCAGTCCACCTAGCGGCGGGGCGTCCCACCCTGCGAGTGCCGATCCGCAGCCTCCACTTCAGAACTCGTCTGCCCCAACGGCCGTCGGTTCTGCGGAATATGTGGCTCGCCCACTGCCACGTCAGCTTGCTAATCCTTTCGGCTGTATCGGTGACTTTCGTTCTTCGTCGGATCACTTCATTACGAATCATATCCTTCAAATAAATAACAAGCAAATATAACGGAAGTATTTTGTTACGAATTAATTTACTTTTATTACAGTACCAATGCGAGTAATTCCGCCGCTGGCAGGTTGGAACAAACTTCTGAATAATGCATGCTTTGTATGAGGAACGGGCCCTTTTGTCGTATACGTATAATAATATTTACGAGACAATTTATTTAAAGTCCTTTACGACAAATAATGTTGATAAGGTCACACGCAGGCGGCGTAATCTAATCGGTACCGGTATCTTTCTCTAGGATAGTGAAACGCCGCACAGTGAAAATGGTAGAATAACGGCATATTAATTTTTTTTACTAATATCGCTACTGGCATTTTAATTCATTTTATTTAATAGTTTAATAGTCAAACTTTAGCCGCAGAACCGACGGCCGTTGGGCAGACGAGTTCTGGAGTGGAGACTGCGGATCGGCACTCGCAGGGTAGGAGGCCCCGCCGCCAGTTGGACCGACAACCAGAAGAAGGTGGCCGGTAGCGACTGGATGCGGAGGGCGGAGGACCGGGTGTGGTGGCGATCATTGGGTAAGACCTATCTAGCAGTGGACTTCTAGGGGCTGACATGATGATGATTTAATACATGATATATTTATACATGATCTAAACACACAGAGCTGGAGTAACGCTTACTCCAACTGTGTCTTTAGATCATGTACCTTTAACAGACAGACATTCAAAAATATTTTTTTGGACTCTGCTGGTCATAGATAGTACTTCATCATTATCAGCTGAAATATGTCCACTGCTGAACATAAGCCTCCCAATAT
This sequence comes from Esperia sulphurella, assembly GCA_947086405.1. Lineage (NCBI taxonomy): Eukaryota > Metazoa > Arthropoda > Insecta > Lepidoptera > Oecophoridae > Esperia > Esperia sulphurella. The sequence continues at coordinate 17,490,144 of OX352258.1, forward strand.
AATGTCACTTTTGGTGGGATGTCCATTGGGGGATTTGCCGTAATCACTACGCTTGTACGTTTAAATACCTAGTAGGTACTTGCTAATTCTTTTTTTTCTAATGAGTGAAGAGACACGCCATTTTTTAGTGACATATCAGGTATAAGATGTCTTTTATGTAGATTTTTCTGAAAGCTTTTAGTTTAAAAACCCCTAAAACATCACTCATTTAATATTATGTTTACGAAAAATCCGTGCAAATAAAAATTAGAGTTTAAATAGGGAAAAGCTGGTGGACATTAAAACTCAGATGGAATTGCTAGAAATTGTATTAAGAGGATGTTGAAGGATCAAATTGGTGACGTCCTCAAAAGCCTGGGGTCCACAGTAAGAAGATTAAAGAAGGTGCATGAAAAGGATGATGAATGTGTGTTAGGATTGCGCAAAGTGGCGATACATCGTCTCTGCCTACCCCAATGGGATCAAGGCGTGAGCATTATGTTATGTTATAGAAATGCTTCGGATATCCGTTACGCTTGCCGTGTGGTTTCCGGTAGTGTAGAATAGGACCACTCCAACTCTTCCCATTTATGTCGTACAAGGCGACTAAGGGAATACATTATAATACATCAATCAGGCCTCCCCAACCCGGGGAGTCTGGCCAGCGCGGGGAGAGTAGGCCAAATCCTCCGTCTGTCTCCGGCAGATGAGAGAGGGTTATGCTCCTGCAGTGGAGACAAAAATAACCTGATGATGATGATGATCCGTTTTCACAAAACCCTAAAAACTATGTGCTAATGAGGTGGGAAAACGTAAAGAAAACAAATTATTTCGTCGAAAAATATTACTTTATCTACACATTCGGCCGTTATCCGCCTTATCCCCAATTATGGAGGGATAACTACTATTGATCCCGTAACGTAACACATCATGTAACCAGGGACGAATGTTAGGCTTCCGGTTTTTTTTTGGGGGGTCTAAAACCGTAGTACTTCATGAAAATTATTATTTATCGTTAACTTTAGTAATCCTACTAATATTATAAGTGCGAAAGTTTGGATATTTGGATGCTTTTTCAAAAACTGTAAAACATGTCTTGAATCATTAAGTTTGTATAGTACTCCTACAAAGTTTAGAATTGATAGGAACATTTTATAATTTTTCTCCATACAAACTTTGAACCCCTATTTTACCACGTTAGGCGATAAATTTTGAAATACCCTTCGTTAGGGAATGCCTGAGTTACATGAGGTACCTTTGTGCTTAATTTCAATTTTCTAGAGCAATCGGTTTGGAGACTACTTCTTTCGAACTCCATTTCACCCCCTTAGCGGATGGTTTTTCAAAAACTGAAAAACACGTGTTGAATCATTAGGTTTTTAGAGTACTCCTACAAAGTTCCAAATTGATAGGAACATCTAATAGATGATCTCCATACAATCTTTGAAACCCCATTTGACCACCTTAGGGGATGAATTTTGAAAAACTTGCCTAACTAAACTTGCCTATGCTATATAAGGAACCGTTGTGCAAAATTTCAAGCCTCTAGACTCAGCGGTTTGGGCTGTGCGTTGATATGTCAGTCAGTCAAATTCTTCTTTTATAGGTATAGATAGATATAAACATAAAGACAAAGCTGGCAAGGTATTAAGACAACATCAAAGTAGACTGAATTGTATACAAAAGATAAATGTCCCAAGGTTGGAATGAAAATTTCAAGATAACTTTGCTAACAAAGTTGAACTTTAATATTTCTTTCTCTAATCTTAATGTTTGTTGGTATTTCCGAAAATCAGGTTGATTGTTTCGGGGGTCATAACCGTCTGGTTTTATCTGAATCCGGCTCTGAATGTAACTGTAAATCTTTATATCGCTACGTATAACATACTACCCTAATCTATCTTATTGGGTCTATCTACTATCAACGACATAAACCATCGTTAAAGAAATAGAACGACCAATTTATTTACAAAATGGCGTTAAGAATTCGCACTGATAAACATATAGCGCTGTAGCAGAGAATACTAAATATTACTACGTAATGCCGTGTGGTTTCCGGTAGAGTAGAATAGGACCACTTCAACATTTCCCGTGGATGTCGTACAAGGCGACTAAGGGAATACATTATAAAACATCAATCAGGCCTCCCCAACCCGTCTGGCCAGCGCGGGGAGTGTAGGCCAAATCCTTCATCTGTCTTCGGCAGATGAGAGAGGGTTGTGCTCCTGCAGTGGAGACAAAAATAACCTGATGATGACTACGTAGAGACGCTCACATAGCCCGTAAAGAGCACGGCTGGCAAGACACCTTACTGCGCCACCCGCCGGTACAAAGTTACTAAGCCAGTGAGCTATCGACCGGCGCCGAGTGCTCGATCATCATCATATCAGCCATTAGACGTCTACTGCTGGACATAGGCCTTCCCCAATGAACGCCACCACACCCGGTCCTCAGTCCTCCGCATCTAGCCGCTACCGCCCACCTTCGAATTGTCGGTCCACCTGGCGGCGGGGCGTCCCACCCTGCGCGTGCCGATCCTCGGTCTCCACTCCAGAACCCGTCTGCCCCGACGGCTGTTGGTTCTGCGACATATGTGACCCGCCCACTGCCACTTCAGCTTACTAATTCTTTTAACTATGTCGGTCACCCTCGTTCTTCGTCGGATTTCTTCATTACGAATAACATCCTTCAAAGAAACCCCGAGCATAGCCATCTCCATAGCTCGAGTGAGCGATGCTACAAGTTAAAAAGAGAAGCACTTATGCTGTTGACATATAACGTAGTCCTTCTCTCGATCGACTGTGATCGAGCGCTGGGTTCAGTAGGACTACCATAATTTACCTACACACCCAAACGTCTACGGACAAGCTGGAGCACCTGTAGGTAATTAAATATGTTCGTTTGTATGAGGTGTCGGGAGTGTGGCTTCAGGCTGTGTTAATAGCAAGCGATTTTCACCTTACAGGTGTTCAAATGCTTTCTCTGACGACTTAACATTATTGCTTGTCATTATCCACCGCCTGAATATAGACCTTCCCTGCAGTAGGGCAGACAAGATGGCCAATTGTCGCTGCAACCCTTCACTTGTCTGCGGCATTTCTGGCCTAGATAAAGTTAATTCAAAAAAGCTACGCCTCCACCTTTCTTGACCAACTTAGCTGACATTTGTTTATCACTTGTAGCACACTCATAATCAGCCGTTTGTCCACTATTGGACGTAGGAAACGGTCCAAACCGCTCTTCCCTTGTATTTACGAGTAGTTAGGTGGTATAAAACATCAATCAGGCCTACCCAACCCGTCTGGTCAGCGCGGGGAGTGTAGTCCAAATCCTCCGTCTGTCTCCAGCAGATGAAGGAGGGTTGTGCTCCTGCAGTGGAGACAACAATAATCTGATGATGATGAGGTGTTAGATTTCTGGGAATAATTGAAAATGTCAGTTGTCAATAAATTTAATTTGAAACGAATTGATTTTCAATCGCATCGATGCGAAATGCTAATCGGATTTCGCCGAAATACGATATCAGCAGAATCACGCGTGATCAGATTTCCTAGTAATGCCAAGTATAAAATACGCTAAGAATAAATCCGCCTTTGTTATCAATTTCAGTCGGGATTGTTGTTGTTGTTGTTATATTTAGTACAATAAAGAGTTTACATATATACCTTCATACATACAGTGGAGAAACGAGTAAAGGGCTTCGGGGGGGTGAGGTAGGAAGGAACGTCAAACCATAGAATACCTACTATATAAAAGACTTTTTTCTAGAATAGATGGTCTATTCTATTTCATAAATATAGAATATAAAAAGTAATATTAAAGAGAATGTTAGGAATATTACAACTTTATTAATAGAGAGCTTATTTATAAAAAAAATGAATCTATATTTAAAGAGCTTTGTCATAAACATGACTACGTCGCTCTATAAGTGTTCTATTTTATAACTAAATATTAATTTATACAATTTCACAGCCAAAACTGACAGAGGGAAGGCCAAGACACTGTTACAGTTTTACCTATATACAAACATCTCATTCTCAAAAATGTGTCCCCTGTACGACTCGTTCCGGACGCACTCCACCAACACGTGGTAGGCGTCCTCCACCACCCCACATACTAAGTGTTATATTATATTATCTAGGTACATACGTATTGCAATTACACATATCATATTTATTACTTCTTTGTTTGGCACTGTAGACAAACTTGTCTGCACCGGGTGCGACTGAAAATCAGCGCCTAGCACCTTACTTGGTCTAGGCATATGCTGAGTCGTTTGCCCTTTTGCACGGCACACGCAAACTATTTTAGCTATGTTAAAAATTTTAAATTGTTTTCTCTAGTTCTTATAAATTTTTTTTTCCTTTTTCTTGCTTTGTTGGTTTTTTCTTTGTGTGTGCCAATTATGGTAGTAAATAAATGTTTTTCTTTCTTTCTTTCTTTTTACATACTGTGCAATTTGGTGATGGGACGTTTCCCATCAAATGTGCGAAGTTATCCAATGGAATGTGTCCGGAGCGAAGTCTTAACGATGTAACAATGACCTGGCGACTCAGTGAGCAGTTTCAGTCCAGGGACAATTCATAGGTTCCATTCGGATGGTTTTAATTTGCCCTTAATTTTAGACCTTTCATCAAAGTATTCCTTCCCTTGAATATAATTTCAGTTAAGTATATGTACGAGAATTGTATGTATGTGAGTACAACATATACAATAGAATAGGGGAATAGGTATGCTTATCTGTCACTCAGAGAGATTTGTGACAACGTACCCGGAAACAGGAAGCGTCGTCGTGTTCGCACAGTAACACTGCGTACATTGCTAAATGAATAATGATACCAGTAAATAAAACAAAAATATACCTTTTGTATTACGTTTCAGAAAAAATGAGGAAAAATACGTCATATACCTACTGCGTGCTTAGATAATACACAGCACCATAATACAGCAATGGGAATAAATGCAGTATAAATTAAATTGCTGATAGTTTAAAAAAAAAATTCTTCATCTTTCCAAAATAAACATACATAACATAACTCTGCCAAACTGTATAATACAGTTTTTTGCCAGAAATTCATCTCTTACTTTATACATACATATGGCAGAGAACACTATATATCACTACGCAGCTAATAAATAGCAAATAATAGCAAAGCCATTTAATAAAAAAAAATTATATTAGCAAAAAAAAGGAAGTAACGTCAATGAATTTTGAAAGTGTTTTTGTTACAGTTGACAATTGTACACAACACTTCGTATATAAAAAAAAAGATAAATGATACCAGTAAATGAAATATAAATACACGTTTCAGATAGAGGTTTCGGGAAAATAGTGGGAAAAATACGTCATAAACTTCGTGCTTAGATAATATACTGCACCACAGTACAGCAATGGGAATAAATGCAGTATAAATTATATTAGGAGTACTCACAGTAGGTCGCTGCGGTGGCATACTGTCCACACCCATTTTTGAACTGCACTAACACTATTTTATATGATATTATGCATTTTTTAAGTCACTGGACCTTTATTTTTTTTATTTTCAGTTGTAGGGTTTTAGCCGCAGAGCGGCGACGCGTGCGAAGCCATTATTATAGGGGAGGCTACTGAAGAATAGTGAGGGGATGTGAAGTTAATTTCTTTTTGTGAGTCGTTTACGATAAAAAAAACAATTTACAATTTTTTTCAAGTCTCTATAATGCTGTCATACTGCTAGTTCAGTCTCTCCTTGTTTATAATATAATAATTCAGAGCATTTTTCCAGTATGTACAAATTTTCAGTTGATGACGATGGCAATAGATGGCGTTGCATTCTCTATAATATGGTCGGGAACTCCAAGGAATTAACCTCAATCGGTCGGTGTATTTTTTAAACAACTTTATGGCTTTCCTTTAAATAATTTGACATCAGTCAGTGCCAAATATCGAGGTGTTTGGAACTATTTCTTTTTAGAGATGCTTGTAAAAAATTAAGGGATAAACAACTGTGTACAATTTGTCAACGTGTCGTAAAGTCTAGAAAATGCTCGAATGGAACTATTTGTATACGTTTTATCGACATCAGCACAACCCTAAGTCTCTTGATCCTGCGCGCGCCTTTCAACCATACAGCCTCCACCCCATCTCCCTTAACCAATCCACTTTCCACTCTACTCCCTTGGTATAGAATTCAATTCAGCCCCTTTTATTCTCGTCCTTCAGATTTTAAAGTTCAGCACAGTCGACTACTATAGCCAAAGGTTATTTTTTGATCGAATTTGAGTTTTATTTCAATGAATTAGGACGAAGTAGGAGGAAGTTAAAGCAATGGACGTTGATTGACAGTGGCAGGGAGGCTGGTGACTCAGAATTTGTAAAGCTGTGGTTCTTTATATGGATTAAATTCAGCTGGTTGGTACCTAGTGTTATATGCCTATGTTTATATGAATAGGGCTGCCATCCGTCCGGGATTCGCCGTAGTCCTAGTTTAGAGGGCGCCCGGAAGAGGTTTAGAAAGTGTCCGGTGAAACACTTTTTGTGTCAGCGATAAACCCGATTAATTTATTTATTAAAATCAAAAATCAAAATCAAAATATTTATTTTCAAAATTGGAATACATTATTCTCTTTTTGACGTCAAAATCTAAACTACTCCACTTCCACCTGTATAACCGAGGGGAAGAAGTGGCAATAAACCCAACGGCCCAGGGCCCTACCTTTGATTTATCTTATTCATTACAATCATTAAGTCTACCTATGCTGAGCCATCAAGCACTCCATGGACTTTTATCATTTAAGTAGTCATCTAACTTATAGTAGGCTTTCTTGCTTATTTGTTACTAGATCACCTCAGAAAGATAATAATTGTATCATCATCCTTAGACGTCCACTGTAGGACATAGGTCTTCCTCAATGAACGCCACCACACCCGGTCCTGCGCCCTCCGCATCCGAGTCGTCTGCCCCAACGGCCGTCGGTTCTGCGACAGATGTGGCCCGCCCACTCACTGCATCTTCAGCTCAGAATAGTGTACAATTTACTATTTCATTTGGTCTGTTTTATTAAACATGCTAAATAAACCACAATTTAAAAAAAAACTTTGTTTTTTAAGGCGTCCAGGAAAGAAACTCGATTTCATCGAAATGTCCAGAGTTTTATAAGATTTTGTCCGGCATCAGCAATTTAGGGGATGGCAGCCCTATAAATGACTGACTCATCCATCGACTCTCAGCTCAAACCGATGAGTCTAGATACTTAATACTTCAATCTAAGCTTCTCACAGAGGGTATAGACAATTATTAAGTACTAGCTGTGCCCGCGGCTCCGCTCGCTATTGTTACATTGCATATACTCACTAAGTAATCTATTAGAAACCTAAAAATTCCCATAACTTTTGATTGAGTTAGCCGATTGCGATGAAATAAAAACTAAATGTTAAGTTAAGTTTATCCCCATGTTTCTGTGAAAAGTCCATCAAAATCCATTCTGTAGTTTTTAGGTGATGCGTGCACAAACTCACAGACAAACAGACAAAATTTCGAAAACGATCAAAATGTGTTCTGTTGCTTAAACTTAGACGCCCCAATTTTTTTTGTTGCAAATATCTTCAATGTACAGACACGCCAAGTTTACGATTTTATTTATTAGATTCTATGGTATAGATGTCAAGGAGTTGCTACATTAAGCTTTATCCCTATGACATCACATATTATAATTTTGTTTATTAATTGCGACGACGACGATTGTACTCGTAGATTATTTAATTTTTTTTATTTTTTATTTTTTAAAAAAAAATTAAATTAAATTATAAATAAAAAAAATTATATTAAATAAAAAAAATTTAAAAAATAAAAAAAAGATTGTACTCGTAGATTGTAGATAATTTATTTCTATTTTGTTTTAAATATCTATTTAAAAAAATCTCTGTACCTTCATACTGTTATCTACTTTTATTACCCTATACAATAATTTGTATGTTTATATATTAGAAATCTGTTAATGGCTAAAGTTTAGCTGTAGGTTTCAAAATGAATAAACAAAATAAAATAAAATAAAATTAATCTTAATTTTTAATGTAGTTTCTAATTTCATAATAAAATGTATAATATCCTACACTCCTGTACATTATTCATATCCAATACATACAATTATAGTAATATTTCTTGCCGTGTGGTTTCCGGTAGAGTAGAATAGGACCACTCCAACTCTTCCCGTGGATGTCGTACAAGGCGACTAAGGGAATACATTATAAAACATCAATCAGGCCTCCCCAACCCGTCTGGCCAGCGCGGGGAGTGTAGGCCAAATCCTCCGTTTGTCTCCGGCAGATGAGAGAGGGTTGTGCTCCTGCAGGGGAGACAAAAATAACCTGATGATGAATACATACAATGTATTACCATTGGTGGGAAATAAATGGAATAATATGATCCCCAAATGACGGTCAACTAGCAAGGAAATAATTTTAAAACTATTATTAAGTTTTAGTTTTTATTTTATTTTATTTATTATACTTTATATAAAGTTTACCTTCTTACTTGAACAGGGATATTGCTGGCATAATATGCAGTACTAATTTGTGTAATTAAATTAAATAAATACATTTTAAGACTTAAAGTTGTACATAAAATATGCTTTTTCAGATTTGTTTACGTTGTTTTAAAATAGACTGTAGCACTACTAAAACAAATTGCCACGTTTGTGAAAATTGTAGTATTGATTGTTAATCTACGTCACAGGAATCTACGTCCCAGTCTACGTCATAGGACAAAATGATAAACTTTAATAGGTACCTATTCCACTTCTACTGTTGGACACAGGCTTGCCTAATGCGGGAATAGTGGCCATTTCAGTCGCATCTGTGACACTGCTGCTCGTCACCGGTAGGACGAAGGATGCACTCGATTGATGATGACCATAGGGCGTAATCACGAATGAAAATGTCGTAGAGATCATCGTCATATCAGCCTTAAGACGTCCACAGCTGGACATAGACCTTCTCCAATGAACGCTATCACATCCGGTCCTCCGCATCCAGCCGCTTCCGGTCACCTTCCTCGGGTCGTCGGTTCATGTTCATGAAATAGTTCCAAAAATGAAAGTGACGTCATCCGTCGCGTCGCAGGAAGAAGTGTGCGCAGTCTGCCGTAAATAAAACGTGCGACACCGGGCGAAAGGTAGGTAGATACTTTGTAACAAGTGACGTCGAAACAAAAAGCGCGCGCGTTTTGAAAAATTGCGTTAATTAAACTTTAATAACTTCGTTATTTCTTGTTCTCTTTACAAAAGATTAAAGATTGCTTGGAGAAATAAATAAATATTCGTGAGCCAATTATAACGCCCTATGATGATGACGTAACAGATGACATAACCTATCCAACTCACGCTATAAAATACTTTTTTGTTATCCATATTTAGCACAATCTTTCCTCAACTACCGTCTAAACGTACTCCTATAACTGCCTGATGTAAATTTCTATTTACTATTTTCCTTTCGTATATACTTCTATGTCTATGTCTACACTGTTAACTATTACTTAATTAATTTTTCATCCCATCTATTCGAAAAGCGACGATTGGTTCCTCAATAAGTGCGACCAAAGTACGTCTTTTCTGCAAGAGAGTTTTTCAGCGGGCAGTAATGAGATTTGAATTTGGAACATGAATATTACTTTTAGTGCTCCGCGACCAAAGAGATTGAGTGCAAATATTGTATGAATAAAGTTACTGGCCGGTAACGTGAGCGGCGTGAAGGCTGAATTTAAAAAAAAAATACAACGCGCCGGCTTATTTTAAAAATGGTAACAAATGAAAAAGGCGCGAACTACGTTTGTTTCTATTCCTCAACTCACGGATTGTTAAAAGTGTATTGCTTTGCTTGCAAATAATTTTTTTCTCATACAGGGAGATGAAAAGTAGAGTGTATCACTCGGGCGCAAAAAATATTTTTTCCTCGGGTGCTGTACTTTGAATCCCTCGCTACGCTCAGGATTCTACTTTAGAATCCTTCGCTCCGCTCTGGATTCAAAATAGCGCCCTCGCCGTAAAAATATTATTTTGCTCCCTTATGACACAATCTACTATAAACTACTGTAGTGCGATTCTGTAAAAAGTTACTTTGCAACTCGACTTCTAAATTGCTTAGTAATTCAAATTCGTATCCCGTAAAGTTTACGGTCGTTCGATTTCTATACCAGCGCCACACTTTCGGGCGCGACGGCGGGTTGTAACTACTGTTAAATGGACATGTTGACGTTTGTTTGTATGAGATGACGTTTAGAATCGTATCCTGTAGCAACATTACGCACGTCGTTCAATTCGAAACTCGTGCCTGCATTCGACGAAGTTTTAGTACTTTGTGCGTGAAAATTTGCACGAATATTGTGGAATTGCTGTAGAGAAATTCTGTAAAGCTTAACTTAGCAACCATAATCTAAATCCGCCGTGAGATTTCACATTTTCATTAATTAAAGTTCACAGTCGTTCGAGTTCTATGCTAGCGCTACACTTTCGAGTGCGACGTCGTGTTGTAACTACTGTTAGTGGACATGTCGACTTTTGTTTGTATGAGATAAGTTTAGAATGGTATTTTATAGCAACATTACGAACGCTATTTCTATCCACGACTCGTACTTGTATTCGACTCGCAAAAAGTTACTATTTTGTGCGTGAAAACTTGATCGAATGTTGTGGAACTGGAAAATAAAAGTTATTCTATCGCAGAATAGTGGTTACTTGTATTTAGTGACGTATTTTAAAGATGGCTCGTTCATTTCAATTCATAAGTTCAGTAGAAGAAGCTCACTATTATGATATCCAGCATCAATCTAATATTATACGTAAAATCAGCGAAAACGACTATGTGGAGGTTTATAGATTGTCAGAAGAATTAATTAATCAATTTGGACCTAATAAGAACAAAGGTACGTTTTTATAGCTTTCTTAATTATTATGCGACTTACCAAAGATAATATATACTAGAGTATACTAGAGTAAGATAAGCAATCCCCGAACAAAAAGTGTAAATCTAAAATTGGTAGCATAAACTTAGATGGCGCATTTGCTATCCAATTCTAAAAGTATTATCTAAAATCCGTGTTTATAGTGCACTGTTTCTAGTTGTGGCGAAGGTAAAAAGTGGTAACACTACCCGTCGCTAGATGTCATTACATGTAATCACCTAATGAGTTCATGAACGTGTTACGTAACAGATGGCGCTAATACGAAACTAGTTACAATCTGTCGCAACTTTCATAGTAACAACAGTTATATGAAACGAACTAATGGCAGTTATACCTGTCTTGCTTTAACATAGATAATTCTCATTCACACCCCTAGCCGCCATGCCCGCCATGTTTCTTATTGCATTGTTGTTCTTTGAATTTCTTTTTAACCGACTTCAAAAAAGGAGGAAGTTCTCAGCTCGACAGTATGTTTTTTTAGTATGTTACGCGATTACTTCGCCAATTCTTCGTTCCCAATTCGGTTCAATTCGGTGTTCCCATATAAATTTTATCGAAATGGAGGAAATGGGCTGGCGGGATTATATCTCAAATAACCAAATGTATTTTTTTCAGTACTTTCTGATCCTATTTCTTTCAAATCCGAACCATAAATTCCTTTAATGAGTCATTAATATTACATGTAGGTATATACATCTCTGTGTTATGGAAACAAAGTACCTAAGGAAAGGACAATTCAATATAACATCCAGACTCGAACCAACTTGTACAAATTATATAAAGTTCCCTGCCCCCAGTGAGAATCACGAGTCCTGACTCACTCACTCTAGTACATAAATATTATCTTTACTACAACGATCTCTATGTACTACTAGATGGAGCGTTCCAAACAATCGCTCTGTTCCACGCAAGTAGCCACAACTTTTTCACATTCACAATGAAACTTGTGCAGTTGCTACGCAGAACATTTAATTATTTACTAAATATTGACATAATTTAACCGTAGAGTCAATATTTAGTAATAATTAAATGTCTGCGTAGTAACTGCACTAGTTTCATTGTGAATGTAAAAGAGTTGTGGCTATTTGCGTGGAACAGAGCGATTGTTTGGAACGCTCCATCTAGTAGTACCTACATAGAGATCGTTGCTTTATTATGACCTGTAAACTTGTTTTTCTTATCTTCTAGGTAACTAAAATTGGAATACAAACGAGGTAGATATCTAGATATTCAAACAGGTCACTGACCTGAGGTCAGCTGTTCTTTCTCGTTCCATTTGTTTTTCACAGTTGCGAAATATGTTATGTTTGGTAGCGATTACTACTAGTAGTGCAGTCAAATTCCGAATTGTGACCATCCCTAGCACCTTATTATTATAGCGATAAAGTAAAAATTAGAATGAACATGGTTATTTATCGTATCAACCGAAAGTACCAAATAGGCATGACGAAAGATTTTGAAATCCTCTTCCGTAATGTAGGTACACATTTACTATTTACGAAAAAACCTTTATTTCGGTATAAAACTTAAGTTTAACGGAGTTTAAAGCCATTTTGATAATATTTTTTCAATATTGCGCGCAAACAGCTCGCAGCTGTCATGGCGTCGGCTCTGACGTCACGGTTAGGTAAACATGTCATTGTGTCTATGCGTACGAAGAAAGTCAACAAAATATTCAATTAATTCGTGTGATAAAAATGAATTCCAAAGTTTATATGTGGTGTGCAGTACTGCAGTGTAAAAACACATCAATAAAAACACCCAACAAAGTGTTTGTACATGTTCCAAACAAGTTATGAACAAGAGATAAATGGTTTGGTTAAAGCTCGCACGGCGAAACAACGTAGTCACGAATTCGCCACTTTATTTCTGTGAAGACCACTTTGATGTGAGTATGTTATCATATATTGATAGATCTTATACTTAAAATGTTTGTTTGATATGAAATAGTTGAAATATTGAGGCTATGGAATAACTAATTTATTGAGGTTATGTTTGTTTTGGTCTTGGCCATCATTCCTAATAACAATTTTAATCGTTTACTTTTCTTTTTCCAGTTGCCAAATGATATGGAAAATTATATGGAGTATCATGTGATGGGGTCAGTATCACAAGTACGTATGAAACCAGGATGTATGCCCCATAAATTTATATGCCAACCAGACAGGAAAACACGAACATCTGACACAACAGAGCGACCCTATATAGCTAAGAAACGAAGAATTATGATTCTTGAAGAGTGTAAAAAGGAATTCGAAGAAAAATGTATAGTTACAAAACAATCAAGTTTTGAAGAAATTGCATCCGGTAGTTCAGGTATTTAATATTAACTTATTTATTAGAATATAGCATTGAAAAAGTTAATTTTATTCTCAGTGTTATTACATAGGTACATTGTTGGTACACACAAAACTACATAGATTTTTCTGTGACCTAGTAATCTCCTATTTGTGTTCATAATTATAACATTGCACTTAAATAATAAAATATTTGTTTTACAGTTCAGCAGAATGTAGAAGTTCCCCAAGTAACACCAAGAGTGTTGGATAAATCAATTCAAGTACACACATGGAAAACATTCAGAAGTAAAGCTAACCAAACAATAGTCAGTTCAGTAAATCAGATGACATCACCATTGAAGCCGTTTCTACATTCTGTCTCTACATCACCATTTAAAATCAAGCATCAAGGTGTTAATAGTATAATGCCTATCTTAAGTTTGGTTAAAGTTCTTGATGATGTGATAACTATAGCTTGTGGTTTGATTAATATACAAGATTCTCTTATTAAATAAAACACAAATGAAATTACTGCATTTTTATTTCCTATTCTATACTTTTATATAACAATGGATACACATAAGTTTTTTCAAAATTTAATAACACTTTCATGCCTGACATATATTGCTCATCAAAAGTTATACATATAATTTCTATATTTTTATTAGTAGTAAAATTTGGGTCTGCGATGCTGAAGTAGCACTTATTTAGACCACTTAGGTACATTTGCATTTGAACCTGGGCAAAGCATTTCTTGCTGTGTTTCCCATTTTTTATATAATTGAGATACGTTTTGTTGCTTATGGGACATTTTATCTCCACAATGCTATCTTGACATATTCCATCAGGGGAACCTGCTATCATTGGATATTTTTGGGATATGAACAGTCCAGTATTCTTGATTTTTTTCCCCTAGTTTCTTGCTTATTATTTCCCGTTTCATTGCTGGTGTGTCTTATTTCAATCTTGTTAATAAGATCAACAGTCAAATTAATTTTACTTAAAAATAAGTCACAACACTCTTCCTTATATGTAAGCACAAGTTGGTGCATTGAGACGCTAAGTAGTTTATTACAATTATAATCTTGTTGATACTTTAGTAGCTCGCAGTTGTCATATTTTCTATTTTGTCCTTCTTCTAAAAAATTTTTCAAGAACTGTGGAGTTAGAAGGCAATATAGGGCTACCTTTAGATAGATCTTTTGCAGATATAAATTTCAAGGTAGTGCCAACTCTTGATAACTTTGATTTCCGCCAGTAACATTGAACTTCTGTGCATGAAGGTTCTTCGCTTCGTCTATGGATCCACATAAGCAGCGCTATGGCATGCTTACATCCGCCCTGGGGAGCAACACAATCATGGCATTCGATTAATATTACTTTTTCTTCATCTTCATCAACCATCAATGTAACAGCATATAGTTTTGCATGGACTTTATGCTCTGGGCAAATTTTGCACTTTACTGTACAAATGTTTACTTCCCGTTTTAGTTGCACATAACTGATTGCATCATCCCCATATGATGGTCTTGAAGACCTAAAATAATTGAAATTAATTAGAACAAATACATATACACTGACTTGGTGATTTAGGTGTTTACTATGAGGAGTGTTTTTTAGTTACAGAAATGTACTAGTTTTATCGGGTATTAACATGGTATTAACTCTAAAATAGCAACATACAAGCTGTAAGGGAGCTCACCTCAAAAATAAACAATGACAAGTTTATTGTGCAAATAACCTATGAAAGTAAAATAAACTCGCACGAGTTCAAAAAGTTTGATTATATCTAGGTTGGTTGTATCTAGGGTAAAGATAAATACAAAATTTACTTACAAGGAAGTTTTCACGTTTCTCGTAACTCAGCGAGCAAAATTCTTTATTTGTTGCGAGGAAATCGCCCAACATTTATACATCAATCCTGGGCAAATTTGAGCTATTTGCCTTAACAAAGCTTGGTTCCATTGTTATAGTACAGTGGAGTCGATAAATCACACGTAAAAGAAAAAAAAACAATCCAAATGCGTAATCAGTAGTATTCACAACAACTAGGGATCCGCAAAAAGTATCGATACCTGAGTAGTATCGATACTTTCGTTACGATACCAAGTATTTTCGTACTCGATACTTTTGTTACGATACTTTACTAGGTATCGATACTTCGTCACATACTCGATACTTTCTGGTGTACCTACCTCATATTCATATACCTCATATTCATCTTGAGGATCTTGCCGATCTTGAGGAGTAACAACTCCAAATAACAATAATCTCTTCTTCCTTTAAGTTTTGTTTAAAACAAACTATAGTGTGCTACGCATTAGACATCTAGTGTACAATTGAATGAACCATCAGTAGGTTGAAACCATGTTGGCCAAGAATGAGTATGAAATTCTTTTTTTTTTAAAGCAATGACAATATTTGATTGCATTATGTATTTTTTACTATGTAACTTTATGCTGTATGCAAAAAAAATCTAGACTTAGAAACTGTAGTTAAAGGAAAGCACTTAAACAATTTTTTATTAGTAAATTTCTTTAAATAAGTTAAACGATAAAAAAAACTCGATTATATTGACTAGGATATTTTTCAGAGCGTCAAGCACTAGTCCAATGAATGCGAGCAACGAAGCTCACACAACTTCGAAAGTGGCTTGTTCTTGTTTACAAAATACCTATTCAGAGTCGTTCGTGATCTAATTCGCAGTAAGCGTCGGTATTCGTTTCGATTTTCGAGTTATTGTTTCAATTTTACAGAATCGACACCCTGTAAAAAAATTATGTACATTTTGTATTATGCGAACTTACTGCTTAATTAAAGTTTATTATTATTATTATTTGCCTCATCTTATGCTTATGTTGTAAATGTCGTAACCCGTTCCTTGTTCTAAAACAGGATCACCTATAAATGGTAGCATCTAAAAATATAAGGACTTATTTTTAGCCAGCGCCGATGATGTAAAGGTAACCTTTTTCCGGTCTAGTGGTTCATTCGAGCGGTGGATTCAAGTTCAATGTTAACCTTGTTAGAAAGGGATTACCTAATAAATAGATAAGGGGATTTCAGAAACTTTTTTCCAAAAATCCTATTAGCGTTTCCTTTGAGCACTGGCAGGGGATTTCTGGACAAAAAGTCCAGAAAAGTCCAAAAGGGATTATATTTTATGAAGTCTGTTAAAAACCAACGCTATTTGCGTCTCAGTAACATATGCATGAAAGGGTCACCAGCAGTAAAAACAGGTTTGTATTACCATGTACACTTTGCGGTGCACTTAGGAACTCCATCTATTATTTATTTTGTTTTCGAGACGCAAATGCGTTTGTTTTCCTATTACTAATGATTAGGACTAAATATAATCAAAGTTAAATTCCTGCAACTTGAAAATTCTCGGTGTGGTTCGCGGGTGGCTCTGTTCCCGGCTTAGAACAGAGCCATCCGCAATCCTCCCGTGGGTGTCGTCAAGGCGACTAAGGGATTGCGCCAGGGACGTAACAGCAGCGTTCTCATGATCATTACTGCGATCACCAATCCGAAACTAAAACGTTCACAGCTGAACATAAGCCTCCCCAGTATAATATCTTGGGGAATTTACCATAATCACCACGCTTGGCAGGCGGATTGGTAATCGCAGTAATGATCTTAACATACACACACAGGAGAACGCTGCTGCCCGTCCCTGGTGCAATCCCTTAGTCGCCTTGACTACACCCACGGGAAAGATAGGGGTGGCCCTATTCTAAGCCGGGAACCACACAGTAAACTAATGTTTAAAGGTATCAAATTCAACATAAACGACATTTTTTTTTATTGTTGATGGGTTTGCGCTTGACCTCAATCTCACCTGATTACCATTACACGCCTTTTACTTGAAAGACTTCCATCCACTATAATGATACAATAGAAAGAATGTACAGTTTACGCTTGACCTCAAACCGATGGTAAGTGATGATGAGGCCTAAGGTGGAGCGCGCTTACCCAGAAGGTGCCTATTCAGTCTTCCTTTAAAAAGATCCGAATTGTACTTGTCCGGAAATACCCAAGCTGGTAGGGAGTTCCATTCCTTAGCAGCGTATACTTTGTTGATTTTTTATTTCGTTAATTGTAAATTAATTTAATGTAATCTCTAGAAATAAGCACTTCAAAAATTATTTTACGAATTTTAATAATTAAAAGGTTAAGTATCTAAATTAATTTCAACTTACATCGTACAAAATCATGTTAATTATAGTTTCGGTCACTTGTTGCACTTCTTTGTCTCTATTCAACTCACTGTTTAAAATATTTGCATCTCTTTCTATCAAATTCGAAACTTGCTAATATTTTAAATCAAAATATTTAGGTCAGAGATGTCCTTATCCTGTAGCAATAATTGTCAATTTTTGATAAGAAAGATTACTTAAATATTTTCTATATTTAAATCTACACTGACAGCCATTTTATATTTTCACGGCAATTTTCGCGCCATGTATTAAGTTAATGGCGGATTTTCGATAAAACAATTTTTTTATTTTGATTTTCTTTTAAATGTTTTTGCAAACAGGCAAAGGTCCGACGGCGGGTGTGCTTCGCCTGAGCTCGAATGTGACTGAGGGCGGACGGTCGTCCGCCTTGCGATGCCCCAGGGCGGGGCAGGCCTAAGACAAACGCTGATATTTTAATTTAGTTAGTGTTTCCTACAGCGTCTACCTTTGTTTCCTTCTTTAGAAGTTACCAAATCTCATTTGACGTCCTCTTGTTCCAAATATATTTTGAGAGCAATTTTTTACATTATATTTCACACTTCTCAGAAATCTTCTCTTTATTGTTCTAAAATCAAGATTCAAATTTCTCTTTTCTGATCAAGTCTATAAAACAGTTCGTATATAAATTATAAACATATATTCGAAACGATTATATATGTCTCGGCGGGAATGACTTGCATGAATAATATATAAAATAATAGTATTTTTATTATATACCTAATAAATAATAATCGCATTACGCAGAGGCCGGGAAGTTAACAGTTGCGGAACGAGTCATGGAATTATATCCTTCCCGCCGAAATATATATATAATCTTTTCGTTTTTTTTTAAATCATAAATACAGTTAAATCCGCAGAAACAAGCAAATATTTCGATTACTAAGACGTAGTAGTAAAGAAAAGATAGTTTCTAATTTTATTATCTTACTAGCTGTTGCCCGCGACCTCGTCCGCGTGGACAACTTAACATCACAAATTATTATGTACTTCCCGTAGGAATGGGATGTTTTTGCGAGATAAAAACTATCATATGTCCTATTCCAGGACCTAACCTATATGTGTGCCAAGTTTCATTACGATTCATCCAATGGTTGAGGCGTGATTGAGGAACAAACATCCAAATATCTAAACTTTCGCATTTAGTAGGATTGTTTTATCCCAGTGTAAAAGTTATGGCCGCTATAACAGAAAAAATTAAAGCAATCAACAAGTTTTTACGTTTTTAGAGAAGTTAATTAATTTTCGTAACGTTTTTCTTTTTTCTGAATACCCAGAAAGCTGACAAAGTTTTAATTTGTACTGCAATCTCCTTTGTACAAAATTGTAGACTGAAGTTGTAGAAATGATGATTTAAGAATTGTAATTTTGTTGTTTTTCACGAGTTCACGCTAATACAGTTATTATAATATTAAAAAATAATCAATGAAACTTATCTAACCGTATCGTACCGTATATCTACATTTGGTCTCAATAGTTATTCATTGTTTTAGTAGTGGTTTGGTTTATCTACAACGGCCGACGTCGAGTTCGAGGGATCTAAACCCACACAAAAGTTTGTCGTGATCTTAATTATAGAGAGCGAGGTATATTTGTGAATATTGTGATATCCTTATGTCTAAGTCTCCATAGTACAGCCACAACCCAGGTGTAGTTGGTACTCAATACATTCGAAATGATTTAATTACCTACTATTAGTAGTACGGGAACACCAGCCTGTCCATACACGCGTATGTGTGTGTGTCTGTGTGTGCGTAAATAATTGTAGGGCTGTCAGCAGCGACCGAGCTAGCATAGCCAATCGCGAGCGACAAAGTCAACGTTAACGTTATGTTCTCTTTCTAACTTATGGCATCGATCGCTCGGCGCCGGCACAGGAAACGAACAAATCTCCAATCCTTGTTGGTTTTATTGCTTTTCATGCATCCGCACACAGAAAACTAACGAACTATATTGTTTTAGCATTAATAATCCTTAATTAAAATCATTATTGAGATCGCCAATCCACCTTCCAAGCGTGGTGATTATGGCAAATCTCCCAATGGACAGCCCACATGATGTGGCAATTATTGGCAGGAGTATGTTGAGCAGTGGAGTACTGGCTGACGATGAATCTTCAATTTCAATATCTATTTATATATAACTAAAATTAAAATATCAGTAAAGGAACCGCGACTGCCCTGTACTGAATACTCCTAACCGTACTTCTACTTGTTTTACCAGGGACTAAGTAAGGTCAGTAAATCGTTCACGGGGCTATGTATACGCTTCTACAACAAACTATCAGAGGAAATCTTAAATATGACGGACAGAAAGTTTAAGATTCACATTAAAAAACAACTTTGTAAGAAAGCCTATTATAAAATAAACGATTATTTGAATGACAAAGATGCCTGGTACTAGTGTTAATTCAGCTTCGCAAAATCTTTATTAATTGTATGCAAACTTGATTTTTAGAAGATGTGTTGCGTGAAGTTTGTTGCGCCGTTTCTTCTTCACAGCGCTAACACCTAGGAAGCGGTAGTCGATAAAAAAATGACGTATATAAATGTACCAAGTGTACTCATATGCAATAAATGATTTTGACTTTGACTCTGCGACGTAAAATATCGATAAGTGTAGCTTCTTTTAGTAGGTAGGCATAGTCGTATTCTTTGGTTCAGCGAAGACTACTGATTGACTGGTGGTTGATCTATCAACGAACAGACCCTCCAACAGCCATAGCTATTCGACATCTAGGTCATATAGGCCGGGGGAGGTGCCCGGTCGTTGCTCAGGTGCTCTTTCAAGTATACCATTTATCAACGAACAGCCCAGACATAAGCTAGTATAAGAACGAAACTTCGTACGTATGTTATGCTAAAATGAGTTATCTGTAATCTAATAACGATGTTCATGGTCGCGGTCGTAGTCGTGTGACCGCGAGTGCGGTCGCATAGGGCGTCCTTTGGCTTTGACCTTTAATACTCAGCTTCATGTCTGAACAATAAATCAAATCAGACACTTTCTCCGACTCGATACCTATCAATATACCTAATCATTTTTCTTGGTAAGGGGTTATGTTAAGGTTATCTTGGGAAAAGAAACAAAGATATACTGTTTGGGAGATATTAGGCTTATCCCGTGGTACTGTGAAGTATTTATTTATTTATTGGGCCCGATTCCGAAGGCACACATTTAAAATTTGACAGCGCTAAAATTGGTCTCGTCTTTATCTTGGTAATACTGTGTGACAAGGTTAACAACAGTTTTAGTGCTGTCAAATTTTAACATTTTGCTTCAGAATCGATCCCAGTATGGCTATCCAGAAAGACATGTACTGCTGCCCAATTGTTGCACTGTTTTCACATACTACAGCTGGAAGTCGTCGCAAGAGAACGTTCAAGAGTCAAATTGGTGACGTCCTCAAAAAGGCTGGGATCCGCAGTGAGATGAATAAAAGGATATGCATGAAAAGGATAATGAATGTGAGTGAGGCTAGTGAGGTGTGTCAGATTCGCGCAAAGTGGCGACCAAGGCATTATGTATGTATCAAAGTTATCAGTTATCACAACCCAGGGGCCAAGTGTATGGGAACTGGGGTAGCTACTATGGACTACATGCGATCACACATTGATTATGTGGGTGTGGGTTTCCTAACGATGTGTTTCTTATCACCTTTGGGAGCTATCTGTAAATGTACATAGGTTTTGAAAATACCCATTGGTACTCGTATATGGCATGATCGCAGCAGTGTAGACAGGTCACCAGAAGTGTAAGCAGAACAAATAGATAGATTTATAGATGAGTTCGTGAGTATTAGAAAAGGTCCAAGGTATTAGAGGACTGTAGGCTCAGCCTGTTACAAATAGGTCCAAACCAAATGGACACAATGTGGACAGTCTTTGACGAATACAAACCGATGATAAAGAAAAACGGGCTATTTAGGGCATGTGAGATTGTGTGAAGCCAGATGTGCTGTCTGCTCGCATATTTCCAAAGACCGTTAATTTAAAAAAATGGTTAGTGAGGGTTACAAGCATATATTAAGGAATTCAATTACTAAGTCTATGGTTACAAGTTACAACCCAATCTACACCAGTGAGAGTATTTATATCCTCTTTGAGTAAGAGTTTGTGTTATCCAGTCCATAATTATTATATGCTACTGTTCAGTACTTATAGTACTTTGTAATTATTACACGCGCGTTAATCCTAGCAGCGGCGGCGGCGTTGGAGGTCCCGTGCAACGGAAGCCTGCGACACGCGACCGACAAATCCAATTACAGCCAATGTGCTCATGATGTAACAAACGGAATTATAGATATGCGCACTTTCGACTACCTAGTATTTCTGTGATTTGAACACATGTACCTAGTTAAACATGTTATAGGTGTACATAAGGAGATCGCATTACGCTACGTTGTAGCTGCCAGCAGACATACGAGAATTCCTAATCAGGTACTATGTCGCATGCAAAAGGACGATAATTCTTCGAAGTTCGTTACATCCGAGTATAACTGACATAACAAAACATAAGAGTACGAGTAACACTTATCTTGTTATAAGGGCCAAGTGTACCCGGTGACACGTCGACCCTGTGGGATCTTTTGTGTAAGCCCCTCTGTCTATACGGTGCTTTCATCGCCCACAGTCAGCTGCAATATATTTTATTATGCTGCTAAGGGACAGAAGCCTGTAGTCCTTGGGTTCAGGTTAAGCCACACCCATTACACTCATTCGCACGACTAACTTGCATTCAGAGCCGTAAGTACATAATATTTCATTAAGTAGTATATAATATTTTTTGTCGAGTCTGTTACAGCCACAGGTCACAGCAGTTGAAGAAACGCTAACCATTTTTATATGAGTTTTCAAGTGGAATATGAATGTAACAAGCAACAGACGTAGTGTGCCTTCCATTCCGCTAGATGGAGCGAGCAACAAACTACGGGGCGCGGCGACAGTGAACCGAGTAGTACTTAGTAAAAGTAAGTACCTAGTTAGAACCAAAGATCTACGGGTTCCGTAGACAGAGAAACCTATAGACAAATTGATACCTAGCTTCCATCGCATTCACACAAGACAAAGAACAACATAGTATGCATACGTCTTATAAAGAAACGAGACAGAACGATATGGTTTTCTGTTTCATGTCGCGTGCCAGTTTTTTCAAGGTCAGCACACTACTGGGCTAAACAAATTTGATTTTGACATTTGAATTATTAAATTTGAAGTTGCCAGCTTTCGGTATTTATTTTTCCCCACTAAACAAATCTTTTTATTAAATGATTTTTTTATAACAGTGTTGAATACTAACAATTCTTACACCATTAATTTGTTCCAGTTTTCCTATTTACGATAATTTACGATTGCATTGGATTACAGCCACAGGGCGAAAGAAATGGACACCAAAAAAAGTTCAAGAATATGTTGCAGACATTTTTAGCAAAATGTTTTAATTAAAAAGAAGCTCAAGCCACAAAAAAATTTGAACTAAAAGATAAAATTAGAAAAATTAATACTATACTAGTACTATTTAAGAGACAGTAAGAAAAATTTTCTACAAATATATATCATACTTGAATATTGTTTTATTTTTTCTATATATAAAAAAATATTTCAATGTAGGTGGGTTTGTGCACGTATGTTATACGAATGCGTATCTGAACATTATAATCATACATTTAATTTTTATATAATTTAGTTTATATACTTTGGTAGCTACCTGAAACCTTGGATCACTTAAAACCTGGGTAAAAGTGTTGACATGGCAACACCACCCAATATCGTTCTCTCTCTCCTGCGGCACGCCAGCTACTGTTCTATATGTTTCTCTTTCTACGACGGGTTCAGTCATAGCATAGATTTGTATATGGTTCAGTGGCGTGGCGCGCCTTCTGACCTTTCACTTGTACGTCCAGCAACGGACTGTATTGACGACACAAAGTGTCTGTCACTCGCTTTTTATTCAGACCCTTGCTTATGAAAGATAGGTAACCATGAGAATTGATGAGTATGACATTCTTACGCTTCACTTTAGTATTAAAAACTTTTCCTTTTCGCCCACTAGGGGCGCTGGTGAAATCTGATAATGATGGGATAGACGATATGTAACATTTCATTTATGCGACTGGTTACGACACAAATTGACCTAATTGTAGTGTTGTCTTTTATTTCTCTAACACATAAAAAGAAATTAAAATTACCGAATTGTTTAAAAAAAAATCTTAGTTAAAATATTATCTTGCTTGCAACACTGACCTAAACTGTCAAACTGAAGTTTGTTATGCTGTGTAAACAAATTCGATTCTTATTGGTTTTATAACGAAAATATCAACAATATTCACAGTTTACAACTAGTGTTGCACGTGTTTTATATTTAGATGACTCTTGGACGCAAATACCAGCAATCTCACGGGTAAGTGCCTTTACTTTACACGTTTGGGTGGGTCAAACTAACGATGCATGAAACTTGGGTCAGGTTCGCACGTAAATACGGCACGATTGATTTTTCCCTATTTATAGGAATGCCGGGGACCCTCGTAAGGCATATGCTAACCAGTCGAAGGTCGGGACTCTATCTGGGTGCTCGTCTTCTGTAAGTACTCTCCTTTTTTCTATAACGGTGAATCATCATTTATTACCTATCTTAACGTTGTATTATACCATTGTGCGTGCATTGAATTCTTTATCAAATTACTAGTTTTGGTTGAGGATCAAATTAGTCACTAATTTGTACAGTATGGAAGATGTTATAGTAGGTACTTTATTCCTAGAAAGACACCCTGACATTGAGGCGGTGGCGGCTGCCAGTTGACTTAAATGGGAAATTTTATCCAAGTACACTAACATTTGCAGTAATTGGTACAATTTTAAAACACTTGCTTAATATGGTGTGAAAGCAGTTGCATAAATTAGTACAATTTTAAAATAGAACTAATTGAAACCAAAATCATCATCATATCATCCTAACACATCTACTGCTGGACACATGCCTTTCCCAATGAGCACCACCACACCCGGTCTGCTACCCTCCACATCCGGCTACTTCTGGCCACAATGCATCTGAAGGTGGGGCGTCCCATCCTGAAGTGACTCAGTGATATGAAACTGTTATAAGTCTATATTTATATTTTGTATTCAAGAACTAATATGCTGATTAGTCTGAATCAGTAGTGTAAGTTTATAATGTTGGGATCATGAACTGGATGCAACCAACAATATTCAACCTACAAGACATCAAAAATGTAAACTACTGCTCTTTTTCATTAACTACTTCATTCAACCGCCTCGTTAAACTAGTGAGTTGGTCATTGAACTCAAGTGTTAGGGGTTGTGGGTATTGGGAATGATACCCACATACTCTAACACTTAAGTTCAATGACCAACAATGTTTTGCTGGTGACAAACAACTTGGTACAAGTTGGTTCTAGTCTGGTTGTTATATTTGGGGATTGTCCTATCCTTTTTAATTTCCATAGCACCACAAAAAAAATCCTAGTTTGGGATTAGACAAGTGTATATGTAGCCACATCAATAAACATGTTTAAGAACAGACTACACATCATATCATGAATTTAGATAACAGATGATTTTAATGTGCGTCTGTTATCTAATTTAATCTTGAAGGTAAAAATGTTGAGGTGAAACTATGAGCTACGAAAAATTATTTTGCTTCATGGTATGAGGTGTAGGCAATTTGTTAAAAGAAAATAATGGAAATCGACTGCTAGTATGAAAGTACCAGCTATATGCTGACTTTCTATTTAAAATAAAATGAATAAATAATTAGTAATTGCCATCTAACCATACATTTTCATTTTTGCACTATGTTTCAAATATGTGTACATTATGAAAACTTATTTCAAATGTTAATGCCTAATTTGCATCAGATATCTCTGTGCGACATGATCGAGCCCCCCGACTATGAGGAGGTGTGCGAGCGGCTGGTGGGCCCGCGAGACCCCCTCGCGTACCCCCCTGCCGACATGGAGCTGTGCTGCGTGCCACGTCGCATCAGGACCCTCACACACGTGCTGCCAGATGAGGACCTGTCAGTATAATACATATTCTTATTCTTAACTAGCTGTGTCCACTTGTACTTGGTGTTATTCCTCTTACCCCTCCCCATTTTACGTCTGCTTAGATGCTAAGATGCTTCCCCGTGTGGTTCCCGGCTTAGAATAGGACCACCCGTATCTTTCCCGTGGGTGTCGTCAAGGCGACTAAGGGATTGCACCGGGGACAGGCAGCAGCGTTCTCCTGTGTGTGTATGTTAAGATCATTACTGCGATCACCAATCCGCCTGCCAAGCGTGTCGAACTAAATAGCCATTTTGTACCATCTAATAGCCTTATGACATACTAACTGTGCTCGCGGCTTCGCACGCGTGTACTACAGAATTATTATGTCCCTCTCCCCTTTCCCATACACTTCCATGGCCCTCTCCGCTCTTCCCCTATTACTCGCGCACCAAATGTAGTCCTCTTTGTTTTAGGAAAATTAAAAATTCGCATTAGTTTTGATTGAGTGAGCTGATTGCAATAAAATAAGGACTAAATGTTACTTCGAATTCAGTCCTATATTTTTATGAAAGTTCCATCAGAACTATATCAGTATCTTTTACGTGATTCGTGCACAAACAGATAAACAGAAAAAAAATCGAAAAATTATCATTATTGACTCCATTATTTATCCTTCATCCCCCATTATATTTTTTTAATATCTATTCAAATTACAGACACGCGAAGTTTACGTTTTTGTTTATTAGATTCTAATAAGTATTTGGCCTCTAACTACGATAGACGCCAAACGCTTATCCAAATATCCGTTACAGAGTACTAAATGGTTTTTTAGATTCGACAATGAGTAGGCTCCAGTACATTGCACACGTAAGTCATCGATCGTAAATCTCATAGGTATGTTCAATTTCTATTTATTGTTTCACTAACAGCAGCAAAGCCCCCTTGTTCGTCCGCGACTGCATCCGGAGCTATACTTCTGACTACACGGTGGTCGAGTACAAGCAGCGCGCGTACTCTGGGTCGGCGTGCGGCCGCGAGCGGCTCGTCGAGCGGCTCGACCGGCTGAGCGCGGCGCCGCGCCAGCAGTACGAGGTGGACGCCGAGCCGGCCGCGGCTTCTACTGAGGAGCTGACGCAACAGGTGCGTGATGAAGACCTATGTTATGAAACATCCCACTAATAATATAAATGCGAAAGTTTGGATATTTGGATGTTAGTTACTCAATCACGCTTCAACCACTGGACGGATCGGAATGAAACTTGGCATACACTTGATTAGGTCTTGGAATAGGACATAGGATAGTTTTTATCCCGAAAAAATAGGTTAGGTCTTCAAGTATTAGCCCAGCCCACAGCCCAGTATCTATTCTACTGTCGGGAGAGGTGAGTGTCGCTTCTTTCCGTAGTAATATTTAGTATTCTTTGGTTAGGATATCCTTTTATTTGACGTCCTCCGTGGCGGAACGGGTTAGCTCTCGGACTGCCACGTCGGAAGTTGCGAGTTCGAATCCCGCTAAGAGCAAATCTTCGTATGATGAATATGAATGTTTGTACCCAAGTCTGGGATGTTTATATATTTATTTAAGTGTATCCGTTATCTAGTAACCATACCACAGGCTCTGCCTAGTTTGGGACTAGATAATTGGTGTGAATGTTCGACATATTAATATATTATATATTTAGACGTTAGTTTGTCTTCCATTTAAATAAATCTTTCTCTATCTACCAGACTGAATCTCAGCCATCAAGCGGTCGTCAGTCCGTCGCATCCATATCGTCGTCCTCGTCGTGCAACGAGACGCTGACGCCGCGAGGCTCGTGGGCCAGCCTCGACCTGCGCAGCTCGTCGTCGGACCCGCTGCTGCCGGACTTGTTTGAGAGGAAGCCCTTGGAACAGCTGGATGCTATTAATGAGGCTAGGAGGTGAGTGAATAGAATAAAATAAATTAATAAAAAATCATTTACTCCATAAATACATACAATAACTCTGCCAAACTGTATCCAAATTTTGTTGGCAGAACATGCTCTCTTACTTACTTATGGCAGAGAATACTACATATCACTTCGCACCTATGGTGAATATATACATACATACAAAATAATCACGCCTTGGTCCCAGAGGGGTAGGCAGAGACGATGGATCGTCACTTTGCGCGAACCTGACACACCTCACTAGCCTCACTCACATTCATCAACCTTTTCATGCACCTCCTTTTATTCTTCTCACTACGGACCTATGGTGAATAGCAAAGCAATTTAATAAAGGTTTTTAATATTAGCAAAAAAAGATGCAAGTTATTCGAGTTTACTAGATATTTCTTATATTTAATTTTTAAATGATTTTTGGTATATTAATCGCTGTTTTGGTTTTTAATACAATAAAATGGATAAGGAAAATGAGTGAAGAAGCATTGTAATATTTTTTGGTCAAAATAAAATTTTAAGTTTTATCACGAATAAGCATTTGCATATTAGGGGGTGGGGTCAAACACTGGGACCTCGCACCACCTAAAGACTCACTAGAGCCGCTCCTGGAGTAGAAGAAAATAAAGATTTTTATTTGACAAACATAAAACAACATCTGAGTTAGCGTCTGCCGTGAAATAGTAATCGTACATTATTAGTTTCGGTATGAATAGTAAGTTAGCCAGTGTAATTACAAAAAAAACGAGGCATTCCAGGCCGGGCCGGGGAACGCCTATGTCCAACAGTGGACGTAAAAGATTCAATTAAATTTATTGCTCGATAAAAAATACACATAAAGTATCTTACATTATTAAGTAGATCTGGGCTTATCGCTAAAAGCGATTTCTTCGAGGTAAACTTTGTGTAGAGGATAAGAATAGCCGAGAAAGATAGAATGTCCAAAATATGAGTTTTCTTTTCAAATAGTGGTATGACATTATCAGGTTGGAGAACCGCCAAGCGGATCTGCTCGGTCTCTACACGCCATACTTAGATGAGGAGGAAGCTGTGGAGAGGCGGCTTGCAGCCGAGATGCCGTGCGAGGTCATGGGCCATAGGATTATGGTCGTTTGCCATCAGTTGAAGTAAGTATTGTTATTAAGTTCTTCCCTTTGTTAGAATTTTCCCAATTTCGAGTCAGTTGGACACAAAAAGATTCATCACCACTACTGAACGTAAACCATTTTTTTTTAAATGGGGGTGATGATGTACACGTGGCAGACTTATCGCTTTTAGCGATTTATTCCAGGCAATCATATAGTTTGCCTGAAATCAATCGCCAAAAGCGATAAGGCTGCATATTATTTATTTTATTAATAATCACTAACTATATAGTTAGTGATAATCATCATCAGGTTATTTTTGACCACTTGACTTTGACTGCACAACCCTCTCTCATCTGCCGGAGACAGACGGAGGATTTGGTCTACACTCCCCGCGCTGGCCAGACGGGTTGGGGAGGCCTGATTGATGTTTTATAATATATTAGTGATAATGGTAAGGGAAAATTGAGTTAAAATAAAAATAGCATTTATTCTGAATTCAGTACAATGCAAATTAAATTAATAAATTATTAATAAATTAGTACTACTTGTCATTATCAAATGTCAATTGTTTACTATGCAGGTGATATACAAGTTAAAGATACTTATTTCTGTGCTTATGTGCAATAAAGTTTAAATTCATTTCAGACTGGAACTAGACGTGGAGCCGCTGTTCGCATCGATGGCGCTGTACGACGCAAAGGAACGCAGGAAGTTATCCGAGAACTTCTACTTCAATTTGAACTCTGAGTGCACGCGTCAGATGCTTGGGGCCCACGTGCCGCACGCAGACCTCTCGACCCTGAGCCGCTGTGCAGTATTCGATGTGCTAAACCCTTCGCCTGATGTGTTCCTGGTAGTGAGGGTCGAGAAGGTGCTTCAAGGAGACGTTAATGAGTGCGTTGAACCTTATCTTAAGGATGACAAGGTCAGTTTAAGCGTATCATGTTATAGTCTCATATGCTATGGGATATAAACAGGATTGGATAATTCAGAGATATAATATCCAAAACGAGGCCAACTTGTACAAATGTACAAAGTGGTCTGACCCCAGTTGGAATCGAACCCACAACCTCTGGCGCTCGAGCCCAATAACCAAGTCACTGTGCCCACAAGGCATAATAAAAACCACGAGCTTACATGGACTCACTGAGACAAGACAAACAAGCGCAGTTTCGATGGCTTATTGTTTTTCCTTTCCTATAAGAAAATAGGATAGTCCCACTAAAAATCAGATACATTGTTTAGAATTTTTTTTTCTAATAAAACTATTTCACAAACTATCTATTTTCGGGAGATGCCACACCCCCGCACTCCACAAGCCACATCATCAGCCTATATACGTCCACTGCTGATCATAAGCCTCCCCAATGGAATGCTTCTTTTGGTGGGCTTTCCATTAGGAGATTTGCCATAACCACCACGCTTGGCAGACGGATTGGTGATCGCAGTAATGATCTTTATATACACAGGAGAGTGCTGCTGCCCATCCCTTAGTCGCCTTGACGACACCCACGGGAAGATTTGGGGTGGCCCTATTCTAAGCCAAGCGAACAGATTTAATTACCTACTACTACTAAAGGCGCATCAGCCTGGGCGTACACGTGCGTGTGAATGCGTAAATAATAGTAGCGCTGGCTGCTGCATGCGGCGTCGAGAGAGTCGGCGACGTCAACGACATAAGTGCTTCTCGTTCTAACGGAAAGCGTCGACCGCTCGACGCCAGCCCAGTAGTGCGTACTGCCTGCCGTGCGCTGTTTTGCGGGCGACCTTAAACTAGCGGGAGGAGGGTCGCTTGTTTACCGTAGTCATGTTTAGTATTCTCTGTCTATAGTATAATAACCTTTGATATCCTACTATCCTATTTTATTATTAATGCGAAAGTTTGGATATTTGTATGTTTGTTACTCAATCACGCTTCAACCACTGAACGGATCGTGATGAAACTTGAAATTAAATGGAACACATATAGGTTAAGTCCTGGAATAGGATATAGGATAGTTTTTATCCCTAAAAAACGTCCCATTCCTACGGGAAATACATAATAATTTGTGATGTTAAGTTGCGCACGCGGACGAAGTCGCGGGCACCAGCTAGTTGTAAATAACAACTCGGCATCGTGAATCGTTCCAGAACCGCGAGAAGGTCCGCGCGGGCGCGCAGGCGGCGTGCGCGCGACTCGGCAAGTACCGCATGCCGCTCGCCTGGAGCTGCGTGTCGCTGCTGAACGTGCTCAGCGGGTCGCACAGCCTCGAGCGCGACCAGCCGGACAGGGACCCCGCGCCCGCCGCCGCCGCCGCCGCCGCCAACACCAACAGCCTGGGTGAGTGCGGGGGGCCAGCGAGCTGAGCTGGCAGTGGGCCGGCCACGTGTGTCGCGGAGCCCTAGGCCGTTACCGCGGGGTGGGACGCCCCGCTGACCTGAGAACGGTGACCGGAAGCGACTGGATGCGGGCGGAGGACCGGGTGTGGTGCTGTTCTTATCGTATCTTCTTAGGGGGCCAGGAAGACCTGGCGACACTTCGACCCTTCATGATCTTTTGTACCAAACCCCTGACCACCAACGGTGCCCCGAGCCGATATGGTGGACTTTACATACGCCTCAGAATTTCTTCCTCGGGATATGCAGGTTTCCTTACGATGTTTTCCTTCACCGAAAAGCCTGTGGTATTATATATAAACCGTACTTAAATTACTACACGACCTCATGAACGTGAGGCGAGTGCACAACCAACCGCCTACCACGGCTCTTGTGGTGCTGTTAATTGAGGAAAGCTTTTGTCCAGCAGTGGACGTTTAAGGGCTGATATACAGCGTAAAGGAAACGTTCTCAAAACTGCATTTGAGTGTGGAGAGACTGCTACTGTTTTAAGAATGAGAATCAATCACTCCTTCGCTGAGTTTGTTTGTTTCAAAGTTACTTTATTCATATTAAAATAGTATACATTGCATAACAAAATAAAGTTAGTCACACAAGGATCTTAAAATTATCTACTTATAAGGCTAGGAGCGCCTATAAAAGCTATTTTCCTGTTGTATTTTACTGATTAGATCGTGAAATTTAGACGTTTTAGCAAGATTACAGTTACAAATTAATGATGTGAAGTTATTGTATTAATTTCACTTAAATCATCTGAGGGTAGAGTGTAAGACGCATAGGCGTTTCGCACTGTACATAACCAGACTAAGCATCCGCGACGAGAGCTCCCTCGTCCCCCGCTCCTACACAAGTAGAGTGGTCCCCTCTCGATCGACTAGGCTCGCGCACTGGGTATAGCAATCCTACAATAATTTAGGCGCACACACGCATGTACATGGACAGGCTGATGCGCTTTCAGGAGAAGTAGGTATTAAATCTGTTCGCGTGTATAGCGCGCTACGGTAAGGTTTCGCTTGAGTGACATTCCCGCCTCCTCACCATTCTCCCCCCGCAACTCCTCTAGCGAGGATCAACGGAGGTAACTGCAAAGACACCTACCAGTGAAGGTAGGGCAAGTCCCAGGTCATGAATTGACGCTACCTTGGGCCCCAGACAAATTTAATTAAAGAAGTAAAGAGTCATAGTAGGAAGAGAGTTCCCACTTCCCCTCTAGCAAATGAGAGTGTAGCAAAGAAACGATGACCAGAGTGGTCAGGTTGGGGGGGTTGGGGGTTTGGTGTGGCCAAGATAAGCCTGGCCACCTAGTTTGAACACCACGGACGTATTAGCGCCTTTGTGACGCAGTGAGCTGTGACAGAGTAGCAGAAGGCTACTTCGTATAGTAGTGCCAATAGTAGGCATGGCAAAAACGCTTAAACGCTCGGAAATTGTGACGGTTCGCAAACAGATCTCCATAGTATACCGGACGGTTCACGCAATTTAAATCCGATAGCATGAGTTCACGTTCCCGATCCCACCGTGTGCACTCCCTAGAGTGACAGTGGAAGGTTGGTTACCCGAGGAGATCCCATATATGTCTGTCCCCCCGCGCGCAGACCGCAAGGCGTCGTCCAGCAGCCTGGAGCAGCTGCGGCGGCGCGCGGGCGAGGTGGGCGGCTCGCTCACCAGGAAGGGCTCCGTCGAGCGGCGCGCCGCGCCCGCGCACGCCGCCGACGAGCTCGCCGCGCAGCTGGACACGTTCAAGCCCATCGTCATCACGGTCACCAGCTTCTTCAAGCAGGTGACTGTTTTTCTTAATATTAAAAAAAAAATGAGACTGTCCATGGAGGGGCCGACTCCTGATGTGGGTTGGCCACCGACCGTCAAATACATCGTAATTTTTTTATATTGTATAAAATAAATACACTCGTCTTATCCAAACTAAGATTTTCTCCAGTGTTATGGGAATTACACAGGGATAGGACAATTCACAGATATAACATCCAGACCAGGCTCAGTTTGTACAAATTGAACAAAGTTATCTGTCCCTGGTGGGAATCGAACCCATGACCTCTCGCTCGGCATGGAAGATTCGCGCCGCGAAACAATACCGCGTGCCTAGAACGTTCCAGTAAATCCTCCCTTCGGATAAGCTTTTAGAGGACAGTTTGGCTTTCGGAATTCATATCATTAATTAACAATCCAATCTTCCCGTGGCTGTCGTTAAGGCGACTGAGGGATTGCACCAGGGACGGGCAGTGTCATTCTCCTGTGTACAATAAGACCATTACTGCGATCACCAATCCGCCTGCCAAGTGTGGTGATTATGGCAAATCCCCCAATGGACAAAAGGCATCAGTATTTAGGCTGATGATGATGTTGAACAAAAATTTCCTGGACTCTTATCCAGGAAACCGACAAACTCCGCGACGAAGACTTGTACAAGTTCTTAGCTGAGCTGAAGCGGCCGAGCTCGGCGCCGAAGAAACTCAAGTGCATACCCGGCACGCTGAAGATAGAGGTGTCTCCGTGCCCTGAGGAGTTAAAGAACGGACTGACTCCTGAACTGGCCAAGTTGAATCCTTATGGAGGTAAGCAATTAATAATCAGAGAATTGGCAAATTTCCTTTCATCATCAGCCTGAAAGAGCCTACTGGTGGACATAGCTCTTTCCCAAGGTGCGCCACTGAACCCGATCTTCAGTTCTTCTCATCTGCCACTGCCAGCCGCCTTACGCAATCGTCGCTCCATCTAGCCAGGGGGCGTCCTGTTTGTTTTAGACTGTTTGCCGTGTGGTTTCCGGTAGAGTAGAATAGGACCACTCCAACTCTTCCCGTGGATGTCGTACAAGGCGACTAAGGGAATACATTATAAAACATCAATCAGGACTCCCCAACCCATCTGGCCAGCGCGGGGAGTGTAGGCCAAATCCTCCGTCTGTCTCCGGCAGATGAGAGAGGGTTGTGCTCCTGCGGTGGAGATAAAAATAACCTGATGATGATGATGAAATACTTCACGGCGCTAGTGCTCTAGAATGTTTACATGTAATGCCATTGGATTAGGTTTCGAAGTGAGCGAGACTCGCAGGTGAGTTTGTATTTTAGAGAGTAGCAGTACAGGACGTGAGCGTTGTTTTTGTTTCCGCAGACGACAAGGTCCGGCCGTGCAAGGAGATCCTGCCGTTCCCCCCGCACCCGCCGCTGGCCCCGCACCACCACTACCGCAGCCTGCTGTACGTGTCCGTGCGCGAGATCAACCTCACCGCGTACACGTCGCGCGCCGGCTCCGCCAGGAACATTACCGTGACTTGTTTAATAATAATAATAAAATCATTTATTCATCTCTTAAAAATATACATACAATAACTCCGCGAAACTGTATAATACAGTTTGTTGCAAGAAATAGCTCTCTTACTTTATACACATCTATGGCAGAGAATACTAAATATCACTACGCAATGGTGAATAGCAAAGCAAAGTTACAAAGTTTTTAATTTTGATATTAGCACAAAAAGATTGAGGTTACGTTAATGAGTTTACTAGATATTTCTTATATTTAATTCTGAAAGTGTGTTGCGACCACATGTGGCTTATCTTCTCAGGGGGCCAGCGACACCTGGCGACACTTGGACCCCCAGCGACTTGGACCCTTCAGGATCTTTTGTGCCAAACCCCTGTCCCCCGACGGTGCCCCGAGCCGATTTGGTGGACTTCACATACGCCGCGGAATTTCTTCTTTAGCATATTCAGGTTTCCCTATGTTCTCCTTCGCCGAAAAGCCTGTGGTATCCTACTTGCTACTAATATTATAAATGCGAAAGTTTGGATATTTGGATGTTTGATACTCGGTCACGCTTTAACTACTTGTACATGGCATAATGAACTAGGCCTAAAATAGCGTAAAATCAGGCAGAAGTTGTAAGTATGTGACGTGTATATAATCTACAATTATATAAGTATATAATACACATACATCGGACTTGGTCAGGATCCTGAACAACACAGACGATAGATAGGTTCGCCAACCAGGTTTTCTTGACAACTATCGTTTTTGAGACTTTCCATTTATCTTGTAGGTGAGAATGCAGTTGATGTCCGGCGAGAACCAATCGGCAGCGCTTCCAGCCATCTTCGGCCGCAGCTCGTGTCCAGAGTTCACTACCGAGGCTTACACCACTGTGCTGTATCACAATAAGTACGTTTAAAAAAACCTTTGTAATTCATCATCAGCCTCCCCAATAGAGTGCCACTTTTGGTGGGCACATTGGGGGATTTGCCATAATCACCACACTTGGCAGGCGGATTGGTGATCGCAGTAATGATCTTATTATACACAGGAGAATGACACTGCCAGTTCTCTGATTATTAATTGCTTACCTCCATAAGGATTCAACTTGGCCAGTTGAGGAGTCAGTCCGTTCTTGACCTCCTCAGGGCACGGAGACACCTCTATCTTCAGCGTGCCGGGTATGCACTTGAGTTTCTTCGGCGCCGAGCTCGGCCGCTTCAGCTCAGCTAAGAACTTGTACAAGTCTTCGTCGCGGAGTTTGTCGGTTTCCTGGATAAGAGTCCAGGAAATTTTTGTTCAACATCATCATCAGCCTAAATACTGATGCCTTTTGTCCATTGGGGGATTTGCCATAATCACCACACTTGGCAGGCGGATTGGTGATCGCAGTAATGGTCTTATTGTACACAGGAGAATGACACTGCCCGTCCCTGGTGCAATCCCTCAGTCGCCTTAACAACAGCCACGGGAAGATTGGATTGTTAATTAATGATATGAATTCCGGAAGCCAAACTGTCCGTGGTGCACTATCCGGCCGCTTATATATCCGACGGGAGGATTTACTGGAACGTTCTAGGCACGCGGTATTGTTTCGCGGCGCGCCCTGATACAATCCCTTAGTAGCCTTTACCACTCCTACGGGAAGATTGGGGATGGCCCTATTCTAAGCCGGGAACCACCTTTACATTTATAACAAGTTTTTTTCAATTTCACCTGTTGGTAAGTTTGCGTCAAATCTTGCAACTGAATTTTAAACCAGTTCCCGAGAACGGATTGAGCTGAAATTGTGCACACACCTTTGGCTCTGGTGATTAATTACAACGTTTTTTTTTATTATTCCTGATCGGTTTACGTTTGACCTCAAATGTCACCGGATGGTTCATTCAATTCAAGTATTCTTTATTGTGCACCAGTACATATAAAATTGTATAAAAAAAGTACGTAGAAGGATGAATTTAGTGTACAACGGCGGCCTTATCGCTTTCAGCGATTTCTTCCAGGCAGCCTTTGGGTGGTGGCGAATTTTTGATGATTGGAAATACTGGATGCAAAGAGTGTACATCTAATATACATATGACATAAACTATCATGGTATACTTTAAACATATTATACAATACATACCGATAACTAGTAATACATACTTAAAAAAAAAAATACAACAAGTGGTAAGTGACGATAAGCCCTAAGGCGGAGCGCGCTTACCCAGAAAATGCCTGTTCACTCTTCCTATAAAATATCCAAGTTGTACTTGTCCGGAAATACCTATGCTGGCAGTGTCAAAGTCAAGTCAAAGTCAAAATCATTTATTGCATATGAGTACACTTGGTACATTTATACACGTCATTTTTTTATCGACTACCGCTTCCTAGGTGTTAGCGCTGTGAAGAAGAAACGGCGCAACAAACTTCACGCAACTTCAGTGAGTTCCATTCCTTGGCCACTTTGCGCAATCCAAATAAAAGTAAAAAGTACGTACTAACTAAAAAGCACAAAATAAAATAATTATTAAAAAAAACAGCTCTATTTAAGCCATGTACTAAAACGAATATGAAGATTGTTTAATTATAATTAATTAATTATAATTAATTCTTATTTAATTATACTCCCAAAATGTATTTACTCATGTATGTATTTGTATTGTGTTTTTTTATTATTGTATTAATATTGTATTAATGTATTATATTTATTTGTTGTATACGTAATATGTGTAGAACCATAAAAGCTTAATACTTACAACTTATTTGCATTTTATTTTATTTATCTATTTAGTCATATAAGTACCTATTTATCATTAAAATTTCCTAATCAACGCAACCTACAATTTCTCTGGCATAATATTTTCTACCCAAAGGTTGTCTGGAAGAAATTGCTTAAAGCGATAAGACCGCCTAAATTGCACTATTTGTAACTTCTATAACGTGTAACTGTATTTATTTGTGCAATAAAGTGTATTGTATTGTATTGTTTTGAAAAGTTTTTTTATTTATTACTAGCTGTGCCCGCGGCTCCGCTCGCGTGGACTACAGGATTAAAGAAAGTTGAAAATTTACCCATCACTTTATATATTGTATAGCACTGTATATGAAATGTATATGTATAGTTCTATTTAATATGTAGACTGAAATAATAAAAATCTAATCTATTATTAAGTGATAATTCCCTTCCGCCAACCCCTTTCCCCTCTCCCTCCCGCTCCAAGTCCAGATCCAGGTCCAGTCTAGATCGCGCTCCCGCCCCCTTCAATCCGCGCTCATCTTCAATATACAGACACGCGAAGTTTACGTTTTTATTTATTCTATTTTCTCCCATCGACGCTAACAACGCAATGATCTTCCAGAAACCCGTCCCTCTACGACGAGATAAAGTTGAAGCTGCCCGCCGACCTCGGAGACCAGCACCACCTGCTGTTCACGTTCCTGCACGTGTCGTGCCAGAGGAAGCCCGTGGCCCCGGAGCTGGAGAAGAACGTCGAGACCGTGGTCGGGTATTCGGTAAGTGTGGTCGACGCTCATACTCAGAGTATCATCATCATCATTAGGTTATTGTCTCCACTGCAGGAGCACAACCCTCTCTCATCTGCCGGAGACAGACAGAGGATTTGCCTTACACTCCCCGCGCTGGACAGACGGTTGGGGAGGCCTGATTGATGTTTTATAATGTATTCCCTTAGTCGCCTTGTACGACATCCACGGGTAGACTTGGAGTGGTCCTAT
Source organism: Esperia sulphurella (assembly GCA_947086405.1). Lineage (NCBI taxonomy): Eukaryota > Metazoa > Arthropoda > Insecta > Lepidoptera > Oecophoridae > Esperia > Esperia sulphurella. The sequence goes on from OX352258.1 coordinate 17,527,949, forward strand.
TCTACTCTACCGGAAACCACACGGCACTCATAATATGCTTATTCGATTTTTAAGACTTCTTTCGAAGGACCAGTTTTTGCAAATGTCATTGCCAAGTCTAAAGTTTAAACTCCCGCCCAAACGAAATACCAGAGGCTATGGTGAACACAAACGGACTGCATTTGAACTGCTAATCAGCTGCAAAATTGCAGTTTGGATACAGTTTCCTTGCGGTTGGGATAGAATAAAGGAAGAGTGAATAGGCATCTTCTGGGTAAGCGCGGTCCACCTTAAACCTCATCGTCACTTACTATTAGGTGAGATTGAAGTCAAGCGTAAACCCAATCAGCAAATAAAAAATATGTTTAGACAACGTTGTATAATTTGTACAAGTTGGGCCCGGTCTGGATGTCATATTTGTGAATGGTCTTATCCTTGTTTAATTCCCATAGCACAGGAGCAAATCCTAGTTTGGGATTAGACAAGTGTATGTATGTATGTAATATTATTTATTTATGACGGCCTCCGTGGCGGAACGGGTAGTTCTCGGCCTGCCACGCCATAGGTTGCGGGTTCGAATCCCGCTAGGGGCAAATGTTCGTATGATGAATATAAATGTTTGCACCCAAGTCTTGGATGTTTATATATTTATTTAAGTATGTGTATCCGTTATCTAGTAACCATAGCACAAGCTCGGCCTAGTTTGGGACTGGACTGGTGTGAATGTCTGACATATTATATTATAATTATTTATTTATGTATGTATCTCTTTGCAGTGGCTCCCCCTCTGCCGCAACGGCAAGCTGACCTGCGGCGAGTTCAACCTGCCCGTGATGCAGGAGGAGCCGCCCTCCAACTACTCGTACATCTTCCCCGACGTGCTGCTGCCCGGCACCAGGTGGATAGACAACCACAAGCCCATATTCAGCCTGTCCCTGGACGCGCACACCACCGTGCATCCGCTTGTGAGTAGCCTACTGTGAACATACAAGAAGTATGGCGCGGAGACGTGGACACTGACGGTGGGCCTGATCCACAAATGTCACGTCGCTCAGCGAGCTATGGAGAGGGCTCTGCTCGGGGTTTCTTTGAAGGATATGATTCGTAATGAAGAGATCCGACGAAGAACGACATGGCCGAAAGAATTAGTAAACTGAAGTGACAGCGAGTGGGTCACATATGTCGCAGAACCGACGGCCGGTGGGGCAGACGGGTTCTGGAGTGGAGACCGCGGATCGGCACGCGCAGGGTGGGACGCCCCGTATTACCTTAATATACTCGGCAACGCCGCCTGTCCCTGGTGAAATCCCTTAGTCGCCTTGACGACACCCACGGGAAGATTAGGTGGTCCTATTCTAAGCCGGGAATCACACGGCTTAATAGTTATCGTTTTTTCCAGGACGGCTATATCGAAAGGTTTGCTATGGCCTGTGAGGCGGTGCAGGAGGGGAACATCCCGCCCAGGATTGGACTTGTAAATATGGAAGCTGAACTCAGAGCCAGGTATGACTTACAAAACCATACAAAATAGTCTCATAATCTAATTACGATGGCCCACCTGATTTAAAGGAGTTAAGGACTACCAAGTCAAAGTCAAAATCATTTATTGCATATGAGTACACGTGGTACATTTATGAAACGGTACAACACCAATTGCTATCTATCTATTTAATTTAGAAACCACACCGAGTGGATAATTACTTTGTAACTACGAATATGTATAATACCAAAGATAATATGTACTAGAGTAAATAATGGGTCTGATTCTGATAGCACACATTATAATTTGACAGCGCTAAAATTGGTTTCGTCTTGATCTTCATAATATTGTGTGACAAGGATAGCAACAGTTTTAGTGCTGTCAAATTTTAACGTTGTGTCTTCAGAATCGAGCCCAATATATACATATAATATATACACAACACTGACGAACTACAATATGTAACTTGGTAGGCTAAGTGTTCACTCGACGACAAATGCCAGCAGATTGCCGGACACGGGCGGCGCCCGCGCTTTATAATTGGAAGCGAGCCGCTACGTTACAGCCGATATTGCCAAGGCGACAACATCGATACACGTCATTTTTTTTTTATCGACTACCGCTTCCCAGTTGTTAGCGCTGTGAAGAAGAAACGGCGCAACAAACTTCACGCAACACATCATTTAAAATCAAGCTTGCATACAATTATATAAAGAGTGTGCGAAGCTGAATCAACATTAGTACCAGGCATCTTTGTCATTCAAATAATCGTGTATTTTATAATAGGCTTTATTTTACATCCATTCACCTACTATTAACTATTGAAATAAGTTTACAACATAACAGTATGAACCGTAGGAATGAGATGTTTTTTCGGGATAAAAACTATCCTATGTCCTATTCCAGACCTAACCTATATGTGTGCCAAGTTTCATCCGGATCCGTCCAGTGGTTAAAGCGTGTTTGAGTAACAAACATCCAAATATCCAAACATCCAAACTTTCGCATTTATAATATTAGTGGGATACCGACCTAATTCCTCAGTGATAATGTTTCATGAGGACAAGATTCCATTTCTCTCGGTGCCTCCATCGCCGTAGACGATCTCATTTCTCATGTTGTCCACAGTATATCCGAGCTACCCACAGCTAACGTAGAAGTGCTCGCCCGCTACCTGCCCGTGGTGGCAGACAAGCTTCTATACCTGCTCGTGGCGCCGCCGCGGCTGGCGGGGCAGACGCTCAACATATCGCAGGACGTGTTCACTTGTCTCACGCACCTCTTCACCGACATCACTGTGAGTATATTGAGGTGTCAATAATAATAATAATATTTAAGAAATTCTACGAGATTTATGGGTTATTTAGATATCAAAGTGTAAAATTTAGGATACATTGGGCCCGATTCCGAAGGCACATATTTAAAATTTGACAGCGCTAAAATTGGTTTCGTCTTTATCTTCATAATACTGTGTGACAAGGATAGCAACAGTTTAAGTGCTGTAAAATTTTAACGTTGTGCCTTCAGAATCGAGCCCAATTACCATTATAATCTAATCATTTGTTCATTTAATTGCATTAAAAACTTCATTCTTATCTCGCAGGTGAACTGGCCATTCCTGGCCCTATTCTATCCAATTGAGCTATAGTTCTGCAAAGAACGAACTTCCCAGCTACTTACTCTACTACTGGTGGCCCCTTCATCATCTGCGACAATACATGCTCCTTAATCATTACATATTCATTACATTATCATAAAAACGAAAGCAATTCAATTGCACGCAAGTGTACTTAGGGTCAAGCGACGTATTTTCAAAGCGAGGGGCGATTGACGGGTCAATCACTCCCTGCCAGGGTTGGATAAAAACAGTTTTTTTTATATATATAAAACATATTTTAAAGCTTGTTTTGAACAATTTAAACAGTTTTAAATAATAAAAAAACTTGTTTAAAACATGCTGTTACTTATGTGTCGGGTTCGTGGAATAAAGGCGAACAATTATACCAAAAAGTAGGGTTTATTGAAAAGACACGTGGATATTACAAAGAGATGGTTAGCTGCGGACTGCGGGTCGCAGACATTTGCGTAGGGTGGTCGACCAAATATAAATAATTACTACCCTCTTACTAATAAAATTATACAATAATAAAATTAGGTAGGTTTGTCCCAATTAACATTTATATATTGAGCACGTCGTTAACACATGCCAACCCTGCTCCCTGCAGTACCGCCTCACATCACACTACTAAAAATACCTAACAATCGACTACTGTGCAAGTCAAGCTGGAGGCTCGAGCAAATCAAAATCAAATCAAAATCAAAATATTTATTTTCAAAATTGGAATACATTATTCTATTTTTGACGTCAAATTCTGCCTAAAACTACTCCACTTCCACCTGTATAACCGAGGGGAAGAAGTGGCAACAAACCCAACGGCACAGGGCCCTACCTTTGATTTATCTTATTCATTACAATCATTAAGTCTACCTATGCTGAGCCATCAAGCACTCCATGGACTTTTATCATTTAAGTAGTCATCTAACTTATAGTAGGCTTTCTTGCACAGATTAACTTTTATAGAAGATTTGAATTTTTGTACAGACAAGTTAATAATTTCATTCGGAACCTTATTGTAGTAACGCACAAAGAATTCTAATTACCGCCACCTTCCCCCCGTCAGTCCTTCGCACGCACTACTGGCAGTCAGTCTTCATCTCACACGCTTCCCAGGGTACGAGGAGTCTGCGTCAGAGCCCGGCTCTCTTACAGAAGTTTCAGTCGCTTACAAATGGCAGGGTGTTGGAGTGCCTTCGTAGCGTGGGTAGTACCGCTTGTAGCCGCGGTTAGGAGGTAGGAGGGTCCTCCGCGATTAGTTCTCGCGGGAGTGCCCTGGAGCTCCTGTTTGGTGGCCGAGCGTGGAGGCCACCCTCTGGGTCCTTCGCGATCGTCGAGTTTCTCCCTGGCGTGAGCGATCGACGCTTTTAGTTATTAGAGAAGCACTTATGTGTTTACGTATAACGTTGTCCCTCACTCGATAGTTTACGCGCACGCACGCTCGTATACGGACAGACGGGTGCGCCTGTCATAGTAGTAGGTAATTACATCTGTAGGTAATTATGCCGTGTGGTTCCCGACTTAGGATAGGGCCACCCCTATCTTTCCCATGGGTGTCGTCAAGGCGACTAAGGGATTGCACCAGGGACGGGCAGCAGCGTTCTCCTGTGTGTGTATGTTAAGATCATTACTGCGATCACCAATCCGCCTGCCAAGCGTGGTGATTATGGCAAATTCCCCAATGGACATCTAATCAAAAGTGGTATTCTATTGGGGAGGCCTATGTCCAGCAGTGGACGTATTTAGGCTGATGATGATATCTGTTAGCTTGTATGGAGTGTCAAGGGTTTGCTTGAATAACGTGTCTTGACCTATATGATATAATTCCAGAACATAAGCGATGGGGCGACGTGCGACGCGCACGGCCGCAGCAGTCTGATCACGGCTTATATCCAGTACCAGTGCACCATCCCGCGGCCCTCGCTCACCGACAGGGACATAGGCCTGCCGCTCCCGCCTGCAGGTATCTTAACTTATCTTCTCAGGGGGCCAGCAACACCTGGCGACACTTGGACCCTGAAAAGGGCACCGTGTCACTTCGATTGCTTAGCCTCAAACTGAATATTAAGTTAGGTATGTATTATTCTATACTAGCTATTGCCCGCGACTTCGTCCGCGTGGACAACTTGACATTACAAATTATTAAATATTTTCCGTAGGATGTTTTTTCGGGATAACTATCATATATTCTATTCCAGGACCTAACCTATATGTGTGCCAAGTTTCATCCAGATCACTCCAGTAGTTGAAGCGTGATTGAGTAACAAACATCCAAATTATGGCTATTTGACGCCTAATTAAGTTAATTTAAGCCTTTAATACTTTTGTAAAGATTGCTTGGAGAAAAAAAAAAAAATCCAAACATCAAACCTTTCGCATTTATAATATTAGTAGGATGCGGCAATGTTGTTCGCAACACATCACGTCAAGGGGTATCACGGAGCGAAAATCGGGCGAAGGAAAGTCTCTGCCTACCCCTCTGGGACCAAGTCGTGAGCATTATGTATGTATGTTTTATTTTGTCATTTTGTTGCAGTAATGAGCGATGGGTCGTGTAAGATACTCCACGAGGAGCTGGCGTTACAATGGGTGGTCGCCAGCGGCGCTACCAGGGACCTGGCCATGCAGAACTCCTGGTAATTATACGAAAAACCACTACAGAAGTCTTCATTGTTAACTAGCTGTTACCCGCGACTTCGTCCGCGCGGTAATATTAACAATGCCGTTGTATTATGATCATGTTTCGTAGTCGTAGTGCAACTTTACGCATATCACATCGAAATCGTTAGACTTGAGTTATCTATTCTGAATAAAATAAGGTTGTCTTTTCGTAAAGGAACAGCTTTCTGCTATAATATCTATTAGACATCAGATACTAAGTTGCAATTAGGAACATTGCAAATTAGAAAAAGAATATGGAAATTTCGTAAATTAAATTCCTTCTTTCCTCCATTCCATCAACATCGAAATCAGAAAATACATACAGACACAAAAATTTAAAAATTATATAGACTCCACTGGTCTTAAGTTTGGGTACTATTTTATTTTTTAAATCAATGTACAGAAACGATATTTTGCCCTTTTATTAAATGTATAGATCATGGAGACAAGGCGTGTGGTTCAAAGGCCATCTAACATTTCTGGCATACCTGTTTTAATTTTTGAAATTAAGATACATATATCCAGCAGTGGACGTCCATAGGGTGGTATGATGATGATGATATGATCCATATCATCATCACCAGCCTTTAGACGTCCACTGCTGGACATATGCCTTCCCCAATTAACGCCACCACACCCGGTCCTCCGCCCTCCGCATCCAGCCGCTTCCGGCCACCTTTAGGACGTCGGTCCATCTGGCGGCGGGGTGTCCAACCCTGCGCGTGGCGTCCCACTAATCCGCGGTCTCCACTCCAGAACTCGTCTGCCCCAAAGGCCATCGGTTCTGCGATAGATGTGGCCGCCCACTGCCACTTCAGCCTGCTAATTCCTTTAGGCTATGTCGGTCACCTTCGTTCTTCGTCAGATCTCCTCATTACGAATCATATCCTTCAAAGATACGCCGAGCATAGCCCTCTCCATTGCTCGCTGAGCGACTTGAAACTTGTGGATCAGGCCCACTGTCAGTGTCCACGTTTCTGCACCGTAGGTCATGCCTTAGGTCATGCTCACGCCTTAGTCCCAGAGGCTACATACATCGTCTCTGCCTACCCCTCTGGTCCATAACTATATTTATGCTAGTTCACTAAAAATATATGCAAAGTAGGTATACCAACCAACCAACCTGAACGAATGGATTAGATGGTCATATGATTTCTTTGTCATTTAACATCTCGGAAAGTCGACAGACATTGAATAGAAATTTGTGTGTATTAGCTACGATTTCGAGAATTATTTCTTTTAAATGGCCGACAGTGGGAATGCCAAACTCCATAGTAAAATGATACATGAACTTTGTATACTTTCTACCTCAGTACGCTTTCCATCGCTAACTGGATGACCGTAGCGAAAGATCGCAAAACATGGCAAGCACTGGAGGAGGCCTACACCCAAAGAGGGGTTCTTACTCAATGACTTATATAATAATAATAATAGTAACAGAAATGAAATGAAATATTTATTTATTGTTGATTATAGGTTATTCATAATACAGTTCTTAATGTGTTAATATTGTCCTAAATCTATAATCTGCCTAATGGCATACAATATGCTTTACACAAAATAAAATAAAACAGTCAAATAAGTGGGAACGTAATTCAAATCAAAATGTCATGAAATCATAGAAAAACGTAACGCATTAGTAACTCGGATCATTGATTAGTTAATTGACAGAGAATTCTTTAATTTTTTTAATTTTATATTTTACTTATTTAATAATTGTTATAATTAATTGTCTTATTTATTATTGAACGCTGTAAATTCTGTTTTTGTTAGGGTAAGAAATTAAAAATTAATGGCTTTTTTATTTTATTTATTTATTTTACACTTTCCATAAATCTTTACCTAACCTTGTTTGTCCCAGGGCGCTGTTCGAGCTGATGAACAAGTCTATGGTGGAATATCTGTACTGGAGTGGCGCGCACGAGGCGCCGCGCAAGTCGCGCTTCCCCGAGCAGTTCACCGATGACGTCACCACCCTCGTCAACAACGTCACCTCGGAGATCATATCCAGGTAACGTGTATTATTACCTACCTTTTTCTCTGGCATAATTTAACTGAAACCCCATGTACGACTCAGAGGACATAATATGAGATTACAAAGATCAAATGCTTACCTCAACCCTCAAAGTTTCTTTTTTAAGAAACAGGGTTGTATCCAGATGGAACAACTTGTCGTATCTGCCACATCAATAAACATGTTTAAGACCAGACTGGACAATTTCTTAAAAGAAAATAATCAAGTCGGCTAATGATATGGAAAGCACCAGCAATAAGCTGCCTTTCATTTAAAAAAAAAAGTTATACCCGACGTTCCGTCAGCGCGTGCTCGCAACGCTCGCCGAACCAAGCCGAATGGCGCGACGAACACGCACTGTGCCTTCAAATCAGCTTCTCTTTTATTATTTCGCCGACATATATATGTATTGTATGAGAGGAGAGGTGGTTTCCGCGATCTTTGGAGAACAGTCTGTTGTGTATTTGTTTTGTTCCAAAATAATGTATACTTCGGGCTGCGAAGTATACATTATTATATATACGCTGTGAAGATGAAACGTGGCTGAGCTGATCTTCTTAAATCAGATCACTTCCCAACCTCAAAACTTACTTAAGCTTCTGATAGTAAAGTTGATAAACTTCAGTAGGATAAAATCTGGAATGAAGTTAAAAGACTATCTAAAACACCAGATTCCATATTGTCCATTAGTACTAAATATCATAATCTAATAAATAAATTTGTAAACTTCGCGTGTCTATACATAGAAGATATTTGCAAAAAAAAATTGGGGCAAATATATAAAAATACGGTAAATATTTAATAATTTGTATTGTTAAGTCGTTCACGCGGGCAATAGCTGGTCTGGAATAAGAGTGTAGATTATGTAATTTTCTTGCACAGATACGGTAAGGAGAGCCGCCTCACGCAGAGCCTCAACAACAGCCTGGCGTTCTTCCTGTTCGACCTGACGAGCGTCATGGACCGCGGGTACGTGTTCAACCTGATCAGGAGCTACTACAAGCAGATGTGCGCCAAGATCGCCTCGCTGCCCCTCGCGGCGCCACTCGTGCACTATAAGGTATGTATCTAATAAATAAGAGTAATAAACAAAGTATAATAAACATACACAACGATTACAAGAGGGTACATTATAAAAGTGTCCGCCAGAGACTAAATTCATGGGTTTTGGATTTGTATACATTTTGATTTTAATTGTCAGTTTGATCAAAGAGGTGCTTGACTTACTCCTCTGGACAGCCAACATCAGACGTCACCCAAAATATATGTATATCGTCGCTGGAAAGGCAAAATTGCTTAAGCGCCAAAGCGCGCCATGGCGCTTCAGTAATTTTGCCTTTCCAGCGACGATATGTATTGTTTCGCAGCTAGCGTTCCTGCGTATAATATGCTCCCACGAGCACTACGTGGCTCTTAACCTGCCGGGCGGCATCAGCGGGGGGAGCTCCGGCGGCGGGGGCGGCGGCGGGGGCGGGGCGGCGTCCCCCGCGCCCTCGGCGCACTCGCTGGCCTCGCACTCGTCCGCGTCGCCGCCGCACCACCTCTCGCACGAGTTCCGCTCGCGGCACTACCTGACGGGCCTGCTGCTCACAGAGCTCACCAACGCGCTGGAGATGCAGTGAGTACCTCACATACTCTTGTCCCCCACCCGACGCTGCCGTGAGTAACTCACATACTCTGTCCCCCACCCGACGCTGCCGTGAGTACCTCACATACTCTGTCCCCCACCCGACGCTGCCGTGGGTATACCTCACATACTCTGTTCCCTGCCCTTAAGCTGCAGTGAGTAGCTCACATACTCTGTCCCCTGCCTTAAACTGCAGTGAGTACCTCACATACTCTGTCCCCCTCTCCCAGCTACCGTGGTACCTCACATACTCTGTCCCCCAACTCCAGCTGCCGTGGTACCTCACATACTCAGCCTGCCCTGAGTACAAGTGAATACATTACATGCTCAGTCCCCCGCCTAAGCGGCAGTGAAGTACCTCAAATAGGTACTTAGTCCCCTATCTTTAAGCTGCAGTGAATACCTGACATACTCAGTTTCCTGTCCTGAGCTGCTGTGAGCACCACACATACTTGGCCCACCACAACTAGAAGGGAATACTCAGTCCCCCAGCCCTAAACTTATAACCTTAACTCTCTCAGGAGTCCAGCGTTACAATGCGCGGCAGTGAACGCAGTACTGTCGCTACTGACGGCGCACGACGCGGACCCGCGACTCTCGCACCCCGAGCTCAAGGCGCGCGTCGCCGCACTCTACCTGCCTCTACTTGGCATCGTTATGGACTCACAGCCGCAACTGTATAGAGGGTTCACTAGTAACAGAGGTAAGGGTTTAATTTTAACTCCATCATCATATCAGCCCTTAGATGTCCACTGCTGGTCATAACAGGACGCTACTAATCTGGCAAGGGCTGTCCGAAAGTGTAGGTACTTATCGCGGTAGGTTCGATCGAATGACGGAGGCCTGCCCATGGCACCAGGGAAGTGTTTTTCTGCGTATGCTGACGCTGATGTCGTCCACGCGTGCTTTAGAGAACATTAAGTTAAAGGTGGAACGCCCCACCGCCAGGTCGGGCGATGACCTGAAGCAGATGGCCGGAAGCGGCTGGATGCGGAGGGCGGAAGAAGAGTGTGGAGGCGTTCATTCAGGAAGGCCTATGTCTGTACGAGGAAGAATGCCGCAAGATGCTAGATTCATTAGATAGAGCGTGATCTCGTGAGTTCAGAGGCGAACTTCGCGCGACTAAGAGAATTCGCGAGGGCGTGGCATAAGCGGAGAAAACTAATTGAGCTGCCCGATGACGACGAAGTAAATGTGGTGTGACGTCACGCCCCAGAAGGGAGAAACGTCAAAAATATAAAATACTAATATACTTGTAATGGATTGGCCCGTATAACCGCGAGGTTGGAAGGACCAAATGGAATTACTTCTTTTGCACAAGGCCTATGTCTAGCAGTGGACGTGTAAGGGCTGACAGGATGATCCAGGGTGGCAACACACTTGTAGGTGGTCAGGAGTCGCAACGACGTCCACAATCAGGTAGACTATCTGCCCATTTGGCGATTGAAGCCTTAATTATAATGTGTTGTTTCAGAAATACCTCCATTAGACAGCGAAATTGGTCAGTTCGGCAATTTGTACACAACAGCTTCGCCGGAAGGGGATTATAAACAGGTCAGTTAATTTTTCTTTTAACTTAACTTGCGGCCGGCGGCTTATGGCGTGTATTTTTCACCAACAATGACCTTAAATCTAATGGGACTGCGCGTTACAAACAAAGAAAAGGCTACAATATGAATGAATATGAATGTTTGTACCCAAGTCTTGGATGTTTATATTTTTATTTAAGTATGTGTATCCGTTATCTAGTAATCATAGCACAGGCTCTGCCTAGATTGGGACTAGACGATTGGTGTGAATGTCTGACATATTTATAATTTATTTATTATTATTACAAGCGAGAGACCCCACGTTAAAATCATGCGCGATCCTGGTGCGCGTGCGCAGGATTGATCCCCCTCCCCTTTTCACTACATTTGTCTTATTACTAACAGTGGCCAATTTCAAGATTTCACATTTAAAAATACCAGCTGATTTAAGAATGATATAAAATATAGTGCGTCAAATAATAGTATGATCTGTTTTGTACTGTTTCCAGAACGGTCGTCCTCCCTTCAACAGTGAGACGAGCCGCAACCTGCTGATGTGCCTGGTGTGGGTGCTCAAGTGGACGGAGCGCGGCGTGGTGAGCGCGTGCGCGGGCGAGCTGCCCCCCGCGCGCCTGCACGCGCTGCTCTCGCTCATAGACCTCTGCTTCAAGTGCCAGGAGTACAAGGTGAGCACCGAGAGCACGGCGTGGTGTGCGCCGTAATGAAAATCAGACAATTAACTGATGTTGCTACCGCGAGGTTAGTCTACTTTAGCTACTTCCACAGTATCATGGCATACGGTATCCTACTATGGGGTCGAGTAGCAGCAGATATAGAGACTATTTTTATTCTGCAAAAGAGAGCAGTTGGAGCAATCTATAATCTGCGTTGTAGAGAGTCATTGAGAGAGAAGTTTAAAGAAATAAGCATATTACCAGTAGGTAGTCAATTCATTTTAGATAATATTTTATATGTCTGAAAAAATATATCTCTCTTTTTGAGGCACTATGACAATAACAGTTATAATACAAGAAATAAAAACTTGTTTTACCAAGGCCAAGATTTAGTAAGGTCAGTAAATCGTTCACGGGGCAATGTATTATACGCTTCTACAACCAACTACCAGAGGAAATTAAATATGACAGACAAAGTTTAAGATTCACATTAAACTTTGTAAGAAAGAAATTATAAAATAAACTATTATTTGAATGACAAAGATGCCTGGTACTAATGTTGATCCAGCTTCGCACAGTTTTTGTATAATTGTATACAAACTTGATTTTAAAAAATGTGTTGCGTGAAGTTTGTTACGCCGTTTCTTCTTTACAGCGCCTAACACCTTGGAAGCCGTAGTCGATAAAAAAATTTACGTGTATAAATGTACCAAGTGTACTCATATGCAATAAATAATTTTGAATTTGACTTAGATGTCATACGCTTTTCAGAATATGTCATGTGACCCGTTAGAGAGTACAAAATGGGTTTGTAGTTCGACAGATATTATCCGAAGTGCTGTGCAAGATACGAAATTCTTATTGCGAGAAGTCAAATGCATAGGGATTGATAGAGGTAGTTCTATCAGCTTTCTAAGGTGTATCGATACAATACAATACACTTTATTGCACAAACAAATACAGTTACACGTTATAAAAGTTACAAATAGTACAATTTAGGCGGTCTTATCGCTTTAAGCGATTTCTTCCAGACAATGGTGTTTCTTCGATGTTGTCCCAATACTAAGTAAGTATTAAAAACGACAATAAAATAACATATCAATATAAATTAACGTTCAATATTAGAACAACCTTTTCTCTTGACAACGCAGCAACCAATTACAGGCAGAACTCTTTCATGTGGCGAGCATGTGCGACTGTCAATAATGCAGTGTGGCAGAACGACTTAGATTTGTTCTGGATGAGCATTCCTAAGTTGAAACTAATTTTAAGTGCTAAATTCTTTCGTGCAAGTTAGTATATTAAGAAATACTCCTGGTGTTTATTTTATATTATGTTTCTGTTCTTTTTTTATTAATGTTGCTTTCCGTTAGATTATGTTGCTTGTATGGTGTACGAGTATGTATGTCAACGATCTCTATGTACTACTAGATGGAGCGTTCCAAACAATCGCTCTGTTCCACGCAAGTAGCCACAACTCTTTCACATTCACAATGAAACTCGTGTAGTTACTACGCAGAACATTTAATTGTTACTAAATATTGACGCTACGGTTAAATAATGTCAATATTTGGTAAATAATTAAATGTTCTGAGTGGTAACTGCACAAGTTTCAAAGTGAATGTGAAAGAGTTGTGGTTACTTGCGTGGAACAGAGCGATTGTTTGGAACGCTCCATCTAGTAGTACCTAGAGATCGTTGATGTATGTATTATTTTTAGTATATTTGGTTAGTTCATTATGAATGTTAATTGTTATTTAATTTACCTCTAGAAGTGGAAACTTGTAATTGGCTTTCTGGCATTATATATGTAATTTTTCATAGATTTACTGAGCTGTAAGTTTTCCTAAAATAAAATAAATAAATAAATAAAACAAATAAAGGTTTCAACAAGGCGGCGATGTTGTTCGCAACACATCACGTCAAGGGGTATCACGGGGCGAAAAGCGGACGAAGGAAAGCCACTTTGCAATATTACATTGCGCAAAGTGGCGATACACCGTCTCTGCCTACCCATCTGGGACCAAGGCGTGAGCATTATGTATGTATGTATGTATGTATAAAGGTTTCTATACGAAAAAAATGCCAATTTAAGTCCAAACCAAAAACAAACTAATTTCTTTATATGCCTGTTGATACAATACCTTGACCTGTAAGTATTTTCTGTCTTAGGGCCGCAAGGAGATTATGAAGTGCGCGCAACAGAACATGCGCAAGACGACCGACATCAAGGCCAAGCTGGAGGACGTCATCCTGGGGCAGGGCTCCGCGCGCTCGGACATGATCATGCGCCGCAAAGGTACTGCCCACCTTCACTTCTAATATTACATACATATATACACTGTCCAATCCCACCCCTTTCTCCTGTGCTATGGGAATTAATCAAGGATTGGACAAATATAACATCCAGACCGGGACCAACTTGTACAAATTGTACAAAGTGATCTGTCACTGTTCATCGTTTTATTATACCATAAGTTTCTGGTCCTAACAACGCACTAACTAGTTGGTCTGTATTGATGAAATATTTAGTGTTTCATCAACTTTTGTGGGGATTATGACGGCGGTTGAAACGTACGTATATTTCCGATTTATATGCAACGATCCAGAAATCACTAGCATCTGCCCCAAAAAGTTATATCCGTGGTCATATAACATGCATATTCAGACGAGTTCTGGAGTGGAGACCGCGGATCGGCACTCGCAGGGTGGGATGCCCCGCCGCCAGGTGGACCGACGACCTGAAGGTGGGCGGTAGCGGCTGAATGCGGAGGACGGAGGACCGGGTGTGGTGGCGTTCATTGGGGAAGGCCTACTTCCAGCAGTGGACGTCTAGGGGCTGACATGAACGTCATATAACATGCATAAGGATCAATTTAGTAACGTCCTCAAAAAGGCTGGGGTCCGCAGTGAGAAGAATAAAAGGAGGTGCATGAAAATGTTGATGGATGTGAGTGGGGCTAGTGAGGTGTGTCAGGATCGCGCGAAGTGGCGATCCATCGTCTCTGCCTACCCATCTGGGACCAAGGCGTGAGCATTATGTATATATGTCATATAATATGTCGGCAGCTGGTCCTTCGCACGTGGGTGGCGGCAAGCGGGAGCGGTGGCGCAAGGAGCGCGTGCGCGGGGGCGCGGGCGGGGGCGCGGGCGGGGGCGGCTTGGCGGGCGGCGCGCGCGCGGGGGAGGCGGGCGGGCCGGCGCACGCGCAGCCCGACCTGGCGGCCGCGCTCGCCGCGGAGGTGTCGCTGTGTCTGCTGCACGCCCTAGAAACTATAGTGCAGGTATCTCACTCGATTTACTCTGTAGTTTAAAAGGTCTTTCCACTGATTTTGTAACTGGATTATTACCTTAATAATTTGATGTATATAATGTAGATATAAATAATGGGCCCGATTTGAAGGCACACATTTAGAATTTGACAGCACTAAAATTGGTTTCGTCTTTACCTTCATAATACTGTGTGACAGGGATAGCAACAGTTTTAGTGCTGTCAAATTTTAACGTTGTGCCTTCAGAATCGAGCCCAATATGTATTTTAAAATAAATTACTTGCATATTTTGAAGTTATTTTTCAAAATCATTTCTACTGAATTTATTCAAAAATAAAATGTGATTAGTTGTATATGAAAAATCTATATTTCCGACTAGTTTCAGTAGACCGGATCCAGTTTCTTTTTCAGGCAGTTAGGTCAAATTATTAAGTTAAGATCGCAAATTCTGATAATGTACGATCAAGAATAAACAACCTTCATCGTGTTTACATACATACACGCTATACTTGCGTGGTCGTTGCCCAGTCGTGCAGCAACCTGGAGTGCGGCGCGGGCGTGTGCAGCCTGGCGCTGCAGGTGGTGCTGCGCGCGCTGCAGCGCAGCCAGAGCACCGCCGTGCTGCAGCACATGCTGGCCTCGGTGCGCGCGCTCATACTCAAGGTATACCATTTTTTATTTATTTACTTTACTAGCTGTGCCCGCGGCTCTGCTCGCGTGAACCACAGAATCAGCTCCCATTCCCGCTCCCAGACCCCCCCCCCACGCTCCGGGCTCGCCACCGCTCCCGCCTCCGCTTCCACTCCCACTCCCCTTTTCCCACGCCCACTCCCACTACCAGCTCCAAATGTAGTTAAAACTCATCGCAATCTGAATAGTACGGAAATATGTGCATATGTGTACCTTATACTAACTTTACCTACTAATGTATTTGAAAACTAAAAATGTCCAGAACTTTTGATAGAGTAAACCGATTACGATGAAATAAAGACTAAATGTTAAGTTAGGTTAAGCCCCATGTTTCTGTGAAAAGTCCATCAAAATCCGTTCAGAAGTTTTTAAGTGATGCGTGCACAAACTCACAGACAAACAGATAAACAGACAACATTTTCAAAAATGATCGAAATGTGTTCGGTTGCTTATCTTTAGACGCCCCCAATTATTTCTTTGCAAATATCTTCAATGTACAGACAGGCGAAGGTTACGATTTTATTTATTAGATTTTAAATGGAAAGGCAGCTTGGAGCTGGTGCTTCCGTATCATCAGTCGACTTGATTGTTGTCCTTTAAGAAATTGTCCAGTCTGTTCTTTAACGTGTTTATTGGTGTGGCAGATATGACAGATTCTGGCAAGTTGTTCCATCTGGATACGACCCTGTTGCTTGAAAAATTTCTTTGAGGGTTCACGTGAGCGTTTGATCTTTGTGATCTCACATTATGTCTTCTGAGTCGTTCGGTGGGGTTTGTATTAAATATATTCTTCAACTTGGATGTGTTGTAGTGAATGTTCAAAATCTTGAATCTTGAAAATGTTGTTTTACTTATTTATTATTTTATTTATATCCCAAACTAGGATTTTTTCCTGTGCTATGGGAATTAAACAAGGATAGGACCATTCACAAATATAACATCCAAACCGGGACCAGGTTGTACAAAGTCGTCTGTCCCCAGTGGGAATTGAACCCGCGACCTCTGTTGCTCGAGTCTGATGACCGACCCTAGGCTAACGAGGCGGTCTTGTGTGTTTATAACGTTTAATGTAGATGCGGATGGAAGCATCTTCAGGGTAAGCGCGCTCCACCTTGGGCATCATCTTTACTTACCATCAGGTGAGATTGAGGCCAAGCGCAAAGCCATCAACAATAAAAATAATGTGGATTTGTGACTTGATCGAGGCAATGTATTTTTTTTGGTTGATTCGTTACTATGTAACGTATGTAACCAAATAGAGGACTTGAGGACTTGTAACGAGTGCCGACAGAACGCAGCCTATAGATAGCAGTTTCTGGGAGAGAACGTAGGTACAATTTATTTATAAACTCATAGTTATATTAAATTTTCTTCCGCCTCCCACTTACCAGTGAAATAAGATATTATCATCATCAGCCCGAAAGAGTCCACTGCTGTACATAGGCCTCTCGCAAGGCGCGCCACCGAACCCGATCCTCGGCTCTTCTCATCCAGTCACTGCCAGCCGCCTCACTCAGATCGTCGCTACATCTAGCCAGGGGGCGTCCCACACTACGCTTGCCCGGTCGCGGTCTCCACTCGAGATAAAACATAAGCGACAATACACGAACGCCCCTACCTAACCCCGATTCCTGGTTATTGTGTTATTTGTTACATCAGTGATGTCCCCCACAGCTGGGCTGGTCGTGCTGCGGCGAGGAGTCCGTGGTGTGCCGCGTGCTGGTGCGGCACTGCGCGGCGCTGGCGGCCCCGGCGCGCGCGCACGCCTCCGCCACGCTCTACGCGCTCATGCGGCAACACTACCAGCTGGGCAACGTCAGTATCCCTTCATCCCTACTCCAGCACACTGGACTAATATGCAGCTATTTTAGAGCCCAGGAGCTCCTTTATATTAGGTTCATTAGCACCGATATACCTCCACTGTTGACGACCTCCGTAGCGGAACGGGTAACTCTCGGGTAACGCCGGAGGTTGCGGGTTCGAATCCCGCTGGGGGCAAATGTTCGTATGATGAATAGGAATGTTTGTACCCAAGTCTTGGATGTTTATATATTTATTTAAGTATGTCTATCCGTTATCTAGTAACCATACCACAGGCTCTGCCTAGTTTGGGACTGGATAATTGGTGTGAATAACTGACATATTTATTTATTTTCTGTGGACCTATTTTATACCTTATGGCTGCATATTTCGCCAATATGCTAAATGAGATTTTATTTAGAAACTTACAGCACAATACACAACGTTGGTGACAACCAAAAGCCAGTTAACAACTATCACATATAAAAACATACAGACACAATGCAATCTAGATAGTCTATATTCAAGTAAGCAACCTATAACCAGGGTTGGCATGTTCCAAACATGATTTTTATTATTTAAAACATGTTTTTTATTGTTTAAAACGTCGTTTAAAACATGTTTTATAAAAAAAAATGTTTTTTTTTTTCAGTCCTGCCTATAGCCTATTTTAGCAACAGAATAAGATATGTTCTAGTAGCGACCAACCATCCAACAAATAAACCCAGTGGTTTCAGTAGGATGGCTTAAGAAAAAAAAACATATGTTATGTAATATAATTTAAATTAAAAAAAAAACTCTATAAAATACCTCACGGGACCACACTGTTGGAACCAACTAGATATATACAGCTGGAATAGAAAAGTTACCAGCCAACTAATTATTCATCCATACAAATAATGCGGGAGTAGTGGCGTTCATTGGGAAGGATATGTTGATGACATAATGCTCACGCCTTGGTCCCATGGTGGTACGCAGAGACGAAGTATCGCCACTTTGAGCGATCCTGACAAATACAATTATTACTTAACTTATAAAGATATCCAAAAAATTCAATATGACATAGCTACTAGGTGTCCTGATGGTAAAAAAGATGTTACAAAAAATAAAATAAACATCTCACAAAATAGTACCAGACAAAAGTGTTTTTCCCCATTAGGGGTAAATTTATTATTGCAATTCGTACGTACATTCTTTTTGCAGAACTTTAGCCGCGTTAAGATGCAGGTGACGATGTCTCTGTCGTCGCTGGTGGGCACGTCCACGACCTTCAGCGAGGAGGCGCTGCGGCGCGCGCTCAAGACCATCCTCGTGTACGCGGAGCACGACGCAGAGCTGCAGGACACCAGCTTCCCGGAGCAGGTGAGGACAGATCCTTGTCGGAGCAGGTGAGGACAGATACTTCCCAGGGCAGGTGAGGACAGATTTTTCTCGGTGCAGGTGAGGATCGATCCTTGTCGGAGCAGGTAAGGCCAGATCTTTTGTGAACAAAGTTTAAATTTAGGTGTCTTTTTATAATATTAACAGGATGGAGTCGGTAAACAAAACGAAAGATTTATTCATATGTTGGCAATACTACTATTTAAAAATAGACTTTAAATAGGTGACGAACCTTTTCATAACGCCACTGTACATGACTGTTGATGATTCCAAGTTTCCAGCGTTCTGTTCCCCAGGTGAAGGACCTAGTGTTCAACTTGCACATGATCCTGTCGGACACTGTGAAGATGAAGGAGTTCCAGCAGGACCCGGAGATGCTTCTCGACCTGATGCACCGCATCGCGCGCGGCTACCAGCACAGCCCCGACCTGAGGCTCACTTGGCTCAACAATATGGCGCAGAAACATATGGAGGTTAGGATGTGAAAGGCAAGCCAAGCCTTTGAACTGATATCAATTATGTTCAATTTTATTGTACGATAAAAATACATATATATCTAATAAATAAAATCGTAAACATGACGTGCCTATACATTAAAAATAATAGAAAAAAATATATATTTGAGGGATAACTGAGAAGTAATAGTAGAACACATTAGGATCATTTTTGAATCGTATATACATATATCGTAATGACGTAAAAACTACTGAACCGATGTCAATTAATTTTTCGCAGAAACAGGGCTCAACTCGGAGTAACATTTAGCCTTTATTTCACCGCAATCGGCTTACTCATTCAAAAGTTATGGGAATTTCTAGTTTTCAAAAACTCGTTTATAAAAGTATAATTCTAGGCGGAATTCAGATTGCGATCAGTTAAGGCAGTGGTGAAGAAGGGGGAAGGGGAGCGGGAAATGGAGGGGAAGCGGGATTAACACTAAAGAAATTTCAACTTTATGTAGAATAATTCTGTAGTCCACGGGAGCAGAGTCACATAAATACAGGTCGGGATAAACGACGTGAGTACGGCTTATATACGATACCACAGGCTTTTCGGTGAAGGAAAACATCGCGGGGAACCTGTATACGCCACAGGAGACATTCTAAGGCTTATGTGAGTCCACCAAATCGGCTCGGGGCACCGTCGGTGGACAGGAGTTTGGCACAAAAGATCCTGAAAGGTCGAAGTGTCGCCAGGTCTTCCGGGCTTCCTGACAAGTAGACATAGACATACTTTATTGACTTCCGGTACAGGTCAAATAAAAATTATACACAAGTTAAATAAAATTAAATTGTAGACAGGCAAATTAAACACAGTTAAATATAAAAACATCAATAACTAACATAAATATAAAAATGTCAAATAAAATGTTTAAAACTAAATTAGGTTAATGCGTTCTGAAAGAACTCTTCATAGCAATAAAATGGGCCCGATTCTGAAGGCACACATTTAAAATTTGACAGCGCTAAAATTGGTTTCGTCTTTATCTTCATAATACTGTGTGACAAGGATAGCAACAGCTTTAGTGCTGTCAAATTTTAACATTGTGCCTTCAGAATCGAGCCCAATGCCTGCTCAACAAGTCAGGCGCACAGTCTCTTACACACATAGGACATGTAACCTTTATTATATAACGTGTATGCACTGCAGCGGTCCAACCACACCGAGGCGGGCATGTGCCTGGTCCACGGCGCGGCGCTGGTGGCCGAGCAGATGTGCGCGGGCGGGCGCGGGGGGCGCGGCGCCGCGCTGCTCGCGCGCGTCACGCACAACGCGCTCGACGAGAGCTGCGCCGACACGCTGCACCACCACCTCACGCATCTCGAGCTGCAGGTACCGTCGGCGCCAGCTCCATGTCTCGTCTACGATTCTCACCGGCTGTAAGGTTGCCTGAAGCGACGAAATCGCTGAGAGCGACGAGGCCGCCGCTCCTGTAAAGTCCGATGTACAGAAATAAATTGGACGTCGACGACATTATCTTTGACGTCACTAACAACTTAACGAACCTAATTTAGAGGTAACTTTCATACATCATTTTCATATGAAAAAAACAGCAAAATTAAGTTGTATACAAGGTTATTCCTTGTATAAAGAAAACACCTGAATATCCCCGACAAATAAAAATCATATCACAATAATAAAACAAATGGATTTGCTACGTAAAATTTGGACACCATATCCACCTGCATAATTGAGGAAAAAAATATCATCCTAATTTTTTTTTGTCGCAATCAACTCTCCTGGAGATTCAGAGCAAACTTAGGTGTTACAGCGGATAGTTGGGGCCTTCTTTTAGACATAAAAATGTCTGTGCCTTACTTATACCTTACATACTTATATTTAAACAATGTGTGTGTTTGTGAGCAGTGTGTGTGTTTTATGTGTGTGTATAGGAATTGTGTATGATTGATTACCTAGTTCGTTATTAAATTTCATACATTCAATATACATAAAGCCGTATGGTTTCCGGTAGAGTAGAATAGGACCACCCCAACTCTTCTCGTGGATGTCGTACAAGGCGACTAAGGAAATACATTATACAACATCAATCAGGCCTCCCCAACCCGTCTGGCCAGCGTGGGGAGTGTAGACCAAATCCTCCGTCTGTCTCCGGCAGATGAGAGAGGGTTGTGCTCCTGCAGTGGAGACAACAATAACCTGATGATGATACATAAAGGTGTGATATGATATGTAAGACAGGTGTAGTAAGAGTAATATATGTACTAATAATAGATGCCTGTATATGAAAAGTGTTTATAAAAATGCTTGTGACCGCGCAGGCGCTACTGGAGCACGCCGCCAGCGAGCTGATGACGGCCGGCATGTACGAGACCGTCAACGAGGTGTACAAGGTTCTGCTGCCCATCGCGGAGCAGCACCGCGACTACAAGAAACTGGCCAACATACACAGGTGTGTACAGAGTCAAAATCATTTATTGCATATGAGTACACTTGGTACATTTATACACGGCGTTTTTTTTATCGACTACCGCTTCCTAGGTGTTAGCGCTGTGAAGAAGAAACGGCGCAACAAACTTCACGAAACACATCTTTTAAAATCAAGTTTGCATACAATTATACAAAGATTGTGCGAAGCTGAATCAACATTAGTACCAGACATCTTTGTCATTCAAATAATCGTTTATTTTATAATATGCTTTCTTACAAAGTTGTTTTTTAATGTGAATCTTAAACTTTCTGTCTGTCATATTTAAGATTTCCCCTGGTAGTTTGTTGTAGAAGCGTATACATTGGCCCGTGAAGGATTTACTGACCTTACTAAGTGTTAGCCTTGGTAAAACAAGTTTATTTTTATATCTTGTATCATAACTGTTATTGTCACAGTGCCTCAAAAAGAGAGAGATATTTTTTTTCGCACATATAAAATATTATCTGAAATGAATTGCCTAGCTACTGTTAATATGCTTATTTCTTTAAACTTTTCTTCTAATGACTCTCGACAGCGCAGATTATAGATTGCTCTAACATCTTTCTTTTGCAAAGTAATTGTCTCTGTATCTGCTGCTTGGCCCCACAGTAGGATACCATATGCATGGCCAATTTAATTTCAGACTTATCGTTCCTATTGCACTCTCACACAACCGATAATCATCATTTTAACCTGAGAAGTCTTTGACCGTCTTACGACCGGGTCTAGATCAAGGATAGGTCCGAGGAGCACAAGTAAAACACGTCCATACGCTTAACTGTCTAATTGCGAGAGAGAGAAATCAATCCACCCACATATTGGGTACATAAAATATATTCGCATACCTCACATAACAAACGTTCTACAGCTTTTTTAGTCAATTTCTTTATAACAAAGCAAATATCATATAATAAATTAAATGCAATTAAATCACAACGCAAGAAAGTCTTACTCACCTGGCTCTCTACCTTAGCCTATGTTAACACTGAAAATATAATGGAAACGGATGTCTAAACAAATATTTGCACCATGAACATGATATAAATATGATATGCCAACATACCAACCCCCCCCCCCCCCACAGCCCCCCCCCCCCCCCCACACACACACACCCCAACACACCAACTGAGGCATACACACACACCTTGTCGGTCCATTTACTGTTATTTATGTATTGCCAGCAAACTGCACGAGGCGTTCTCGCGCATCGAGCAGCTCCAGGGCAAGCGCGTGTTCGGCACCTACTTCCGCGTGTCGTTCTACGGCAGCCGCTTCGGGGACCTGGACGGCGAGGAGTTCGTCTGCAAGGAGCACGCGCTCACCAAGCTGCCGGAGATTTTCAGCAGGCTCGAGGTGACTGTCTGCTACGCTAGGGCTGCTGGTCTGATTCTAGTTTATGTTTGTGAATGACCATTTTTTGAAATATCCACCTGAGAAAAAGTTTACTTCTTAAAAAGTTCACTTCTTAAAATATCCACCTCTGGAAATGTCTACTTTTTAAAAAGTGCAAAGCCGTTTCAATTTTTTTTTGTATTCTTTATTGTACATTTTAAAACTAATTACAGTTACAAATGTTGTGTACAAAAGCGAGCTTATCTCAAATGAGATCTCTTCCAGCCAACCTTAACCTTGCAGGGGGTGTCTATTTTCAACTTCTAAGAATTAAGAACGTGAAGTGTATTGTATTAGTGATGTCGTTGCAGAACTTCTACGGCCAGCGGTTCGGTGTGGACAACGTGGTGATAATAAAGGACTCGAACACTGTGGACGTGGGCGCGCTGCAGCCCGACAAGGCGTACATACAGATCACATACGTGGAGCCGTACTTCGAGCCGCACGAGGAGCGCCGCCGCGCCGCGCACTACGACCGGAACCACAACATCAGTTAGTCGCCCTCCGTACCATGCCCCCGCCTCGCCTCGCTAACGGCAGACAATACTAAATGTTACTTACGTAAACAAGCCTCTCCTCCCTCAAAAACAACACAACACACAAACATGTAGAAAAAATAAATTTACTTATTTATTTATTTAAAAACTTTATTGCACAGTAAGTACAAAAGGCGAACATAATGCCAATACGGCATTCTCTTCCAGTTGACCTTTAGGTCATGCAGATAATGAGTGGTAGGTGAAATTTCTTGGACAAAACATAAAATATCGCTTCGCGGGCACCCAACGAGACACGATGTTCTACTGTTCACACCTCTGGAAGCGAGTGTGTTAAGCAGTGGATACTAAATATGATACTAAATACGCAAAGAAGCGTCACCCCCGTCTCTCCCACCTCACTGTCGTACAAGGCGACTTAGGGAATAGATTATAAAACATCAATCAGGCCTCCCCAACCCGTCTGGCCAGCGCGGGGAGTGTATGCCAAATCCTCCGTCTGTCTCCGGCAGATGAGAGAGGGTTGTGCTCCTGCAGTGGAGACAAAAATAACCTGATGATGTACAACGTTGTCCCTAACGTTGTGCTGATGCGCCTGTATCAGGAGTAGGTGATTATATCTGTTCGCTTGTATGGAGTATCGCGTGTGTGTGTCTGTTTCCAGAGCGGTTCATGTACGCGACGCCGTTCACCGTGGACGGGCGCGCGCACGGCGACATCGGCGAGCAGTGCAAGCGGAAGACCATCCTCACCACGGCGCACCACTTCCCCTACGTCAAGACCAGGATACAGGTACTTCGTATAGCCATAGACGTCCACCGCTGGACATAGGCCCCGACACTACACCCGGTGAATTCTTGTTTACTTCACATCGATTGACGACCTCCGTGGCGGAACGGGTAGCTCTCGGACTGCCACGCCGGAGGTTGCGGGTTCGAATCCCGCTAGGGGCAAATGTTCGTATGATGAATATGAATGTTTGTACCCAACTTTTGGATGTTTATATATTTATTTAAGTACTAGCTGTGCCCGCGGCTCCGCTCGCGTGGACTACAGGATCCGCTCCCATTCTCACTTCCGCTCCCTATCCCACTGCCACTCAGACTTCAAATCCAGGTCCAGGTCCAGGTCCAGGTCCAGGTCCAGGTCCAGGTCCAGGTCCAGGTCCAGGTCCAGGTCCAGGTCCAGGTCCCGGTCCAGGTCCAGGTATAGGTCCAGGTCCAGGTCCAGGTCCAGGTCCAGGTCCAGGTCCAGGTCCAGGTCCAGGTCCAGGTCCATTTCCAGGTCCAGGTCCAGGTCCAGGTCCAGGTCCAGGTCCAGGTCCAGGTCCAGGTCCAAGTCCAGGTCCAGGTCAAGGTCCAGGTCTAGATCCAGGTCCAGGTCCAGGTTTAGGTCCAGGCCCAGGCCCAGGCCCAGTTACAGGTCCAGGTCCAGGTCCAGGTCCAGGTCCAGATCCAGATCCTCAACTCTCCCCTCAACCCTCCCCTCAACCCTCCCCTCAACCCTCTCCCCTCAACCCTCCTCTCAACACTCCTCTCAACACTCCTCTCTACCCTTCCCTCAACACTCCACTCAACCCTCCTCTCAACACTCCCCTCAGCTGTCCCCTCAACCCTCCCCTTAGACCTCTTTCCCTCGCCTCTCCAAATGTAGTCATCGTAACTAATCCATCGCAGTCCAAATTCCGACCAACATTACTTTGTTGCATACGTATACCACAAATTCATCGTAATCGGATAACTCAGCCAAAACTCAGGTACTCCGCTCCCGCTGCCGCTCCGGTCCAGCTCCGGTTCCGCTCCTGCTCCCCTCCCGCTCTCGCTCTCGCTCCCTCTCCCCTCCCGCTTCCGCTTCCGCTCCCGCTCTCACACCCACTCCCCCACGCCCGCGCCCACTCCCACCCCCACGCCCACGCCCACTCCCACGCCCACGCCCACTCTTACTCCAATTCCTACTCGCAGCTCCCAATGTAATCAAAACTCATCGCAATCTGAATAGTACAAAAATACTACTATATGCAATATATTGCATAATAACCTTACCTACTATTGTATTTGAAAACTAAAAATGTCTATAACTTTTGATTGAGTTAGCCGATTGCGATGAAATAAAGACTAAATGTTAAGTTAAGTTAAGCCCCATGTTTTTGTGAAAAGTCCATCAAAATCCGTTCAGTAGTTTTTAAGTGATGCGTGCACAAACTCACAGACAAACAGACAAACAGATAAACAGACAAACAGACAAAAATTCCAAAAATGATTGAAATGTGTTCTGTTGCTTATCCTTAGACCCCCCAATTTTTTTTTTTGCAAATATCTTCAATGTACAGACACGCGAAGTTTACGATTTTATTTATAAGATGTGTATCCGTTATCTAGTAACCATAGCACAGACTCTGCCTAGTGTGGGACTGGATAATTGGTGTGAATGTCTGACATAAAAAAAATGAATGAATGCTCTGGAATATTTACAGAATTACTTAATATTTATTACGAAGTGAGCGAGACTCGCACGAGAGTTTGTATTTTAGAGAATAACACTACAGATGAGGTTCAGGTCAAGCGCATACTCATCAACAAAAATAAAATAAAAAAAACAAGTTTTTAATAATACAAAATTTATATGAAAATTATTTTATACAGCAGATTTTTTGTATGTGTACGTTTGTTTGGACTCCGTCCGCCGCCCGAGCCGAGTTTCAATTGACAATTGTTTCTATCACAGGTCGTGCAACGAACGCAGATAATACTCTCGCCTATTGAAGTAGCAATAGAGGACATACAGAAAAAGGTATTTGATTATTTGATATATAATTTTTTTTACATAATCATAATTCATTTATTGCCATAAATTAGATGTAGGTGCAGATGTTATTAAAATGTACAATATTTGGTAATAGATCAGTGCAACTTTACCCACAAGGGTGTAGCAATTAAAATAGTAACAATACACATACAACATGCAACACAAAGATGCAACACAAATACATAACATTTAAATAAAGTCAAATCAGAATTTCAATAAGTATTATCAATCATTAATTTCAAAATATTTCTAAAATGTCATGGTTCTGGTTCATATACTAATCTACACCCTTTATATTAATTATCAATTACAATTACAAAATTGTTATTACACTAAAAACATATAATTTTTTTGTAACGAGGAAAAAGAAACTCATCTTTTTTCATGAACAGCCGTTAGGAAGAAATCGGTTATGTATTCTACTGCTTGTCTGTAAGCAGATAGTGCTCCGCCCCGCTTCTAGTCTCATGCCAATCGATTTTAGTACATTTCTTGGCAATGAATGTATATGTATGTATGTATACGCTTTATTGTACCAAAATTACACAAATTACACAAAACAACACAAAAATAGGAATAAAACTGTGTACAAAGGCGGACTTATCCTACTTAGAGATCTCTTCTAGTCAAACCTTAAGAGTAACTGAAAGGATTAGTATAATACGTTTAGTATCAAATTAACCTACGTTATGCAGATAAACGAACTGGCGGCCGCGACGAGCCAGGAGCCGGCCGACCACAAGATGCTGCAGATGGTGGTGCAGGGCTGCATCGGCACCACCGTCAACCAGGGCCCGCTCGAGCTGGCGCAGGTGGGGCATTCAATCAAATACATCACTGCATTAGTACAATTACGGACTGAACTCATATGGAAGAACGTATAAAAAAACCTACTTAGATGATATATACCAACTTCAGTTAAGAATTTTAAAAACATTAATGCCTGTCAAAATTAAAGAAAAATTAAATCTCAATGAGGAAGAAGTATTTAGGTATTGCAAGGTTCTCCCGATCCAACACAGAAATAAATACTTGCTGCTTTTATACAATTATCATTTTGTCAGAGCCACAGTCTCTGATTTGAAATCTGACCATGCAGAAAATTTGTGCTGGAAATGTACTATTTTGTACTCGAAAATTAGAATTTGTACTTCAGCCGTTTAAAAGTTATAGGGGCTCTGCCAAAATGACGTCACTACAGCAGGGCCTTGTTAATTTAATATTTACTTAATTTGTGTAAAAAAAGTTAATTATTCAGCCCAATACTTTTTTACGCCAGTTTTGACTAACGTTTAGAACTTTAGTGTTTATTCAAATAATATATTTTTTTAATATTTATACATAATACAGTACTGTTAGGAAGGGGGGAAGCGACTGAAGACCGACTCGTGTGTCTCTGTAATACGATATTCTAAGTCCTACGTAAGCCCGTTGCTACAGAACCGATTGGCCGATTAATTGTTAATAGGCTGGAGTTACGATCGGCATATCACTAACGATTATTCCTAATGTGGCCTGTATTTCCAGGTGTTCCTAGCGCCGGTAGCGGAGGGCACGCAACCTCCCACTCGTCTCACCAACAAGCTTCGACTGGCTTTCAAAGACTTCTCTAAAAAGTAAGTTATTACCAATCTGCCACCAGGCGTAGAGAGGTACTTCATCCTTATGTAGTAGACACACCACGCTCTCGCATGAAGCGTCTTGCTACCTTGTTCATAATGCGAACTGCTAAGGAATGGAACTCTCTATATTTCATTCCAGATTAATAGTCCTATGAAAACCAACGCTATGTACGTCTCGGTAACATATACATGAAAGGGTCACCAGCAGCAAAAATAGGTTTGTATTACCAAGTAAACTTTGCGGTCCACTTAGGAACACTATCTATTGTGTATTTTGTTTTCGAGACGCAAATGCGTTTGTTTTCATAGGACTATTAATCTGGAATGAAATATACCAGCTTGGGTATTTCCGGACAAGTACAATTTGTATCTTTTTAAAGGAAGAGTGAAGAAGAGGCATCTTCTGGGTAAGCGCGCTCCACCTTAGGGCTCAATCGTCACTTATCATCTAGTGAGATTGAGGGCAAGCGTAAATCCATCAAGAATAAAAAAAACAAATTCGTTTCCCGTGATTAAGACCGTTTGGCACTACCAGTCGTCTTTTCATCATCAGCCGAAATACGTCCACTGCTGAACATAAGCCTCCCCAATAGAATGCCTTTTAGTGGGCTGTCCATTCCCACGCTTGGCTTGCGGATTGGAGATCAGTCAGTGCAGTCTTTTAGTTAGCACATCTACGTTGGGCCATAGGGCTCCGCCGGACCAACTGTACCATTAATAATAAAACGAGCACTGATTTGTCCCAATCTCTTCCTATAAAACAGATCTACCTGTCTTTGATTTTAAAAATCCAAAAGTAAAAGTGACTAACACCATACAGTCTTATGGCAAAGTGATGCGCCTATTTCCGAGGGGTGGGAAGTCCTGGTGATCTGATATCACAGGTTCAACCCTTTTTTACTCACCAGTCTCTCACAAAAGATAAATGTGTACTCATTTTATATTATGCACTTATAATTATTGTAAATCTTTGTGTTGAGATAATAAATAAATGTTGTATTCTATTGTAGTCTGTTCAGCTAATTTCATGTTGAAGTTCCTTCAAGCTCGCACAGAATCTAGCGCTGCCCACGTCATAGCACGTACCAACACCCTTACTTCATCTTCTTAACATTACTTAAATAAACATGGCAGGTGCCAAGACGCCCTGAAGAAGAACAAAAACCTGATCGGCAGCGACCAACGCGAGTACCAGCGGGAACTAGAACGTAACCTGCAGCGGTTCACAGAGCGCCTGGCGCCGCTAGTGCAGCACACGCCGGGTCACGTCGCGCAGCTCAGGTAATCAAACTTACACCGAAATGCTAATGTAATTAACCTCAGACAGAAATACTAATGTAATCAACCTCATACAGAAATACTAATGTAATCAATCTCACACCTAAATGCTAATATAATCAACCTCAGACAGAAATACTAATGTAATCAACCTCATACAGAAATACTAATGTAATCAATCTCACACCTAAATGCTAATATAATCAACCTCAGACAGAAATACTAATGTAATCAACCTCATACAGAAATACTAATGTAATCAATCTCACACCTAAATGCTAATATAATCAACCTCAGACAGAAATACTAATGTAATCAACCTCATACAGAAATACTAATGTAATCAATCTCACACCTAAATGCTAATATAATCAACCTCATACAGAAATACTAATGTAATCAATCTCACACCTAAATGCTAATATAATCAACCTCAGACAGAAATACTAATGTAATCAACCTCATACAGAAATACTAATGTAATCAATCTCACACCTAAATGCTAAAGTTACATTACTTTAGCATCAGTTTTAGATGGAAATGCTATAAAATGCTATTTTTGCACTTCGAATAGTTAATTTAAAAATTACAAAAATGCACTGCAACTTCATCAGTTTATGAAGTACTCCACAGATATGAATAGGCTAGATACCGCATGCTCTTTAAACAGTACGAGAACCGAGCGTGTCACTTTTTTTGTACCTACGATGACGTCACACGAGCTATTTTTTATGTAGGAGAGGCGATACGTGGTGCATTTATCCACTTTGTGGCACGCTCACTTGCGGTATCTAACCTATTCATATCTGTGGAGTACTTGTACTAGGTACTCCTATTTATAATAATTCTACGAAATTTACTTCTCTTACAACCTCCAACCTGTTTCTTTTGTTCCAGCAATGGCGTCAGCAAACATGACTTCAAATACCAAACATAAGTCGCAGAACCCTCAACATTACTACTGTATGCCCGCTGTACATGAAAATCAATAACATATAAACACTTCCTACCACAGAAATCCTATCAAGATAGAACGGTTATAGCCATTTGTTTACTTCTGTTCCGCGCTCCCCTCCTGCGCACCCTTCATGCTTTGCGGTCGTGTTTCTAATGGGTAGATACAGTTATGCAATTAGAAACCGCGCAATGAGTCGCGAGTAATCCTTGATAGTTTGTAAAATTGATTGAACGCGTGTCGGGCCTATTTCACCATTCTATCTTTATAGGATTTCTGGACTTCCTACTTATAAAAGTCGTGATTGAAATTAAAGAAAAATATCACTTGAATCTGCGACCGACTGTCCAGCTCCAGACACGAGAATCAATTTGGAAAAGTAAAAACGCTAAAGCGACACATTGGTCGAAAATGAGTTATGTATATGTTTAACGTTTTTTACCTAACATTTTTTATATATTCAGGTGATTTTCGCTAATGCGACATATATCTCGTAAAATAAAAGACCTATAATGATTCGTTGTTTTACATAATTAAACAGTTATTATACAATCGTATTTTGTTCAAGTTACATAAAAATACTCCTCATAGAAAACGAGATATTAATTTTTGCTCGAAAAATCAAAAAAACTTTAAACCTCTCTCCTGTAAAGTTGTCAAACTGGCGTTTTTACCTTTCCACTGACGAATTGATTTTCGAGGTCGAACAATACTCGATTATTTAGACGTTTCCTGCATACAACAACTACACTGCCACGATTCCTGTCATTTAAGCTGTGTTTTGATCTAGGCTTAGATAGACTTGATAATCTACTTCTGTGTAGATTTGGGCATCTTATTAACTATAGTTTTCGTAGCTATAATTTGAGATCTATTAGTATTGTATATCAAATTTAACTTTAAGAATATACTAATAATATATTGTATAAGCTTAGGGTTGCCATCCGTCCGAGTGTCCCCGGATTTATCCTAGCTTACGGGGCGTCCGGAGGGGGGGTGGGGGGGTCATTTGTAGTCCGATTTTGAGGATTTCAATAAAAACTATTGATAACAAAACAATTTTTTATCTTACTGAGCAACTTGAAAAATACTCTGTTGAAATGTCCGGATTGTAAGCTCCAAAATCCAGAGAGTTTTCATGCCTCTTGTCCTGGTTGGCGGATTTTAGAGATGGCAACCCGATATACGCTTACTTACGTAAAAGCACCTGATGACAATGTTTTTTTCAATCTTTTTCCGCCTTTACCTTTTGTGTACAATAGTTTGTGATATAAATCCAATAATTAATAATTTGATAAAAAAAATATTGTATTAAGCAAGCAACACATTCTCTCAACTAACTGTTTATGTTTTACCAAGTATTTTCCAACTTTTTTTTCGGTAGAAAACTTACATTGTATGTATCTAAACGCTTTATTGTACCAAAAATAACAACAACAATAATAAAATAGGAATTAAACTGTGTACAAAGGCGGACTTATCCCACTTAGGGATCTCTTCCAGTCAACCTTAGAGTAACCGAAAGGACAAGTATTTAGCGTGTATGTCTTGATGGTATAAATTATACTCAGTACGTACCTTTAAATACACAACCTACCTTCTGTGATTCTTATTCTCTACCCAAAGGTAGTGTGGATGAAATAGCTTTTAGGGATAAGACCGCCTAGATGTACAAATGTAAGTTACTTTATCATTGTATCCGTGTATTTCTTATCGTGACGTGAAGTGAATATACACATAAGAATGAATTGAATATGAAAAATACCCAACAGTAACCCATTCTAGCCGGTTTCTTAATTTTAAGTTTGTTTGCGAAATGCACGTCTGTGTATTTCTGTAATCCTATATTTAGTATCATATTATTTTAAGACTGAACTTGCGTATTGTTTATTACGCGAAATGTATCTACTTAAATAAATATACCAATACATCAATGTTTTTTTATTGTTGATAATAATCTATATTTCTTTAGAAAGTTTCATAAAAATTCAGGGGCAGGTGTCTCCTTTTAGGCTCGCAGAGCCTGTGTTAGGAGGCACCGCTCTTCTTTACAAATATTGTTTCGTATTGTAAATGTGTGAGAAATGAGTGTGAATGTGTGAGTGTGTGTGTGTGTGTGTGTGTGGTGGGGTGTGTGTGTTTATGTATGAGAGTCAATGTGTATTTTTTTAAGGTGGTGAAACCATACCAGCAATGCAATACCAACTCGCCAATTTAAATTGTACTATGAGATCTTGAATTAATAGTGTGCAGGTTATGTAGCCTTATAAAGTATAGTTATAGTAGTTAGCTTACGATTTAATTTGATATCTTGGCATCAGTGACAGCAGGAACAGCCACTGTTAAATCCTTATAATTTATACATTTTATTTTATTTAAGTACATTTTAAGTAGGTTTTCGGTATCGTCGTAATCGAGTGGTTTTAGCCAATTTATGAGTAGCATTTTTAAATCATAAAATTTTAATGATTTGCCATGTGGTTTCCGGTAAAGTAAAATAGGACCACTCCAACTCTTCCCGTGGATGTCGTACAAGGCGACTAAGGGAATACATTATAAAACATCAATCAGGCCTCCCCAACCCGTCTGGCCAGCGCGGGGAGTGTAGGCCAAATCCTCCGTCTGTCTCCGGCAGATGAGAGGGTTGTGCTCTTGCAGTGGAGACAAAAATAAACTGATGATGAAAATTTTAATATATATAGATTTAGTAGGTTGTATACATAAGTAGCTTGTGTTTTGTACTGCCGCTTAGCAAAACTAGTTTTAACTGGGTTTGAGTGAGCAACCTTTCCTACACGCCTTTTACTTGAAAGACTTCCATCCACTATATTGATACAACAGAAAGAATGTACAGTTTACGCTTGACCTCAATCAAACCGATGGTAAGTGATGATGAGGCCTAAGGTGGAGCGCGCTTACCCAGAAGATGCCTATTCACTCTCCCTTTAAAAATATCCAAATTGTACTTGTCCGGAAATACCCAAGCTGGTAGGGAGTCCATTCCTTAGTAGTTTGCATCATATTTAAAAAAAAGAGAAAGCAAAACGCTTCGTGCGAGAGCGTGGTATGTCTACTACATAAGGATGAAGTCCCTCACCTCACCTGGTAGTCCGTTGATGGAAGGGGGATGGGGGAATCAAATCGTATAATTCCTGGGCACACTCTCCAAAATGTAACCTGTAGAATACCGAAAGACAGGCCACACTGCGACGATGTTCTTGCTCTGTAACTTGGTCAGCGTCATATATGAGACTATCAGATTTTCCTTGAAAGTGTAAAGGCAGAACTACACGACACGCTACGCGACGTAACACGTGTGGAGTAAAATGCAAACCTATGAAATCATATGACCAGAAACATCAAAACCACCGGTTTTTTTTTTTTCAAGTTTATACACCATATGCTTCCACTCTACATGCTTCATCAGTCTGAAAGAGTCCACTGTTGGACATAGGCCTCTCCCAAGGCGCGACACTGAACCCGATCCTCGGTTCTTCTCATCCAGTCACTATCAGCCGCCTTAAGCAGATCGTCGCTGCATCTGACCAGGGTCGTCCCACACTACGCTTGCCCAGTCGCGGTCTCCACTCGAGAACTTGTTTACCCCAGCCAGCGGTAATCGGTTCTCCGACAGATGTGACCAGCCCACTGTCTCTTCAACGTGCTAACTGTTTGAGCTATGTCGAAGACTTAGTTCTCTGGCGGATTACCTCGTTTTGAAGCCTGACCTTAGAGAAACTCCGAGCATAGCTCTTTTCATAGCCCTACACTGTTATTGATGTCGTTATCATCATGTCAGCGCTTAGACGTCCACTGCTGGACATAGGCCTTCCCCAACGAACGCCACCACACCCGGTCCTCCGCTTTTCTGGGTGTGAATTCAGTAAAACACTGGTGTCCAATCACGAATGTCATTTATTATTAATTATAATAAGTTTTTCAACATAAAGTCTTATCCTTACTTCGAGATTTCCTTAGTCTAAAAGCGAATTTAATAAACTAAATAATTGGCATGTTCCATTTCGAAATACAACTCAGGAACATGAAATAAATGAGTCATGTAGAAGCAAATATAGTAATCTTTTTTTTTCATGTCAGCAGCTCAGTTATTTTTGTTTTAGAGTCGATTCCGGTTAGATCATCTATGGCTCCTAATTTCCCCTAGGAGCAATAAATATACATTTATTACTACTAGTACAATCCAATAAATCCAGTTTGAATAATGTAATGTATTGCTCCTGGAGTAATTATTTTAGAAGCAATAGATTGAGTAACCGGTCGATTAAACGCAGAATCGAAGCGACACTCTATAATTTTACATAGCATATTGTGAAGAATTTGAGGTATCGCTTCGACTCAGCGTCAGTGAAAAGTGAAAAGGTTGCCTGTAAGAAATCGCTGAAAGCGATAAGGCCGCCGTTATACACTAAATTCATCCTTCTATGTAAGTTTTGTTTTTATTAAAAAATGTATGTTTTGGTGCACAATAAAGAATATTTGAATTGAATTTGAATTGAATCGACTCTTAGATGGCATGTATAGATCGTAACGTTCACGATCGCTTACATGTCATTGTATGCGTTATATTGTTACTGTGTTAGTTATATCGTTACGCACTAATCATTCATGTGTGCATACGTACACTAAGATACTGACGTTCCGATTAGCTCGCCCCTCGCGAAAAGTAGCGGGGCGTGCCATCGTGAATTGTGCGATATATACGCACAAAGATGCTACTTTAAAACTGGTAAAATTTAAAAAAAAAATGTAGATGTCATTGCCTCTATATGACTAAAAAAAGAATAATTTTGGTACCGTGGCTTAATGTCTATAGCGAGTGAACGTGGTGAGACCAAAAATGAATAGCCTTAAGGTTCTCACGGATTGTGTAACAAAAGATGATGCCAGCAGTCCGAAAATAGTTTTTAATTTTTTATAATGCCTCTGGTAGGGCTTATTCTGGCATGGCCAAAAGTTACAGGGGATTGAAAACCTTATTCTGGCATGGCCACCTCGGTGTCTCCGGAACCACAGTATATAGCGAGCTACTGATTTAGTCGATTATTCACCTGAATTAGTCGAATTTAGTCGCGAAAAATCAGAATTGGTTTGTAGTTTACGAGATATATTGAGATTGTTTTTATTTGTACTGAAAGGTACAGTTACGAACAAAACGGTTGAACCAATACCACCAACAAACCCCTATGACTTTTAAACGGCGGACCGACAAAATCTAGTTTTTTGCGACTAAATTCGACTAATTATCGACATTTGTTATTGCAATCCGCGTTGGTGGCCATGCTAGAATAAGCCCTACATGCCTCTATAGGAATAGGAACGAGAAAATAATATCTATAGTAAGACCACTAAAACTAGTATGGTAATTTATTAATTTCTGATCTGGGAGTCAAACGCTTATCAGAACATGTTATGTTACGAGTCTTATGAGACTCGTTAGTTAAACATGGCTTTTAATTTCTACGTATATATATTATCCGAAATGCTTTGCACAAGGATGCAAAACAAAGACTAGTTTTGCATCCCCTTCGCACAACACGTTTTCCCGAATGAGTGAAACTCCAGAGGTGTGTTTAGGATACAATGAGGAAGATGAGTGA
The DNA here is from genome assembly GCA_947086405.1 of Esperia sulphurella. Classification (NCBI taxonomy): domain Eukaryota; kingdom Metazoa; phylum Arthropoda; class Insecta; order Lepidoptera; family Oecophoridae; genus Esperia; species Esperia sulphurella. Next base: position 17,563,766 of record OX352258.1, read on the forward strand.
ACTATTTTATGATCTAGAAAAATAAAACTTAAAATCGAAAAAATTATGGAATATCTTAAAAACTGTATTTTTTACAATTTTTCAAAGTCTTACCGAGCAGGCGTAAGCAGTTATCGGTAGTGGCCAAATTAATTTATTTAAAATAAATCAGTTTTCAAGATATCGCCTTGATTTTTTCGCATTTGTTAATAATTACTTAAAGATTATTTTAAGATTAAGAAGTCGCGATTATTTTTCATTTACATCTTCCTCATTCTTTACAATGTATCTGTCAACACAACATCTTGTTACATACACTCTCGAGTATAAATCAGTACTCAGTGAAATTGATAACCCTTACTCTTTGAAGAAAATATGTAATATTCCAGTCATCAGAGTAGGTAGAGAAATATAACATATAGCTATAGAATAGGTAGCTTAATAATCCTATAGTGGGGTTATATCACAATTAGGTGCACTAACATACCGATATACCTCCACTATGCACCTACAATTAAACTTGTGAAACTGTATATACATTTGACGACCTCCGTGGCGGAACAGGTAGCTCTCGGACTGCCACGCCGGAGGTGGCGGGTTCGAATCCCACTAGGGGCAATTTTCGTTTGATGAATATGAAAGTCTTGGATGTTTATATATTTAATTAAGTAAGTATGTGTATCTGTTATCTAGTAACCATAGCACAGGCTCTGCCTAGTTTGGGACTAGACGATTGGTGTGAATGTCTGAGATATTTATTTTATTATTCATTTATACATATACATACAAAGATAAGAACTAGACTGACATATATACATTACACTACCTAATGAATATTTTTTTCAATCCCGTGAATCCCGGGATACATTTTAAAACCGGCATGTCCATACTATAGCAGCATGTAGCAAATACCAAAAATAGATCTACCTACTCCGATCACTGTTCATCAAAAACCTTTGAAAATACCGTCGCCCAGAAGTGAACGGATTATACATACAATTTATCATTTGTATACTGGAAGAAATTAACACGTCTTCGTTTTGACATAATGCCGAATGAAATGAAAAATGATAGTTTTCGTATTAACTTAAAGCAACTATTTTGTTTTCAGGGCTTGGGTGACATACGAGTATACATGACCTTTTTTTATAAGGCTACTAACGAGCCGTTTTGTCCAATAAGTTATTTTTGCCAAAAAGCAGACTTGTTAAATTCTTCCAGTATAAGATCACTGGTTTTGTTTAAAATCCATCTATCGGGATTAATACATTCAGGAGATCTTAAGTTATGTATCGTAGACAGACGTCGTAGAATTTAAATTATAGACACACGTACTACAATATTCCTACTCTGTAAACGAAGCTAGGACCGTGCAAAGGGGGATATTTGCCGCTGTATTTACGAGCACGGAATAATATTTACGCGCCCTTTGCACACCCCTGATGTAACGTTTATAATTATATAAGTACCGACATCATTCGTCGTGTAAATCCACTAGTTCTCAATCACAATATATTCCGCGTAAAGCAGAAGCCCGACAACGCTAAAGCCGTCCGTAGGCCGACAATAGTTGGCAGGAGAATCGCAGTGACGGCCAGAGAATTCAGGTAGACATTTAAATCAAAGACTAGCTGTTTCTACCGACTCCGCCCGCGGTACCTAAGAAATCTGTGATGTTTTCCTTTGACCCAAAAATTTATTAAATATATTGGAATTACAAGAGCAGTACTAGAGAAGCCACTTGGTGTTTCGGCGTTTGCAGCAATGAGAGAGGGACAACGTTGTGCGTCAACAACATTGCTTCTTTCTAATTGAAAGCGTCGATCGCTCAGAGCCCAATAGTACGTACTGCAAGACGTGCTTTGTTTTACGGGCGACGATAAACTTATTATTGAATTTTCTGCAGGGTTGGATAAAAAAACAGTTTTATTTAATATAAAACATGTTTTAAACAATTTAAAAAGTTTTAAACAATAAAAAAACATGTTTTAAATAATAAAAAAAACATGTTTAAAACAGATGTTTTAAACACTTTGTTTAAAACATGCCAACCCTGATTTTCTGGAGTTAGTTCAAGAATTAACTCTTTACTCCATGGACACATATTTTACGCTCATGATTAGCTGGTCCAAGTCTTGTCTTGCACAACTGGCGTATTCGGAATGTCTGATGATGTTTACAACACAACCAAATAAAATTATATTACAAAGATTGCATAGATTCAGAACTAGTGGTAATGACGAAGTTGGGTTGAACCTCACCACGTAGGCCCCGGGCAAACTAACAGTAGTTAGCCTGTAGAAGCCTTACTTCTAAAAAGTCCGGATCATTCGGCATCTGCTGGTGTGTGCCATGTTAGCCGCTCCTCGTAGAAAGCGATCACCTGAAATAATAAATAAAAAAGTCAGCCAAATGGCATCAGGATATTTCGTGTCAAAAGTCCGTCCACCAACAGTGCCCCAAGCTGATTTGGTGGACTTCACATACGCCTCATCGTATCTCCTTAGGGGGCCAGGAAGAGCTGGCGACACTTCGACCCTTCAGGATCTTTTGTGCCAAACCCCTGACCACCAACGGTGCCCCAAGCCGAATTAGTGGACTTCACATACGCCTTAGAATTTCTTTGGAATATGCAAGTTTCCTTACGATGTTTTCCTTCACCGAAAAGCCGGTGGTATTATAAATCACATACGCCTTACTTACGGATATCACGGGGCAAAACGCGGGGAAAGTAAATGCAACCAAAACAAGCGAAAGATAACGATATCTACTACAATGTTAAAACATATTCAACTCACCTGCTGAGGGCATTTAACATTGGCCACCTTAGCCGGCACCAACTCAGCCTCATCGGAATCCGCCCATTTGATAAGGAACATCAGGTCCCCAGTCGCATCTGACGCGCCTGTGGTCATCACATAAGCCAAATTAAGAAACAAACAATCAAAGTTTTAGTGTGCGTCACTCCAGCTCGGACGAAGTCGAATTTCAGTAATCTGACCCTGGCAGGATTTAATACTCATATCGTACTATTTTGTATTCGATTTTCAGATTTTGTACCTAAACAGATCAAAAGTTACAAGGGGGTATTGGTGTGTGAGCTGGAATGACGTCAATCCAGCTCGGACATTTAGAACTAAGGTATGTACTTAAATTCTGATCACTCCACGCTCCACCTTGGAATTTGTACTAGTTTGTACTCAAATTTCAGATTTTGTACTTATATACTTTACTAGCAAACGCCCGCGGCTTCGCCCGCGTGGAGCCAGTTTTTATTTCCCTAAGGAACCATTATTCCAAAGGTAGCCGAGCCGTGAAAGCGTAAGCTACAGACAAACACTCTTTCGACTTAATTATAGTAAAGCTGTTGCCCACTGCTTGACCTGCTTAAATAAAGGGTTTGTTTCTAGTCTGAAAAAACCCATGGTAAACCAAGCTATCCAACAGTGAAAACCATTTCTAGTCTGTTTAGTGGTTTCGGAGAAGAAGCTGTGGTGACGTTTTCATTATCCCAAATTATTTAATCGACTTGTTTACTTGCAATGTTTTCATCGATTTATAGTTTTCCACTGCTGGACATAGGCCTTCCCCAATAAGCGTCACCACACCGGGTCCACCGCTAACGAATCCTGCTGCTTCCGGCCGCCTTCCTCAGGGCGTTCGATACATGTAGCTAGTGGCGGGGCGCCCCACATTGCGCGCGTGCCTACCCGCGGTCTCCACTCTAGAACTCGTCTACCTTAGCGGCCGTCGCTTCTGCGGCAAATGTGTATCGCACACTGGCACTTCAGCTTGCTAATCCTTTATACTTTAAATGTATCTATAGGTTTGGAGAATACTACTTTTGAACTTCATTTTACCCCCTAGAGCATCGTTTTTTGAAACTGTAAAACCCGCGTGGAATCATAAAATTTACAATTACTCCTACAAAAATCAGTTGATAGGAATATTTAATAGTTTCACTCTATATAAACTTTGGAGACCCATTTTACCCCATTAGAGGATGAATTTTGAAAACCTTTCATTAGTAGGTACCTGAGCTATGTAAGGAAACTTAGTGCGAAATTTTAAGTTACTAAACTCTCAGATGCAGACTAATATATTTTGAACCACCATAGGGGCTGGTTTATCAAAAACTGTAAAACACGTGTTAAATCAATAAGTATTGAAAGTACTCCTACAAAGCTTCGAATTGATAGGAACGTAAAATAACTTTTCTCCATACAAACTTTGAAATCCTATTTTACCACCTTAGGGGTTGAATTTTGAAAAACCCTTCGTTAGTGCATACATAAAAGATATTATGAACCTTTGTGCTAAATTTCAAGTTTCTAGAGGAATCGGTTTGGAAACTACTAATTTCGAACTCCATTTCACCCCCTTAGGGGATGTTTTATTGAAGTCTGCTACACGTCTTAAATCATTACATTTTTGGAGTACTCTTACAAAAACTCTCTTGTCCAAGCTTTTAAGAAATCTTTTACTATCGGAAAGTTATATATTTTTTCTCAATTTACATAAAAACTATTTTTACTTTTTTTTAAATTTTTAACATTACTTATTTTTATTTTATTTTAAATTAAATGGCAAGGCAGCTTATGGCTGGTACTTCCATATCAGTAGTCGACTTGGCTTGGTTATTATGTTTTAAGAAATTGTCTAGTCTGTTGTTAGACATGTTAATTAATGTGGCACAGATTCTGGCAAACTCTGTTTCTGAAAAACTGAGGCAAATTGTGACATCTGGATATAACCCTGCTGCTTAAAAAAATTCTTTGAGGAGAAAATTTCTTTCTTACCAATAATTTTCTCGGCCTTCAACCCTTTATCGAAGCCCGACTTCGACTTGTCTTCCTTACGCTCTCTCTTGTTCTCCTTAGGCTCCTCAACAGACGAGACGCTCGCCCCCCGACCTTTCCTGCTAGAGCTTGTCTCCTCACTGGACTCACGGACACGTTTCTTGCCGCGATCCTCAGTCTTCTTAGGTTTCGGAACGGGTGTGCCTGGTTTTACTTCTTTGTTACCCTAGATTTGAGCAATATCAGAATGCATTTGTTAGTTGATGATAGAAAAGAAAAAATGATGATTAAAGTGATTTGGAGCAAGTAAAGCCCAGTGCTTTACTTGCTCCAAATCACTTTAATGGGCGTGGGTTAGTGTATTGATCCTACTGTCTATGGAAACAGGGTATACAGGGTGAAACAGAAAAGTGACACCAGAAGATTATGTATTCCCGAACTAATAAATATATCAGAAAAATACAAACGGACATAGCTACTAGGTGGCCTGATGCTAAAAAGGATGTAACTATGAACAAAAATAAAAAAGGTACCAGAATAATAGTGCACCTTCTTGGGGAAAGCTAACTTTTTTTATAACGCCAATTGAAAGCCCTATTCATCATCTACATAAAGGGTTTTATATACTTCAATATCAAAATTCTATTAATTATCGAAATAGTAAAATAATAATCACGTACTGGTTTCGCATTATTCAACACAACTAGTTTTAAATTTGAAAAAATAAAAATTGAATTAAAAATAACCTGTCAGTAAACTCCCTGGTCTAAAAACTAGTGAAGCCACTACTTTATTATTTTCCTATTTCGAAAACTACTAGAATTACATCTAGAACTAGAATCTTGAGTAGTCGCTTCTCGCTCCCACCTATGGAGTTTGTTACCTTATACCAGTAAAGGTACGAATATTACACAGGAAAATACTGCAAGCCCTGGTAGTGTATGACTCGATGGGCAGCAGGTGTGGAAATATTGTATGAACCCCTGAGGAATTCCCCTGGAATATAATATCTATCACCCTATAATCTATTTAGATGATGAATCTACTTGTAATGGATTGGCCCATATAACTGCCTTCAGCGCAGCATAGTGGACCCATAGAAGCTGACAGATTAAAAAAATATTTCTGTTTATAATATGAATGATTGAATCACTTATTATTACAAAGAAGAGCATATATGGTTTTTTTTTATTATTTATAACATACTCTCAACCTATTACAGCTAGAGATGAGTAACCCCATGTCTAAACCCATGGTGGGTTAAATCCAGTTATCCCCCATTTCATTCCACCCACTAAGTGGATTGTGCTTGTGAAAACCAATTGTTTAAGATTGAAAAATATATATACATATTCATACATTAGTTTCCACTGCAACAAACCGTGGAATGAAATGGGTGATGGGTTTTAAGCTGGGTGGTTACCCATCTCTGATAGAATAATTATGTTAATGGACAAGTGCCTTTTTGCACAAAGTGATTCAATTATGAAGTGAAATCATTCAAGCAGTGAGTTGGTAACCTCTTTTTCTTTCTCCTTTCGGTTGTCTTCGAAGGTCTTGATCAGTTCCTCGCAGTCAAGGTTCTCCACTGGCTCCCAAGTACTCTCCTCCTCCTTGTAGCCTTTCCATTTTAGCAGGTACTGGGTCTGTTTAGAATTTTTTATTATTAGTCAAGCTAAATAATAATTTACGCCTGTTAAATTGTATGGCCTAAAGGGCTGACGATTTCTGGAATGGAGCCTGAGCACCATTAGGCGAAGCATGGTATGCCGACATTGAAAATAAAGCCGAAAATAGCTGGAGAAGACCTATGTCCTGGAGTGAACAGCGAAAGGTTTATGATAACGAAATTAGATTAATTTAGGATGGAGTTCTGGTAGTCCAGAGGAGGAGAGTGCTCATAGTTCGTGATTTATAGCTATTCCTTTTGTAAATGTATATTTGATGGGTCAGTTCAATTAAGGAACAACTTGGAAAAACTGTTCTGAGATAATTAACTGTTACATGCCTGTGGGGAGAAAGTGGGTACCGCTTCCTGTACGCAGCAGCACATAAATTTATATACACACCACAGGAAGTAGTAAGAATCTAGTATATACTTTTACTCAATAGTTGTGTAATGTAGCATTGTTTGACTCTCATAAAAATTAGTGGTTTTCTTATGGTTTTAGTATGTATGGCTAATCTAAGTCATAGCATTACTTAAAACAATTTTTTTGTGGTGTCCCTAAGTAACTGACCCATTGAGTGTTTTCTACAAGTAAAGTGATGATCTAAATATATCAGATCATATACCCCATTGAATATGATGTTAACAGGTTCGCAGTCCAATAAAGCACATGTGGCTCATAGCTTTTTTCAATGGCAAGTTCCTAGTGCCTCATGGTAGGTGGTGTAGACAAGGCAGACAATGCGCTAGAACAATGTTGTCGGTAAATACGAAATTTCATGAGCGTTCAACGTCGATATTACTATGGGGACATCTTGGAGCGAACCTGCAAGTTTTTTGGGACTGCAAACCTGTTAATTTGTATTGAATAATAAATACATAATTTAGTAACTGGTGTCGCAATCCGTGCCCGTTAGAAACTCGTGTCCCAGTGCTATCCCAGTGCATATGGTAAAAACAAAAAAGCAGCCAAGTGCGAGTCGGACTCGCCCATGAAGGGTTCCGTAGCAGCAAGTAACATAATATAAAAGTTATAGTAGTTCGTTGTAACTTTGATCGATGTTTTAATAATAGTATTGTGGTTTAAGATTTATGACGTATTAAAAAAAACTACTTACTAGATCTCGTTCAAACCAATTTTAAGTGGAAGTTTGCATGGCAATGTACTTCATATATTTTTTTTAGTTTTATCATTTTCTTATTTTAGAAGTTACAGGGGGGGGGACACACATTTTACAACTTTGGAAGTGTCTCTCGTGCAAACTATTCAGTTTAGAAAAAAATGATATTAGAAACCTTAATATCATTTTTGAAGACCTATCCATAGATACCCCACGAATGTGGGTTTGATGAAAATTTTTTTTTTAGTTTCAGTTCTAAGTATGGGGAAACCCCAAAAATTTTTTTTTTTCTATTTTTGTATGAAAATTTTAATACGGTTCACAGAATACATCTACTTACCAAGTTTCAACAGTATAGTTCTTATAGTTTCGGAATAAAGTGGCTGTGACATACGGACGGACAGACAGACAGACAGACATGACGAATCCATAAGGGTTCCGTTTTTGCCATTTGGCTACGGAACCCTAAAAAGAAGAGTGTGTGCAGTTCTGAGAATGATTTTACCTTTATTTTACTTTTTCGACATTGGCGGCATTATTGTGCCTTAAAAGCATAATAACAAAGGTCATATTATTGCATGAGGGTTAGGGTGGAGTGTACAAAAGGGAGCAAAATGGGTAACTGATTTTTGTGTAAAAATTTGACCAGGCGAATTGCAATTTTCTCTCAGCACCTTTCCTTTGTACACCCTAACCCACTTTTGCAAAATTTTGTGGCGAAGTAATGTGTATTTGCAAAGATGATAATCGGAAACTACTACTTGTATTTGCCACCATGTAGTATCAATGTGTATCTATCTGGACACAATGTCAGTCTTTCAACAAAATGGGACGAAATGACTTGTACAACTACAAAGTGAACTGTTGAACAAATTGGTATAGATAAAAAACAATTGAAATTAAAGTCTTTTATCCAGTAGCCCGTGTAAAAACAGTCCACCGCAACCACTGAAAACAGTGCAATTTGGGTACGCCCGGCTTTATCTATAACAATCCTCTTGTTGTATAGTTTGTAAATGTAGCTAAACAGATACGATACTTTAAGTTCTTTTGACTTAAGACTGAGTCCCAAGATGTACAAGATGTTGTACAAAAAATAACATGTATAAAATCAATCAAAAACTAACCTTTCCCTTCACGGTTCTTTTGTCCAAGACCTTCTCCACGACATATTCTTCCTCAGTAGAGCCATCACTTGTATCTCCTTTTTTATCCTTCTTGCCCATATTTACCAATAAAAATCAGCCTTTTTATTACACAAAAGACGCGTTAGACGACGGCGTCACTGAAATTCTCAAAATGGCGCGCCGGGTCGCTTCGTGTTCGTGTTCTTGCTGATCGTTTACAAAAAAATGGCGACATAAATAATGTTGCCATACTCTCGTATCATGTTCATGACATAATGTCGTGACTTTTCTTACGATTTGACGGAGGTCACTATGAGGTAGACTGTGTGTTTGAAGTCATTTTTGTAAATTGAATCGATTTCAATTAGTCATTCTTTTTCACATGATATATAAATATTCTCTGTGTACATATTGGCTAAATTATGTTATGTACTTATTAGGTTTTATAAGAAGTGATGGTCACAAAATCTTGAAAGTAAGACGACGAAAAATATATTTCATATACTGAATATTGTATTGCGGAGCACAATTATTTTTTGCTCCATACACACACACACACACACACACACACACACAATTTTTCTTTACCTGTAATATCTGTAAGTAGATAATGCATCTCTCACTCTTACAATTTTTTATACTAGTAAACCTTATTCAAGATAAATGCAGAAATTGTTTTATTTGGTATAAGAATAAGCTGTTGGTTTCGTCAATTATATAAATTAAAATGGTAACTTTAGTCCTAGAAACCTAGTAGACCAAAACCACAACTTTCCATTTGATATTTTTTACAACATGAATGTAATTTTCTAGGTTTTTACTGAAACCGAATTTAACATTGGTTTTGGAAACCTAAATAGCTGCCATAATATATGACACTTTTTACGATATGGGTGTCATTTGGAATCCAAGATATTAAGTACATAGTGTAACAAAATACCATGTTACAGAATCATTCAGTGTCGATCACTAAATAACTTTTACAGTTTCAAAAACAGTGCGTTAGTAAGGAAGGTAAAGATGGAAGGAAGAAAGCATGGTGGACCATAGGTTTTGAAAAAATAAGGGATCATGGAACCGTTGGATCCTTTCACACCTCAGACTTATAAATCTGTGTTTCACACATAAGCTATTTTTATGGGAGGGAAGGTAGGTATGAAGAGATCAAAAAATCCAGCCAATCCAGAGTAAGCAAAATCAGTTGTTTAGGTACAAAAAGTCATGACTTTATTTGGTGTCAAATGAAAACAAACTAATACACAAGTTATTTTTTTCCACTAGCAATATAGGAACAAGTAGCCAACATAGAAACACCAATGTGCCAAGAAGCTGCCAACATAAAGAAGGCTAATGTGTTGTCTACCTTTCTCTTTCTCTGGTATTATGGTACCATTTTATAATATTAAATAAATTGAAAATTAACTCAAATTCTTAGACAATAGTAATTAAAGGCTGAAAATATTTAATGCAAACTAAATTTTAAACAGGTTCACTCGTAATGTTTCCTATATTATCTGAAGTTTGTAAATATGAGTGAGCGAGAAAAGAATGCTGCTTTGCACAAACTTCATTTTCGTTTCATTCATGTCGTTCGTTACTCCTCGGCTGATATTCCGCTACCCAAAAAATATATGTAATCTTTGCACTTGCAACAGTGTTCAGATTAGTCTGCTGCTGACAGCGCGAGGAAAAGTTAGTGTTGTTGTGTTTTTTCATCGGGGATTTACGAAAATATTATTCAATTATTTGTGCAACTCAGTCAATAGAAGTAACAGTGCCCTAATCGTGTTATGTGAATAAACGGTTTTGAGGTTAATACGTGTTTGAATGATAAACAGACTGGTTTAATTATCAAGTTTTTGTGTCGATTCGAGTGGTTTCAAATTGACTTTTGACGTCACCCGGAGCGGCCAATCAGTTGGCGCCAAAGAGAAATAACACTTGTTGAATACGGATTGTTTTGATATAATTTTGGTCCTTCGAGCCGGATCGCGTGTACCAGCTGAATGGATCTGACTGTATACATGTTGAAAATATGTTATTGAAATGCACTGCGGACGGGCGGAGGATCAAAGTGAACGGCACACCGGTCACGCAGGGGAATGTGGCGAGAGGTGAGTTATTTTTTACACCCTAATTACTGATTAATTTAAACTAATTTCTAGTATTAAGTAGTAAACTAATTACTAGAAAAAGCCGTAGGACTCGCCTCACGTTCATGAGTCGAGTTCGGGCTCAAACCCTGCCCGTTCCAATGAGTTTTTCTAAACTTAAGCACGGTTTATTTGTAATCATCATCATCATCAAGGAGGCGGTTAATAACAACCTAATTATAAGATTAGGACGGCCGTTTTGGACCCCTCACTGTGATACACGCCTCCCCCCCTGAAAGACATGACACGGGAACCGACCTCCATCAGGGTTCAGACTAGGTATGACTCTGATTTGTGTCCAATTTCACTACAATCTGTATTCGACTGTCCTTTTCGGTTCCAAAAGCATGTAGTCCTGGTCTAAGGCCGTGTTTATATTCAAAGACCTGGGGGCCTAGGCCGTACACCGTAAGCATTTCGGACAATATACGTTAAAGCCATTTTGTACTGTATAATATGTCAAATGTTAGAGTATAAAAATGTTGTTTTGTACGACGGAATGAATCCGGAGCAGGCACTTTCTGTTACCAGGTCCCAGCTCTGTCTTCTTCCTTTTAAACTCTTCAGTCAATTTAGTATGAAGTCTACATGAAACGGACAAACGGCCAGTATACGTCCCCCCCCCCCCCCCCACAATCTTCCCGTGGGTGTCGTCAATGCGACTAAGAGATTGCCCCAGAGAGGCAGCAGCGTTCTCCTGTGTATATTAAGATCATTACTGCAAACACCAGACCATCTTCCAAGCGTGGTGATTATGGCTAACCCCTAATGGTCAGCCACCCAAAAGTGGCATTCTATTGGGGAGTTTTATATTCAGCAGTGGACGTATTTCGGCTGTTGATGAGATATGCTGTCCCAGCAGTGGGAGCACTGGGATTTCTGCAATATGATTTGTTCACATATTAGCTCTCAATCTACCTACACAAATGTCCTGCGTGAGAATGTACATCGACCATTCGTAGAACACGTTACGAATTCTTCAAATCATTCTCCAAACAACTACCTAGTCTTTTCCGGGTTTCGCTGACGTCATCACAATTTAATTTCGGTTCAACAAACATTTGAGTTATGATAAGGACTTTGCCCCGACGCCCGTTCCACATCAGAAAACCAACAAACACTTTAATTATAAAGTCAGATAGAAGCGTAAGATTTCGACCAAATCACATATTTATTTAATTTAATATCGGTAAATATTATTGCCCTTACATCAAAGGAAAGGATCGATCCAGATTCAATATGCGGTCGCCACTGGTTTCGTCTTAAAATATCATCAAGAAAACACATTTGCCTTCATTTCATCGCGTTTTGCCTGTCATAACCTATGGCTCAAAAACTTTAGGTGGATTGATCCACAAGTGTAAAATTGCTCAGCGAGCTATGGAGAAGGTTAACCTCAGAGCAATGAGCTTATTAACAGAATCCGACGAAAACTAAGGCAGCCTAGTTGGTTGTACACTCGCCACATGTTCATTAGGTCGTATGTTCAAACCCCGCCCGTACCAAACCGTACGGTTTATTTATAACTAGCTGTTGCCCGCTACTTCGTCCGCGTGGACAACTTAACATCACAAATTATTGTTTTCCCGTAGGAATGGGATGTTTTTCGGGATAAAAACTCCTATATCCTATTCCAGGACCTAACCTATATGTGTGCCAAATTTCATCACGATCCGTGATGTTGAAGTGTGATTGAGTAACAAACATACAAACATCCAAATATCCAAACTTTCGCATTTAGAATATTAGTAGGATACCAGTCTTTTCGGTGAAGGAAAACATCGTAAGGAAACCTGCATATGTCAAAGAAGACATTCTAAGGCGTGTGTGAAGTCCACCAAATCGGCCTGGAGCACTATTGGTGGTCAGGGGGTTGGCACAAAAGATCCTGAAGGGTCGAAGTGTCGCCAGGCTTTCCTGGCCCTCTAAGAAGATAAGATGAGGTATTATTGTACTATTATGCACTTATTTTTTCCCCCTTCGCTCTCACTGCCTCGTCTCACACCCTGTAAGAGTTTTAGTGATAAGCTCGCCTTTGTACACAACATTTATTACTATATTTAGTTTTAAAATGTGCAATAATTAGGAATTTGCCGTGTGGTTTCCGGTAGAATAGAATAGGACCACTCCAACTCTTCCCGTGGATGTCGCACAAGGCGACTAAGGGAATACATTATAAAACATCAATCAGGCCTCCCCAACCCGTCTGGCCAGCGCGGGGAGTGTAGGCCAAATCCTCCATCTGTCTCCGGCAGATGAGAGAGGGTTGTGCACCTGCAGTGGACACAAAAATAACCTGATGACGATGATACGATTGTATTGATTTCCTTACATTTTGGGGACATTTTTCGATGTTTTTGTTACGACTCCATCTCACATCCTCGAGGACGAGACTGTCACATAGATGTCCACGAAGTATTGATATATTTTTAAGCGATATATTTTTGCTCAATAATAAAGAAAAAAATCGAAATCGTTAAATTACCGCTAAGGTAAAAGCTTTGAAGTAACATTGTGAATGCCTTTCAGTAAATACTCGTAGGCGTTAGTCATTCAAATAAATATTAATTTATAAGCAGGCGAAAATAATTTGGTGCTTTCATCTACAAATGTAGACCAACTTGAGCTCAAAGGCCCGAAATCTGTTTTGCTCAAAACTTCTTATGAAACGTATAAGTTGTATTGATTTTAATCTGAATTCAACTCTGTTTACGTACCTGTACAAACTTTCGTAATAAATTGAAAACATATCGATAGTGGGAAAGTAAAACCGCGAAATCGCCATTTTGGGAATTAACCAAAACACGTCATCTCCTGAAAAAACCCTTCGCAATAGAATGCCACTTTTAGTGGGCTCTCCATTGGGGGATTTGCCATAATCACCACGCTTGGCAGGCGAATCGGTGATCATAGGAATGATCTTAATATCCCTGATACAATTCCTTAGTCGCCTCGACGATATCCACGGAAAGATTGGGTATATTCTTTACTGCATGTAAATTTTTGATACCCGTCTGGCCAGCGCGGGGAGTGTAGGCCAAATCCCCCGTCTGTCTCCGGCAGATAAGAGAGGGTTGTGCTCCTGCAATGGAGATAAAAATAACCTGATGATGATGTAAATTTTTACAAAAATGGCAATAAATAAAAGTTTACAAAGGTGAACTTACAAGAGATCTATAAGCGTACTGGTAATAGCAGGAATGATCTTAAATACGCATTAAAACGCTGCTGCCCGTCCTTGGTGCCATTCCTTAGTCGACGACACCCACGGGAAGATTAGGAACCGCACGGTATTTTGGGAATGTTACAGAAATAAAGTCCAAAGCTTCTTTTGAATAAAACATTAAAATATTTATTCTGTATGAGGAGTTTTTTCATGGAACTAGAAAATACAGTTAGAATATGCCTAATCGTCTATTAAAACCACAGAAATCCTATCAAGATAGAGTGGTTATAGCCACTTGTTTACTTCAGTCTTGCGCGTGCCGATTTTCGGACACTGCGCGCTCCATTTATTCCTCGCAGTCACGTTTCTAGTGAGGAGATATAGTTATGCAGAAATCGCACAATGTGGCACTTTTGCAGATTTTTTTGCCGATGTTTACCCGACCTAGACTCGGCGCGAAACGAATTTGTAAGCGTTTGATAGTTTTTGCAAAATATTGCAGATGGTTGGCATGCGTTTCGCGCCTCCTTCACCATTCTAAACAGATTCACCCAGTTCTATTTTGAGATGAGTGATGTCTTTTTTCGAAAAAGTAGCGCTTTAGGCTGAACGCACATTTGTGAGCTCCGTATACGCGCCGTGATTTTATTTTTGACTGAAATCGTAAGGAACGCGTACGGCGCGTATGGTGCTGACAAATATGCGTTCAGCTTTAGCTTTTTCACCTTCCTGTCGATATATCCTTGACATAAAGTACATCTGCCCGACCTGTGTTCAGACGAACAGTACGGCACAACAAACTTCAAGCACCAAATCTTTTAAAATCAAGTTTGTATACAATGTTATAAAGATTGTGCGAAGCTGAAGCAACATCAGCACCAGGCATCTTTGTCGTTCAAATAATGTTTTTTTACAAAGTTGTTTTTTAATGTGATTCTTAAACGTTTATATCCTGTAATTAGTTGGACATCTTAGCATAAGACCACTGTAATAGATAATTAATATACACTTGATGTAAACCAGTTGGAAAACCTAATAAATAAATGAAGATTCTTGCCCTTCCTAGAAGATGTCTTTGAAGCCTAGCGTATTATTTATTCACCAATACTGAGCATAACTTCATAATCATCATCAGCATGAAGGAGTCCACTGTTGGACATAGACGTCTGCCAAGGTGCGCCACGCCATCCTACGGCGTAAACATTGCAATTTTCTCATAATTGACCATTCACTTTCATAGTAAGTACATACATACAAGCGCAATTACATATCATCATCATCATCAGGTTATTTTTGTCTCCACTGCAGGAGCACAACTCTCTCCCATCTGCCGGAGACAGGCGGAGGATTTGGCCAACACTCCCCGCGCTGGCCAGACGGGTTGGGGAGGCCTGACTGATGTTTTATAATGTATTCCCTTAGTCGCCTTGTACGACATCCACGGAAAGAGTTGGAGTGGTCCTATTCTACTCTACCGGAAACCACACGGTAATTACATACAAGCGCTACATAATCCCAAATAAGTCATTTCTTAGCCATTGTCACGTTCTAGGTTGAAAATCTCTTTAACGCGATTGTAGTAGGTAAGGTACACTACAAGGAGAGAAAAATGCCACTTTGGCAGTAGTTGGAGCGTTCCAAACAATCGCTCTGTTCCACGCAAGTAACTCTTTCACATTCACAATGAAATTTGTGCAGTTACTACGCAGAACATTTAATTATTACTAAATATTGACGCTACGGGTAAATAATGTCAATATTTAGTAAATAATTAAATGTACTGAGTAGTAACTGCACAAGTTTCAAAGTGAATGTGAAAGAGTTGTGGCTACTTGCGTGGAACAGAGCGATTGTTTGGAACGCTCCATCTGGTAGTACATAGAGATCGTTGGTAGTACCTGTCGCAGACCTCACGGCTCATATAGGCAGTGGGCATAGGCCTCTCCCATTGCGCGCCACTGAACCCGATCCTCGGTTCTTCTCATCCAGTCACTGCCGCCTTATGCAGATCGTCGCTCCATCTAGCCAGGGGGCGTCCCACACTCCACTCGAGAACTTCTTTACCACAGCGGTAATCGGTTCTCCGGCAGATATGACCAGCCACTGCTAATTCAACGTACTAACTTTTTGAGCTATGTCGAAGACTATACTCCGAGCTTAGCTCTTTCCATAGCCCGCTGAACGACCTTGAGCAAAACTTGTCGTAAACAAATATAATAATATTGACTTTCAAGGTAATTCATTGTATTCTTGAATAAAAATATCGCTCGCTGAACCCAGATTGCGGGATAAATCCATATGACAAATTCTATTTATGTTAACAAATTAATAAATACCATACGCAATCAGACGAGGAACTCGCCTGCGCATACGCATACAATCAGTATCAGCTGCTACCATAGACACCGACTTATCGGCCGTCTCAGCTGTCGCCAGTAGACCAATCAATAAACCTAACACTTTTCGGTGGTCACAGGGTGAGGAATCCAGTGTGAACCAACTGATCAGTCATTTTGTCGACGCGTGCGCATATCGCAGTGTAAACAGAGCGAAGAGCGGCCGCTTCTGACCCCTGATAGTGGATGGGGCAGTGATAATGCCGAGCCTAAGATAAATTACTAACCAGCCTATTTCAAAAGTCTCCTAGCTAGAATGTTTTCTTCGGATTCGGTCGGCTTTTCCTTAATTGGCGGTTTTCTAAAATACGAATAGGCCTTGCCGTGTGCTTAGCTTAGATATGGCCACCCCCAATCATTCCGTTGGTATCGTCAAGGTGACTAAGGGAATACACCAGGGCAGGTAGCAGCTTTCTGTGTATATATTAAAACCATGACTGCGATCACCAATCGTATGTCTAGCGTGCTAATTATGGTAAATCCCCCAATAGACAGCCCACAGTGGCATTTTATTGGGGAGGCTTGTGTTCAGCTGTGGGACGTATTTCGGCTGAAGATGAATATGCCTTATAAGCTGCGACCAATAGGATTTCGTTATTCGAGTTATACGGAGCTGAGTTAGAAAATAACGGAATCCCATTGGTCGATTGCCGACATCTTTTCGCTCCGTTCTTGTGGACTCCGGTTTGATGTTAATGTGCCCATTTGTTACATTCGGGTGCTTCCAAGATTTAATAAATTCCACCACAAATTTCTCTCAGCTCATACGAGTATTTTTAGTGGACTCAAATGAAACTAATGAAACTGTGTACTCGTACAAGTTTCTACGATATGTAGTTACTTTTTTAAGGTTATGTATGAGTAGGGTTGCCATCACCAAAATTGCCGACGCTGGAAAATAACTTATAAAACCCCGGACATTTGGGTAAAATCTAGCCGGGTAAAATTTATACACGGACACCCCTGAAAAAAAAATTACCCACGACTACGGGCAGTGTTACTTACCTTTAAACATATATGGATTCCTTTAGGGTTGCCATCTCTAAAATCTGCCATCCAGGACAAAAAGCATGAAAACTCCGGATTTTGGAGCTTACTTCCCGGACATACCAACAGTATTTTTTAAGTTACTCAGTAAATTAAAGAATAGTTTGTTATTTATGATAATTCAACTTTTTACTGAAAACTTTAAAACCCGGACTACAAATGAAACCCCGCCCGGACGCTCCCCGTAAACTAGGACAAATCCGGGGAAACCCGGACGGATGGCAACCCTACGTATGAGGCTAGAGTTCATCTTCTGTTTTTGTTTCACTTTTATGGCTTAAACACTTTATTAGTAATTAAGTTTTTAGCGGCGACCTTACCAAGTTCTTGATTTTTCTTTACTTTTGTCAATCCTCTCTAAATCCCACCTTTTCAGATTACACTGTACACTTCTTTCATTGTTTCTTGCTCAATCAGACGGATACATACGTATTTTTGTGACCTACTTTAAAACTATTACTAACCTGCCATGAGTTCACATTCACTAAGTGAGAAAACTGAATCATCATCTGTCTAGTAATCCTCGAGTTATAAATAATATAAACATTCACACATACAGATTTTGTGTTTTAATAATATGGAACATGATTTAGACCTTCCTAATTTAGATAGGTTACATACTGGGCCCGATTCTGAATGTGTGCCACATTTAAAATTTGACAGCACTAAAATTGGTTTCGTCTTTATCTTCATAATACTGTGTGACAAGGATAGCAACAGTTTTACTGCTGTCAAATTTTAACATTGTGCCTTCAGAATCCAGCCCATTATCAGATTTATACTGGTGTCCAGTTAGTTTATAGTTGGTGTTTGGTATATTTGTACAAGAGGTCCGTTTGCTCGCGTCACGCTAGCAAGGGCCAGGGGTCGCGATCTAAATTAAGTTTTAGTACCAAATGTATAACAACAATATATGAGATACGGGAGCTATTGTTAGGGAATTTTGTTTTCTTAAATTGCTCATACTTCACAGTTCATTCCTTCTAGGACTAGGAGGACGTTCAATGATCAAATCGGTGACGTCCTCAAAAAGGCTAGGTACTACCCACAGTGAGATGAATGAAAGATGCATGAAAAGGTCAATGGATGTGAGTGAGGCTAGTGACGTGTGTCAGGATCGCGCAAAGTGGCAATACATCGTCTCTGCTAACCCCTTTTGGGACCAAGGTGTAAGCATTATGTAATACTAGCTGTTGCCCGCGACTTCGTTCGCGTGGACAACTTAACATGACAAATTATTATTTAAGGGAAATATAATAGGAATGGGATATTTTTTCTTGATAAAAACTATCCTATGTCCTATTCCAGGACCTAACCTATATGTGTGCCAAGTTTCATCACGATCAAGTGGTTGAAGCGCGATTGAGTAACAAACATCCAAATATCCAAACATCCAAGTATCCAAACTTTCGCATTTATAATATTAGTAGGATAGTAAGTAGGATACCCATAGTCCTTCCGTTATCGAGTTTGTTTTTGTTAAGTTTACCATGGTTTGACATGGCTTTACCGCGGTAACGTTCCCCATGATAAAGCCTGCGTTTTTTATGAAATGTTTTGGAAAACACGCTTGGCTTAATAATAACAAGAAGTAGAAAATTAACCAAAACATCGCTAAGCGCTTGACACGAAGAGATTAACAGTAGTTATGCTAATACTACAATTAAGGTCCCCAAATCAGACTGGCATTCGGGAAGTATATGCACAGCTTAGTTAAGCCTAAGCCTTCATTAAGATAAGTAGTCTAAATGAGCTGTAAGACTTTCACTTGATAACGCATGGCGAAGGCAGAGTCGGATTTGGAAATAGCTCGAGTGACTTAGAACGGCAGAGTTTAGAGGATCGCTAAATTTGGAGGACTTCGTCCGTACGTACATGATTACGTAGGTAATTAATAAAGTCGTAGTAGCCTAGTTCATGAGGTCGTGGGTTCAACCCTCGTCTGTACCAATGATTTTTTCCTAAGTACGGTTTATTTATAATACCGCAAGCTTTTCGGGGAAGAAAAACATCGTGAGGAAACCAGCATATGACAACGAGAAATTCTATGGCGTATGTGAAGTCTACCAAATCGGCTTGGGGCACCGTTGGTGGACGGGGGTTTCGTCTTCCTGGCCCCCTAAGAAGATAAGAATGGTAATTAATATAAAACAGGTTCTCATATTACTACAGGACGTATGTCCTATTTATCTTTTGAAATATCTGAAAGCATCTAATTAAAAACATACTCGACTGAATGTGTTGACGTATTACATAGAAATTTTGCATAAATGTTCCTTAAATGACGTAGCAACCACAGAGGCTGTTTCCAGACTAAGGAACGTTTTTATTTAAATTCTACCCTGAAGGAAGTTTAAACAGTCACTACTGAGGTACGCGAAAGAGGGCGGCAGAAAAACAGCCTATACCTACTGGTCCGGCACTGCACTCTCATTCAGTTAGCATTCTGGAAGACTAACTGTAGAAGCCGTCATATCTAATTGAGCGACACAGAAGGGAAGCCACAGATAAGATAAGCAATTTAGGTCCGACACGGCGTGAATAGTGGTGTCAACGACCGATGAATGTGGTCAGTCGATTCGATATCTCGATTGATTCACGGTTCAATCATGCAGGGTCGGAATGAGTTGAATCAAGCTGATTTAAACTGTGATTGGAATCATTGTTGTTTTAATCAATCTGTAAATGTCAATGGAGATGTGAATCATGATTACCAGTCTATATCAGTCCACCGTTGGACGGACTATTCTAAAGCGCGCAACTAATCCCGATCTTGGGTTCATCGCTTTTGCTCAATTCAGGCTTTTAAAAATTAAATTAATAGTAGATTAGTAGCCAAGGGCTGTAAGGCATCAATTGCAGCCCGAGATATTTAGGCGCACGAGCTCAGCGAGGGCGCCTATAGTTCGAGGGTGCAATTGATGCTTACACCCGAGCTAACTACTCTGCTTTACATCTCGATTGTGAGGTAAGTAGTAAAAAACCGGCATTACAAGAATAAAACATTTTATTAGTTAAAATTTATAGTGAAATGAGAACAATTTTCTTGAGCTTCGCCGTTCGATATTTAAAATTGATGACCATTATACTCATAGGAAGACAAGGCTGAATAGCGAAGCGACCTCTTTTGTCATTGGGCTGAATGCATGATGTCTATTGCCAGTATGATGGTTAGATGGACGCGAACTTTTTGAAAGAGTGAAGAGTTTTTTTTTTAAATTACTTACCGCCCTAGGGCTTTTCTAGCTACATTATTACCCTAGAGCGCTAATTGGTCACCTACAAGCCCCATTTGGGGGTAATAAGGACCTACTTACCGAATATGAGAGATGTAAAATAATATTTTTCCAACCCTGAGTCCCTGATAATCCTTGTATGTAAGTGATGGCTTACTTCATCATCATCATCAGCCTCTCGACGTTCACATTTCGACACAATCTGTCGCAGGAGGTTCCTTACTAATAGTATTTTCCAAACCACTGATGTATTTGTAGTTCCACATAAATTTTATTTCTAATATTGATTATCCTCTTAACTGCGTCGTATTCTTCAATGCTGAAGGTCGTGACCTCTTGGAGTAACTTTGACCTTTATATTCCAGCAAATACGCATTTTCTTGGCAGTGTGGAGAACATGTGCTTTCGATACTTGCGAAGCTGATATGTCCAACGTATTGTGCTTCTTTCTTATACTTGGTTCTCTTTTCTTCTACTTTGTCTTCAAGTGGTCGCTGCATTGTTTTTTTACATAGAAAGACAGTTTATAGCTGATACTTCCATATTAAGAGTTGTTTATTGATGTGGCAAATACAACAGTTTCCGACAAATTGTTCCATCTAGATATAAACCCTATTGCTTAAAAAGTTCTTTGAGGGTTCAGGTGTGCATTGAATCTTTGTATTCTGTATGACAATATGACCATGACCAAAGTATTCGAATGTCTTTAGAAGACTCGAAAACAAGTAGGACCTTCGGAGGAATATGACATTTGTCAAAATCCCGTTCCCAGCGCTGCAACTGACGACCTCCGTGGCGGAACGGGGTAGCTCTCGGACTGCCACGCCGGAGGTTGCGGGCTCGAATCCCGCTAGGGGCAAATGTTCGTATGATGAATATGAATGTTTGTACCCAAGTCTTGGATGTTTATATATTTATTTAAGTATGTGTATCCGTTATCTAGTAACCATCGCACAGGCTCTGTCTAGTTTGGGACTGGATAATTGGTATCTATTATTATATATTCTATATTGCACATAATTTTTACAAAAAAAAGGCTTAACATTAAAGTGTACAAAGGTGGACTTATCTCTATAAGAGATCTATTCTACACTTATCCTACTAATATTATAAATGCGAAAGATTAGATATTTCGATGTTTGGATGTTTGTTATTCAATCACGTTTCAACCACTGGACGGATCGTGATGAAACTTGGCACACATATAGGTTATGTCCTGGAATAGGACATAGGATAGTTTTTATTCCGAAAAATATCCCATTCTTACTGGAAATACATAATAATTTGTAATGTTAAGTGGTCCACGCGGACGAAGTCGCGGGCAACAGCTAGTATAATTATAATATAATAATATTATAAAGAGGAATGATTTGAATGTTTGTAACGGATAAAATCAACACCTACTGGACCGATTTCAAAAATTCTTTCACCATTGGAATGCTACATTATTCCTGAATAACGTAGGCTATGAGTAGGAATGCGAGCGGGAGCGGGATCGGGAGCGGGAGCGCGAGCAGGAGCGGGAAGGGGAGCGGATTCTGTAGTTCCCGCGAGCGGAGCCGCGGGCACAGCTAGTTAAGCTATAAAATAGCTGACATACTGTGTGAACAAGACCTTTATTTGTAGTGAAAAATGTACTATTATGCATTATATATTTATATTTAATGAATTTATTGTTGATATTATTGAACTGGATTATTTCAGAATGAATTAAGTATTTAGGTAATAGGAAATCTAAAATTAACATATTGACATTGTACAAATTAGATTACCTATAGAATATTGCAAGCTACACCCTTGGGTAAATTTATACTGGAACCGTGATTTATTTTTAAGAACATGTATGTACCTATAAATTACGGCTGAATAAATGAAAATGAGCTGCATATTTGGCAATGAATTCAGCTGTAGTCAACAGACTGGTAATGACGACCTTCAGACCCTCGTTTCTTCAGCTGTTCTCGCTGATCCGTGCGACGTTAAATGCTTGTATGACATGTAAATTATCTGCTATTATCGTCGCTACCAGCCTGCTGGTGTGAACAGCCATAACCGAGTCGGTGCGTGCCGAACACAGCCTTATTATCGGGTGTATGCTAATTGAAATACTGGTTAGCACTGATAACTATAGTCGTTCACAATACGTGCTGATTTGATTGTAAAGAAATGTTACTTATTCGAGATAATGTTACGAAGCCAAAACAGACTGCGAGTATTCGGTTGGTTGGTAGACTATATGCCAAGGGCCACCCCCAATCTTACCGTAGGTTATGTGTAGTCAAGGCGACTAAGGTTGTCCTGTATATATTAAGATCATTACTACGATCACCACACCGCCTGCCAAGCGTGGTGATTATGGCAAATCTCCCAGTAGACCGTCGACCAAATGTAGCATTCTATTTGGGAGGCTTATGTTCGCAGAGGACGTATTTCGTGTGATGATGATGATGCTAGTTTGGTGTCTAACTTTGTGTTTGTGGTTCTCAGCGCGTCAAGGAGTAATCCGAATTTGTTTTGATGCGGTTTTTTGGATCTTTTGTTTTTTTTTACGTGTTTCGCACGTTATTATCCTCTGACATTGGGCAGAGACATTTTTTATACGTTGTTTGCTCTCTTACAATGATTCCTCGAGGACTGCCCAAGTAGCATTTTTACTCATTTAAGAGTACACATTTAGTTCCCATGTGAACTTAAAGCATTATTACAGTTCACTCGTGATGTATAAGCTGCATTATTACGATTAACACCACCTATACCTGTCTAAGGGACTTATAGGAGTGTAGAGTTATACTTTTATACGGTTGTTGGTGTTATAATACTCTAACAACTGTCCTTTAGTCAGCCGTCTGACTAAGAGCATTATAGGAGGGTAGAGATACGGCAATCGCTGTTTAACGGTCTACTTGTACGATGTTATACAGCTAGCATATTAATAGAACACACGTGGTCATTTATACAGCCAAAGGCTGTTATGTTTACTTGTTTTAGACTGTTATACAGCTAGTAGCTGTAGTAGGAGTTGTTTGTGGTCATTAAAATAACCTTTTTTACTATCTGTATAGAAGTGTTTAAATGGTTCACATGTGCACTGTAGGCTGTTAAAAGGACTACATGTGTTGTCCATTAACTTCAATAGCAGTTTATTTGTCCACAAGTACTACTCTTATTTGCTGTAAGCTGAACTTGAATGTGAATGTGATATTCTATTACACTTATCCCACAAGCTGACGTGTTTTGTGTTTATTACGTCGCGTGCAAAACATTGTGAAAATGAATAAAAAATCTTGGAAAATAAGAGCGAGAACCGGTGGAATAAGAAGAAAAATTGCAAAACTGGGCTAGCGATTTAACGGACAATAATTATTATTGCGGATCTCTAAAATTTCAGTATATGAAAGAATAAAACGATGATCACAATTGACCTGAACTACATCTTAAAGCTGTACATAAGTTCACATTAGAATACATTTATAGACATTGGTTCTGTAGTGGTACAAATGTGGGACTTCATATATCCAACAGCATTCTAACCGAACACATGTGAACCTATATACGCTCTACCGCATTAAATTGGAGTTATAACAGTTCACATAGCCGTATTTCGTTTCCACCATTTTGTTCACGTAACCTAAAATATTTACCATATAAATCTCCAAAATTATCATGCAGATTTATCACAAAATACGCAGATAGAGCGATTTATTTTTAGTTTTAGGTTTCATGTTTTAATTAATTACCGTAGTATAATTATAATGCCAATATAATATCAAAAACTGAAAATTGTAGATTTCCTCTCAGCCAGTTTTAAATATTTTAAAATGAATATCGCGTTTTTACAGAGGCGCGTGAATATTTTAGCTGTAAATATGTATACATTTCACGATAAAGTTGCATTCCCATGGCATTAACATTATTAAGTATTTAAAACAGGTATACTTACCGCGTGTTATCATAAAATTTTATCCAATTGATATCCGCCGTAGTTAATGTTTCTGATGGCCGAGCGTACACACAAAACCAAACTAAATGAGGAAAATTAATAAATAAAAGAAATAATTTAGGACACACGTGAACTTTAGGTAGCACTGGAGTACTTTTGTGGGATTTTATAACTGTGAAGGCTGTGTATTTAGCCACTTGTTACTCTTTATTACGCTCATGGACGTTGTATGGTTCACATGTGTCCCATATAGTGCCGTAAGTCAGCCTTTAAGCCCGATGTTACTACTTAAACTACTAATATAATGCTAATGTACAGCCATAGTGAAGTTAAGGCTGTCTAATTTGTGCCCAAACTGGTTCTATAAGAGCATTATAGCAAGCTATACAGCTCTTATACAGCTGACTTACACAGCTTGTGGAGTACATGTGAACCACTATACATCTTATATAGAACCCCGAATGCCACTTGGGTGGGTTCCTAGGTTGGTGTTTTTATCCATTTCAATGATTTGAGTTCTTTTTTTCTATGGTTTGTACGTAAAGTAAAATTTGTTATAATTTAGGGAACGTACTCATACTACGTTGAGGAGGTCCCAGGATACCACGCTTTGTGGGGGAAGGGTTTCGTCACGTAGTTTTCATGGAAGCTGCAACTTTTTCAAAAATCAAGGACGCGTCGCTCAGTTCATTTATTATAACAGTTTTTATTAAAATCCATTTTAAAACCTACGAAATACTGGTGCGTAATATTGCGGTTTCATTTTTGACCGTCTAGACTGATCTAGCGCTTTGTCAAACTAAGTTAACGCCCAGCACTTATATATATAGACGTAAAATACTAAGTGAAAAACAGGAGGGTAGTAGACAAAAATGGGTTATGTAGTTTGGGTACGAGAACGTACGTACGTTCTTCCGTCAGATGGTCAGAACGTCCCTTACGTCAGATTGGCCTTGGTGACGCTAAGCAAGCCCCACTTTGCGTCGCTGAGCCAAAGGAGTGACTGTTCAAGATAAGGTAAAAGTATTAAGATCTAAGCCTTCTAAAAAGCGCCGACAGGGCATAACGCGTACTTTTCTGGCTCTATATAACAGAATCACGTTATCGAAAAGAAGCGGTGAAGCAATTTTGTTAAAATGTATATAGTACCAACTCTGAAGTATCACCTAACAACCAAAAAAATAATCATCTAAAAAACGCGTAACAAACATATAAAATAAAAAAATATACCGTCGAATTGAGAACCTCCTCCTTTTTTTGAAGTCTGTTAAAAACTATTCACACGACACTAAACCAGTTAAAGGTAGATTATATCGACCGATAAAATGATGCATTCGCCGAATGTATGTCATCTGTAATTGATAATAACGGATTAACATAATTTCAAATCTGTTATCATACGAAAACAAACGCTGTTTGTGTCTCAGTAATATGTATTCATTCCAAATCAATAGTCATTCTAAAACCAACCCATTACCGTCTCGAATAAGAAAAAAAATAGAAATAAAAACTGGAAAATTAGTTTTTTTGTTTAAATATTATAATAATAATTATATTGATTTAGCAGATGCAGATTTAGAGAGTTTATTTTTATTTAAATCAAAATGATTTAATCGTGCCAACACTGAATCTCATATTTTTGTTAGAACCGAGAGTCGCTGGACTTTAACCCTCTATCCAAAATGACGGAGTTTATCAGCTGCGAAACTGCAAAGTCAGGTCTACAATCCAACATGTCTGCTCTACATGATACGACAAAGCAAGATACCAACAAACATAGCCATAACAATCTACAGTGTTTATAAATCGTTATTCCGTAGATATTAAACATACATGACATTCAACACATACATTATACTGGTTACCAAATACCTGTACTATCTGGTTACAAAATCATTCCATATTCGTTTACTGAAACTGTTTTTACGACTTCTGGGGGCCAACCAAACGTTTTTGTTATCGTACTATTTCGGTAACTACTGGAATTTTGACATAACCTTTTATATAAATGATAATTAGGGCTTTCGATTGACGTTTAAAAATATCACTTATGAGGGAAAAATCACTTTTGTTACTGGACTTTAGTTACATCCTTTTTAGCTTCAGGTCATCTACAAAATGTAAATAAAAACAAAATGTAAACAAAACAATGTCGACTTAGCCTAGAGTTCTCAATGTCGCAAAAGGTTGAAATAAATGAGTATCTTCCGTTTCAGGAAAGAAAATATTTTTTACCAACAAATAGCCTAACGAATACTACAATAATCAGTGTGCGTTGTCGTAAAGGTGTAATGTGAATTATTAGTGAAGTAAATACGTTAGTTTAGTAATCGAT
The DNA here is from genome assembly GCA_947086405.1 of Esperia sulphurella. Classification (NCBI taxonomy): domain Eukaryota; kingdom Metazoa; phylum Arthropoda; class Insecta; order Lepidoptera; family Oecophoridae; genus Esperia; species Esperia sulphurella. The sequence continues at coordinate 17,590,734 of OX352258.1, forward strand.
CTTGGAAATATTGCTACTGCTAAAGAAAGCTTCTGTCAAATGGTTTGTTAGTAATTATTATTTTCGTACGTGGTATAGAACATCCTACTTCCTACTAATATTATAAACGCGAAAGTTTGTAAGTATGGATGGATGCTTGTTACTCTTTCACGTACAAACTACTGAATGGATTTTAATGAAACTTTACATTAATATAACTTATACATCAGAATAACACATAGGCTACAATTTATAAAGATATTGTGTCCAAAATATCAAGTAAGTAGGAAAAATTCTACCATCTGCGAGCTATTCTGGCGTGATCTGCCAAAAACGGTAGAGTTACACATATGTAATGTATGATGGAAATGTTTATCTTAAATAGTCCTACAAAAAAGCCCGTATATATCTATATCTTATGTGTAAGCCATTATAGCCAAATAGTGAACCATCGTGATGAAACTTGGCACACATATAGGTTAGGTCCTGGAACAGGACATAGAATAGTTTTTATCCCGAAAAAACATCGCATTCCTACGGGAAATACATAATCATTTGTGATGTTAAATTGTCCATGCGGACGAAGTCGCGGGCAACAGCTAGTAGTAGATATGTCAGGATGAATTTTTCAGATATCTTTATTAGTTAAAGAATAAATAGTCTAGTGACACCTCTGTTCCAGCCTATACACACACTTTAATATATTATTACTGCAGCCACCGTGCAGGCGGTGAATAGTTCCTGTAGATTAATTCCAGAGGTACAATTCCTGAGAAAATATTCAAGTCTCCATAATTAGCTTCACGGCAGCTATGGGTTCTCGAGTGCAGACCGCGACTGGGCAGTGTGGGACGCCCCCTGGCTAGATGGAGCGACGATCTGCGTAAGGCGGCTGGCAGTGACTGGATGAGAAGAACCGAGGACCGAGACCTGTGTCCAGCAGTGGACTCATTCAGGCTGATGGTGATGAATTAGCTACAAGCTGTCTATGTATCAATTTGCATCTTAATCGGTTAAGCTGTAATGTTGTTATTAAATAACAAACATCCACACTCGCGTTCAAAATTCAAGTTTGACATATTATGAAGTTCGATTAGATTGGTGACAATGTTCCCCATTTCGATACTTTATCTATGTACCAATAGAAGATAATAAAGATAGAAGATTAAGATTAGTATAGAGACAGACATGACTCACGAAATTTTATCAAGTAATCACCATAACAACAAGATCCATCTAACCTTGGTTCAGTTTGTCTTGGCTACTGGGGCGGGCGGGGCGCTTAATTCTATATTTCTCACCGAGTAAAAAGAGCCGACTAAAGAAACTAATGTTGCCTATAACACTGGTTAACAATGGTTTTGCCCATGTATGATGAAATACAAAAATAGGCAGTACTTGGTAAATACTAATCATCAGTTATAATATTACAAGTGTCTTAGCTCGAGTTATCGAGCTATGCAAGTTTAATCTTATATTGCGTTCGCCGCACTCTCGCAAGTTTCGACTTGTTCGTTATTACAGCACGGCTTTACTTTACTAGATTTAATACATCATATAGAACGTTAAGATTGCGCTGGCATTCGCTATCAAACACCGTGAAAATACAATTAGTGTATGACGTGGTAATAGCACTGTAACCTACAGCAACGTCACAAGTGTATCAAACAAATTTTGTTTTTAGTTTTTATTGTGAAGTTTGAACAAAAACTTTGTGAATTTATATTTTTGATTATGCCTCGTTCCTGTGAAAGCAATCCTAACAATTTTTGTTACGTGTGTGGTCTGGACATCCATAATAAAAAAAAAAAAATTTCTTGGGTAAAAAAAAATCTGAAGACTATGAAAACCTGGTTAAGAATATGATCCAAGCATTGTACTCTCTCGGTTGCAAAATGTCCCTCAAAATACATATTCTCGACTCACATTTGGATTTTTGTCCTGAAAATATGGGAGATGTTAGCGACAAACATGGTGAACGTTTTCACCAGGATATTTCAGGCATGGAACAGCGATACCAGGGCAAATGGAGTCCTGCTATGTTAGCAGACTACTGCTGGACGTTGAAGAGAGAGGCTGTAGATATTATTTATAAACGGAAAAGCAATATATTAACTCATTTTTAAATTTTATAATATGTGATTTATGAATATAATGTTATCTTAAGTGAAAAGATTTTTATTTGATTCCACAAAAAACGCGAGCTAACTCGAACTTAAAACTTAAATCAAAATGTATGTTTAGAGGTATTCTTTCGCAATTAGCACAACTCATTTCATGGATTAACAAAACCTTAAAATTTGTTAACCAGTGTAATCGATGGGTCACTTCAATATATAATTTACTATTTGTGCCCGCGGCTCCGCTCGCCTGGACTACAAGATCCGCTCCCTATCCCACTCAGACTTCCAATCACAAATATAGCCTATGTTACTTAGGAATAATGTAGCATTCTAATGGTGAAAGGATTGTTTAAAGCGATCCAATAGTTTTGAGTTTATTCGTTACTAACATCCAAATGTCTATACGCAAAACCGTAACAAAAATTATTTCATCTTTATTGTTCAAGAACTCATCAAATGAGTACTAAGACTTGCAAAAATACCTACTAATTGAACTACTAGATAATATTCGAACCTCATATTAAACGTCATCCATCATCAGTCATATCCTCCACCTAGACCCCGCTCAAGGTGCGCCACTGTTTCAGAGGTGAGTCAAATGCCAGCTGCCTTGTGCAGGTTGTCGCTCCATAGGGCTGCGTGGGACCTATTGTGGCCCTACGCCTGCCCAATCGTCGTCTCCACCTTAGATGAAACGAAAACAGAGACGGTACGTCTCTTAATTGCTTATGCGAGTGAGACGGCTGCGCATCTGTTTCGTAATGTCTTATCTCGCTGAAACATGGCTTAAATAATGACTTGAATTTTTGATAAATTTAATTTTTTTTGATGTATTTACGAGTGTACTGTAATACCATGTGTTAAAACATAAAATACACAAGAAGGTATTACTCATTATTATAGTTTTCAGTGAAAAATACACGTTAATGACATGTAATAAAGGCGATCGTTCCTTGCTGGACTGTGCAAACGAAGCCCATTGGACTTAGTTTTGTAGGTCTTATGCCTACTGAAAGATTTTCCCCGTTTGCTCTCTTTTTTATGTATGTTGGTATTGAAAATCCTTAGTCAATCTAGTGATAGTTTAGGCTAGAAACAAACTTCCGTATGCAATTACAAGTAATAAGGAAGCAAGGGAATTGGATTAGTTACAAAAAATGTGTTTCTTCAGACCTTATTCAATATTGCCTACAAAAAGGCTAACGAAAAAGGTGTGACCTGCTTACCATTGAATCACGCTGTTAACTGGTGATCGCTTTAAATGCGTTACAATCATATACACAGACTAGCCAGTGCTATAGAAAGATTTAGTTTTATGGGTGCGAATATTTCTTAGTCTATGGGAATGCAGCGTTCTCCTGTGTATATTGGGATCGTTACTGCGATCACCAATCCGTCTGCCAAGCGTGGTGATTATGGCAAATCCCTCAATGGAAAACCAAGAGATGAGTATGTGTGTTTATTAATAAATTAGTAAGCTAAAGTTAGCAGATCGGGGTCCAAGTATTCGGATAATATTATCTTTAGTGTAGTAATCATATAGTTAAAAAACATTTGGGACTTTTTTTTAAACATGGTTTTTATTACTGCCTAAAACCGCACGGTTTGTTCTTTTTGAAAAAAGAAACTGTGTTTTTGCCAACCCTGGCCATTCATTACACTCCTCGAGTTACGAAGCGCTATTTGCTGTAGAGTAATTTGTTCAATGGACTCTCATTGGCAGAGAGCAACGAATGTGATATGAAATAGTTTTAAATTGATTGATTCGAATGTGGCTGGCTGGAAGAAGATTTAATATATAAAATGTGCAGTGAATTTTGCTCTTAATGTCAAAAACATATAAACTTGTTATGCAATTTTTTTTATTTATTTATTGTACACAAAACATACAAAGAAACAAACACAAATAAAAGAAAAAGTACAAAAGGTATGTATGTATGTATGTATGTATGTATGTATGTATGTATGTATGTATGTATGTATGTATGTATGTATGTATGTATGTATGTATGTATGTATGTATGTATGTATGTATGTATGTATGTATGTATGTATGTATGTATGTAAACGCTTTATTGTACCAAACAATACCAATATATCACAACAATAACAATAATAAAATAGGAATTAAACTGTGTACAAAGGCGGACTTATCCCACTTAGGGATCGGAGGTAGGAAAGGTTGAGCTTATTTTTAAAGACATTTCTTCCAGCTTACCTGCTAAAATTGAAGTGTATAAATGTACCACGTGTACTAATGCGCAATAAAGGATGTCGACTTTGATTTTATACATTGTCATATATGTACATTGTTTTGAATTTTATAACAATGTAATTTCAACTCTATGTATTTGTGACATGACGTGTTTTCCCCTGTACCCTTCAACTGTGATAACTATAACCCAATCCAGCATCTCCATACTGATGATTTATTTAATAGTAGATCAGCGTTGGTGGTATAGATCGTTCAATTCACCATGGCACGCCCCGCGAGATGTGAACGCGGGACGCGGGTAGTTAATCCGAACTTTAGTATCTTAGCTCATTGACATAATTAATTAGATTCAAATGTATGCATTATATGTGACACTTAATTTTAATTATTATTTCTGAAATTTTTATTTTTTATTATTATTTTTGTTTGGTTTGTTTGCTTTACTATTTAATTTGATTGTGTTTTCATTTAATGTTTTTGTAATTCACCTGATTGACCTATAATAACAGAAGTTATGAATAACATTATGTCTATGTCTAAGCGAATTAAAGTAGTGGTGTGTGCCCTCGTGAACTGTACGATCTATACACTAAGTTTGAGAACCACTGGTGTGGACATTTCACTATTGATTGATTGGTCTTGCATAAAATATGTAATCTTTATCCATTTATAGATCGAAATTACTTTAAAAGTTTAAGTTTAGAAACTAATTACCATTAGCAGACTAAGACTGCCACTGTCACTGTCACTCCAGTGATGTATCACTCAGTCTAATTTCGCTAATGATTTATTTTCAGCGCCGGAATGCGGACGGCGCTGTAGTCTTGTGATGGATTCCTCTTGGGCACACCCACAGATTAGACACTTCATCTCACTCCAATCGATCCGCTCGCGTGCGTGCGAAGGAGATGGCTATTGTTTCAGCTGACGCGATACGTGCGCAAGCGCAACGTTCTAATCAGCCTTGGGCCTTGACCTTGTAGTCGAGCTATCACTGTAGTCATTTGCAATAGCTACTATTATTATGGCGTCTAACAGAAGCATCATACTGAATCATCATGATTACTATCGTATCGTGGGTATTAGGTTAAAGCCTTGCTCGTCAATTTTCAACGTTGGTATTTTGGTTGTGGGTTAATTGCGGGAATATCTGAGGGTGTTGTGGTCGAAAGGAATATAGCCCAAATATGTGACAGTAAAAATATTTAATTATTATAGAATATAAATGCACATATTATAAGTTGACAGATACTTTGATAAATGAGGTTGCGAGGTCTAAGTTATATGATGGCGGGAAAGCGTTATTCAACCGGCCAGTTTGACTACTCGGTAAGTACTGGTTTAAAAATTATTCTTTCGCTTAGACCTCACAAGACCCGCTATCTTATTTTATAACCCTACCTGGTATTGCAAGACTTAAACAATAAACAATGCCAGATAATATTTTTTCTCTAATGCTTTAAACACCATCTCTATCGAGTTCTAGGTACTCGTACTCAAACTTACGATGAAATGCATACACTTTTGTGTCAAATCGAGGCTGTCTTAAACTCGCGTCCTCTTTGTGTGTTAAGTGCAGATTCCACCGATCCCCTGCCCTTAACTCCTTCTCATTTTTTGATAGGAGGATCTCTAACGGCGATCCCCGACGTCTCATTGACAGAGTACCCACAAAAAATGCGTTTAAGTCTCTACCTGAGGTACGTGGTGTTTATCGCCACAGTATGAACATTAATAATGGATATGCTTATGACTTATGAATTTATGATATGTATCCAATGAATATTACCAATGTTTATGATCGTTTTGTCATTTCACCATGTCCTATTCTTGAATTGCTGACCAATTAGAGGGACAACGTTTTGCTCTCAGATTTTTAAGGATTTTATTGCTCTCAAGCATCTGTACACATCATCATCAGCCTGAACACGTCCACTGCTGGACATAATACCTCCCCAAAATACCACTTTTGGTTAGCTGTCCATTGGGAGAATTGCCATAATTACCACGCATTGCAGGCGGATTGGTGATCGCAGTAATGATATTAACATACACACACAGGAGAACGCTGCTGCCCGTCCCTGGTGCAATCACTTAGTCGCCTTGACGACACCCACGGGAAAGATAGGGGTGGCCCTATTTTAAGCCGGGAACCACACGGCAAATCTGTACACATCGCACTAACGAAATTTAATTATTAATAATCTAATAAATAAAATCGTAAACTTCGCGTGTCTGTACATTGAAGATATTTGCAACAAAAATAATGGGAGGTCTAAGGATAAGTAAAATTTTTGCTTGTTAGTTTGTGCACGCATCATTTAAAAACAACTGAACCGATTTTGATGAACTTCTCATAGAAATATAGTGCTTAATTCGGTGTAACATACAGGCTTTATTTCATCCGGGTCCGGGTGGGATATTGAGAGTGGAAGTGGAAGTGGGAACGGGAGCGGATTCTGTAGTCCACGCGAGCAGGGCCGCGGGCACAGCTAGTCATCAATAAAAATAGATGTCGATTGTATCTCAAATAAAAACATCACTAGATCACAAATTAAACAAACATACAAATCACGCACGCGGCAGGCCCTGTAGTCCGTACTCCCAGCTGTACTTCTACTTTGCGGGCGAAATATCACTGGCGGGGTGAGGATGTAATAGTATGTTGCCCAAACTAATAAAACGATCTGTATCTAAATGTTGTATCAGCATTATCAAAAGTCGACAACTCGTGTCGCAAAAGCGGCAAGCCATCTATCAATCATGTGTTTACCGCGTGATTATGAATATCCGCCAAGTAACACCTGGCTCAATCAAATATTTATCGTGTTATCGATGGGTTTACCATGCCTAGACCAACAGATGACGTCGCGTCATTGAGGCGCACGTAGGCAGGGGAATGAGTCGTTCCCCCTCCCCCTGCGAGCTATGGTGTGTCACGTCATAAGGGGGCTTAGGAAGACACCTTCCCCCCCAAATAGACCGAAATATGTCCACTGCTGAACATAGCCTCCCCAATAGCTTGCTACATTTGCCGGCTGTCCTTTTGAGAGATTTGACTTATCAGCTTATCAGCACCCTTGGCAGGCGGATTGGTGACAGCAGTAATCATCAGGCAGAGACGATGGACCTCACTAGCCTTACACATACTCATCAACCTTTTCATGCACCTACTTTAATTCTTCTCACTGCGGACCCCACCTTTTAGACTAATTTGAAACTTGAACGTCCTCCTAGGACGACCTCAAGCTGTAGTTCCATCCACATTCGCACTGTAAATTTCTTGTGTCACACTGTACAGTATTTATATACGTACATTACTAACGTAGTAACTATCAAGTGTTCTGTGCCTGTACGCCCAACAATAGGCAGTTAATAGGCAGTAATTAACTCCTTAGGCGATAATTACCAGTGCTCAAAGTGTTGGAGTAACAACTAACTGTAGTTACCGCCGTGCATGGCAACCGCACCTGTTTATGACAGCTCGAGGTCGGCTATTTATTTCTATTAATTTCTATAGCAATATTGATTTTGGCAGTTAGCGAACCCGTACAGGCGTGTCACACTCAGGCTTGTGGCTGGACCGCTTTCGTGAAGGTTTATTTGAAGGGTCGCTGAGGAAGCCGAGGAAGAGGAGGAAGAAGAGGAAGTGTTCGCGTTGCCCGCGATTAGATTAGTTTGCCGCGAGAAAAACAGTATTTTAAACATACCCTCTGTATCTAGGTATGAGTATTTAAATACTCATACCTAGTTTGCAGGTGTAGCAACAGTGAAAGATTTAAAATCGGTTCGCTATTCCTTACGTTATTCTCCTGTAAGTAAAGGAAAAAATTTTTGGCTCTCTTATATTGATCGAAAACAACATGTGTTGAAAAAATTTTGGTTTAATTAGTTATCAGCCGAAATCCGTCCTCTGCGCCTCCCCAATAGAATGCCGCTCTTGGTGGGCTTGGTTTGTTACCATAACCACCAGGCTTGGCTCCCGGATTGCCGGATTGGTGATCGCAGTAATGACCCTGGTGCCATCCATTAGTCGCCTTGACACCCACGGGAAGATTGGGCCCCCCCAATTCTAATCCAGGAACAACACGGTAACTTTCAAATTATTTTCTGCAGAAGAGTTTCCGCGGGCCGCATGTAACTATCGCTATTATATTTGGTTCAGGCCTCAAGTTTTACAAGCCTGCCTGAGAAGATTGAAAGCGTAAATTATATAGCCTCGATGAGCCTCTCATAAACGTAATGAACACTTAGTTTCATCGTGATAAATTTGTAGTGATGATTAATTTTTTTGACTTTAAACTTTTTCAAAAATCTATACTTAGAATATGGGGATAGATATATTAAGTACTACTACTGATTTTTATTACAAGAATTAATATATCCCGTGAAGAAGAATGTCCATATTAATCTACCAAACCGAATTTTCGTCGCATGTACTTAAATAATAATAATAATTCTGTTATTTAAGATTAATCCATAATTTTATTAGTAACCGACTTAAAAATAATGTTAGTCAATATAGTAAAATCTAATGAATATCAGGGTTGGAATAATCATGATATTTTTCAAAAAGATAGAACAAATCACGGTTTTTTTTCATCTTATGATATAAGTAGTTTGATTCTTTTTACCCTATAGTGGGGAAACTATTTAGGGCGATAGTCTCTTCAGCTTCAGTTGAAATAGTTTTTTTCTACATTTGGCATTGTTCACACTAAATTACGGAATAAACTGGGAACAGAAAAAGCTGGAAAATTAGTTATTTTTGTTCCTATTAAGTATTACGATATGGACGACCTCCGTGGCTGAACGGGTAGCTCTCGGACTGCCACGCCGGAGGTTGCGGGTTCGAATCCCGCTAGGGGCAAATGTTCGTATGATGAATATGAATGTTTGTACCCAAGTCTTGGATGTTTATATATTTATTTAAGTATGTGTATCCGTTATCTAGTAACCATAGCACAGGCTCTGCCTAGTTTGGGACTGGATAGTTGGTGTGAATGTCTGACTTATTTATTTATTTATTATAATAATGATATTGAATTAGCAGATGCAGATTTAGAACATTTAAGTTTAATTCTATCTAAGACGTAAATTAAAATCACTTGATAAAATCATTGATTTTTATTGAAAAAATCAATGCCAACCCTGTATAATATAAATGAATGACTTAAATCCGATCCCTGCTTCGAACACTTGCGCAAAAACGTATGGCCCGAACAAAGTCCAACTGACTACTCTCACTCACACAGCTGTTTTTGTCGTACACAACGGGCGCTAGCCACGCGTGTGTGTCGGTCACTCGCGCGTCATCCCGCCGCCGATGGTAGGGTACATAATATCAGTGGTCATTATGAAACTAAGTTCTGATTCAGCAAATATTTACAACTAGCTTTTGCCCGCGACTTCGTCGATGTTTCGATATTTGAAGCGTGATTGAGTAACAAACATCAAAACTTTCGCATTTATAATATTAGTAGGATAAAAATACTCACTACTTAAAGGGGGGGGGGGAGGGGGGGTGAGGGGGGGGGGGTGAACGTCGCTACTTTACATACATATGCCACATAGCGCGATCCTGACAAACAAACTTACGTCGCTTCTTTTAGTATATTCAGACATTTATTAATTTAAAATATTGCAAGATTACAGATTTATTATTCGATTGCGTTACAATAACTTTTATGCTATAGATGAAACAGGCATTCCTCTTCCGCCCGTGCGGACTACAGTTATTCCGCGTTCCCGCTCCCATTACCACTTCAACTGCCACCGCCACCTCTTATCGCAGTCCAAATTAAGTCTTTATTCATCGCAATATTCACATAGTGTATACTTACGCAATGTGAGTATTTAAAAGCTACACATTCGCTTAACTTTTGATTGAGTAAATCGATTGCGATGAAATAAAGACTGTTACTCCAAATTAAGCCCTATGTTTTTCTGAAAACTCAATCAAAATTGGTTCAGTAGTTTTAGATTTATGCGTGAACATACAGACAAAAATTCCAGAAATGATCTTCATATTTTCCCTATTACTTACTCTTAAACCCAATTTTTTTTAATATTTTCAATATTTTTCAACGCGAAATGTATGTTGTTGTTTTTTATAATATTCTCAAGTGAAGTTAAAATTGACCAACTAGGAAAATGACCAGAAAATGCCCCGATGCACTTAACTATTTACTTGTACATAATTCATTTATAATAAACTTGTTTTACCAGCGTTAAGACTAAGTAAGGTCAGCAAATCGTTCACGGGGCAATGTATACGCTTCTACAACAAACTACCAGAGGAAATCTTAAATATGACGGACAGAAAGTTTAGGATTTACATTAAAAAACAACTTTGTAAGAAAGCCTATTACAAAATAAACGATTATTTGAATGACAAAGATGCCTGGTACTATTGTTAATTCAGCTTCGCAAAATCTTTATTAATTGTATGCAAACTTGATTTTTAAAAGATGTGTTGCGTGAAGTTTGTTGCGCCGTTTCTTCTTCACAGCGCTAACACCTAGGAAGCGGTAGTCGATAAAAAAAAATGACGTGTATAAATGTACCAAGTGTACTCATATGCAATAAATGATTTTGACTTTGACTTTGATACACTCGTTAGTGAAAACCTCATATAAAAAAACTAAACTCAAGATCTCTCATTTTCATGACCTAATTAAAACCAATTTCCTATATTAAGAGTGACATAACTAGTTGTTCAGATAATTCGTTACATATGAGTGGTTATTGCATAATATACTTCGCTCACAAACGTGACAACTCCGTGTCACGTTTGTGATCGAATCTAATAAATAAAAATGTCATATTCGCGTGTCTGTACATTGATAATGGGCCCGATTCTGAAGGCACACATTTAAAATTTGACAGCACTAAAATTGGTTTCGTCTTTATCTTCATAATACTGTGTGACAAGGGTAGCAACAGTTTTAGTGATGTCAAATTTTAACATTGTGCCTTCAGAATCGAGCTCAATATCGTATTTGTTTGTATAAAGATAGTAAAATTAGGATCTTTTTTGGAATTTTTTACCTTTTGTCTGTTTGTTTGTTCACTCATAAGGTGAAAACTACTGAACCCAATTTTAATGGAATTTTCAGAAAAAAACATAGGGCTTAATTTAAGGTTAACATTTAGTTTTTATTTCATTGCAATCAGCTTACTCAATCAAAAGTTACGCGAATTTATAGTTTTCAAAAATTCTCTAAAAAAGTATAATTGCTCGGCGGAACAAGTTAAGACTACGGTGGCAGTTGGAGTGAAGGGGGGCGGGAGGAGATTAACTAAGCTCAACTAAATAATGTAGTCCACGCGAGCGAAGCCGCGGGCACAGCTAGTTGTGATATAAAAGTATAGAATAAACACCACTCGACATATTATCAAACCCTGATAAGGTAAACGTGGTGTTTGCGAATTATTTTATCTATATTTATAATTATTATAAAGTTTACAACTTTGTTTTATTTTGTCTATTTTATCTCGGCCGTGACGCAAGTGGCTATTTCGGAATACACGTTTCATAATAATTTTTTTGTCGATTTTAGTTTCGTTTGATAATTATCGTTTCGTTATTGATCATTAAGGTTGCATAACCAGTCAGAGCTCTTCCGCGTGATCTGTCTCCATGTGCATGGTTTATATTATCACAGTATCAATCTATCAACGTCCACTTCTAGATATAGGCCACTCTTATGCAAAGCGACTGGGCAGGGGAGTGGGACGCCCCCTTGGCTAGATGGAGCGACGATCTGCGTAAGGCGGCTGCAAAGAATATAATAAATAAAATCGTAAACTTCGCGTGTCTGACCATTGAAGTAAATTGCAAAAAAAAATTTGGTTCGTCTAAGGATAAGCAACAGAACACATTGAGATCATTTTTGAAATTTTTGTCTGTTTGTCTGTGAGTTTGTGCACGCATCACTTAAAAATTACTGAACGGATTTTGATGGACTTTTCACAGAAACATGGGGCTTATCCTAACTTAACATTTAGTCTTTATTTCATCGCAATCGGTTTACTCAATCAAAAGTTATGGACATTTTTAGTTTTCAAATACATTAGTAGGTAAGGTTAGTATGCAATATATTGCATATATTTCCGTACTATTGCAGATTGCGAAGAGTTTGGACTACATTTGGAGTTGGAATGGGAGTGAGAGTGGGAGCGGGCGCGGACGGGGGCGGGGGCGGAGGCGGAGGCGGAAGTGGGAATGGGAGCGAATCCTCTAGTTCACGCGAGCGGAGCTAAATCCTCTAGTTCTAAATATAACTAGGTTAAGAAGCAATACCCACCTACCGCTAGTTTAAGCCTCGTCTCCACTAGGCAACAATAGGCGCGCAACACGTGACGCTCAACATGTTACAGCAACGCGCGACATTGCCAGCGCGCAACAAGACGCGCGGCTTGTTGTTTGTGTAGAGAGCATCGTTAGTTGAGCATAACTATTGTCGGGTGGAGACGTGACGCGCCACAATGTCCGTAGTGTGGTGTAACGAACGAGTGCTCAAGTTAATCGAACTGTACCAAAACTATGAATGTTTCTAACGTGTTGTCCGCCGATTTCTTTCACTGTCGCCCTGACCTCCTGCCGCTTGGACTCCTCAGCCGGAGGAAGTCCGTCTGGCCATTTTGATTTTGCTGACCAGACGAGACAATAACATAGAATCCCTAAATAATAATAAAATCATTTATTTGCAGGCAACCTAGCTCATAGACAAATACCTTAGCCTAGAAATACATAGATTATACAACCTTACATTAAATACACACTATTTCAAGGATTTTTGAGTCTTTGCCTCCCTGTAATGCATACTGCTAACAATGCTCTAGTATAACAATCTATATTTAGTACTCTGCCATAGCGACGATAGCTGATCAAGACTCCAAACTCTTTCCTCCTAAATGCGAGCAAAGGTCATAAAATCATCAGCCTCTACGTCATTGCATCACACTTCCTATTTTTATCTCTCTCCGTGTAATTTTAGCCTTATTTTATTAGCGTGCAAACATTGTAATGTGTTTGAGTATATTTATAGGATACGCTTCGCACGACACACCCTCCTTACACACGAATCTTATATTACAGCTTACGAAATATAAATATTAAATGCATTCAGCACTATTTAAATTATAAAGTCTATATTTGCGCAAACGATAAATATTACGCAATATTTGCAAGAAAGAGCAAAAAATTTAGTATGCTTATCTTTTTCCTCAAGGGATAGCGGTGCGGTAGGTACCCGAAAATTGTAATTTGGATTGTAGGTACTGGAAACGTTTGACTTATGGGAACCAGCGTGAACATTCAGTAAAGACCAACAAATAGAAATTCAGTCATTGTTTTTATATTTCCGGTATTTTCATTATGACAATTAGTGACATCTCGTGGAAAGGAATGTCTATAGATATATACATAAGTATGGAAGAGCGAGGTCCTCTGACATAGATATTTTGAAATCTACAAGAGTGCTTCAATAATCCGCTGTAACCTCTATCAGGTGTCTGAAAATAAATATTTTGTATTTTTGTATGTACCGCGCGATTGTTTCGTTGCAAGTACACACTTGACACTACCTAATTCCGATCCGAAATAAGTGTTTTGACAGCACCCTAAACAGACATTGCTCTAAGGTTTAGTAAATATTTTTCAATCTATAAAGAAAAATAATCATAGTTCCAAGTCAAAGTCAAAATCTTTCACTGCACATGATTACACAATTTATTGGTAACTGTGGGCCTGATCCACAAGTTTCAAGTCGCTCAGCTAGCTATGAAGAGGGCTATGCTCCGGGTTTCTAGTTTGTAAAAGTTTCGACGAAGGACGAAGGTGACCGACATACCCGAAAGGATTAGCAAGCTAAAATTGCAGTGGGCGGGCAACATCTGTCGCAGAACCGACGGCCGTTAGGGCAGGCGAGTTCTGGGATGGAGACGACGGATATGCACGTGCAGTGTGGCACACCCCCCAACTAGCACACTGGCAAGTTATGCGGCTATTACTAAGCTTGTAGGTCCATAGTGGAGTCAAATGCACTAACACCGATTTACCCCCACTATGGACCTATTTTACAGCTCATGGCTGCTGAACCGATGACCTGAGGAAGGTGGCCGGAAAACTGGATGCGGAGGAACGGGTTTGGACGTCTAAGGGCTGATATGATGATGGCACCATTTATTTATACTTAATTTTTTTCTCTACCATCGCTTCCGTTCAAACTAGTTATTTGTAGGTTCGTTGACGGTAGATGTGAACGGTCATTAGCCAAGAGGGTCACAGCATTCGACTGGGCCGGTGCAACGCTACGAAAATGCGGTTAATGTAAATCTCTATGAATACTTAATCATATAGAAAGACTGGTATAGTGGGCATTTTATATGGAAGCATGTAAATTAAATGTGGCCCAGCTGGGGCATTCAAAATACGCGTATTGTGACGGCGGTATCATCGAGGTTTTGTCTTCGGGAACCTGTGACATTGTTCTTCGTGGAACGTCTTTGCAAATTTTAAAGTTTCTTTATCCATCTGTTTGAACCATAAGTAAATAAATAAAAGAAATATCTCAGACATTCACACTAACGTATCTATGTAACCTCGAGCATGAAACAAATCTACGTCGAATGATCTGATCCCATGTTTCTTAGATACACTTTTTTCGTAGTATAGAGACATGGTTTCGAGACCATTTCGACGTAAAAAGTCTTTACTAAGACTTAGCAGTAAGTCTTTACTAACAATATGAAATGGATGAAAATGTCTGAAATATAAATATAAATATTTTATTTTTATTTTATTATTTTAATAAAATTGATTCCTAATTTCCAAAAATGTTACATCGATGTGTGTTACCAGCGTTTATCCTTTTTTGCGTCGACGTTGAAATTAACAACACCATTTTATGTTCATTTAAAACCACGTTAAAAGTCCCAACCCGTAAAAACCGCTCCATTATCATAAACGTCCCTGTCCCGTTCCAGATTGACGTTTGCGTGACGTCACTGGATGTCCGGACCTTGGTGGACTTGTGTCACCGTTTTGACGTTCGACGACGTATTTTAATCTACAAAATATTAATTGAAGAAGAAAAAGCCGGGTACACCTCGAGCACAACCCTGCATGCGAAAATATGTAATTACCTATTAGTACACGCGCCCTAACCTGTCCGTACACGTTTGTGTGTGTGCGTAAATTAGGGTAAGGCTGCTGTACCCAGCGCACGAACATAGTCGATGGTAAGAGGGGCAACGTTATTCGTCAACTAAATAAATGCTTCTATTTCTAACTTAAGTATAGCGTCGCTTTCTCGGCGCCGATCGACAGCGCGCTGGCGTAGTAACTTTATACTCGCGTCGCGAACTGAACGGCGGCAGCCCAGTAGTGCGTACTGCAAGCCGTGCTCTATTTTGCGTGCGACGTTAAACTGGCGGGGGGGGGGGGGGGGGTCGCTTCTTTACGTAGTAATATTTAGTATTCCCTTCCAATATGCTTAATAAACTTTGTCGTGTGTCTTACAAAAAGTTCCAAATACTTTCATCAACAACAAAACCTACGTGCTCTCTAAACTCCTTCAACTTGACAAAGAAATACCAAACGGCATTCCGGCAAGGCCAATCGGCAAAAAAAGCAGTTGATTGCGGTTCTCAGACGTCACCAAACGGATAACGAGACCAACTTATATGAGTAAAACTAAAAATATATTTCTATATTGTTTTTATTAACCGATAAAGATCCAGTTTCTCGCCGAGTGACAGAGCTTTTGCGTCAGAGCACTCACACTACTTCAAAATATTGTATCTTCTATCTGTGCGTGTAATAAAAACGTAGCAAAGTGTCTGTCTGTAAAAAGCCGACTACGGCGAAGCCAAAAGGAGGGTATGAGTTTGGACTGTAAAGTATACAGTGAATGGAGCTATCAATAGCCTTGTCCAGCCAGATCATGTCTAAAAAGACGTGCATAGTCTCTTCTGGTTCCTACGCTGACGTATGGTAGCGAATGTTGGGTATAGCAGAAGAAGCATGAAAGCGGTATAAATGCGGTGGAGATGCTGTTTTTAAGAAAACATATGGGCAGTGAGTGGACAGAGTGAGGAAAACAGTGATACGCGAGAAGTGTGGTTTGAACATTTAGAGCGTATGAGTGAAAGAAGAGTGAGAAAAGA
Organism: Esperia sulphurella; assembly: GCA_947086405.1. Classification (NCBI taxonomy): domain Eukaryota; kingdom Metazoa; phylum Arthropoda; class Insecta; order Lepidoptera; family Oecophoridae; genus Esperia; species Esperia sulphurella. The sequence continues at coordinate 17,607,225 of OX352258.1, forward strand.
GGTTTACAGGGTCGTCCTAGGAGGACGGTCAAGTATCAAATTGGTGACGTTCTCAAAAAGGCTGGGGTCCGCAGTACAATACCCATCTCTATTCGCAATAGACTGCGCATAGGACAGAACGGTGGCTCTGCTGTTCGTTAGAATGCCGTTACCACTGTCCCTCGGCCTTTGCATCAGGGATGCCACCCTCTTGCGTCTGGTGGTATAGAAGTCATCAGTACGCACTTCGGCTAGCATCCACGACCACTACAAAAGCACTACAGTCGCAAAAAAGCTGTATTATTTTCCCCCAAAGTCTTAGGCACAGACTATACATACATGCACGCACACAGACTTAGTTGACCGTCAGGTTAAACCGCAGTAAAGATATATTAAGACCAAATGCATTAGTGTGGGGAAGGCCCCGCTTCTTGCCCGGAATCAGAACTGACCAAAAAATCTCGTTAATTAACAAATTTAATTATATTATACCTACGCCGTCTTCCTGACGTCTTTATAGAACAGGAGATTATGATGATTCAGCACGTTTTGACGTCAGTAGAAATCAAACATGTATTTTTAATTGTCCTGTCAGAATTATCGAATTATTTTTACGGTCTGGAACGACAGACAGACAGACCATCATGAATAGCGGCTGCGAAATGATAAAGCATGTTATCATTATTAATGAATACTGCATACAAATCTGTGCCATTTGTATACTAATTTATTTATATACTCTAGCTATAATGGGCAGACGATTTTATTCGCGATTATACGAAAAAAGTCTGCCTCCTTAATGTGTCGAATGCGGGAGAGCACCAACGGTATGCTGAAGACCATTGCAGAGAGGTGTGACAGTGTCATACTTGGGAGGTATAGGGAGAAGACTACAAGGAGATTACTCACTTCAATGAGGATTTCAATGGGGAAGAGGTCCCATTGAAATCCTCATTGAAGTGAGTAATCTCCTTGTATCTAGTCTTTGCGATGTAGTATGCAGGAAGTTAAAGATTGCTGATATTCATAGACGATATAATAGAATGTCCACTCCGGACATTTAGAGCGTATGAGTGAAAGAAGAGTGACAAAAGTAATATATAGTGCGAATGTGGAAGGAACTACTGATATTCATAGAGGATATAATAGAATGTCCACTCATAATCTGTAATAATAACACAATAACATTGGCTCCCTTACCCCTCACGCTAGAACTTGTTTTACGGCTTAAAATAGGTCAGAGACTGGACCTCTCAGGCAGCTGTCGAAATCTCCACACAGTATATACTGCTACCATCTCTCAAGAACTTTAAAAAGGAATTTTGTTAGTACTCCGTTTCAATCACCCCCAAGTTATCTAGTGCGTGCATAGATAGCGTTATCGCGTGGGCTACCATATTTTATCTAACTACGGTACTACGCCGTTAGAAGGTATATTTGATCTCGTAATTTGCTTTATAAATACTCATGAACAGAGCCGTAACTGACGTCAAACAAAGGTTCTCAATTTCATCTGTTTGTCCATCTAATAAATAAAACCGCAAACTTCTCGTGTCTGTACCTTGAAGATAATTGCAAAAAAAGGGGATCTAAGGATAAGTAACAAGAACAAATTTCCAATCTGAGAAGGAACCATAAGCTTCTTTACAAGGGTGGCCATGTATCCGCATTGTACCACAAAAGTCTATATTTCATGTGCATAAGGGTATACAACAGCATCCCAGATAGAATTAAAGACTTAGAAGTAGGAAAGTTTAAAAAAGCCTTGAATGAGTGGCTGATCTCGAAATTATACTATAGTGTGCAGGAGCTTCTAGACGATAAGAGTATCACCTAATGGTAGGGATGTTTGTATATAGTTTTGAGTAGATTTTTCTCTTTTTGTTTGACATGTGTAAGTTATTGGGATATTGTTGACATATTTGATGTTATTAATTGTGTTTGTATTCGTCCCATAACTTGACATTGCTATAATTTTATTAACAATTTTATTAATTAATTATTTTTTTATTTAGATTATTGTAAAATATTGTACACCATTACGGTAAGCTTTAGAGGTTATACATAGAACTTAATATCATTTTGTACCTATAGCTATGCAATAAACGAATTTGAATTTGAATTTGAACATAATTTTTTTGATTTTTATCATCATCATCATATTTGCCCTGAGTCATCCACTGTTGGATATAAGCCTTCCCCAATGAACGCCACCACACTTGGTCCTTCGCCCTCCGCATCCAGCCGCTTCCGACCACCTTTAAGATTTGAAGTTGCCCTATTTTAAACCGGGAACCACACGGCTTGTATTCGGTGTATGTATTTAAGCGAAAGTCGACAACAACATGCAACCCAGCATCCAGGAGTGCATTTTACATTACATGCCAAGTGCGCAATGCCATATTCCTAAAAAAACCGCCACCAAAAATGACTTTATTTTCGTTGTTTCGTAACTGGTTATCAAACATTAATAGAATCCTGGAAGTTTCACAACCATAAAATGTTTTTTTCTCATTATTTTTGTGAAAATGGCATAATCCAAAGTCTAAAAATAACATTCTTTGATAACCAATTATGCGAACGAAGTCATCTATTTCTCAGCTAGTTACGAAATGGTTGCGAAACCACGGAAATAAAATCCTTTTTCGTAGGTAGTTATGAAAAATTTATACAAAAACGACACAAAGGTGGCAGAATTCACGCACTTCGCACGTAAAATCAGCGTCAGCTATAATAATTGACCAATTTCATTCTAACCTTAACTTTATCGTCATTATATAAGGTGCTTAACTGTACTGCAGCCACTTGCATTTGGTGAGCCTTTGCCTTAGTTATGATCTACATATTTCACTAGCTGTTGCCCGCGACTGCGTCCGCGTGGACAATTTAACATCATAAATTATTATGTATTTCCCGTAGGAATAGGGATCAAACCAATCCTATGTCCTATTCCAGGACCTAACCTATATGTGTGCCAAGTTTCATCACGATCCGTCCAGTGGGTGAAGCGTGATTGAGTAACAAACATCCCAACATCCAAACTTTCGCATTTATAATATTAGTAAGACTCCAAACCAATAGTCATACGAAAACCAACGCTATTTGCGTCTCGGTAACATATACATGGAAGGATCACCAGCAGCAAAAACATGTTTGTATTACCATGTAAACTTTGCGGTCCACTTAGGAACACCATCTATTATTTATTTTGTTTTCGAGACGCAAATGCGTTTTTATATGACTGCTTGCTTTTCAAGAGTGGCAGTAAATCTAATGCCATTGCTTTAATCGAGTCTACCTTTGAAACGTAGCCCCTTATCCAAAAGTAACTATAAAAAAAACCTAATACAAATTGGAATTCTTTCAAAGAATTTGTGCATTTGTCTAGCTTCCCTCGTTCCAATTGAAATCCAATTTCGTTTTCCTTATTTCTCCCGCCCCGCTGGTGTAATGATTTGGGAGTTTTATTCAAACACCTGGGGATGAGGTTTCGATTCTCCCTCGGATCCCTCGGACTACCGCTGACTTCTTCCTATCGTTTCGGCTCACCAGACGGCGTCTGCGCAGCGCGAGGACCTTGTCTAATTTAAATAGCAAATCCTAAGTAAGAATAAATATTTGTATGATTTTATTTGAACTGCCGTGTGGTTTCCGGTAGAGTAGAATAGGACCACTCCAACTCTTCCCGTGGATGTCGCGTCGCACAAGGCGACTAAGGGAATACATTATAAAACATCAATCAGGCCTCCCCAACCCGTCTGGCCAGCGCGGGGAGTGTTGGCCAAATCCTCCGTCTGTCTCCGGCAGATGAGAGAGGGTTGTGCTCCTGCAGTGGAGACAAAAATAACCTGATGATGATGATGATTTGAACTTGCTTTCTTGTGATATCAATAGAAACATCATGAAATGTGTGGGTTATCGTACAGTTCTAAAATTAAGTGGTTTGGAACTGCATAGGTAAGTTCATAAGGGTCCGGATCTTGATCCTTTTTACCTTCTTCGCTTTAAAAATGAGTCTATTATACTACTAACATCTACTAGATTATGTGTTACTGATACTACTTCTAGTTTTCACCTCTTCGTGTGAGCCTAGTTCAGACCGCACGATCTCCAAGGTCACTAGATAATACTCCTGTGTGTGTGTGATTAGATAAAGGAGCCAGTAACATCTGACACTATGATAAAGTTTGCATTACGTTCTGCGCACGCGCAGGAAAATTATTACGCGTTTAAATAACCTTCTATGAGCAGTTTTCAATCATTATGAGGTAATTAATATTTTTATGCTCCAAATAGTAAAGATTTTATCTTTGCTTTTCACATTCGTATTGGTTACGTCATTATATTTAGACTCTAACGGACCTGCTATTTGAAAACCAGATAAAACTTCAAACGGAAACGTTTTCTGTCAAACGACAAACGAAATATATAACATACTAGCTGTTGCCCGCGACTTCGTCCGCGTGGACAACTTAACAACACAAATTATTATGTATTTCCCGTAGGAATTTGATGTTTTTTCAGGATAAAAACTATCCTGTCTTATTCCAGGACCTAACCTATATGTGTGCCAAGTTTCATTACGATCCGTCCAGTGCTTGAAGCGTGATTGAGTAAAAAACATCCAAATATCCAAACTTTCACATTTATAATATTAGTAGCATAGGATTTTGAGATTATGACCCGAAGAGTCCACATGTAAGGGGGCTGTGTATATATGAAAGGTGATTAGTCAGAATCGATCCTTCCCTTTTGCGCACTCCACAAGTGATATAGCGAAATGATTTTATATAATACTTAAAATATATCTTAACACGTCATCCTTCACTGTATATTTCGTCTCTGCTAGGCGCTGGATTTGGCTTATGAAGATGTAACACCTACTGCATTTTTAAAGTCAACATTATTTCCGCAACAAATATGTATTCAGTACCTAGTTATAATCGTTGGGAGGGTAACGACCTCAAATGTTAAAACGTCCGATAAAAGAACGCTGGTATTTTGTTTGTTATTTATCTTGCAAATACAGCTTTAGTAGAAAACTACTGCGTGTTATTTTGGTATCAAATCGAACTGGGATTTTTCTTCAGTTTCTCACGTGTCAAAGTGTTCTCGAAATCTATTAATGCTCTTTTGATGAAAGGATAACAAACACTCTGAACACTCGTTTTATTTTCTTATTGTAAGGGCCGTTGACTTTTTTGGATCGTTTGTGTCAAAATACTGGTTAAAAACAGTAAACATTAATTTCCACGCTTATTTTTTGTAGACTAGCTAATCAGATGCAAAAATGTCTTGATTGTATTCATACTGGGCACTCAAATTGATGTTGCACACTTTAAATTAATGTGCGAGAAACTGCTACTTATTGACGCGAAAGCATCGATCGCCCTATATCAAAGATACTTCGGACTGGATGAGGTTGCTTCCTACTGTATTATACATTCCGTTTTGCAATATTATTCGAATGATTTATTTATTTGTTTTGCAACGGTAGCGTTGGCATTGTTTAAATTTGAATAAAATATGTATTTCAAAGATTTTTCACGATACTGTGAGATGAATCTTGTTTTCTAACAAGTGGGTAAGACTGCGCTACACAAATAGTTTTTTTCATACATATATTAATAGACTACGGAGCAAAGACGGGTCATAGTGACATTTTCATACATTCAAGGTCATTACGAAGCTTTGATTTGCCGGCAGGGAAAGAATTAAGAAATGGTTCTCAGAGTTACATGTAACATCTTATCTTCTTAGGGGGCCAGGAAGACCTGGCGACCCTTCGACCCTTCAGGATCTTTTGTGCCAAACCCCTGACCACCAACGGTGCCCCAAGCCGAATTGGTGGACTTCACATACGCCTCAGAATTTCTTCTTCGGCTTATCCTTACGATGTTTTCCTTCACCGAAAAGCCTGTATACATGTAACATAGAAATATATGAAATAAACTAGTATATAAAATAAATAGTAAGTTACAATGTCTAAGATAGTATCTAGCTAGTTAAATCACACAACAACAGCAGGGAGAAAATCTTACTTAGTTCATAAGTGAATCTAGCCTCCGCCACAAGAAGACGATAACTCAGACTATAATAAGTCCACTGTTGAACTAGGTCTGTTCCAAAATAATGGGAGATGTATGCCATGCTCGGCAAAAGTCAAAATCATTTATTGCACATCAGTACACTTGGGGCATCTATATAAAAAGGCTGTTTGAATGACATAGATGCCTGGTATTAATACCATTCATTGTCATTCAAATAATCGTCTATTTTGCAAAGTTCTTTTTAATGTTTTTTTTTTAATTAAGCAGACGGATCGCAGTTTGTGAAGTTAAAGACATTCACAGGACCATTGGAAGATAATTTTATTCCGAAAACCACACAGATAAAACAACGTAGATTTTCACAGTATTTAAATAGTAAAATTGATTCAGTATAATACTTGCACTGCGCTGCTATGGCGTGCAGTGCATGTTTACAGTCGGTTGCGCATCTGCATTGCATTAGCTGCCTCGTTACGTCTCTCCACATGTCGGATAAATCTCCGATCCTAGATGAATCTAGTACTCTCGACGTGAATGAAAGATTCGATGATTTGTTGAATTTGATGTGCTTTGTTCAAAGTATACTTCCTAACATTTTCCATTTAGACATTTATTTATTTAAAATATTGAAACATTACAGATTATTATTCCATTGCGTTACAATAATTTTTATGTTATAGACGAAACAGGCATTCCTCTCTCTAGCATTCCCTTACGTCCGTCGTTCCTAAATCTTGTTTGGGACCTGGATAACAGCGATGTTGTAAGATTGATCCGTCGTTGTTTTGGCCGATCATCTTCTTGGCTATGGAGTCCAGGGGTAAATGCAGATATTTGAAAGGTTGCGTTAATTTCGTTGAGTAGCAAATTCATATGCATATAACAGCCTTAACAATCTTATCGCTCGTATTATCCCAAACTAGGATCGTCCTTATACTCTGAGACTGTCAAATTGGAGGGATAAGCTAGTCCAACTTCTACAGATTTTACCACAGTATATTGCCTAGTTAGTAAGAGTCGGAAATTGAATTGTTTAAAATTCTTTACAGCCCTCTTCTAAGAATCTTGATCAATCTGATTGTCATAATGATATATGTGACCTCCAGACATCAAGTCTTCCATTATTTGTCGTTATACTGTCCCTCTGCTATAACCTTGAGTTTGGACTTCTGAACGTCTGTCTATACGCTCATCGATAAAGTTAATCAGATATTTCATTGACCAGTTTATTATGCAGTGTGTTGTACCTGGTCTTATTAAGCAATACAATATATCTAGTAATACATAGTATACTAGTTTTCCTTATTCTAGAAACACGGATTCACGGTCTGTCGCCGTGTTTAACTCCACGAGTTATAACTTTAACACGGGTCATTGTCTGTAATGGATATTAGAATTACATGCAAATTCGTTCTTTATAGTTATGTGAAAATCTATTTAAATCTATGTGAATATTATTTTACTTTTCAAGTCTAGTTACGTGTTGTTTATTGTAGTTGTAGTACTTATGTTATTTCCTAATTCCATCACCCACCTTGGAAAACAACAATGTGTATTTCGACTTTGCACAATTGTTTTCAGGTAGTAAAACTTTTATAGACGAGTAAAACTTTGTTTGTATTGTATCAGTTTGGTTAAAACCACATTTTCATACATTCGACGTCATTATGAAGCCTTGGTTCTCCGCCAAAGAATGATTTGAATGAGATCTGATGAAAGATATCAGGAGTGTGAATGGAGAATATCTAGAACTCCCAAGAATACGATCCTCGATCACACACGCCCGTTTAGACCAGCTACGTCAACAATTTCATCAGAATGTTAAAAAATCTATTCTACGAGTATACAGTCTGTGTTGTAAATGACTAGTGTGATCAAGATCATGTAGTCATCTTGGGCATTTGGATCTCCTCCATTCACATACTCTGGATACCTTTCATCAAATCGCATTCAAATAATTCCTTGACCGGAACCAAGGCTTCAATATGACTTCGAATTTATGAAAATGTGGTTATACTCGTAGTTCAGATTCAGAAGTGTAATTATGACGGACATAGCCGAAACAAGCTGACGTGGCAATGGACGAGCCACATCTGTCGCAGAACCGACGGCCGCCGGGGCAGACGAGTTCTGGAGTGGAGACCGCGGATCGCCACGCGCAAGGTGGGCTGCCCCGCCGCCGCCAAGTGGACCGACGACCTGAAGAAGGTGGCTGGGAGCGGCTGGATGCGGAGTGCGGAAACCGGGTGTGGTGGCGTTCATTGGGGAAGGCCAATGTCCAACAGTGGACGTCTAAGGGGTGATATGATAAAGTGTAGGTATGAAATATTATAATACTTTTTTATTTAACTGTGTGGATCTACTAGTTTATCAAGTACATCTGGTACATGTTTGTTTCCAATCTGTCGTCAATGGCGTCGACTTTATTTGTTTCAATGTCAATGACTTATGAATTATTTGTCATATTTTTAGTTTTGTTTTGTTTTGTTTTGTTCAAGCTCTGACAAATTGTATACTTGTTATGATTTCCTATTCGTGTTTTAGTAGTATCTGAGGTAAAAACCTGCCGTAACGATTCAATTACATATAAAACGTATTGTGAATCATAATTCCCTTAGCATACTCCGTAATCATATTCTGTGATTATAGAGTGTGCTAAGAAACGTCTGCGGTCGAATTAATCACTTAGCTTCTTATATTGACCGTGAAGGGCCAGCATTGAGCGAGCCATGTGCATACCTAGGGTTAGCAAAAAAATAAAACGAGCGGTTTTATTTGTGAATGGTCCTATCCTTGTTTAATTCCCATAGCACAGGAGAAAGTCCTAGTTTGGGATTAGACAAGTGTATTGTATATGTATGTATATATGTCATATTTATTTATATTTTATAAACTGTAACCAAAAAGTAACCTGTTTTAAAACACATTTTCGCAATATTTTTTATTATATCTTGATACAACACTGGTTTTATCTCTTTATAAACGGAAAGCAATATACAGACAATAAAGGAGGTAAACTATTGTCATCTCTTTTCCCGTCCTTCTCGCGGTAGCAATAGCATTATATTTGTAACTCTCGCTCTCACAGTATTGACACTTGTGGGGTTTCTCTGATTACCGGTCCGTGAATTCTCTGAGTAAACGAAGGCGCAAACATTTGTTAAGTAAGAAAATAAAAAAATAAAACTTTGAGTGTTTTATACGTGTCAAAGTCAAAATCATTTATTGCGTATACACTTTGTACATTTACACGTAATTTTTTTTGCGATTATCGCTTCCTAGGTGTTAGCGTTGTGAAGAAGAAACAGCGTAACGCACTACAAGCGCCACAACTCTTAAATTCGAGGTTGTACACAATAATGTATAAAGATTGTGCGAAGCTGAAGCAACGTTAGTACCAGGGATCTTTGTCATTCACATAATCGTCTATTTTATTTTAACAAACATATAAGTGTTGATTAACAACTACGTTTTTTCTCTTGTGTTTTAACTTAAACACATTCTAAATCATGGCATCCCTCGCATACCGAACTGAATTAAAAAGCACTTTATATCACTTGAAACGTTCACCAGATACTCGCGTCTCGATTCAGTAGCTTTAATTCAACCGACGACTTTATTAAAGCGCTTCCTAAGCTACTGAATAATGTGGTTTTGTGGTGGTGTGTTTTTAACTTTTTATGTTTCCCCAGTTTTTACACAAACAGATCGATGACTAATCTGAGCTTTTTACTATGCATTGTTGTTTTTCTTCAACTCTATTGTTGCTAAATGACTGAATAGTTGTTAGTTCCGTAGATGTTAATCGATTTGCATGCTATTCAGATTTTTGCGATCATTTAAGGTTCGTTCGAACATATCAGTATAGTCACAGTACGGAATTCGTTCCGTCTCATTGTTTTTAGAAGTGCCAAAGGAAAATATATTTTATGCCAATGACATACAATACATGACTTGTTTTACCAGGGTTAAAACTAAGTAAGGTCAGTAAATCGTTCACGGGGCAATGTATTTAAATATGACGGATAGAAAGTTTAAGATTCACATTAAAAAACAACTTTGTAAGAAAGCCTATTATAAAATAAACGATTATTTGAATGACAAAGATGCGTGGTACTAATGTTAATTCAGCTTCGCAAAATCTTTATTAATTGTATGCAAACTTGATTTTTAAAAGATGTGTTGCGTGAAGTTTGTTGCGCCGTTTCTTCTTCACAGCGCTAACACCTAGGAAGCGGTAGTCGATAAAAAAAATGACGTGTATAAATGTACCAAGTGTACTCATATGTAATAAATGATTTTGACTTTGACTTTGACAAGTTTATGGAGCAAATGCATATGGTATATTTTAAGAACATTCTTAAATTTCTCCGAACACTGCACTAATGGAACACTGAATTCATTTACTCTAAATATTACGGTTATAATTAGACTGTTACCTACGCAAATTTTTTTACTGTCTTTGTTTTTTTTACTCTGTTTTGAGCATGTTCGACGCTAGAAGAACTTCATCAGTACGTATCTCATTGGTCTGCGCATACATTCACAATCCGATTTAAATTACGAGTCCTAACACCTTATCTAACGATGATAAAGTTCAAATTAGCATGAAGTTGGTCAATTATCCTACCGCAGTGACTGTACGAAGACAGCTAAATTACTCGCTCAGGTGAAAGAGTGACCTTTGGTTGTATCTATCTAGCTAGACATACATAGTGACCTTTTATCAATCCGTGTCCACGTGACCTCGGGAAGGGCTGTTGTTACCCACCAGATTACGTGGCGTAATTGAGATGAATGGCCAGGAGCGGCGAGCCACGCGAGGAAATCCCGACCACCTAATGCCTGATAATGGCGGAGATTTTACGTCACTGCGGCGGTTTTCGCGTAATTATCTACAATTAAGTAAATACATACTGTTTACTTAGCTCGTATTGCGTTCAGTTTACGCTTAACCGTCGCCGCGAATGCGCACGCGTGAGTTAGTGAAGTGTTTTCGCAATTTCGGTTGAATTTTAAATTATTCGAAATGTACAGCGGGAACAGTGAATGAGGTGTCTTGTCTAATTTGGATTTAATTATATACTGGTATGTTGTTATGTCTACATTATTTGTCTGGATTGTTTTGTTTACACTACAAGCGGCATCGGCTTCTCGCGTTTGCCAAATGAACTCAAGGCTTTCTGTTACTATGCTAAATTCTGCAGTTCGAATGCTGTAATCGTCTAGCCGTGTTCCCTGTTCGGAATAGGACCACCCCCAATCTTCCCCTGGGTATTGTCAAGGCCACTAAGGGATTGCACCAGGGACGGGCAGAAGCGTTCTCATGTGTATATTAAGATCATTACTGCGATCATCAATCCGCCTGCGAGCGTGACCTGGACAGCCCACCAAAAGTGGCATTGGGAGGCTTATGTTCAGCAGTGGACGTATTTCAGCTGATGATGATGGTTCGTCTTCTACAAAGTTGTAAAGTTCTCCATAACGTCATTGTCTTTAATGTTACCATCAATTAAACTTCACTCTTTTGAACACTGAAGGTTATTTTATCTTTTCGAGTAAAACACTGTGCAAATTGCTATGGAGTGTAATTATCACGCTTTGAAATGTCAAACAGAGTATGTTTTACTAGATAAGCTACCATTAACGCATGCCTGGCGCTAACACCCGTATATTTTGCACATTTCAGTGACTTTTTCAAATTTTCCCCATGAATCTAATTAAGCAAGAATTATGTTTACTCTATTTACAAACCGAAGCTGTTTTATCGAGTATAATATGAAACTCCTATATAACGACGTTTTTTTTTTTTATTAATCTTATATATATTACTTTTTTTTTCACAAAATCCACAGCACTTAAAAAAATAGATATTAATCTAATTTATAGTTCTTACAAATATTACTTTTATTTTAATATTTAAAAATCGTTATTTAACTAAATAATGGGCCCGATTCTGAAGCACACATTTAAAATTTGACAGCGCTAAAATTGGTTTCGTCTTTATTTTCATAATACTGTGTGACAAGGATAGCAACAGTTTTAGTGCTGTCAAATTTTAACATTGTGCCTTCAGAATCGAGCCCAATGATATTTTATAATTGACCAGAATATTTTCTATTATTTGTAGATGAAAATGAAAACAGATCGGTACAAAAAAAATGCCATAAAAGAAAAGAAATCGTTTGCCGTAACTGTGGGTAAATGGTGTAGTGAATGATATTTGTGTACATACAGTGAAAAAGGAGAAAACATTTCAATGCGAAGCGTTGCAATTGGAGGCCAAATCGGAGCCTTTATTTCTGATCAGGGACACATGTATGAAAATAAATTAATAAATATGTTGCGTAAATAAGAGAATTAGAAAAAAAAACAAGGGGAAAGAATGACTTAAAAAATTCCTTGCGTTAACTTTCTTCAGAAAGTAATAATGAAAATTACTCTGCGTCTTCGGAAGAAACTGAAGACGTCTATTTATTACCTTCGCATTTTCATGTCTTAAAATCGCTACAGCAAACGATAAAAACATTTTATGGAATATGTAAACATACGAGTATATTTTTTATTTTAACTAACAGGGGAGAGTAAAAGGAGTTTTAAACAAAGAATAATATGACGTCTCATAATACCTGTTTTTTTATTGTTGATGGGTTTGCGCTTGACCTCAGTCTCACCTGATAATAAGTGATGATGAGGCCTAATGTGGAGCATGCTTACCCAGAGGATGCCTTTTCACTCTTCCTTTAAAAGATCCAAATTATACTTGTCCGGAAATACCTAAGCTGGTCCATTCCATTCCTTCGCAGTTCGCATCATTGTTAGGAAAATAAAATTATAATATAAAAGGAAAATCAAAGATAATGTGTATCGTTAACTTTATGTACTTTTATTCTGTAGGTTATACATTACTTTCTACATATACCAGTCTGGTTCTTAAGTATTTGGCCTTTATCTAGCGGTCTTATTTGCTAAATCACTTATAGACACCGTTCCTTGGTCATATATGATACTAAACTATATAGGTTTTTTTTCTTACACGTGCCAGTACAGACGATTGACGTCAAAATACGAGTATGTGTATACTTATAACGATAAAACAGAACAGGTTACAACTACACTGAACCAAAATCATGATGAAATTGCCCGATCTGTTACAGGTTTAGTCCCCTCCGGATCATTATCGCAAAAAGTTTATCAATACAATACAAAGTCCGAGTTGAGAATTGAGATCCTGCTGACAATATCCTATATCATACTTTGCCAGTCAGACTTTTGGACGAACCTATAACCTCGTACCATGAAGCAAAATAATTTTACGCATAAGTCACATCAAAGTTTTTTCCTTCATGATTGACACTAATTGGTTATTAAATTAAATAACAGATGCACATTTTAAAATCATCTGTTATCTATCTAATTTTCTTAAAATTATTTTGCTTCATGGTACGAGGTGTAGAAGTAGGTCAAATGTCTGAGAGATTCCTATGATCAGTGGGCTGGTTATGGAACATATTTTGAAATGCTTAAGGAGAACCCCAATACAAGCATGTCAATGTACTAGGCACACAGAAATTGCTTAGAGTTCGCTCTTAATCGGTGATGCAATCCTAATAATGTCCTTCGGTCTGATCGTGATAATGATCTGAGATTGAGTCAAGCATAACCAATTGTAAAAAAAAATTGCTTACATTCAGGCAGACTACAGCTACTGCCTTATAGAGTCTGATTCTTTTATATTCTTTGCATAGCATTGGTCTACTACTTAAACTAGACATCGAGCTCTGAATAAAATCTTCGTTATTAAATTTGAGTTGCTGTTTTTTCACTGCAGATTAGAAATCTAGTTACTTACAAGCACACATCACAAATCCTTACGCGTCTAACTTTGCAGCTTACCAAGGGTAGGCCTTGACAATTTGATAAAGGTAGCTGAAAATATGGATGGGTTAGTCCAACAGTGGACGTGGCAGGTCCAACAGAATGATGACACATCCTCATCCGACCAATGACAGTGCATTTTACGGAATTACTAATAATGTAACTAGAAGTCACGTGACAGTGCATTTGCTGGCAGCTTTGACCAGGATTTCATGAGCCTTGCATATGCACCGCCCCCTCGGGGTCCTTTTATTCCTCAACTCGAGGGAGGGGGAGAATGTCTCAGTTGGTGTCGTGACCTTCGGTAGGTCATTATTGCGAAACAGTAATTGACCGCTAATTAAATACAACTTTGTAAACAAATCGCTTGCTGTGATTCATGGCGAGGTCTTATTGGTCGACTGTGTTGGGTCGGGTGCTACTGTTAGCGACATTCATATTCTTATAAAGTAACGGTAGTTTTTTTTATATGACGGTATACACATCAAGGCCAAAAGATTTTTGTATTTCGCAATTGCTATTTAATCGGTATTATATGCAATAATGGTTTTCTTCGATGTGACGCCGGCCACTGCCGTACGAATCTATAGAATGCGTGCTGGCAGCGGCCGACACCGCTCCTTGCCGTTTTATCATATCAAGGCCAAAAGATTTTTGTATTTCGCAACTGCTATTTAAACGGTATTATATGCAATAATGGTTTTCTTCGATGTGACGCCGGCCACTGCCGTACGAATCTATAGAATGCGTGCTGGCAGCGGCCGACACCGCTCCTTGCCGTTTTATCATATCAAGGCCAAAAGATTTTTGTATTTCGCAACTGCTATTTAAACGGTATTATATGCAATAATGGTTTTCTTCGATGTGACGCCGGCCACTGTCGTACGATTCTATAGAATGCGTGCCGGAAGCGGCCGACACTGTTCCTTGCCCGTCCCATATTGCAGCGACTGCAATGTTTTTTTTTTTAAATCGGATATATGGATATCGGATATCGCCAGTTCAAATTCTAACATATTAAAGGAAATCATAGCATAGCATAACTTTCAAGATATGGTTTACGTATACGTAAACATGGAGAATTTTTTATATACAGGTTTTTGTTATCTCGTGATACAGACTTAAAATTAAAAGCATGCACCGACTAGTCATATTCGTCTTTTGGAATACTTCTATGGGTTTTACACCACTGCGATTTTATAATTCAAACTATGCTCTAATCTAATTTGAAGGTGATTTGTTCTTAAAACCGCTCCGCTCATGACTGCGCTGTTAGTCGACCCACGCCCCGCTTTACCGGAAATTGTTGACTTCCCACTTCGTTCTTATGTAATTCCATTACAAATAATTGTGCGCTTAAGCTTTATTAAATACGTAAACGCGGTTTCGACCTTTGACCTTTATGCCATATTGATACCTACTGCACTTATTGTTAGGTGTGATTTTTCCTTGTACTATAATAATGCAATGACGTGTGGTGGCGTTTATATTAATTTGACGTCAGATTCTTTCTGAATAATAAACATTTAAAGGAAACATGCTTGTTATGACGTGGTAGTGTCGCCCAGAAATAAACTATCGATGCATTGGCAGCTCTAATGCAGAGAATACTGAATATTACTACGTAAAGAAGCGAACCCCCCCCCCCCCCCCAGTATAACGTCGCCCGCAGAAAAAGGCATGGCTAACAGTACGCACTACTGCGTTGCCAAGTGCAACGTCCACTGCTGGACATAGGCCTTTTCTCACGACCGATCCTCTGCCCTCCGAATGCAGCCGCTTTCGGCCACCTTCTTGAGTTCGTCGCTCCTCCTGTCAGCGGGACATCCTGCGTGTGCCGATCCGCACGATCTCCACTCCAGAACTCATCTTTCCCAACGACCACTTCAGCTTGCTAATCCTTTCGCCTATGTCAGTGACCTTTGTTCTTCGTCGGGTCTCCAAACCTTAATGCCCCCTTGAATCTCGCAAATTGATTAAAAGTTATAGCGAAAGGAAGTCAACGGCCGGTAACAAAAATAAATTTATTACCTTCAATCGTATCAGCCAATTTTTAATACAGATTCTCGCAGTGAATTACAATAGGTTCTAATCCTATTAATATTCTAGCCAGAGAACGTTGAAATTTGAACGACATATTAAAACGACAGTAAAAAAGACATATTTAATCGGTGATCTGTCCACAGCACATTAAGTATTTTATAGTGCCACCAATCGTTATTCTTTTTGTGGCACTTAACTAGAAACAACTTACACGTGACGTGATAGAAGGCGTTCGAGAAATAGTTAAGACTTGTGTCAGTCGGATCATTATTAGCCTGTCGACGTCTACAGTAGACAGGGCTTGCTAAGTCCGCTAAAACAGCTCTTAATATATGGTGTTTTCGTCTTAAAGTTCCGTGCGCGACGTTTACTATAGTACTGTTCCAATATCATTGGTACTAGTTCAATGCCGTAAGTACGGTGCCAGTGGTGCCCAGGCACAGGGCGCAGAAATTTGAGGGGCGCAAAAATGATCTGGGTGGGCATTTTTCAAGGGCGCAGTTATAAGAAGCTCGCACCGGGCGCATAAAAGACTAGTTACGGCACTGCCCAGGATTTATTTGCCTTCAGGGTTGTCCACTGGTTGATTTTTCACAAAAAAATCCCGGCTCCAGAAACACAGCTAAAATTTCCCGAGTATATTATTAGCAACAGAAAGAATGACAAGTTTTACGATCAGTTAGCGACGGAATGTCGAAAGACGTTTTAAAACAGTTACAAAATACATTTAAAAAAAAATTGGAGCGATGTTTGACTTATTTAAATAAGTGGTACGATTACTCCCAACTAAATATCACACTAACGAAATATGCAGCCTTTTTATTTTAATATATCTACAGTACTATGACTGTATTTACAAGAAAAACGAAAAGGTACAACAATTTAAAAGCTCATCGGTCCATCTGGCATGGGTCTATCTCAAAATTACCACGCAAAAAATTAAATTCCCAAGTTCAACCAGACCTATTTGAAAGATACGAATCAGAGGCGTAACGGAATGATGTAATTGCAAGTCCGTTTTGATTACTGAAGGGAGCTACAGGTCCCTTAGCTCCCTAGAACTGTAAACATGTTGCTGTAAGCAGAAATAGAGACAGGGAAGGATTGAAGGGCCCGTGCAGGCCGGGGCGCTGATATGAAAGGGCGCAATTAGGGAATTAGGTAAATCTGAAATGTGTTTCGTCTATAAGCGATAGCCGCGAACCGAAAAATATATTGAGGTTTCTCAAATGACGTAGCAACCACTAAGACGATATTACTAGACATTCTCTTTGGAAATATAATGTGCAGGAATCAGCTCGTCCACTAGTCACGAGTATTCTTTTGACCAAGTCTATTTTGTATTTCAATAAAATTGTAGGTCCTGAGAAATCAGGCTGTGATTTTGATTCTTTATATCAAGGAAAGATCGAATACTGGTCACATTACGGGTTATCGTCTCAGAGCCCTTGTTTATTGAAGGCGCAAAATAAAAAATCTTGCTCCGACCCTGCCTGTAAGTGTTATGTACTAAGGTAGTCAGGGAATTCGATTTCTGTGAACCTGGTGACCGGGGGCACATTCGGTAACGCAATTAAGGGTCTTTAACAGGCCTCCGTCACTCGAACGAACTTATCGCGGTAAGCACCTACACTTTCGGACCCGCCTTGCCTACGGAATCATAACAACGCTAAGTCGAGCGTCTTAGACACATTTTTGCACAACATCAAACACCGCACTCGCATCACGCGTTGTACGGAGTAATAACAACGCTAAGTCGAGCGCTATAGACACATTTTTGCGCACTGCGCTACAACATTAAACACCGCCCTCGCCTCGCACGCTGTACGGAGTAATAACAACGCTAAGTCGAGCGTATTGGATACATTTTTGCGCACTGCGCTACAACATTAAACACCGCCCTCGCCTCGCACGCTGTACGGAGTAATAACAACGCTAAGTCGAGCGTATTGGATACATTTTTGCGCACTGCGCTACAACATTAAACACCGCCCTCGCATCACGCGTTGTACGGAGTAATAATAACGCTAAGTCGAGCGCTATAGACACATTTTTGCGCACTGCGCTACAACATTAAACACCGCCCTCGCCTCGCACGCTGTACGGAGTAATAAGAACGCTAAGTCGAGCGCTATAGACACATTTTTGCGCATTGCGCTACAACATCAAACACCGCCCTCGCCTCGCACGCTGTACGGAGTAATAACAACGCTAAGTCGAGCGTATTGGATACATTTTTGCGCACTGCGCTACAACATTAAACACCGCCCTCGCATCACGCGTTGTACGGAGTAATAATAACGCTAAGTCGAGCGCTATAGACACATTTTTGCGCATTGCGCTACAACATTAAACACCGCCCTCGCCGCGCACGCTGTACGGAGTAATAACAACGCTAAGTCGAGCGTATTGGATACATTTTTGCGCACTGCGCTACAACATTAAACACCGCCCTCGCATCACGCGTTGTACGGAGTAATAATAACGCTAAGTCGAGCGCTATAGACACATTTTTGCGCATTGCGCTACAACATCAAACACCGCCCTCGCCGCGCACGCTGTACGGAGTAATAACAACGCTAAGTCGAGCGTATTGGATACATTTTTGCGCACTGCGCTACAACATTAAACACCGCCCTCGCATCACGCGTTGTACGGAGTAATAATAACGCTAAGTCGAGCGCTATAGACACATTTTTGCGCATTGCGCTACAACATTAAACACCGCCCTCGCCGCGCACGCTGTACGGAGTAATAACAACGCTAAGTCGAGCGTATTGGATACATTTTTGCGCACTGCGCTACAACATCAAACACTGCGCTCGCCTCGCGCGTTGTACGGAGTAATAACAACGCTAAGTCGAGCGCTTTAGATTAGCGCGCGTATTATCTAACAATGAGAAGGAGTAGGTCATTAAAACTGTACATATTTTCGTTTTATTAGGGATTGTTGTATCTGATACGAAGTAACTATTAAGTAATTTGTGGCATTAAGGCGGGCATACGCAGCGGAATTCAAAGTGGCAGCGGGCACTGCCCAACTAGCACACTGGCGACATATGCAGCTTTAAGCTATGAAATAGGTCCATAGTGGCGGTATATCGGTGTTAATGCACCTAACATCGATATACTCCATCATATCAGCCCTTAGACGTCCACTGTTGGGCCTATGCCTTCCCCAATGAACGCCACCACACCCGGTCCTCCGTCCTCCGCATCCAGCCGCTACCGGCCACCTTCTTCAAGTTCTTCTTCGATGGACCTATTATGCTATAAAATAGCTGCATATTTTGCCATAATATTTAGAAACAGCGGACAACCCCTGCGGGATCTTCGACTGGATATGCACAGAGCCTTAGATCAAATACTTTATCGGCCATACGAGATCGTTGTACAAATTAAACTATCTTACATACATACATAATGCTCACGCCTTGGTCCCAGAGGGGTAGGCAGAGACGATGTATCGTGACTTTGCGCAATCTAATATCGCAAAGTGGCTTTCCGTCGCCCGCTTTTCGCCCTGTGATACCCCTTGACGTGATGTGTTGCGAACAGCATCGCCGCCTTGTTGAGGTACCACGATTAGCTAGAGAAATAATTGACATACTGTCTTATCGACTGTATTATGAGAACCGGAAATAGTGTAAGTCATTGTAATGCGATAAGTGTGTGTTGCTGTTTTTATGGTAATATTATTAATTTTATTTTATTATTTTGACATTGAATATGTAATTTAAAAATTTGCTCTTGTGTATTTTGTATTTTATACAGGGTTGGCATGATTAAATTATTTTGTTTTATAGCGAATGATTTTTTCAATGAAAGTCAATGATCAATCAAGAGTTTTCAATATACGTCTTAGATAAAATTTAACTTAGAAATTAAGGATCTTGCAATAAGTTAATCACATGTACCTAACTCTCTAAATCTGCATCTGCTAAATCAATCATCATCATCAGGTTATTTTCGTCTCCACTACAACTACAGCACAACCCTCTCTCATCCGCCGGAGACAGACGGAGGATTTGGCCTACACTCCCCGCGCTGGCCAGACGGGTTGGGGAGGCCTGATTGATGTTTTATAATGTATTTCCTTAGTCGCCTTGTACGACATCCACGGGAAGAGTTAGAGTTAAATCAATATCATTATTATATTATTTAAACAAAAAAACTAATTTTCCAGCTTTTTCTGTTCCCAATCTGTTCCGTAATTTAGTGTGAACAATGCCAAATTTAGAAAATACTCTTTCAACTGAAGCTGAAGAGGCTATCGCCCCAAATAATTGCCTCACTATAGGGTAAAAAAATAAAAACTATACCTATCATAAAATGAAAAAAATAAACGTGATTAATTCAATTCATTTCAATTACTCTTTATTGTGCGATAAAAACAAAGATACAATAATATAGTAGCTATCCTACTAATATTATAAATGTGAAAGTTTGGATGTTTTTTACTCAATCACGCTTCAACCACTGGACGGATCGTGAAGAAACTTGGTACACATATAGGTCAGGTCCTGGAATAGGAATAGGTTAGTTATTATCCCGAAAGAACATCCCATTCCTACGGGAAATAGATAATAATTTGTGATGTTAAATTGTCCACGCGGACGAAGTCGCGGGCAACAGCTAGTATAGCTATATAATAGTATAGTAGCGTGATTAGTTACGATTTATTGAAAAATACATGATTTATTGGCTTTTTTTAAATCATGATATTTACAACCCTGTTTTTAAACTATTGCCTAAAATAAAATTATGTAGGGATTCTAAATTATGGTCTCGTCTGGCCAGCCAAATCAAAATGGCCAGACGGACTCCCTCCGGCTGAGGAATCCAAGCCGCCGGAGGTCAGGGCGACAGGCAGAGAAACCAGCGGAGTGTTTATCATTCATCATCAGGTTATTTTTGTCTCCACTGCAGGAGCACAACCCTCTCTCATCTGCCGGAGACAGACGGAGGATTTGGCCTACACTCCCCGCGCTGGCCAGACGGGTTGGGGAGGCCTAATTGATGTTTATAATGCATTCCCTTAGTCGCCTTGTACGACATCCACGGGAAGAGTTGGAGTGGTCCTATTCTACTCTACCGGAAACCACACGGCAAATCATTATCGAGCTATTTTTTCCAGACAACATTAATAATGTCTTATTTTTTTTTCAGGTAAGTTCTTCGTCAGCAGATCCCAATAATTCACAAAGACCTTCCTAGCGTCCAGGTGAGTAAAATCTTACCGTTCACACAATATGGCCTGGTTTCGAACCTGGAGGTAAGGCTTGATGCCGGTGCCAAAAATTCTCCACGCAACACTAAACGTCGTGGACTATGTGCTGTGGGCTCGTGTGGTGTAGGTTTCATCCCAACAGTGGGATGTTCAAACAGGGATTTTTCTATTCTTTCATATTTATGGATTAAATACGCATGAAACAAACAAACAAAAAAAATCGACTAACATAACGGTACATTTGGGTAAGTATTATTTAAAAAACATTATTCATCATCATAATTCGAAAACTAAGCGACATAAAAAATAGGAAACCTTTTTTAGAATGTACAAATGATGCCCTTTCATACGATACTTAAAAAACTGAAATATATTTTCAAATTATTTCGTTTGCATTAAAGTTGGGCAAGCATTATTCAAAACTGTTCCAAATTTCAAGTCGATTAGCATTAGTAGTTGCTGAAATAAGCAGCTGTGACAGACAGACGGATGGACGAAGTCGCGGGTTCTGATTTTACAATTTTGATACATCACCATAGCAGACACGTCCACTGCCACACCCGGTCCTCCGCCCTCCGCATGCAGCCGCTTCCGGGCACCTTTTGGTACGGAATCCAAAAATAGCATAATAACTCGAAAACACTAAGAAACTTTTTAATAAGGTGTTATCAGTGTTCCGAATGGCATGACCTGTCTTCTCAAGGCTTTGCATCGACCTTTCTGGTACGAGAGAATACGTATGACTACGTAAAGAAGCGACGCTCACCTCCCCCGACACTTGCAAATAAAGCACAGCGCGAAGTACGAAAGAGAAGCACTTATTTGTTAACGTATGATGTTGTCCCTCTCTCGCTAGTTCAGTATTAACCACATGTTGTGGTATTCTCTGTTCCGTATTAATATGTGTGTATATATATATGTATTTTTTTCTTGTCTAATTTATTTATTTTTATAAAAGAAAGGAAAACATGTGATATCGTTATACTTAGTTATTATATTTGCATATCTGTTTTTTTAAATATATGTATGTAGTATATATGATGTGTTTAGTATATGTATATATAGCTTAAATATCTTGAAATTATATCTTAGGACCCGCATCTTAATTTTACCATTTCTCTACCATATGGTTAACTGGAAAAAATAGCTAAAAGCGCTAAGACCGCCACTTGTACATTTACTGTATATTTCTCCTACATATTTCTGTAATTTGGGTACAATAAAGTATATTCATTCTTTTTAGGGTTCCGTAGCCAAATGGCAAAAAACGGAACCCTTATGGATTCGTCATGTCTGTCTGTCTGTCCGTCCGTATGGCACAGCCACTTTATTCCGAAACTATAAGAACTATACTGTTGAAACTTGGTAAGTAGATGTATTCTGTGAACCGCATTAAGATTTTCACACAAAAATAGAAAAAAAAACAATAAATTTTGGGGGTTCCCCATACTTAGAACTGAAACTCAAAAATTTTTTTTTCATCAAACCCATACGTGTGGGGTATCTATGGATAGGTCTTCAAAAATGATATTAAGGTTTCTAATATCATTTTTTTCTAAACTGAATAGTTTGCGCGAGAGACACTTCCAAAGTTGTAAAATGTGTGTCCCCCCCCCCTGTAACTTCTAAAATAAGAGAATGATAAAACTAAAAAATATATATGATGTACATTGCTATGCAAACTTCCACCGAAAATTGGTTTGAACGAGATCTAGTAAGTAGTTTTTTTTAATACGTCATAAATCGTAAACCACAATACTATTATTAAAACATCGATCAAAGTTTGCAACGAACTACAATAACTTTTATATTATGTTACTTGCTGCTACGGAACCCTTCATGGGCGAGTCCGACTCGCACTTGGCTGCTTTTTTCATAGTTTGCGCGCAAAAAAATATTAACGGACGGTTGGTGCACCTTTAATAGTCTCGCTTCTCTGTCAACCACTCACTGCTGAGGATGTCGACCGTATAAAATGCGCCTCCACGCATAGCGGTCCGCTTCATATAAGGATCCGCCAGCCACCCTCCTCACCAGGTCTGACCACCTCGTCCGAGCCCGTCCTCTGGCACGCCTGCCCTCCTTGTCCCAAGATGATGAGCTTCTCCAGGTCGTGCTTGGGAGACCGCACCTGTTCTTTAAGCAAAGTGAGCTTTAAGCAAAAAAATTTAGACATTCTCATGGACAAGTGCTACTATTACAGCATGACAGACTTTTTAACTGATGCAAATTTAAACTGACTTGATATAAAACAATTTAATATATCACTTTTGACATATGTAATATATTTTTTAATAATTTAAAGATGATGCTTTTATAAATATCATGTGTGTCTTAATTTTTTATTTTTTTATTCCGTTATTGACATTTCTATATTTTGCTGAATTAATTGCTTTAATTTTAATCCTACTGATATTATAAATGCGAAAGTTTGTATATTTGGAAGTTTGGATATTTGTTACTCAATCACGCTTCAACCACTGGACGGATCGGGATGAAACTTGGCACACATATAGGTAACTTCCTAGGGTCCTTCAATAGGACATAGGATAGTTTTTATCCACAAAAAACATCCCATTCCTACGGGAAATACATAATAATTTGTAAAGTTGTGCAAGCGGACGATGTCGCGGGCAAGAGCTAGTATTTAATTATTTTTTTGTGAAATATTAAATGTCGTACGCCGATGGGCACAATATACAGTACCTAAATGTAATCGATCAACTTAAAATACCTTAAACCCCATGTTTGAGATTAAATAATTTGAATTTTAATATAAATTCTGTTGCGCCTGTAGTAACAGTAGGTGATTAAATTTGTTCGCTTGTATGAAGTGTCGGGGATGTGATAATAATCCCGGTATATAGATTGTTGATTTATTTTAATGGCGTTTAAGCCTGGCTTTTATATACTGTGCGTCGTGTTTACAATTTTACAAAAACAGACATAATATCGATAAATCTACTATTAATATTCATAGGCACGTCAATGACGAGAATATTCATCGTTTTACGATAGACTTCTTGTGATTGTTTGTTTTAAATAAATTGACAATAATAAAGTTGGTATCGAAGATTTATTTTAGAGTATGAAATTTCGTAGGTACTACGAAGGTTGATCATCATCATTAGGTTATTTTTGTCTCCACTGCAGGAGCACAACCCTCTCTCATCTGCCGGAGACAGACGGAGGATTTGGCCTACACTCCCCGCGCTGGCCAGACGGGTTGGGGAGGCCTGATTGATGTTATATTTACCTACAGATAAACCTCAATTTTGGTTTAGTTAGAAGACAATACATTTAAGATTATCTCTTTTGTGTTTTGATAAATAAATAAAAAAAAATTTGGGGCGTACGGGTAGCGATGCAGAGCGTGTTTCATTTGTAGTCGGGGTTTTAAAGTTTTCAAGTCACCGCTCGGCTATACTAGGACAAATCCGGGGAAACCCGAACGGATGGCAGACCTACTTGTGGCCCTACGTAAAACTGACGTGGGGAGGTGTGTGTCGCTTCTTTACTTAATAATATTTAGTATTCTTTGAGGAAAGTTTAAAAAGTTAAATGCTTGTATAGGTATTTATCATAGCCGGTTTCTTCGTTCTATGCTAAACTAAAACCAATAAAAAGAAATTTATTGATCACCGTGTGTCAATGATCGTGTTATGGCTATTGGTCATGATTTTGTGAGCAGGGCCATATAAATGGGCATAAGAGATGTATAGATCGTACAGTACACGACGCGGGCCCCCACCCTGTCTCTAAATCGCTTACATGTCATTGTATGCGTTATATTGTCACTGTGTTAGTTCTGTCGTTACGCACAAATCATCAGTGTGTGCACACTGCCACTTCAACTTGCTATCATTTCGGCTATGTCGGTCACGGTCGTTCCTCGTCAGATCTCGTTAAGAATCCAAAGAAACCCCGAGCATAGCCCATAAGTTTCAAGTCACTCAGCGAGCTATGGCTCTCCATAACTCGCTGAGTGACTTGAAACTTGTGGATCAGGTCCACCGTCAGTTCCTTTGTGGGCAAAAAAAAAAGGATTTTTATCTAGATTCGTATTGTAATTAGTATCATTGTTATTCATCAGGCACGTTGTTTGTACACTAGATCGTTTAATGCTTAAATCGATTAGAAAAAACCTCTTATATGGAACCGCAAGTCATCTACGTCTTAATAGCACACTGCTCGGAACGTAGTGCGTTCTTATAGACAAAGGGGGTCTTATAAACTACGTATTTAATTTTATTTTCTTCCCTTTGGGTTTGATACTTTACGAATAGAGCGCATATGCACACATATGTTGATAATAAAGACCTATTTTAAATTTGCACACATTTTAAATTAGACAGCACTTCAATTAGTTTCGTCTTTATCTTCAGATTTCCGTGTGACAGGTTGTACCTTCAGAATCGGCGACCACTAAATAATATGAATATTTTATAATCTTTTTGGGAGTCCGGTTTTGTTACAATGACACGATGTCGTGTGTCGAATTTATTAAGAAAAATATGTATTTACGCCTTAATTTGAATGAAATGAAAGTTTTTATTTCGGAAAAGAATGATCCATAAATTGTTAGTATGCACTTAAGAAAAATAAAATAAAATTAATTGGCACACATAATTACAGTATATAAAATAGGAAAAAAAGAATGATCTAAACCAAAGGAGGTATACGCTGATTTACAGTCGGTCTGCAATAAAATTATTTCGTTACAATATAATTACTTTACCAATTCGGATCGTTAATAAATCCTTCAAGAAAATATGAATAACGTCACGTTGTTTATAGACTCACCCTCAACCACAACGCCTTGTAATAATTAATGCCCAAACGAATTAATTATCTCACAATTGTAATTGTAAAGTGGACCTTCTGAGTGGATTATAAAGGTTTAATATAGTGAGGTTTGTTGAGTGGTTTTTCCTCGAGAACCGAAGGTAAACGAGGTGGGGGAGGGGTACGTGCGTCACTCGACGTGTAATCGAGCTGACCAACCCTTCGCTTCTGTAGAAGTCCTTATATGAGTCATTGTAATCGAGGTCTTATTTACTTCATGATTGCATTTCTAATCCAACTTCACAATGACTGGTGTCAATATAGTTTTAAACTTAAATGTAATTTTAATACCTACTAAGTAACTAGTAAGTTAATGGAACTTTGGTAAAAAAAAATTGATTTTGATTTGATTCTAACTAGAAAACATACATTTGATATATATTATATACATCATACTGTCTATGTCAGTATATAAT
The DNA here is from genome assembly GCA_947086405.1 of Esperia sulphurella. NCBI lineage: Eukaryota > Metazoa > Arthropoda > Insecta > Lepidoptera > Oecophoridae > Esperia > Esperia sulphurella. Next base: position 17,633,666 of record OX352258.1, read on the forward strand.
ATTAAAATAAGTCGGTATAATGTAAGTGTATAATGAAATCCCCTGAACATAAAATTATAGTTAGGGAATTTTTCATACTCGATTATCAATCGTTTTATCTGATTAAATTATTATATAAATACATATACCTTCACTTGTCTAACTAGGTTTATCTCCTGTATCTCAAGGATAGGACAATTCACAAATATAACTTCCAAACCGGGACCAAATTGTACAAAGTGCTCTGTCGCCAGTGCGAATCGATCGATCATAATCAAGATTTGTTATAAAACATGTAAGTTAACAATTAAAAATAATATATAAGTATTAATAAATAAATAAATGAAATAAATAAATATGTCAGACATTCACACCAATTATCCAGTCCCAAACTAGGCAGAGCCTGTGGTATGGTTACTAGATAACGGATAGACATACTTAAATAAATATATAAACATCCAAGACTTGGGTACAAACATTCATATTCATCATGCGAACATTTGCCCCTAGCGGGATTCGAACCCGCAACCTCCGGCATAGTATAGACAGTATAGACAGGTTCAAATCTCTTAAAGAAATCAAAAAATTTGACCTGAACCGATCAACTAAGAATTTGGTCATTTCCTTATAATAAGAGGAAAACCAAAAATAGGTCGCCCGCAACCTTTCGACGCATATTGCCAAAAACGCAGAACGCATTTTTAGCAATGTGCGTCGAAATGGTCCACAGCTGTTCATTCGTTCGTGCATTCCTGATTATATTAGATTGATGTTCTATAAGTAACTAGATTTCTAATCTGCAGTGAAAAAACGGCAACTCGAATGAGCTAGCAATACTAGAGGCAGAGAATACTAAATATTACTACGTCGAAAGAGAAGCACTTATGTGTTGACGTATAACGTTGTCTCTCTCTCGATAGACTACGCGCACACACAAACGGACAGGCTGGTGTGCTTGTATAGTAGTAGATATCTGTTCGCTTGTATGGAAGTGACGAGGGTGTGATAGAAGTAAGCTCTTTCGCGATCAGTCTGCAGACTACTGCAAATTCAAATTAGATTTATTGTGACACACAGGTAAAAGCAGGTGTTTACAGTATGAGATTAAACTCTGGGATCTGCCAATTTGTCGTACAATTATGGCGTATATAAAGTACCTACTTAACAATAGATTTCATTAAGTATTACAAAATTCAAAACACTCACAAACATACAATAAAAATTCATTCTCAAATAGAGTACTTTTTTAAAACATATTTAATTTAATATTGTCCATGATGAATCAAAATTAATGAAATGATGAATGAAAAAAGAATGGGCTCGATTCTGAAGGCACAACGTTAAAATTTGACAGCGCTAAAATTGGTTTCGTCTTTATCTTCATAATACTGTGTGACAAGGATAGCAACAGTTTTAGTGCTGTCAAATTTTAACGTTGTGCCTTCAGAATCGAGCCCAATGTCAAACTATATTTAAAATAATAACATTCTGTGCTGTCGAGTCCAAATAAGTTTAATATGTCAAAGAGATGTGTCATTTAATAATTCATCAACGGAATAGTACGATTTATCTATTAAAAATGTTTTTAATTGTTTCGTAAAACTATTCATATTATTTTAACTAGCTGTGCCCGCGGCTCCGCTCGCGTGGACTACAGGATCCGCTCCCACTCCCACTTCCGCTCCCTATCCCACTTCCACTCAGACTTCAAGTCCAGGTTCAGGTCCAGGTCCAGATCCAGATCCTCGACTCTCCTCTCAACCCTCCCCTCAACCCTCCTCTCAACACTCCTCTCAACCCTTCCTCAACCCTCCTCTCAACCCTCCCCTCAGCTCTCCCCTTAATCCTCCCCTCAAACCTCTTTCCCTCGTCTCTCCAAATGTAGTCCTCGTAACTAATACATCGCAGTCCAAATTCCGACCAACATTACTTTGTTGCATACGTATACCACAAATTCATCGTAATCGGGTAACTCAGTCAAAAATTATGCGAATTTTCAAACACTCAAATTACACTGGTACCATACCCGCTTCCGCTCCCGCTCCGGTCCAGCTCCGGTTCCGCTCCCGCTCCCCTCCCGCTCTCGCTCCCGCTCTCATACCCACTCCCCCACCACGCCCACTCCCACCCCCACGCCTACGCCCACGCCCACGCCCACGCCCACTCCAATTCCTACTCGCAGCTCCAAATGTAATCAAAACTCATCGCAATCTGAATAGTACGGAAATACTACTTTAAGCAATATATTGCATAATATCCTTACCTACTAATATATTTGAAAACTAAAAATGTCTATAACTTTTGATTGAGTTAGCCGATTGCGATGAAATAAAGACTAAATGTTAAGTTAAGCCCCATGTTTTTGTCCATCAAAATCCGTTCAGTAATTTTTAAGTGATGCGTGCACAAACTCACAGACAAACAGACAAAAATTTCAAAAATGATCGAAATGTGTTCTGTTGCTTATCCTTAGAGCCCCCAATTTTTTTTTTGCAAATATCTTCAATGTACAGACACGCGAAGTTTACGATTTTATTTATTAGTAATTACGTATAAATTTATTTATTTTAAATTTGCAATGCGAAAGTATTCTTCCAAATGACCTAAGTAATTAGAAGTTAAATAAACAAATAATTATTAATGTGGGTGAATATGATTACTGTTTTGTTTACACATACAGGACTTTGGACATTTCCTAAGGAAGATTTTATTCAGAATTTATTGTCTAGTTTTAATAGTACATCTAGCAGCCCTAGGTCACTCGATCGAACCTTCATCGTAGCATCAGCTGGACTTCCTGCTTCATAAACCTCATAGTAAAAGTCCAATTTGCATATGTTTATCACCACATTTTCAGCGAACCTAGTCAAGACAGTATGACTGATATGGGAGATTATTTAATTTTTATCGCATATTTTGCAAGCGATGTTGTGGCAAAGATATAAAAATTCGGATAAGATTACTATTTCTATGTCTGTCGTGCGATAACCAGTCACACGTGTAGCGCTGTCATACTGTCTGTAACCTTCACGATGTCCGATCAGAAACGGTTCAGTAGACTTATATCTAACACCGTTACAGACTGATGTTTAGAGGACGCTGCTAGCACTTAACATCTTTACATTACGTTAAATTTATTTCAACAATAAAAACTACTCTTAGGTGAACAGAGAATTATAAAATACAATACATTTTATTAAATACGAGGTTGTTCGCAACACATCTTGTAAAGGGGTATCACGGACCGAAAAGCGGGCGTTAAAAGTCGCTTTGCAACATTGAATTGCGCTAAGTGACGATACATCGTCTCTGCCTACCCGTCTGGGATCAGGGCGTGAGCATTATGCTATGTTAATACACTTTATTGCACAAACAAATACAGTTACAAGTTAGTTATTTTATTGTAGTTTTTTTTTAAATAAAAACTACTCTTCGTTTAATCAAAGATAATAATATGGTAATGTTGCAGGTTTTTTTTTTTAAATTAAATTTACTCTTAGAATAATGGAGAATAATACTGCAGGTTTCTTTTCAAAAATAAAAAATACTCTTATGGATAGGGATGTTTCTTTTTAAATGAAAATGTGGAGAAACAGTGGCATTTGATTCTGGAGATATGCGAATCGCGAGCCTTCTAACACTACTGACCGGAAGCAGCTGGAGTTTTAGGCAAGGCGTTAACAAGCTAATTAATTGTCTAAAAGCAGATGAAATAAGCTACTCCAATGATATAAGAATTTCTAGAAGCATGATAATCCTATCCTACTAATATTATAAATGCCAAAGTTTGGATATTTGGATGTTTGTTACTCAATCACGCTTCAACAACTGGACGGATCGTGATGAAACTTGGCACACATATAGGTTAGGTCCTGCAATAGGACATAGGATAGTTTTTATCCCGAAAAAACATCCCATTCCTACGGAAAATACATAAAAAATTTGTGATGTTAAGATGTCCACGCGGACGAAATCGCGGGCAACAGTTAGTTGGTTATGAAGTTAATGGGTCGAGGAAATGTATGTACGAAAAGACCATCACGAGCCGTGTTGTGCTTCTTAGTTTATTTTTCCGCCTGTTTTACACATCCATTTTATTAACAACGTCTAGTGAAAGAGTTATTCTCTAATCAACACACTGGGCAGGTGAATTTCTAATCGTACCAACTCTATGCGAGGTCACCTTGAACAAACAATAATAAAAACTTTCTCTCTACATTATCCTTCCCACTAATATTATAAATGCGAAAGTTTGGATATTTGGATGTTTGTTACTCAATTACGCTTCAACCACTGGACGGATCGGGATGAAACTTGGCACACATATAGGTTAGGTCCTGGAATAGGACATAGGGTAGTTTTTATCCCGAAAAAACATCTCATCCCTAAATACATAATAGTGTGATGTTAAGTTGTCCACGCGAACGAAGTCGCGGGCAACAGCTAGTATATTCAAAATACAAATTACAAAAATGTTTATTACAGAAACTTAGGGGGTTACAGAGGATAGTTGGGGCCCTCTTTTAGACATAAAAATGTCTGTGCCAGAGGGCCTAAATAAAACTTTCTTACTAGTTAGTATAGAGCGTTCAATGTACAATAGCACGCCCCGTAATATTCGCTAGGGGTGATCGCGGGACGCAGTGAGCTAATCCGAACGTTACGAGTATTATCCTAGTGTACGATCTTTTAGCCCAAATTATATAACGATCACCACTCCTTTTTCCCTAGCTTCGATTTTAGCGATGTATAATCATAATGGCGATGCCTGAAAAGCAGCGTTTCGCTGAGGCATCGACCAATTCATCTGACTATGTACTACTTATAAATACTTAATTGTTGAACTGAATGATGTCGTTGAATAAATTCTCTTTTATTTTTATTTATGTTATTAAACAGTTTCTTAGTCAGATTATAATATTTTAATGAAAGCTCCAGCCACGTCACTCAGTCAGTGCGGCCGGACGTGGGAGAAGTCCCATAAGAGTGTGCGGGACGATCGTAAACGCGCAAATAGACTTCCTTCTTACCTGATTCCTTAACAGTATGCACACATTGATGTTAGTGCGTAGAACTGACACAGTAACAATATAACGCATACAGTGACATGTAAACGATTAAGAAAAAGAGTGGGGCGCGCCGTCGTGAACTCTACGATCTTTAGTAGGTAAAATAATAATATCGAATATTAATTTCCAAGTATCTAAAAATATAAAACTATATTTTTTTACATCATCATCAGGTTATTTTTGTCTCCACTGCAGGAGCACAACCCTCTCTCGTCTGCCGGAGACAGACGGAGGATTTGGCCTACACTTCCCGCGCTGGCCAGACGGGTTGGGGAGGCCTGATTGATGTTTTATGTTTTTTACATTGTTGTAGACAATTATGAAATTAAATTTCGTTTATCATCAGCCGAAATACGTCCTCTGCCTTTATACGTTCACTGTATTCTATTTTACAATGGGGATTTGATATATTCACCACGCTTGGCAGGCGGATTGGTATTCGCAGTAATGATACATACAGGATAACCCTCCTGGCCGTTTCTGGTGCAATCCCTTAGTCGCCTTAACGACATCCATGTGAAGATTGGGGGTGGCCCTATTCTAAGCCGGAAACCACTTATTTCGTTCGTTACTACCAAAAACCCAATTTAAGCTCAGATTTTGTACCAGTCAAGCCCAAGCTGAAGATCATAGGGAAGAATCAAAAAATAATTAATACACCGAACCCCACACACGTCACTAACAATCGAAAACAAAAACACCACGCAAAAACAAACCGATCTCGAAGACCCACGACTCTTTACTTTACATATTTATAAACCACATTCACCAAAATCTATTTTTATCCGACCACGTTGCTAACTAATCTTCGTCATTATTAATTCTACATATAAAACCCGTCGCAAATTATTTTAGAGAAATTCCGCAAGTCGTTTCGTTACACTAAAAAACCTTAAGGCTTTTAGTTTAAGAGACAAAATGCTCTGATTCCTTGTGTTGGTTTGCGAAAACGGTGCTCGATTCGGTTCGCGGTTACGAATGCAAAAACTCTGTTATGTGTGAGAGTCGGGTATTTTTAGAACGGCCAAAAATTAAGCGTACTATACGAACCGGTGCAGACCGGTTGGGGATACGTAACTCACAACACACAAATCTACTCTACATAAATATAATTTCTCAGAATGGTTTTTGAATGTCGTCCAAGATTGGCGATGAATGGACACGTTTGAATTTTGGAAGTGTCATGCTTGCTACATGTGATAATGTGTTTTCTGTGCTGGCAATATGGACATACGCGAGTGAATTGTGACTGAAAATCTAAAACATGTTTTTATGAGTTTACGTTGGTCGCCAAGTAAGTAAAGACTGCTGGAAGCAGCTAATCTTTGGCGTTGAATTGACAGGTTTGAATTTTGGAAGTGACATGCTTGCTAGAAGAAGTGCAAATGTGTTTTCTGTGCTGGCAATATGGACATCAATGAGTGAACTGTAACTGAAAATGTAAAACGGAAAAGTATTTTGTTTATGTGACTTTATATTACTCGCCAAGTGTATGAAAGTTTAAACACTGTTGGATTGAACAATTTGTACAATGAGGTTTGTATGTAGTGCACAGAATGGTACGTATTTTTCGCTGTCAATTTCATATAGTTTGATTTCGGCTCTTGCAATGCATATAGGTCCTTTTGATGTGTGAAGCTTGAAGGACGTACACACAGATTTCATAATACATACATAAAAAACGATTAGACGTTAATTCCCGAAACACAGAAAGCGAATGCGTGGCGGTGGCGTGCTCCGGTTTTTCTTATTGTTCGGTTTACTCTGTGTGAAGTGTACCTCCAAGGGAAGCAGGCTTTGTGTGAAGTGTACCGCCACCGCCACGCCTCCGCCACGCATTCGCCTTCTGTGTGTTTCGGGCATAATTCGTGTCTTCACAAAACCTTATTCAAACTTTCAGTTTAAAATCTAATGATTAAAGTGCAAAGTTAATTTTTATATTTTATTTATTAGGTTACCAACATAATGTACATCAATTGTTGCTTAACGGAAACTTACAATTGTACATTGGCCAGATGCCACCCCAATTATAGGCAACGATAGCATTCCTAATTTGTGTTAGGTTAATTATAATTATACATACTAGTCTAATATTATACTTACCTATATATAAGTTAAATAAAATTAAGATTTTTAAAATGTTAATAAATTACATAGTCAAAGGAATACACTGTAAATTGAAAAAAAAAATAACATTAAAATGAAACATAAAACAAAATAAAACATTGAAAGTTAGAAATCTAATAAATAAAATCGTAAACTTCGCGTGTCTGTACATTGAAGATATTTGCAAAAAAAAAATTGGGGGGTCTAAGGATAAGCAACAGAACACATTTCGATCATTTTTGAAATTTTTGTCTGTTTGTCTGTTTATCTGTTTGTCTGTTTGTCTGTTTGTCTGTTTGTCTGTGAGTTTGTGCACGCATCACTTAAAAACTACTGAACGGATTTTGATGGACTTTTCACAAAAACATGGTGCTTAACTTAACTTAACATTTAGTCTTTATTTCATCGCAATCGGCTAACTCAATCAATAGTTATAGACATTTTTAGTTTTCAAATACATTAGTTAGGTAAGGTTATTATGCAATATATTGCTTAAAGCAGTATTTCCGTACTATTCAGATTCCGATGAGTTTGGATTACATTTGGAGCTGCGAGTAGGAATTGGAGTGGGAGTGGGAGTGGGCGTGGGGGGTGGGATTGAGAGCGGAAGCGGTAGCGGAAGTGGGAGGGGAGCGGGAGCGGAACCGGAGCTGGACCGGAGCGGGAGCGGGAGCGGGAGCGGGAGCGGGTATGGTACCAGTGTAATTTGAGTGTTTGAAAATTCGCATAACTTTTGATTGAGTTACCCGATTACGATGAATATGTATGCAACAAAGTAATGTTGGTCGGAATTTGGACTGCGATGGATTAGTTACGAGGACTACATTTTGAGAAACGAGGGAAAGAGGTTTGAGGGGAGGGTTGAGGGGAGAGCTGAGGAGAGGGTTGAGGGGAGTTTTGAGGATCTGGATCTGGACCTAGACCTGGACCTGGGCCTGAACCTAGACCTGGACCTGGACCTGGACCTGGACCTGGATCTGGATCTGGACCTGGACCTGGACCTGCACCTGCACCTGCACCTGCACCTGGACCTGGACCTGGACCTGGACCTGGACCTGGACCTGGACCTGGACCTGGACCTGGACCTGGACCTGGACCTGGACCTGGACCTGGACCTGGACCTGGATTTGAAGTCTGAGTGGAAGTGGGATAGGGAGCGGAAGTGGGGATGGGAGCGGATCCTGTAGTCCACGCGAGCGGAGCCGCGGGCACAGCTAGTTAGGAAATAAAATACATGGGGAATTCACATTTTTACAATTTGTTGCGATGTTAAATGCAATGATATGTCATTCTGTGCACCAACATGACTCACGTGATAGACCACCTCGTTGGCCTACTGACTTGGTCATTTTACTCGATCGCCAGAGGTCGTTGGTTCGATTCCCACTGGGACAGAGAGCTTTGTTTAAGTTGGTTCTGATCTGGCTGTTATCCTTGTTTAAGTTCCATAGCTCCTATTTTATGATTAGACCAGTGTATGTATATTATATGTAATGTAATAGAATATGACTAGATAGTGCGGCTAAGACAATTATGGACTGCACTATCTTGTACAAAATCGATCATTACTCCGAAAATACAGTTTAGAAATTTGTACCCATAGAGAATTGTTCCGGAGACCGAAATGTATAACGTATCAAAGAATAGTGGGCTATTTTAAATGGAACCAATTGCGAAACCACCCACCAGACTTGGGTAAAAAACGTTTTTTTATATATAAAACATGTTTTAAACAATTTAAACAGTTTTAAACAATAAAAAAACGTGTTTTAAACAATAAAAACATGTTTAAAACATGCCAACCCTGTCACCCACTAACATCAACCAATAACAATAAGTCATTTCGCCAATGAGAAGGTCTTAGTATGTTCATTCATTCATTCACGCATATGCTGAAAATCCAAAATATGAAAATACGAGACGCGTTTGAATAAAAGTGAGAATTTACGTTGTACGTAGTAATTTGTTTGCTGCTTGCAGTTGCGTGTTGGCGGACGTGGAGAAAATTGAAGTTCGCGTAATAAAGTAATTAAGCTTTGAGGTTGAGAATGTTACTAAATGTGAACGAGTAAACAAGACTTACGAGGGATATTAGGTGGACGTAATATAATGTCCTTAATTTATAAGACGTCGTTTTAACCCCATTAATTCTCGATTTATTTAACCCTGTAAGTGGCAGGGTTATATAAATATGACCCTACGACTTATTTAATCACTCAAATCTCATCGGATCTGAATGCAATTTTCATGTAAATGCATAAACTTCTGTCACATCTTTTAAAACTAAACTAAAGAGCACTGTCTCACTCAGTATTCGTATATATTACTATAAACATACTCGTACATACATACACCATACTTGGCGTATGTACGTATGTTTGTATGTTTGTTTATTATAAGTATTTAGTTATGTAGTCTGTTATGCACTTATTTTGCCCCCTCGCTCTTACTGAATTCTTTTACATCATATAAGCTTGGCTGGTAGAGATCTCTTTTAGAGATAAGCTAGATTTTGTACACAAAATTTATAACTGTATTTAGTTTTGAAATACGCAATAATAAATATAATATTAATCGCCTCGCTGATCACCTGAGGAGTCGGAACTCCGTGTGAGCTCGTTTGCTGATGCAGCCGGAGGAAGTCCCAAATGGCCTTTTTGATTTTGCTGGCCAGACGAGACAATAACTTAGATTCCCTACATAAAAATAAAATAATCTAAGAATTCGTTGGTATTTATTTCCCCGAATTATTACTACCACGATTTAAAAATTAACTTTGTTGTTTACAAACACAGTCATAAAAATCACCTACTTAATAACATGAGCGTGAGAAACAAGAAAGAGAGCCAACACGTATAATGGTCGTTTCTTCAATTTTCTCAACGAATCCGGTTCTTAACTGGAACATACCAGCTAGTACTGGAGTTGTAGTCGATATTGTGTTACACAATATTCGTTTGTTTCGCGACAGAAAACAACGGATCATCTATTTTTGCCTTAGTTACTATTTAACTGAGCAAAAATAGGTTTTAAGCCGTGTGATTCCCGGCTTAGTATAGGCCCACCCCTAATCTTCCCGTGGGTGTCGTCAAGGCGACTAAAGGATTGCACCAGGGACGGGCAGAGGCGTTCCCCTGTGTATATTAAGATCATTACTGAAGTAGCGTTGACATGACTTAATCACCTGTCAGCCTGAAAGAGTCCACTGTTGGACATAGGCCTCTCGCAAGGTCCGCCATTGAACCGAACCGAACGATGTTCAGAAAATAAAATGTTAAGAAAATTAAAAATTACCGGGCAAGAGTCGGACCCATCGCAATTAGTGTTCCGTATCATTGGAAATTGGTGTGTGGGGGAAAACTGATTATACAAGGAGGGGTGACATCCAGAAGCGGTCGAATCTTGAAGTTTACAAATCTAGAAGTGGTCTTTTGAAATTTGCAGAAGTTGTCAAATCTAGAAGTGGTCAAATCTAGAAGTGGTCGAATCTAGAAGTGGTCAAAAATCCAGAAGTAGTCGAACCCAGAAGTCGTCAAAGTGGCATATCGTTAGTGAATTTAATTAATCTTAATGAATTTTTCGGGTTTAATGAACTTACAACGATGGAGAAAACAATCGAAAGATGATCGTAAGAGAAAGTAATAACACTGTTATTTGGATGCCTTTTATGGACGAATGTCCTAAAAAGAAATAACTCTAGAGTGAAGTGGAAGAAATGAGTGAAAACCTTTTAGCCTTATTCGGAGAAAAACGAAAGTCTATATTTATACCTTTCTAGTTTTGGCCGTCAACTGTAGCATCATTTTTGAGATGTTCTTTTATGTTGGTCTAATTATAGCCTGTGTTTATAGAACAGGTCATTTGTGGGCGTGATGTCCCAAATGTCATGTTCATAACAGTTTTGTTTTTTCACATGAACATTGGTTTAAGAGGTTTATAAACAGGTTTATCCATTTTAAACAACAGCTGCTACGTAGCTCAGAACCCTTTACATTTTATGACCTTACAGACATAAGATCTATGACCCTCAACGATCTCTATGTACTACTAGATGGAGCGTTCCAAACAATCGCTCTATTCCACGCAAGTAGCCACAACTCTTTCACATTCACAATGAAACTTGAGCAGTTACTACGCAGAACATTTAATTATTACTAAATATTGACGCTGCGGTTAAATAATGTCAATATTTAGTAAATAATTAAATGTTCTGAGTAGTAACTGCACAAGTTTCAAAGTGAATGTGAAAGAGTTGTGGCTACTTGCGTGGAACAGAACCATTGTTTGGAACGCTCCATCTAGTAGTACATAGAGATCGTTGATGACCCTACACACTTGAGAAAATGTATCATCAGCCGAAATACGTCCGCGCTGAACCTAACACTAGCCAATAGAATGACACTTTTGGTGGGCTGTCCATTGGGGGATTTACCATAATCATCAAGGTCAGCAAATCGTTCACGGGGCAATGTATACGCTTCTACAACAAACTACCAGTGGAAATCTTAAATATGACGGACAGAAAGTTTAAGATTCACATTAAAAAACAACTTTGTAAGAAAGCCTATTATAAAGTAAACGATTATTTGAATGACAAAGATGCGTGGTACTAATGTTAATCCAGCTTCGCAAAATCTTTATTAATTGTATGCAAACTTGATTTTGAAAAGATGTGTCGCGTGAAGTTTGTTGCGCCGTTTCTTCTTCACAGCGCTAACACCTAGGAAGCGGTAGTCGATAAAAAAAATGACGTGTATAAATGTACCAAGTGTACTCATATGCAATAAATGATTTTGACTTTGACTTTGACACCACGCTTGGCAGGCGGATTGGTGATCGCAGTAAAGACCTTATACACAAGAGGTTGCTGCTGACCGTCCCTGGTACAATCGCTTAGTCGCTATAACGACACCCACGGAGAAATTGGCGGCCCTATTCTAAGCTGTTAAACCACGTGGGAAGAAAATTTATGTTAAATCTGAAAATATATATATATATATATATATTTACTATTTGAACAATCTTTAAAGTTAAGAATCCGTTAATCTCCTGCTGCTTTTATTTGGTAATTATAAATTATCGCATACCATAAACGCTAACGAGGGTCCCTGGTATTCGGACGTAAGGCAAAAACAAATCTAAATATAGAACAATTATTCATTGTTGTTGACTCCATCGTCGTAGTCGATTAAGGCAGCGATCGATTCGATGCAGCCCTGTTTGGGTAATCGATTGGTGGATAGGTGCGGGTGCGTTGAACTGTATGATGACGTCCGTCCCGGCCGCAACAAGTGGCCTCTCGCCTCTAGAGCAAACACGGCCACCGACTCGACTATACAGCGTTTTCTTCCGATGCGAAATATTCTAGCATTTTTCGGGGGTGGGGGAGGGGAGGGCAGGGGGTGAATATTCGAACCGCCATCATTATCCTCAACCCCAAAAGTTGATGAATTTTTTTTTTATTGAATATTGCCCCAATGCAGAATCTGTACTAGGACCAGATGCTTGTTGTCTAATAAAAAGCTATGAACTGGTGATGTATGTTTAGGTAAGGAATACTATATTAAAGGTTGTCTGGCAGAAATCGCTTAAAGCTATAAGACCGCCTGAATTGTACTATTTGTAACTTTTATAACGTGTAACTGTATTTGTTTATGCAATAAAGTGTATTGTATTGTGATGTCTATTACCAAATAATACTAAATATAGATAAGCGACACTCACCTCTCCCCGCCATTTTAACGTCGCCCGCAAAATAGAGCATAGCTGGCAATGCGTACGCTACGCTTTAAGTTAGAGAAGGACTTATGTTGTCGTATAACGTGGTCCATCTCTCGATCGCGCTTGGTGCAGAAGTAGTAGTAAGTAGCTTGTAATAGTAGGTAATTGAATCTGTTAGCTTGTATGTAATTATAATTGAGTATCTGGGGTACTTTGTCGCTACAAAACATCCACTCGAATAGCTGGATACTCAGTGTACCTTAGGCAAAGGAGAACGCCAGAGTATGACAAATTCCCTCTGTATTTCTTTATACATGTCGCCTCTCACTGCGTCAGAGGGGTTCCCAAGAATTTCAATTATAGCCTCTTTAATGCGGAAGTTCGATATTACAATAATTTTCTGTGTATTTCTCTTTTTTATACTAATAAATAAATAGTAGACTTTCTTGGAACAGCAACCGCACAAGGCGGAAAACTAAAGGAATAAGTGTTGGTTTTTGAGTAAACGCTTTATGTGGCCGTAATTCGGCTAATTATGATATTAGATTCGCACTATATAGTATTGCGGATTAGTTTTCAAAACTCTTCACTGAATCAATCACACTTGTTAGGTATCTAAGACACACTGTAAAAAATTAAAGTTTAGTATAAAAATTAGGTATACTTACACCATAGTATAGCAGATTAGTTTTCAAAACTCTTCACTTAATCAATCACACTTGTTAGATATCTAAGACACACTGTAAAAAACAAAGTCTAAAAATTAGGTATACTTACACCATAGTATAGCAAATTAGTTTTAAAAACTCATCACTGAATCAATCACACTTGTTAGATACGAGGGGCGTTCAAAATATTCTCGGTATTCGAATGAAGACAAACAAGTACGAAAAGTTTGATGTTTTTATTTTTCAATATACTCCCCCCCCCCCCCCTATGTTAATACACTTAAAAGATCGATCAATTTTTTTTTTTAATCCCTCATAGTAATATTTTTTATCCTTGGTGTAAAAATGCTCGTCCACTGCCGCCTTCAACGCTTCATCGTCAGAAAATCGATTTCCACGCAGATCCTTTTTGAGATTGGGGAACAAAAAGAAGTCGCTGGGGGCTAAGTCCGGACTATACGGTGGATGAGTTATAGTTCCAAACCCACATTCAGCAATAGCTGCCTTGGCAATATGAGCAGTATGGACAGGGGCGTTGTTATGCAGAAGCAGAACACCTTTGGTTAACTTTCCTCGCCTCTTTTCTTTGATTGCATCCCTTAATTGACGTAGAATGTTTGCGTAGTACTGTCCTGTGATATTTACACCTTTTTCTTTATAATCGATTAACAATACTCCTTCACAATCCCAAAATATTGTTGCCATAACCTTGCCAGCGGAAGGGACGACCTTGAACTTCTTGGGATGAGCTGAACCCTTAATGTGCCACTGCATGGACTCCTGTTTACTCTCTGGGTCATAATGATGAACCCAGGTTTCATCTCCAGTAACTATCTTTTGCAGCACCTCATCAGGATTTTCGCCACACAGGTCAATAAAATCGGAACAACAAGCAGCACGCATATCTTTTTGAAGCCGAGTCAGCATTCGCGGAACCCATCTTGCACTCACTTTTGACATATTAAGATGGTCATGGATAAAATCATGTACGGTACCAATAGAAAGATTGGTTACTTGAGCTATTGATTTTATCTTCACTCGACCATCTTCCAATATAAGGTTTTCCACCTGATCAATATTTTCTTGTGAAGTAGCTACTACAGGCCGGCCAGGTCTAGGGTCATCTTTAATACTCTCCCTGCCACGTTTGAATTCGCTTGACCACTTTTGAATGGTAGATAAAGAAGGAGCAGATTCACGGTAAATACAATCCATTTCCTCTTTTATGGTTTTTTTGATTTTTACCCTGTTTTGTCTAGAATTTTATGACGGAACGATGTTCTAATTTCGTTAACATTGTTAATTCACTCATAGTGTTCATGTTTGTTCAGAAATTGCAGAAAAACAAAAGAACATCTCGGTTTGAATTATACTTTTTTTTTAGTCAACGAATGAACCTTAGCAGCCAGTAACAAAACAAATTCAAAAAGAGGTTGTAAGATTTCAATACCGAGAATATTTTGAACGCCCCTCGTATCTAAGACACACTGTAAAAAATTAAAGTTTAGTATAAAAATTAGGTATACGAGTACTTACACCATAGTATAGCAAATTAGTTTTCAAAACTCTTCACTGAATCAATCACACTTGTTAGATATCTAAGACACACTGTAAAAAATTAAAGTTTAGTATAAAAATTAGGTATACGAGTACTTACACCATAGTATAGCAAATTAGTTTTCAAAACTCTTTACTGAATCAATCACACTTGTTAGATATCTAAGACACACTGTAAAAAATTAAAGTTTAGTATAAAAATTAGGTATACTTACACCATATTATAGCAGATTAGTTTTCAAAACTCTCTTTACTGAATCAATCACACTTGTTAGATATCTAAGACACACTGTAAAAAATTAAAGTTTAGTATAAAAATTAGGTATACTTACACCATATTATAGCAGATTAGTTTTCAAAACACTTCACTGAATCGATTGCCATATTTTTTTCTGTATTATTCTACTCTGATTTCGATTTTCAGTTTTTTTTTCTAACGAATGTTGCCAGGCGGCCCTGATTTCCCTATTAATCAAGGTTGCCCTCATCGCGTGACCGACAGGAACTGTAATCTAAATAGTAATTAAATTAAGAAAATTGCGATTTACAAATCTGTATGTACTGTCATTTTTAATAATATAATATGTCACACCGCATGAAAACCTGCCAAGTTCATATTAATGGGTTGAAGTGATACTGTAGTGCCTCTGGCATGTTTGCCAAGGCGCGGTTGAACACGTTCAATGAGTAATGAGTTCCTATGGTAGTAAGAACATGATACCTTTATGAAATATATATATTTTTAATAGTTTTTAACTAACTCTATACCCTATACAAACCCTGGACACTTGGGCTGCTAAAAAGTTTGGCGCAAACGCAGACTAACTATCTTCACTCGCACAACTACACTTTTAGTCTACACATACAGGCGCTGGCGTCTGTGTTTGTGAGTCAAAATGCGCTAGGGTTGGCGTCTTCGATATTCTCGCACAGATGGACTACCCAACTCTATCTCGCTTACTCACAAAGTCAACCTATTCGTGCTTACCTTTTTTTACTCGCATTGCATGTTTACGCTGTACTCGTAATTGTAATAAAAAACATGTTAAACATTTGCATTAAAATAACTTTTGTTTGAGCGTCACAAATATTACTTTTTGTTAAAGTTTTTGTCGTTGTGTTGATGATAAATAAATATGAATCTTATTAGAGAATCTGTAACACTTGCAATTACTCGGCGCAATTGTGACCAGTTTTGTTGTTGTTGTTAGAACTTGTTCACTGAGTATTCTCAAATGACCTATAGGTAAATCACTAGAGGGTTGCGATCTTTGAATGTAGTAGTGTAAAATAAACGAAAACTCACAGTACAGGCAAATATATTTCTTAATTTCATGCCAACACGTGTCAATTTGGCCATTAATTATTTTGTAATGTTACGAAGTCGCGGTCAAATCATTCATTCACGAACACTTATAACCGACATTTATTATAAGTACATATTAATTAAATTACATAAAATTCGGGGTGGACAATGCAGTGCAAGTGACAGTGCTGCACCCGGAAGGTGCAGCGCTGGTTTTCTGATGTGGTTAACCTATGATTGGATGTCGCAGTGTGTGTCTTGGGGGGGGGGGGGGGGGGGAAGTATAACACAATAGGATTAATAGGCCAGCACAAATTGCAAGTAGTGTGCTAATCTAGGCTGGTAATTGATTAAATTGTGCAGTCGCTGTATGTGATAAAGTCACTTCACTGAACATTGTTTATAAAGCTCTTTGTTTTGAAGCTATCTGGACAATGTCTTACTTTCACAACTACTAAAGAATGTTTTTGACCCGCATTTCGCCACTAAATACCAACAAACAACTTTTATGAATCAACCCTACTCACTTTCCCGAATAACATCGTCATAATGAACTATCAAAGACATGTTTACATCTACCCTCTGTTTCAAGGCGCGTGAACAATATAAGATATTGTCTACATAACGCTATTCGAGTTGCGATTTATTTGTGGTAGGATATTTTATTACTGGGTCAGTTGAGTTTTATTTTATGGTAGACTGCGTATACTGTTCTGGATTGAAAGTTTAGAGTGGTTTAGAGACATCGCAGGCCCAGCGGAGTGTTTCCCAGCGGATTTTCGCTGACAATTAATAATCGTTTTTAATAATGATACAATAAAGTTCAAAATTGCATGTAGAAGTAAAATGTATCCAGCGGATATCGACGTATGCTCGCGCTGCCGCTTTTGAACTTTATTCTAGAACTTTTAAAGACGATTATTAATCCGCCGTGCATTCTTCGTCAGGTCTGCGCTGATCTACGAGAGCCAGTAGAGACAGATACATGAGACTTCGGATTAAAGTCCTTTAAGCCGTTGCTTACTTGCTAAGCCGTGGCTATGGAAAGAGCTATGATCGGAGTTTCTCTAAGAGACAGGATCCGAAATGAGGTGATCCGCCAGAGAACTAAAGTCTTCGACATAGCTAAAAAGTTAGTACGCTGAAGTGGCAGTGGGCTGATCACATCTGTCGGAGAACCGATTACCGCTGGGGTAAACGAGCACTCGAGTGGAGACCGCCACTGGGCAAGCGTAGTGTGGGACGCCCCCTGGCTAGATGGAGAGACGATCTGCGTAAGGCGGCTGGCAGTGACTGGATGAGAAGAACCGAAGATCGGGTTCAGTGGCGCACCTTGGGAGAGGCCTATGTCCAAGAGTGGACTCTTTCAGGCTGATGATGAAGCCGTTGCTTGCAGCAATCCAATAGTTGCATGTGTTTTCAGTGGCTGTTTTAACATGACTGTTGGCCTTTGCCACTTCTGTAAGTCTGTCTATATTTATCTAAAAGTATGTTACGAATTAATACTCATTGTGATCAAATCATGATACGTTATTGAATTAAATAGCTATATAACAATAGTTAAATATATATCGTACAGTTCACGAAGGCAAGCCCCACTTCTCTTATCGCTTACATTTCATTGTACGCGTTTATATTGTTACCGTGTTAATTAATCAATTAGTGTATACATTAAGATACTAACGGTTGAATAGGTGCGTAGTGTATTAACTCCCCTTCGGCAAAAAAAAAAACGCAAACACTAGAGAAATCGCATCATGTGGACCGGCTGTAACTATTTGCTTGAACGACGACGCACGCCACCCAGCAACAGGTGGGGCGAGGGAGGCGACGGGTGCCGGTCAGGGGGGTCAGAGGTCGGGAGGTGGGGGCCGTTTGCTCGATAAACACTCGACACTCGCCGACTCGTAGCCTCTCCCTGCTCGCCCCAACTAATAGCCTTCCACTTGATCCGTGTTGCTTACAGCATTTGTTTAGCGAGAGTCAATGCGTTTGAGAGTTGCGTGCCGTCGAACGGATACAGATAGTCGTTATTTAAACAATCTTAGGACCTATCAAGTTATCACAGTTTAATAATAGGCGAGTTTAATGACGAAGGCATACTCTACCGGCCACCCTTTAGTAATGTAAGAGAAAAATAAATATTACTACGTAAAGAAGCAACTAGACGTGTGGTTCCCGGCTTATAATAGGGCCACCCCCAATGGGTGTCGTCAGGACGAAAGGCGCAGGAGAATCTTTAAGCTGCCCGAGAGAGCGTAATGGAAGGAAGAAAGGAAAAAGAACCGCCCGAGCCGGCGTAATGATGTTTGTGGCGTTATACCTCAGAAAAGGGACAGAACTGAACTTGTATGGGGATCGAGCAGAGCGCCTCTGAAAGATCAGTCACTGAAGTACCCCCCACCCCCTCCCTTCCCGCGATTACGTCCTAATAACTATGAGGTTGGAAGTGGAATGGGTGGTGGAGGGACTGTTGGTTCCCAAAAATGTGGTTCCCACTACTATAAAATAAAATTTAAAATTAACATAAATAAAAATGATTAATTATTGCAAGAAGTCACTAACTGCTCGGGAATAACTAATTAGATACTTTTAGTCGTCGGTTCTTTGTCTAACCTTTTTTTCAAAAACAGCAGTATTCATTTGTTTATTGCAGTTCGCTTAATTTTGGCGCGTCATTGTTTTCAACATGACGTCTGAGGCAGAATTATAACATCATCAAAATTTAGTTGCGTGTAGGTTATTGCAAGAAGTCTTTAATTGTTATGGTTATTCCCAGCAGTGACTTCTTGCAATAAGCTTGTATCGAGATGATATACTTCTATATCGTTGTTTTTTTTGGAATCTACTGTGTATTATTTGAATATTTGAAGTTCCTATTTGTTTGCTTTAAATAAAATAAATAAATCCATTATTCATTCTATACACAAAATATACATACAATAACTCCGCTAAACTGTATAATACAGTTTGTTGGCAGAAATGGCTCTCTTACTTAGTCAGAGAGGGGAGGGGGAAGGGAATTAACACATAATAATTTTCAACTTTATTTAATTCTGTGTTAAATAATATTCATATTTGCTAATAATTTTATAGTAGGATATGTTTTATCTAAGTAATTTATTAATATCAGTATCAGCATCCGCTGATACAGTAAAAACCTGCATCAGCAACAACCCTAATACATACCTATATGGCAGAGAATACTAAATTCACTACGCACCTATGGTGAATAGCAAAGCAATTTAAAAATGTCTGTCTCTTCCAGAACATTGTCACTGCTATTCTGGCCTTCAGAGAAGAAAGTCGTATGTGATATTTTACCATCAGCCTTTTACCTACACGTACGAATCGTACGTCTTCTACCAATACCTGTTGAATCATCTCGAAACTACAATAAATATCCATCACAAGCTCCTGTTTTATTTCCTGTCCTGACATCCTCGAGTACTTCTTGTGTAAGATCCCTGTCATCCCGACATCTAGGTGAAATCCCCGACTGCAGAACACTCTGAGAGTCCCCAAAGCCTCTACGCGACCAGCTAAAGTATTGTTTAAAAAAGTTTTTCTTAGAAAATATAAGTTTGGTATTGAGTTATCCACTTGGTTCTAGTTGCTTAAAGCGACTGTGGCTGTGTAGCTAGTGACGGTGTACGTACATATATTGTTGTTTACTTCTAATATCCGGCTCGAAGGACCAATGGCAGTCGAATAATTAAGTACCGTATTTTGCAAAAATACATGTAAATTGTTGTGGGAAACACTGTCAGTATAAGATGTTGACCTGACCTGCCCCTAGCTGTAAATATGACAGACAGAAAGTTTAAGAATCATATTAAAAACAATTTTGTAAAAAGGCCTATTACAATTTATTTGAATGACGCCTGGTATTATTGATGCTTCAGCTTCGCACAATCTCTTTAACATTGTAAACAAACTTGATTTTAAAAGATGTTTTGCTGGTAGTTTGTTGTTGTTTCTTCTTCAAAGAAACTTAATACTTACGAAGAGGTATTCGACGAAAAAATTAACGATTGTAATGGACCAAGTGTACTCGTGCGCATGAGCGCAATAAATTTCGACTTTGACGGGTTACTACATTTATCGAGCGTTCCAACTGCCGTCATTACCCTCACCTTCAAAAGTTGATGAGACAACACCCAGTTCATCATTTATTGTATAACTACCTGTGCCCGCGGCTCCGCTCGCGTGTATTACGTAAATAGTCCCCGCTCCAGCTTCCGCTCCCGGTCTAACTGCCACCACCATCTCTTACCCTCACTCCAAATGTAGTCCTCATCGCAATTTGAATTACGCCGAGCGTTACACTTCTTTTTTTGTATAGTGCATACTACCTAATGTGAGTTTTTGAAAACTATAAATTCGCGTAACTTTTGATTGAATTAAGCCCTATGTTTTTCTAAAAACTCAATCGGAATTCGTTCAGTAGTTTTTACGTGATGCGTACAAATAAATAAACAGACAAAAAATACAAAATTGATTGTAATGTGTTCTAATACTATTCTATTACTCATAATCAATAAAATTTGCAAATATTTTCAATGTGCAGACACGAGAAGTTTACGTTTAAATTTATAAGTTTCTAGTCCTAGCACAAATTCTGCATTATATCTGCCGAAATATTTAATTAAATAGGTATATATTTTTTTCATCAACTTTTGGGGGTGAAGACAGTGACGGCCGTTGTAACTCTCGAATATGCACCCCACAGCTATATTTTAATGGTTAAATACTTTTTGCCTTTCAATATTCAATATAGAATCTTTCAATGTATTTCTTTTATCTAAGTTGAATGTCAAAATTGTTACTGAAGATGAGGAAAATACCAGGAATCAACATTTAAAAGTCCTTTTAAGCTCGTTGGGATTCAAGGGCCGTGGAAGAGATTGATTTCTATTCCCACATAATTTTCTTCTTTGTAATTGAATTTGTTATGTACCTACTTATATGTATATATCGATCTTTAAAGTATAACACACCTTCTCTGTGGCTATGTCGCAGCCACATAGTTATATCAATCACTCATTGGACGGCTAGGCAGATCACTAAATGGCGGCACTCAGTTGAATGGCTAGGCCGTTGGTTATATTAATTAAGATATCTCAACAATCAACGTGTTGGCTGATTGAAAGCTGGGTTTTTGGGAAACGGCTGAACCAAAACCAGGTCAGGTCATTTATATTTAGTTCTAACCTACCCCTTTTGTTAAATGTTCCTTTCATCAATTTAGCCATTAAATTTAATGGTGTTATTTAATGAACTGCCTAGCCATCCAATTCAGTGGCAAATAACTGGGGGTTATCCAACCATTTATTTAAAATGTCCCTAATATTAACCCCCCGTCATAGCCGAAAGGATTAGCAGGCTGAAGTGGCAGTGGGCGGGCCACATCTGTCGCAGAACCGACGACCGTTGGGGCAGACAAGTTCTGGAGTGGAAACCACGGATTGGCACGCGCAGGGTGGGACGCCCCGCCGCCAGATAGACCGAAGACCTAAAGAAGGTGGCCGGAAGCGGCTGGATGCGGAGGGCGGAGGACCGGGTGTGGTGGCGTTCATTGGGGAAAGCCTATGTCCAGCAGTGGACGTCTAAAGGCTGACCTGATGATGATGATTAACCCCCAGCTATAATGTCTGTCAGTTTGGCTTCGTATTCTAAAATATATGTGTTCAGATTTAAAATGTCCACTTTTGTTAAATTATTCCATTTGATTACTCCAATTTAAATAAATTTATGCAGTTATAAAAAAAAATACGCCTGATATTTTTAAATTCACTACAACATAATTAAATCAGTCACACTCCGATATCTAGTGAGTCCCCTGTCTGCTTGGTCTCTACAGGTATTTTAATTATAAAGGTGTGTACTTGTAAACAAACTATCTGTTTCCCGCGACTTCGTCCACGTTTCCAGTAGGAATGAGATGTTTTTTCGGGATAAACCATCCTATGTCCTATTCCAGGACCTAACCTATATGTGTGCCAAGTCATCCCCATCCATCCAGTAGTTTAAGCGTGATTGAGTAACAAACATCCAAACTTTCGCAATTATGATGGTAATTTAAAATTAGATGGTGATGTGAAGTGATATTGTGAAGATGGTGGGATAAAAAAATACTCCTGTGATTTTTCAAAGCACTAACATAATTAAAACGATTAAATTTTAGAGTTACACTTCGAAATCATTCCTTGTGAGTCCCCTGCATCGGTCTCAGCAGGTATCTAAAGGGTATTTCAACAAGGACGGGTCGATGTTGAAATTGAATAAAACAAGCTGTGTGTGCCACATATTGCCGTGTGGTTTCCGGTAGAGTAGAATAGGACCACTCCAACTCTTCCCGTGGATGTCGTACAAGACGACTAAGGCATTATAAAACATCAATCAGGCCTCCCCAACCCGTCTCGCCAGAGCGGGTAGTGTAGGCCAAATCCTCCGTCTGTCTCCGGCAGATGAGAGAGGGTTGTGCTCCTGCAGTGGAGACAAAATAACCTGATGATGATGATGATGAAGCTGTGTGTGAGATATTAACGAAATTATTTTTTTATTTGAAAGGCCCATTTATGCCATTATGAAAATTCAAAAATTCAAATCTTCTATAAAAGTTAATCTGTGCAAGAAAGCCTACTATAAGTTAGATGACTACTTAAATGATAAAAGTCCATGGAGTGCTTGATGGCTCAGCATAGGTAGACTTAATGATTGTAATGAATAAGATAAATCAAAGGTAGGGCCCTGTGCCGTTGGGTTTGTTGCCACTTCTTCCCCTCGGTTATACAGGTGGAAGTGGAGTAGTATTAGGCAGAATTTGACGTCAAAAAGAGAATAATGTATTCCAATTTTGAAAATAAATATTTTGATTTTGATTTTCATTATGTATGAAATATGACATCGTTCAAATGTCCGCCGCGTGGCACGGATCCTAGTATACTTTTAAACAAATTCCTTTGATAATGTACTCGTGCCGCTATTTTTGACACCTGCAGGTTGAATTCGTATTATGCAAATCGTTGAGTAGAATAATTAGAATTTTATAAATAGAACATTTCATAGTAGTTTCGTATTATAGTGTTATTCTATCCTACTAATATTATAAATGCGAAAGTTTTGGTTATTTGGATGTTTGGATGTTTGTTACTCAATCACGCTTCAAACACTGGACGGATCGTGATGAAACTTGGCACACATATAGGTTAGGTCATGGAATAGGACATAGTATAGTTTTTATCCCGAAAAAACTTCTTTTTCCTACGGGAAATATTTAATAATTTGTAATGTTAAGTTGTCCACGCGTACGAAGTTGCGGGCAATAGCTAGGGTCTAATAAAAGAAAATAACGTTGTTCGTAGACATGCAACACCAATTTAGTTTTCTGATATATCTGTATAGATCATCAAATTCACAATGGCGCGCCCTACTACTTTTCGCAAGAGGTGTAAGAGTATGTTAGTGTACCTACGTATGTACACATTGATGATTAGTGCGTAACGATAGAGCTAACACATTAACAATATAACGCATACAATGATATGTAAGCGATGTAGAGAAAAAGTGAGGCGTGCCTTCGTCATCTGAACGATCTATAACAGAGTAGTTCATTCTAAACAAGTTGTTTTCTCCAGTTTTTTTTTTGTTCAGGGTTTTTTGGTGACCCTAAAGTAAAAGTAAAAAATTGGCTAAAATAAGAAACATAAATTCTGTAAACGTGAATAGTTCTTACTATAAAGGTATTTTCAAATGTATCACCACACATAATTTGCTTTTTTATATTGATTATATCAAAGAAGAAAAAACTCCAAACAAAAGTTAAAAGATTTGTGACTTTGCTATGTTCGAGTATAGGATTTCTATTAGAAAAGATGCAAACGCTTTAAACTTTTGATGATACTTTTTCTAGACATGACCCTGACTACGACACTGGTAACAATCAGATCAATGTCTGTCAGGAAAATGCTAAAACATGTTACAGACGATCTTACCTGATGAGATGGATAGTCTGCTGGTGAAGTCGTCTTACAAATCTGTTAGTCAGGTCAAAATTTATCACGTTATATTTCCATCTTTCTGCTAAGCATTGTTTTTTCATTATGCTAATAATTGATATATTGGTTATAAGTAATGCATGTGCTAAGTTACACCTTTCGTCCTATCTTGTCTTAGGGGGTCCAGGAAGACCTGGCGACACTTCGACCCTTCAGGATCTTTTGTGCCAAACCCCTGTCCACCGACGGTGCCCCAAGCCGATTTAGTGGACTTCACACACGCCTTGAATTTCTTCTTTGGCATCTGCAGGTTTCCTCACGATGTTTTCCTTCTCCGAAGAAAAGCCAATGATATTTATAAATAAACCCTACTTAAGTTTTGGAAAACCTAGTGGTACCCACGACCTCAAGAAGGTGAGGCGAGGGTACAACCAATCCGGATGCCACGGCTCTTCCTTTCGTCCTAAAGATTCTAAAATAAAAACTTATTTCTCATCTGAAACTATTTTACAGCACTAAGTCTATAAGTAACTATATTTCTAATCTGCAGTGAAAGAACGGCAACGCAAATGAGCCAGCAATACTTGCGTTAGTAGGGCGACCACTGCCGAGCGTGCAACGCGTCCAAATGCCAACGTATTCTTCCAAACAACCTAAGAAATTAAAAATTAAACAAAGACATAAATGTGATTACTTTCATATCTACACATGCAAATTTTGGATTTCCTGAGGAATCATTTGTTCAGAATTCGATGTTGGTTTAAATAGTCTGTCGTCTTACCGTGTAAGTACGTCTGTAGCTCTTTGACAGAGATACAAACAACAATTTGTAGAATAGAATAGGTCATTTATTCATAGCTACGACACACACATACATGAGAAATAAACAGAACATAAATTAATAAATTACAATTTAAAAATAATCAAGGTACCTATGTGTCGCAGCAATAAAATGGCGCTGACTCAGCATTATGCTGCAGCACGCTACGCGAACTCCAGCGCTGGTATTCTGTCAGCACCAGGTCAAGTGACTTCACAGATTTAGTTTTTAAATTGTGCTTAGAGGGCTGTCAATGTATTGGTGTTCATAATAATATTAAATATATAAAATTTAAGTTTGTAAATTAGTAGAAATACATATACATATATTTCATTCCAGATTAATAGTCCTATGAAAACAAACGCATTTGCGTCTCGAAAACAAAATACACAATAGATGGTGTTCCTAAGTGGACTGCAAAGTTTACATGGTAATACAAACCTGTTTTTGCTGCTGGTGACCCTTTCATGACCGTTACCGAGACGTAAATAGCGTTGGTTTTCATAGGACTATGAATCTGGAATGAAATATATATATACATATACATATCTTTCCTTGTCCCACTCGACATAGGTAGATTCTCTCGTCCATTGCTATAGGTTTGATTTGATTGCACGTGCCGCGCGGATCATACGAGCCGTTTTACGACATTGTTCTCCCCCAGTGTTGGGTCGTACTTGTTATCGATAAAAAAATATTAAGTAAAACAGTATAGGCTTTGTTTTGACTTTAAAACGGCAGACCGACAGAACAAAATAATAGTATCACCGTGGACTGTGCTGTGGTCGATATTGCCGACACGTTGTGGTATACTATATATGAAAAGAAGCAACACTCGCTCGCGTGTAGTTCGCAGCCTGTTAGAAAGAGAAGCACGTCTGTGTTGACGTATAACGTTGTCCCTCTCTCGATAGGCTGGTGCGTCTGTAATAGTAGTAGGTGATTAAATCTGTTAGCTTGTATGGGGTGTCGGGGGTGTGGTTGTGGTGTGGTCCATCGCGCCCGACCACATTTTTCTTGTAGTCGTGTGGTTCATCTGATTAGAGTTAAAAGTATTTGCAATGCGGACCTACTAGTCGCAGTGTGTCAGTCAACCTGTCCTCCGTCGCTGGATGTCGATCGATCATCGCTCTGCAATCCGCAACTATTAGAGGAAGTTCTCCTTTCACCCGACCCGGCCGGTTTAGTGGAACTCGGTCGGCGCGCACGCACGATGTGTCAATCAGCGGTGGAATTAAGCACTGAGAAAAGAAATAGTATGGACGAAAATCATAGCACGGTATATTTTTAATGAATTACCGTACAATGCACTTTTTAATATATTTTATTATACGGTAAAGAAGGATGTATAATACAATGCCTAGGTTTGCATTCCTCTCGCAGAAAACGATGTTTTCCATTAGATACGCCAGAGTGTGGAGGGTTAACTAGCGGAAGATGTCACCAAAAAAATAAATATATATATATATTCCTATCTTCTTTTTGGGTTTTGCTGCAAGGCAATTTAGCTATTATCAAGTATAAAATTTAACGAATGGGAAGGAAGGGATTAGTTCTAGAAATGAAAAATATAAATAAAAAATTACGTAGTATGGATAAAAGCAAAAAAAAAAACAAAAACGGATATATAGATAGATATAAGTATGGTCCAAATTACTTGTTTAGTGGAGAGGACAAGAGGATCTTAAATTTATTTTTTTCTCTCGATTACTTAATATATTATCCTAAAAGATGTGTTGCGTGAAGTTAGTTGCGCCGTTTCTTATACCTAACACCTAGGAAGCGGTCGGCGAAAAAAAATTACGTATGCCAAGTGTACTCATAGTTAATATGCCTTTGCCTATGAGTGAGTTTGAGCCAATTACATTAGGCAATAAATAATTTTGACTCTGAATATTGGAATCTTGTGAATTGTAAAATCACTGATTAGGAAGGAACTGGCTCCTGACACGCGCGCAGGACTTCCTATTTTAGGAACCAATGCCGGCTACCAGTGTCAATAAAGATTTATATTATTTTATCAACCACTGTCCCACCAGCGAGGAATACGATCTTAACTGTCGCATGATTCCTGAAATAATGAAATATTCGGTTATTTACATTGAGGATCAACCACATAAGAAGATTTTTGATTTTTAATTAGTATATCGCATATTAAACTATAGACCGTCATAACTCAAAAATGCAGTGTTGAGTTATTAATACCAAAAATACCAAAAAAACTTACTCGATTTCTTGTATCTTTGTTTTTAACTATGTTAACAGATGAGCATAGTCTTAGTAAATAAGTCAAAATTGCGTACGTTTTTTAACCGTTTTGTTTATATAATTTTTTAATCTTTCAAATCGTGTTTTCTTAAAACATGCTTTTTTCAGTTATGGCGGTTTATGATTTCATGTGCGATATCGTATGTGCTATACATTGCAGTTTTTTTTTATTATTAATAAAATCCATCAAGAAAAGACGAAATTATTAACAAATTTATTTAACGCAACTTTTCAAAACGCGCTCGCTTTTTATGTCGACGTCATTTGTTACAACACGCTTAGGATGTTCTCGTCCTATCGCTCGTATTCATTTGCTGCTCTGTGTCGCGCGTGTTTTGTTAAGGGCAGACTACGCTAGTGTGCTGCGCACGCTTCTTCCCGCGACGCGACGATGTCGTCACTTCCGTTTTTGGAACTATTGGACTAAAATTGCTGTATCCTCGTATTTTTTTTATCAGATTTAAATAATTTTCATAATTTTTCATTGGATTTTTTTACGCTAAATATTGGAAACAATAAAATACTTAACAAAAAACGTGACTGATCCTTATTAAGCTTCCCAACTAGTGAATCTTGCCCATCACTAGTGCCCATTGGGACGGGCTGTGGGCGGTGGGCAGGGATACGTACGTCACTAGTTCTAGCTACACAAGTGAGATCTAGGACGAATGCAATTTGTCATATGCGACTGTTGAACTCTGGCTGGGCGCAGTCAGCAACGTATTTACACTTCAGCTGACGTCAACTGTAATGTCGTACAAATATGAATAGTTCTTCCAGCACTTTTTGCTAATAAAAACGGTTCCCAGACACACATTATATTACAATTTTTGACATATTCATCATCAGCCGAGATACGTCCACTGCTGAACATAAACCTCCCCAGTAGAATGCCACTTTTGGTGGGCTGTCTGTTGGGGGATTTTCCACAATCCCCACGCTTGGCTGGAGTATGCTGCCTCCCCAATAGAATGCCACTTTTGGTGGGCTGTCCATTGGTGGATTTGCCATAATCACCACGCTTGGCTGGAGTGTGCTGCCTCCCCAATAGAATGCCACTTTTGGTGGGCTGTCCATTGGGGGATTTGCCACAATCACCACGCTTGGCTGGAGTGTGCTGCCTCCCCAATAGAATGCCACTTTTGGTGGGCTGTCCATTGGTGGATTTGCCACAATCACCACGCTTGGCTGGAGTGTGCTGCCTCCCCAATAGAATGCCACTTTTGGTGGGCTGTCCATTGGGGGATTTGCCACAATCACCACGCTTGGCTGGAGTATGCTGCCTCCCCAATAGAATGCCTCCTTTGGTGAGCTGTACTTTGGGGGATTTGCCACAATCACCACGCTTGGCTGGAGTATGCTGCCTCCCCAATAGAATGCCTCCTTCGGTGAGCTGTACTTTGGGGGATTTGCCACAATCACCACGCTTGGCTGGAGTATGCTGCCTCCCCAATAGAATGCCTCCTTTGGTGAGCTGTACTTTGGGGGATTTGCCACAATCACCACGCTTGGCTGGAGTATGCTGCCTCCCCAATAGAATGCCTCCTTCGGTGAGCTGTACTTTGGGGGATTTGCCACAATCACCACGCTTGGCTGGAGTATGCTGCCTCCCCAATAGAATGCCTCCTTTGGTGAGCTGTACTTTGGGGGATTTGCCACAATCACCACGCTTGGCTGGAGTATGCTGCCTCCCCAATAGAATGCCTCCTTCGGTGAGCTGTACTTTGGGGGATTTGCCACAATCACCACGCTTGGCTGGAGTATGCTGCCTCCCCAATAGAATGCCACTTTTGGTGGGCTGTCCATTAGGGGATTTGCCACAATCACCACACTTGGCTGGAATATGCTGCCTCCCCAATAGAATGCCACTTTTGGTGGGTTGTCCATTAGGGGATTTGCCACAATCACCTCACTTGGCTGGAATATGCTGCCTCCCCAATAGAATGCCACTTTTGGTGGGTTGTCCATTGGGGGATTTACCACAATCACCACACTTGGCTGGAATATGCTGCCTCCCCAATAGAATGCCACTTTTGGTGGGTTGTCCATTGGGGGATTTGCCACAATCACCACACTTGGCTGGAATATGCTGCCTCCCCAATAGAATGCCACTTTTGGTGGGTTGTCCATTAGGGGATTTGCCACAATCACCACACTTGGCTGGAATATGCTGCCTCCCCAATAGAATGCCACTTTTGGTGGGTTGTCCATTGGGGGATTTACCACAATCACCACACTTGGCTGGAATATGCTGCCTCCCCAATAGAATGCCACTTTTGGTGGGTTGTCCATTGGGGGATTTACCACAATCACCACACTTGGCTGGAATATGCTGCCTCCCCAATAGAATGCCACTTTTGGTGGGTTGTCCATTGGGGGATTTGCCACAATCACCACACTTGGCTGGAATATGCTGCCTCCCCAATAGAATGCCACTTTTGGTGGGTTGTCCATTAGGGGATTTGCCACAATCACCACACTTGGCTGGAATATGCTGCCTCCCCAATAGAATGCCACTTTTGGTGGGTTGTCCATTGGGGGATTTACCATAATCACCACGCTTGGCGGACGGATTGGTGATCGCAGTGATGATCTTAATATACACCAGAGAACGCTGCTGTTCTTGCTGCAATATCTTAGTCGCATTGACGAAACCAACGGGAAGATTTGGGTGGCCCTATTCTAAGCCGGGAACCATACAGTTTTCATAAGCAACTTGGTTATTATTGTTGTTGAATGTACAGTCACATTCCGAGTTAAGTGTCCAGCCCTAGCACCTTATCCAATGATGACAAAGTTGAAATTAGAATGAATTTGGGCATTCGTCGTCTACTATAAGTAAACATATTATGTAACGTTAAAAACCTTGAAACTCACTTCAATGTTATACAAAGATAGAATGTATACGCGCGACTCTTTAGCCATTTTATTAAGACAAAAGACTTCTAAATACGGAAAATAATGAAAAAATAACTTTATTTGTCGCTGTTTTTTTTTTGTTTGTTTCACACGTTATATTACCACCTGTGGAAGGTTGTTCCTGCGATTTATTGGAGAACGGTTTATTGTGTAAGATTTGTTTTTTCCAAAATATTGTATGTATACTTCGGGCTTTGGTATTTAGTAGTAAAAGTATATTATGCAACAAATGTCTGTGCGTGTGTACACTATGTAGGAAACATAAATAAACGTAACTAAGCTGATCTTCCTAAAGCAGTGAACTTCCTAACCTCAAACCTTACTAAATCTTACTATCAACGTTAGTAAGAGAAGTCTGTGACTATATCAAGACCAGCGTTGGTCTGAGGCACTCTGATTCTAATAGTTGACAGAAAACAAAACATTATCCCCTGACATGTCAGATAACTTTTTTATGCTGTGTTTGCTTTTAACATTGATTCGTGGAGATCGTGTAGCATTGGCACACCCTCGCGTGTCCCTCGAGTGCGGTAGGTGCCGGAGCGGGAGGGGAGGGGTAAGGGGATTAACACTAAATACATTTGTATTTACATTTTAACTTTTTGTCATGTCAGCCCCTAGACGTCCACTGCTGGACATGGGCCTACGCCATTGAACGCCACCACACCCGGTCCTCCGCGTACAAATCAATAATTCTGTAGCCCCCGCAAGCGAAGCCGCGGGCACAGTTAGTAAATAATTTGGTAAAAATAATTTTAATAGACATTATGTTACATTAAAATTTGATTTACGTTATGCAGACAAGTAGAAATTAAACAAATATAAATAGTTATTAATTTGTACATAGTAAGTATTTCACTTCATAACGAACTCTATTTCAAAGACATAAGGAGGTAACGCGTTTAACTTATGTATGAGGTGGACTGTGCATGGCCAATGGTTTACATAATCAATCAGCTGTTTATATTTTACATAACGAATCAGCTGTTTATATGGACGGTAGGTTATCTCTGTTTCGAGTTTGTATTCCGTAATACATAGGTACAGATAGTAACTTGAATATTGATGTTTAAAATTTAATTGCATAGTTACAATGTTACTAAATAGGTCGATGTTACTCAAGTTTTCTCGGAAAGTTTTTAAAATCGCCTTTTGACTTTATGCCTGGAAGGTTTTTTTTTTATTTTGTGATGGGTTTGCGCTTGACCTCAATCTCACTTGATGGTAAGTGACGATTTGGCCTAAGGTGGAGCGCACTTACCCAGAAGATGCCTATTCGCTCTTCCTTTAAATAGATCCAAGCTAAGGAATGGAACTCCCCACCAGCTTCGGTATTTCCGGACAAGTAAGTACAACTTGGGACATTTTAAAGGAAGAGTAAATAAGCATCTTCTGGGTAAGCGCGCTCCACCTTAGACCTCATGGTCACTAACTATCAGGTGAGATTAAGGTCAAGCGTAAATCCATCAGGAATAATAGTAGATTTTATCATACATAAGGGAGCAAAATAATATTTTTACGGCCTTTTTGAATCCAGAACGTAGCGAGTAATTCAAAGTACGTCGCCCGAACCAAAATATATTTTGCGCCCGAGTCATACACTCTACTTTTCATCACCCTCTATGAGAAAATAAAAGGTGCCTCATATTTTATTGTAATATTATTATTTAATAAACCATAGAGTAACAACTAAATTGAAATTAAATAGCATTTAATAATAAAATAACTAAAAACTTATATTTACATTTGAGACATTTTCGCAATCGATTTGTTCCAAATTTAAAAAGTTGAACACTAAGATGTTCCAAATTCAAAATGTGCGCGGCAAAGATAATTAAAAAGTAATTACCGCCCGCTAAACGTTTCTTATAGAAAACACCACCTTTGGGTGCACTTAAAGGCGAACCAAGTCGTCCTTTTCAAATAGATGGGTTGAAAAAAAAAATGTTTACTACTTGGAACAGTGGGAATATAATCCATGTCTGCCCAACGATCTCTATGTAATACTAGATGGAGCGTTCCAAACAATCGCTCTGTTCCACGCAAGTAGCCACAAATCTTTCACATTCACAATGAAACTTGTGCAGTTACTACGCAGAACATTTAATTATTTACTAAATATTGACGCAACGGTTAAATAATGTCAATATTTAGTAAATAATTAAATGTTCTGCGTAGTAACTGCACAAGTTTCATTGTGAATATGAAAGATTTGTGGCTACTTGCGTGGAACAGAGCGATGGTTTGGAACGCTCCATCTGGTAGTACATAGAGATCGTTGTGTCTGCCCCATTTGGTAAAAATATTTGGTGATATGGTAAAAAGTAACTATGCAGTCTGATGCACGCTACCGTAAAGCTGTCAGAAGCGCTGCACGCCATTTACTACAAAAATACAAGTTCTTTGCCAAATGTTACCGTTTATCACCGGTAACCCTGCGCAGTACTTAAATTTGACAACAAATATATACCGGCATGGACTTGTCAGAATAAATAATGACTTGCCTACCGTAAAGTCGAGTCGTTAATTTAACGATCGCTTGACGCGCCGACTCGCACCCGCCGGCGACTAGTCGTTAAATCGCTCGACTGTTATGTTAACTATGATACTAAACCGATATTGTTTGAATATTTAATATCGATACAACTCAAGCACATACAGTTCTCAAGGGCGAACTGTTTTTCGAAGTTAGACACTTCCGCCTTCCCCTAATCGTACGACATAATAACATTGTTTTACGGTTAAATCCAACTTCTTACGTCAAAGTTTTATTTATTAACGTCTTAAGAATTCGTGAATCACACGCGCCTCGGCAAACAGCAGGGGTTCCCAGACTTCTTTTCGCATAGACCTCTTTCAAAGTTTAGCTGGTTCTGGTGGACCCCCTGCAGCTACATTTCTACCATATTCCCAAATCTCGACAAAAAAATTGAAGATCTCGAAGGCTCCCGTGGACCCCTGGGGGTCCACCTGGACCACTTTGGGAACTACTGCGCTAGAGTAACGTGGTATCTTTAATAGCATCCTGAACCCATTATTATATTGAACACGCAGGCTAGTCAATAGCTCGCTGCGTATATCTGACCCACAGGCTGCACGTATAGAAAGACTATATAAACAAATATGACACATATATAAAAAAAAATATATAAAAATATCTCAGACATTCACACCAATTATCCAGTCCCAAACTAGGCAGAGGCTGTGGTATGGTTACTAGATAACGGATAGACATTCTTAAATAAATATATAAACATCCAAGACTTGGTTACAAACATTCACATTCATCATACGAACATTTGCCCCTAGCGGGATTCGAACCCGCAACCTCCGGCGTGGCAGCCCGAGAGCTACCCGTTCCGCCACGGAGGTCGTCATATATGTATATATACATATACAATAACACTTGTCTAATTTCAAACTAGGATTTTCTCCTGTGCTATGGGAATTAAACAAGGATAGGTCAATTCACAAATATAAGATCCACACCGGAACCAACTTGTACGAAGTTGTCTGTCCCAAGTGGCAATCGAACCTACGACCTCTGGCGTTCGAGTCCAATGACCAATCCACTAGGCCAACGAGACGGTTAATAATGTTTATAATGACGGCGTTAGAAACGCTGGAATATTCATCCTACCACCCTGTATATCAAAGATCGTAATACGCCTTAATAAGTATAGCTCCATGTTTATGCAAATGTATCGAGCTTTCTATCTGGTGAATCTATTAATAGATCGAATAGCCGCCCGCCTACGACTTTGTCCGTGTGGTACCTATTCAGGTTCAACTTTAACCCACTTCTTAGTGTTGGCATAGAATACTAAATATTACTACGTTCGACACTCCCCCCGGCAGTTCAACGTCACACGTGAAATAGAGCTACGGCTGACAGTACGCTGCCGCAGCGTGGCGACGTCGCTAAGAGATATAGATAGATAGATACTCGTATATATTCTGTATTGCAAAATTTTAAAAACTAAATACAGTTACAAATTTTGTGTACAAAGGCGGGATATCTCTAAAAGAGATATCTTCCGGCCCACCTTACAGGATGTGAGACAAGGCAGTATGTGCGATGGGGGGGGGGGGGGGGGGAAGCAGAAAAGTGTATATTACACTACATACTAAACACTGCGTTACGTTAGTGAAACATATATACTTACAATAATATTTAAAATTGTAAACTTTACTTAAAAATCGATTACATTATAAATGTTTGTGTGTGAGACTGCTCCCCTCAGTCAAACTGAGAATTCAGTTTTGTGGGTTTTTCTGTAACTTTATTAATGTTTTTTGGAATAAAAGATTTTTATTATTTTACATAAACTACTTTAAATATATATATACAAAATACTTATAATAAATGTTAATAAACTGAGAGACGCAGACGATCACCATAATTTTTGATTAGTACACATAACATCATGTATATGAACATAGGTTCATGTTCACCTTTGGAAAAATGGTTCCCTCGGGAAATAAAAACTTGCTCCACGCGAGCGAGGCCGCGGGCGTTTGCTAGTCAATAATATAACGCACATGAACAACAAATGTCTGCGGGTATCGGTCAGCTGCTGATAAATTAATACAATTTTAATAGCGCGTTGTTATCAAGCGCTAATGCGTGCGTAACGAGTGCCAAATCGCTTAATAATCGCTTTGGGTTAACGACGAGTTCGACTCAGAACGGTAGCATCGGTGTACACGTCTGCCTATTTGACATTAGCTGGGCACGTAATATGCTGCACGCTGCAGAACTTTGGCTTGACAGCGCATTCAAATTTTATTGTCACGAGGGTTTATTTACATACATACACAATGCTCCAAGAGAGGCAGACAGAGACGATGGATCGCCACTTTGCGCGATCCTGACTCACCTCACTGGCCTCACTCACATTCATCAACCTTTTCATGCACCTCCTTTTATTCGTCTCACTGCGGACCCCAGCCTTTTTGAGGACGTTACTAATTTGATCCTTGAACGTCCTCCTAGGACGACCTCTAGCTGTAGTTCCACATTCGCACTGTAAATCACCTTTGTCACTCTTCTTTCACTCATATCTAAAGTTGAGTCTTTTGTTATATCTAACCCACTGCAGTAAACCCGAAAAGAGGGTTATGTTCTTCACCATAATTTATGTATTAGATATGCATGTTCACATTCGCAATGTTGGGTTGCCTTGACGGCTCTAAAACTTTTAGTCGTCTTTTATGAAAATAATATAACACATCAGTTAAAACCAAACTAGTTTTGTAGTTGAAGTAATGATGATGGTATGATAATTTGATTAACTAATGATTTCCGCTTGTGATTGATAGTTGAAGTTATCATCTATTGTGTTTAAGAGAATATTTACTAACGTTTCTAATTATTTGTATATAACAATAAGAATTACATATACTTTACTAAAGTGTGTGTAATTCAACTCTTCCCGTGGATGTCGTACAAGGCTACTAAGGGAATACATTATAAAACATCAATCGGGCCTCCCCGACCCGTCTGGCCAGCGCGGGGAGTGTAGGCCAAATCCTCCGTCTGTCTCCGGCAGATGAGAGAGGGTTGTGCTCCTGCAGTGGAGACAAAAATAACCTGGTGATGATGACTAAAGTATCCCCTTCATAACCTATACTCCTTACTCTAACCCCCATTTCGCCTCGATCCCTGTCCCGTCCGCCAATCCTAGGTCTGCCGGGCCGATGGATGCGTGTCCCGAGGCTAGCCTGGTCGTAAGCGCGCCGACATCACGGAGCTGGGCGAACTCCGGGCACTATTAGTCTTACCGAGTAATGCTGGTCTCTGATGAGGTGGACAATTATTTCCCTAGCTAACCGTGGTACCACAATGTGTCTCAACACGGAGGCGGCGATGTTGTTCGCCACACATCACGTCAAAGGGTATCACGGGGCGAAAAGCGGGCGAAGGAAAGTCGCTTTGCGACATTGGATTGCGCAATGTGGCGATACATCGTCTCTGCCTGCCCCTCTGGGACCTAGGCGTGATCATTATATGTATGTTACTAAAGTGTAATTAATAGGCACTAATTTGACATTACCCATGTAATTAAATCAATAGGGCACATTTGTCGGGTTAAAAAAAAATACATCTATCTCTAGTCTAGTTATCGTACTTAGATGCTAAACGTTTATTAGAATATGTCACGTGACGCGTTAGAGAGTATAAAATAGGTTTGTAGTTCGACGGATATTATCCGAAATGCTTAAGAAGTAGGGACCCTATATGGTTCATGTCCGCTTCCGGTTATGGCCTAAAAGGTGACAGTTCTAATAAGGATGTACTGGTTGATATATTTAGGTAAAAACTAACGTCAAACCGTTCCGTAGTTAATTACAAAACCCTTTATTCCTCAATTAGAGATAAGCAAAGCCAAACGGATTCTATTATCAACGCGGAGCACAAATATTAATCGTAAACACATTAGTTGGTCCGTCCGTGTGTGTGCAACAAGTAGGTCACGGAGAGAGCGAGGCCTTATTTATCACCCGAGATCGGAATAAGGTACTTGTGAGGAAAATATGGCGCAAAGAATTAATGTTGATATTTCTTTTCACTCGATTTTTTTTACTGAATTTTATTAAGGAATGGAGCTCCATGCCAGCTTGGGTGTTTCCGAACAAGTACAATTTGGATCTGTTTAAAGGAAGAGTGAATAGGCATCTTCTGGGTAAGCGCGCTCCACCTTAGGCCTCATCATCACATATCGGCAGCTGAGATTGAGGTCAAACGCAAACCCATCAACAACAAAATAAAACTGTCTTAATGAAAACTTAGTAGTAATAACTAACAGATATTAAGAAATTTTTTTTTATGTATTATTTGTATTTTATTGCACTGGTAAGCGGGAGGCGAAAGAACTAAAAATTACTAGCTGTTGCTCGCGACTTCATCCACGTGGACGACTTAACATCACAAATTATTATGTATTTCCGTAGGAATGCGACGTTTTTTCGGGATAAAACTATCCTATGTCCTGTTTCAGGACCTAACCTAACCTATATGTGTGCCAAGTTTCATCACGATCCGTCCAGTGGTTAAAGCGTGATTAACATACATCCAAACATCCAAATATCTAAATTTTCATATAGTTATAGGTCTATACTTATAATAAAACTGTAACTGGTCTATGTCTGTACATGGGAGATATTATAGAAAAATGTGTATAGGGGTCTTTATAAGGCCAATAGAAGCCAAAATAACTGATTTTAGAATTTTTGTCTGTCTATCTGAATGTTTATTACCTCATCACTCAAAAACTACTGAATGAAATTTGATGCAGTTTTCATAGTTGTCTTGCTGGAGGTCTAACTTAAAACCTGGTGCATGTTTCATCTTGATGCACCACCTAGAACCTGAGATATTAATCTGGGAGCGGGAGTAGGAACGGGAGCAGATTCTGTAGTCCACTCGAGGGGAGCCGCGTGCACAACTAGTTTTTAATATTAGTGGGATTAAATGAGCGACGTGGAATGACTATATCATCGAGGGAAATTTAAATTGTCGTAAGGGATACAATGGCAAAATCGCATTTTTAGCTTCCCAACTTAGTTTTCAATTCGAATTATATACTTAAAAAAACTCTGAAATGCAATGACTCTGTCCTTTGATATATTATTAATATAGGTGCACAAACACAAAGTAGTTTCAGTGACAAATATGTAAATATGTATGTATATAATTATTTTATTTCATATTTATATAGATATTATAAGTAAATTTAAATTATTCTATTGGCTATTTACATATGTGTTTTGTTTTTCACTGTTTATTTTCACTATGTGCACATTATAGTGAAAATAAACAGTCTGCCTATCTGCTTTGACTTGTCTCTTCCACCCAAAGGTTT
Source organism: Esperia sulphurella (assembly GCA_947086405.1). Classification (NCBI taxonomy): domain Eukaryota; kingdom Metazoa; phylum Arthropoda; class Insecta; order Lepidoptera; family Oecophoridae; genus Esperia; species Esperia sulphurella. The sequence continues at coordinate 17,671,944 of OX352258.1, forward strand.
ACTGGAAGAAGACTCTTACAGAGTTAAGTGCGCCTTTGTACATCTTATGTTTAAATGAGTTGTGTGATTTGCATTTGTGTACAATAAAGTATAAAATTAAAAATAAATAAAGAAAAAAGCAGGTTTTTTGGAGATTACTGAATATAGTGGTTTGTAACTTACGCCAATTTAAATTTCATTTAACGATAATTTATATTGCTGTATGAGTTTATGACAAACAAATATTTAAATAAATCTCGGAATATTAACGTAAACATTTCGTCGCATGTACTCGAATGACTACCTAACTCCGGTCTCTGTTTATCACTGGTCTATGACAGATACGGGTAGCGACAGGCTATCGATGCAACATGTTACAATTTTTTTTTTGTAGATTTTCCTTATTTGGCGTTTGGGTTACGCTTTTTATGTAGGCTTTTTTTATTTCGCGGCGAAAATCTACGAGGGGAAGGTGCAGAATCCGTCCGGACGGTCGCCTATTTCTAGAAAAGCTGCTTACAAAACAGGGCTAAACAACTTATAAAATAAGGATCATTAGTTAGCCTGACTTGAATTTTTTTTGTTCATAAATGTGGCGCTGAAAATAAAAGTCTAAAATCTCTGTCATTTTCCATTTTTTACGACCTCCGTGGCGGAACGGGTAGCTCTAGGACTGCCACGCCCGAGGTTGCGGGTTCGAATCCCGCTAGGGGCAAATGTTCGTATGATGAATATGAATGTTTGTACCCAAGTCTTGGATGTTTATATATTTATTTAACTATGTATATCCGTTATCTAGTAACCATAGCATAGGCTCTGCCTAATTTGGGACTGGATAATTGGTGTGAATGTCTGAGATATTTATATTTATTTCATTCGGCACACATCGACGATATGCCTTCTGTTTTCCTGAATAACCTACCATTTTGAACTCCGCTCAACTTTACATCAACCCTCCAATGCTGCAAAGGTTCTGTTTGCCCCATCATTCGCCGTTAACACAATGTCAACAATAAAATCTCAGTTAACAAAACAAAGCTATTGTTTTGTATATTCGCATTTGTTATTTGTTCCTCATTCTATCATACGTATTCATTGCTCCAATTTCTGTGTTTATAAATTACTAATCTCCGTTTAATTGGGTATTACGTTGTTTAATTTTCTTCGTATTAATCACTCCGCTCAAAGTTTTAAGTACTTTATTGGTCACCAAACGGAATTCTATAGCGCAATTAAGAAATTACAGTAATTTTAAAGGTCAAAATCCAAGTATTTTATGAATGGTTCTGTACAAACACATTATGAATTCAGCAACCAGTATTTGGTCGATAAAGCAATTTCACTTTTAAACTGTAACGTTAACCGTGGAGAGATGGGGACTTTGGATTAACAATTAGTAAATTTAAGCGTGGAGAGATGGCGAATTTTTATTAATATTAACAAATTTCCTATTCTTGTATAGTCAGTAACGTTAATTTGGTACCCACCATCCTAAAAAAGTTCTCAGAACACTCATCTAATAAATAAAATCGTAATCGTGGGAATAGGAGTTGATGTGGGCGTGGGCGTGGGAAAAGGGGTGTGGGTGTGGTAGTGGAAGCGGGAGCGGATGCGGGAGCGGAAGCGGGATATTGAGAGTCTGAGTAGAAGTGGAAGTGGCGGTGGTGGAGGCGGAGGCGATTGAAGCGGGAACGGGAATGGGAGCGGATTCTGTAGTTCACGCGAGCAGAGCCGCGGCCACAGCTAGTTTGCAATAAGGTCCAAGATCATTCAAACTGCAGCTCTAGCAAAGGGATTAAATTTAGAGAATTTTTATTTAGGGTAATAAAAGTCTATGGTAAAAGTTCAAATGTCCTCAAATCGGGAAAAAACTTTTATACCCGTAATAGAAAAAGGGAAAACTAATATTTATAAGTTATTTACTTCGTGCAGTGTCATTTAAATTTGCCTGTGTGACACCGAAACAAGATTAAAATATTTCCTCTTTGCAAATAGATTATCTATCAGAGAGGCGTCATATCCGGTGTGAGAGAGAGAAAAGGAAACTGGGAAGTTTCAACACTCGGTTAGAAGTTACAACATAGACAACTTAGAATGTGATCATAGCTATTCGCTCTTATCGGTATACTAGCTGGTGCCCGCGATTTCGTCTGCGCAGGATTAGTATTTCGAGTAGCTTATATTAGCGTGGCGTAGAAAATAACTAACATTAGGACATTAAAATTATAATTATATGGCGCACGCCAGAATAACTCGCAAATAGTAGATTTTTTTCTACTTACTTGATATTTTGGACAATTCACATAATATCTTTATAAATTGTAGCCTATGTGTTATTCTGATGTATAAGCTATATTATTGTATAGTTTCATTAAAATCCATCCAGTAGTTTTTACGTGAAAGAGTAACAAACATCCATCCATACTTACAAACTTTCGCGTTTATAATGTTAGTAGGATTTTTACTGTAGAATATTAAACCTTAGATGGGTTCCAGATTAGAATACGTAACTGTACCTACCTATGTAAGCAAACGATAATACGCAAAAGCGAAATTACTACATTCGATGATTCGAACTCGACCTTGGATATATACCCTCATTTGCAAGCTTTTACCCTTCTTAGGTTCGTCCTTGAAATTGAAGACGTACAATACAAAAGTCCGGTTTTACTTTAGTCGATGCATAATTTTTTTAAAGATACGCTGCATTTTTTAATAATTGTGATAATAGATATATGTGAAACTAGTTCAGCCAATACGTCATCTGAGAAAAACAGGTCAGTTGGAAACGCGATTCCACACATTTCCAACTTGGAAGCATTGGAAAGCAGGGCGTGATTAGCTATTAGAACTAGACTTGCTATTGATGTCTATATAGCATAGCGACATTATGTTAGTCGCTTGTAATTTTATACATTGTGTGTAATAAAGAGTTTATATCTATTTGATTGGCTATCAGAACTGGATCTATCTCGTCATTGGCGCTACTTTATGAAAGACAAACCACATTACGCTATTCGGTGATAAAAACAGTACTTCAAGGTACTGATAATAATATTTTCTGCTTGTTGATACAATTGATATCGTCTTTATTTACTTCGTCAATTTAGGTTGAAGTTGAGGTTGTTTTCGTAAAGTCCATGTGATAAAGACTGTTATATCTCTGGTTAACAGCCAAAACACGTTATAGTTCATTGATCTCTCTTTTAATTTCAGTTCTGTTTGTATTAGTTTCTGCAATTTTTGGTTACGTTTTGCCTTGTGCTTCCTTTACCAACACTAGCTTTTGCCGGCGACTTCGTCCGCGTAGGTTTCGATAGTTACACACTGTTTTTAACGATTAATTTGGTTTCCTGTAGGAATGAGATGTTTTTTCGGGATAAAAACTATCCTATGTTCTATACCAGGACCTAACCTCTATGTGTGCCAAGTTTCAACCCGATCCGTCCAGTGGTTGAAGCGTGATTGAGTAACAAACAATCAAACTTTTGCAGTTATAACATTAGTGGGATTTTCGTTAAAGAAATGGCTATTCGCAGTCATTTGCACAGATAAGCAAAACGTGATATTTCTGATAACCCGCAATCAATTAACGCTAACGTCTGGCGCTACTTTCTTTGGCGACGGTTCCTTGGCTTCTTCAATAACTATCTATACTATTGATTTTCTACATTTTCATTCATTTTGACTTATCTCGTAGTTTTCTTAAGTTTTTTCTGCGGTACTAGTCTTGTACGCGTATTTTCGGGATTTCACCTTAAATATCCACAGTACGCATGATTGTTCTGCTTTCTTTCAGCGTCTTTCACTTTTTGTAAATCTTGATTTATTATTAGGGCGTCAAAACTAGATCACTTGATTACTTTGTGTTGTGTCTGTTTAAATGCCTACTTTGGTTTCTTACAAGTGTGTGAGTTGTTGTGACGTATATAACTCTTACATATAAATAGACAAACTAACACGTAGTAAACATAAAATAGGATTCAGTATGTATTGTTTTCATTAATAGAGTCAAAAGTGTGAGAACTCCGAACGTTAATTAAATTTTATAACAAAACAATGAACAGTTACATAAGAATAATTTGTTATCTTACCGAGTTTCACTTAAAATAGTAAAAACATGATCTTCAAACATTGGGCTAACGTCCGCCAGTTTTAGAAAAGCACACACTATAGTTCGGATATATTGGTTGTAGAATTTGAATGAAGGTCTGGTCTGGCTGGGGACTATCTTTGAAATTAGTCTGTCAGTAACTGCTGTATTTCGACATTCTCTACTCATAGCCATTTTGATATCACTTTGGTCGAATAGTCGAGACATATCTTTACGTCTTCTGAGATACAATTCTTAATACTCTATACTTTTTTCACAATCTCAGTTCCTATTTTCTAACTCTTGTTTTTCAAGCTTTCAGTCACATACAGTTTCACAAATACGGTCGCTGTATCAAACAAATCATCATAAATAGTATTTAATTGTATGTATATAGTACTTTGTCGTGATGTGTATTCACTTGACACGCTCCTTTACAAAACATTGAACAGTTTTATTGATTTATTCAGTGTTTGTTTGATCCACACTAGTGTTCTATCGATATCGGTTGCGTAACGTTTCACACGACATATTAGATACGTATCGATAAATGTTATAATAGCTTTAAGATTCAAGCTCAAACGCGGAAGTGATGCCATAAAAATTATAGCATGCTTACAGTACAAAGTGTGATAATTTTGCCGTTGATACCTTACTGGGGCACTTAATGGACATCTAAATAATTTAACACCTTGTACTCGTATAATGTGCACAATTTGATAGCGGTAAAAATAGTTGTATACGCGGGCTTCTTTGGATAGGTCGATAACAGATAGGAATGTGTCATTGTTAAACAAATAATTATCTATCATTAATAATGGTATTAAAACGAATTGTTTTCGGTCTGACTCATGTATGCATGTATAATGAACGAGAAACAAGTATAGTAACTGCTCTCTGTTTGACTTGTCAAATTTCACACCTTAAACTTACATAATGCTAATAACTTGTTCGCAACTATTCAGTAACACCTAACAACTACGTACTTTTCTAAAGCGTTAGACATGGTGAAACAAAAAGCTCAACCATAACATTGGAACTTTTCGCATCTAACTATGATGTACAATCAGGTGGGCCGGTAGACAGGCGGTGGACTTTCACCGAACGCTTAACGTCGACCGATAACCGCCGATAGCTCGGGTCGCGCGCGCCGTGACACAGGGTAACGAACTCGGACCCATACTGTTTAATGCATACGCTTTAATATAGATAGGTCGTTCTAATGAGCTTCCTTATATCTCCTTGTCATTTTAATTAAAGTTTTATGTATACCCTCTGGGACTAAGGCGTGAGCATTATGTACGTATATTTGCGTTTGTTTTCATAGGACTATTAATCTGGAATGAAATATATGTATTTCTTAGACAAAGTGTCTAATGTTGATGTTCATTTTATCAACGAAAATTCTTTTGTTTAAGTAAAAACATAACTTTATGTCACCTTTTGTTTACATTAGATATTACTACCTATTGGCTTCCTAAGTAGGTACAATTATGTCAAACTAAAGTTGTCAACAATTTTATTACTATTAATCAATTATATCTTACAAAGTTGCCAACGCGTTTACAAGTCTTGTAGAGTAGTAATACTGCTCAGTTTTGGATTTGGTACCTTCACAAATGTAACTCGCCCGAGACACGATCCTGATTGTGGATATATATGAATTTCAAATTATACGCGGTGCGGTATAGCAGCAGCGTCTTGTGGAGGTTGGTCTGAAACCGGCCTCAGCCGGTCTTGCAAGGCCACCGGTATTCAACGTCATTTTTGTAATTTCTCCACGATACTGCTAAAGATTACGATTACTACGTAAAGAAGCGACACTCACTTCCGTTGTTGTTGCTGTCTTAAGCTCTGTATATATAAATATAAAAGTAATCATATTCACATACATACATAATGCTCACGCCTTGGTCCCAGAGGGGTAGGCAGAGACGATGTATCGCCACTTTGCGCAATCCAATATCGCAAAGCGACTTTCCTTCGCCCGCTTTCCAAATTCCCATATAATATTCATATTCACGTACATTAATGATGTCTTGATCTATTTCATTGGTCATTTTTAGCTCATTTGGTTTTTACTTTGGCATTTTGAAGGCGTTGCACGCCCTGGCGGTGGTCTCCCGACTAACGCAAGTATTGCGAGCACATTTACCCTGCCGTTTTTTCACTGCAGATTTATAAATCTGGTTACTTATAGAACATCACTGCCTTGGACTAAAGATAGAGTCTAGCTTCTAACTAGGCGGAGTTTGTACGTTCTCATTAACATTTCATTAAATTATAAATATTTATCAGATGTCTGTTGGTTCAAATTGTCAATATTTATATTTATCGTAGCAAACGATTAGGTTTGTATAAACAGTCTTGCTGCCACTACCACCCTCGTAAATTCGTCATCAATTGAAACTTTATTGCTACGCATATATTAATTTTATGTTATGGCATAAATGCCTAAACGTTCACTGCAAGGATATCAAACTCATGTTGTAAATGCGAAATGTGAATGTATTTCTGTATGTTTGTTGCCGTATCATAGATTTTGGGGAAACTTGGTACAGTGACTAATGATGACATTCATATTCATCATCAGGTTATTTGTGTCTCCACTGCAGGAGCACAACCCTCTCTCATCTGCCGGAGACAGACGGAGGATTTGGCCTACACTCCCCGCGCTGGCCAGACGGGTTGGGGATGCCCGATTGATGTTTTATAATGTATTCCCTCAGTCGCCTTGTGCGACATCCACGGGAAGAGTTGGAGTGGTCCTATTCTACTCTACCGGAAACCACACGGCAATTCATTCAGGCAATTCATATTAATAAACAATAAATTGATGTACACGCGCAGGGTGGGAGGACCAGGTGCGGTGGCGTTCATTGGGGAAGGCATATGTCCAGCAGTGGACGTCTAAAGGCTGATATGATGAATAAATAAATATGTCACACATTCACACCCCTTATCCGGTCCCAAACTAGGCAGAGGCTTTGGTATGATTACGAGATAACTGATACACATACTTAAATAAATATATAGACATCCAAGACTTGGATACGAACATTCATATTCATCATACGAACATTTGCCCCTAGCGGGATTCGAACTCGCAACCTCCGGCGTGGCAATCCGAGAGCTACCCGTTCCGCCACGGAGGTCGTCATCATATTTACTGTTTCATATAATAAATGGGGTCTTACATATAATACATATTCACTGACATGAACAGAATAAATAGAGAGAGTAAATTAAGTAAGAGAATAAATTACAAACAAAAAGAAATCTACTAGGTCAAAGTTACAAGGTTATTTATTAATTTAAATGTAATGTCATTAGGAACATCTAACATATCACTCATCATTATAATGGCAATTTTATAATACCTACACCTCATACCATGAAACAAAATAATTTTTCGTAGCTCGTAGTTTCTCCTCAAAGTGTTTTCCTTGATGATTGACACTAATTGGTTATTAAATTAGATAACAGATGATTTTAAAATTTGCATCTGTTATCTAATTTAATCTATATTTTTTTCCCCGGATTTGTTAGTCAACGGGGCGTCTGGGCGGGGTTTCATTTGTAGTCAGGCTTTTTAAAATTTTCATTAAAAACTTGATTTATAACAATTAAAACTATTTTTTTTATTTTTCTGAGTAACTTTAAAAAAACTGTTGACATGACAGAGTTGTAAGCTCCAAAATCAGGGTTTTTCATGCTTTTTGTCCTGGTTGGCAGATTTTGGAGTTGGCAACCCTAAATGAAACACTTTTTTTTAAAGGTAAGTAACACTTTATTCAAAAATCTTGTACTTCTTGCTTGGTCACTGGACTGGCGCGCCCGAGGTCGTGGGGTCAACTTTTTTTTCAGGTGTGACCGGGTAAAAAACTCGATTTCACCCAAATGTCCGGGGCTTTTTTAGTTCTTGTCCGGCGCCGGAAATTTAGGTGATGGCAATAGTAGTAGTATTCAATTGTTTTACAGAGAATATTGTTAAGGAAGAAGTAGATTGTTATCTTTATCTCATGTCACCCATTTTGATACTAGATGCGACATGTTTAGCTGCATGTTATTCTTGTGAATTTGTCCTTGTATAAATCTAATCATATAAGGGAAAATCATAAGTGTATTTTTTTTTATTGTTGATGGGTTTGCGCTTGACCTAGATCTCACCTGATGGTAATGAGGCCGAGTGAGGATGGTATGTATATAATGGGTCTTTTTATTTAGTATAGGTAACATGGCCGTGTGGTTTCCGGTAGATTAGAATAAGACCACCCCAACTCTTCCCGTGGATGTCGTACAAGGCGACTAAGGGAATACATTATAAAACATCAGTCAGGCCTCCCCAACCCGTCTGGCCAGCGCGGGGAGTGTAGGCCAAATCCTCCGTCTGTCTCCGACAGATGAGAGAGGGTTGTGCTCCTGTAGTGGAGACAAAAATAACCTGATGATGATGATGAATGATGAATAGGTAACATGAGTACTGTCTCTTCACAAACAAACACCTCAGCAAATGAGTTTGTTGAATTTGGAAGTGTACCCGGTGGCCGACAGTACGTCTTATCGTTTATGTTTTCGCTCGCATGCTCAGTTTACGACTTACGTTATGTTATGGCACTAGATCTATAAAGCTAGAGATTGCGATCAAGAACGTAATGCCTGTGAGTCATGGCGCGGTATAAGGTGCCGGTGTTGAAAGTCCTTGACATTGAAAATACATCAATCTACAACACATGGCAGCGCACGTGTACTCTTTGGATTGTTCAAATAAAAAAATTATTCATGGAAAAAAACATGGATTGTTTACATTAATCCGCCAAAAAATATTATATTGTGGTTTCGATATGAAACAGAAAAAAAACTGTTTTATTTGTCTAAAGTAGGTATTAGTGATTGTAATGAATATTGTTTGACTCTTTTTTTTTTAACGTCCCGTTGGAGTGCTCATAGCAATCCAAAGGTATGCGTGGTGAACCATAGCCAATCTCAGGTAGGCTGTCTACCCTTTCGTTCTTAGGATCGTCAAAAATTAGTTCGGCTAATAGTAAAAAAAAACTATTCCTGTATTCCTACGGTACTTTTTAAGCTACTTAATTGGTGTTTTTTAAGCAAGAGGAATGGTCGAATTTTATATTTTTTACAGGTTTTATTGAGCGTAGAGACATTATGGAGTTGAGAGTCAGGTCTGTCTGCTTGTTTACCTTTTAAACTGTATAAAATTAAAGGTACCTATTTATATTGTTTTTAATTGTTATATGGCATTTATTTATTTGATAACTTAGTCTTATGAAGTGAAGACAAAAGTCTTCAACCACAGCGTCGTACCCGTAATGACCTACGGCGTCAAAACGTGGACACTGTCAGTGGGTCTAGTCCGAAAACTCAGTCACTTAGCGGGCCATGGAAAGAGCTATGCTCGGGGTTTATCTAGGGTACAGGATCCGAAATGAGGTGGTCCGGTAGAGAACTAAAGTCTTAGACATGGCTTAAAAAGTTAATACGATGAACCGATTACCGTTTTGGGGTTAACGAATTATCGAGTGGAGACCGCGACTAGGCAGGCGTAGCGTGGGACGCCCCCTGCCTAGATGTTGTGATCTGCGTTGGGCGGTTGGCAGTAACTGGATGAGAAGAACCGAGGTTCAGGTTCAATGGCGCGCCTTGGGAGAGGCCTATGTCCAACAGTGGCCTCTTGCAGGCTGCTATGGTGATTTATTTATGAGCCGTCTAGGACAGGTACTAGCATTTATGTAGCATTTATCTTTCGTTGTAGTGTACCTACTGCACCTGCTTACATCGCGGTAACGAGATTTTCAACCTAGAACGTGACAATGGCTGAGAAAAGTGTCTTGTTTGGGATTGTGTAGTGCTTATATGTAATTTCGCTTGTATGTATGTACTTAGATACTATGAAAGTGAATGTCAAGTATGAGAAAAATAACAATGTTTACTCTGTGAGACTTCACGCGATTTAAACTCTTAAAGTTACATTTTGTGAGTTTCTGTTGTTTCTAGTTTCCATTGAGACAAGACGCAAAAAGCATAAACGCTGTAATTGCATATTAATATATATTCTTTATTGCACATCTTAAAACTAAATACCTCAATCTTTTTGTGCTAATATCAAAATTAAAAACTTTGTAACTTTGCCTTGCTATTGCGTAGTGATATTTAGTATTCTCTGCCATAGATGTGTATAAAGTAAGAGAGCTATTTCTGCCAACAAACTGTATTATACAGTTTGGCGAAGTTATTGTATGTATTAAGAGATGAATAAATGATTTTATTATTATTACAGTAATAAACGGTGTGTACAAAGGTGAGCTTATCTCTAAAAGATATCTCTTCCAGCCAACCTATATTCGTCATCAGAAAACTAAATCTACGTCGAATGGTCTGGGTCCCGTGTAATTTCTATTAGCCGTAATGACCTAGACCTTTCGGTATAAAAATATATTTCTGTTTCCGAATTTGCAATAACAACAATGGGATATATCGATGTGGGGTTTATTTATGATTTTTTGCGTCGACATTTTTTCTTTCTGTAATAATCATCCGTCCAGCGCATATTTTATAAACACTAATATGTATTCTTTCTTTGTCCGCAGGCATGAAAATGACCATGTCAACGCAAGCGACGATGAGTGCCCGCGTCCACAGAAAAGTGATACGGGCGCCGCATAAACGCGCGCACCCTGGCAAAACGCCGCACCCAGGCAAACTGGTGCACGCGGGCAAGTTGCCGCACCCCGGCAAAATGGCGCACCACCCGGGCAAGCTTTCGCACCTTGGCAAGTTCGGCAAGCTTGCGCATTACGCACATACACACGGCATCAGGCCGCCGGAACCTTGCGAGAACAGCAACGACAGTGGTCTCGGGCCGGACCCCGTTCACAGGCAAGACGCCATTTTGGATTTTTTGTGCTGTCGTTGTAACTAAAAGCATGTAATAATGTTTAGTAACCTGTGGTTGGTTTAGGTTAAAAAGCGCCGTAGCTTCGTTCTTAGTATTATTAAGTATTCTATGGTTTTACTATGCAAGGAAATTAAATTTTAGTTTATCTGCAACTCTTCTAGCTGGAGGAAATTCGGAAAACTCGGTCGTGTTCACATTCATTATAATAAAATTTCCTCTCCAGTAATGGCGCTACCTGTTCCTAGTTATCGCTCGATTTTGCATTTTGTCGTGATGGGTTGAGTAGTTATTCTGTATTCCAAATCAGCGGTTCTCGAACTTTATTTTTCGCGTACCACTTACGTAGTATCCTGTCACGTAATACCAACGGTGACATCCTACTTCCCACTAATATTATAAATCCGAAAGTTTGGATATTTGGATGTTTGAATGTTTGTTACTCAATCACGCTTCAACCACTGGACAGATCGTGATGAAACTTGGTACACATATAGGTTAGGTCCTGGAATAGGACATAGAATAGTTTTATCCCGAAAAAACATCCTATTTCTACGGGAATAATAATTTGTAATTTTAAGTTGTCCACGCGGACGAAGTCGCGGGCAACAGCTAGTATTGAATAAATCATTAGCATGGGGATGCTGAATAGCGTTATAGGTATCTCAGAATAGTTAATTAAAGAATAGAAAACTTTCTTTTTATAAATAGATAAAAATTAAATATTATATACGTATACAAACACTTGTCTAATCCCAAACTAGGATTTTCTCCTGTGTAATGGCAATTAAACAAGGTTAGGACAATTCAAAAACACCTCTATAACATCCAGACTAGGGTGAACTTGTTGCGGGTTCGAATCCTGCTAGGGGCAAATGTTCATATGATGAATATGAATGTTTGTACCCAAGTCTTGGATGTTTATATATTTATTTAAGTATGTCCATCCGTTATCTAGTAACCATAACACAGGCTCTGCCTAGTTTGGGACTAGATAATTGGTGTGAATGTCTGTGATATTATTTTTTTTATAACTTGTACAAAGTTGTCTGACCCATCGGTAATCGAATTCACCACCTCTGTGGCGCCCGAGTCCAATGACCAATATTTTTATAGAAAAACCTTATTAAAAAAAACACATTAGAATATCCAGAGTTTAACCAGGAACGTATTTCAATCGCCTCTGTTGGGTTCAGAAATAATTTCCACCATTGTAAATTGCGTGAACTGTTTATTAACGCAAGACTATTAGTTAATCTGTGCTATTTCTGCTCATTCTGAAACATTTGCAAGTCAGTTTTAATGTGGTGAAACTTATTCTGGTACCGGCGTGGGTGGAGATGATACTGGAATGTAGCTTATATTGAACCATCATAAGTCCCAATAGACATTTTTTTCTGACGCCAATGAAGATAGTATGAAGTCTGTTGCCAGGTGCCGCGGTGAATATAGGCTCTAAAGATTCATCGTCTGGAAAACATGTGAACTTCATCCTTATGTAGTACACACACACCACGCTCTCGCACGAACCGTTTCGCTTCCTCCTTCATAATGCGAACTGCTAAGGAATGTAATTCCCTGCCATCTTGGGTATTTGCGGACGAGTATAATTTGGATCTTTTTGAAGGAAGAGTGAATAGGCATCTTCTGGGTAAGCACGCTCCACCTTAGGCCTCATCGTCACTTACCATCAGGTGAGATTGAAGTCAAGCGTAAACCCATCCGGAATAAAAAGAACTGTTGTATTACGAACGCTATTTTGTAAACGTTAGGGTATATAAATGTCTAGGGTATATAAAACGTTAGGGTCTATAATAAAACACAGTTACTATATTTGTAATGAAGAGAGGTGCCTCGTAACACAGACTTACCAAGTCTGAAATGAGACATCAGCACTCAAATATTTTCTTATGTTACTCTTGTTTAACGAAAATAAATATATTTTTATTTTATTTTATTTTTTAAATAAATACATAATAGCTAAAATAGAGTTGGCAGGTTTACACATTCAGCCGATGTCATCACATATTTTCGTAGCAACAATCAAGTGTAAATAATTTAATAATTTGTGGTTCCTTAAAAACTACCATCCTACCATTTTGCAAAAAAAGTGTGCGAAGTCTACGTCCCATACGGTGCTCGGGTTCCGTAATGGCTGAAATATATTACATTCCCATCATCGCCGGGCCATTTACCCACCTTTATAGTCCAAAGTTCAGTTTAATCGGAATTTTTTTTTTGAGTTTCAGTTCTAAGTATGGGGAACCCCCAAAATTTATTGTTTTTTTTATTTATTTTTGTGTGAAAATCTTAATGCGGTTCGCAGAATACATCTGCTTACCAAGTTTCAACAGTATAGTTCTTATAGTTTCGGAATAAAGTGGCTGTGACATACGGACGGACAGACAGACGGACAGACATGACGAATCCATAAGGGTTCCGTTTTTTGCCATTTGGCTACGGAACTCTAAAAAGACTGTTATTCGTTTCGACGTAACCTTAAAAAGAAATTCACACGCTCTAATAAAAGTATACACCTGCGGCTGGTAGATTCTCTATATTTTTGCTAAAAATGCGGCACTTAATGCTCTGTTGACACTCGCCGTAGCAACACTCGCATTTGTGGCGCTATGCAAACATACCTTGTATCAGCAAACTGCACAACTAGCTAGGGTTGCCACCCGTCTTTGTTTCAAATTCAAATTTTTATAAATTACCAGATTCATAGTTTTTTACAGTCATCCTTAAAATTATATGATTACATCAATTGAGCACGATTAACATATAAAAATTAACAGGACAATACATATTGGAGCTCCCACATTAGACCTTGCAGTCTGTATCGGGGAGCCTGAGTTTACAGGTTATATTGCAAACTGTGAGACAGAATAAATATTGTTAGAAAGAAAAAGAAAATAATAATATTATTAGGAGGGTGAGAGAGTGTGATTGTCGGTGGTAGTGTGGAGAATATGAGTGTAATGTATGTGTGATGTATGTATGTATGTTTCCCCGGATTTGGCCTACTTTTGGTACCTCAACAAGGCGGCGATGTTGTTCGCAACACATCACGTCAAAAAGTATCACGGGGCAAAAAGCGGGCGAAGGAAAGTCACTTTGCGACATTAGATTGCACAAAGTGGCGATACATGGTCTCTGCCTACCCCTCCGGGACCAGGGCGTGAGCCTTATGTATGTATGTCCTACTTTACGTGGGAGCGTCCGGGCGGGGTTTCATTTGTAGTCCGGGTTTTAAAGTTGATTTATAACAATTAAAACTATTTTTTATTTTACTAAGTAAGTAATTAAAAAAAACTGTTAGCATTTCCAGGTTGTAAGCTCCAAATTTCGCAGTTTTCATGGTATTGTTATTATAGGCAGATTTTAGTGATGACAACCCTAATATATTTATAAGGAAACATTAATATATTTTTAAAGGCAAGTAACACTGCATTCAAAAATCTTATACTTCTGGCTTGGACACTGGACTGGCGCACCCGAGGTCGGGGATTCAATTTTTTTTTCAGGGGTGCCGGGTAAAAAGTCGATTGCACTCAAATGTCCATGCCTTTTAAGTTCTTGTCTGGCGTCGGCAATTTTGGTGATGGCAACCCTACGCCTAGCTATCGTGTTGCGAATTGCATAAACACACGTCCTCCGTGTGTTATCGCCGGATGCACGAACCAGTCTGTCAATTGTATTTAATCTTATCAGATGCAGGGACCTGTTTTATCATTGTATGCTCACGCTTGCCACTGCATTTCAAACAGTCTTTGCTGTTTGCTCTGTCTTCTATACAGTACATGGGTTTAGGTCTTCTATTTTGAGTTACTTTAGTAGAATATCCTACTAATATTATAAACGCAAAAGTTTGTAAGTATGGATGGAAGTTTGTTACTCTTTCACGTAAATACTACTGAATGGATTTTAATGAAACTTTACAATAATATAGCTTATGCATCAGAATAACACATAGGCTACAATTTATAAAGATATTTTGTGAATTGTCCAAAATATCAAGTAAGTAGGAAAAAATCTACCATCTGCGAGCTATTCTGGCGTGCGCTGCCAAAACCGCTAGAGTTACACATATGTAATGTATGATGGAAATGTTTATCCTAAATATTCCTACAAAAAAGTCCGCCACAGTATATATCTATATCTTATGTGTAAGCCATTATAGCCAAAATAGTGAACCATCGTGATGAAACTTGGCACACATATAGGTTAGGTCCTGGAACAGGACATAGAATAGTTTTTATCCCGAAAGAACATCGCATTCCTATGGAAAATACATAATAATTTGTGATGTTAAGTAGTCCACGCGAACGAAGTCGCGGGCAACAGCTAGTTTATCAATAAATGTACCCAATACTTGTTCAGATAAAATATGAACAAAATCGATGAGGAACAATATATAAACCTTAGTTATAGAGTAGTATAGAGGTTTGCGACGTTTGTCAGGATCGCGCCAATTGGCGATAATTCGTCTCTGCCTACCCCTTTAGGACCAAGGCGTGAGCATTATGTATGTATGTCATCCTTCCAGAATATCAGATGCCCACTAAGCTACTTAGTAATGACAAGCCAAGTCGTCGTAGAGATGTTTTGATGAAAGATATATAAGATTCCATATATAATTAGTAGGTCTTAAACTAGGTTAGTAGGAAGTCATATTTTTTTCGTCAATTGTACAATAGAAATATCAATAGAAATTTTATATTAATTTAGTTTTAATAATCTTCTACAAAATAAACCTGTTTAGCAACGTAATGTCTAGCTAGACCCATTACTTCTTAATCTTCTTTGTTGACGATCACGATCCAGGATCTGAGGTAGCAAGATGTTATTAGCACGATTTGCTAAGTTTCACCTCCTGCATCCGTGATTGACACCTCGCCAGGTTCCCTTGTAACAAACGCCTCCTGTGGCGGTATAATGAACTAATGTAGTTATTCCACCTGCCTGATACACCTCCGTACGCCATCCGACACGATGCAATGCGCTGACACAACAACCGATGCGCCACAATGGACGCGGACAGAACTTGAGAACAGAATAAACCGTCTCGGTGTCAACTGTCAACACGCTGACCGACAGTGGGGACACTGGCGGATGTTGCTCATGTAGAAATTACAACGGGGTAGTAAAGGCAGATGATGTGTTTATATCCAGATCGTTGACGTTCTTCCCTCCCCATCTTGTCATCTTTACCTACGTCGGTCCTATCAGCGGCGTGGCGGTGCGGGGTGAAGGGGGGGCGTATTGGTCACGAATCCCCCCCCCCCCTCCTTAATTAGAATAAAAGACTTCCATTTGTTTTGTGATATCGGTTTTTCATTTGTAGTTAGTATCACTTATAATTTATTAGATCAATCAATTCTAATTTGCCAAACTTCTTTTACTGTTCGTACCCCCAATCCCCCCCCCTTCCCCCCTGCCAACAGTCAGTTTACTAAGCCTTAGGCTATGCCGCTGTCTTTCGTTTTCGTCGTATCTCCTCTTCTACTCATCATCAGCCTAAAACGTCCTCTGCTGAATAGAATGCCACTTTTCGTGGACTATCCACACTTGGAAGGTTAAAATCTTTATGTTAGATACTGCTTCCATTCCCACAGGGTCTGCTGTATAAAAGTATTACGCAGAGAGTGGTAGAAGTCTTGTTCGTAGTTCTCAAACAAAATGTGATCTTTTCGGAAAATATGCCGCCGTCATTCGCCCGCATGTTTATTGCATTGTGTCGCAGTTTGCTTCCTTAGATGCCACTTATCTTGGTCCAGTGCCAAACTATGCGCTATCTCGAACAGTCTCCGTATTGAGGTCAAATCGAATGCTTTATCCCTTTTTATATCAAATGAGAACTATGTTAATTGGTGCTACTGGCTGAGAAGCTCTGAGACATTGCTGGGAAGCTGGGAACCACTAGTTATATATTTCATTCCAGATTAATAGTCCTATGAAAACCAACGCTATTTACGTCTCGGTAACATATACATGATAGGGTCACCAGCAGCAAAAATAGGTTTGTATTACCAAGTAAACTTTGCGGTCCACTTAGGAACACCATCTATTGTGTATTTTGTTTTCGAGACGCAAATGCGTTTGTTTTCATAGGACTATTAATCTGGAATGAAATATAGATGCGTTCGTCCACTCACGGCTTGACTCAATATTACGGCCTCTAAAGCTTAGGTTTTGCCGTGTGGTTTCCGGTAGAGTAGAATAGGACCACTCCAACTCTTCCCGTGGATGTCGTACGAGGCGACTAAGGGAATACATTATAAAACATCAATCAGGCCTCCCCAACCCGTCTGGCCAGCGCGGGGAGTGTAGGCCAAATCCTCCGTCTGTCTCCGGCAGATGAGAGAGGGTTGTGCTCCTGCAGTGGAGACAAAAATAAACTGATGATGATGATGAAAGCTTAGTGGCTTCAACATGGTCAATGAACTGCAACTTCAGATGTTCGGTCTTCTCTGTGATAAAACAATTTGTACTTAGAACAGAACACACTATACACTACAACACGCTAAGGAGATGCTGGCGTATTTTCATCATCATATCACCCCTTAGACGTCCACTGTTGGACATAGGCCTTCCCCAATGAACGCCACCACACCCGGTCCTCCGCCCTCCGCATCCAGCCGCTTCCGGCCACATTATTCAGGTCGTCGGACCGGCGGTCCCGCGAATTTTAATTTTTTTTATATATTCCTGAAGGGTTTACGCTAGACCTGAAGGTGGAGCGCGTTTAGGTTTTCGTCACGTAGTCAATATCCTATAAGGAAATCTCCGCTTTTTTGAGCTATATTCAAGTATGGCGCGCAGTTTTTATAGTTTGATTGAAAACTGACAGTTTTTTCTTCTTGATAATATTTTATTTCAAAGTCAAAATCATTTATTGCATATGAGTACACTTGGTACATTTATACACGTCATTTTTTTTATCGACTACCGCTTCCTAGGTGTTAGCGCTTTGAAGAAGCTTCTACAACAAACTAGCAGAGGAAATCTTAAACTCCAATAAAACAGCTTTGTAATAAAGCCTATTATTTGAACAACAAAGATGCCTGGCACTAATGTTGCTTTAGCTTCGCACAATCTTTATGTTATTGTATGCATACTTGATTTTAAAAGATGTTTCTCTGGAAGTTTGTTGCGCCGCTTCTTCTTCACAGCGCTAACACCTAGGGAGCGGTAGTTTATAAAAAAAATTACGTGTATATAATGTATCAACTGTACTCATATGCAATAAAAGATTTTATGGGTGAATATTCAAGCCTTTCAATTACTGTCATTATCCACACCCCCAAAAATTTATGACAAATAATATATAATAATAAATAATAATTAATATAATAAATATGTCAGACATTCACACCAATTATCCAGGTTACTAGATAACGGATACAGATACTTAAATAAATATATAAAAATCCAAGACTTGGGGACATTTGCCCCTAGCGGGATTCGAACCGCAACCTCCGGCGTGGCAGTTCGAGAGCTACCCCATTCGGCCAAGGAGGTCGTTAATATTTCACTAATGGAGAAGCTTTGCTGGGATAAAACACTTAATCTTCAATTTTTGAAGGTGACGGTAATACCAACTGGGCTATGCATGGTGCATGGCTTGGAGCACTTTTTTGCAGTCCTTCCTCCAGTCTGAAAGAGTCCATTTCCCTCAAGAAATGTTTATAGTCATGACGTAAGCCCGCGACAGATCTCTAGCTCCACCCGCCACGCTGTCGGCGCGCGCGCATGTACCGCGGCCGTGCTAATTAGTATTTTTGGCACGTCCACGCGCGTGACTCAGCGCGTTTGCTACGAGATACGGCGGATCTTGCGATTGAACAAGCAAACTTGTTTGTTGCTCTTGAACTCATGCGCCCTTGAGAATTTTCATTCGCGTTTCAAACAAGCCTTCGCCTGCGTCTTTCTTTGCGTTAACCAGTCAGTAGGTTAAGCATGCATTCTGAAATAGCTTTACAAAGGTGAATACTCTATCAAAGTTCGTTGTACAACAGTCAAAATAGTTTAAATCTGTGAAGTCACTTGACCTGGTGCTGACAGAATACCAGCGCTGGAGTTCGCGTAGCGTGCTGCAGCATTATGCTGAGTCAGCGCCATTTTGTTGCTGAAACACATAGGTACCTTGATTATTTTTAAATTGTAATTTATTAATTCTGTTCTGTTTATTTCTCATGTATGTGTGTGTCGTAGCTATGAATAAATTACCTATTCTATTCTATTCTATTTTTTTACCGTTCACCGCTTCCTACGTGGTCGCTGTGAAAAAGAAACGGGGCAATTTTAACGTCCAACAACATACCTTTTTAAATCAACTTCATCACCATCATCATATCAGCCCTTAGGCCCACTGCTGGACATAGGTCTTCCCCAATGAACGCCGCCACACCCGGTCCTCCGTCCTCCGCATCCAGCCGCTTCCTTCTACCCTCTTGCCAGGCATAATTGTCATTCTAATAATCGTCTATTTCGTGACTGCCTTTATAACAAAACTTATTTAGATTTCCTTTTTCCCTAAATCGTTACTTCCTTATATTTTATTTTCCGATCGCCTATTTTCCTGAAAGTCTTTATTCTCGTGGCGTATTCTCTAATCGATATTTTTCTCGAGAGCTTGATTTATAAACTTTCTCTCCGCCATATTTAATATTTCCTCCGGTAGTTTGTTGTAGAAGAGTATACATTGCTCCGTGAACGATTTGCTGACCTCACTAAAGCTGCAAACACATTATCGGACGCGTCCGTAAGACGCGGCTGACAGTCGCGGCTTATTGTATCTGCATAGTACATTATACACTAAACTGAGCACACTATCGGACGTAAGTCACGGACGCGACCTTGAGCGTTCGGACGTCCGAGTAAAAGACCGGCTGGAGCTTGTAAAACAAGTTTAATCGTTGTAAAATATGTTCAATTCTATTTCTTGTATAAACTGTTATTGTTACATTGCATCAAAAATACTATACTGTAGATAGCAGATAGACTAAAATTGGAGAAAATTCCTTCCAAATTTGGTCTAATCTATACAATACAATACACTTTATTGCACAAACAAATACAGTTAAACGTTATAAAAGTTACAAATAGTACAATTTAGGCGGTCTTATAGCTTTAAGCGACTTCTTCCAGACAACCTTTGGGTAGAATATATATATATATGTATATATCTATAGGTGTGTCTAGTTTCTTTCGCCGTCAAAAATTTGTCTGCAAAGTTCTCGCATTGTTACTATTTGATGCAATGATTCGTGTAATATTTACCAAAAACAAGTAACATTTAAAGTAAACATTTGATAAAGCGATATATTATTATTATTATTATTATATTATTTATTCATAAGAAATAATTATTACATTGCAAGTACCACTAAACAGCAACTGTTTGTGGTGGTACTAGTATTCGCCGTTTACATAAATTGTATTGTTATAGTATTTTTGTTTTGTTTATGTTAGTAAATACTAACATAAACAAAACAAAAATACTATAACAATACAATTTATACACTGTTTTCCAGCCAATAGGTATTACAATCGCATGTCATTTCAAGTCATATCAAGTTGATATGACTATAACTATTTAGACTTCGTTGCAGGAAACGTCGTTAGCAACATAGTATAATACATACATACATAATGCTTACGCGTTGGTCCCGGAGGGGTAGCCAGAGACGATGTATTGCCACTTTGCGCAATGTAATATTGCAAAGTGGCTTTCGATTTTCGCCCCGTGATACCCCTTGACGTGATGTGTTGCGAACATCGCCAAGTATAATGTACTCGTACATAAATAAAACTACACATTATGCGATATTCTTTGTTAACTTGTCATTGTGTTTTGTAATACCTTGACCACAATAGACATATTTTTTTATGCTCCTAGCAACATGCATTTAGGGCGCGAATTTTTTTGCCTTAGGGTAGGAATAGATCGTTCAGGTCACGACGGCACGTCCCACTCCTCTAAGTCGCTTCCATTTCATTGCGTGCATTAAATTGTTACTGAGTTAGTTGTATCTCTATACAACTAACTCAGTAACAATTATCAAATCAATTTTATTGGTAATTATTATTACATGTCAAAAATAGAATAAACAATGGGCCCGATTCTGAAGGCACACATTTAAAATTTGACATTGCTAAAATTGGTTTCGTCTTTATCTTCATAATACTGTGTGACAAGGATAGCAATAGTTTTAGTGCTGTCAAATTTTAATGTTGTGCCTTCAGAATCGAGCCCATCGAGCAAAATCATGTCAAAATTATTAATTTATATAGTAATGAAAAATTACAAAAAAATTAAAAAAAATTAAAAAAATACTTATTCAGTATTGAATTTGGTTCAAAATAATTTAAAAATAAATTAATAATAATAAACAAAGTAAATACAGATCACTTATTTGTTAGTTCTATTGGTCATGAAAAGTTCGTCGTATTTATATAACGCTATCCTTACGCACTAATCATTAATGTGTACCGACGTTCGGAATAACTCCCCGCGTCCCATGCTCATTGCTCACCCTTCGTAAAAAGTAGTGGGGCATGCCATCGTGAATTGTACGCTCTATAAAGTGTTGTCATATTGCATTTTTTTAAATATAGTTAAGCCGTTGTTTTATCGCGCTTACTCAGAACGTGCCTTTTCTGTCTCGCTCTTTCTTCTTAGATTAAAGTTGTATGCGAAATCGGGCTCATAACTTATGCTTACATAACTTTGTGTGTGGTAGTTAGCACGTGAGTCGTATTTACTGTGTGTGTGTGTTTTAGAGCTATTCGCACGTCCGATCATAAAAATATTATCTTTTCCGCATCTCTCGCGCTTACATCATCCTAGCGCATCATACATACATATATAATAAACATTTTTAATGATATAAGAAACATTTACTCGTAACAGTGAAAACGACACTTCATTATATTATTTGTGGGTTCTAGTATAAAAAAAATAAAAAAATAAAAATCCGTATATCCAAAAAATGCATACAATAACTCCGCCAAACTGTGTAAGACAGTTTGTTGGCAGAAATTGAAACTCTCTTACTTTATACATACGGTGAATAACGAAGCAAATTAAAAACGGTTTTGTTATTTTTGATATTAGCAACAAAAATGGAAGTTAAGTCAATTCTTAACTTTATAAAAAAAAATTATAAAAAGAAACAAGAAAATGGCTTTACTAGATATTTCTTATCATCATCATCAGGTTATTTTAGTCTCCACTGCAGGAGCACAACCCTCTCTCATCAGCCGGAGACAGACGGAGGATTTAGCCTACACTCCCCGCGCTGGCCAGACGGGTTGGGGAGGCCTGATGGATGTTTCATAATGTATTCCCTTAGTCGCCTTGTACGACATCCACGGGAAAAGTTGGAGTGGTCCTATTCTACTCTACCGGAAACCACAAGGCAAATATATTTATATTATATTTAAATATTTCTTATACTTACATACATAATGCTTACGCACACACATAATGGTCCAAGAGGGGTAGGCAGAGACGATGTATCGCCACTTTGCGCAATCTAATGTCGCAAAGTGGCTTTCCTTCGCCCGCTTTTCGCCCCGTGATACCCCTTGACGTGATGTGTTGCGAACAACATCGCCGCCTTGTTGAGGTACCACGATATACTCTTCTATTTAATTATTTGCTTTTGTGAAGTTGAGGCCACGGAAAGGTTGTTGAAGGTTTTAATCATTCTCGCATTCAATTAAATATTATTGAATTCAATATTAATTTAATACAATATTTAAAGCAATTATTGAATTTATTTTTTACCCTTCAGTTCCCGTGGGCACCGAGTATTTTCCCGGATTAAATTAATTCAGAATGAAAAGGAACCAATGAATTGTAAATGATCTTCTTTTTAACGAGGCTTTTTACCATTCACGTCTATGCCAGCCTCATAAGATTAGTACATAGTTTTTTAGCAATATACCAACGATCTCTATGTACTACTAGATGGAGCGTTCCAAACAATCGCTCTGTTCGACGCAAGTAGCCACAACTCTTTCACATTCGCAATGAAACTTGTGCAGTTACTACGCAGAACATTTAATTACTTACTAAATATTGACATTATTTAACCGTAGCGTCAATATTTAGTAATAATTAAATGTTCTGCGTAGTAACTACACAAGTTTCATTGTGATTTTTAATTTATTTATACAGACCTCAGAAAGCACTTGGCACAGTTGGATCGAAATTGGGTCATTTAGCATCAAGTATATTCACAATCACATCATAAAACATCAATCAGGCCTCCCCACCCCGTCTGGCCAGCGCGGGGAGTGTAAGCCAAATCCTCCGTCTGTCTCCGGCAGATGAGAGAGGTTTGTGCTCCTACAGTGGAGATAAAAATAACCTGATGATGATGATGATGATATTCACAATACAATACACTTTATATAAAAGTTACAAATATTTCATCATTATGTCTAAAATATGTCTCTCATATCAGCCGAAATACGTCCACTGCTGAATACAAGCCTCCTCAATGCCATATTTGGTGGGCTGCCCATTGCGGGATTTGCAAGGCTCACCACGCTTGGCAGGCGGATTGGTGATCGTAGTAATGATCTTAATATACACAGGAGAATGCTGCTTGCCGTCCCTGGTGCAATCCCTCGACACTCACGGGAAGATTGGGGGTGGCCCTATTCTAAGCCGGGAACCATACGGTAAAAATGTATTCAAAAACACGCAAATCCTTCCCAGAAGCGGCCACTATCGGCTGTTATCTGCAATTGCAATGTAACAAAGCTTATCTAAAGCCAACAATGTGGCGTGTGCGCAGATTATCCGACTCGCTGGAGGAGTGGGACGGGCCCGAGTCGAAGCGGCGCCGCGAGAGCGAGCCCGTTAAGTTAGAGTGCGATGATGCTAACGATGCTTATGCGTTTCTCTCGGGAGCGCCGCCCGCGCCTGCGCCCGCGCCGGTCCTGCCAACCCCAGCGGCAGCGCCCGCGCAGCTCGACGCGCCCCCGCCCGTGCCTGTGTAGGTTGCTTTTGATTTTTTGGTTTATGGTTTAATTGGACTCAAGACAAAAATTTGTATAATTTTTTTTATCATAATGAAGGCGCTTATGGTATTTATTAAATTTCTAATCGTGTCACTTCTAAAAAAACAATAATCGACGTGTAGTTACAAGAATTAGACAGGGAGATAAGATTAAATTGTTTCGATTCCAAAACAAAACAAGCTTTCAAACTCATAATAAGGAAAAAACGTGTATCAAAGACGAATTTGGCAACAACATCTAAAATCGCACGATCACCGCACGTAACAATGTACCACTCGCGAGTCATGGTCACCGTCCCGTCTAATCATTGACCATCATTTATCATTATCATCATCATTACTGCTGATAGCATGATGTATATAATCTATATTTAGACACACGTGCCTAAGTTTGCTTAATTTTAACGCCATTTTTAAAAAGTATTTATAGCAAATAACAAATAATAAAGTGGTTTTGGTGTTAGCCTTGACCGCTAGAGGTCGTGGGTTCGATGTCCATTGAGAACAGTCAACTTTGCGCAATTTGTACAGCACATAATAACAAAATACACTTTATTGTACAAACAAATACAGTTTCAATTTTTAGAAGTTAAAATAGCACAATTTACGTGGTATTATCGCTTTAAGAGATTTATTCCAGACTACCTTCGGGTAGAATATACGAGTATGCCAGAGAAAAGGTAGGTTTTGGAACTATTGATCTAGGTCCGTTACCAATAGCAGATAATTCTAGTTTGAGTCTAGGCAGAAATTAATATTAAAATATTGATAAAGAAGTGACAAACTGTACTTGGTTCCGTCAATATATATTTTATTAATATACAATACAATACAATACAAAATTTATTTATTATCTCAACACAAAGATTAAGTACAATTATAATGTATAAAATTAAAATGAGTACAATTTATCTTTTGTGAGAGACTGGTGCCAAAAATAGGATGAACCTGTGAGATCAGGTCACCAGGCTCCCACCCCATGAAATTTTTGCGCATCACCCTGCCATACCAAGCAATTAGATTAATAATTAATTACCTGATAAAAACAAAGTACTGCGCAAATTATTAATTTTGATGTGAGAGTATAATTTTTATAACATGCATTATAAATATCTCGGAATGTAAAGATTTTCCTGATATTTTTATAACTTTCTCATCATTGCCTGCCAATTTTACATTTATGTTCAAAATTTCAGCTCAATAAGTCGAGTGGTTTTTGAGTTATCCGGAGGAAAGACAGAGGGAACAACTTCCTTATTATAAAGTCAATAATCAGACCTAGGCATTTTTCTAGCACTAATGCATTCATATAGAGATGTACTCACCTATCGAAAGCTACACATCTACACTATATATATAATACTAGCTGTTGCCCGCGACTTCGTTTGCGCAGACAACTTAATATCACACATTATTATGTATTTCCCGTAGGAATGGGATTTTTTTTCGGGATAAAAACTATCCTAAGTCCTATTTCAGGACCTAACCTATATGTGTGCCAAGTTTCATCACGATCCGTCCAGTGGTTGAGTAACAAACATCCAAATATCTAAACATTCGCATTTATAATATTAGTAGGAAGGATTATAAAGAGGAAATATTGGTATGTTTGTAACGAATAAACTCAAACACTACTCGACCGTTTTCAAAAATTCTTTCACATTTAGAATGCTACATTATCCCTGAGTAACATAGGCTATATATTTTTATCAACTCTTTTGTGATGATAGGTTGTCCACGCAGACGAAGTCGCGGGCCACAGCTAGTTAAGAATAATTTGTGTTTTAGACATTTAGGGAACAAATGAATAAATCAATTAATGTAAATTTTTGTTGTCAAAATTCATGGTCAAAATTGTTTTTCTTATTTGACATTTCGAAAATAAACTATGAACCGCAGAGATTTCATTAAAAAATGAATTATAGGTAAATGTTAAAAGAGTTTTGATTACTTTAGCAGTAATTTGTTACGGATTTATTGCAAAGTCAAAATCATTTATTGCATATGAGTACACTTGGTACATTGCGCTGTGAAGTAGAAACGGCGCAACAAAAATCACACAACACATCTTTTAAAATCAAGTTTGCGCACAATTATTTATAGATTGTGCGATGCATTTGTATAAAAATACCTTTATCTTTATTATCAATGCAAAAATTTTAGTTATCTGTGAATTATCGATAGTATAAAGTGTCGACTTTATCGTAGCACTTAGAAAGTTATCGTACCAGAAAAAAATCTTGGTCTGTTAATGATTTTGTCCTTATTATTAATCAGGTTCATCCACTTTACAAGCCGTCAAAGTCAAAGTCAAAATCTTTTACTGCACCTGAGTACATTTATACACTTGGTACATTTATACACGTAATTTTTTATCAACTCTACCCATTGCTTCTTAGGTGTTAGACTGTTAGAGCTGTGAAGAAAAACTTCCAGGGACACATCTTTTAAAATCAAATTTGTATACAATATTAAAATATTGTGCGAAGTTGAAGCAACGTTAGTACCACGCATCTTTGTCATTCAAATAATCGTCTCTTTTATAATAGGCTTTTTTACAAAATGGTTTTTTAATCATCTTCGGCCGACAGAATGCCAACTTTTGGTGGGCTGTCCATTGGGGGATTTGCCATAATCACCACGCTTGGCAGGCGGATTGGTGATCGCAGTAATGGTCTTAATATGCACAGGAGAACGCTACTGTTTCACTGGTGTTTTTTTAAATGTGATTCTGAAACTTTCTCATATTTAAGATTTCCTTCATTGTCGCCTATTTCCATCAAGCAATACAAATCAAATTTAATTTTTAAATAATTCTCGTTACAGAATCCGAGCCGGGTGCAGTATATCTAGTCCAAACATAACAGAAACATCAGGCAAACGGTTTCCAGACCCCTCCTACAGATCGTGCGGGAAACTCGGCAGCACCGGGAAACTGGCCACGAAGTACGCGGGAGGGGGGAAGTTGCCCGGCGGAAAGTTGTCGGGGAAGTTAGGGGGGAAGTTGGGGGGAAAGTATGGGGGGAAGCTGGCGCAGGCGCTGGCGAGGAGAAGGGCGCTGGCGATGACGCATTCCGGTCCGCCAGGGCTGGCCGCGCCGCTCAGCAGTCGGTCGCGCGACGGGACGGTGGAGCTGCAGATACTATGCCAGCCAGAGACACAGCATAGAGCGAGGTGAGACTTGAAATATTTAGTTAGCTTAGTGGCTTGGTTACCGGACTACCAGGCGTGGAGAGGGACTTCATCCTCATGCAGTAGACATACCTCTTCCATAATGCGAACTGCTAAGAAATGGAACTCCCTGCCAGCTTCGGTATTTCCGGAGAAGTTCAACTTGGGTTTTTTTAAACGGAATAGTAAAGAGACATCTTCTGGGTAAGCGCGCTCCACCTTAGGCAACTTTAATCATGGGGGCCTTGGGGACCTTTCTTAGGAAGAAGGAAGATGAGATGTATCTATTAACCCAATCTCAGGCCTTTTGCATATTATAAGACACCAGACGAGAAAAAATTCTATGCGCTTGTCTGATCCGACATAAGAAAAAATTTCTTGTAATATGTATGGTCTCATATAACAACCAATGCGACTGGATATCTTATAAGACATTTCTCATAAGACACAAGAAATTAGCTTACTTGAAGAAATTAACTTAATTAGGCGTCAAATAGCAAGGAAGATTGTTGTGGAGACTGACGCTTGGACTTAGGGAAACCCTGTATACCAGGACGCGAGGTCTCCACCCCACGGAAAGGACAAAGTTATATCGCCAGTTAAAATTGAAAGACGTGTTCGTGTGTGTATGTGTTTATGTGTGTGTGTGTGTGTGTGTGTGTGTAGTGTGTGGGGAGGGTGTGTGGGGGGAGGGTGTGTGTGTGTGGGGGGGGGGGGTGCGTGTGTGTGTCTGTGCAGCAAATTAGTATTCAATTCATATACAGGGTTACAGGAAAAGTCGTGCTAGATCCCTTAAGGGTGTGGAGCACCCATCATTTCTGACTTATTTCACTATGAAACACCCTACCCTAAACTTAACCCTTTTCGAGATATTCGACTTTTAATTTTTTTATTGAAAATTGCTGATTTTTAGGCTACTACATTTATTTTTGTTTATTTTGTGTATCTTATTATTATTATTATTGCATTTTTACATGTGTAGTAAGATGCTTTAGGACGTCAATCATTAAAATAGTGCACAAGTTATTTGAATAGACCGTAGTAGACTAGTGAAAGAAAAGAAATAAAAAACATATTAGAAAGTTTATTTTTCTCTAAGGGATATCTAAAAAAAATATTATGGTAATTGTTCGGCAGATGTTTTTTAAAATATCTACGGTTCATCAGCTATCTAACGAGGTATAATAATGTAGGGTTTTATTCAAATGCATTCAAAAAAATTTAGTTTCATAGGCGACAGTGGAGAAGAAAATGTATACTTAGCCCTAAAAAGTAAAATAAAACAATAGGTAAGCATGAAATGCCATTTATTAAAGGTTTTCTCACAACTTTTTCTTTTTCTACAGTTCATGTTCAACATGGCCGCCTCTATTTCTAATACATTGTCGCATCCTTCTACGGAGACCGGTCTTCACTACGCCAGTGGTCAATGTGGTCCTCATTTTATTTGCTGCATCCACAATCCTTTCTCTTAAGTCTTCCACAGACGAAACTGGATTCGGCTCGCTGTACACGAGACTTTTCATGCAGCCCCACACATGAAAATCCATGGGGGTTAGGTCCGGACTTCTTGCTGGCCATGGCAATGGCCCACCTCGTCCAATCCATTTGTTTGGATAATTTGTGTCCAGCCAGTCTCTGACACTTCTCCTGAAATGGGCAGGGCAGCCATCGTGTTGGAACCACATGTCCCTGATCAGGTTGAGTGGCAGATCATCCAGCAAATCACTCAAGTCTGCTCTCAGGAAATTTTCGTAGCTTTCCCCTTTTAGATTATCCGGGAGAAAGTAATGTCCAATCAAATGATTGGAGATAATGCCCATCCACACATTCACGCTGAATCTTCGTTGGGACCCCTTCACTCTTTTCTTATTGGGATTCCTTAGTTCTTTTAGGGCCCAGTAATGGGCGTTGTGATAGTTAGTTATGCCATCTTTATCAAATTTGGACTCATCCGTCCACAAGATATTTCTTAAAAAATCTGGGTCTTCTACATCAGCATTTAGCATAAATCTGCAAAAGTCCTATCTTCTCGCGGGGTCCCCTTCTTCAATAACGTGTACTGGCGTGTAATGGTACGGGTATAGGCCAGCAGTATGCACTGTAAACCACACTCTCCATTGCGAAAGCCCCAGATCACGGGCAACAATATTAGTGGAAGTAGTCGGATCCGCTCGAAAGCGTTGCACTATCTCATTGTCCTGTTCTTCGTCGTCAATTCGTGGTCTTCCCATGTCTGTACTTCGTCTCAAAACAGAGCCAGTTTCTCGAAGTCTTCGATAAACTCTGTCAAAAACGGCCACATCCGGCACTCGACGACCGGGGTAGCGAGTTATGTATTCGTTGCGAGCTTGCGCAGACACACAATCGCAGTATCCGTAACAAATAAGCATATCAGCATATTCCTCAGGTGTGTAGGACGTCATACTCTACACTTCCGTATCACAGGCACAGATCAGAGTCCGGTTAACAAGCACAGTAGTCACAAATCAGAAGAAATAGTCCAGAATCACAGCCAAGTCGAGAAAAAGAGCAAAACGGTATCGCATCTACTATGTACGAAGCACAAAAGCAGACTGACAACCAAAACAATGTTTCCGGTTGTATTCCCAGTCCTAGCCGGTGTCTACACATTTTTTCTTTCATTCGTACCTACATAAATCGTCACTTGTCTCGCTCGCACGGTGCGTCTTAACTTGAAGGACAATAGGCGTGGGACCGTTAGAACTGCTACCTGGAGCGTCCCAACTACTTTTTTTCCACGAAATGTAATACAAACCCTAGATTGTTACACCTCGTTAGATAGCTGATGAAACGTAAATATTTTAAAAAACATCTGCCGAACAATTACCATAACATTTTTTTTAGATATCCCTTAGAGAAAAATAAACTTTCTAATATGTTTTTTATTTCTTTTCTTTCACTTGTCTACTACAGTCTATTCAATTAACTTGTGCACTATTTTAATGATTGACGTCCTAAAGCATCTTACTACACATGTAAAAATGCAATAATAATAATAATAAGATACACAAAATAAACAAAAATAAATGTAGTAGCCTAAAAATCAGCAATTTTCAATAAAAAAATTAAAAGTCGAATATCTCGAAAAGGGTTAAGTTTAGGGTAGGGTGTTTCATAGTGAAATAAGTCAGAAATGATGGGTGCTCCACACCCTTAAGGGATCTAGCACGACTTTTCCTGTAACCCTGTATATGTTGCATGAACCGTTAAAGAGTACAAAATAGCTTTTTAATTTGACGAATATTATCCAGAATTTTACAACTTAAATTGGACCGATTTGCAAATTTAATAAAAAAAATGTGTACTGTGACCTTCATAACGCATCACGTACCTTGTAGTAACGGTCCTGGTAGGCGTCGCGCCGCTGGGCTGCGACATTATGCTGAGTGCGGGCCTTTTCTGCAGCAGTACTACACACACTGTTACTGTTACATTGTTATGTTTTTTGCTCGCTCTTACTGCCTTGTCTCACACCCTGTAAGGTTGGCTGGAAGAGATCTCTTTTAGAGATAAGCTCGCCTTTGTACACAAAATTTGGAACTGTATTTACTTTTAAAAGTGCAATAAAGAATATATTATTTGTTTGCTGTACATCTGTATCAATATGTAACATTGTATTTGTGTTGTGCCTAAGAATAAATGAATTACTATCTATTTAGAATGCTTAAGGAGTAGGCTCCTAGGTCCAGCTCAATGCCACCTAAGGAACTTGCTGTATGTTCTGTTTTTATCATAAGTTCTGTGTTGATTCCAGATATCAGACTGAAGGCAGCCGAGGCGCTGTCAAAGACAACTCGGGCAACGGGTTCCCAATAGTCAAATTAGTCGGTTACGACAAACCTGCCGTGCTACAGGTACCTTATATTACACACCAGATTATTTATATATCCGACTACGTCCGCTTTCCATCCAGTCAGGTCTCCGTATAAAGAAGAGTCTAGTATATAAATGTACCGATTGCCGATCATACCTTAGGCCGATTAACCGATGAGTAACGATTAATCGGCAAATTTAAAGCAGTTTAATCGGTTTTTCTAATCATTATTCAATACTGGCGCAAAAACGTGTTAGGCTGAAAAAAATCATTTTTTTTTAACTTAATCTTCCGAGTATTGTTAATAAAAATCTGGCCTTAAGTACTTAATTATTAGTAATTAATCTTTTATTAAATTGAGAACCAGTATTTTAGTTAAATATTTAGTATAATTTATTTTTAACATTACTGGAAGATTGTGGTTTAAAATAGTTATTTGTTCAGCCCAATACTTTTTTACGTCAGTATTGAGTAATGTTTAGAAGAACCGGTTAACTGGCCGATTAGTCGGTCGTAAATTGACCGATTGTACAACTGCTTCCGAGATACATTTATCAACGCCTTTTCCCTGCATAAAAAATAGCTTAATTCAATTTTAAACCAAAGAGCATGAATTTATCGTTATCAGCTCAGACCCTCCACCTCCGATGGCCTTTCGACCTCTAGGTCACACAGGCCGAATCACGGGGGAGGGTACTCGCTCAGGTGCTCTTGGCACCCGGCCTGATCCCCCTACAAATAAAATATTCTGTTCCTTATACTCTGTACGGCAACTCTCCCCATTCAGGGGCGCGACACCACGATCATTGGTATCAGCTCGAACAAACCCAGACATTTTTGATTAGTTTATCAGCGTAGTAAGTGAGGTCTCGTTCCCAGGTGTTCATCGGCACGGACACTGGGCGCGTGGCACCGCACATGTTCTACCAGGCGTGCCGCGTGTCCGGCAAGAACTCCACGCCGTGCAAGGAGCGCAAGGACGACGGCACAGTCGTCATAGAGATCGACCTCGAGCCCGCCAAGAACTGGCAGGTCACCTGCGACTGCGTCGGGATTCTCAAGGTCAGTTGGCAACAAATGTCTTGTAAGAACACTGCTTAAGTGTGACATTGTCATTAAAACCCACCTGGAACCTGCCAAGAACTGGCGGGTCACCTGCGACTGCGTCGGGATTCTTAAGGTCAGTTGGCAACAAATGTCTTGTAACAACACTGCTTAGAGTGACATTGTCATTAAGATCCACCTGGAACCTGCCTCGAGCCCGCCAAGAACTGGCAGGTCACCTGCGACTGCGTCGGGAATTCTTAAGGTCAGTTGGCAACAAATGTCTTGTAACAACACTGCTTAAGAGTGACATTGACATTAAGACCCACCTGGAACCTGCCTGGAGCCCGCCAGGAACTGGCAGGTCACCTGCGACTGCGTCGGGATTCTCAAGGTCAGTTGGCAACAAATGTCTTGTAACAACACTGCTTAAGAGTGACATTGTCATTAAGACCCACCTGGAACCTGCCTGGAGCCCGCCAAGAACTGGCAGGTCACCTGCGACTGCGTCGGGATTCTCAAGGTCAGTTGGCAACAAATGTCTTGTAAGAACACTGCTTAAGAGCGACGTTGTCAATAAAACCCACCTGGAACCCGCCAAGAACTGGCGGGTCACCTGCGACTGCGTCGAGATTCTTAAGGTCAGTTGGCAACAAATGTCTTGTAAGAACACTGCTTAAGAGTGACATGTCATTATGACCCACCTGGAACCTGCCTGGAGCCCGCCAAGAACTGGCAGGTCACCTGCGACTGCGTCGGGATTCTCAAGGTCAGTTGGCAACAAATGTCTTGTAAGAACACTGCTTAAGAGTGACATTGTCATTAAGACCCACCTGGAACCCGCCAAGAACTGGCAGGTCACCTGCGACTGCGTCGGGATTCTCAAGGTCAGTTGGCAACAACACTGCTTTGTGCTAGCAGAACTATACTAAAGGCCCACCTGGAACTTGACTGGAGTCCGCCAGGAACTGGTTGGTTACTTACGACTATGATGGCATACTCAAGACCAGTTAGTAACAGATAGCTTCTGAAAAACTCTACTCTGTACTAGACGTGTGTCAATGAAACTCTTAGCTGTTAATCTTAGAATATATTCAGTTCGAATGTGTGCAGGCATTTAGTTAGTTGCCTATCGCGTCATCTGGTAGCTAGACACTGTGCATCGCATCGCGTGCAGGTGAAGGTTAGCATCCGGAGCAGCTGATGTTGTTGTTCTCTCAATAATGCATTTCTTAAAATAATTCACAATCTATACACACCGTTATCTCGCGTCCTATGCACGTCGTTATGTCGTAAAAACGTCGTGTGCGCCACCGTATCGGCTGAGCGTTTATCTGCGCGCGCGCCGGTCAACGCTTCCTCGTCACGTAAACAAACGGCGTGTCACACGAGTTGGTATCACTTACGTACTTATACCCTAAGCCAGGGATTCCCAAAGTGGTCGATACCGACCCTTTGGGGTTGAGGGGTCGACATAAACGAAAACTGATCTTGGGTGTCGACGAGGTCTAAAAATGAACCCTTTTAATTAACACAAGTTCTTATCTGAAACTTTCAAGATACTGTATAAGTTGTGTTACGTGTACCAACTTGTTATAAGGACTAATAATTTAGTAGGAAGTATCATTGTTATACTCGTACTTTAAAAAAAACTCAACAAGTCGAGGAAAAATCTAGAGATAGGGTTTTTAAAATAATTTGACTATGGGGGTCTGAGGTATCAGTTCAAAGTCAAAGTCAAAATCATTTATTGCATATGAGTACATT
Source organism: Esperia sulphurella (assembly GCA_947086405.1). Classification (NCBI taxonomy): domain Eukaryota; kingdom Metazoa; phylum Arthropoda; class Insecta; order Lepidoptera; family Oecophoridae; genus Esperia; species Esperia sulphurella. The sequence continues at coordinate 17,705,789 of OX352258.1, forward strand.
TATTATACACGTTATTTTTTTTTATTGACTACCGCTTCCTAGGTGTTAGCGCTGTGAAGAAGAAACGGCGCAACAAACTTCACGCAACACATCTTTTAAAAATTAAGTTTGCATACAATTAATAAAGATTTTGCGGAAGCTGAAATAACATTAGTACCAGGCATCTTTGTCATTCAAATAATCGTTTATTTTATAATAGGCTTTCTTACAAAGTTGTTTTTTAATGTGAATCATAAACTTTCTGTCCGTCATATTTAAGATTTCCTCTGGTAGTTTGTTGTAGAAGCGTATACATTGCCCCGTGAACGATTTACTGACCTTACTTAGTCTTAACGCTGGTAAAACAAGTTTATTTTTATTTATTGTATTATAACTATTATTGTCACAGTGCCTCAAAAAGAGAGATAATTTTTTTCGGACATATAAAATATTATCTAAAATGAATTGACCAGCTACTGTTAATATGCTTATTTCTTTAAACTTTTCTCTTAATTTTGGAAAAGGGGTCTCTTGCCTAAGATAGTTGGGAATCCCTGCCCTTAGCTATTAAACACAAAGTTCTAAACTTGCTGTTGCCTGTAGTTTTCATATTTATCAGTCCGTGCTATTTTATTAACTCCATACGCAGCATCCAACTCATACAATAATTAATGTTTATTTACACTGAACAGTTTACTTAGTGTCTCAATAACTTTTTTGTTTGCGTCTGTATACCGAGGCGCATTTTATACGGTCTTGGCAGATTTTCGGGTGGCCGGGACCACAACCTTTCACTTTGACTGGAAGAGATCCCTAAGTGGGATAAGTCCGCCTTTGTACACAACTTTATTCTTTTATTTATTTTTATTGTTGTTAGTTTTGGTACAATAAAGCGTTTACATACATACATTCATACATACATACATACATATCTTTCTTGAAGGCTGGATCCACGCCTGCTTCGGCTAGCGATATTAGCCCACCCGGTGTAACTAACCTATATGTCTACCACAGGAGCGTAACGTGGATGTGGAGCACCGTTTCGGCGAGACTCTGGGCGGCCCCGGGGCGGCGCCCCCGGCCGGCGCGGCCGCGCACGCGTCGCGCGGCAAGAAGAAGTCGACGCGGTGCCGCATGGTGTTCCGCGCTGACATCGTCGGCGCCGACGGACAGCCGGAGACGCTGCAGGTCTGCTCCACGCAGATCATATGTAGTGAGTTCACTTATTTTTACTAAATTTCCATTCCTAGCTACAGACGTGGCGGAGACCTTTTAAGTATGACAATACCTGTTGCAGGAGATCTTACCCTTCCATAGCAAAAAATCACACTGAAAATAGAATATCTTTATTGCATGGAAAACGGGTACATTTTGCGTCTTAATTTGCTATATACATTAGTTTTACCTTAAAACTGCCTTTCCAGGCATATACAACGTATAAGTATAATTTTTTTATGTATACGTTGACTATTAAAATTATAATGCGATAGGGCATTTCAATTCCCTTTAGACAGTGACAGTGACTGGATGAGAAAAACCGAGGATCGGCTTCAGTGGCGCACTTTGGGAGAGTCCTATGTCCAACAGTGGACTCTTGCAGACTGATGATGATGATTGGGAAATGGATTGGTAATCACAGGAGATCGCTGCTGTCCGTCCCCTAGTGCAATCCATTAGTCGCCTTGACACCCACGGGAAAATTTGGGGTGGCTCTATTTGCCATAAATAACATGTCATTTGGTTTCCGGTAGACTAGAATAGGACCACTCCAACTCTTCCCGTGGATGTCGTACATGGCGACTAAGGGAATACATTATAAAACATCAATCAGGCCTCCCCAACCTTTCAGGCCAGCGCGGGGAGTGTAGGCCAAATCCTCCGTCTGTCTCCGGCAGATGAGAGAGGGTTGTGCTCCTGCAGTGGAGACAAATATAACCTGATCCTGAATAACATGTCATTTCGGTGGAACATTATTATTTAGTGGTTTCAATGTAAAATTACCCAAAGGGTGTGCCCAAGTAAGATTTCTTTAGGTCAACTCATAGCCATGTCATTTACTTAAATTCCAAAAATTTAAACGGTACAACGTTTGCCGCTAGCAAATTATTTATTTCTGATTATTTAATACCAAGTGTACTTTGAAATTTATTATAATATCCTGACATAGACAGTACGTTATATATATACTGTGACATTATTGTAATTGTTGTCATTGTAATTTATATTTTGTATATTAGTTTATTTTATGACGATCCCTTTTACCATATTAGAATGACATGTAATGGCGTATCAACACATCGGCATGTGTTGATACGCCATTACATGTCATTCAAAAGGGATCGTCAACCGACTTTACCGGCGTCCTGCGGCTTCCGTTGCAATTTTCGCAGTAGCATCGTGACTATCGTCGTATTAGTGGTATACGTAGGAGTGGACTATAATATAATTGTGTGTATCGCACCCCCCCCCCCCACTCCTCCCCTCCCCCCTCCACTACCACTCGATGTTGAAGCCGCGAGCGAACTGCCACCGGCATCCAAAATTCCAAGTTTCATTCATTCGTAACAAATCAAATCTACTCTGTTGCTTCCAGCTCAACCGCCCGGAGTGCCCGAGGTGTGCCGCAAGTCGCTGGTGTCGTGCCCGGCGGGCGGCGGGCTGGAGCTGTACCTGCTGGGGAAGAACTTCCTCAAGGAGACGCGCGTCGTGTTCTGCCAGCGGCAGGACGGCCGCACCGCATGGGAGGAGGAGGTGGTGCCCGACAAGGAATTTCTGCAACAGGTATTAATTGTATTTCTTTCTCGTCGTTCCGTCTGTATGTCCGACGGATAACTCGAAAACTCCCGGACCGATTGAGTATAGAGCCTAGGAGTGGGAACATAAAAGTAAAATTGTCTGGCAATGATGTGAAACATAGGAAAAACTGTTTTTTTTTAGTAGATAATAAACGTAAATAATTGCGATATTCATACGTAATCCATCATAAAGAAAATGAAATCTACTTGGGTCAATATCCATTTGATTGCATGTCAAATCTTCAGTTTTTGCTCTGTCATTTAAATAGTATTAAAACGAAAAACGTTATACGACGTAAATAAAATAAGTCTCTCGGTAATTGCTATTCAATGTATTCATATATATTTCATTCCAAACCACAACCACACACACCACCAATACTCATGCGAAAAGCAACACTATTTGCGACTCAGGAACGAGGCAGCAAAAAACCTGGTACCGTGTAAACTTTGCGGTCCACTTCGAAACACCATCTACTATTTATCTCGTTTTCGAGACGCAAATGCGTTTGTTTTCCTAGGACTACTGATTTGGAATTAAATACAGGTGTGTCGTTTGCCCGCAGACGCACCTGGTGTGCTGCGTGCCGCCGTACGGGCGCGCCGACATCGCGGAGCCCGTGTCGGTGCAGCTGTTCGTGCGGTCGGGCGGCCGGGCGTCCGAGCCGCACGCCTTCTACTACACGCCCGCCGCCGACGCCGCCGCCGGCCCGCTGCACTGCACCAGGCACCACACGCACGGTACGTGCGGGGAGAGCGCGCGGGGGGGGGGCGGGGGGACGGGGGGCTTTATATAGGACTGTGATAACACGCTTTATACGCTTTATATTGAAAAATCGATGTTTATATGGCATAATGATAACACACTTCGTTTGAGGCACGCTTTATATTTCATACGACAAATAATAATACATTTTAAAAATACGTATTTGTTTTAGTAAATTATTTTGTTTTAATTATCTGATCCATACGGGTCAGTTGGAACTCGTGGCTGTTAGATTGAGGAGGCTGCACTTGCATATAAATGGATACTTAAATGTAAAAAATAAATGTTTTATTGTTAGGAAAGTTACAGGAAACTAAATGTATTGATGTCATTATTTTTTCAAACATTACAGTTTAGTTACTGAAAAAATAATACTAAAAAACTCGCTTTCGCATTTATATTATTAAATTCTTGATTATTTTGCTTGTAGTTAGTTGCCTATTATTTGTGGAACTTTACCAACGTTGCCACTAATTCCACAGTAATTGAGATAAAATAAAAGTAAAACCGAAAAGCTTAAAGTTTAGTCGCAATAATCTAAATAATGAACAAGTCAATACAAAACTTTTCAATTTATTCGAATTTCTTTTGGGATAGTGTCTTTAATTTGTAGATAACAAGCGAAATATGGAATAACATGGGTTCAGTTAGCTTTATATGGCATTTTGGAAACACGGTCATTTACTTTTAGCATTATATGGTATATTGATAACATATCAATTACTTCTAGCTTTTATATGGTATTGTGATAAAATGCTCGTTTATGTTAATCTTTATGAAACTTTCGTTTATATTTTTATAAGGCACGATAAAATAATATGGGGTTGTTGTGTAGGATTGTAAAATAATCTTATTACTTGCTTTTTATGGAATAACCTTGGAGCTTAGAATTAAATGCATGTTAGTTGAATTTATAATTATATTTGGGGTATGGTAGTGATCCTTCTAATATGCTTACAATACCGAAAAAAATTAATTCAGACATCCAAAATCGCTTACGTTTGCATGAATATGTCTTACTTTAATTAATATCTGGAACAAGTTAATAATTGTGTATGTATAGTCTCATATTCTACTCTTGTTATTCATACAACAATGTGTTGCATGCGCTTATATCAACTTTAACAAATGTAATTTATAAAAAAAAATGATTATGAAATGTTGCTTCGAATATGTGCTATAATGATATATTTATAAGCATTTGCTTTTACTGGACATTATGAGCCATTCTTACATTTAAAAATAAATTTTCTTAACAACCTCTAAATTGAGTCAAGTTATTTTTTTAACTTGTAAAAACGGCTCATAAAATGCATGTGAAGATAAATTATGTGTTGGCGGTGAAGAGTGTAATATGAAATTGATATATTAAGAGAAATACTTTATTTTGGAAGAAATGACTGATGCGAAAATGGCGTACTCTTTCTTTTTTTCCCTTCTGTTCAAGCTAGGTCTGTCTAGGTAGCGCCCTCGGCCGCCGCCCGCCGCCCGCCGCCGTCTCTCGCGCCGCACGGTACTGACACGCACACACACACCCCGGACACACTCCAACACACCCCAACACACCCCCATACACTTTTGAATCCAAAATAGCCTAATATGTTAGGGTATGACCGACAGACATTTTACAGCCTCCTAAATGTTACAGACATTACTAAAGTGCGTAAGTATTAATTGTTGTTACAGATAAATAACGTTCCAGTATTATATTTAATGTTCCCTTGAAGCGACTCCTTTGAATTTCTTTACTTTTAATTATTTTAGCTCAAGTAAATTTCCAATAACATTCATATATGAAAAAGTAAAAATAAGTCGGAAATAATGCATCATCATTAACTCACATACACACGTAAATTATACTTATTCTTTTTAATACAATACAGATAAACACATATACACAAAAAAGGGTTTGAGAATTTGTATATAACATAAATTTTGTAGGCGAATTCTGAACTGTAATACACACATAACAAAACTCACTTCTCAGTTACACATGGGTGAGTTCACACTAAGACAGTAGAATGGGACCTTTTACTGGACACTAGCTCGAGAGTTACTGCTAGTTTCCTTGAGTATATATTTATATTAAAGTCTTCCTTAAAATATTATAAATAAAATTGTCATTTTATACAAAGTTCTTGTATAAATCGTCACGTGACAGTATGAATAGTCTTTACAGGGCGATATTCAATTGCGAATTAATTTTAATGAAGCTATGTTGATAAAATGCAATAAGATGGGTTTAAAATGAATAAAATAAAAGAAAAATCTAGATACAGGAAGCAGGATATACGCAATAAATGCCTAAGTCATTCCAGTCTTATTTAGAACATGAGCTACTGTCTTCACTGTCCAGTTCTGCTGTCCCCGTGTGTACTTGACCTTACAGCTCCCAGGCTCCATAGGTACAGACTGCACAAACCCCCTTCCCACACGTAGCTAGTTGCGTCCGTGCCCTGTTCAATCCAGAATGTTATTTTGTATGTCTATTCTCCATTTTAGCTGATTTCTAACTGTTACCTATCTGTGACTACATTTTCTGTATTTTCTAAGTATATATTTGTATTTTAATGCTATTTGGAGACATCCAAGACTAGCACAAACTATCCCTTTCAATCTCTAGCTAGTTTGAGAGAGATTACGAGAGACGGAAAGGTCCCCAGGTATCTGGATCTGATTTGATTCGTTTTAAAATATGTCGCAGCAACCCCGGCTGCAGTGTGGTTTCCGGTAGAGTAGAATAGGACCACTCCCAACTTTTCCCGTGGATGTCGTACAAGGCGACTAAGGGAATACATTATAAAACATCAGTCAGGCCTCCCCAACCCGTCTGGCCAGCGCGGGGAGTGTAGGCCAAATCCTCCGTCTGTCTCCGGCAGATGAGAGAGGGTTGTGCTCCTGCATTGGAGACAAAAATAACCTGATGATGATGAACCCCGGCTCGACCAAATTGAGGTCGATAGGCTGATCCTACTATCCAGTGCCTTAATCCTACTAATATCATAAATGCGAAAGTTTGGATGTTTGTTACTCAATCACGCTTCAACCACTAGACGGATTGGAATGAAACTTGGCATACATATAGGTTAGGTCCTGGAATAGGACATAGGATAGTTTTTATCCCGAAAAAACATCTCATTCCTACGGGATAAATTAAAATTAGTAATTTGTGATGTTAAGTGATCCACGCAGTTGAAGTAGCGGGCAACAGCTAGTAAAATATATATTATCTTTGATAAAATTAAAAAAATTAGAAGGTCTTGGCCGGGGCGTTATACATTGTGTTAACGTCTCCTTTGTAGGAATGCAATGTATCGATCGTGAGCGAGTCCGTAGTCCGACTCGCACTTTACGACTCGCACTTGACACAGAACAGACTGCGTAGTTTCAACTGCACAAGTTTCAAAGTGAATGTGAACGAGTTTCGGCTCCTTGCGTGGAACAAAGCGATTGATTGAAATGTTCCATCTAGTAGTACATAGAGATCGTTGGTTAAAACTAAACAAATCTGAGCCAGATACCTCGAATTTCCTTGTTAGGCTAATTCTAAACTGATGTCTCTAAATAACAGTCCTTGTATTTAGAGCCGTGCGAAGGGAATTGAAGTCATAATTATTGCCTACCATCAACAACAGCCTGGTAACGTTTCGCTGGCCCCACTCGATGATGATTTATCTTGATGTAAAAGGTTACTCATTCTTGTGTTTTGTCTCAGTCTAATTTACAGTATGTATTTTGATCACCCCTTCGCACAGCCCTGCGTCAAAACAGCACTTTCCCCCTATTTATATAAATTCCTCATCGGCTAAAACGGAGATGCGACTAGCGGGAGTGTATCGAAGACGGAACGGCACGCAGTTAGGATGCCTTGCTACGCTTAGGTGTTATATATGATGTGTGGATGTGGTCTCCGCAGGGAATGGCGAGGAGGCGCGGCCCGTGCTGCTGTGGGGCGGCATGATGCCCCCCCCCGCGCTGCCCGCGCGCCGCCCCTCGCTCATCGTGCCCGACACGTCGCCGCTGGGCCTCAAGAGCGAGGCCGACGACTCCAGCCAGCACTCGATGGTCGACCACGACGCATCGTGCGGCCCCGACGGGCCCGACAAGCCCCAGCTCATGCCCGACGACCTCAAGGTCGTCGACCTGCGACTCAAGTCGGAGACGATCACGCGCGACCACAGCTTCGGCTACGAGACCATGAAGCTCTCCCCCTCCACCCCCGTGCACAGCGAGGCGCCCTCCCCCCTCGCCTCCTTCACCCAGCAGCTCCAGGCCATACAGAACCAGGTCCAAACAGATAAAATGGTCGAAACAGTCACAGCGGCCATTTTCAATTCGGACGACAACGCCAGCCAGATGTACGTGGATCAGCCGATGCTGACGTCGATGGACCCGATGAGGCAGCTGATCTCCTCGAAGACCGAGATGAAGGTCATGAGTCCGGAGCTGATGATAACGGACACCACCATGCAGACGACCGTTCTGCAGGCCACGACCGAGCAGCGTCTGATCGCGTACAAGCGGATGACGCAGCCTCGGTCCGACGATGCCTTCAACCCGTTCAGCGCCATCACTAAAATGGAGATGGAGCCCACTCAGCTGGAGCAGCGTTTGGCTCAGCAGAGCGCGCATATGGAGGCGCTGGTAGAGGACGCGATGAAAGCCACCGCGGCCATCCTGCCCGCCGACGCGGCCAAGCTGGACGAGCTGGTCAATTCGAGGGTCGACGACCACCTGTCCGGGAACTCGACGTCGCCCGCCTCCGACGTGCTCCTGAGCCCCAACGCCGCGGTGGTCTCCCGCAACTCGCCGTCGGCGGACCTGCTCCCCCCGATGCCGGCGTCCTCCATCTCCCCCGACGTGATCCTCAACCCGCAGGTCTCCCCCAGCCTGCTGTGCGACAACAGCCAGCGCATCGTGATGCCGTCCGGGCCCTCGCAGGAGGAGCTGATGATGATGCCCGAGCTGCCCACGTCGGTGAAGACGCCCCCGGCGGCGGTCAAGTCCATGATACTGAACGCGGCGGCGGAGATACTGACGTCGGACAAAACTATGAACGCGCTGGTGACATCGGCGATCAACACGGCAAATATTTTGTCGACGGAGAACGCGAACGCGAGCGGCAACGGAGGGATGCAGTCGACCGACGCGCAGCCCCCGGCCGAGCCGGCGGCGGAGACCCCGCTGGTGGCCATGTCGCAGGCCGTCTCGCAGGCCGTCACGCAGGCGGTCTCGCAGGCCGTCTCGCAGGCGGTGTCCCAGGCCGTCTCGCAGGAGATGACGGCGCCGGTGCAGGGGCTGACGGACATGAGCGACCAGGATCTGCTGTCCTACATCAATCCGAGCACCTTCGACCAGGGTGAGTACGCAATGGAAATGTATTATTAAATTTAAAGGGCGGACAGCGGTATTCTTGTGATATATAGCTTTTTACTAGGACTGTACAGAAAACTTTTTGAAATTCAGTGATTTAGTAATTATCGACTCGTGTTTAAGTTTGTAAGTGAACAGTGTTGCCAGCTTTAATATGTGTCATTTGTTAATTATTCTTATTAAAACTGCGATAATTGTTTTATATATTCTTCTGTAGTCTATTGTAGCAAAATTAATATATTTATTTATTTCTTGCAGTGTAAGCGAGCGGGCGAGCGCGCCGCGCCGCGTCGCAGGGAACCGCGTACATACATATATAGCGTACACATATATGGGATAATGTATTCGTATATGAAACTCAGATGAGACTATTTTTTATGCCTATTATTGGATGCATTTTTTAGTGATGTGTTGCGGGCTCAAAAAGCAGTTTTTATGTGAATTTTTAATGGATGAATTGTTAAACGTAAAACCTATACGCAGTAGGACTCTATAATCTCCATATGTTGAGTGTAAGAGAGTGCATAGGCGATGTAAGTGCGTGTGCTATTAAGTTTTTTTTATGATTCTCATATTAAGTTTATCATTCTGAACAGAAAGTATGGAATGTCAATTATTTCAACTTGTGAGTCAGTATTACAGGGCATATTTACACATATACATATGTATGTTATGTATATAAGCACAGAGAAAATATATATATGTATTTTTGAAACAAATATATAGTCTTATTCGTTTTGAATACAAAAGTTAATGTGTGTGTGGTCGTTCAGGTTTTTTTATTTCGAATTTTATTGTGTAAATAATGATACATGATTATGTTTAATGATTAGCTTTGTATTTATGTTGTTATTTGATAATTAGGTAATAATTATATGTCATGATGATAACTAATGATGAATTTGGCAAGCAATTTGTCCATCATTCGAACGTTATCGAGGTACACTGGAAGAATGTAATAAGTTCTCTCGTCTTTGTTTTGAAATCATGCCGAATGAAATGGACATTGCGAGTTTTAGAATGGACTTTGGATTAAGTCTTTAGTGACATTTTTCTTATGAACTTATTATATTTTTCTTAAATCAGGCTACTGCTAGCCGTTTGGTTAATAAAAGTGTTTTATCCCAAAAAGAGGACTTGTTCAATTCTTCCAGTATACCAGCGATATAGTACGTAAAAATAGCTGATATGTTAACAGTGTGCTAGAAACCCAACAAACTTTAAATCATGACCTGATTAAAACTCAAAATGTGTACTAAATCAATTTAAATCGAACTAAGTTTTTTTATTCGAAGTACAGCATTTTGACATCTATTTTTAAAGCATTATAAATTATTTTAAAGTTTAAACTTGATTAGCAAAAGGCTGTTATGATGTTGTTTTTATGTATATTCATGACGTAATGACACTGTTGCATAGCATTTTTCGTTGTGCAGGGTTTGTATGAAACGTAACGACTTTTATTTGAAAGATTATGACTTTGATTACTATTAGTTATAACTTTGATTATTATTAGTTATCACTTTGATTATTATCACTTCATTTAAAATATGATGCTGTATTAATCAATTGCATCAATCCCTAAAACTGCTGTAACATAAAAGCCAAGTTCAGTTATTTATTAAAAAAAAATCATAATAATTCATTTACATTCACCATTCACAAAACGGTGACGAAATGTAGTTTCGAAATAGACGTTGTTACTTTTACACACGCCCTGTATCTGTAGAGTAATATGAATGTGATAAATCAGATCATACTTTATATATTTATTCGAGAACAGTAGCTAATTTTACGTATAAGGAAAACTGTACTGAGGGTGTGTATAGCAAAGATTTATATAAAAAAGGAAAGGGTGAATCGCTAGGAAGTGTTATTTCCTTTGGCGCAGAGTTTTAATTTCTTTGGCACAAAACAGGTATGATTTTTTCGTAGCAAGTCTCGTCTGTTTTGCGATAAAGTGAAAGAAAAGCTTACTACAAAGAATTAGAATTCTGCGCCAAACAAATTAGAACTTGCATTTCACCCGAAACTATATTACGAACAGTTCATTTTGTATAGTGTAATAGTGTCGAATGCTACATATATAAATGTGCCATTTTTATGTAATCTTAGAATAGATATACTTATATAAAAGCATATCGTTTGAGATATAATGAAATACTAAGCCGAGTAGAGATTTGTGTGTGGTATGTGAAAAATTTTTTAAAACACATATTTTTTTATCCTAAATGCATGGGAATTAGATAAGGACGTTACAGATCAGGTACAATTCGTGCAATTGTACGTACGAACCGCGCGTGGCTAGCCACTGTTCTAATGAAAACATATATTTTGTATAGGTCACAAGAGCGGATGTTCATATAAATAACAATAATAATATGAACAATAAAAAAGGGTGATCTTTTTAAAAGGAAGGTGGCAACACATCTCATCCAATTTGGACCGTAAGCGGCACTGTGTGCTCATAAAGTTTATATTCTTTTTACTATCAATATAGTATTTTACAAGATTCCTAGCATTTCATATTGAAACATGCTATGTGGTCCTTCGAGTCGGATTGAATGAACGAAACTAATGTCACCTATCATTGTGTGCGTACCGTCCTTATACAGGGGCCCGTATATTTTGAAAACTAGTGTACTTTTTACACTACACATCACGTTTGGTGCCAGCTCTTGTAAAGAAACTACCTATAACATAGCGTAACATAGACTTATAGCGTTTCAAATTTAAAAAAAAGGTACATTCACTATAATTAATGCGTTTTTGCGTCTTACTACGTAATTATCTTACAAAGTATGTACTAATAATAAATACAGATAACCTCTACTCGGCTAGAAAACTGTATAGGGCTAAAGGATAGATTATTACAAGGCAAGAGTATAAAAAGTATTTATTAACAATATATATTATTATTGTTATCAAGCAAGACTCGATTACAAGTGGTTTAAAATTCAGACCCGAGCGGGATTCGATCCCGGCGCCCGGTCAAACTGAGATCTCTTATACGAACAAAACGCGTCAACTATTATTCAAAGTGGATTAATGACGGATATTTGTAAAGTTATTAACGCCATTTTTTAATTATTAGTTATACTCTTGTACTTTTATACTCTTGTAGTGAAATACCCTACCTTAAAATATATGAAAACCGACCCTGTGTGATTGTTTGGCCGACAAATATATATATATTTGGAAATATATACAAATGTTATTGTGCCTTTAAGAGCCATAAACAAAAACCCAGACCACATTTATTAGATAATAATTACAATTATTTACAGTATTCAGTCTAGGGACCACGTGGAACAATATACATATACAAAATTACTAACATATAAAATATAATATACTTATATTAACATTTGCCATCAGGGCTATTAAAAAATAAATTCATTGGGCCGTTTGCTTATGTCATCCTGTAGTAAAAAGTCAATTTGTGCGTATGACTTGGTCCTATTCTGGAGCTACAAAAAATATGATACCTCTCAAATTAGCTCTAACTCTGTCAGACGATATTTCGAGGAGAGGGAGAGAGCTATTTGAAAAGGTGACAAGTTTAAAAGTGTGTCACGCTCTGGACTATTTTTGAGATACATTTTAAAATAAAATTTCGAATACAACGCAAATTTTCAACGAAATCACAATGTTTTGGTTTGTTGTCTTCCATTTTGAAATTAATTTTACAAGTTGAGGAGATGAGTATTGTGTTATGTTATTTTATGTCTGACTTCAAATTTATATTTTACAATATAATTGTCTCGTCTAAAACTGGGTCTACTTCAACTGGCAAATTATCAATTAAGATATTCTATTGAAAATGCCTAGATTTTACTGTTCAGCTGAGGCACTTTTTTCACTCCACCAATGCTAGTTGGAACGCGACAGGACTTGGTCCATGAAGCATCTGTTCTTTCCTGACAACTCCAGTGATGGCAATAATTCAGTTAATTATTACTATAGAGCATCATTGGCTCACGAATAAAAAATGTTCTAATTATAGACTTCTATAGAAAATAGTTATTTTAATTTTTTTGCAAGTGCAATAATATCATAAAACATCAATCAGGCCTCCCCGACCCGTCTGGCCAGCGCGGGGAGTGTAGGCCAAATCGTCCGTCTGTCTCCGGCAGATGAGAGAGGGTTGTGCTCCTGCAGTGGTACAAAAATAACCTGATGATGAATATCTTGAAGTCGACATTTCATCATTCCATCTCTATGACATTTTCATTCGTAAACCAAAGATAACGCTCTGTAATGATTACAAGTAGTTACAGTACGTGCCAGCTATATCTGCCTAAAAAATACAATGACCCTATCTGTAGCACCAAGTCGAATTTGATATGTTAATCACTGGTCATACAAAAGTGTCGCTGTCACTCACAGAATGAATGACTACGCGGCGGGTTTAATTTTATGCAGATATCGCTCGCACGTACTTCATCAACTCATCATTAGTGTGAGTAGTACTCAACAAAGGATATTTTTTAATAAAAAAAACTTGTTCTAAAAACATTCTTCTGTGATCATGTAAAGTTGCAGTAATAAGCTTTTAAAAATACCTGAATGTAAATGACTCCGTCATATCTACGCCCCTTTGATAATAATTAATCATTACTGAAAGTGATCATAGTTGTATGTAATCATAACTAATGTTAATCTTGATTATTGTTAGTTGATGACGCACATCACTGGGAACGCTTGGCCTACCTTTCATATTACTATTATTGGTCAGACTCTTTCCTGTTATTAGAAGGGTATCTATCTATGTTATATTTATGTATGATGCTTATGTAATCGGTATAGTTGCTTAAGAAAGTTACTAAAGCTCTAAAGGTGGCAGCCATTTTTGCGGATTAACCAATTACAGAGGGCGATCACATAACTTAAAGTAATCTCGACATGTGATTGGTCGTAACTGCGAAGATAGAAACCATTGTGTTGCATTATGAATCCGCTTTTAGCTGCATTTACAGCGTTAATATTGGCTGAACCTGAAAAGATAGTTGCCACGGCGACGTTGCAGTACGGATTCGTTTCAATTGCATACAAATTGAGCAGCGTATAGCGTCTTCAAAACAAGGCATTTTGTTGGAGATATTATTTAGTAACTTTCTTTTGTGACATTACCTATACTGGTCTATCATCAAGACCGGTCAGTATGAGGAAGTCAGAAACTATAAAAGATAGAGTAATTTGTTGTGGAGATAAGAAAAACTGCATTCATGGATTTTCAAAATAACTCAACGTGACTTGGGAATCGAACCCGTACATTTTCCAAAAAAATATGTTATTTTATTACGAAAATTGATACTGTAGGTTGTAAGGAATAAAAGTTGCTATGGAACATTGTATATACAATTTTTTAAAAAGCAGTAATTTAATATTTTTGAATTTTTTCTTAACTCTAAAATCGATGTCACGGTTCCTTATAACAAATTACTATATCTCTTACAGCTTCTGACTTCCTCGTACTGGCCGGTCTTGATGATGCACCTGGTATACTATAATAGTATAAATCTCTAGTCGGTCTAATGATTCAATGCAAACTTGCCGAAAGGTTATTATGATATATGTATGTTATTTGTTTTGATGTAAAAATTAAATGTTATGAAAACTAGTAATTCTGCTGTTTTTACTTAAATTGCGGTGTTACCTTTTTACTTTATCCTAAATAAATTACTTAAACATACTTGTACAAATTGTACAAAGTTCTCTGTCGCCAGTGGGTATCGAACACAAGACCTCTGGCGCAATGACCTATCCACTAGGCCAACTTTCTTCAACGAAGAAAGTAAAACGTAAAACGAGAACAAGGAGATCTAAGTCAAGAGCAAGGAGATTGTCTATGTTTAAAAATAAATCAACAGTAACATTAGGTCTGTGGACCCATTTGTGAATGTTTTATCCTTCATAGACGGGGACAAGTTTGCTTATCCTGACATCACAGTGGGGAAAAGAAAATCCCATTTGTCCCGTAACGGGACTACCCAAAGGGACAACTGGGATCAGAGGGTTCTATCGCACCCCGGCACTCCATACAAGCGAACAGATGGAATCACCTACTACTATTGGCGCACCAGCCTGTCCGTACGCGTGCGTGTGTGTGTGAATTATGGTAGGGCTACTGCACCCAGCGCTTGAACATAGTCATTCGAAAGAGGGACAACATACGTGCTTCTCTTTCTAACTTATAGCGTCGATCTCTCGGCGTGGTCGATAGCTCTATTTTGGGGGCAATGTTAAACTGGCGAAAAGGTGAGTGTCGCTTCCTTACATAGTAATATTTAGTATTATCTAGTTGTATGGAACGTTAGTTCGGAGGCTTTCCTTATAAAATAAATAAATATCTCAGACATTCACACCAATTATCCAGTCCCAAACTAGGCAGAGCCTGTGCTATGGTTACTAGATAACGGATACACACACTTAAATAAATATATAAACATCCAAGACTTGGGTACAAACATTCATATTCATCATACGAACATTTGCCCCTAGCGGGATAATGACTTAATTAGGGAAATAAGACAACAAGTTTCAGCAACATTGCACTTCATTATATTTAATTGATCCTATTTATACATACATACATATACATGCATATATATGAGCGTGTCCATAATATTTCCTATTACATTAAAATTACTCTAGCCCCAAGTACTTACAATAAAATACATATTTGGGCCCGATTCTGAAGGCACAACGTCACAGATATGTGCCATGAAGGTGGATAAATGCACCACTTATTCGCGCTTCTCCCACATTCTGCGTTCTACCGCGCTGGTGGAGAGTCGTGTTATTGTAAACATAGAAATGCCAAATT
Source organism: Esperia sulphurella (assembly GCA_947086405.1). Classification (NCBI taxonomy): domain Eukaryota; kingdom Metazoa; phylum Arthropoda; class Insecta; order Lepidoptera; family Oecophoridae; genus Esperia; species Esperia sulphurella. Next base: position 17,721,531 of record OX352258.1, read on the forward strand.
GTGCTATAGTTTTACTGACTCGTTGCTATTAAAGTTGGTCTGTTTAAGCAGTAAACATCACTAAATGGCTCGTGTAACATCACCGTAGGTACAAAACAGTGACACGCTCGATTCTCGTACTGTTTAATGAACATGCGGTATCTAGTCTATTCATATCTGTGTACAAAATTAAATTTTGACAGCTCTAAAAAAAGTTTTTTTTGTTTTAGTCTTTGTTATTATGCTTTTAAGGCACAATAATTCAGCCAATGTCAAAAGTACTAAAATTGTTGCTATCCCTGTCACACAGTATTGTGAAGGAAAAGACGAAACAAATTTTAGTGTTGTCAAATTTTAGTGTGCCATCAGAATCGGGCCATTTCATTAACAATAAATAATTTGCATTTATTGGGCGTTAGATGCCCAAATATGAACATAGGGTGAATGTACAAAACAGGACAAATATGATGAGAAGGATGGCAGCCCAAACAGGTACAGTATCTGTAAACAACAAAATATATTGAGAATTAGCTGTTACCCGCGACCTCGTCCGCGTGGACAACTTAACATCACAAACTATTATGTATTTCCCGTAGGAATGCGATGTTTTTTCTGTATAAAAACTATCCTATGTCCTATTCCAGGACATAACCTATATGTGTGCCAAGTTTTAACCCGATCCGTCCAGTGGTTGAAGCGTGATTGAGTAACAAACATCCAAACTTACTAGTGGGATACTAAGGCAATACAGGGCACACAATACAATTCATCATCATCACCATATCGGCCCTCAGACCGTCCACTGCTGGACATAGGTCTTCCCCAATAAAAAACCACCACACCCTATCCTCCACCCTCCGCATCCAGCCGCTTCCGGCCACCTTCCTCAGGTAGTCGGTCCATCCCGCGGTTTCCACCCCAGAACTCGTCTGCCCCAACATGTGGGCCGCCCACTGCCAATTTAGGTTGCTAATCCTTTCGACAACGTCGGTCAACTTCGCTCTTCATCGGATCTCTTCATTTCGAATCATATCCTTCAAAGAAATCCCGAGCATAGCCCTCTCAATAGCACGCTGAGCGACATGAAACTTGATGATCAGGCCCACCGTTAGTTAATTGTAAATGTGTGTGGTGTGGGTGTGTGTAAGTGGTGTGCGTGTGTGTGCGTGGTGTGTGTGTGGGGGGTGTGTGCATGGGGTGTGTGTGGGGTGTGTATGTGTGTGTGGTGTGTGTGTGTGGGGTGTGTATGGTGTGTGTGTGGCGTGTATGTGTGTGTCTGTGTGTGTGTGTGTGTGTGGTGTGTATGGGGTGGAGTGTGTATGGGGTGTGTGTGTGGTGTGTGTGCGTGTGTGTGGGGGGTGTGTACTCACTTCGATAAGGCAGGGTGTGCACGCAGACGCAGTTGTCGACGGAGATGGAGAGCAGCGCGGCCTCGCTGCGGCTGGTGATGGCGGGCCCGTAGCCGCGCACCGGCAGGAACTCCAGCCCAGTCACGAACATGCGGTGCGCGCTCGGCACGTGCAGCACGCGCTGAGGAACACATACACATTAGGAAACAGGACATCAAATCTACACTCTAGCTACAATAATTAGTGACCGACCGTCATCTACGCGCTGAAACTCAGTGTTCGTGAATTGTCGCGTTTCAGTAAGTTCCTGTAGAGTTTACTTCATCATCATCATCAGGTTATTTTTGTCTCCACTGCAGGAGCACGACCCTCTCTCGTCTGCCGGAGACAGACGGAGGATTCGGCCTCCACTCCCCGCGCTGATGTTTTATAATGTAGAGTTTACTTACAAGAGTAATAGTAATTACATTAATAAATATTTTATCTGATATACATTAATTCTGGATTTTTTATTTCATTTAACACAAATTAACTACTTATATAAAACAAATATACACCAGATTTCACACTAGATTTTACCATCCCACTAACATTATAAATGCGAAAGTTTGGATATTTGGATGTTTGTTGCTCAATCACGCTTCAACCACTGGACGGATCCGGATGAAACTTAGCACACATATAGGTTAGGTCCTTGAATAGAACATAGGATAGTTTTTATCCCGAAAAACATCTAATTCCTTCGGGAAATGTTTAAAAATTTGTAATGTTAAATTGTCCACGCGGACGACAGCTAGTATGCAAAAAATAAATTATACATTATTATTAAACTTATATTTCATTCCAGATTAATAGTCCTATGAAAACCAACGCTATTTACGTCTCGGTAACATATACATGAAAGGGTCACCAGCAGCAAAAATAGGTTTGTATTACCAAGTAAACTTTGCGGTCCACTTAGGAACACCATCTATTGTGTATTTTGTTTTCGAGACGCAAATGCGTTTGTTTTCATAGGACTATTAATCTGGAATGAAATATACATACAATTATCATATACTATTAAAACATACAACAAAAGCGGATTTAGAAATGCCGTGTTCACACTCGCAAATTACCAGTTCCTGGCACCTGCACTGACCAGTTGGCCGTGTCGCAGGATGTCAGTGACAACAGTCCGTCGGATGGAAAAATGGAACACTTATACTAGTTGTAACTGTTACAATAAAATATCTATAGAAAGTATTACTAATATAAAATATAACAACATTAAAGAAAAATATAAACTTTAATTAAAAAGTAAAGAAAAAATTAAAAATTGTACAATTTAAAAAATTTCAAATTATGTGTTCACAAAAACTAATGTCATGTGTGTGTATGTGTGTGCATGTGCAGGGGTGTGTGTGAGTGTGTGTGGGGGGGGGGGGGTGTATGTATGCATGCATGTATATATGTTGATGTGTTAGTAGTGTGCAAGTGTGTGACAGAGGGAGAAAGCAGGAGATATAATTTGTTTTTAGTAAAGCTTCAGTCTCGTTGAAGTCAAATGACTTTGACTTTGACCCCAAAAGAACGGAATCCTCGGTACGTGAATTTTGGAGGTTTTTTTCTAAGCTGGACAATTCAGTAGCACTCACCTGCAAGCTGAACGCGATGTATACGTCGACGGAGCCGCTGAACATGGTCCCCACGCCCACGTAGCGGCCGTCGTCGCGCACGGCCAGCGACGCCAGCGACTCCGGCGCCAGCACGGTGCGCCGCAGGTCGCCCGTCGCCGGGCACCACAGCTGCAGCAGGCCCTTCTGCTTGCCGGACCGCGACAGCGGGTTGGCGATCGTGAACATGCGGTGGGACTCCTTCTTGTCTTCTATCAGGCCGAACCTGACCGTTATAATATTTAATTGTTTATTGTACAAAGAACAACATAGAGAAAAGAAAATTATACAAAAGTTTAAGCTTATTTCTAAAGAAATTTCTTCCAGCTAACCTACGGTGAAGACTATAGAGAGGCAGTGGTCGCGTGTACCTACTATATATTAAATAATCATATAACATGTAATACAATACATTTAAACTTATTAATAAATACTAATACAGATACATAAATCTATAAAGTCATCATCATCATCAGGTTATTTTTGTCTCCACTGCAGGAGCACAACCCTCTCTCATCTGCCGGAGACAGACGGAGGATTCGGCCTACACTCCCCGCGCTGGCCAGACGGGTTGGGGAGGCCTGATTGATGTTTTATAATGTATTCCCTTAGTCGCCTTGTGCGACATCCACGGGAAGAGTTGTAGTGCTCCTATTCTACTCTACCGAAAACCACACGGCAAATTACGTATGTAAGTGGTCAAATCCGATAGTGGTCACCGACCCACCTCAAAAAAGACCTATATGTCTGACGCGCTTCTAGTGTAAACTTGCCTGCATCGCCGGAACAGGTACTTGTTGCCGTTGGGCGGCTGGCAGGTGAGCTGCAGCAGCGGCTCCCGCTTGCTGGCCGTGGACCAAATGAGTGCCAGCCCGTCCTTCGCGATACTCACTAGCGTGCGGTCGCACGGGCTGAAGTCCAGGTCGTCAAGCTGGAATACACAGAGCGAAAATTAAAAACGATCCACCCATTTCGGTTATGTATGACTTATGAGCAGCCCGCGGAAACTCATAGCAAAACAATTAAAAAGCCACAGGGGATTGTGTTTATCGAGTTTTGAAACTATTTTTGAATTTAATTTTTATTTTATTATTTTAATTTCATGCGAACTTAACAACATGTCTAATTGGAAAAAAAATACAATACAAAAGAACTATACAAAATTTTACATAACTAAATGGTTAAAGAGGGAAGAAAGTTACTAAGTAAGGGAACGTACCCAAACTACGTGACACATTTTTTACCCAACCCCAACAGGGTTGCTTAAGAAATTTCTTTGAGGGTTCAGGTGAGCATTTGATCTTTGTAATCTCATATTATGTCCTCCGAGTCGTTCAGTGGGGTTATGCCTGTGGTTATGTTGTTAAAGTTTCACCATATAAAATGCCACTTTACAGCAACTCCATTTTTAATGTAGAAACTGGTCGCTCTTTGCCATGTATTTCCAAAAGATTCTTTGACGCCAGCCATGTGTAAAATAAATATTAAACTACATGTAAACAAAACAATGGGCCTGATTCTGCAGGCAACATTTAAAATTTGACAGCTCTAAAATTGGTTTCGTCTTTATTTTCATAATACTGTGTGACAAGGATAGCAACAATTTTAGCGCTGTCAAATTTTAACGTTATGCCTTCAGAATCGAGCCCAATGTCGACTTAGCCTGGAGTTCTCATTGTCCCAAAAGGTAGAAATAAATGAGTATGAGTATCTTTCCCCGGGTATCGTCAAGGCGACTAAGGGTTACACTCTGGTATGCACTTGGATTTCAGAAACAACAACATTAATTCTAGTAATAGAGATCTACCAATGTGTTAGGGTCACTTCCATACAAGGGTATATTACCATAAAAAACTATAAAAGATTCATAGTGGTACATTGTTTGTCAAGGTCTAGTAGTATTATAGGCGGGCAGCAGCGTTCTCCTGTGTATATTAAGATCACTACTGCGATCATCAATCCGCCTGCGAGCGTGACCTGGACAGCCCACCAAAAGTGGCATTCTATTGGTGAGGCTTATGTTCAGCAGTAAACGTATTTCGGATGGTAACTGAATACGCGGCAACGCTATATAAACGCTAAATCTATAAAATCTTTGTATAATGCAATCTTATCATTACTACTTATTACGCATGCAAGCCGTTCCGGTTAAATGCGCTAAAGTGATTGAACGCATTCAATGAATTCCACTACTTTCACTGCGCACATTAAGCGTTTACACATCTATAGCAGAGAATATTAAAAACTAGCTCGCTCGCGTGGACTACAGAATGAAATAAAGTTAAAAATTACTTAATGTTAATTGCTTTCCCCCTCCCCTTCCGCCGGCCCTTCCCCATTCCGCTCCCGCTCCCGCATCTACTCCTCTTAACCCCCTCAACTCTGCTCTCAACCGTCCCCTCAAACCTCTTTCTCTCTTACCATCGTCGCTCCAAATGTAGTCCTCCTAACTCATGTAGAAAGTCGATTGCGATGAAATAAAGCCTATGTGTTACTCCGAAAAGCCCTATGAAAACTCCATCAGAATTGGTTCAGTAGTTCTTCCGTGATGCAGGCACAAACAAACAGATAAATCATCAGACAAAAAATTCAAAAATGGTCTAAATGTGTTCTATTACTAATCCTTAGACACTCAATTTTTTTTTTTTAAATATCTTCAATGTAGAGACACGCGAAGTTTACGTTTTTATTTATTAGATTTAGCATCTCGAAATACATATATGTATTACCATAAGTTATCTATGATTCATCTCAACCTTATCTGTCTTGCGACCGAACCATAGCGATTTATCGAACAATGATATTTTTCAAGTTATCATTGTTCAGTATATCCTGCTCATCATATCAGCCCTTCGACGTCCACTGCTGGACACAGACCTTCCGCAATGTACGCCACCACACCTGGTATCCGCATCCAGCCGCTTCCGGCCACCCTTTTTAGGTCGTCGGTCCACCTGGCGGCGGGTCGTCCCACCCTGCGCGTGCCAATGCGCGGTCTCCACTCCAAAACTCGTCTGCCCCAACAGCCGTGGGTTCTGCGACAGATGTGATTCCACCCAGTGTCAATTCAGCTTCCTAATTCTTTTGGCTATGTCGGTCACCTTCGTTCTTCTTCTGATTTCTTCATTACGAATCATATCCTTCAAAGAAACCCCGAGCATAACCCTCTCCATAGCTGACTGACTTGAAACTTGTGGATCAGGCCCACCGTTAGTGTCTAAATCTTTTTCGCGAAGGAATTTTTCAATTTACCTTTTTTCGAAAATCGGAAAAAGTTCATTTATAAGTAATTAACCTACGATAAAAAGGCACTGAGTGTTCTTGAGAATAAACATGCATTTTATTTGTAAAATTAGACATGTTGATACGTTCCTACTCCCTACCAACAGACGGTAGTAGTTGACAAATTCGTTATCAGCACTACATGTCGCGATAGCTCAGGCTTCAAAAATCATATAGAGAATAATACAAAACAGAAAAACAATAGTGCGTATATAATAATGTCGTTTCTCTGTATCTCTACATATCTATGAATTATTGTAATAATTCATAGATATGTTCTCTGGCCAGGTATCAGTATATATTTTGTTGTGTTAGGTAACAGAATAAGGAATAACCAATTCTGTAGTCCACCCAAGTGGGACTGTGGGCACATCTAGTTCCTAGGTAATAAAATGCCACGGGCTGAGTTGCAGAAGCGCTGCCTATGCTAAGTCCAGTATTGCAATGACCAACACATCATCATCAGCCGAAATACGTCCATTGCTGAACATAATAGAATGCCACTTTTGATGGGTTGTTAATTGGGGGATTTGCCATAATAATCACCACTCTTGACAGACAGACTGGCAATTGCAGTAATGATCTTAATATATACAGGAAAATGCTGCTTCCCATCCCTGGTTCAGTCCCTTAGTCCCTACGACAGCTACTGTAAGATGAGGGGTGGCCCTATTGTAAGCCGGGAACCACACGGCCTCTGTAACCACATTACCAAGATGATTCCCAACTGATGTTCAGTCCACTGTGCCTCACCTCCTTGGTGTGTCCCTCGAGCTGAAACAGTAGCTGCATCTTGGGGAAGCTCCAGACGCGCACCGTGCCGTCCACGCCGCCCGTCGCCATCAGCTTGCCGTCGTGGCTGATCCGCACCACGCGTTGCAATGGGTCATCGCTGAAGACACAAAATATAATATTATTAGGTGAGCAGCAAATTGCTGTTTGTGAATTCTCACTTGTAACACTGGTTTTCGAAGAACTTATCTAGTATGTTTTCAAAAGTGTTCACTGAGGGGGCATCGATAATGACCTGTGGTAACTTGTTCCATGTGCTCACGACCCTGTTCTTGAGTATGTGGTGGCCGATGAGGGTATTAGATTTAGTTGTCACGAACTAATTTATATAACTTGGATATTGAAGAATTCCAGCGAAGATAATTATAACAGTGGAAGAACTAAAAATTCTAACCACTTAATCTTGAAAACTTATAAAAAAAATATGGACCAAGATATACCAGGATTATTTTTCTGAGTTTTATTTTAAAAAATTGTTGTTTCAGAATCCCGGGGATATCATATGGCCATTCATTTATGCATTACATTCCACATCACTTGTTTACTACAATTCCCAGATGTTGTAAAAGTGAAATCAATGAAAAAGGTTGAAGAACCTTGTATTGGAGCCAAGCCACAAGTTTGGTGTTAAGTTTAGACAAATAGAAGTTGTGAATGTCTATATTAATTTACTGTGACATATTTTCCTCACAATAACATCATACATAAACAAGACTACCTATATCCAATCCCTGCTTATAAAAAAGGGATGGTTATTTATCTCTTGCCCATTTAATTAATAAGCTTATTTCTCTTAGATATTGTATTGGTATTTCTTTTCTTGTAAACATAGGTTAAAAATTAGCCTACATGCAGCATAAAAAATATATTAGTAAACTATATCAAGCAACTCATTAAGTCAATGTGTTTCACAAATCACGCATTATAAGAATGTGAAAAACTTACGCAAAATCTGTCTGCACACTGTCACTTGGCCGAATTTCAAATGATATCCGCTTCTCTGTCTTATTGCTATTGTTGTCTGTTTTGGAAATGTTATCGTTCTCTGACACGGTGCGTCTCCTGCGTCTGACGAGGCCGTTCTCCGCTCGGAAGCTGCCGCGGCGCATCTCTGCAGCGTCCACCATGCGAATGTTTACCTTGTAGAGCTGGCAATGGCTCTCCTGGCCCGCGGTGAGGTATGTGCGGTTTGCTACAGTGCGGACTGCACATGTCATCACCACATTCGGGCCAGTTTCGTGTCTCATCACCTCCTCAGCAACAAATCTACTGCCATTGTGCGATAACTCGAATATTTCCTAGAAAAAAACATCGTATAAGTTATAAGTGGAATAATTAGGGGTTTCACCGTATGATTCAGTTTACGTTATTGCAGTAAAAAATTGCTGACGCGTATTAAAGGACAGTTAAAGTTATAATTTGTATTTAATATTTATGAAGGTTATACTCACAAATCCATTAGCAACACCTGTGTTTGAAGCTCCGCCGCCCCCAGCGACAATAATATGTCGATTTGTGAGGGTCTGAAGCGTGTAGAGAGGAAAATCAACTCTCGCCAGTAACCCATCATATCTGTTCCGAGACATATTGACCTATAACATCTAATTTTCTTATCCTACACGCCCGAACGAAATGTGATAACTTATCTGGGTGCTGAATACAGCCGCATGAGTCCGTTTTTATAAATAATGTAGTAATAATTCCCTGTAATACAGCTAAAACAACACAATTTTAGGAACAAAACTTTCGTGAATTTCCCATAGTTCCAACATGACAAAAGTCAAAATCTGACAGCTGATTGACTGCGATTACTATAGTTTACAAATGCAGCTATAATAAAACGATCTCACGTTTTAAGTCTAGATATCCATCTGTTGAATACCAATGGTGTAATATTAGTCCTTAAAATATCATTGTTATGGTAATTGAAATAAAACGATTAATTAATTAATTCCCCGTCAGTTAATTTTCTATGTGCATTTACAAAGTGGTATGCACCACTCTTGTCACATCATGTCAGTTTTATGTTTTAACACAAGGTAATAATGACCTATACAGCCTAAGTCTTAATCCAAGATAAATTAATATAACATTCATGTCGTTAACGCGGGATTGCTTAAACAAAGATCAAAAAATGCAGAAACACATTTACCACACGCCACACGACGCACAACTTTGGCGCAGCAAGTTTCTTTGCATGAATTGTAACAATTAATAGGAAGGGGCGAGAAACGGGCGAAGGAAAGCCGCTTTGCGACATTAGATGGCGCAAAGTGGCGATACATCGTGTCTGCCTACAGCTGTGGGAATAAGGCGTGAGCATTATAAATGAACGAATAGGAAGATTCCCTCAGTAAAAAAACCGTAACTCGAAATAGGACGGGAATCGTAAAAGAATCGGTTTCAAAGTTGAGGGCCAGGGCTCCGTCACTCGAACGAACCTACCGCGATATGTACCTACACTTACTGGCCCCCTTGCGTGGTTCTCGCCCCGCCCGCACTGAGTAATAACAACGCTATGTCGAGCCTCTTAGACACATTTTTGCGTGTATTTTCTGACTGAGTAGGCGATTAAAAGATTATATTGCAATGAAACTACCGTTTTATAAAAATAAATGTCTATTTAATAGTCAAACATACAAATCAGTGGTGTCTTTCTCACAGTTTATTTTACTACCTACAATAAATACATTATATTTTTCTACATGTTTCATCTAATGCCGTGGGCAAATATTTATTAAAAAAAAATCTTTCATTTGTATTTGCCGGTAACTCGACTCCATCCACAAAAGAAAAAAAAACAATAAATAAAAAACCCTTTTAATCGCAAGTTTTATTTAAGCCATGTACTGAAATATATTCGTTTTAGTACATGGCTTAAATAATGCTTAATGTAACGCAACTTAACGTAACGTTAGTACGTAGTAGTAGTTACATTATAGATAGTATAGCTGTGCCCGCGGCTCCGCTCGCGTGTACTACTTACTCACTTTCAATCCGACTTCGACCACGCTCACTATTAATGTTTTCAAAAACTAAAAACTAACATAACGTTTGAGTAAGCCGATTGCGATGAAATACAGACTAAGTTTTACTCAGAGTGAAAGTCCATCAAAATCGATTCAGTTCAGTTCAACAAACAAACAGAAAAAATATTTGTATAAAAAATCGGATATAGATCGTACAGTTCACGACGGCACGCCCCACACATCTGAATCGCTTACGTTTCACTGTGTGCCTTGTATTGTTATTGTATTGGTTCTATCCTTACGCACCAATCAATGTATGCATATATACACTAAGCCACTGACGTTCGGATTAGCTCCCCGCGCGAAAAATTAGCAGGGCGTGCCGTCGTGAATTGTACGATCTATATTAATCAAATTACAACAAAAACCTTGTAAGTATATGTTCTGTTACACGCGGCTACGTCCGATAGCTTGCTTTATCATATAAGATAGCGAGATATATAGTTAGCGCCATCTATTGGCTATTACGAATTACTCGTATATTATGCTAATACCTGATACTGCCCTGCTACCAAAACAGGCTACAAGTTGTTGGAAATAGTCAAGAAAAAGGGTCAAACTGGTTTTCTAGAACAGAAGAGTAGAATTCCTTAAGCATTAAAATTCTATTAGCAATATTGATTAGAAGCGGAAAGGATGAGCAAGCAGAAATGGCGGTGGGCGGGCCACATCTGTCGCAGAACCGACAACCGTTGAGTTCTGGAGTGGAGACCGCGGATTGGGACGCCCTGCCGACCTGAGGAAGGTGGCCGGAAGCGGCTGGATGCGGATGGCGGGGGTCCGGGTGTGGTGGCGTTCATTGGGGAGCAGTGGACCTCTAAAGGGCTGATATGATAATTCTAGAAAACCAGTTTGACCCTTTTTTGAAAATTTCCAGTAGGTTGCCAATGGCCATCTTTAGTAGAAGCGCAGTATTCGTGATAAAAAGTGTCCAATATATTATTCCACGATATAATTTATCATTATCACTGTACCAAGTTTTATCGATATCAGATCGGATTTTTTTAAATATTATTTGATTTATGTATATTGTTTATGCTGACATCAAGTTTAACGAACATTTCATATATTTGTTCTAATTATATCCGCTAGGCGGATGAGTTTATCCTGCAGGTGCATCTGATGTGCATTAGTTCATTCGACAATAGCAGGTGAATATAATGGAGCGGATTCGTTTATCCTGCATATTAATTCACAGTCCTAGTTCGCAGGTCTCAACGCATTCCATACTAACTCATCCGCGCCATATTTACCTACTAAGGTGAATATGGCGCAGATGAGTTCATTCGACAATAGTAAGTGAATATAATGGAGCGGATTAGTTTATCCTGCATATTCACAGTCCTAGTTCTGCAGGTCTCAACGCATTTCATACTAACTCATCCGCGCCATATTTACCTACTAAGGTGAATATGGCGCAGATGAGTTCATTCGACAATAGTAAGTGAATATAATGGAGCGGATTAGTTTATCCTGCATATTCACAGTCCTAGTTCTGCAGGTCTCAACGCATTCCATACTAACTCATCCGCGCCATATTTACCTACTAAGGTGAATATGGCGCAGATGAGTTCATTCGACAATAGTAAGTGAATATAATGGAGCGGATTAGTTTATCCTGCATATTCACAGTCCTAGTTCTGCAGGTCTCAACGCATTTCATACTAACTCATCCGCGCCATATTTACTTACTAAGGTGAATTGGCGCAGATGAGTTCATCCTACCCCAGGAAATGAATACGGTAGAGTGTATGAGTTTATCCTGAATACTAATTCACAATCCTAGTTCTGCAGGTCTCAACGCAGTGCATACTAACTCATCAGCGCCATATTTACCTACTAAGCTGAATATAGCGCAGATGAGTTTATCCTGCACTAGTAAGTGAATATGATGGAGCAAATGAGTTGGCAATAGCAGACTTGGCTATTGCCGTGTGGTTTCCGGTAGCGTAGAATAGGACCACTCCAACTCTTCCCGTGGATGTCGTACAGGCGACTAAGGGAATACATTATAAAACATCATCAGCCCTCCTCAACCCGTCTGGCCAGCGCGGGGAGTGTAGGCCAAATCCTCCGTCTGTCGCCGGCAGATGAGAGAGGGTTGTGCTCCTGCAGTGGAGACAAAAATAACCTGATGATGATGATGACGAAATGAGTTTATCCAGCACACCAGTTCACTGTCCTAGTCCTGTATACTAACTTCGCCTACTAAGGTGAATATGGCGCGGATGAGTTCATCTGACACTAGTAGGCAGTTACGGTGGTGCAGATGAGTTCATCCTGCACACTAGTTCACAGTCCTAGTCCTGCATACGAACTCATGCGCGCCATATTCAGCTACTAAGGTGAATATGGCGCGGATGAGTTCATCCGACATTAGTAGGTGAATATGATGGATCGGATGAGACCATCTCGCACGGAGTCCGAGCTCTGCCCGATGCCGAAGTTGAAGAACACCGACTCCGCGGCCACTTGCTGCGCGCACGTTCCCAGCGGGTACCAGCCCACCTTATTGAACACTATGCCCACTTTGTATACCTGCGAACAAATGATACCATTAACACACATTGCTGTCGTGGTCGTGGAACCTATAAAGAGTAAAATTTACGCGGAAATAGATCAGTTGGTGTGCATGAGATGCCGTCATGAGTTAAGTTTTCCAGACTTTGGCTTGTTTAAAGTTGGTTAGTTGAAGGGCCGAACGAGACACCTTACATTTTGGTTGTGGTTTACCAGGACTTGCCAGTTCATGCCTATAACTTCTCTGGAAATTATAGATTGAAAATGTAATTTTGGGTCCTCCTTTGGTCTTAACATGGCGCAGTAGGTAAGATTCGAACCTACGTTGAAGCTATCAATGCAGTGCACTAAATACTAAAACATAAAAAAATGTGTGGGGTGTGTGTGCGTGGGGAGGGGAGTGTGTGTGTGTGAGGGGTGGGGGTGGGGGTGTGTGTGGGGGGGAGTGGGTGTATGTGTGTGTTAATATAGAAGTATTAGTTTTAAGAAGAAAATCAGTGACTTTATTTTTAATAACTTGATGGGACTTAGGTTTTTGACATTCAGTTTGTTATGCACATTGTAGTGGATATCGAAATAGTCTTTTGTTAGAGGTGAGTAATTTCGTAATAGTAATACCAGGCCTGGTTCACTCCGGACTTTGTTTACAAAAATCGCGGTGCAGGGTCGACCGGACAAAATTAGTCGATTGCCGCCCGCTCGATGTCACTGATACACGCGCGAGTGGTGATACGAGTAGCCATTTACCTTCGGCGAATGGATAAGAAACGAAATTATTACAGGCGATATTGTATCGCCTTCGGTTGTTTAAACACTAATTCGGATTAATTCCATGTAAAAAGGAATTTTCTGTATTAATCTAGAAAAGCTAAGTATTTATTAATAGTGATGGAAAGTTCCCGAACTATAGATGTTAAGTAGGTGCCTACAGAGTATTCTCGAAAATATTAGTAACAGTAGAACATTGTAGAAAGTTCTAGAAATATCATTTTGGTGTGCTATAGAAAGGTATGGAATGTTTGAGAAAAGTCCGAAAGTGTCTCGAATGTTCTAGAACTTTTTAGGTACATCATATGGAAGGGTCGAGAATGTTCTAGAAGGTGATGGAAGGTTCTAGAAGGTGATGGATTTTGATGAAAGTTCGATGAGTCCTCCCCTCTGATCGGTTCTACCCCCACCCTCTTCCACCGTCCGGGGACTATTTGTTCAGAGTTGTTTTTCTCCTGCTGACGACCAAGGTGTTGATAATCTGGCAGCTCCACCTTCAAATTTTACAGTCCACTGTATCTGGGAGCTTCATGTGGTCCCCAACAATAGTGAACTAGATACCTACACAATAGCGGCCTTCGTGAAAATAGATACACCAAAGTTGCCTACTTACTTATGTAAGTATGCAGGAATTTGTAAAACAAATAGTTTTCGGGTCTAAAACTATATTTCAAAAGTCATTGTTTAAAAAGAGTAATAGGTACTTTTGTACTACTCATAAATACTTAGATTAAATTGTGGGTTCGCAAAATGACAACCCTAAAGTTACACGTGCTGCGTCTGAACGAGATAGAGTTATACAATAGAAAGGAAAGCGTAGTTAGGTATGTTTTTGGTACCTAAACGCCACTTTATTCGGAAGAGAGACTTCTGTCCTACTATTTAGTATTCTGTGGTAATACGATGAATTCTGCGAGAACAAAACACTTTCGAACTGAGAGACCATTGCCCTTTTCATAGACTAGAGTAGGGGACAGAGTGGGAGTACCTTTTTTTTTGGTTTGTTTTAAGACATTAGCAGCAATGCCATCAGTCTAATCATGATATCTTTTTATGTTCTGTCCACTATTAGTATCAGAATGTTTCACTAACGTTGATGGTAAGGCTTGAGGTTAGAAAGTTCTCAGTTTTAAGAAGATCAGCTCAGTCAGGTTTATTTATGTTTCCTTCCCAGTGGACAGACGCACATACATCTGTTGCATACTATACTATCAATACCAAATTAACATTATTTTGGAAAAAAAAAACAAATACACAAGAAACTGTTCTCCAAAAAAGACGGGATCAACCCCCGGAGTACCTTGTTCCTCTGTATGTAGACGGGGCGGTTGAACATGATGTCGAGCAGGTGTCGGTAGGGCACGCGGTTGGTGTAGTGCGTGTACGTGAGCCGCGCGCCGTCCGCGTCCAGCAGGTGCGCGTACAGCAGCTCGGAGTACCCTCCCCCGCCCGCGCCCGCGGCCCCGCCCCCGCCCCCGCCCGCCGCCGACAGGCTGCACACCGCGCTCTCCTCGCTCGGCGCCTGCGTCGGCACCTGCGCGCAGCAGTGGGCCAGCTCAGTGCGCGTCACGGGGAAACCCGACTCCTCCAAGTGTCGGATGACTGCCCAGGAGATGTCCAACTCCCAGGAGTAGCAGGGACTTGATTAAGCGCACGAGGAAAACCTGACTCCATCCCAGTTGTGAACTGAGTGCACAGGAGATTTTCCCTGCCCACCATATCAGGGAGTCAACTTAGTGCACAGATTCCCACTTCCCACCATCCTCTTTTAAATTCTCAAGGGTAGCCTCACTCCCCAGCTTCCCCTGGAGTCAACTAAGCTTAGGGTGCGCAGGGGATACCCCACTTCCCACCATTACTGCAACCCATTACTACAAATATCTCCCCGGTGACCTACATAACGAAAAGAATGATGAAACGTCTAATCGTCAATTGAAAAACCTTTTATTGGATAAACCAGCTGTGCCCGCGGCTCCGCTCGCGTGGACTACAGAATCCGCTGCCGTTTCCTACCCCACTTCCACTCCCACTCAGATATATCTAACTCTTAATCCCTATCCCAGTTCCAATTCCAGTCCCGATCTCAATCCCAATATATCCCCTTCCCCACCACTCACCCTCCACTTTTTTCCCCCTACACTTCCATAACGACTTTCCCCACCCCTCCCCTTACTCCCTGGACGGATCGGAATGAAACTTGGCACACATATAGGTTAGGCCCTGGAATAGGACATAGGATAGTTTAGTGTAGGCCAAATCCTCCGTCTGTCTCCGGCAGATGAGAGAGGGTTATGCTCCTGCAGTGGAGACAACAATAACCTGATGATGATGAATCTAATCTATTTCACCACCATCATTATATGTTAGCTGCCACTGACCTGCACCCCCAGCAAGCAGATGTTCTTGTCCACCATGAAGGTGACGGAGCAGTCGAGCACGCTGGTGTTGAGGCAGTCCGTCTGCTGTATGATGGCGCGCTGGCAGTAGATCTTGTTGAAGTCGGCGCCGCGCTCGAGGCGCTCGAGCCGCTCGAGGCGCTCCAGGTCGGGCCCCGCGCCGCCCGCCGGGTACGCGCCGTGCAGCGCGCTCACGCCGGACAGCGACGGGTTGTGGATGGCGGACGACATGCGGACGCCTGGGAAAGACACTTATTTTTTTTAGGCAACTGGCATACAGTTTACGGCGCTCGAGTTCTGGGAGAATGTAGTGGATATAGTAGAAGCACAAAGTACGTAAAGCGGCGGTCGCGCGCCGCTAGACAGAGAGCCCGCTTAGAACAAACCGCCATTTCTCGCACGCACACATTGACGCTACGTTTACAGGCATTCTCGGGCAGTCTCGGGCAGAACTCAATCGCGAGTATCATAATAAAATAAGTGATGGCGCGGCTGTTTTTGAACATGAATACACGGTATTATGATGGCTGTAGTGTATTCGGTTGTTTCAATACTACTAAAACCTGTGCCTACACGTTGCGATACAATAATCGTTCATTTAAACAATGTCGCAATCGACGAAAATATTTTTCAGTCAATAAATTGTAACACCTGTGGATTTTTTTTATGATAATAATATTCTAATATACCACTTTTTTATTTACCTGTCTACTTTAAAAACATATCTTAGGTACCTATATTTTTACATACTTTTTTGTTTTGAAAATAGTATGGTCTGTCTGTCCGTCTGTTACAACCGATTTGCTTCGAATCGAAAAAAAAATGTTACAAACTGTGCCATATGACATATTAAATGAAATGGGTTTCACATATATTTTTTTTTATATAAAATAAATAATTTTAAAGTAATTTAATAAAATAGATTAAACGAAGTTGTGCTACACGTGTAGCTTTTATTTAAGGAACGGATATGGAACTTGTCACCCATTTAAATCTCAACTCATTTTCGCCGAACTTGGCGCCCTTTTCACATTTATGTTGTTGTTGAACTTGGTGCCTTTTTCCCATTTATGTTTTGGGTAGGATCACTATTACACCACCTCTAAGGCATGTAAACATGATAACATGTACGTATGCATGTATAAACGAATCGATGTATGTATGTTTGTAAAGATAAACTATCTACTCCTTTTCAAAATTCAGAATCAATACAGTAGCAACCCTAGTCAGTCAGGCAAGTTTAGGTAGTTATTTTCGAGAAAGGTGAGAGCGGTCCTTCTGGATATTTTTTATTTTGTGGTAGAAGTTAGCTGTTACGGTCACATTTAGGGATAAATTCGATTTTCTTACATTTTTTTTTAGAAATATAAAAAAAATTTAAGAACAAAGAATTTATCCGCTAAATAAATCTATATCATCTGCTACTATATATATTTAGCTTTTATACTTAAATGATTTTTTAGAATACTGTTTAGCATTTTCCAAGTTAGTCAAAATTGGAAAAAGCTTAAGTAGGTCATCTAGGTAGATAATCCACTCATCAAGGAACCACTGGGATTTATCCAACAAAATTTGTAGTGTGCGACCGAAGATTCGGTTTCGGCCAGTTTCAGACAAAAAATCGAGTTTCGGCCACAGTTTCGGTCTCGGCCAAAAACCAGCCGAAAGCTTCGGCTCGGCCGAAACTCAGTGTTCGTAAATTGTCGCGCTCTGTTAGGGTGAGTTCGTGTAGAGTTTACATAAAAGAGTAACATTGTTTATTATATTTGTTCATGTTGAAGTTAATATTACATAAAGTTAATGTTATATAAGTACCCATTTATCATTTAAATTTCCTAATCAGCTGAACCTGCCTTTTTCTTCGGCATAATATTTTATACCCAAAGACTGTTTGAAAGAAGTCGCTTAAAGCGATAAGATCTAAATTGTACTATTTTAACTTTTAAAACTTGTAACTGTATTTGTTTGTGCAATAAAGTGTGTTGTACCTATTGTAACAAACAAATCTATTCTATCTTACATACTAAAATTGTTATTTTTTTTTATTATTTCATTTAACATGAATTAACTACATAACATGTAAAACATACTAGATTTCAGCATACAATACAAATTTTAACTGTTTTGTTTGTTTCGGTTTTGGCTGCAAATCCTGTTTCGGCGAGACACAAAAAATTTGGTACACTAGCACTAGCACTGCCAACTGCAAATATAGAAAAAAATCAGCTCAAAATCCTTAAAGAGCATAACGGCTTCCCCTATTCAGCTACGGGCTTTATAGTGAAAAAATGTATACATTTGTTAAAGTAAAGTGTGTAGAATGACCTTCAAAGCGAGACGGTCTGGGGCACTGCAGCGGGGTGCAGGCGTGCAGCGCGGGCGCGTGGGCGTGGGCGTGGGCGTGGGCGTGGGCGTGGGCGCGGGGCTCGCACCCGAACACCTGCTCGACCATCACCGGGCTCGGCGTGTCCACAGTGAACGTCGGCATCTGCACGGAAGTCCACATCCTTTATTGCACATTACCGCCTCGTCGGCCCAGGGTTCGTTCGTTGAACTCGAGCGCCAGAAGTCGTGGCTTCGATTCCTACTGAGGACCGACAACTTTGTACTAGTCGGTCCCGGTCTGGATGTTATATTTGTTAATTGTCCTATCCTAGTTTAATTTCCATAGCACAGGGGAGAATCCTAATTTGAGATTAGACAAGTGTATGTATTGTATATGTATATTATGTAATATTTATGTAGTTCTGCCTCATGTGATTAATAAACTCGCCACGTAGAGAGATATCGACCACCTGATCACGAGGGGGAGTAAATTGCAGAGTCCGCTTTGGCAGGTACCTATTTCCACCACAAAACATGCAATGTTGTGTTTCGGTTCTAAGCATATGAGAACCAGAGTCATTAAATACCAAGGGCAGGTTCCAAACGTGGTGATTTGGGCACAAACGATAATAGGGGCCCGCTGTCACCAATGAACTGCTTCCACGGTACCCAAAACCAAGGGCACAGTTTACTTACCACATCACTCATAAGTTACTCGTTGCCGGCCCCGTAGCCTAGTCGGTAGTACACCTGCCTGCGAAGCTCGGGGTCGCGGGTTCGAATCCCGCCCAGGGCAAACATTCTTGTGATGAGCACTTGTGTTTGCCTTGTGACTGGATGTTATTTATATATTATATTATGTATCTATGTATGTATATCAGCTGTCTGATACCCATATTACAGGCTCTGCCTAGTTTGGGATCAAGTGGCTGTGTGTAAATTGTCCCCACATATTTATATTTATTTATTATTTATTTATTTACTCCTCAGAAGACTCCTTACTCCAAGAAACCTCGCAGGAGTCTTGCGTGAGTTACTTGCAATATCGATTACATCTCGTATACATCATACATTATCAGGTTATTTTGTCTCCACTGCAGGAGCACAACCCTCTCTCATCTGCCGGAGACAGACGGAGGATTAGGCCTACACTCCCCGCGCTGGCCAGACGGGTTGGGGAGGCCTGATTGATGTTTTATAATGTATTCCCTCAGTCGCCTTGTACGACATCCACGGGAAGAGTTGGAGTGGTCCTATTCTACTCTACCGGAAACCACACGGCAACATCTCGTATAAACTGTTGAAATTTATTTCTGCAATAAATGTCCTGCGAGAGACTCGCGAATAATACTATCGCATCTTATCACAGAGGTATTACACACGAAAGCTGATGGATGTCGCGAAAACTATGACACAAACATGTAAGTTTATACTACAGAGCATGCCGAGAAGACGCGCACTTTTAGATTATGCAGTTTTCGGGACACTTCATTATTTATTTATTTAACCATTTATTGGACACAAGGAAAATAACATACAATAGTAAGGAAAAAAAATAACATGTACAAATCGTAATGCTCTCTTTAAGAGATTTCTGCCAGCCTACCAGCGCCAGAGAAAACTTCATTTCATTCTCAGTTGTAGAGAACTATTTAATTTAATTTAATTTATTCATTCTAAAGATAACATAGATCCATTCGTGTTAGTAAAGACTTAAACTACGTTAGTATTTAATAACTAAAAGTGATTTAGTCCTCTGGGTGAATATCCACACCAGAGGACTGTCCACTATTGTACGATATTATTAAGTAGGATTTTTTATTCTGTTTTTATAATCCACATGTCGGTTGTCTCACAAACAAGGATTGCGCTCATAAAATCCCATTAATTTAAGAACTTCTTCCCGAGATCATTCACGAGTCTGTTGTTGACTCATTTTGCGTTAAAACCAAAAACAGATGCAAGTGCGAGATATACGGAACTGGACCGATGTGCAGTGAGAACTGTCCTGAGTTGATGTAACCATGTTTAGACATGCCACTCATCGCATGCGCAACTCGCAGCAAGCTCTTGGCGAACTGTCGCGAGCGCACTTGCTACGTAGTTTACACTTGCAAGCTGCTCTCGGACAGACTGTCGGACATTTCTTGCAGGTGGAAACGCGGCCTGAGGAGCTTGATATAGCGTTGTTATTACTCAGTACTAATATGTGGGCGGGCCGCAACGGAGAGTTATGGTGAGGCGCAGCGCGCGAAAATGTATCAAAGGCGCTTGACTTAGCGTTTACTATTCCTAAACAACCGACTGATGGGCGGGGCGAATGCATGGCCGGCGCGGCAGGTAAGTGTAGGTACTTATCGCGGTAGGGTAGTAGACCTGCCAGGGGGCAGAGTCCTGCGGATGTGAAAGGCACTCACGTTAGAAGGCCCGCCGCCGCCAATGAGCTGCTTCCGCGGCACGCGACACGTGGAGAATCCTTGCGGCATGGGCACGTCGGCATTGGACGACAGGATGTTCATGAGCACGGCGAAGGCCTCGCGCTCCGTGAGCAGGGCGGAGCGCGCCGGGCCCTCCGCGAACTGCTGCGGCGTCAGCGTCAGGAAGCGGATCTTCTCGATCGCGCTGCGGATCTTACACGCGCTTTCTGAAACGATAATAGTACATTACTGCAAAGGCCGGGAAATAAATAATTGCAGGAGGAGTATGAGTTACAAGTCTGAGCCGCAATGCGAGTCACGCAATTGCCATTCTTCACGAGGTTTGTATAGTGCTTCTTAAAAATTGAGGAAATAATAAAATAATTTGCCAAAATAAAATAGATTATTTATTTTAGATAATGTTATGTTGCTCAGGACAATTGCTTAAGGAAAATGTCACTCAACTGCCATTGTCCACGAGATTTGTATAGTGCTTCTTCAAAGAAAATTGAGGAAGTAATAAAATAATTTGCCAAAATAAAATAGATTATTTATTTTAGATAATGTTATGTTGCTCAGGACAATTGCTTAAGAAAAAGGGTTCTCGTTTTTCCGGGAACACTTGTGTTGGTTGACAAGGCACTAGCATCTATTTCCTGCCATCTTGGTAAAGAGCCAAATGTAGGTATTTAATTTATATTTGAAGAGTGACACGACTACTGTTACTACAATGCTGGACCACCTAGAGCCAACGGAAGTGGTTCCCATCTACCAGCAGGATCTTGTGAAGAGGAAGGTGATCTTTGCCCTGTAGAATAGATTTGCGTATGCTTGGCACACATAAAGAATATCAATAGGTACAAAAAATAAAAGGTCTTCCGATAGTAAAGTAATGTGGCTGTAGTCCAGAACCTTTGAAAGGGTTTGCTTGTTTCATGCTTGTGTCGTGTTGTCTTTAGGTTGTTTTTGTACTACTACAGAGTTAAACTTAAATTTTTTACAACATTTGTTCACTTTTTCAATGAAAGACTGGCTACCCATAGAACAGGGAATCCTAGTTTGGGAGACAGGCTACTGCTTGTAATAATATATCTATATTTCATTCCAGATTAATAGTCCTATGAAAACAAACGCATTTGCGTCTCGAAAACAAAATACACAATAGATGGTGTTCCTAAGTGGACTGCAAAGTTTACATGGTAATACAAACCTGTTTTTGCTGCTGGTGACCCTTTCATGTATATGTTACCGAGACGTAAATAGCGTTGGTTTTCATAGGACTATTAATCTGGAATGAAATATACATAGATATGTCTAGTATAAGGACCCTAATGTACTTGAACCAATAAAGTTGCTTGTATTTTTGTATAATGTACAAAAGACAAAAAGGGACGGAAAAAGATGAACTTGTAGAGAGATCAAGCAAAATACCTGGGGAAGAGCAGCTACGCAAGTATCGGGCATGTCCCCTAACCTCCTGGTTATACGGACCTAATAGCAGGGGATGTTGTCCTTCCTACCTTCTGGTAGGAAGCTCCTGTAGGGTTTGCTCTAGGTTCACTGAAGGAAAACATGGTTAAATTACCTTTGTCCTCCTTCTTCTTGTCGTCCGGCTGGTCGGGCACAGTCTGCTCGGCGTCGCCCACCTTGCAGGGCTCCGTCACCGCCACGGGACTGTTCTCCGCGCTGCTCTCTATGTTCACCACCTGCACAGCAAAAGAGAGAGGTATTACAGCCAGGAACACCTGACTTCGACCCTTCGGAATCTTATGTACCAAACCCCTGAATACCAACAGTGCGCAAAGCCGATTTGATGGACTTCACATACCCCTTAGAATTTCTTCTTTGGCATATGCAGGTTTCCTTATGTTTTAATTAACAGAAAAGTATGTGGTATTATAAATAAATCGTACTTAAGTAACGAAAAACACATTGGTATGAGTGTGGGTTCACCACAACCTCATGAATGTAAGGTGAGTGCACAACCAACATGGCTACCATGGCTCTTTGTCCATAATGGGTAGCCTCTAAGCATGTTTGCCATAGCAGTCCTAGTCCTAGCTTATCGCCATTTCTCAGGCCTAGAGGCTGGAAAAACGCTCATCTGTTAGCTGGCTGGATGCACATACAAAGAATAAGAGAAATTATTCTAGATTTGCTGGATTCACTCACCCTGTCCTTAGATGTGGACGGTCCTGGGCTCGGTCTGCTAGCAGGACTCAGACTGCGTTCCGTCCTCTTGTCCTGCGCCTTGGCGTACCTCACCGCGGCCTCAAACAGATCCAACTCGCTGTCCACGTTTAAGTGGTCCAGTGAAAAGACAGTGATCACAGTGTTCAGTTCCACATCTTCGAAACTGGTGTCGTTTAGTACTTCTTTAGTGTTTGTGCTGATTATCTGTAGAAATATTATTATGGTTTTTTGACATTTGCATTGCTAAGGGATCTTTGATAATTAAATAGAAATCCTTATTCGAATTTTACTAAAATTGAGATTAAAATTGCAATAGATCATAATACTGCATCATAATCATCAGCCTAAAAAGTCCACTGTTGGACATAGGTCTCAGATATAGGATACACTGCACCATATGGAAGTGATATTGATATTATTTAAATATTCATCCCTGGCATTCACATATATGTGTGAAGGAGATGTTATTTATCAAATGATGCGAGGATATTTATAACAGGATATTATTGATGCACCAGTGAAGAGCATCAAAACAAAAAACAGAATTTTTTAATAGTTTGCTATATATATAAAAAAGGTTCACAGCAAGTAGGGTGAATATTAAACATTTATTTATTTTAGTATAAATGGAAAGGCAGCTTATCTGATGCTTCCATATCATTAGTCAACTTGGTTATTTTCTTTTAAGAAATTGTCTAGTCTGTTCTTAAACATCTTTATTGATGTGGCAGATACAACAGAATCCGACAAATTGTTCCATCTGGATACAACCCTGTTGCTTAAAAAAATCTTTGAGGGTTCAGGTGAGCATTTGATCTTTGTAATCTCCTATTATGTCCTGTGAGTCGTTCAGTGGGGTTTAGTGTAACAAAAAAACATTTTAGTAACTTTATGATATTTTACCTGTATACACTTATCCATAAGGACACTTTCTTCAAACAGACGAGCAAACTCATAGGCCCTGCATGCGTTCCTCGGGTACAAGTCTGACCATAAGTACCGTGTGCACTCCTTTACCAGATGTGGCAGCATATACTTCTTGGCACCATAGCACAGCTCACATGCCTTGTCGAATGAGCTGATATTGATGTTGTCTGTATATATGTATCTGGAATGATTTTTTTATTTAATTATTACAGTAATAATACTTATTGCCGTATGGTTTCCGGTAGAGTAGAATAGGACCACTCCAACTCTTCCCGTGGATGTCGTACAAGGCAACTGAGGGAATACATTATAAAACATCAATCAGGCCTCCCCAACCCGTCTGGCCAGCGCGGGGAGTGTAGGCCAAATCCTCCGTCTCTCTCCGGCAGATGAGAGAGGGTTGTGCTCCTGCAGTGGAGACCAAAATAACCTGATGATGTTGTTGTTGATAATACTTAAAGTAACATAATACATTATTTATTTATTAGCACATACGGGTAAACTATTAATTGGTTTGTCATAATACCAAACTTCATGCTGTCCATCACACAAACATGTCACCGACAGACATGATTATGAGTACATTTGTTTGTTCCCTGTGCAACAGGGACAGGCAGCAGCATTCTCCTGTGTACAGTAAAATCATTACTGCAATCACCAAACCAACTGCCAAGGGTGGTGATTATGAATCCCCCAATGGGCAGCCCACAAAAAGTAGTATTCTATTGGGGAGGCTTATGTTCAGCAGTGGACGTATTTCGGCTGAAGATGAAAAAATCTAAATAAGTAATAAAGTAGGAAGGTTTTAATCAACATATTTGGTAGATCTTGGACTAAGCTACTTAAGATATACATTTACAGGACACTCTCATATCGTGATCTATGGAGCCTTAAGAATTGCCAGTGTTCATGGGCAGTCTGCCTGTGCAATGATTATTTTTGCTATAATTCTGTAAGTCGGATATACTGTCCCAGGTCTTTGCAACTTTGTTTTGCAGTAGGACAGTATATAACTATATTTGTTATTATAAAATAAAACTCACTCAAGCAGAGCTCTGAAGGCCTCTGGCTGTACATCCAAGATAGGTATAGGATCGTTCCTCTCAGCCATGCCACCGTAAAACATGGCTTCAAAGACGGGAGACGCCATAGCTAATATTAGCTTATGCCCAGCTATGACGACCTGGTGAGGCTCCGTGCCCACCAGGAACGTGCAGTCTGACCACTGCCCTGACTGCAGCAGGTGCCCACCGCGCTGTTTCATCTCCGTGCAGCCCAGTTGCCAGTCACTTGGAGCCCCAGCCATTCTGTCCATAGAACTGTTGCTGTAGGCTTCTGTAAGGCAAAGGACCACTTATGTGGTCCTCGAGGAGTATAGCAGTCACTGTACTGCAGCAGGTAGCAGCACAGAAACAGGAATTTCAGTTAAATAGCACAAAAACAATTTTCTCGAAATTATTCCATTCCTGCTCCGTTTCAATGTTCCAATAATAAATGAGCATCTATGGAGTAAGTTCGAGATTATTACTTTGATTATTACATAATTGTGATATTAAAATCAATTAAAAATATTTTTTTATGAAGCCCGTCTCATTTTTGATCTATCAAGATATTTTTGTCATTCTTTCTTCACTAGTATGATAAAACCATTAATTTGAGAATATTGGAAAAAAATTAATTAATTTTAAAAAAAAACAAGCTTTGTAAACTCAAGTCTTATGTCAATTTACAACATTCGTTCAGAATTCAGAAATAATGAATCGAAATTAAAACAAAACTTTTTGTATAAAACTTGAAACTACTGATATATTAAATATACTACTTATGGTATTTCAAGCGTAACTACTTGGTCTCAAATTCAAAACACTTTCTACATGAAAAAATAAAGAAGACTTGTGCTGAATTGTCAAGAACCTTCGCCTGTAAAAAACAATAAGAACAACAAAAGAAAATGTCAAAACGAATTTGCATTTGTGGACGATGTCGAAAATATGTCAAATCAATTTAATTAGATTTTGTAAATACATAAAACAAAATGAATCACGAGGAGATAAAATCGGTGGTGCAGGAGAAATTCCTCTCCAGTGAGAGAGTCACGGCGTTTCTATGTGACGCCAAAGTGCTGCACCCCGAATGGGTGAAAACAGACCGACTTCTTGCAATCGTTGAGTACGGTGACGAAAAAGCCGTATTCTGTCTATTTACGTCATGCTACCCACCGAAATCCTTCACCGATTTATCGATAGAGATAGTGTTGCCTATCGACAGTAGTTTTAAATGCGAGATCGATAACAAACCATCAGATCCGGAGGCCGTACTGTACCTGAACCTGCAATCTCGTAACCATAAGTATAAATTTGAAATTCAAATGACCGCACTTGTGGATAACTTCGTAGACGATCTCTTTCGAGGTATAGAAGCTGTGAACAAAGTGCCAACACAACCTGATTTTGTCTGGCTTAAGAAGTACAGTGGGAAAGGTGAGGAAGATTTGACACAGAGCATGGTGTTGCCCAGGAGTACCGTAGCCCTAACACAGTCAGCCCCTGTCGCAATTAGAGAAAGTCTGATAAAACGTAAGATGTGTGACAAGGAGCAGGAGTATACATTTTCAAAGAAATTCTCAATTTTCTGTGGCACATGGAATGTAAATGACAAATCACCCGTTATTCCTCTAAAAGGCTGGTTGAATGTGGAGAAAGATCCTCCTGATATTTATGCAATTGGTTTCCAAGAACTGGATTTATCCAAGGAAACATTTCTCTTCGATCAGACATTCAGAGAAGATGAATGGTACAATGCTGTTGTAAACTATGTGGACCCGAGGGCAAAATATGTTAAGGTAGAGAGAGTTAGGCTTGTTGGTATGATGTTGATCGTCCTAATCAAAGAGAAGCACATGTCACATGTACGTAACATTATCTGTGATACGGTTGGAACAGGAATTATGGGCAAGATGGGGAACAAAGGAGGGGTGTCAATAAGGTTTGACCTTCACAACACTTCAATGTGCTTTGTGAATTCACACTTGGCTGCTCATGTAGAGGAGTATGAACGAAGAAACCAGGATTTCAGAGACATCTGCAGCAGGACAAGATTCGTCCAGTTAAATCAGCTGCCTAAAGCCATTAAAGATCATGATCAGATATACTGGTTGGGAGACTTGAATTATCGTATAACTGAAATGGATCCCATGACAGTAAAAAAAATGGTCAGTGAAAATAATTTTGCTCCAGTCCTTGAATGGGATCAGCTAAGGCAGCAACATAGAAATAACCATGTGTTTGCTGGTTATACAGAAGGTACCATTACATTCAAACCTACATACAAGTATGATGCTGGCACAGACAATTGGGATTCCAGTGAGAAGAACCGTGCCCCAGCATGGTGTGACAGAATATTCTGGAGGGGAGAGAATATTACACAATTAGCTTACAGAAGCCATCCTGCTCTAAACATAAGTGATCACAAGCCTGTGACAGCCATATTTAATGCGGCAATAAAAATTATTGATGAAGAAAAGTACAGGAAAGTGTATGAGGAAGTTATTAAACAACTTGATAAAATGGAAAATGAATTGATACCACAAGTCAAGGTTGATGTAACTGAAATAGATTTTGGTACAGTACGATACTTAGAACTACAAGTGCGAACCATTACCATAAAAAATATTGGTAAACTGCCAGTAGAGTTTGAGTTTATTAAAAAGTTGGATGAAACAAGCTTCTGCAAAGAATGGCTTATTGTTGAACCGTACAAAAAATGCATCTGTGCTGATGAAACCTGTGAAATACAACTCAAAGTACTTATAAATAAGACCTCAGCATGCAAAATGAATGCAGGCACTGATAAATTATATGATATTCTAGTACTACATTTGTATGGTGGGAAAGACATCTTTATAACAGTCAATGGCACATACCAAAGAAGTTGTTTTGGTTGTTCTATAGAGGTTCTAGTTAATTTGAACACACCAATAAGAGAGGTGCCTGTAGGGAAATTGATTGAGCTTGAAAACAAGAGAGACCAACGACCCCCTAATCATACTACGTATTCTATACCAAAGGAGATTTGGTTTCTAGTGGACCATATATATTTACACGGATTAAAAGAACCGAATTTATTTGAGCAGCCTGGCTTGCATTCTGAGGTGTTGCAGATTAGAGACTGGCTGGACAGTGGGTCTGTGGACCCTATCCCTGGCAGTATTCACTCCGTAGCAGAGGCATTGTTGCTGCTACTCGAAAGTACATCGGATCCAATCATTCCATACAATCTGCACTCTGTTTGCTTAAGAGCTTCGGCAAACTATTTACAGTGCAAGCAAATTATTATGGAGTTGCCGGAGTTCAGGAAAAATGTTTTTCTTTACCTCTGCGAGTTTTTGCAGGAGGCCTTGCAACATTGTGCAGAAAATGGTCTAGATTCTAAAACGTTATCAACTCTGTTTGGGGCAATCTTCCTTAGAGTCAATCCGAATATAATGCAAGAGCCCCAATCGCGTATCAACAAGCAAGTCATAGACAAAAAGAAGGCCCAATTTGTATACCACTTTTTGGTAAATGATCACAGTGACTTAATATTTTCCAAGTAATTTTCATAGAAAATATTGAATGACTGTGATATATTCTTAACTATTTAAATACTCAAAACATTTTTCCATTAGTATTGTTAGCGAATAATTTATTTTTAAAATCACATGGTAAACTTAATTTATTATAAAGCAATCTCATTCATTGTTATATTTTAGTGCATCATAAAAAAATATTTTAACTAGTTTATGATGTAGGTTTTTCATAGTCTAATTCAACGAATTAATTAACGTAAAGTGGCCAATATACAATTAAGTTGTTATAGTTCATTTAGGAGATCATCATCAGTCGAAAATGTCCAGTGATGAACATAAGCATCCCCAATACAATACCACATTTGGTAGGCTGTCCACTGGGGGATTTGCCATACCACCATGCTTGGCAGGTAGTTTACTGATAGCGGTAATGATGCTATATGATCTTAATGTACACAAGAGAGCACTGCAGCCCATCCCTGGTAAGATTAGGGGTGGCTCTATTCTAAGCCGGGAACCACACGACGTTGGTATTTAGGAGTTATTAGGTACTTATTATAGTTTAATGGTGCCCGATCATATGCTAAATGTTTATTTAAACAGAATTTTTCATTATTTTTGAATGCATGTATTGCATTTTTTTTTAATTTATTGTTTCATTTACTGACAATATGTGACCAACTTTACTAACTTGCGTCATTTTGGCAGAGCCACAGTATCTGATTATGCAGAAAAAATTTACTGTAAATGTACTATTTTGAACTTTTGAAAATGTACATTAGCAATAGTGCCTCTGTTAAAATGACGTACCATTCTAATATATGGATGTAAAAGAATATCTTATTAATATTTCACTATGATATATTGCTATAACAAGAATTTTTTAAGTCCCAACTACAAGATTATGCCTGGGTCACTACTAGAATTTATTTATTGCCTAAATAAACCTAACAATTAAATATCACAAGACCTGCAAAAGCATGTATTGCGGAGGGTTCTGTAAATATCTTCGTTTATATAGTTTATATTATCAACCTGACAACGTCCATTGTTGGACATACGCTTCTGTAATATCTATTTATAGATGTCTATCATGCCAAGGCATAAATTGGGTGATATATGCCATAAATATATGTAATTTATTATAATAATTAAATGCTTGGTTTATAATAAGTCAAACTAGTGTAACTTTTGACTTTGACCAGAAAACTAATTGTTTATAATTTAATATATGGATTTAGAAGCATTGGACATGTTTGATTAATTTTGTCTCAGTGTAGTCAAATTATATTTAAATCAACAGCCTAAATGTGTTCCACTACTGGACAGCGAGGTGTATATCACCTATAGTGTTGCCAGATACTCCGCTTTGGACGGGACGTCCCGTTTTTCAGCGCTCTCGAGACGCCCAAAATAACGTTTTTTTTTTTATCTAAGTTGCCAATTTAGCGCGGTAAGTAGGTACTTCAAAAAGAATCAGTGAAGAATGAAGCGCATTGATTGAGATTTTAAATTAATTGATTGTAACCATTGTCGCTCGGCGAGCTATAACAATAATAATAAAAATCTTTTATTCAAAAAACATTAATAGAGTTAAGAAAAACCCCACAAAACTGAATTCTCAGTTTGACTGAGGAGAGCAGTCTCACACACAAACATTTATAATGTAATTGATTTTTAGGCAAAGTTTACAGTTTTAAACATTATTGTAAGTATATATGTTTCACTAACGTAGTAACCTGATGAGCAGAACCGACGAAGTACGAAGGTCACACACATAGCCAAAAGGATTAGCAAGCTGTAGTGGCAGTGGGCGGGCTACATCTGTCGCAGAACCGACGGCCGTTGGGGCAAACGAGTTCTGGAGTAGAGACCGCGAATTGGCACGCGCACGGTGGAACGCCCCACCGGCAGATAGACCGACGACCTGAAGAAGGTGGCTGGATGCGGAGGATTGGGGAAGGCCTATGTTCAGCAGTGAATGTCTTAGGGCTGATGATGATGAACCATAATTGTTATCATTTTTGTCTAAGTCCAGATTTTGCGTCCTAGTTCCGTTTTTCGGAAAAACGGATCTGACAAAAGGGCGCACATGTTATAGCCACACTGCGGCCCTGATACGGATTGAAGAACTTCACAAACGCCTTAAAATTCTTCCGCGGCGTATATCAGGGTAGCGTACAACGGTAGCATAGGAAATTATTTTATATAATATCTTTTGGCGTAGAATAATTTCCTATGCTACCACGAATATTAACTTTTTAACGACAATACGAGTGAAGAAATTAATCGTGCGAAAATTTGAGTTTGTTTTTCATGAAAACCGATTGTATTACATCAGAGTCGAAAAACCACAAAATAAAAAAAAAATCTATGTCTGTCTCGGTGAAGAAACTTGAATTAAATTTTGTAGTTCGAGTAGGTATTTAGTAAAGTTTTTTTGTGAAATTGAGGGTACCGCATATTAAATAATCTATACCTACAATAAAATAAAATTATATATGTCTAAACATGGGAGATATTGTAGACTAATGTGTATGAGGGGTCTTTATAAAGCCAATAGAAGGCAAAATAATTGTTGTTAGAATTTTTGTCTGTCTGTATGTTTGTTACCTCATCACGCAAAAACTACTAAATGAAATTTTATGCCGTTCTCACAGAAACATAAGGGCTTAACTCGCAGTAAAATATAGGCTTTATTTCATTGTAATCGGTTTACTCAATCAAAAGGTATGGACATTTTTACTTTTCAAATACAGTCATTTGTAAGGTTAGTACCTATGCAAATTGTCTTAAAATAAAATTTCTATTATTTATTTCTTTACAAATTAATAAAATCAATCTCGGAACTACGACATAGCTGTAATGCCGTGTGTCAACTGTGTTCGAGTTCAGACTTTAAATTGCACTATATTGCATTATAGAAACATTGCGAACTTCGTACACCGTTTTCTGCATTTAGTACCCATTAAAGTTTTTAAACTCATTTTAAAAACCCCGCTAAAATTGGTTAAGCGGAATATTGAGAGAATTTTGCGGTGAGGCGCCGTGCCGTTTATTCTCTTATTCTAAAATTAATTCTATTCCATTTTCTCAAATCAATAATCTTATCAAATCGCATTAGTGAATCCCAACGATTATCCATGTGAATCCACAATATTTAGGAAAAAATCCTATCAGCATTTGGAACGAGGAATTTATAAAATTTCCGAACGAAAATTATATTCCTAGATCATCGGGCGATCGAACAAAAAGAGCGGTATATTTGATTTAGACCAATCACATGGCTGCATTTCGCCGTTGTGTCAAATGCGACAAGCCGAGCGAAAAACGAAACTTCATTTCGTTGAAACATTTCATAGCTTAACGATTTTACTTCATATCGTGTCTTTGTTTCAAATTCATAAAATAACTGTTTCAACGGTGGTCGAGTCGTAAATGTTAAAAAGTCGCTGTAGTGAATAAGATTTGTTCAAAATTCGCTAATCATTCGAGTTAAGCGGACGTGCTCGCGCTAAGATCTGAGAACTTCTTTTCTTTGTTTTGTTGGAACCGCACAGCACAGCATCAGTCATGGAAGTTGAAAACAAAGGTAAGTTTTCTCATTGGATTTTAAAGTTATTCTCTTCTCTATACTGAATATTTAAACGGTCAAATCCTTTACGGATGCATTAGGCACTGGATTATCAAAGACATTTTTTTTATTTCTTTGTTTTATTTCACTATAAAACCTTCGCTGAACGGGGTTATCTTTATAAAAAAAAGTAGGTACGTCAATTCCAGCCACTTGGCCACCTTGGCCTTGAAGTTTTTAAAAATTAAAATACTTATTTTTATTTCGTAGGTTTGAATTTCAGGACCTATTTTGTGTTGTAGTAAATATAACTAAATAAATAGTGTACACTTACTGGTATAGCCGGTTCAGTACAAGTTGTCTATTGCCTTCATGTTGAAGTTATTGTATAGGTACAGATTTAATTTAAACACTTTTAATCAGTTTAGATAAGTTTATTTTACCTACCTTATTAGTGTAGGTATAGAGTATATATAGAAGTATGGTGTTCATGACAGCAATTATAAAATTTTCTACCTTCAAATGTAATTTAAAATTTCAATGCAGTTATGTATATTTATTCATAATTTTTGCTGTCTTGTACTACAATATTAATTATATAAATCATTTTGTTTAGACTTAAAATTATATAATTGTCTAATCCCAAACTAGGATTTTCTCCTGTGCTATGGGAATTAAACAAGGATTGGACAATTCATAAATAATACATCCAGAGTGTATAATTTATATATAAAAAAAATTGAAAAAACAAAACTAGGCACATGAAAAAAAACAGTAATGAAATGAAAGGAAATATAAAATTAATGCAAATAAATACTAATTGATTACTTAATAAAAAAGTTAAATGTATTAACAAATAAATTGTTTATGCCAATTACATATGTGAAAACTTCTAGATTCCATCCAAATATTGAAAACTAGTCCACGCGAGCGGAGCCGCGGGCACAGCTAGTATATAAATAAACATAATGGATATGATTGATATCAAATGCACTATTTATAAGTACCTCATCATTTTAGTAATTACTTTTAGTTTTTTATTACTTTCTTAGGTATGTTGTTATTATTATCAAAATGATTAGAATACACAGGTTCTTATCTATCACAATATGCTTCGGATATTTCGACGCATTTTTAAATATTAAACGAACCCACATCAAGTACCTATTCCAAATGCCAACCTCATCTGCACACGATGCCCTAAGCTAGCTAATAGACTAGGCTGTACTAATTTATTATTTAAACAATTTAAATTAATGCCACAAAGTGAGGAGCAACAGCACAAGAAGCGACACCTAGCCTAGTACTGTGATGTCCGCTTACATATCTGCAGATTGGCAAGAACGTTTTAGGCGCACGGCGTTGTTTTGAGACGTGACTCTTGTGTGTCACAACCTACTTCCTACTATATATTAATAAACGCGAAAGTTTGTAAGTATGGATGGATGTTTGTTACTCTTTCACGTAAAAACTACTGAATAGATTTTAATGAAACTTTACGATAATATAGCTTATACATCAGAATAACACATAGGCTACAATTTATAAAGATATTGTGTGAATTGTCCAAAATATTAAGTAAGTAGGAAAAAATCTACCACCTGCGTGCTAGTCTGGCATGCGCCATAAAATTATAATTTTAATGTCATAATGTTAGTTCTGTTCTACGCACGCTAATAAAAGCTACTCGAAATACTAATCCTGCGCAGACGAAGTCGCGGGCACCAGTTAGTTTTAAATGCGCGCGCGGGACAACCTCCATTTCTGTCTCTTGCATTGCTTCTCACGCCCACTCTCGAATTTTTGGTTTCGTTTTGCGTGCTTTGAGACAGTTTTATTACTGTACTAGCTGTGCCCGCGGCTCCGCTCGCGTTGACTACTCACTCTCAATCCGACTTCGACTACGACTCTGACCCCGACGCCCACGCAAATTTACTTTATTAATATCTCAGGTTCTAAGTGGCGTATCAAGATGAAACATGCACCAGATTTTAAGTTAGACCTCCAGCAAGACAACTCTGAAAACTGTATCAAATTTCTTTTAGTAGTTTTTGCGTTATCAGGTAACAAACATACATACATACAGAAAGACAGACAGACAGACAAAAATTCTAAAAACAGTTATTCTGGCTTCTATTGGCCTATAAAGACCCCCTCATACACGTTTTTCTACAATATCTCCCATGTACAGACATAGACCAGTTACATTTTTATTATATGTATAGATTTACACCAGTGTACCCCAGTTTACACTAATTTACGCCAGTTTATTCCGCTGACGTCGTAACAATACATATTCCAAATTTCAGCGCAATTTGTCCAGTAATAAACGTAAGTTTAAATGGAACCCTAGAAATATGCATCCACAGTATACGAGCCAAATGACGGTTATACCGGTCCTATTTATCACTCAAGCCGGCTCCAATGCGAAAGTTCGTTTTCGTTTATTATCTGCGAAGGCGTGTGTCATCTTCGGGTCGCGAGAGACCGTTGGCCGCAAGGTCGGTCCGATCTGCAAACCGTCGTTGGTGACTCACGCGCGCGCGCATTGGTGGGATTGCACTGTTCCGAGCCTATGAGATGAGAGTTAAACGCGTTCTATAATTTAATTACACTTTAAAGTATAACTTAACAATTACACAACGATCTCTACACTACCAGATGGAGCGTTCCAAACAATCGCTCTGTTCCACGCAAGTATCCACAACTCGTTCACATTCAGTTTGAAACTTGTGCAGTTACTACTCAGAACATTTAATTATTTACTAAATATTGACATTATTTAACCGTAGCGTCAATATTTAGTAATAATTAAATGTTCTGCGTAGTAACTGCACAAGTTTCATTGTGAATGTGATTGTGAATGTGGTGCTCAATGTCCAAAAAGGTTGAAATAAATGAATATGAGCATAAGCCTCTACCAAGGCAAGCCAGTGAACCCATCCTCGGTTCTTCTCATCCAGTTACTGCCAACCGCCTTACGCAGATCATCGCTCCATCTACGAGCAGCTTGGGGCGTAGGGATTGCAATCCAGCACTGTTTCCAATTCCGCGGGATTTTTGCTGGATTGACTTCGTAACAGCGGGATCCAGCGGGATCCCGCGGGATCCCGCGTAGTTTATAGCCTTTTTATGGAATTCAAAATAATAAACTTATTATGGTTATAATCCACTTTTTTTAAAATACAAAAATCAACAATGCCTTACTTACTAATAATTGGCTAATTATTTCACCAGTTTGGCTACTTATTTATTAATAAAAGGCCCGTCCAGAAACATAAAAAAATATCAATATTTGGTAGAACTTTGCAGGTACTTTTGTACTGTACTAATGAACTAAAAATATTAGTTCTAATCTTTATCTGAGGTAATAGGTATAATCAATCTTTTGTATTCACAAAGAGTATCAAATGAATTTAGTTTACTAATAGTCTTTTAATTTTTCTTACTAAATAATTAATCGTAACGTTAGAAATATGAAATAATCAAATAATCAGTCACTTCTCTTTTTGAAAATATGATCTTAAAAACAAATGGCATCAATGGTTTTATCTCCCAACCTACTTCTTATAGAACTACATATGTAGCCAGCGGCCGAAAAGGCTCTTTCTGCCTCTACACTTGCTTGCGGATTCGCATTGCTGATCCGCAAGATATTACAGGATCCCGCAGAGCTTAAAATTGAGCTGGATCCCGCTGGATCGCGGGATCCCACTTTGCTGGATTGCAATCCCTATTGGGGCGTCCCACACTATGCCTTCCCTATACGCTCGACATTGGCAAAATCCTAAGGAACGCCATTTTAGGAAGATTGCGACTAGTCGTAACTATCTGTCGCTCTCTACACTTCACCCAGCCTGCCGTCATTTTTGTTATGCTGTCTCATTTTCCCATTTCTAAACCTCTCATAGGTTTGGAATAGGTTTCTAAACCTCGCAAAGGGCTTTGTTTACAAATTTCTACATAACTTTCATACCAAATAGGGCTGATCTGTTTACAATACAATGATCATTTCCCCGCAGCCACAGCTGCCATTGTCTCCTTCAAATAGACCGTGAAAATGAAGCATTTTAGGCCCCCTTTTGTATTATTTTACCATTTGCTGTTGACTGAATTGAACTAACTTAAGAATAAGTACCTACCTTTAGTTTTCATTGGTGAAATGGACGTTCCAAATCGGAGCCCACTCGTCATAGCATTATTAATTTGTTCGCTCATAGATCGCTTAGAATACCGAATCTTTAGCTTATATAACCGATTGGCAGGATAACAGGAACGTTTTAGACGCTTGGCGTTGTTTGGCCGTTGTGTGGTACATTCTAGGGACGCGCGGACCGCGCTATTACTTCTTCATCTTACGTTGAGCATTCCTACTCGCGCCCACTCTGGAATGTTCGGTTGCTTTTGCAATGCTTCGAGATCGTTGTTATTCCGTTTGCACCGATGGTACAGTATCACTTTTAATTGCCGTCGACTTGGCTCTTAGCTGTAAGTACAGCTGTACAATTTATTTTGCTTGGTCTTAAAGCATAGACAGATCTCCACTCTTGTAACAATTCAAAACAACAATTAACTTAAATTAGTCGTCCAGGTATATAAAATTACCCCCCAATTTCAAACGTTATTAAATTGACACTAAGAGGTCCAATTCGCCACGGGAGGCCTTGATTAAAAGTACACGGAGTGGGAAGGGCAATCGCCTTTAAACAGCGGCGCTCAAACTTTCACAAAGAGCACGTTATTGATTGAAGTAGGAACTAGGACCTATACCTATCCGTTATCTAGTAAACATAACACAGGCTCCGCCTAATTTGGGACTGGATAATTGGTGTGAATGTCTGACATATTATTATTATTATATACGAAATACATTGAAAGTCGTGTCTTTCCCGATACTCAATTCATGTTTTTTTTTAATTAGCTCCATCTCTCTTTTTCTTAGTTAGTTTAAAGCTGGAAGCTCTTTAAGTTTTATCGTGGCTCTCTTTTCTTTTTGTATAATTAATAATTAACAGGTGTCCCATAAGTGGTGGTCCAGCCAGACGATGTAGTGATGTGAGTGAACATTTCCTATTAATTTAACCACATTTTTGTCAAGTTTTATGATAGTTCAAAAGTTATTCTCAAGATTTAGAGACGCTAAAGAAAAAGTCGTCATGCAACCGACCGAATTGAACTCGTGCTACGTACCTCACTTGGCCCGTTTTCATCATTTGTACACGCAGTAAGTACCATTGAACCAGCAATAACTGAAAATGTGTTACATAAAATAAATTAAAAACTCATTTTTTGACATAAGCTTGATAAGTCGCTCTGTTTTTATTTAATAATTCTTATCTGTTAGTAACAGAGATTTTGTATAATTTATACAATTTAACAGCCAAATCTGATAGAGGGTAGGCCAAAACATTGTTACAGCCATCTATTTGACAAATCATCTCATTCACAAAAATAGGCTAACATTCGGAAAAACAACAGACAAGGTAGACAAGTTTGAGAATCGCTACCCTGAACTTGTGTAAGTAAACTCCAATACAATCTCGCAGTGATGTAATGTTATTTAGAATGTAATTTCTCGAACCACAAAGCTTAATAGGACTTTGAGGCGCTACTTCATTTGTTTGTTAAGAACTTTCAATGTATATACAACGACGGTTAAAACAACAGCCCGCCAGCACGATCTCTAGTGCACAAGGACTGAATAACTTGAAAATAACGTTATTTTTTAAAGCGTTATACCGCTTTAAATACAACGACGGTTAAAACAACAGCCCGCCAGCACGATCTCTAGTGTACAAGGACTGAATAACCTGAAAATAACGTTATTTTTTTAAAGCGTTATACCGCTTTAAGTAAGGGTTGGTCCTCGTGTTGATAATAATCTGTAGCGTCATATTTTTCGACAGCGTTATATCTGTATGGTTTTCTTATTACATATATATACATAATGCTCATTCTCTACTTTCGTTACTACATCTTCTTTCAAACCACACTTCTCACCAATATAATAAAGCATTTTGTGGGAGATAACGTAGGTCACAAGGGTGATATTTGTATTTATTTATTTATACATTATTTGAATACAGTCCACGGGAATTTACGTTTTCCTGACTGCGACCCTTCCACCTTCATCATCCAGCAGTTCTGGCTACCTTTTCAAATCGTTCAGTCCATCGGGCGTCTACAGATGATTACACTTAAATGGAAAGATAGTGTAAATATCAAATGCCTAATTAATCGTTTTCTTTTCAGGTAAGCTCGTCGCTACAGTTGATTCCATTGCCGCGTTACCTAATTCACATCCACGTAAGTAATTACTAGAATAAATGATTGACAACAAAATAAACGATTTTTTGACTGACACTAGCATATGACATTGTAAACTTTGTTTTTCGATTGCCTGTATCTTCTAATCTATGTGAATTTATGTCCGACATGTTTGCAATTTATGTTATTTTATTGGAGAAGTGACATTTAACTGTAACTAATATTTCTTTATTTGATTGCATGTTTAATACTTTTATTTAGCCTAAGTATTTAAATGTGTATGCCCGCACTCGCAGAGGCGGAACATAGAGAGCTTATTCAATGTAAACCTCTTACCTGGATCTATGTTTTACAAATAAATGAGAATATGACAGGTTGGCATAACATAGACACACACACACACACACACCCACTCACACTTACAAACACACACACACACACTCACACACAAACACACACACACACACACACACACACACACACACACTCACTCACTCACACACACACACACCCCTGAACCGGTCACGTAGTTTGGGTACCTCTGGTTCTCACGTTTGAGTTTGGCAGTACTCAAAAAACACGAAACAAGAAGATCCAGAAAGAACTCTTTTTCTAAAGACAGAACGTCTCTCTCTTAAGAACTTTTATTGCGGTCAGCGTAGTAGGGGTTCAAGGCGTTACTGGATCAATCTCCGCAACAAAGAGTATGACACACGTTACGTTTTGCAGAATCGCAATCTCGTTTTGACTTTGGCAGATATAACATATAACATTTTAGGATTTCATCATAAACTGATGCAACATTACTCTAATCGTAAAAATACAATATTAGTAGTAACTAGTAATAATAAATAAAGGATTAATTGGAGATAAGATAAACTTGTTATCTGCTTGTTCCTTGTTAGTCACTTAAGTAGCGATCGTCGGGCTATATCGCCGCGCCAAATAATACTAAGGTATCGCGCCGTCCACCATCACATCTGGGCCTCTGCCCTCCCAGTCCAGCCCCTCCAGGGTACCTTCTAGTGCCCTTTCCCCCTAGTTATAAATTCTTTTCTTTTCGGGGAAGAAGGTCCTACTCCACAGCCCTCGCCTCCCCGGCGGCATTCCAAACGCCTGCCTTAGTAAATATTGACCATTGTTCACGTTGCGTACACAATGCCATTATTCCGGCGAACAAGCAGAGGAAATTAAGAGGTTTCACCTGACGGGCCGTAATGAGCGCACATTTTTCTCTTGATTAAAAATAAAATATTTCCCTAAATGCTTTCTTTACATGGTAATAAAATTATTTACTATTCTAGCTTTTCCCGCGGGAACGTGGTTATACGTAGTGAGTGATAGATTCTAAGGGTTGAATCCCACTGTCGCGCGCCATGTTCGTCAACTTTGAGATAGCGCCCACAACGCGCCGCACCAGAGAATACTTAATATTACACTATGTTAGAAGCGATATTCACCGTCCCCCACTAGTTTAACGTCGCCCGCAAAATAGATCACGGCCGGCAGTACGCAATACTACCGGGCTGCTGCCGTTCGGCTCGAGCGGAGCCGCCCGCCGATACAAAGTTACTTGAGAGATCGACACTATAAGTAAGAAAGAGAAGTATTTATGTATAACGTTGTCCCTCGCTCGATCGACTATGTTCGTGCGCTGGGTGCAGGGTACACCACGTGTTTTTTCCCCTAGATTCGATCTCCCCCTCGCGAAAAGTGACGGAAGCATTTCGCATCAGAAGTAAACTATGGCCACTCTCCTCAGGGTCGAGCCGGTCCCGTGTGCTCCAAGTATGTCAACAGCGATTTATCGAGCCAAACGCGTTGGCGGAAAACTTTCTACGGGTCATGTTAATCGATCATTCTAATTACGCCCTGAAAAGATGCCGTCGTCCATTCACGCGAAAACGAGTGCCATGAGAATAGCAGCATGTCCTCCTACACTGCTTTCTTCAAATGCAGACCTGGTTACCTCTTTCTGACTTAGTATAAGTTTTAAGTAGTGCCTCAAATAAAGAGAGCAGAGTGAAAGAGTCTTACTCGCCTGATTTGGAGTGACGGTGTACCAAAGACTAGGATTGCTTTAAAGAAGGCTTTGTATTCTTGCTTTAAAGAGATCGCTGAAGTGTTAATTTTTTTTCGTGCATGTGTTTGTTTCCGTTTTTACAATATGTATGATTTTGAGCTAGAACATTAGGAAAATAGCACTTAGTGCCAAAGAAATTATCACGACAGGGCGAGTTACGTAATGTCTGGAAACAGACGTCTTAGCAAACACAATACTTCTTTGCATCCAGTATTTCCACTCCTCAAAAAATTCGCCACCATCCAAAGGTTGCCTGTAAGAAATCGCTGAAAGCGATAAGGTCGCCGTTGTACACTAAATTCATCCTTCTATGTAAGTTTTGTTTTTTTTTTAAAAAGGTATATGTTTTGTATGAGGTATGAGGCACAATAAAGAATATTTGAATTGAATTGAATCTGACATGACAGCCCCATTGGTATAATGGCTTGGTGGTTAGACTCCAGCGCCAGAGGTCGTGGCTTCGATTCTCACCAGGGACGGACAACTTTGCACTATTGTACAGGTCTGGATGTTATATATTTTTGGATTGTTCAGCTGCCAATTTTGCCAAGACAGTTACTATATTCTGCATGAGTGTCTGTACTGTATATCTGTCAATATTGTTTGAATGCAATGAAAGCTGTTTGTGTACAGTCTCCAGAAATGGTAAAGACAACGTGGGCGAAGCCGGCTTGAGGCGCCTACGCCCTCATACTTGCCTGGTACCCAGAAATAATAAGCCTGCATATAAGCTTTTTTTTTGCGTACTTGTAAGAGAAATGTTTGCACGTAATAAATAATTTCAACCATAGCTGTTGCCTGCGACTTTGTTTGGAATATTTACCCCTAAGGCTTTTGGGGCGGATTAAAAAAACTTTGGGGGTTGCTTACGTCATTTGTGGGACGAAAGTCGAAGTCAAACTCGTTTATTGCACATGAGTACATTTCTTACCATTGCCGCATGGTTCCCGGCTACAATAGGGCCACCCCCATTCTTCCCGTGGTTGTCGTCAAGGCGAGACACGGGTTAGCAGCGTTCTCCTGTGTTTATTACGATCATAACTGCGATCACCAATCCCCTGTCAAGCTTGGTGATTATGGCAAATCCCCAGCTGGACAGTCCACCAAAAGTGGCATTCTATTGGGGAAGCTTGTGTTCAGCAGTGGACGTATTTACAGCCCGGATCCTGTTTGAGCTTTAGGTACGTTGATGATCTGTCCTTTTGTTGATCACCTCCATTCGCTGGGTCGCTTTCATTAGCTTGAAGGCATCCAGATCCTCGAGTTTCATCTTGTCTAATTCGTCTTCGTCACGTTTTAATTCAATTTTACGGTACGGAAGGAAGGATTTTTTTATAAGAACTTGCGGTAATGTTTAGGTAGTTTCTGAGATTATTATTTTGGTAGAAACAAATTTAGGCATAAAGGGGCCTGCACGCGGAAGGGGGGGGGGGGGGGGGGGTACAAAACCCAGCGTAGTCTGTCTTTGTTATTAATTACTGTGTCAAAACAAACTAATATTTTTCCGTTACGTTTTATAGTAATGAATCTGAACAAAGCTATTCAGATAATGTTATTATAAATTATAATCCAGCTTAGCCTATCTTTGTTTAGTAGGTATTATGTCTATGTATGAGTAATCCATCCAACTCGGTACAGTTCTTCAGGGTCATCGAACCTTGCATTCGTTATTTTGTTCCGCACAACAAAGGTTCCTTTATTGTGATTAACGAAGCGTGTTCGATAAATATAGTTTAATGCATGCGAGTATGGTTGTAAGGGGGGTCACACAACAACAGGCGTAGAGCTAAGCGGCTATTGTCGCCTATGTCGCTGTTGAGACATCTTCAGGCATATTCTATGGGGCACGATCAGACGGCTTTTTCGCTTTAAGATTACCTCCATTGTACACAAGAGTGAGGGAAAGCGTCAACGGCATCCTGAAGGTGTTTGCCGGAGACCAGATGGCACTCCATCTGGTGGGTGGCTTCCTACAAGACTGGCCACAGACCGGTATGAGTGGAAAACAACGAGGAGAGGTCTTAATGCAACAGTGGGCACGAAACACTAACACAATAAAATAAAATCCTTGACATCACTGCTGCTGGGGCCCTCAGAATCTTTATTATGAAACCATTATTGCCCTGTCCAGGGTCCAATCCACCAATCACCGCTCCTTACTTTGTTTTAACAACCTTCAGGCTCAGACGGTTAGTCTGTGAAGACAATAAAAAACTAGTAAAAACGCTACTAGCCCGAATTTATGTACCGGCTATAAAGTCCAAATTAACGATCAAACCTTACTTAGACCATAGTACGGGACATGGATTGAGACAATGTTCTCTGAGAAATCAGTTTTGAGGGGCGGTATTGTAAAGTGTGGAAAGGAAGTGAATAGATGATTTATATTATTATTAACGAATCGCTTCATATCTAGCCTTGTAACTCGAACTTTTTTTACTTGGGTCTAGGGAAATAGGAGGCTTCAAAAATCTAATAAATAAAATCTTAAACATCGCGTGTCTGTACATTGAAATTATAGGAAAGGAAATTGGGGGGTCTAAGGTAATAGAACACATGTCATTTTTGAAATGTTGTCTGTTTGTTATTTTGTGAACGCATCACGTAAAAACTACTAAACCGATCTTGATGAACTTCAAAGAAACATAGGGCTTAACTCGGAGTAACATTTGGTCTTTATTTCATCGCAATCGACTTACTCAATCAAAAGTTATGGGCATTTTTAGTTTTTAATTACATTAGTAGGTATGCAATACTTACTATAACAAAGAAGTTTAATTATAATGTTCGCTGCAATTCGGATTGCGATGAGTTAGGTTAGGACTACATTTGAAGCTGTAGTGGGCGTGGGAGTGGAGATGGGACTGGGATACAGACCGGGAGTGGGAGCGTGCGTGGCCGTCGGAGTCGGATTGTTAGCGAGGCAGGCGAGCGGAGCCGCGGGCACAGCTAGTCTTAAATAAATCTTCTGTAGGGATGATTACTGTAAAGTCAACTATGAACCATCAATAAGCGAACCGTCACCGGAGATTTAGCTGTGTTCAGAAATCACCTTGGCGTATCATCATCATCATCATCATCATCATGTCAGCCTTTAGACGTCCACTGCTGGACATAGGCCTTCCCCAATGAACGTCACCACACCCGGTCCTCCGCCCTCCGCATCCAGCCGCCTCCGGCCATCTGGCGGCGGGGCGTCCCACCCTGCGCGTGCCAATCCGTTTTCTCCACTCCAGAACTCGTCTGCCCCAACGGCCGTCGGTTCTGCGACAGATGTGGCCCGCCCACTGCCACTTCAGCCTGCTAATCCTTTCGGCTATGTCGGTCACCTTCGTTCTTCGTCGGATCTCTTCATTACGAATCATATCCTTCAAAGATACGCCGAGCATAGCCCTTGTCATTTATACGCACCCTCTCTTGTCATTGCCCCTCTCCCCCCCCTGACAGAACTTACTGACGAGTAGTACTGTGCGCCTGGTGTTCCTAAAAACTTATAAACGATAAACCCAATCAAGTGCTAGTGTCGTAGATCTGTGTGTGTACCTAAATAGAGCAAGATGGCGATCCCGGACCTGAAGCGGCAAGTACCTAGACATAAGTGCTACTACCTAGACATTTAGAGTCCCCGCAGACTGCAAACTTTATATCGGCCGATAATTTAGTCGGATTGAGCTGCTAGTGCGCACACTGGGCCAACAAATCGTCATAGTGTGCGCACTTGCATACATCTTTATACTGTTTAAGAGCCTGACTAAATTATCGGCCGATATAAAGTATGCAGTCTGCGGGGACTCTTACTCCCCTTGCCCCCTCTTTTAGTTTCACTATTTAGCCCAGCACCCTTCTTAAACACGCTGCATTTAGATGTTTTGATTTAGTATTTAGTATTACCATAGTAAATTGTTGTCGTTCACTT
This sequence comes from Esperia sulphurella, assembly GCA_947086405.1. Lineage (NCBI taxonomy): Eukaryota > Metazoa > Arthropoda > Insecta > Lepidoptera > Oecophoridae > Esperia > Esperia sulphurella. Next base: position 17,765,570 of record OX352258.1, read on the forward strand.
TGAAGATGTTTACAAAACAACTGTATTATATTGTATCCACTTCTAATTACAGACATGTTTCGTAATCCCGCTAATGTTTGAAAGCATTAAGTGAGGTTGCAATCACTGTCGCTTCCCGACCATGAAGTTTGGATGGTGCCCAAAATCGTTGAGCAAACAGTTAGGTTCATCGCGCATGACCTAGCGATGAGTGTGCCGGGGTGAATAATCTATGGTCTGCAATTTGTGCAATTAGGGTTGGTAAAAATAATTCATTGAATTAGAAGTCTTTTCTGCACATCGTTCACGCTTAATCTAAAAAAAATTATGATAAATTATCTTAGGTCTGCGATAATGTAATTTTTTTTTTTCTGTAAGAATTTTTATAAGGTCATCATTATCAGCCTAAATACGTCCACTGCTGGACATAGGCCTCCTCCATAGAATACCACTTTTGATAAGTTGTCCATTGGGGGATTTGCCAATGTGCCATAATCACCACGCTTGGCAGGCGGATTGGTGATCGCAGTAATGATTATCTTAACATACATACACACAGGAGAACGCTGCTGCCCGTCCCTGGTGCAAGTCGCCTTGACGATACCCACGGGAAAATTAGGGGTGACCCTATTCTAAGCCGGGAAGCACACGGCCTTGAAGGTACTTAGTGGCTAATGTCAACACAGATGGCGTTGCTTTGATGTCAACTGTCATTGTCAATATTAACTCAAAAGATTCAATCTCTGTCGGTATAATCAGGTCAGGGATGCTTGCAGAAGCTGGAATAGATAGCTCCTCTGCTATCATTAGAAAGCGAATTGCTTCCCTGATCCAACAGGTGAGGGGCAGCTCCAACAGCCTCCTGCAGACTGTGGCGGCGAGACTGGTTGTGGACAGTGCTATTACGCAGCACTGGACTCGCGTCCATCTCGCCAAAGAAACAAAAATTTACTTTTTAATGTTTTAGTGTTTTTAAATCTAACAAGTTACTAACATAGTTTTAAGGTGTCATTGTTACTAAAACTCTATGGCCAACGCCTGAAATAAATTATTTACATCATCATCGTCATCATCAGGTTATTTTTGTCTCCACTGCAGGAGCACAACCCTCTCTCATCTGCCGGAGACAGACGGAGGATTTGGCCTACACTCCCCGCGCCGGCCAGACGGGTTGGGGAGGCCTGGTTGATGTTTTATAATGTATTCCCTTAGTCGCCTTGTACTACATCCACGGGAAGAGTTGGAGTGGTCCTATTCTACTCTACCGGAAACCACACGGCAGATTATATTATATTTATATGTAATATTTTTTTAATTATTTTATAGCCTTACTTCCCAGGCTTATTGCAAACTTTGATAATACAAACAGTGCTGTATCTTTCGAGGTATTTAGAAAAAATAAAAGTTACGTGAAAATCGCTTATTGAAGGCTATTCTTTTATACTTCTGCCAGTGTAAAGTCAGTCATAGGAGAGACACAAATATCATTTGGCTTATTAGTATTCCGGTTACGGGTGGGATAATTCAGAAAGTCATAAAAGTAGGGTCGCTAGATAATTCGGCTTCGTCTCAAGTGACTACACCGAGCGGCATTGTTACCTTGTGACAAAACTCCTTGAATTAGAACTCCTTAAAAAAGTGACCACACCAATATATTGGGCTCGATTCTGAAGGCAAGACGTTAAAATTTGACAGCACTAAAACTGTTGCTATCCTTGTCACACAGTATTATGAATATAAAGACGAAACCAATTTTACCGCTGTCAAATTTTAAATGTGTGCCTTCAGAATCGGACCCAATATGTAGCTATACTATAAACTCGTTCGACGAGGATGTCCTAATCCGCGGTTTTCCCCGTAATATTTTTATCATATTATATACCTACCTGATTTTCTTTTTGATTTATTTTCTTAATTATAGATTTAAAAAAACTCGCACTTTGTATGAATAACATAAAACGGTTCGATAAGTTAACCATCATTAAAAATGCGCAGTGTGACATCCCTAGTAAGCCTACACAACATTCAGTGCCTAGCGGTGCCACCACTCAACGGTACTGTCTGCGAAATAAAGAACTGAATAATTCGCGACTGACGCAGATGAATTGGTTCACCATTACCACGGTACAGTTCAACGGGCACAGTAGAGAAGCTGGCCTTCTATGTTTATTTGTCCTTTTTTTACGTCTTTGTAGGTACTTATTTAGTAGCACATTTGTTGTGTTCTTCAGTTTAGGAGGCTTATAACGCCACGTCTCTCCCATGGTGTACTTCTAGCTCTGCACAGCTTTAATTATTTTAACGTATTCTGATATAAACAAAAAACATCGAAAATTAATTTTTTTGTCCATAATTTTTCCATTGTTGCCTGAACATTTTGCATATAGTTTCCAAAATTCAGCTTAATCGTTCTAGTAGTTTTTGAATGAACCAGCGGACAGACGGACAAAAAGCTTCGCTGTAAGGGTCTCCGTTCTGACGGAACCCTACAAAACGAAGGGTTTCTTGCTTTCACAGAATATATATCTTCCTTTAAGGTAGTTTACCGACTTACAGACTGACTCCGAAAATAATTCTCACAGTAATATAACGTACATACATAAGTGAATTTTGTATTTTAAAAGTCATATACACATACACTAGTCCAATTTCAAACTAAGATTTTCTCCTGTACTATGCGATTTAGTACATGAATTATATTTTATTTATTTATTTAACTCTTTATTGCAGACACACAGATAAAACAAAAATAATACATTAAAAAGAAACACAAGTACAAAGGGCGAACTTATCTCTGAGAGAGATTTCTTCCTTATAATTAATAATTTATCGATTTAATGTTGAGACGGCCACACAACTGACTGCCTGAATGACTAATACAGTCTGTACAGTACAGACTATACTGTAGCAACACAAACCACCGTAAGATCTCAGGGTTAGTAATGAGGTTTTTACAATGCGAATATTGCTGTAATTTTGTTTTTATTAAACCTTCAACGACTTTCTGTTCTATGTTTGTTGAAAACCCATTTTTATATTCCCTAATCTAATAGTTTGGATTAGACATTTTCGAAATGTCTCTTTTATCTACCTACAAAATGTAGGTATATAGGTTTTTTTTCTCCTGTAAAATTATGTTTCACTCATATTCGAGTGACAATGTGCACCATACGTTCCGAGAACAAACAATTTCTAATCGACTTTTCTTACCCGGAAGCGGTTATATTTAATTTCATACTTGGACAAAGCCTTAGAGCAACACTGTGCCGCCACCTCGAGCCGGAGGGGATCGTTTTATTCCGATGGGAAATATCCTATCATTTTTCGCGCCTCGGGAACATCCACGAACATATTCCTACTAAATAAGTAAATTTAATAACACATTAATAACCTGGGTCTGTAGCAGTGGTATCACGGGGCGAAAAGCGAACGAAGGAAAACGGTTGTCAGATCGCGCAAAGTGGCGATACATCGTCTCTGCCTATCCCTGCGACCAAGGCATGAGGCTTTATGTATGTATGTATGTCCGTGGCATAATTTCGAAAATCAAAATTTATACTTTTAAAATTTTTGTCAAATTTTCGCAAGATTTTAAATCGAAAATCAACATTTCTATTGTACGAAATTGTTAAGACATTTGTTCTACGTTCAATTGACATAAATTAAAAATGTCTTATTATTCAAATCTTCTAATGTATATAACTATTATACGTAATTGTTTTAATTTTCGAAATTCGTATAATTCAACTAAATGTTGAAATTTAATTTAAGAATTCCGTACATTAGAAATGTTGATTTTCGATTTATTGTCGTTACAAATGTCAGAAGTAATAATTTTGATTTTCGAAATTATGCTGCGGACCCCATTACCTTCGCGTACTCATGGACTTTATTTTTAAATTAATTTGATCTGTTTTATTTATTTTATAATTAATTATTGTAATTACTTTGAAATGGTTTATTTTTAAAAATTAATGCATGCATTACACCGACATGTAACAATCGTTATCAGTAAATATATGTCTTAGTTATGATACCGGGCATGACCTTTGATCTTATACCTTTGGCAGAAGGGAACGACCGAGTATGACGCCTCCAGTATTGCTTTATGGCCAAAGCCCTTCGGGGACAACTCTCGTATACTACACATTTGATTGGAGTAATATAATATTGTGTTATGATATGAGTCACAAGGAAAATAAATAAATGTAGTTCTTTGACCGATAATAATATTGCGTTTTATGTAGTTATGAAGTAAACAATGGAAATATTGTAATTATCCTTTGCTGGTTTAATTATGAACTTTGTTTAGTTGAGCCCTCAAGCACGGGGTTCCATGCCCTTCCTCTACCTTCGTTGTTACATCTTTCAAACCACACTTCTCGTATATTGTATTCTGTCAAAAACAGTTCTGTTTGCGGTGTTCTGTTGCGGCTTCTGATGGCGGTGTTGAAAATAAAATATATTCCAGCGGTACCTATTATTCCTTTTAAGTGAAAATGGTCAGGTTACTATTTGGCTCATAGTTTAACACCTTCAAACAAATTGTCTTGGACTTCAATGAATCTTTAAATCAACGAAAGTACCGCTGGAATATATTTTATTTTCAACACCGCCACCAGAAGCCAGGTCCATTATAAATCTAATATCCTGCGGTTTTCGCCTTCTAATGTAAAGGCCGTGCTCCAGTTTTCTGACCTTAATCAATCTGGCATCCTTTTCTCAGTTGAAGCCTGTTTATTTGTCCGCACATCCTTGGAGCCTATCTTCAAGGTGGTCTTTATTCTTTGATCAGCTGCTTACAAACTGACATAATTATGATTATTTTATATTTAAACGTTGACAGTGCTTCTTTACAGCTGATAATTAATTAATAAGCTATTGATATATTTTTTTTATTTAAGTTTGTGTTGTTTGTTGCCTACTCCTCTGGGGTCGAGGCGTGAGCATTATGTATGTATTGTTTGACAATGCCACTTTACCGCAGCTTAATTTTTATTATGTAGAAACTGGTCGCTCTCTGCCATGTATTTCCAAAAGAAGCCTTAACGCCTGCCATGTATAAAATAAATACGAAACAAAAAATGTTAATGTGAACAGAATAACCACACTATAGTACGCAATGTCCCAAAAGGTACAAGTTGGTTTCAGTCTCGTATTATAGTTTTTGCCTCATTCTCATATCAAAGGAGAAAATCCTAGTTTCTTTTGGACAAGAAGTGTATGTACGATCAACGATCTCTATGTAATACTAGATGGAGCGTTCCAAACAATCGCTCTGTTCCACGCAAGCAGCCACAACTCTTTCACATTCACAATGAAACTTGTGGAGTTACTACGCAGAACATTTAATTATATTCTAAATATTGACATTATTTAGCCGTAGCGTCAATATTTAGTAATAATTAAATGGTCTGCGTAGTAACTGCACAAGTTTCATTGTGAATGTGAAAGAGTTGTGGCTACTTGCGTGGAACAGAGCGATTGTTTGGAACGCTCCATCTAGTAGTACATAGAGATCGTTGTGTACGATATATTTATTATTTACTTGGTGTTTAAATCTTCATCTGATCGGTGATCACATTTTTAGGCTCTCTGGACCTCCACCATCCTCAGTTTGGATCGCAGTCATCAGACATGAGGTCTGATTGACATATTGATTGACTGATTGACAAACTGGCTTTCGAAGTATAAGATCAGGAATTTTCATAGCGAAAAGCAAAATAGGTATTGATTATAGTATTAAGGTTTTTGTTTTCTTACAAAAACATCATCATAATCATATCAGTCCTTAGACGTCCACTGATGGACATAGGCCATCTCCTATGAACGCCACCACACCCGGTCTTCCGCCCTCTACATCCAGCCGCTTCCGGCCATCTTCTTCAGGTCGTCGGTCCACCTGGCGGGGTTTCGATCGGCGGTCTTGACTCCAGAACTCGTCTGTCCCAACGGCCGACGGTTATGCGACAGATGTGGCCCGCCCACTGCTACTTAAGCTTGCTGATCCTTTTTTCGGCTATGTCGGTGACCTTTATTCTTCGTCAGATCACCTCATTACGAATCTGATCCTTTTTTTTTCATGTAAGTACTTACGTAATCAATAACATCGACACCTTCGAAAATTGATTGAGTACAACGTTCAATCCCTATGCATTTTATATTTTGCTATCAAAGTGCCGGAACCTTGAAATATAACCCGTTTTTTCCTTAGTTTATTAAAGCTCTATTTAGAGTGCTTTTGTTCAGCAAAGTTCGAGTAATCACATAAAGGAAACACACGCGGCATAAAAAAGGATAACGCGAACGTAGGCGTCTGGCCTTGATCGATCCGTCCGTGTGCGTGCGAATGTCATTCGCTTTACGACTTTCGGCGGGGACGGTCGTGCCTTCAGCCCTTTTTATAGCATTACAGGAAGTTTGTATAGTTTGAGGTTTGAAGGCATTTCTGTTGCGGCTAGGTGTATTAAAGTTTATGTGGGATTATCTTCTTTATTGTCTAGTCCAACAAATAGCTGGGGGAGTTGTGTACGGTATAAACCTTGCGAGGTTGCAACTAAGATTGACAAAATTATAGGTTATAAACTAGAAATTAAAGAACCAAATTAGTGGTGTCCTTAAAATGTCATGCAAATTAGGCTGTTGAAGCAAAATCGAGTAACAAACTTTCAAACGTAAAAATGAAAAACAACGTACTGCAAAGGAAAAAAAGTTTTTACAGGAAACATAACTTATTATCATCTCTAAGGGATTTACTGAAATAAGACATATTCGTCTTTCTTGTTAGCAAATTAAGTCGAGTTTTCTACGACAGCGAGAAGAGAGTTGTTACAACTTACAATACAATACACTTTATTGCACAAACAAATCTAGTTTCAAGTTTTAAAAGTTAAAAATAGTACAATTTTGTCGGTATTATAGCGATAATATCGCCAATGGCGGTAATCAAGCGTGCTTACTATCACTGTGTTTCGTTTAGAAATACTACTTGATATCATGATTTTTTTACTTTGCAGTAACAACGACGGTAGTTGGATAACCTTTATCTCACATTCCGCTAACTCACCTTTTGAATGTATATTTTTGTAAGTCTCGCATAGTAAAATATATAGCAACAGTATAATATTAAACAGAAACTCAATTGACACGTCTACTTCATAGCAAATCGGGCGAAGCGAAGAGGGCGGAGGGAGAGGAAATAGGCTGCAATAAAGATGTTGTTATACAAAATGAGGGTCATTATAATATCACCCCTCGCGATCGGTTCTGCTTCAGTATTAAATGTCATATTGAGTCCCTGTCTGCGAGATTGTCTGAAATGATGTTTGTTGTTTATCGGATTTGGTTTGTGGCTTCAATACTGGAAGTATCATTGAGCATCTACTGAATGGTCTGATAAAGTCTTTCAAAGATAAATTTCAAAGATCATCAGCGTGCAAGTGCCCACTGCTGGACATAGGTCTCTCCCAAGGCGCGCCACCGAACCCGATCTTCGGTTCTTCTCATCCAGTCTCTGCCAGCCGCCCACACTACTTGCCGAGTCGCGGTCTCCACTCGTGAACTCGTTTACCCCAACGGTTAGCGGTTCTCCGACACAAATAATACACACATACTACTACTACATGGAGCACTAGCCTGTCTGTACACATTTGTGTGCGCACGTAATTTATTGTAGGGCCGAGCGCGCAAGCATCATTGATCGAGTGAGGGACAACGTTATTCTCCAACAACACCAACTGGCGGATGGCGCGGCTGCCCAGTAGTGCGTACTGCCAGTTGTACTCTATTTTGCGGGCGACTCAACTTGGGGGAGGTGAGTGAGAATGAGTACTTCCCTAAAATATCTGTAACAAAAACAATTTGCTAGTATTATTTGCATTCAAAATTTTAGGCAAGTACATGAGGCCTCAGCTTTCATCAAATGATATTTTCCTAACTGCGACTCGTCATCTTCAGATTGAAGGAATATTTTGTAGCGAAGCGCTACTAAACTTGATAAATAAAACATAATATCATCAAAACACTATTTAATTAACAAATAAGTTCAGTAAATTAAAATATAAATTGAAGGTATGTGAATAAATAAATCACATACAAAAAAACTACAAGATCGTAATTTGTGGCATTTCAGTTCAACAACTCATGATATTACCATCCAACATTGTCGGTAATGCTTACCTACAGCTTACCTCGCATTATTAGATTTCAATGAAATCATTTAATAGTAGAATTGAGCAAATTATAGCATTAAACTATTCTCGCTCGTATCTCCTAAACTACCGTTCCGTTTGGAACGAAATTTGGTAGGCATGCTTTTCATATAGCTACCTTTCACCTGATAAACATATATTTTGATTTTGGAAACATTTTGTAGTTTCATTATTTTTAATTATAAAAGCGAGTACATTCCTATTTTCATATGACAGCTGAGAGACGTCACGAAGCCAATCGATAAAGATCGGCATTCGCTGTCTCTGTCTTTTACTCCCATCAGACAAGGAGGTCGGCAGTCGACATCGACCTAGGGAATAAATCTTTTTACGATGAAAACGACAGCGCGACAGTCTGGATTGGAGTTTCGCGCGATACGCCCGTATCATTTTAGTTCCCGGTTTACTTTCGGGACATGGCTTGAGTATTTCGGCTAGCAAACTCCACCGACTCATTCCGTCAGAACGATGCCCTTCAGGCGTCTGACGATCTATACATTTGCCATGTAATTTCATAACTTAAAGTAAAAGAAGCTTATTTTTAATGGAGCGTCCATCTTGAATCGCAACCACGTGAAGGAAGAAGATGTCCGACCACATGTTCCCGATGAGAGACGTTTGAAGACCCGCGAGGGAGGTCTGCCATCAACAGCGCGTTCGAACAGCAGACGAAAGGTTCCCGGCGCAGATGGTGTACCCGATCGCCATGCGGTGATCTCCGTCACGTTTTCTTTTGTCCCCACGAGATGCTGAGGACGTCCATCATCCTGCGGTTGTGAACCAACAGATTCCATAGCGGAATCGTATCATCGAGCGTGTGATAAAAATCAACGAATATCAAAACAGCGAACTTTATTGTGTGACTAATAACTACCCCCGCGCTAAATTTAATCACGGTATTTGTGTATGGACGATGTTAATTTTACGTTAAGTAGAATCATCATGAAATCCGGTACCGGTGAGTTTTCTTATTTATAATTAACTTATTCTCTGGCCATAATCATAAAGTGCACTCTTCATTGTAAAATTAGATTTACAGATGTTTTATATTATTTTTTAATTATAGCCTCTCGAGGCAGTTAAAACCCCACAACAATATTTGTTTCATTCATCCCTTCATAGGATCCGACTGGACACCACGTGTTATGTTAACGAACGGTCCTTGAACCAGAAGCCTGATGCTGGACCGGCTGATAACTATCCAATATAATTATTACATTACTTTTCATCATATTCCCTTCGAATTAACTTAAAATCACAAATCTATCACAACAATGGCGCCCGAACATATAATATAACACGTGTGTCATCATACTTTTATTAATATTTCACAATTTAAACTTATTTAAAATCAGTAATTTTTATTCCACGGAATCTTTGAGGAGGAGGATGAAACTTATATAAAACTGATGTTAAAGATGCTTACCTATTGAATGTGAACTATATTGTCTGGCAAAATTTTTTGTGAGTGGTGCGGTTGTCATTTTTATATTTTTTTTCGTTTTATATCCCATCCAACAGTGCCCATAGGCAAGACTAGATTATTACATTATTGTTAAATAGATACAAAATGACATCAACAAACCCATCACTTTTAAATTATGCCTTGAATGAGATGGTTGACCGAAATACAAGCCCGGCGGATAACACGATAAAGGAAAGCCACCATGAATATCCCATGGATGCAGTAAATGTTTTACCAAGGTTGCCTCGCCCACAGGTACATGGTAATTCCCCAATTTATACCGCGGCTGCTCACCACAGTCATACCCATTCTGTCAATATGACATCAACACCAAAACCAGGTCATGACAATTTATTGAACTTTAACATGGCCAAACCAGAACCACATCAATCATATATTCAGTACGAAATGAAACAGCACAATTTACGATCTTTTAACATCAGGTATGACGGAAAATCGAGCATTGATGATTTCTTGTTGCAAGTAGACGAAATAAGAATCGCTCGCAATGTGGATGAAACCACATTGGTGAGAGGATTTACAGAATTGTTAGATGGAACTGCATTGAAATTTTATAGGGCAGTGAAATCAAAAATTAGCACATGGCAGGATATATGCTATGAGTTTAGATCGAACTTCCAGTCGATAGATTATAATTATTCTACCGAAAGGGAAATCAGGGAAAAAAAGCAAAATATAGGACAATCAGTTTTTGAATTTATTATAGACATTAAAGATCTAAATGCAAAATTAGCATGCCAGATCCCAGATCATTCATTATTGGAAATAGTTAAACATAACCTGCTACCAGGATATGCACAGTTGCTCGCAATAAATGCCATAAATAGTTTAGACCAATTAGTACAGGTCAGTAAAAATTTTGAAACTTATTCTGGTGTACTGACGCACACACAGGGGACAACACAAGGGTACAGGTCCAACAGTGGGTACCAACAAAGTGGGAAACTTAATAAATCAGCTAATCAAACACAACATTACAAACATTCGTATGCACAGCAACCCACTGTTACCTGCCAAAAATGCAAGTCCAGGGGGCACACTTACATGCAGTGCAGAAAAGTACAGGGTGTAGTATGTTTTAGGTGTGGACTTAGAAATGTAATTACAAAATTTTGTCCCAATTGTAACCCATCAGCTGCTGGACAAAATAATAATTCAAAAAACTAAATAATTCCCGGAATAGTAACACATTTGCAATGAAACCCCAATGCAACATACTATCTCCGGAAGTAGCATCTATGACACAAGAGAATAGGCTTTTTGCAAAACTAAATATTATTAATAGTAAGTGTATAGGCTTGGTAGATACGGGAGCAAACATGTCTGTTTTAGGTAACAATAGTTACAAAAAATTTCTGAAGCACAAATCAGAAATAAAAAAGACATATATAAGTGCGCATACAGCCGATAACTCGGCACTGAATGTCGTAGGTACACTTACACTGCCGGTCACGTGTAATAAATTAACAAAAAATGTTGATTTTTTAATAATTCCTAACATCAAAACAGATGTAATTTTAGGAATGGATTTCATTTATAATTTTAAATTGATAAATTTATTTACAATGTCAGAAGACATTGTAACATTAAAAACAGAACCAGAAAGCACTAGCACAGTTCAGGAAATAAAAGCGGTTGTACCCAGAGAGGAACTTAGTTCATCCCAGTCTCAACAGTTACATTCGGTCATTGAGAAGTTTAGGGAAATTTCTTCAGATGAAATAGGGTTAGGAAAAACACATTTAGTCGAACATAGAATAGTGACTACAGGAACGCCTATTAAACAGAGATATTACCCCTTATCACCTCCAAAATTGAAAGCCCTAAATGAAGAAGTTGACCGTATGCTAGAATTAGGAGTAATAGCGCCCTCTAGATCACCATGGTCTAACCCCATTGTAATGGCAACAAAAAAAGATGGTTCATTACGATTTTGCCTAGATGCTAGGAAATTGAATGATGTAACGGTAAAAGATTCATACCCAATACCATACATCAACAGTATACTTGACAACTTGAGGGGGGCTAAGTACCTAACTGCACTAGACCTATCTAGTAGTTTTTGGCAAATTAATTTGTCAAATTCAGACAATTATGATGGAAACGGTACATCGTGTCAAAAGACAGCATTCGTTGTACCAAACAGAGGACTATTCGAATTTAGGCGTATGCCGTTTGGACTATCAAACGCTGGTTCTGAAATGCAAAGATTGGTTGACAGACTGTTTGGTCACCAATTTGGGGATAGAGTTTTCCCGTACATAGACGATTTATTAATATGTACTGAAACATTTGATGAACATATAAAAATATTAAAAAAAGTTCACCAGTTTTTACAAGAGGCGGGGCTAACTTTGAACATAGAGAAATGTAAATTTTGTATTGGCGAACTAAAGTATTTGGGATACATAGTAAACGAAAACGGCTTACAAACAGACCCGCATAAGTTAACTTGTATTCAAAATTTTCCATTACCAACAACTGCAAAACAATTGAGAGGTTTTATAGGATTATGTTCTTACTATAGACGGTTTGTTGAAAATTTCTCTACTATAATAGCACCAATGACAGCGATGATAGGAAAACGAAAAGGTAGGGAGTCGATAGAGTGGAACGAAGAAGCTAGAAAGGCATTTGAATCATTAAAAACGGCACTAACAAGTGCGCCAGTACTAGCATGCCCAGATTTCTCACGCCCCTTCGTCTTACACTGCGACGCGTCATCAGTAGGTTTAGGGTCGGTCCTAGCACAGTTAGACGATACCAATACAGAACATCCAGTCGCATTCCATTCACGTATCCTGTCAAAAACAGAGAGAAATTATAGTACTACGGAGAGAGAACTATTGGCAGTTGTTGATTCGATAAATCACTTTAGACCATATTTGGAAGGTACAAAATTCTCAGTAGTCACAGACCACATGAGTCTTAAATGGCTCAAATCATTAAGCAACCCTTCAGGTCGCTTGGCCAGATGGGCCATGCAAATTTCCCAATTTAACTTTGACATTCAGCACAAAAAAGGAAAACTACATATAGTTCCTGATGCACTGTCACGAGTTGCCATAGAAGCGATAACTTACTCTGACGGAGTTCAAAATACAACAGACACATGGTTCCGTAAAATTTATAACGGTTGTTTAAAAACACCACAAAATTATAAAAACTTTCAAATTAATAACAACATAATGTTTAGATTTGGCAAACAAAAAAATAATTTACAAAATGACAATAATTGGAAAATTGTATTGCCAAAAGAAAAAATACAGTGCTGTATTGAAGAATGTCATAATGGGATAGATTCAGTTCATTTAGGTGTTGCAAAAACATATAATAAAATAAGGCAACACTATTATTGGAAAAATATGTATCAAAATATAGTTAATTATGTAGGCGCTTGTGAAATTTGCAAGGCCTATAAACATTCAAATGCCCAACCAAATGGTCTAATGGTTAATCAAAAAGTTGTAAACAAGCCAATGCACACTTTGTCTATTGACATAATAGGCCCCTTTCCGAAAGCATACTCAGGTCATGTATATATACTCTCTATTGTAGACATTTTTACAAAATACTGCTGGTTGCATGCTCTCAAGACAGCAACAACCAAAACAGTAACGAATTTTATTGAAAATGAAATAATTTTTAAACATGGAACACCATGTATAATTATATGCGACAATGCAACAATTTTTAAGTCGAAAGAATTTAAAAAATTCGGAGAAAAATATAATATTCCAAAAGTATTTTATAATGCATATTATGCACCACAGTCAAACCCAGTAGAGAGATATAACCAGACTGTTGAGACATGTCTTTCGATTTTGGTAGACCAAGAACAAAGAAACTGGTCAAAGTTTCTACCAAAAATACAATTATCCCTAAATAGCTCAGTGAACTTAGCAACAGGTTACACCCCATACTTCCTTAGTACAGGCAGAGATATAGTGTCAGATGGTCAGTTTCATACAATAAGAGGAGACTTACCACAAAACCTAGACGAGTTAGACATGAAAGATAGAGAGAGCTCTGCAATAGCATTAACAGAGCTGTCAGAGATCTTCGAAAACGTAACATCAGCTCTAACTAAAGCTTATCAAAAGAGTGCCAGTAGGTATAACCTTCGTAGAAAGGAAGTAATATTAAGTGTAGGTGACATAGTCTGGCGAAGAAACTTTGTACAATCGCAAGCTGCAAAATATTTCTCAGCAAAACTCGCACCAAGGTTTATTAAGTGCAAGGTTACACAGAAATTGTCCAACGTCATATACATTTTAAAAGATTTGGGGAGTAACAACTCAGGAAAATTTCACATAAAAGACATTATAAAAGTTCATTGAAGGTTTTGTTTAAAATTTTAATTAAAAATTTTTTTTGATAATTTTTAAAAACCAAAATTTTTAAGGTTCTCTTTATGGTTCTAGTAACTAGACAACCTAGTGAATTAGGAACACCAATTGGGAAGTTTCTAACCCACATACTTTTTTCATTAAAATAAAAACTGAATATTTTTAGTATAGCCGGAGCGGCATACAAATTTTTTAACATTGTATCAGAACTACAATACTACTTTGAAATAGACCAGATATGGTAGTGAAGTCTGATTTAAATGTTATATAGGTATTATATTATATACAAATATGTGTATAATATATATTTAGTAAATATTTTTAAATATTTTTTAAATTTTAAATCCAAACTCCAGTAGCAAGTGGGACAGTAAAATGATAACGAGTCTCCTAATATTAAGGTAGGACACTCTAACATCTGCACTGTCACCGTAGGTCTCAAAGAGTATTCAAATGGATAAATTTTTTGGTTCTATTTAGACCAATTTTAGCCTACAGATGTCAGACTATTCTAATAGATAGACTAGTAGTGCGGTATGTGTATTCTTCTTAGATACATTTTCTTTTTATATTTTTTCTTAATTGCGGTGCTTATAAACACATGCAAAATAGGTTACATTAAGGCATGTCATTTGTTAATATTTTTCTTAAAACTCAATATAAGAGTTATTTCTAGTTGATAAGAGGATTCTAGTAAGTTAGTATAACCATAGGTTAGTAAGTTTCATAGTTAGTATGACCTACTAGAGGTTCACTTGTTTTTTCATTTTGCATAATTAAATAGTAAGAATGATAGGATAAGTATAGGTTATAAAAATGTTATTAGACAACATTTTAAAACAAATAACAATATTTTTAAATTTATAAACATGAACTTATTCAACATCATTGAAAGGATAGTACGGATAGCTAGCAAAACAGTTGGATTTATTAGATGAGAGATAATGAAGGTGATTGAATAAATGAGAAGTATGTAACATATCTATAAGTATATGTATATATATATAGTGATGAATGAATACGAGTAAGTTAGAAAGATGTATGTATGAAGATGGCGTGTATGTGTGTTTGAGTAAAGAAAGATTTCAAGGAAAGAAAAAGTCATGATTATATTTTAGGCAAGTTTATTTTTTTAATTTTTTAGTAAGGTTTATTTTTTATTTAAGGCATAAGCAAGAGCTTTGTCAGTTGCTGTTGATAGAATGTGTAAAGTAGATTTTACCTAAAATTTTTTGTTTTGATTTGCAATTATTATATTGATTGGAGGGGCTGCTAAACGCTGACTGTGTCACGCGTTTTCCTCTGACAAAGGGGGTATTGTAGCGAAGCGCTACTAAACTTGATAAATAAAACATAATATCATCAAAACACTATTTAATTAACAAATAAGTTCAGTAAATTAAAATATAAATTGAAGGTATGTGAATAAATAAATCACATACAAAAAAACTACAAGATCGTAATTTGTGGCATTTCAGTTCAACAACTCATGATATTACCATCCAACATTGTCGGTAATGCTTACCTACAGCTTACCTCGCATTATTAGATTTCAATGAAATCATTTAATAGTAGAATTGAGCAAATTATAGCATTAAACTATTCTCGCTCGTATCTCCTAAACTACCGTTCCGTTTGGAACGAAATTTGGTAGGCATGCTTTTCATATAGCTACCTTTCACCTGATAAACATATATTTTGATTTTGGAAACATTTTGTAGTTTCATTATTTTTAATTATAAAAGCGAGTACATTCCTATTTTCATATGACAGCTGAGAGACGTCACGAAGCCAATCGATAAAGATCGGCATTCGCTGTCTCTGTCTTTTACTCCCATCAGACAAGGAGGTCGGCAGTCGACATCGACCTAGGGAATAAATCTTTTTACGATGAAAACGACAGCGCGACAGTCTGGATTGGAGTTTCGCGCGATACGCCCGTATCATTTTAGTTCCCGGTTTACTTTCGGGACATGGCTTGAGTATTTCGGCTAGCAAACTCCACCGACTCATTCCGTCAGAACGATGCCCTTCAGGCGTCTGACGATCTATACATTTGCCATGTAATTTCATAACTTAAAGTAAAAGAAGCTTATTTTTAATGGAGCGTCCATCTTGAATCGCAACCACGTGAAGGAAGAAGATGTCCGACCACATGTTCCCGATGAGAGACGTTTGAAGACCCGCGAGGGAGGTCTGCCATCAACAGCGCGTTCGAACAGCAGACGAAAGGTTCCCGGCGCAGATGGTGTACCCGATCGCCATGCGGTGATCTCCGTCACGTTTTCTTTTGTCCCCACGAGATGCTGAGGACGTCCATCATCCTGCGGTTGTGAACCAACAGATTCCATAGCGGAATCGTATCATCGAGCGTGTGATAAAAATCAACGAATATCAAAACAGCGAACTTTATTGTGTGACTAATAACTACCCCCGCGCTAAATTTAATCACGGTATTTGTGTATGGACGATGTTAATTTTACGTTAAGTAGAATCATCATGAAATCCGGTACCGGTGAGTTTTCTTATTTATAATTAACTTATTCTCTGGCCATAATCATAAAGTGCACTCTTCATTGTAAAATTAGATTTACAGATGTTTTATATTATTTTTTAATTATAGCCTCTCGAGGCAGTTAAAACCCCACAACAATATTTGTTTCATTCATCCCTTCATAGGATCCGACTGGACACCACGTGTTATGTTAACGAACGGTCCTTGAACCAGAAGCCTGATGCTGGACCGGCTGATAACTATCCAATATAATTATTACATTACTTTTCATCATATTCCCTTCGAATTAACTTAAAAT
This sequence comes from Esperia sulphurella, assembly GCA_947086405.1. NCBI lineage: Eukaryota > Metazoa > Arthropoda > Insecta > Lepidoptera > Oecophoridae > Esperia > Esperia sulphurella. The sequence goes on from OX352258.1 coordinate 17,782,407, forward strand.
CACAAATCTATCACAACAATTTCCTATTATTAACTCCAATAGTATAATCTCTAAACATGGAATATCTCTGGGCGAACTTTGCAAACTTAATACTGCCCAGATGTGCCGGAATACCCTTGAGGCGGTAAGTAATAGCCATTTGGCATCCAACTCCGCGATTGGTTATTTGCTGAATACTGGAACTTATCCCGAGATTACCCGATATCATGTTGTCTTCGAGACGTCTGTGGACCATCGTATTAACGAGATGTCACCATTTGTTCCATCTTTTGATTCATCAAATGTCTTTTCCCATTTCGATCTGATCTTCACTTTTGATCAGACGAGCTTGAGGCTTAATATAAACTCATTTCCTGTAACAGAAAGTCTTCATTTTCTTGAATCAAAATCGAATAAAGCAATCCGAAACTTGTTATTATTACTCATCTCCTATAATGAATAACATGAACACTGTTGAATAATTTATGTCCCTAGTCAATATTAATGCCAAAGGGACTCTTGAAGCCTGATTACCTATCTCCGGACGTGATTTTCATAATTAAATGCCAATCGAGGCCACCCTTAAGAATTATTAAGAAATCCTTAGCTCTAATAACCACCCCTCCCCCTGCCTTCTTTGCATTTTAATCTATCCTTGTCCCATCGTAAGATTATTTGAATAAAGGAAACTTTGAAATTGAGCCTTCGTCGATAACACGCAAGACTTGTTCCGCAGTACACAATATGTCGTCAAGTTATTTAACTCACGTAATGTTCGTGCTTAACTCCTCGTACACAGTTGGCTCTCTATTAGACCCTTGTGAAACATCGTCTTTAAAAACCTTGTCAAAGTAACCAGTGTGGAATATTAAGAATTTGTATTAGTCTGTGTCCGTTGGTTGTGGTGTTTATACAATGTCTGAAACAGGGTAAGATCGATACGGATGCCGTCGCAGGCGGACGCGCGCCGCTGGCTTGAAATTATATTCTGAACCAAATCCGGCCGGCACGTGACTCAACTTGTTGCCGCTCTGAGAGGGACGAAGCTATACAGGCGGAGAACACACTCAGGATGTGGCTATGGTACGAATTGTCTGTGTGGTGTCTAGGCGTTTGAGGCAAATTGGGCTCCGCTGTTTCATATGAACTGGATAATTGTCTGAAACAACCGACAGTCGGCAAATCAGGATCATTGATGCTTTGACTTGTACAGAGCTAATATTTGTAATGGATGGTAAATAAGCTGAGAGTATTTTCAAGTCCGATTTTGAGGGTAGATATAAAGACTAAGAAGTAAGTAAACACAAGTCTAGTGGAGACTTGTTTGTGAGATACAGAATCAAATGATTGGAACCAAAGATTTTTTGTATCATACAAACGTATATTATTGATGTAACTACTTGTTATTTTATTTACTACAAATGATGATAAACACTTAATATGGCAATTTTTTTTATTTATTATTATTAAAATTCCTTTTTCAAGTACAAAATAGTACATTAGGCCTGCCAAGTACAGAGGTCAAAAGTGCCAACATTGCACCTTATAAGAAAAATAACTATATCGTTGTAGTTCAAAGTGGGTAGATCAGGTATTATTATAAGTGTGGCAACGGCCGTACAATAATAAGCGGTGAAGTACGAATTAATAATTTTTCATCCCACGCTGGGCGCCATTTTTCTCCATGAATGTAATGGTTCTTTTTTTTTTAATACCAGAAGAATTTGTCACTGCCACAAATTAATTTGTTCACTGCAACTTTATTCTAATAAAAACCAATTAACTAACAGAAGACATGATTACTGAATAAATGGAAACCGCATCCTGAAAGTTATCGCAAATTAAACCCCATTGAGAGTTACATTAGTCACTTCATCCACCGGGAATCACCGGGGAAGTTTTATTAGGGAAACTAATTTATCACAGCAGCGTGCACTTCATAGATAGTGCAGACATCCGGGGGTGGACCGGTTTACGAGTATCTCAAGCAAGCTTTATGGGATTTACATTGAGAGCTCATGCCAACTGGTAGGTTAGGAAAATAGAGAATGCATAATAATACTTTTTTTTTTACGAATTGCCAGAAGTCGTAGTACGTCATTAAAGGACGGGTCACTATGCATAAATAATATGAAGTAAACATTTTAATTGATTCATAAAGTGGCGCCCACCGTGAGACTTAATCATCACAGCCCGTTGACGTCAAATGCTGAACATATGAACGAATAGGACTATTTAATAGGGTAGAAAACGCTTAGATACACAGAATAGTTCAAATTGTAGGTATATGTTTTTTAACCTCATTCTTTATTGTTATGCTAATGGAACACAAAATATACATTGTGAGTTATTTGTCAAACGCAGACGTTATCGATATCCGCAAGTGCGACAGGCCACGAACGCCAGTCAGGCGGACGCCGCAAGCGGTATTTCCATAGCCGTGCATATGCAACGACTGAGTGAGGATTAGTCCTGGAATTCCCAGTTATTACCGCAAGGGGGGAGCGGAATTGGGGTGCTTGGGGTTGTTGCCCCATCGATCCACCGCAACACGTTTATTTACAGATGCACGGGTTTACGGCACCATACCATATCCACTGCAGTCTGGAGCCAGAGTTCGACCACAGTAATCGACCTTGTACACCAGGTATATCATTGTTTCATGAGGTTATACTTTAGTATGACCTTGACCATGATGATGTGGTTCATCTGAGCCTGAGACTGTTGTACCGGTGCGACAAGCAAACCAGTTTTTATTGGTGTGAGTTGATTCAATTCATCAGGCGTTTGCGTCTGGCGATGTTCTGCGGATTTCATTAGCTGAAAGGTATTAGTAAGTTCATCCGTAGATTTGCGAACAGGAAATCAATCGGAAGCAATTCGAGTGGCGAAACAAATTCAGCGTGGCGTTGCCGGCTGTTAATTGGCTGCGGGTGGCGGCGCCGAGACGGCGGCGGAACCTCCGCATGGCGCCCCCTCCCCGTACCAGCCGCCTCCCCTCGACGTTTTTATGGGCGAGAAACCCGCCGAGACCCGCACGAGTCTGGGAGGCTCTTAAATTAGTCTTCCCCGACCCGACCCTAGGCCCCAGATGTTGCTATGTGCGCCTGGATCTGAAACGAAATCTGCTTAACGATTTCTGATAAGGAAGATGTTAGGTACTGGTAATTCTGTACCTGTCGCAAGTTGCTTTATCTTGACGGAGGCAATGTGCTAGGTCCATGTTGAAGAATTAACCTGTAAAAATCTTTTCACGAAAAAGGGTCTGTGTACAACATCATAGCGTCAAGGCGACTCGGCACAGGGTAATAGATGTCGTGGGTGACATTATTTTTCCATTTGGTAGGCTTATTTTCTTGTGCGGGTTATCAAGTTAGGGATGGAAGTGCGGTGGGGTGGGTCTGCAGGGCGGGGTGCGGGCGGGGTGTGTATCGACCGGGGGGCGGGGGCGGCGGGCGAGGGAGCTCCTTCTCCCCACTCCCCCGGCGTGGATCAGTTTCCGGGCGAGAGTCGCGCAGTACGCCCGCGCCGCGCCGCGACTCCATCAAGAATTAGATAGTTACATTGAATCTGTCATCATGCTGATAGGACTCGTTCGGGACTCGGTGATGCAGTGCTTCTGCCACTCATGCCGTGCCCCTGTTCTGCCAGCAGGTTGGGAGCGCTGGTGGACTTCGCTTCCTTGTATTTGATGACAACCGGCGACGCCGGTGCCACTCTCGCTGCGGAGACAAACTTCCAATACTTTTTATTGATAAGACTCACATCACATGACGCAGAGATTTCTTCGATCCTTATGTATTTTGCAAGAGATTTCAGGACCATGTGTATTTTAAGTAATTTCCTTTATTTTAGAAAGAGGACTGTAAGTACATCGTTAGCTTTTGAGGCATGTTTGGTAGGTCTTGGATTAGTAAGCAAAATCTACAAACTGAAGTAAACCTTTTAAACCCTTTATTTGTCGCAAGGAAATATGGGGAAAGGATATATGTTCTCAACTTCCGAAACCGACTTGTTTCAGGTACCATAGCCGCAAACTATTCCACGTTATGTAATATTTCAAACCATCTCTTAAAAACTCTGATCTCTGTAACAAGAGAAAAGTCTTTGATCACTTAAGTTCCCATTTATAATTGACGCCGGTCGGTTAAAGGGAAATACGCCGACTTATGGCTACCGGCATCCAAGTCCCAAAGTCATAAAGCACGTGATCTGCGATAGATGACATTGAGTTCCAAGAACAAATGTTTACAACCAACTTTGTCTTTATGAATTCCCAGTTATGTAATAAGTTCGTTAATAGCGTGGTGTTGACGCAGTCATAAAAAGTTTGTAAAAGTTTTCTAAGTTCTCCTAATCTTTCATCGTCATTCGACACTTGAGTATTTTCATTTATGTCATTTGAGTTTTTAAGTTTCTGAATGTAAATTAATGTGGAATCAGAATGTTATTGTAATTTACTTGAGGTTCTGTTTGTTTCTTTAAGAACGCATAGTTTTTCTTAGTTTGTTTAAGCATAGCACAGAAGATTGCATCGCTAGATGGCGTCCTCGTTTATAGGATTCGTTAGACCATTTTCGAAACTTGGTTGGCGTATACGAGTATGTGTGGTCGGATCAAGTTTGACTAGACATATTGATTAAACATTATACTGTCCACCATTTTGCGCACAGGAATATAGGCATGTGGTCTGTCTCTCTCACTATATTGCCCACTGCCAGCCAACTTTACAACCTTTAAACGCAATCCAAACTCCGTTCGCTTACACAGCATCAGTCTTATTAATCCTGAGAAATCTTATTTTTTTTAACTCTAAACCTGACTTAACTTTAAGTATCCCTTCAAGACAATAACATCTTTAAATCATTATGATTAACATCTGCCGTGTTTTAGACTTGATTAGATCGATGCACGCGATTGGGATATAACCACCCGGACCCGATAGCTTGTTGTTCCAGAAATTTACGATTCCATATTGCAAAACGTATTTGTGCTACTAGATAGATGTATAAGGAACTCATAAATCGTACTAATTTGCATCCAGAGTAATTAGTTTTATATATCTTAGCTAATGTATGTTCTATTTTTAGACGTTTAATTTTTGATCTTCTCATAATCACTGTTGTATTTATGTGACCTACCTACTTCTTCCATAGACGATACATACAATAGTGCGAATGCATGCTAAAAGACGAAGTATTTGAAATAAAGATTATCCCTACGATGGTCTTACTTTCAAATACTCCGTCTTATCACGTTTATAAAGTCAACAAGCCCAACGACTACTCCAAACCTACACATAAATTTAATCATTTCATTGTAAACTTTATTTGTTTCGGCGATGTGCGGTTTCAGTTATTTGTATTTAATTTGTCAACACGCCATTTGCGACTCCAAGGGGTTGAGATCACATAATTGTTTAGGGGTTTATAAAGGGCAAGTTAAATCGACAGGATTTAATTGACTCAACAAGTTAGGACCCCTCTTAATATATCGGGGAAGCAACAGGAGTTACTAGGGATCATCCCCTTGTAAATTGGCGCGTCATTCATTTAATGGCAGGATCATATCGCGGCTTCCTCTTTGTGCCGACATTCCCGGCAATAGAATGATAAAGTTAGTTGCGAGAATTCTTCCTGGTTTTTTATTTGCAACCAATCTAGAAACAACATGTCCAAAAAGGCACTGGGAATGTTAATTTCGCTAACGTTTCCGGCACGTCATGTTACAGTGATGCATTGCGGTTAGCTTGTCCAAACTAAGCTCGCGTGTAACAAGTTTCTTATAACGCTAAAAATAATTATAATGCTTTGAATCGGAAATTCACAGCACGAATTCTATTCAAAGTAATATAGAAAATGCCGAGGTAAAACGTACGCCGGGAACGTCTTCGTTATCTTTAGCTGAAGCGAACTATGTGGAATAAAATATTCGGCATGCTATTAAATAAGAAAATAGCTTTTAGCGCAATTAATCATAAAGCCTCAAGTTACCATCTTGATAATGAACGGGTGTCGTAAAGTCTGCCTGTACCTAGTGTACTGTAAATTCTAGTCCATCCACTGCATTGAGTTGCGCTATTCTCTGAATGCATTTGCGCCGTGTTCACAGCACTCTACGCGGTTTCGTATTCCCTGTGGCAGTAAATTTGCTTTTCACTCTCCCCTCGCGAGTTTTTAAGCCTGGCATTAAATATTTCATCGGTTTTCATGTGGTATCGTGCGGCGCCAGAGGGGGCTACCGCCGCCCTTTCAGTTGTAATTCCGTTTCAAACATTTATATTCGATTACCAAGTTTTTCCGTCGTTTCATTGTTTGTTTTTGTGGCTCTCTTTTCTTAGCCTCGAGAACAAAGTTTTGAATTTTAATGGGTAGACGTTGCTTTGAAGGATTGGGCTAGACAGAGTTCTTTAAACAAATTCCGCAAAGAACGTGCGAGACGTGGATCCATTTCAAACAGCGAAGCCATTTGGAAAGCCTCCAACTTTGCCATACCCTACGTGTTTTCCTTTATCGAATGTTTTTTCCTGTCTAATGCTTAAATATAAACTAAGGATAGGTTGATATAAAGGCAGATGACCTGTAATTTGAGGGCTTCTTTAAAATAATTCTGATTATCTACACGGTTAATGAACAATGTGAAAACCTGTTTGCGATCGAATCTAAAACGTAGATACAAATATTTACTGGATTGACCGATGTAACCTCAAAGAAGTCGAGAAATGATCGACTGGAGACTGGTACCACTACCAGATTGATCTTTTCAATGCACGTCACTCTGTTCGATCTTGTGCTTTTTTATTCACTCTCTGCCTGCTACCTGTGCAATATCGTCACTCCATCGGTCCGATACCCGTGTATTGCCTCAGATTTTATTCAGTCTCCAGTCGATCATTTCTCGACTTCAACAACTCGACTCGACTAGAACAAGAGCTTAAAATTATCTCTCTAATTGGTTAGGGCAACAAACGGATTTTGATACTCTTCCCGTTTCCAATTATTGTGAAATCAAATCACATAAAGTTACGAAGCATTCGTAAATTCAAAGTAACTGACAATAAACCAAAAATAGGTTTATTGTATTACTATTACGAACCACCTAGCGTTTGCATTTACAGGTAAGTGCTTAAGTTAGATGTTTGCGTCTGTGATTATGTAAACTGTGGGTCGGCGGTACCTTGAACGAAATGCCGATTTGACCGCAGTATTACAGCTGTACCTCCTACCATGTCTGAGTCCTAGAATATTGGGTAGTTTCAAAAGTATTTACAACGCTGTAACAATATCAACTTAAATGGACTTCTTACGTTTTATGTTGCTGTTTAAGGTACTTAATATTTTGGAGATTTTAGTTTTCTTTTTTTTCTGTCATAAAGCTATTTACTAGATCTTTGTCATTAGTCTGAAGTTTGACTATTAAATCTTGCATGCCTTTATGATGTTACATTCTTGATCGTCGGCCTCCTCGTCGTCTGCCGTGTAAACTGGAGCTTATCGTTGCCGTGGAGGATTATCTATATTTGCGGGGTAATTTCTCCCTTCGTCGCCATTCGCGTCACGCGCCGGCCTCTCATCTCGCTGTCGTGCCGTCGCCTTATTACCTCGCAACTCACAACTATTGTCCTGACAGCCCTGACACAGGGTTGCTAGCTTTTCAATAGTTATTTGCTGGAAATTGATAATGTGAATTCGGAATCACACCGATGTGTCCTAACGTACCTTGAATGACCCCTAATCAACGTTATGTAATTCGCATAATACATATTTTCCTTTGACACTTCTAAAATCACGAGACGGAAAGAATCCAGTGCTGTCTTCACATATCTTAAAAGAACAAGAAGGTCCCACAGTCAGAGCATTGAATTCGTGACATACGGACTCAGGACTGTGGCTGCACTGATGTATCCGAATGAATCAAGATTTTCCCTAGTCGTGGACTCGTGGTCGATAACACCTATGGGACATCTAAGTTCTAAAAGTGGAAAACGCATACAAGTATACCCGCCGGCGTCGTGAGATGCCAGGAACATCTCATAATCACCAGGAGTCAATCATATAGTAACACCGAAAGACACACTTTGGTTATCCTGTTACTATGTCAAAATCATTGTCACCCCCTTCGACTACGATAGATCTATTGCAAAGTTGCAAGAGACAGCCCTATCTTCACACGACAAAGGAAATATCTTCGAACGGTCGTTTATTTCCCAATATTTTTCTCTTTATTCGCTCGTACTCTTCGTTTTCACGTCTACGGCTATATATTTCACAATTGTTCGCTATTCTCTCTTTGATAGACATAAATTTACGTCATATGTAACTTTATTGTAGCTCATATATCGTTCAATACAGTCAAATTTGTACAATCTCTGGCTCTGTGTATTCGAGCAAATATGATCAGCAGCATTGATGCCTTGCAACAAGTAGAGTATACGTTACTTAATGATTTGTCAGATCAGATGCCTTTAATTTGAAGCTTGATAGCCCGTAGACAAAATGTGTTGTGATCCCAAGTCGACAATTCTAAAAATGTTTATGTTTACCAAGCAAGTCTATAATTAAAGTTGTCGTCAGGTTCCAACAATGCATTGAGTTAACTCGGCTACCACAAATCGATATCCAACCCGATGGTGGTCACGCGACCACCGATGGCCGTGAATTCACTGTCCAAGCTCTCTGAACGCTGTTCAAATACACATTAGCCCGAATAAATTGACCACACTAATCGTTTTTCGATTGTCCTCAACGACGGTCGACTGGGAATGTTTGAGGGTTGACTTTGCATCATAGCCGCTCCCTTTCAATTCCCGGTTATTAATGTGATGTCTAATGGCCTCCCCACTTTAACGAGAAATGTTCTGGTTGATTGGTATTCTGCTACGAGATTTTTTTTAAAAAAGTGGCTGTATAAATTTGTTTCTCGCGATAACGTAATTCACTCAGTGTAATGACTGGTAGATTATTTATCTATCCTCTTATATATCCTGTTGGTCCTAAAATTGTGGTCAACTAAGTGACATTTGGTTGATGTATGGTAACTAAAGTAATCATATTTATGGTAGTCTGAAACAAGATCATGATCAAGTTAACAAGTCCAGTTATTGTAAGGCAATAAGAGTTAGTTCTAGGAAACAAAATCTTGTTGCGCTCGTAGGGAGTTAAGATGGCTGTTCACTGTTAACAACAAATGTTCCAATCAATAATTGTTTTTACATCACTCATATTCGGTAAGTAGGTCCTTATTACCCCCAAATGGGGCTTGTAGGTGACCAATTAGCGCTCTAGCTAGCGAAAAGCCCTAGGGTGGTAAGTAATTAAAAAAAAACTCTTCACTCTTTCAAAAAGGTCGCGTACATCTAACCATCATGCTGGCAATAGACATCATGCATTCAGCCCAATGACAAAAGAGGTCACTTCGCTATTCAGCCTTGTCTTCGTATGAGTATAACCTCAGAAGAACGAATATATCCAATCGTTCTTCTGAGAGTATAATAGTCATCAATTTTAAATATCGAACGGCGAAGCTCAATTTCGTTCTTGGAAAAAATAATTTAAAAAAAAAGATGAAAAAAGGCGGGAATAGAAATCTTTTACTTTAAATATTGTTTGTTTTTGGGTTTTTTTCTACTTACCTCACAATCGAGATGTAAAGCAGAGTAGTTAGCTCGGGTGTACGCATCAATTGCACCCTCGAACTATAGGCGCCCTCGCTGCGCTCGTGCACCTAAATATCTCGGGCTGCAATTGATGCCTTACAGCCCTTGGCTACTAATCTACTATTATTTCAGTGTTCTTTCATTCCGCTTGGTGCAGTTTAGATCGTTCGTGATTTATGGCATTCAGTTCAACAATTGGAACCTTCCCGTTTCCATGGGCAGCCACGTAGCTTCTTGTTAATTAGGATCGATTCTGTGTTTATTTCAGCCCTAAAGGTCTTTCGATATGGTAAGATGTCATGATAGGATTTCGTATTTCTAATCCGCGCTTTGTAGTTCCAAAAACTCATGCCGTGTGGTTTCCGCTAGAGTAGAATAGGACCACTCCAACTATCCCGTGGATGTCGAACAAGGCGACTAAGGGAATACATTATAAAACATCAATCAGGCCTCCCCAACCCGTCTGGCCATCGCGGGGAGTGTAGGCCAAATCCTCCGTCTGTCTCCGGCAGATGAGAGAGGGTTGTGCTCCTGCAGTGGAGACAAAAATAGCCTGATGATGATGATGACTAAACTAAAAGAGCACTACCCTCAGTATAATATAATATGTATGTATTTATGTATGTTTATTATATTTATTATTATTTATTATAAGTTTCAGTATTTAGTTATTATGTAGTATATTATGCACTTTTTGCCCCCCTCGCTCTTAGTGCCTTGTCTCACACCCTGTAAGGTTGGCTGGAAGAGATCTCATTTAGAGATAAGCTCGCCTTTGTATACAAAATTTGTAACTGTATTTACTTTTAAAATGTGTGCAATAAAGAATATATAATGAATCCGCGCTTTGTAGTTGTACTAAAAACTCATTCGGTACGAGTCCGGTTCAAACTCTGGTCCTCGTGAAGACAAGCATATTCTCCTTAATAGGCTGCAAAGTTGCGTTGACAGATCAGTCAGTAACAGTTAATTTCGGCGTCACTTTCGCAGACACTTTTTTGACTCTTATTAAATGAGTTTTTGTTCGGACGAGAAGGAAAATAGGCGACAGTATTGAATTATATTGTAGGGTTAGCACAAACACGTTATATTTAATTTCTCTCGGGAATGTTGAGAAACGGTTGACATTATTGCTTTTGCCCCTTCCTTATTAGTTAGCGGCATCCTTCAGAAAGGTCATTAAAATTATTTTCTCTGCAAAAAATAAAGCGTGAGTTTGTCTCCCAGCGGGTAAGTGGACGGCGTGCCGGGCCCGGGCTCCGCTGACGTTCCGTGTTGTTTCACAGCGCACCGGCGATCGGCGCCCGTTAAGAAACCAATCGGAAAACCCAGGACTAAGCAGCCCAAGAAAGTCAAGTTCATAAGTAAGTGCTCATGCGTCGAGGAAGCCCCAGGTTTTGGAGGAAGTTCCAAGCAACCATTTTGCACAAGGCACAAACGTAACACATCTCTTATCTAATGTATGTGTTTCTATTCTATAGATATAGGTACCCTGTCTGTTCATACTATAGCTGCTATTATTATGTTATTATAAACTAAACCAACGATCTCTATGTACTACTAGATGGAGCGTTCCGAACAACCAAAACAAAACCTGTTTATGAATAATAACCCGTTAAAGGTGGTCTGGAAGAAATCGCTTTAAGCGATAAGAAAGCCTAGAGTACATGTGTAAGCTACTTTATTATTGTATCTTTGTATTTTTATAGTGCAATAAGAGTAATTGAATTGAAATGAATTAAAGATTCAAGTTTATTGTTTACTAGCTGTGCCCGCGGCTCCGCTCGCGTGGACTACAGGATCCGCTCCCATTCCCACTTCCGCTCCCTATCCCATTTCCACTCAGACTTTCAGGTCCAGGACAAGGTCCAGGTCCAGGTCCAGGTCCAGGTCCAGGTCCAGGTCCAGCTCCAGCTCCAGCTCCAGGTCCAGGTCGAGGTCCAGGTCCAGGTCCAGGTCCAGGTCCAAGTCCAGGTCCAGATCCAGATCCACATCCAGGCCCAGGCCCAGGCCCAGGTCCAGGTCCAGGTCCAGGTCCAGTTCCAGGCCCAGGCCCAGGTCCAGTTCCACATCCTCAACTCTCCCCTTAACCCTCCCCTCACCCCTCCCCTCAACCCTCCCCTCTACACTCCTCTCAACCCTCCCCTCAGCTCTCCCCTCAAACCTCTTTCCCTCGTCTCTCCAAATGTAGTCCTCGTAACTAATCCATCGCAATCCAAATTCCGACCAACATTACTTTGTTGCATACGTATACCACAAATTTATCGTAATCGGGTAACTCAGTCAAAAGTTATGCGAATTTTCAAACACTCAAATTACACTGGTATCATACCCGCTCCCGCTACCGCTCACGAATTCAGTCGAACATTTATACCCTACATTCTTTGCAGTGTTACGTCCAGGTCCAGGTCCAGGTGACCTCCGCTCGCGTGAACTACATAATCACTCCCGCTCCCGCTTCCGCTCCAGCTTCCGCTCCTGCTCCCGCTTTCATTCCCGCTCCCACTCCCCTCCTGCTCCCGCTTCCACTTTCGCTCCCGCTCCCACACTCACTCCCTTTTTCCCATGCCCACGCCCGAGCCCACGCCCAAACCCACGCCCACGCCCACGCCCACGCCCACTCCAATTCCCACTCGCAGCTCCAAATGTAATCCAAAGTCATCGCAATCCGAATAGTACGGAAATACTATTATGTGTACAATATATTGCACACTAACCTTACGTAACTAATGTATTTGAAAACTAAAAATGTCTATAACTTTTGATTGAGTTAGACGATTGCGATGAAATAAAGACTAAATGTTAAGTTAAGTTAATCCCCATGTTTTTGTGAAAAGTCCATCAAAGCCCGATCAGTAGTTTTTAAGTGATGCGTGCACAAACTCACAGACAAACAGACAAACAGATAAACAGACAAACAGATAAACAGACAAACAGACAAAAATTTCAAAAATGATCGAAATGTGTTCTGTTGCTTATCCTTAGACCCCCCAAATTTTTTTTTTTCAAATATCTTCAATGTACAGACACGCGATGTTTACGATTTTATTTATTAGATTTCATTCCAGATTAATAGTCCTATGAAAACAAACGCATTTGCGTCTCGAAAACAAAATACACAATAGATGGTGTTCCTAAGTGGACCGCAAAGTTTACTTGGTAATACAAACCTATTTTTGCTGCTGGTGACCCTTTCATGTATATGTTACCGAGACGTAAATAGCGTTGGTTTTCATAGGACTATTAATCTGGAATGAAATATAGTGTCAAAGGTTTAACTGTGGGCAATTATTTATTTTATTTAAGAACAAAAAAAATTAATTAATTTTTATGTTTACAATATACAGCTGGTCCATTTATTTGTACACCTGTATACTTTGGTCATTAATATAGCACATCCCTGGATATATTAATACCGTGGTAGTCTTTCTGCCTTCGAGTTCTGGTAACTGAAGTCCACGCCTAAAACTGGATGATATCCGTAGATTTTCTGCCTCTACAGAAATATTTATCTCCTACAGTAAGATCCTACGAAGCTAAAACTTCCTGCTATGTAAAAGACATGCCGACGCTTGAACTTAACAGCAAAATTGTCTATAAATAGCCCGAAGGTGAACCAGACGCGTTCTCAACACAGATGAGTCTTGTCAAGTATCTCGCTGCCAGACATGCATTCAGTTGAGGCACTTTCTTTTGTCTTTACTGCACAGTAACGTAGTCGAGAGCACTTTGCTTGGCGCGTGCCTGTAACATCACGTTTTTGTATTTTCAACACATACGCTAGTTGTTTTTACTTGTAATAAATATACGTGGAATATGTGGTAGTTGGAAAAAAATTGCTTACCATATAAAGTTATTCAATCTCTATTCAAAGTAAGATTCTTAGTACTTATTTAACGCTGCTGTCTTTCCTATGTTTTATTTTGATTTTCGTGTAACAGAGTAATAACGGCAAAATATATATAAAATAAAACAAAGACCTAAAGGTCAACTGGAAGAGAATGCCATATTGGCATTATGTTCGCCTTTTGTACTTACTGTGCAATAAAGTTTGAAAAAAAAAATCCTTGCGTTAAAAGTAACTGTAGTGAATAAAAAATGGATTCTCCATACAAAATTGTATCTTTTGTGTCAACCGCTTTGTCTATAATATAGATCCATCTTCCAGAACCTAATTTATTAATTTATTTGGTCTTCTTGAGTAGTACTTTCTAAATAGATACTTTTCCCCTTTAATCACCGATTTACTTTTCTCGCTCTTTTTTTAACAAATCTACGACAGCGGAATTTTGTTAAAATGGACATACTGTAATTGTTTTGTTTGGCATTACTGCTTGAAACAGGATTTTTTTGACATCCGACCCCATGTTTTCTGGAATTTGATAATAAAACCTTATAAGGGACAGATCCAATTTGAAATTAGTCACTTGGTACAAATACGCAGTCTGGAACGCGGGTGAGATATCCGTGTGACTCATTCTTACGGGGTTCTTCCCCCACCTCCTCACCCTACCCTTTCCCATCGGCCCTTCAATGAATTCCTTGCCTTTAGTCCGGAAGGTAAATTGCGACCTTGAAGTAACTTCCGTCTCTCTGGAGTACCTCCGACCCTAAGATTGCTTTGAAAACATTGTTAGTAATTTAAAGTTGAAAACCGTGGTAGGCTAGTTTGTAGTGCACTCGCCTCACGTTCATGAGGTCGAGAGTTCAAATCAGGGTCGTACCAGTTTCTCGGAATTGAAGTACAGTTTTTTCTGCCATTGGTTTTTTGGTGAAGGAAAACATCGTGATGAGACATGCATACGCCAAAGAAATTCTAGAATGCGTGTAAATTGGGGATCGGAGCCTGTAGTCCTTGGGTTCAGCTATACCCAGTATACCAATTTGCCTAGTAGCTAGTGCATTGAATTCGCAAAGCAAGTGCTTGACTTGATGGTCTTTGATAGATCTTATACAGCAGGTGCCTTACACCGAAGTGGCCGGTAAACGCCTAAATTTTAAATTAGTTAATGTTTTTAATTAATTAGTATTACTGATACAGCAAAATGGCAATCCAACGTCTCTGCCTACCCCTCTGGGACCAAGGCGTGACCATTATGTATATATGATACAGTTATTATAATAATAAAAAAAAGAATAGGAATCTTTACACATTTTTGTAAAACATACTTCTTTCTGTTTCTATTTTATTTTTTGTTACGAAAATGGACGTAGTTAGCGAGTGAAAGACAGCGCTTTTTACCTTCATAGAAGTGGCCATCCCCTGTGCGTTTAACGCCGGCGAGCTTTTAACGCGAAAGTTTAATGAAATGGCGCCGTGAAGTGTCCCCAGGTCGCGTTAATTGGTGTCGTCGGAATTTATAATTTAATCGTTAATTTATTCATGAAGAGAAATAATTACAGCGTGTTACTGATAAAAGTGTACGCGGGCGTTGTGTATAATGGTGTTTTAATACAAATGAGCGTCAGACGTGCAGATTTCATGTCACTGTTTGTCGGTCAGTGGTCGGTTTTCGGGTTTGAAGTTGACTTTCGTCTGCGTTCCTAACGAATTTCCTATTGCTTGATTGCAAGAAAATGAAAAGCAGCAGATTTTCGCAGATTCTTTTAGCAGATTTTTCCAACCACAAATAAAAAAACGGTCTCACGCAGGCGACGCATCTTCTTGACCGCGGCGCGGACCTCTAATTGCATGATAAAACATTAGACATATACAATAATAAAATAGATTACATTAGGACGTCTGTGCGGTCTTCGAAAAGCGATTTCTCCCAAACATTCTTTGGGTGGAGAATAAAAAAAAAGGTTGTGCCGTTGAAAAAAGGTGAAATACTTCTTTACAGTTATGCGATATTTTAAACATTGCGTACATTAAATACATACCTATTATATGTATATAGATGCAATACGTATTACAAAATGTAATTGATAACAACTAAGTTCTAAAATAAAGGAAGGAGCTGGAAAGGGAAGAAAGAAAAGATTGATATAATCAGTCAGCAAGAAAACATTGATTGACTCATTGTTTCTAATTGCGCATAGCAGACCGAAACAGGCAAGGGTAGTAAAGACGTATAGCGTGAAGTGTAATAGATTTAATTTAAGTATAGTCAATACTTTCAATTTGATAAACTCAAAAGTTATATCATTTAATCCCTATGTAACGTTTATTCGTGCTTCGCTGGTCATTCGTCTATCAACGTGTATCTACTTAACTTAGACCTTTCCTTCTGCACTTGTTTGACGTTCATTTGAGATAGTTACTTAATTTATTCATTTTAATTTATTCATTTTAATTTATTCAATTTAATTTATTCTATTTGTGTTTTGTATTTGACATGCTTTAATTTTAATCTCAAATGCCATTTAATTTTACTTGCATTGGTCTAATGTATGGTTTTAATGTTATGTTGTATATATCTATTTTTTAAATTTTGATAGGTAATTTGTATTTGTAGTCTAGTAGTAATAATTGTATTTGTATATGCCTGGAAAGGTAAGGGCACAGTGAAACTAGCAAATTAGCAATGTAAGCTGCACAATGTATAAACCTGTACCTTATACAATAAACAATAAACAATAAGCACGTGTCTGCCCACAATATCTGGGCAGACACGTTAGCCATTGCGCTACTAAGCGCAGGTGGCGCTGTTGCTTGCCGCCGGTCTGTTTGTAGCCTTTAATACCTAACTAAACTTTTCTCGGTTTCCAAAGCGCAGGCATCAAAATTTATAAATTTTTTGCACCGGTTTAAATCCAAATACAGCTGGGTTATCCTGGTATACTATTCACGACTTAAAAAATTACTTTCTTTGTCCACAGCTACCGAGATCCGCTGCCAGGAGATGTCCAAGGGAGGGCTGGCGTACGAGGTGATACTCGCCGAGCCGGTGGGAGTGCCCGCGCCGGTGCCGCGCCGCGCTGACTCGCCGGAGAAGACGCCTTCCGTCGAGGAGATACAGGAGAAGCTCAAGGCCGCCGAGGAGCGGAGAAGGGTGAGTGTTGATGTGCAAAATGAGTGGATCATCACGTCTAGAAGATGTATAATCAAAGCCAAAATAGCCAATTTCAATATGGTCGCAATAGATTTTATTGCAGTTGACTCCATCCATTGATAGCACTAACATATCAGTTCTATCTACTTCTGTTGGCAGAGCTTGGAAGCGAGTAAGATGGCGGCGATCGCGCTTAAGATGGCCAAAATCGAGGAGGCGTCGCGCTTCCGCAGCGAGCAGACGAATAAATTCATCGTGAGCACCAAAGAGGCGCTCGACGCCAAGATGGACGCGCATGAAGAGAAGCGCGAAGCGTACATCAACGAGCTGCGCGCGCGCCTTAAGGACCATCTCGAGGCCATCGAGAAGAATAGGTTAGTCCCAAAATTTCTCGAATCCACCATGCATGCGTCGAGAATACCGGACCTGTGCATCTACCCAAAGTTTTCCACTAGTAACCAAGATATACAAAACACCGCAATGCAAAAAATATATGCACTTGTGTATTCTATTTAAAGACAACTCTATATCAGCCTTTCCACATCTACTGCTGAAAATCGGCCTTCCCTAATGAACGCACAACAGCTGGTCCTCCACCCTCCGGAACCAACCACCTTCAACAGATCGACGGTCCATCTGGCCGAGGGACGTCCCACGCTGCGAGAACTGGCCCGGTGTCTCCACTCCAGAACTCTTCTTGCTCCAACAACCGTCAGAGATGACAGATGTGGCCCGCCCACTGTCATTTCAGCTTGATAATCCTTTTGACTGTGTCGGTAACCTTAGTTCCTCGTCGGATCAAAGAAACTCCGAGCATAGCCCTCTTCATAGCTTGTTGAGCGACTAAAATTCCGTCATGAGTCATAACCGGCAGAACGCACTGTCTAGACTTTTGCCTTTAACAACTGTGGGATAGGCGAAGTGAAGGCAACTGTTTTTATTAATTTTTATGTCAACTCGATAGGGAATCGAAGTTGTTTCTACCCCACTTTAGTCTGTTCTAGGTAAACGTACTCCTGAACAATTTTGATATCGATATTGTCGACGATCACCGATCTTAGGCCGCCGTGTCAACTGGATATGACTCACGAAGAACCTACAGACCGACTCTGGGCTTTGCTTTTGTCCTCTCTTTTCCATGTTCATCAACTCCTTACAAATTTTCAACTAGATCTTAAAACATATTTGACCTGCAGATTGACACATGACCAGCAAACAGCTGAGGTGTACAAGGCGATCGAGGACAAGTTGACAACGGCCGCCGACAAACGCGACGAGAACATCAAGAAGATGCTCGAGCGCCTGCGTGAACATGTAAGACCTTTCTATATCTATTATTACCTTTTATGTGCCCTTGTTCTGCTTATTGTGTATATTTCTACGTTAATGGCAACAAGTAAAATAATGCAAACACCCTTCACAAAGGCGCTTATTGTCTCTGGTTTTTTGCTGAATGGAGTAATAGTCTGCTGCGCAAACTGCAGAAATTCCTGTACCATGGCAAGAGCGATGGGTATGACACTGTTTGTTGTCGATGTATCGTACTTTGTGCTAATTATGTTGTATTGTAGTTTAAATGTTATGTCAAGCACCTGAGTTCTTTCTACAATCATGTGTTCACATAAACTGACAAGTAGCGATTGTTAATATACTTATTGTATTGCCGTTCATAACTATCTAAGGTCCCTCTTGGGATGATTTCGCGTATGTATATATTTATCACTCGATCCGACAATTGCTTTTCACGAGTTCTCTTAAAGGGTTGAGTGCAAAGCAATAATTCTCTTTCACCAATTTGTGTAAATGTCGTGTCGCTTGATGTGCCGTAATATTGCATAGGAGGAGCAAGTGCGCAAAGTGCGCAACGGTAACCAGGAGCGCTTCCAGCAGCTGGAGAGCAGCATCACGGACAAACTGCAACAGGCCGCCGAGCGCCGGCTGCAGATCGAGCAGGAGCAGAAGGAGAAGCTGCGCAATCATGTAAGTGCACTTTGGTCACCGTATCAACATTGTAACTAGCCATTGGCCACGGCGTCAGCAGTATGAGTACCTTGTCAGCAATGTGAGTATACGCTGGTTGCCGTGTCAGCAACACGCACTTTTCACCATCAGTGGCCACCTGGTAAGCTGTGTGAGTACACTTTGGTCACCGTGTCAACACTAACTAGCCATTGGTCACTGCATCAGCAGTATGAGTACACGTTGGTTACAGTGTCAGCAGTATAAGGATCCACTTTTCACCATCATCTCTAGTAACAGCACTGGTCACCTGTGTAATTACACATTGGACACTTTTTTAGTACTGTGAGTACACTCGTCACCGTGTCAACCGTGCAAGTTACATTGGTCATCTTGTCAGCAGTGTGAGTACCAAGCAGCTATACTACTGTGTGAGTAGAGTACAACTCAGCGATGACCGTGCCAGTGCCGTGTCTGTCAGATATAAACCGTTCACGTGTGAGTATACTGATCAGTGATCAGATCACACTCGTCGCTGTTAGTTCGCATGACGTAGCAGCTAGAAAGCGCCATCCAAGACCAGTTTATTGGGTAAGTTCACGCTGAATTATTTAATTAGTTAAATTTGGTTAATGGTTTATTTCATCTATCCAACCTTTCATCAAGTTTTATTTATCTCATCATCATCCACTAAGAGTCCACTGCTGGATATAGGCCTCTCCCAAGGCGCGCCATTGAACCCGATCAACGGTTCTTCTATTACAATCACTGCCAGCCGCCTTACGCAGATCGTCGTTCCATCTAGCCAGGGGGCGTCCCACACTACGCCTACCCAGTCGCGGTCTCCACTCGAGAACTCGTTGACCTCAACGGTAATCGGTTCTCCGACAGATGTGACCAGCCCACTGCCACTTCAATGTACTAGCTTTATGAGTTATGTCGAAGGCTTTAGTTCTCTGGGGATCACCTCATTTCGAACTCTGTTCCATAGACAAACTCCAAGTATAGCTCTTTCCATAGCCTGTTGAGTGACTTTGAATTTTCGGACTAGTTCCACTGTCAGTGTTCATTTCGCCGTCTCAACATCATCATATCAGCCCGTAGACGTCCACTGCTAGACATAGGCCTTCCCCAATGAATGCCACCACACCCTGTCCTCTGCCCTCTACATTCAGCCGCTTCCGGCCACCTTCTTCAGGACGTTGGTCCCACCTTGCGCGTGTCGATCCGCGGTCTCCACTCCAGCGCCGTCTACTAAACATGAATTCAACTATTAATGATGAACCTCGATGATCTCCATAGCATGTTTATTTGTTAACTCGTTGTTTGTGTTGTCATATTAATCATGCATCTGTTTTTGTTTAACCATCATCATTATGTGTCTTTGTTTGGTTTGGTGTGAATGTAGAACAATAAGCTAGCCGAGGTGCGTTCGTCGATCACGGCCAAGGTGGAGAACATCACCAAGGACATTGAGAGCAAGCTGACTGCCGCCGAGCTGAAACGGGAGAAGGAGATGCAGAGGAAACTTGACTTTGTTAAGAAGGAGGTTGGTGTGGTTTGGCTTTGCAGTGTGAATTTTTGTTTTATGTGGGGATGGAAGGAGGGTTGAGGGTGATTTTTGGTGAACAATTATGTTAAAAATAAGCAGGGATTGGAATTAGGTAGGTCATTCATGTCTAGCGATTAAAATGTGTCACTGTCTATTTTTATGGACATTTCTTTTTCTGACCGGATTTTGTTAATTATTGGAAGCTGTGATCGTTTCACGTTTTTTAATTGTAGATTATTAACTGAACGATTTGCCGTGTGGTTTCCGGTAGAGTAGAATAGGACTACTCCAACTCTTCCCGTGGATGTCGTACAAGGCGACTAAGGGAATACATTATAAAACATCAATCAGGCCTCCCCAACCCGTCTGGCCAGCGTGGGGTGTAGGCCAAACCCTCCGTCTGTCTCCGGCAGATGAGAGAGGGTTGTGCTCCTGCAGTGGAGACAAAAATAACCTGATGATGAACTGAACGATGTGGTATATCAATATTTATATTACTGTATGAGTTTAGTGCATAAATGAATGACAACTTATAAATAACGTCAAGCGAAAGCACTGAAAACGTTAATATAAATAAATAATTTATTGCACATAAATATTTTATTCTAGTATTTGGCCTATGACATTTTTATGAGGTTATCTTATTTTTATGGGGTAATAAGGACCGATACTTGGTTGGTACTTAGTTGATATGACCACTATTAAGTAAATCATGCGTGATGTAAAGGATTATCAGCAAATTCGGTTTTAATATACATATAATAGATTCTATTATAGTACCTGTAATATTAATTGTGCAGTACGTGACTATAGTGTAGTTATTTTTAAAATCTATAGTTATTAAAAAATAAAAATGAGTATAAAGAGGCGCTTTGCTATGAATCACTCGCAAGAAGGACAAACCCGCCGGATTTTTTCAAATTATTTTCTGCCATACCTTGTCTTCTTAGGGGGCCAGGATGACGGTAATACTTCGACCCTTCCGGATCTTTTGTGCCAAACCCCTGACCACCAAGGGTGCCCCAACCCGATTTGGGTGGACTTCACATACGCCTTTTTCTTTCTTCTTTGGCATATACAGGTTTCTTCACGAGGTTTTCCTTCACCAAAAAGCCTGTGGTATTTATTATAAACAAATCGTACTTACTGTTACTGGGTCTAAACAGACTTTTAAAAAACATGTATGTTTTGCAGGAGCGACGCGCGGAGATCGTGCGGCAGAACAAGAGCGCACGCGCAGAGAGCGATGCGCCTACCTCGGGGTAGGCGCCGCGGGGGGTGCGGGGAGTGCGGCGGGCCGGAGGGGGTACCAACCAACACGGGGGGTTGGATTGCAACAATCATAGACAACCGTGCTATAAAACTTAACTTATACTGGAAGTATGCTTGCATAGTGTTGCCACGCGGTTAACTAGAATCTATTTTATTTATGCCAAACGCAGACAAAGCCACTATGAATCTCTAAAGGTGACACACGGCCTACATGTAAAAACAAACCAAAAAATTCGGCGTCTGTGCACGGCCTACGCTTCTCTTCATATCCTGTGTACAAAAATCCTACACGGACGCTATAGTAAGTTGACTAAATAACTACATTACATAGTTGCTCCCGCATTTTAAAACAATGGAAGAATCTTTTCAACACGAAAAGTCGCTGCCTTTCCAGTTGTACTTTAAAAAAAACATCAGTATCACGGTTGTGTATGTATTGAAAGGCTGTACATTAGTAAAGTTTCACTACGATCGAATCAGAGGCTAACTTTCAGAATTATAGAGGTATTAGGCTATGGTCTCCATCACACACCGTCAGCCTAAGAACCCTGTAGTGTTGCCAGAATATAAGTACAGGGTTTGGTCATCGGTAGCATTTCAGGGAGACCAGTGAGCTCTAACTAGTCATTTGCAACTATTTCATTTAACTCATTGAAAGTATTCAATAGGTATTCGAAGTGAAATTTACTAGTGTATTCCTGCCCGAAGAGTGTTTTTAAAATTGTACCTCAGTGGGGAACGTGGGGGCATTTATATCATGGCTGGTAAACGTTGGTGTTGTAACATAAAAAATATTGTGATAGAAAAAAAACAAACATTGCGCACTTTTAGCATCACAATATGCTGTTACAATAAGCTGCATTCACAATACAACGCTATGGCAGCTTTATAAACGCGATTTCACGAGCATCGCAAAGCCGGGATCACAATCAACGTGACAGCGTTAACATAAACAATGATGGAGCACTGATCACTTAACTAAAATTATTGACTGGGAAGGCCGCTAAGATGGCTGCCTGCGGTGAAAACAATACAATTTTGTGCTGTGAATCCAGCTTTATAGTGACTGTAGACAATTCAAGGCCATCCGTAATGCTCAGCGAAAAAAATGCTGCCATGACGCTGCATTGTGAATCCAGCGTTACACAACGCGATTGTGACACGAATTTCCCTCGTTGCTTATTTACTTTAAATTATTTTTCACCTATTACGGCAACATTGCTGTCACTAAAACATGGCCTATTTTTTATTAAAAAAATAAAATCTAAAAACAAATGTCTTAGACGTGATCTCACTTAGAGCCAACTTTTAGTGATTCAAAGGAATACAAGTTTTAAAAAAAGTCTAGTTTATTAATCACATCACGATATTGGAGTACTAAAAGTTGGATGTTTTTTTGGGGTTCCGTATATTGGTATGTATTAAAAAAAAACAGTAAATTTTTTGTCCTGTATTGTATAAAGATTTTTTTCTTACGTCGCCAGTTTGTAGTAATATTTTTCGTACGGAACCCTCGGCAAATGAAATGCTCACTTTTATCTGACTTTTTATGAGCGAAGACGAGGATCAGTGGAGAAGAAAAAATATCCTTAGCCGTTAGTTTAAAGTGGCTCTGCGCGTACTTGGTACTTCAGTATCTGCGATCAACGATCATACAGCTGTATCGCGTTTTTGGCGTTTAATCGCGGCGTAATAATCACAACGTCATTCTACAAAACAAGCTCGAACAGTGCGGTTTAAGGTGGATTCTTGGGGTGGGAGTCTTAATTAATTGCCGTTGTTGACCGAATCCGCAAAGTTGATTGTCCGCAATGTAGTCGCGGTGACATAAAGCTGTCATAAAACTCTACTGTAAATCTACCTTATAACCTGTTTTACAACTAGCGACTTAATCGCTGATCGCCGATGCTAAAAGTGTCAAGTGTGCGCCGGGCCTACATATCATTATTTTTAACGTTTAACATACTCAGCAGTATTTTTAGGGAGGTACGAGGTAAATTAACGTTTTTTTTTCAAGCTGGTATTATTAGCCGCTGGCTGTCCATATTTTAAACTATGTTGTGTCGGTTTGGAGATGGCTGTTACAGTATGCGTGACACAGTATTGGCACTCCATAGAAATAAATTCGTAAATTATTACTAGGCAGTAAATATATGATTGTATACCAAGTGTGCTGTCTGTCTGTTACACTTGATGAATAATCTTCTCAATCTTCAATTGGCTAATGCAATTATTTTGGACCGTCATAGTAAGGCCATACATATCAGAGCTCACGATCTGTGCCGCTTACTGCGAACAGAGCGAATCGATTATGGTGAATTTTTCAACATAAATACCTGCTGTATATGTTGAAACTTACGCTGGTTGCTATATAGTGTCAGTACTGTTCTTCGTGTACTGTTTTGCGGATGTGTGTGTGTGTGTGGCTGCATTGTCGTCAGTGTATGCTTGCGCTCGGTCACCGATGTTGTTAACTATACCACTGTACACAATGAACGTATATACGAAAGTGGTAAAATCTTTTCCTTCCTAGGAGGCGGGTATGTTCAGAAACAAACGAACGAAATTATTTTTAAAATCGCGTCCTTCACTTGAGGGGGGAATGTTCAGAACCGAAAGAAGCATAGATAAATTTTATAGCGATATTACTTAGATTCGTGAAATTCAATATCGTTAGTGTGGATGAAACTAATATATAAATGACACATTTTTTATTTTTAAAAACTTAGGACCGTTTGGGAAGGGCTTACATCGTCAGGTCTACATGTTCAAAATTAGCTTTTAACAAGCCTTTTCATAGTACTTTAGCCTGTGTCTTGTAATTTTCCATGTTTCGCTACCAATCAACTTCAAAGGTAGCTTGGTCAAGGCAGAATTATTAGCAAAGCAATGTGAACAAAGCAGTTGGATTTTTCAATAATACCTATTGGTCCAACTTCGTGGCAATCCAAATTAATTATTATTGTCATTTAAATTATAGTACCTATACATGATTAAATGTTACAGAAGATTTGTAAATAACAGGACACTGGCTCTTCTACTATAACGATGACAAATCGAATGCAATAATTAACCTTAAAAAGAATAGTCGAGTTGATAGTTAACAGCAAAAGTGCCTCTATAAACATAATTTGGCTCTGGGATATCAATAAGAAATGTAACATATGGGAACTGCCTTCATAGCATTTTATATTTTTTTAAATAATCGTAGCGGGCGGTGGCTCAGTCGTCGGTGTGTTGGACACAATGCCGCTTCTGTGATGTTTTTGCTCTATTTAGTGATATAATCGTATCGGTTAAGATAGATGCACAATAAACCCAAAAAAGCTTTGTTTAAAGTCAACTTTTTCATCGCAATGTGGCTGTGATTGGCCGAATCCGCCAAGATGGCGGGCGCGTGAAAATAGCGTTAATAAAAAGCTGACACGGCGTTGCATTGTGAATCCGCCTTTAAAATAATAACGAGTACCAAGAATGGTTTTGGCGGAAAAATAAAACCTACTTAGTTATTGTACCTTAATGTTAGCTTATGAAGGCACCTGAATCTTTGTTGGCACCACACGATCCAGCTCTTAAAGTGAGCCTAAAACTCGATGCCGCGCACAAACGGACGAACGGCTTAGATGTTATGAAGATTTACGGCTCCGCGCCGAATTCGATCCAACTCCACCGAATCAGGTGGTGCGAGATTAATCGGTGGCGCCCCTTTAACCCCCTTCCTTTTTTCCGCGCGCCCGTCCCTGTCCCCACAACGACGCCTTGTTCAGGTTGCTGGTCTCTATATAGACCATTTTGAGTCCTAAATATTAATGTTGTTCACTGATTAATACTACTGTATCTCAGGTGCCCTTGTAAGGTAACATTACTTATTATGCACAAACTATACCGATACGTAGGTTAACTAACAAATATGGATTTGAAGGCGAGGTGCGCGGTATGTCTAGCGAAAGTAGGTGACTTATTCCTCGGTTTTATAGTATATTTTTGCCTTTCGTTTAGCGTCGATATGTTTAAACATCAGATATATGATAATAATTGTATATAATATTAATTATATTCTGATTTTTCGGCTGCCGTAACTAAGGACAAAGTATACTTTGATGCTTTCAGGAGACGTTTTCTCTAAACGTTTTTTTTTAAATTAAAGTATACTTTATCCTTTATTAAAGCATTCAAAATTATGGAATTGAATAAATAAGAGATGATCTTGCTTGGGACGGGTGCGAGAGCTTGCCTGCTTCAACTATGTAACTAACGCTATATGAGTAAGGGAAATAGATATAAGTTAGCTTGTTTCTCGTTGAAGACGTAAAAACTTTTGACCAATTTGCCTTGAGTATTGTGTAGCCTTTTAGATTCTCAAGATCGAGACAAATCATGTAAAGCGCAAAGCCTTCAGATTAATTATATTATTAATTTTAATTATGTATGAATTTTTTTGTAATTGCATAGTAATTAGTCACTCTCCTGTCTTAAAACGTGTTATTATACACGTATTAATTTTATATTTTATGTGACTCATTAATTAATGTGCTTAAGTTGTGAGGTATATGGAAATTGCTGTTTTGAAGTGCAGGCAACTTTTGTAGTTTCATTGTCGTATTAAATAAAGTCATAAATAAATACTAATAATTCTTGTTTTTTTTCCTTATTTATATGCCTACATCCTTTGAGTACTACAAGGAATTTCCGGGTGCTGATCGAGATTGTGGTCGAGAGTGGCTGGATGTGGAGGACCTTTAACTTTCATTGAGAAAGACCTAACTAATGTATAGCAATGTAGGTACGTCGAAAAACTGATATGTTTAAAGTTGCGAGAAGCAAAGCAACTAGTTTGGTTGCTGTAGACCACCATGAGACGAGCGAACCTTGGCGAGCGTGCTACGACAACGGCCGTTTAGACCTGCCAGAGCCAGTTTATATTAATTAAATCTTTTCAATGTCTAGTCTCCTTTCAGCTTATTCGTATTACAATCACAATATTCATACAAGGAAACTAGAAGTATTACATGCACTTACGCTTTATTCCATGGGCAGATAGAACGGAGCATAACGAACGAATGCATTAAAAAAAATTCTAATATGGCAGCATACCATTTTTTTTGTTGTGTCAACATTATGAGATGTGCTTGTTTTACAAGAATTTAATTCTATTTGAAGTTAAGAAGACTGAGAAGTCGGATATTTGTATAGCGCTATTTCTTACTTACTATTTAGTTAGGGGCAGAGTTTGTTAAAAAAAAACGCAAGCGATTAGAAATGTCAAAGTTTTCAAGATGGAGGTCACATTACGAATGCAACGCAATGTTTTCGTTTCGGTCACGTTTTCGTGCATTGTAAATTAATTTTTGCTGATTTTATTAGGTTACAGTCAAGTTTTTAAATAAGATTGTGATTGTAAGTAAAATCTACTAAGGAAGAAATGGACGATAACAAAGATGGTAAGCGTAAGAAAGATAAACAAAGCGACGATGATGTACATCGTAGGGAAAAGAAATCGAAACGGGCACGAACGAGGTCCCGCTCTCCTTCCGAAGGCCGCGAGAGAGACTCCAGGCGTAAACGGAGGCATTCCAGGTCCAGGTCCCCAGGTAGGCCTGTCAAACAGGAAAGGAAACGTGACGAGCCTAAAGAAGCGGAGGTGAAAAAGGAGGCTCCTTTAAGAAAAACTAAAGACACAGATATGTTGAATACGAGGACTGGCGGTGCCTACATCCCTCCCGCGCGTCTCCGTATGATGCAAGCGCAAATTACTGACAAATCATCCATGGCGTATCAGCGCCTGGCTTGGGAAGCTCTGAAGAAATCTATTCATGGTCATATTAATAAGATCAACGTGGGTAATATCGGCATTATTATTAAAGAGCTGTTGAAAGAGAACGTAGTTCGTGGCAGAGGTTTGCTATGTCGTTCAGTCGTACAGGCCCAGGCGGCCTCGCCGACATTTACGCACGTTTATGCTGCCCTGGTGGCGGCAATTAACTCGCGCTTCCCAAATATTGGAGAGTTACTATTAAAAAGACTAGTGATTCAGTTTAAAAGAGGTTTCAAACGTAACGATAAGCCTATATGTATATCGTCTGCATCATTTATAGCTCACCTGGTCAATCAACGAGTTGCTCATGAGATTCTAGCACTAGAATTGCTGACTTTGCTTGTCGAAATACCGACAGACGACTCCATAGAAGTAGCTATAGCATTTTTGAAGGAATGTGGTCAGAAATTAACAGAGGTTTCATCAAAAGGAATTAACGCTATATTTGAGATGCTTAGAAACATTTTGCATGAAGGGCAATTGGACAAAAGGGTTCAGTACATGATAGAGGTGATGTTCCAAGTGTGGAAAGATGGGTTCAAGGACCATCCAGCACTGATTGATGAGTTGGAGCTGGTGCCAGAGGAGGAACAGTTCACACATCTACTGATGTTGGATGATGCAACAGATCCACAGGATATCCTGAGTGAGTTTTAACTATTATTATTTTATTTGTTTACTGGCTTGTATGGTGGTATTGTGAAGCTTTTTATTTGTGTATATATCTGAAACAATAGTGGTTTGTATAGACTATAATATCTATTTATAATAAATTTGTAAAAACATTTTTACTTGAAAGTTTCATTAGGATCTGCCTTCCTATTTTCTCGAGAGTTTGTAATCTAATCTAACCTTCTTGAATTAACGTAAAGTGTGTACATATTGATCATGGAAAGGTGGAACTAAACTTTATAAAGTTTTAAGTTCAAAGCATCTTTTGACAAAATATTTCAGTTTTGTATGAGGAGTATTTTTATGGAACTTGAAAACCAACCATCAGAATATGCCATCTAATTGTCTATTAAAATGAAGATGCACCCAGGCTTTCTATATTATGAGCAAGTGTTGATTTTCTGTCAAGTAGGGCTTTAGCAGTTTTAGCTTTCCACTATTGATAAGGCTGAGGAAATTATTTTTGATAATGCTGTGTGTATACATGTTTTTGTCCTTTACTAAATTTGATACCACATACATAACAGTTATACTTTTGTGGAAAAATCAACTACTTCAATATCCAATCCCTTGGGCTAATCATCATGTTTTTATTTATTTAAAATTGTGTACTTAATATTTATTTACTTCCCAATTTGCAGATGTTTTCAAGTTAGATGACAAATATGAAGAAAATGAACAAAAGTACCAAACATTGAGCAAAGAAATTCTTGGATCCGATGCTGATTCTGACGGGGAAGATGGTTCTGGCGAAAGCGGCAGCGAGGGGTCTGAAGAAGAAGAGGGTGAAGACCGAGAACAGAAGGAAATGACTATTATAGACAACACAGAGACCAATCTGGTCGCGTTACGGAGAACAATTTATCTGACCATAAATTCGAGTTTAGACTTTGAGGAATGCGCTCATAAACTCATGAAAATGCAACTGAAACCTGGCCAGGAAGTGGAACTCTGCCATATGTTTCTTGACTGCTGCGCCGAGCAGAGAACTTACGAGAAGTTTTACGGATTGCTGGCTCAGAGATTCTGCAACATCAATAGAATTTACATTGGACCTTTTGAGGAGATCTTCAAGGATTCCTATTCAACTGCTCACAGATTAGACACAAATAGACTGAGGAATGTCAGCAAGTTCTTTGCGCATCTGCTGTTCACCGATTCCATCGGCTGGGAGGTGCTAGATTGTGTCAAATTGAATGAGGAAGACACTACCAGCTCTAGTCGTATTTACATCAAAATCCTCTTCCAGGAGTTAGCAGAATACATGGGTTTGAAGAAACTAAATGACCGTCTGAAAGACCCGTGAGTTCTGATTGCTGTTTCATATTTTGGTATATGTTTAAGTCTGTTTTGTTAAATTGTTTTTCTTCTTTTTCTTACAGTACCCTGCAGGAGGCGTTCCTGGGAATATTCCCCCGGGACAATCCGAAGAATACTAGGTTCTCTATCAACTTCTTTACGTCGATCGGTCTCGGAGGGCTCACTGACGAATTGCGTGAGCATTTAAAGCAAATGCCGAAGGTACTAACAATTATATAAAAAAAATTAGGTTTTTGTCTTGAATACCATGAATGTGGTTTCGATCCGATGTTCAATGCATTGATAAGACTATTATTTTTTTCAATTTCATCTGATAGTGAATATTTCCTTTATTGCAGAATGTTCCAGCACAGATAACGGAGATCAAACTAGACAGTGACTCGAGCTCTGATTCTAGCTCGAGTTCCAGCAGTTCAGATGACAGCTCATCTTCGAGCGATTCCAGCTCTAGTGGTTAGTACTGTGCCCCTATTAGGATATGCTACAGATTGTCATTTTCATCATCTACCTGCCATGTGGATATAGGTTTTCCTTTATGGTAACCGTGAATACTTGAGTATGCAGACTATAAAAGAGGAAATAAATGTCATGTGCTGCAACCTACAAAAACACGCTGGCCCATGTATATTTCATTCCAAACCAATAGTGATACTAAAACCAATTATAATACTCAAACCAACTAAAACCTATTTGCGTCTCAGTAAAAAAAAGCAAAAACAGGTTTGTATTACCATGTAAACTTTGTAGTCCACTTCGGAACATCATCTATTATTTATCTTGTTCTTGAGACGCAAATGCATGTTTTCATATGACTGTTGATTTGGAATGAAATGTAGTTGTTTAGTCTATAGACTTAAAAAGCGATAATACTGAATACAGATTAAAAAAATACAATACACTTTATTGCACAAACTAATACAGTTACTAGTTTAAAAGTTAAAAATAGTTGCATAATAGGAATAGAGAAGTATCTGGACAAACCAAGTCAGCAAAAGGCTCATCTGCTCATTGACTCATAGAGCTTTTATCAATCAAATCAGTATTTTTTTCATATGAGAGATTTGTTATTTATTTTGAAAATTACTTTTGTTATATTTACAGATTCAGATGAAGAAGGCAACAAGAAGGAGAAGAATGACAAAAATAAGAAATCCAAGAAGAACAAAAACAAGGATAAAACACCCAAAACGCCGGAAGGGGACGCACCACCAAGTGATAAATGGGGACACGATGGCTTCTACGAAACGTACGGCAAAGACGCGCGGAGAATCGAAACTAGACCAGACAGACAAGAGAGAGACAAAGATAACTTTGTCATACCGCGGGATGTCAGGCGAAACGAAGATGACAGACGAAACAGAGATTCCGATCAGAGAAACGGAGATTTCAGAAGAGACGATAATAGAAGATGGGAAGACAGGAACAGACAGCACGAAGACGATCCTAGAAGGAGAAATCGTGAAGATCAAGAAGAGGGGCCCCAACAGAGAGGACGCGACAGAGATAATAGAAATGGAAATAGAGATGATCCTAGAAGTAGACGTGACAACGATGACAGACGTCGTGATAGGTATGAAGAAGAATCTAGATCAAGACGAGAAGAGGGCTCTAGATCAGGAAGGGATGAAGACTTTAGATCAAGAAAGGAAGAAGATTCTCGGCCAAGGAATGAAGAAGAATCAAGATCAAGAAGGGAAGATGAACCTAGATCAAGGAAGGAAGAAGAATCAAGGTCAAGAAGGGAAGATGACTGTAGATCAAGGAAGGAAGAAGAATCAAGGTCAAGAAGGGAAGATGACTCTAGATCAAGGAGAGAAGAAGAACCTAGGTCAAGAAGGGAAGATGACTCTAGATCAAGGAAGGAAGAAGAATCAAAGTCAAGAAGGGAAGATGAGTCTAGATCAAGGAAGGAAGAAGAATTAAGGTCAAGAAGGGAAGATGACTCTAGATCAAGGATGGAAGAAGAACCTAGGTCAAGAAGGGAAGATGACTCTAGATCAAGGAAGGAAGAAGAACCTAGGTCAAGAAGGGAAGATGACTCTAGATCAAGGAGAGAAGAAGAACCTAGGTCAAGAAGGGAAGATGACTCTAGATCAAGGAGAGAAGAAGAACCTAGGTCAAGAAGGGAAGATGACTCTAGATCAAGGATGGAAGAAGAACCTAGGTCAAGAAGGGAAGATGACTCTAGATCAAGGAAGGAAGAAGAACCTAGGTCAAGAAGGGAAGATGACTCTAGATCAAGGAGAGAAGAAGAACCTAGGTCAAGAAGGGATGACGATTCTAGAGTTAGAAAGGAAGAAGAGTTTAGGTCAAGAAGGGAAGAAGCTTCTCGGTTACGAAAGGAAGATGACCCTCAGTTAAAAAGAGATGACGACTCTAGGTCAAGGAAAGAAGAAGAATCTAGACCAAGAAGGGAAGACGATTCCAAATCAAGGAAAGAAGAATCTGGGTCAAAAAGGGATGATGATTCTAGATCAAGAAAGGAAGAAGCGAATAAGTTGAGAGATGACTTAGAATATAAATCTGATAAAAAGAATAAAGACAAAAGGCCCATAGAGGATAAATCTACAAAGGTAGATGAAGAAGATAATAGTAGAGGGAAAAAAGGTGACAGAGAAGGCAAAAAAAAGAAGAAGAAAACCTCTGAATCTAATGATGAGGAAGATTCTAGAATGAGAGAACACGAGAAGGAAGGTAAAAATAACAAAGATAGAGATGTAGATACATCGAGAAATAAACGCAATAAAAAGAAAAAGGATGAAGAATCTGACTCGAGTGATAGTGAGCCCAAAAGTAGACGTGAGAAAGAGAACAAAAGTAACAAGAATAAAGATGAACAGAAGAGCAAACGAGATGAAAATTCAAGTGATGATAACTCTAAAAGTCGACGACGTGAAAAGGAAAACAAGAATAACAAAGATAAAGAAGAAGATGACCATAGAAATAAGCGAGAAAGAAGGAAGCAAGACTCAGAATCCAGCAGCGAAGATGAATCCAGAAGTAAGAAGCGTGAGAAGGATAAGAGAAAAGAGAAAGACTTGCGACATGGTAAAGAATCAGGAAGTGGAAAGGATGAAGGTTGGGATATCAGACGTGGTAGTAGTTTGAAAAGGGAATTGGCGGCAGGAGGGCGTTATTGGGATAATTGAAGCAGACGATTCAAACAAATGAAATTTTAGGAAACTAAGTGGATATTTTTATAATTCCTCAGGCATTGTATTGCGGTGAAGAAAAGGGAGGAGTACTGTATACATTCGATCATTTGACGAATATATACGTCTGCGCGCAGGCAGCCTGGTTTACTGAATTGATTGATGTGTGCTAAACTCAAACTAGAAAACATACGAACGCGACTGGCATTACAGATTGACTCCTTTTAATACTTCTCCGTCATTCCCTCACTGCTGAGGATCGCGATCGTACTAAACAAGCCTCGACTCATTGCGGTCGTTGGCTAGCCGGACCGCTCCATACAAAGATCCGCCAGCGGCCCTCTTCACCGGGTCTGACCACCACGTTGGACTTCGTCCTCTGGCACGCCTGTTTTCCATTTCCTCCCCACTCCACACACTTCAAATACATTTTAAAAATAAAATGTATAATTCCATAAGGCAATCTCTCCGAACGATCGCGACTGCAAACGCATTTATTATTATTTATATTATAGACGAGCAGCAAATATGCTGATGTGTCTATTTCACAGTGTTGGATTTTAACTTTTAAACAGTATTAGTTTTAAACCAGTTGTCAAGGCGATTTTTAAAGGAGTTTATTGATTTGGCTGAAACCACTTCATCTGGGAGCCTGTTCCACGATTGAACAACTCTATTATTCAGAAAGTGATGTGCAACATTTGAGTCTGAGTTAGTGCGGCTTATTCTCAGATAGTCTCCTCGCAACGGCAGTATGTCTTTCATTGTGAAAATCTTGTGCAGGTCTGGCAGGTTGTATTTGTGTGTGAGTATCTTAAACGTCTCTATTAAGTCGCCTCGTAGACGTCTCTCCTTACGTATTTCAATACTAGTTGAAGTATGAAGTACTGTATCCATTTATTTTCTGTAATCGTAGATACTACCCTGAAGCGTATGTGAAATCCACCAGTCTGCACTGCGCGTGACTATAGCCCTGGCCTGTCGTAGGAACGTGAATGCCCAACGGTGGAATGAATATCGATTAAATGTAAAAAAAGGTCTTGATAATTATTTGTACCGATTAACTTCGTAAACTAAAATAAAGTTTGTAAATTAGTTTTTCCTAGATCTGGTTGTTGCCAGAATGACTGTTGATAAGTAAATGCTGACTCAATAAAATAATGTGATCAATGTTGTTTTTTTTTCATTAGAAGTTAAATGTCTATACCTGTGGAAGTCCAATAGTGGACGTCCACAGGCTGATGATGATCAGCTGGTATAGATCGCTCAGTTCACGGCAAGCTACGCTTCTCTGCTTACATTTCATTGTATTTGTTATGTCTGGTGTCTTCAACGCGACTATGTGACACCAGGGACGGCCAGTAGCGTTCTCCTGTGTTTATTAAGATCATTACTGCGATCACCAATCCGTTTTGTCCAGTGTGGTGATTATGGCAAATCCCCCAATGGACAGCATTCTGTTGGGGAGGCTTATGTTCAGCAGTGGACGTATATAGGCTGATGATGTACCTACATCATCAGCCTATATATATTTCATTCCAGATTAATAGTCCTATGAAAACCAACGCTATTTACGTCTCGGTAACATATACATGAAAGGGTCACCAGTAGCAAAAATAGGTTTGTATTACCAAGTAAACTTTGCGGTCCACTTAGGAACACCATCTATTGTGTATTTTGTTTTCGAGACGCAAATGCGTTTGTTTTCATAGGACTATTAATCTGGAATGAAATATACGTCCACTGCTGAACATAAGCCTCATGCCTATGTATGTATAAAGTACCCAGTTGCATACCTATGTATAAAGTACCCAGTTGCATACTAACGAATTATCAGGACGGTTAAAACTTTTTGGTGGGCGCCTTCGCCCCTCGGGCGCGAAAAATGCATGCAAATTGGATGTATTACCAGTATTACACGCATGTATTATTTTCCTTTACCTACCCCTCTGGGACCAAGGCGTGAGCACACAGAAACGCGTGAGTATTATGTATGTTTTCCTAAATAAAACTGTTTCATTTAATTATACCTGTTTTTTTTTAATTAAAATTTCATTCGACATAATGTCAATGATTTATAAAAAAAAACTAAACATTGTAACACGCTCAGATTCTATACTACGTAATACTTTGAAGCAAATCATAGGAGCTATTCTTATAAAATAGGAATTCTTAGATTTATCATGGAAGGCTATCACCCACTACCAATAGAGTCCAGCAGTTCGGAGTTCATTGCAGTAGAAGAGAAAGCGGCTTCCATACCCATGGCTGTTACGGCGAAGCTGACGCAGCAGATCTCGGCTCCTTCGTACCTGAACTCCTTAAAAGAGAACGACGCGCCGCCGTTCAGGAAACCAGAGCGGGAGACGAGGCCAAAGATCGTGATCGGCACGGTCATGACGGAGGAAGATGCTGTGGCAATGATTGCTTCAGCTGAGGAGAATTCCGTTAATGGATTGAGCAAGTTTTTAGGTAAGTGTTATAAAGGCTGGGTCCGCAGTGAGAAAAATAAAAGGAGGTGCATGAAAAGGTTGATGAATGTGAGTGAGGCTAGTGAGGTGTGTCAGGATCGCGCAAAGTGGCGATCCAACGTCTCTGCCTACCCTTCTGGGACCAAGGCGTGAGCTTTATTTTATGTATGTATGTTATTACTTATTAATACGCCAACAGCCTATCAGAAGTCAATCTAATAAATAAAATCGTAAAATTCGCGTGTCTGTACATTGAAGATATTTGCAAAAAAATAATTAGGGTGTCTAAATATAAGTAACAGAACACATTTCGATCATTTGTGAAATGTTTGTCTGTCTGTTTATCTGTTAGTTTGTGCACGCATTACTTAAAAACTACTGAACCGATTTTAATATACTTTTCACAGAAACATAGGGCTTAATTCGGAGTAAGATATGGGCTTTATTTCATCGCAATCGGTTTACTCAATTAAAAGTTATGGACATTTTTAGTTTCAAATACATTAATAGGTAAGGTTAGTATGCAATATAACAAAGAAGTATAATTATAATGTTGGTACAATTCAGATTGCGATGAGTTAGGACTAAATTTGGAGCTATAGCGGGCGTGGGAGTCTTAGAGACCCCGCAGACTGCAAACTTTATATCGGCCGATAATTTAGTCGGATTGAGCTGCTAGTGCGCACACTGGGCCAACAAATCGTCACAGTGTGCGCACTTGCATACATCTTTATACTGTTTAAGAGCCTGACTAAATTATCGGCAGATATAAAGTTTGCAGTCTGCGGGGACTCTTAATCGGGGTCGAAGTCAGATTGAGAGTGGGAATGGGAGCGAATCCTGTAGTCTACGCGAGCGGAGCCGCGGGCACAGCTAGTGTATAAATGATTTGGCATCATGACCTCAGTTAAACAAAATTCATTTTCACTGTCTCATTTCATCTTAAATGGAATATGTAAACTCACATGCATAAATAGACTGACTTTTATTTTAGGCAATTTCTTAGTCGAAAAGAAGGTGATAGCAAACTACAATCTATCTGAGAAGAATTTCCTCATCAGCCTGCTAACGGAGACAGTAGACTACGCCGCGCAGCGCAATTTCAACGCGCACAAGCTGGCGTGCCTTCTAACGATCTACCTG
The DNA here is from genome assembly GCA_947086405.1 of Esperia sulphurella. Classification (NCBI taxonomy): domain Eukaryota; kingdom Metazoa; phylum Arthropoda; class Insecta; order Lepidoptera; family Oecophoridae; genus Esperia; species Esperia sulphurella. The sequence goes on from OX352258.1 coordinate 17,818,392, forward strand.
TGTTCTCACATTTACTTCAAGTGGTACTACTGGTTGACGCCGGCCTCTGTTTGGAACTACTTCAAGGAGCTCATGATTCGGCATACTATTCAGGTAATGTCTTCACTAGAAGCATTCGTAAAGGAGCAATCGCCGACGAGCTACAAATTCTGACCTTCTGACCAACGAGCCAAGTTTTTTTTTATTTTCGAGCAAAACTCATGCATATGCAGGCCATGAGGCAAGCTCGTTTTATCATCAGCCTTTATACGTTCACTGCTGAACATAAGTTTCCCCAACAGAATGCCTCTTTTGGTGGACTTGGCAGATGGATTGGTGATCGCAGTAATGATCTTAATATACACAGTAGAACGCTGCTGCCCGTCCCTGGTGCAATCCCTTAGTCGCCTTGACGACACTCTCGGGAAGATTTGGAGTGGCCCTATTCTAAACACCACACGACATGGAAGCTCATTGAATATAAAATACGGGCGAGTGAGACGTGACAATAACGGTTGACCAAGCGATTGTTCACAAGTGGCCAATAATATTATTCAAAATTAATTACCTACTAATAACTACAGGAGCACCAGCCTGTCTGTACACGTTTGTGTGTATGCGTAAATTCTTATTATGGCTGTCAGCAGTGAGTGTGCGAGCATAGCTGATCAGCTCGGTAGCGCGTATTCCCAGTCGTATTACTACTGTGCGGGCCACATCTGTCGCAGAACCGACGGCCGTTGGGGCAGACGAGTTCTGAAGTCGAGACCGCGGATCGACATGTGCAGGGTGAACCGACGACCTGAGGAAGGTGGCCGGAAGCGGCTGGATGCGGAGGGCGGAGGACCTGGTGCGGTGGCGTTCATTGGGGAAGGCCTATGTCTAACAGTGGACGTCTACGGGCTGATATGATGATGTTGAGACGGCGAAATTGACACTGACAGTGGAACTAGTCCGAAAATTCAAAGTCACTCAACAGGCTATGGAAAGAGCTATACTCAGAGTTTCTTTATGGAACAGAGTCCGAAATGAGGTGATCCCCAGAGAACTAAAGCCTTCGACATAGCTCAAAAAGCTAGTACGTTGAAGTGGCAGTTGGCTGGTCACATCTGTCGGAGAACCGACTTGTGGACGCCTAATGGCTGATATGGGCGACGTAAAACTGGAGGGGAAGGCGAGGGTCGCTCCTCGTAGTAATAGTTCGTGCTTATTCTTTGGCAGGACTCTCCCGACGGCCAGGAGGTGTTCGAGCCCGAGGAGTGCTACGACATCGCGACGCACTTCCACGCCGTCTACCTGACCAACCTGCCGCTCATACACGTCCTCACCTTCGGCGCGCACCGGCTCAAGTTCGTTTGGCCTTTCAAGTCCAAGTAGTCTCGTCCGTGGGCCTTATCCAACAACGCGGATTGCAATTCTGAATAGATATAACAAATGTCGGTAATTGTCGAATTTAGTCGCAAAAAACTAGATTTAGTCGGTCTCCCGTTTAAAATTATGATTGTTTGTGCGACAGATCAAATCAGATTTTTCTCGACTAGGTTCGACTAATTCACCTGACCAATCGACTAAATCAATCAGTAACTCGCTATGTACTGTGGTTCTGGTGGTATAAGGTGGCCATGCCGTAATAAGCCTTGGTCTGCCATCAACAAACAAACCCCTATATATTTAAACGGCGGATCGACTAATTCTAGTTTTTGAGACTAAATTCGCCAAATTACCGGCATTTGTTCTATCTGTTCGGAACTGCAATCCCCGTTGGTTGCTTGCCAGAATAAGGCCTACGTCTCGTCTATTGAAGCTGTTGGAAACTGTGATGCGTTTTAATGTGATACATAAATATAATTTATCTGCTTGTTTTGCATTTCTTGATGAACCATGGCATATCCGCCGTGTGGTTTCCGGTAGAGTAGAATAGGACCACTCCAACTCTTCCCGTAGATGTCGTACAAGGCTACTAGGGGAATAATACATTATAAAACATCAATCAGGCCTCCCTAACCCGTCTGGCCAGCGCGGGGAGTGTAGGCCAAATCCTCCGTCTGTCTCCGGCAGATGAGAGAGGGTTGTGCTCCTGCAGTGGAGACAAAAATAACATGATGATGATGAACCATGGAGTTTGCGTTGATCGCCAGCGGTCCGAAACTACCTATTTAGGACGTTCCACAACTTAAAATAATATTAAGACCAAGTGAGACTATGTATACCGCTATCACCAATCCGCCTGCCGAGCGTGATGATTATGGCAAATCCCCCAATTGTCAGCCCACTAAAAGTGGCATTATATTGGGGCGAGGCTTGTCTTCAGCAGTGGACGTATTTCGACTTCGTATAACACTAATTGTATTATTTATTGTTGCTCAGTCACGCCATAATGCCAAACTGCAAATTTTGATGAAACTTGGTAGTAACAGCTTTATTTTATTTCTTAGGGGAGCTTACAGCTACAGTTACAATATACATTTTCAGGTAGAAACTAAAAGCCAATTAACAGCTACCACATATAACAAGTTAGTTTTTTTTTGTTTTGCCCCAACGGCCGTCGGTTCTGCGACTGATGGCACCCACTGCCACTTCAGATTGCTAATCTTTCGGCTATGTCGGTGACCTTGGTTCTTCGTCGGATCGAATAATATTCTTCAAAGAAACTCCGAGCATAGCCCTCTCTATATCTCCAGCCAGACATTTGTACAGTTTTTCGTCAAATACAACATTCAACTGATTATTGTTTCGTCAAATTAATTTTTTGTCACCTTCGCTTTTGGACAATCAATGATATTAAGGGACAAGGACCATGCCAAAAAAAACCAGTCTAAAAGTATATAATTTATTACTAAACATTAATTAAAGTACTTTGCAACTGCGCCTTCAAATGTTTTGATTTCTTTTTCTTCCTCTTCTTAACTTTCCCTTCACTCGTTCCAGTCTCTTTAGCATTACCTTTGCCCGGTTTCTTTTTCTTCTTTTTACAAGACAAAGGGTTAGGGTTATGCAGCTTCTTCCTTTTAACTGGAACTTTAGACTCTTCCACTTTATCCTCAACTCCTAGAGCTTTCTTTATATTCTTCAATGTCTCATTTTGAGTCTCGCTTATAAACATAAATGGATTTCCCTCTAAACCATCATTAGCTTTATCATAACTGGTTTTGGAAGGCTTATCTAGAGTAGGTGACTTATTGTGTAGGTACAAAAGTGGTATGCCAGGTCTCAATCTGAGCTCTTCTTGTAAATCTCGGTCTTGAGTTGCTAGAATATAATGTTTATCATTGTTTTTACCTATCATAGAATGTATACACTGAGACGCAGTAACTGGGTTCTTGTGGCCACACTCATGAATACCGAATTGTTTTAATATAGTGAGTGCCCCGAGGGTTTTCTTGGCAATCTTTTCAGTTTCAATTATAATGCATCGCGTTGTGAGTAGCTTTGCTTGTCCGTTCAGGTATTTTGGTATTTGCTCTCTTATGTTGATTTGTTCCTGAAATGAAATGATTGAGATGATTTTTAGTACTGTAAATTTGTTAATATCTTATTTGTAATGGTAATGACGTAAAAAGCTGAAATACTGTGACCCACACCTATCAATCCTCTTTTATTGAAAATTTAGAATACAATTATATGCTGAATAGTCCAGGTCTCTACAGCTGAGAAGTGGGACCCAGACCATTCCACGTTGATTCCTTCTCTGATTCAGACCCAAACCATTTAACATAGATTCCTTCTCTTATTCTGAATTTGCAATAAAAGGGGTTGGACACTGTGTGGGTTACAGCATTTTCACTTTTTTTTTGCAGCTATATGCACTGAATGTAATCTAATAATGGAGTGAACTAAAATAAATATAAAAAGAACTAAAATAATTAAAAAGTTGTTTCTTTTAATACAGGTAAATAATTACAGGTAGAATACCTAGTTTTGACTACTACACACTGGCTCAGGAAAATTCTCCTGCCAACGCATGCTCTGCTCTTTGATCGTGAGATGAGAGTCCGCGGTGTCTGCTTCCGGGTCCGGCAACTCTTCCAGCGGGACCTCTATGTCCTCGTCCGGTAGCTTCTCCGCGCGCCACTCTTCATCCACCAAGTCTATCAGCCGCCCGTTGCGGCGGTACTTACTGTCCATTCTGTGGATTATTTATTTCAATTATGTAGTGCTAAGGTTAATTCCACTCATACATACATCCACTGTCGAGGAATCGATCGTGAAGATTCTATAGGTACAGTATTTTTGAGGTTATCGGCCTTGGACTTTTCCGGAGTCAGGAAATGAGCAGTAGTCAAAACTAAGTCTTCTCCAGAATAGAAAGGAAGAAGACTCACTTTAAAAGCAGCGAAACAGAAAGTACCATCGATCAAAACCTGGTAAGGTTGATGGAAACCAAAGTTGTTGTAGTAGAATTTGAGGTACTTCTGAACCTTCTTGTATCTTGTTATCTTCATTTTCAGAGAAACTACTATACCAACCTGCGCTGTTTTGCAGAAAAAGAGCGTAAATATGAGAATAAACCAATAAACCGCACTTCATACAATGCATTAATTAGGTATATACGGTATATACTCTTTGGAAATGCGCAGCAAAGAGAATTTAACTAGTAAGAGACGGGACCAGTGTTGCCAGCCGGCTCTTCTCAGAAGTTACCTAAAATATATAAAAAAGTAACCTTTTACTGTGATATATAACCTTTCATATTTTTTTCCAATGGAAATGTATTGAAAGTTGGTAGAATGGATGTTAGTTACAGATACACATGCGCATTAGTCGCACGAGAGCATGCGATTTTCGAGCAAGTGCTACCTATTCGCATGTGTATACAGCGCGTGCGACTAATATGCACGTTTATTAGGAGCATGCGAGTAAATCGCAAGCCGGTTGATTTTTGAGCATGCTGCCTGAGGTGCGGGTGAAAGGAGGTGTGTGAATGTGTCGCACGTGTGAACGTGTTTGCTTATTAGTGTGCCAGTTCTGAATAGATTTGTAGATTACATTTTGTAAGAAACTGTCATAATAGAACGTTCTTGATAACTCGGTTCACATAAAGGAGTATAATTTTCAACTTGTACTCATTCATTTTAACGAAAAATCCCGAATATGTGTATTTGATTCGCATGGTCATTATAGTCGCATGCTTATAAATAGCATGCTATATCCAAGCAGGTGTGACACGTCATGAGCATGCGACAAATAAGCATGCTTATGTTTTGCGTTTCTTTTATGTAGAAGTTAAGAATTAATTTCATTCTACAAATTCCGAAAAATCACCTAAAAGTCACCTTTTGATTAGTGTAACCTAGAAGTAACCTGAACGAGTTAAAAATCACCTAAAAGGTTACAAAAGTAACCTTCTGGCAACACTGGACGGGACTGCCATACAAAATTCCTTAAAAAAGCAACACATAATCTGTCTGGTTACGAAGACCACTAGAGTTCTATAACAATTTTGGGTTACAGTGCTCTTCCTGATTTGGACGGATTAGGCCGCCATCAAAAACTGTGTCCGTTTTATACTTTGGTTTCTATAATCCGTCTGGTTACGAAGACCACTGAGTCCTATAACAATGTTGAGTTTTAGTGCTCTTCCTAATTTGGACGGATTAGGCCGCCATTAAAAACTCTGTTCGTTTCATCCACGGTTTTTTACTACTGAGTTGCGCCAGCCTGATGCGCAGCTGACGGTTTATTTTTTATCTGTTCGTTATATACAAGGCAAACGTATTTATGACTATCCAGCACATGCCTTTAACATATAAATCTTCTATTTTCATAAGTAATGTATTTACGTTAGTGTTATTCACTGTAATTAAATGAAATATTGTATTTTATCCGACTGCAGTGTACTCAGTAACAAACTTGTTTCTGAGGGTAACGACTAACGATCTTCTTGATTTTAAATCAGTTGGTCACAAAGTAATCACTAAAGCTGCAAACACAATATCGGACGCGTCCGTCAGCCGAGGCGTAGTGTGCACGGTTGTTCGGTATCCGGTCGGCCAGATTTCACTCGGACGCATAGATTAGTATATTTCTTTCTCGGACGTCCGAGCACATAGTACTTATAATCATAATCCGAGCGCGCAAGGTCGCGTCCACGACTTTCATCCGATAGTGTGCACAAAAACTTACATCCTCTTTGGTGTGCACTGTGTAGTGTACAATTTACTACAGCAAAGAGAATATAAGTAGTAAGAGACGGGAGTCCCATACAAAATTCTTAAAAAAGCAACATACAGGGTTACAGGAAAAGTCGTGCTAGATCCCTTAAGGGTGTGGAGCACCCATCATTTCTGACTTATTTCACTATGAAACACCCTACCCTAAACTTAACCCTTTTCGAGATATTCGACTTTTAATTTTTTTATTGAAAATTGCTGATTTTTAGGCTACTACATTTATTTTTGTTTATTTTGTGTATCTTATTATTATTATTATTGCATTTTTACATGTGTAGTAAGATGTTTTAGGACGTCATTAATTAAAATAGTACACAAGTTATTTGAATAGACCGTAGTAGACAAGTGAAAGAAAAGAAATAAAAAACATATTAGAAAGTTTATTTTTCTCTAAGGGATATCTAAAAAAAATATTATGGTAATTGTTCGGCAGATGTTTTTTAAAATATCTACGGTTCATCAGCTATCTAACGAGGTATAATAATGTAGGGTTTTATTCAAATGCATTCAAAAAAATTTAGTTTCATAGGCGACAGTGGAGAAGAAAATGTATACTTAGCCCTAAAAAGTAAAATAAAACAATAGGTAAGCATGAAATGCCATTTATTAAAGGTTTTCTCACAACTTTTTCTTTTTCTACAGTTCATGTTCAACATGGCCGCCTCTATTTCTAATACATTGTCGCATCCTTCTACGGAGACCGGTCTTCACTACGCCAGTGGTCAATGTGGTCCTCATTTTATTTGCTGCATCCACAATCCTTTCTCTTAAGTCTTCCACAGACGAAACTGGATTCGGCTCGCTGTACACGAGACTTTTCATGCAGCCCCACACATGAAAATCCATGGGGGTTAGGTCCGGCATTCTTGCTGGCCATGGCAATGGCCCACCTCGTCCAATCCATTTGTTTGGATAATTTGTGTCCAGCCAGTCTCTGACACTTCTCCTGAAATGGGCAGGGCAGCCATCGTGTTGGAACCACATGTCCCTGATCAGGTTGAGTGGCAGATCATCCAGCAAATCACTCAAGTCTGCTCTCAGGAAATTTTCGTAGCTTTCCCCGTTTAGATTATCCGGGAGAAAGTAAGGTCCAATCAAATGATTGGAGATAATGCCCATCCACACATTCACGCTGAATCTTCGTTGGGACCCCTTCACTCTTTTCTTATTGGGATTCCTTAGTTCTTTTAGGGCCCAGTAATGGGCGTTGTGATAGTTAGTTATGCCATCTTTATCAAATTTGGACTCATCCGTCCACAAGATATTTCTTAAAAAATCTGGGTCTTCTACATCAGCATTTAGCATAAATCTGCAAAAGTCCAATCTTCTCGCGGGGTCCCCTTCTTCAATAACGTGTACTGGCGTGTAATGGTACGGGTATAGGCCAGCAGTATGCACTGTAAACCACACTCTCCATTGCGAAAGCCCCAGATCACGGGCAACAATATTAGTGGAAGTAGTCGGATCCGCTCGAAAGCGTTGCACTATCTCATTGTCCTGTTCTTCGTCGTCAATTCGTGGTCTTCCCATGTCTGTACTTCGTCTCAAAACAGAGCCAGTTTCTCGAAGTCTTCGATAAACTCTGTCAACGTCTAAGTGTAAGCGTCTTAACTTGAAGGACAATAGGCGTGGGACCGTTAGAACTGCTACCTGGAGCGTCCCAACTACTTTTTTTCCACGAAATGTAATACAAACCCTAGATTGTTACACCTCGTTAGATAGCTGATGAAACGTAAATATTTTAAAAAACATCTGCCGAACAATTACCATAACATTTTTTTTAGATATCCCTTAGAGAAAAATAAACTTTCTAATATGTTTTTTATTTCTTTTCTTTCACTTGTCTACTACAGTCTATTCAATTAACTTGTGCACTATTTTAATGATTGACGTCCTAAAGCATCTTACTACACATGTAAAAATGCAATAATAATAATAATAAGATACACAAAATAAACAAAAATAAATGTAGTAGCCTAAAAATCAGCAATTTTCAATAAAAAAATTAAAAGTCGAATATCTCGAAAAGGGTTAAGTTTAGGGTAGGGTGTTTCATAGTGAAATAAGTCAGAAATTATGGGTGCTCCACACCCTTAAGGGATCTAGCACGACTTTTCCTGTAACCCTGTATAATCAGTCTGGTTACGAAGACCACCGAGTCCTATAACAATTTTGGGTTTCAGTGCTCTTACTGATTTGAACGGATTAGGCCGCCATTAAAAACTCTGTCCGTTTCATACATCGGTTTCTATAATCCGTCTGGTTACGAAGACCACTGCACGAAGACCTATGAGTCCTATAACAATTTTGGGTTTCAGTGCTCTTCCTGGTCTGGACGGATTCGACCGCCATTAAAACTCTGTCCGTTTCATACATCGGTTTTTTACTACTAAGTTGCGCCAGCCTGTACTACAGATACCGTTAAGCGGCGTCCGTAAGCCGTGGCTGATGGACCCGTCTGATTATGTGTTTGTAGCTAAAGCCGCGGCTGACGGGCGATAATGTGTTTAAAGCTTTAGGCGAACATTACATGCTCAAATATTTATCACGATCCGTCCAATAATCCATGTTGATGCACACGATGGATCTTTGCTATACTCAATAATAGTATACGTTTTATTGTATATTTCTCAGACTAAAGACCAATATATATAATCTCAGTATATAATCTAAGACATATTTATTATATCTTTTTTTAAGGATGTTTTGGCTTAGTTACAAGACCTTTAAACCATGTCTTATTTTGAATTTATTATTTCAGTACTGTGACGTGCAGTGATTATCTAATGAAATAAACGATAAAAATAGTATAATCAAAAAATACTTTTAACTAAAATAAAATAGATACAATAATTAGAAAGTAGATTTCCCGAAAAAGACCAAAATTAGAATTGCCATTGCATTACTAGTGAAAAAAAATTGTCTTCCGTCTATCGTTATTGAATTACAGTGAAAGCAAATCAGACGAATATTTCTATTAGGTATATTTTAGTATCACGAGACGTAGATCGATGGGATTTCCTCCATGAGATTTCAAAAAAAAAGTAGAAATACTGCGATTCGGCTTGCGATCCGTTAATATTGCGCTATACACGCTTAATAAATATCACGATAAATATTGAGCATGTAGCGTTCCCCTAAAAGATTAGTCATACGTACCATAAACTACAAGTTTCTCTTCAAATGACGTATTGCGGGCCATAGACACTTTTTTGTGAAACGTCTGGGTCCGGTTAATTTGCAGCCTGATAATGTACAGCCCGATCATTCATGTACAGGAATGTACAGGCAATAATTCATGTACATGGCATCAAAATATCGGGTTGTACAATACGGGTTGAGCATTATTGGCTGGAAAATATCAGCTCGTGTCAACATTGTACGGCCTGGAAAACACAGCCAATAATGCTCAACCAATAATCCATGTACATGTACATGAATTATTGGCCGTACTATTTTGGCTGTGAAATTTTGGCTGGATTTTATCGGCACGGTCGTGGATTGCACAGCCAGAAATGCTCGACCCGATCATTCATGTACACTTTGCTCCTATTGGTCGAAGAGGTTCTGACAGCTTCATGCTCTGTTTACACAAATAATTATTCTGGTTGGGAGAGTTACCATAGAGTTACGGACAGTTACCATCGAAGTTCATACTTATCATGTTTAAATGCTCAATTCAGTGGATATAATTTGGATATAATTATAAAAGTAGAGAGGCCTAAAATAGGTACTTGTTTTTTTGGATTAAATAAAGTACACCTTGACCACTAATTTACCAAATTACTTTGTAATAAATTCAACTTAAAAATGTCCTCGCAAAGTATTGGAAAAAAATAATTAAAACTTGTGCACTAATCAAATATTTAATATATTTATATATCATTAACATCACATAAATACTTTTTATGTGATGTTAATGAAATAATAATGCTTGTTTTACTTTAATTTTCAGTTTTGAGAAGATTTAATTAAACGGTTGAACTGAGCACAGTAAAAGTGACGATGTCATCAGTGCAGTGTGTACGTGCCTCCCGCTATTGTTAGAAGAAAGACAGCACTACAGCAGATACAGCTACCTACTACAACACCATCATGTCAACTTCAAATTCTTTTGGAGACATTGTCCTGTACTATATAATTTACAATTAATTGTATTGGAGACTGAGATAGAGTATTTTGGAGACATTGTCCTGTACAACTGTATTAGATTGTGTGCGAGAAATTATAATGTAAGTAACATAGACACTATTTACCATCAACCATGGCATTGTGCACTTCCAGGGGCAAATATGCCTTTTTAGTGAAAAAACAACACTTATGTATTATGCATGTCATATATAGGAGTAGGGTTCCATAGTTTGTATGTACAGTTATCACCAATGGAAAGGCCATTTTACATGTGTGAAGAGAAGCTGTGAATGGTCGGAATATAATAATGAGGAAAAATACAGAATCCACATAGGAGAAAAAGACAAATTGACCATTCCTTAAATGGAACATTACATGGTGTGCTATGTCCTTCTTTTACATGGGTGTTCTGATTTGGATGTTCTCATTCTTTCTCATTAGACTCAGATGATGGACCGTAAAATTCCGTGTAATGCAGAAGCACCCTAAAAGCACTTCTCACAGTGCCCGTTTGTGTGATGTCATGTCGTACACAGTGCAACGCGGCTATTGTCTGCATTTTACTTCAAATTTTGATTGTAAATCATAATGCAAGTTCTTGGTATGTTTCGACAAGTTAAAAACACTGGCAGTGTAACCTGCTTACTCATAAACATAAATAAATTTGAGTGGAATAGTCTATTGTAAAAGTTTTGTTAATTTTAATTCATTTTGTTAATGTAGGTAATTTATTATCAGTACAGAGCATAGTTCAGAACCCTCCAAGCGCAAGTCCAACTCTAAGTTGGCTACCTTTTATTTTGCAGTTTCAGAGTTGGTCCCATAATAAAAGTTGTTATGAATGATTGGTGGTCTAATAGTTTTCGGTTTGGGAACCACTAAAAAGTCAGCCTAAATAGATAACTTATTGTTTGATTTGAAAAAAAAAGATACATTTAAAGTCATTTTTCAATTCACAGATTTTAAACCAGTGCAGTCATCGAATGCAGTGCAGCATAGTCATCGAATGCAGTGCTGCAATATCTTCTCTGGCTTTCGGTGAAAAAAAGTCATGATGAAGTAAAAAACAAGGGCAAAGGTTATTGACTCTACTCTACTGATCTTAGGATCAAGGATCATACACATTATACATATATAACATTATATGTATGTATAACAAATTATAAATAAAAATAATTAACCATGCATTATGTTGTCTGATTCCTTAATTTTATATAGATTTTTGATGACAGAGGGAGTTGAATAATATCTAAGTACCAACGATCTCTATGTACTACTAGATGGAGCGTTCCAAACAATCGCTCTGTTCCATGCAAGTAGCCACAACTCTTTCATATTCACAATGAAACTTGTGCAGTTACTATGCAGAACATTTAATTATTACTAAATATTAACGCTACGGTTAAATAATGTCATATAGTTCAGGTATTTAGTTATTATGCAGTCTATTATGCACTTATTTTGCCCCCCTCGCTCTTACTGCCTTGTCTCACACCCTGTAGGGTTGGCTGGAAGAAATCTCTTTTAGAGATAAGCTCACCTTTGTACACACCATTTATTACTGTATTTAATTTTAAGATGTGCAATAAAGAATATATGTATATAATAAATATTCTTATATAAGTACCATATGAACTCATCCTTCAGGTTAAGTCTACCTTACCTTAGTTACTTTAAATAATGACTTAATCAAATTAAAACTTTAGTCCCCTATTTCACCTATTGACCTGGTCAACATCAGAGCCACAGGATAGCGCGTGTATGAACCGCACCAGAAAAACAAACATTTGATACAAACTTGAAGTTTTTATCTCAAATAGTGACTGAGATCTAGGTGCTGTTGATCTGGTCATCCTCAGACTCTCAAGATTACGCTGGTGTAAACTACACCATGAATCCAAACAATTGAGTTCAAACTAAACTATCTTTCTACCTGAAACAGTTAATGAGATCCAGGTTCTATTGTTCATCATCATTCATCATACACTTGAAATTGTCAGAGTGTGAAGTATATGCTTATATATCTATGTACCAGTATATTCGTCCCCTATTTCACCCCCTAAAGACTAAATACCAATTTTCTTGGATAAATAACTTCACAACTTTCGAAGTTACGAAAATCGGCCTTACACCGCGATTCGTACGGTAACTGGTGTTCGAATCGGTATGATTGGTAAGTATTTGTTGTGCCACAAGCTAGCTGTGAAAGTTTCAGCTGTGGAAGTTGTCATCCTACCAGAATTTCAACTTTTTGAGCACATCAGATCTCAGCCTCTAAAGTGTTTTAGGGACCCATTTCTTAACAAAGTTTAGTAATGCCAAAGATAATATATCTACTTAACTTTTAAATGTATTTTGTAGCTTTGTTTTAAATGCATGCTTCACTGCGACACAATGTTGTATGCCCACGTGGCGGGATATAGCTGAGCTCTATGACATGTAATACCTATGATCCACAATAGAGATATATTTCATTTCACACACAGCCATCTAATCCCAAACTAGGCAGAGCCTGTACTATATGGATATCAGACAAATGCATACTTATGTAGATAAATAACATCCAGACACAAGGCACTATCGCTCATCACTCAAAACATGTTTACCTGAGCGGGATTCAAACACATGATCCCATGCCTCGCAGACAGGCGTAGATATTGCGGAGCATATTAGGTATTATGTTATAGTTATGTACCTACAACTTTTGACGTTTTTTTGTTACAGTACCTACAATGTATGTTTGTGGAAATAAAAAAAGTCATTTATTTTATTTTATTTAATCTGCATTAAAAATGCTTTCATCTAAATATTCCACACCAGAAAAATCTTCGTCTATGGCTCGAGCCTTCTCCAATAGTCTGGCTGTCTTCAGATGTGTCACTACTGCTGCTGTCATTTTGAGGGTTTATGACTATTCTGACGATGTCGCTAAAGATTTATCCTGTTACGTAATATTCCATTACTATTTTCATTACATGTTGGCATGATTTTCTCCCAATCATCAACTGAAACCTTCCGAAACGCTTGTTCAGCTGCTGCCTAGAAAATAAAACAATATAAATATTTGCAAGAACTTAATTATGATTTTAAAATTAATTTAAGTCCAGTGCCCTAACATGCAGCACTGTCGGCGGGATCTGGTAGGGCTGATATTATGTACGGATAACACAAGGCAAACACAAGGGCTCATCACACAAATGTCAGCCCTGGGCGGGTTCGAACCCGCGACCCCGAACTTCGCAGGCAGATGTTCTACCGACTACGCTAAGGAGCATAATATTAATAACTTTCATCTTTATAAATTGATAAAAATAGTACGGTTTCGAGTTCTGTCAAACATCGTGTGTACACCAAAGAGAATATAAAAGGTGTAATTAGAGGTTTGTTCATTTTGAACACAATCACCACGACCACAAATAACAAATACAACAGAAATTACACGCCAACGATAATTGTTTACAAGAATTGACACTACACGTACCGACTTGACGTGTTTGACATATTTTTTTTATTAAAGATTTTACGGCTTTGGGAACGAGCCATTTGTAACCTGTCTGTAACTTCCACTATTCTACACCAGGATTGTTGCCAGTGATTAATTTTGTTAGTTCCACGTGTACGAGTACCTAATTGTCAAAAAACTTGATGGTTCAGCTGGAAGACTTCTGGCTGGCTGAACCATCATTTCTATCACTTCAAGGTGTTTAGCACTGTTGGAAACTAGTCAAATCGTTTTTGAGAGCTGTAAATGCTGTCAAACAAAATAGGTATACAGGGTTACAGGAAAAGTCGTGCTAGATCCCTTAAGGGTGTGGAGCACCCATCATTTCTGACTTATTTCACTATGAAACACCCTACCCTAAACTTAACCCTTTTCGAGATATTCGACTTTTAATTTTTTTATTGAAAATTGCTGATTTTTAGGCTACTACATTTATTTTTGTTTATTTTGTGTATCTTATTATTATTATTATTGCATTTTTACATGTGTAGTAAGATGCTTTAGGACGTCAATCATTAAAATAGTGCACAAGTTATTTGAATAGACCGTAGTAGACAAGTGAAAGAAAAGAAATAAAAAACATATTAGAAAGTTTATTTTTCTCTAAGGGATATCTAAAAAAAATATTATGGTAATTGTTCGGCAGATGTTTTTTAAAATATCTACGGTTCATCAGCTATCTAACGAGGTATAATAATGTAGGGTTTTATTCAAATGCATTCAAAAAAATTTAGTTTCATAGGCGACAGTGGAGAAGAAAATGTATACTTAGCCCTAAAAAGTAAAATAAAACAATAGGTAAGCATGAAATGCCATTTATTAAAGGTTTTCTCACAACTTTTTCTTTTTCTACAGTTCATGTTCAACATGGCCGCCTCTATTTCTAATACATTGTCGCATCCTTCTACGGAGACCGGTCTTCACTACGCCAGTGGTCAATGTGGTCCTCATTTTATTTGCTGCATCCACAATCCTTTCTCTTAAGTCTTCCACAGACGAAACTGGATTCGGCTCGCTGTACACGAGACTTTTCATGCAGCCCCACACATGAAAATCCATGGGGGTTAGGTCCGGACTTCTTGCTGGCCATGGCAATGGCCCACCTCGTCCAATCCATTTGTTTGGATAATTTGTGTCCAGCCAGTCTCTGACACTTCTCCTGAAATGGGCAGGGCAGCCATCGTGTTGGCTGTTGCTGCTGCTGCATCGTGCTGTTCAATCGGTCAGGGGTAATTTAACAAGGAAATGTTAAATTAGTGCACAAACATACCGTAAGAAAAAGGTCACATTAACATTTCAAAAATTTTTATTTGTTGCGCTTTGACCCTTATTGCTTTCCGTGAATTTTGTCTCATTTTATTGATATTTGTGGAAGTTGTGAGCTTTTAATTTTTCAGATTGAATTTGAAAATAGGCCTCCCTAATGAAGGAAGGTGGCTAAACGTATATCCATCGCAGAGCATATTGTTATATGTTCCCAGCCTGCTATCAGTTTCATTTTAACTCAAAAAACAATAAATGGCTCATTTTTGTGTATTGCTCATAATTATCTACGAACAAATCTGTATATATTTTTTTTATTATTATTAATGGGTTTGCGCTTGACCTCAAACTCACCTGATGGTAAGTGATCATGAGGCCTAAGGTGAAACGCGCTTACCCAGAAGTTGCCTATTCACTCTTTCTTTAAAAAGATCCAAATTGTACTTATCCGGAAATACCCAAGCTGGTAGGGAGTTCCATTCTTTAGCAGTTCGCATCATGAAAGAGGAAGAAAAACGCTTCGTGCGAGAGCGTGGTATGTCAACTATATAAGGATGAAGGCCCTCACCACGTCTGGTAGTCCGTTGATGGAAGGGGGATGGGGGAATCAAATCGTGTAATTACTGGGCACACTCTCCAAAGTGTAAAATGTAGAATACCGAAAGACAGGCCACACTGCGACGATGTTTAAGGCTCTGTAACTTGGTATTTACCAGAGCGTCGTCACGTATGACCTATGTGGCAACACTACGGCGAGAAGGGCTCGTTCCCAAGGCCGTAAAACCTATTAAAAAAAATGAAGTTCCTTCACAAAACACCCCGCGAGAAATACCCGCTTTTCTTAAGCCAGAGAGCGCGTTCCGTTTCATGCAAAATTCAATCAAGCTAATAAGTTTATAAAAAAATTGAAAAAAAAATCATGATTTTTTTTAGGATTTATCTGATTTAGGATTTATACATGATTTTTTGGATATATTAAAAAATCGTGATTTTTTTTCCAACCCTGGTACATGCAATCGGTTTTTAGGGTTCCATAACTCAAAAGAAAGAATCCTTATATAGGATCACTTTGTTGTTTGTCTGTCTGTCAAGATGTTTTTTCTCAGGAAAGCGTGGAGGTTTCAAGTTGAAATTAATATCAAATACTCAGGTTTGCAATCCCTTGGAGCTGTGACAAAATCAAACTTCTAAGTCAACGTAATTAAAAGATACGACCGTATATGCCGCATAATCTGACACTCTCAAGGGAATCAAAACCTTTAGGGTACTTCCCGTTGACCTAGACTAGAATCATGAAATTTGGCAAGAAACAAGGTCTCACAGACTCACAGCACAAGTAAAGGCAAAAGTCCGTAAATCATTAATTTCTAACTTTATATGTGGAATTTTTACTTGACAAACTTATCAGTATGAAAAAAACCTCAAAACTAAGTTTGTCACGTAATAATTCCACTTTACGCTTACATCTTGGTACGGAAGCCGCAGTAGAGTTTCGCCATGTCCGTCTGTTTGTCTGTCCGCGGCTTAGCTCAAAGACTATTTAGTAAGTATACATATTAATCACGCCGACAAAAAGGGTAAAATAAAATGAGAAAAAACAAAATTTTAGGGTACCTCCCCTACACGTAATGTGGGGATGATTTTTTTGTTCCTTGTCCTATCCTATGGTGTGGAGTATCGTTGGATAGGTCTTTCAAAAATATTTCGAGTGTGTAATGACCGTTTTTCAATTCAAGGCTCCGTTTTGTGAAATATTGAGCTTTAAAGTGCTAATGCTGCCAGCTAAACGATTGTTTATGGATATGTGAAAAAATTCACGGCAATAGTATATATAATGAATTTAAAAGGAAAACTATCACAGTTAAGTAGGCTTTACAAGTTAACGAGTAATAGTCGAGCAACTTATAAAATGTACTTGGTTACGTAAATATTTCATAGAAACTCCATACAAAATAACTTATATGAACTGCAAATATAAGTTTGTATTTTAAACCTGAAGAGGACTGATAGTACTGACTACGGAACCCTACATTGAACTGAACGTGAACTGACACGCACTTGTTTGTTTATTTTAACTTCACTGTTAAACCGATAAATAACGACAAGAATGCTTTCTTTCCATTTCCGAGGGAATGCATAGCCCTGAACATTTCGTTCCTTTTCGGTATCGGCGCATTCTTACCGGTACCTATCTACCTACTGACTATTATAAAAATGTAAAAAAGCCGTGTCTGTCCATTGAGGATATTCCAGAAAAAACAGTCGAGATACTGGGTACTGGGACGTAACCATGACCAAAACAATATTTTTTAGAATTTTTATCTGTTTGTTTGTGCTCGTCAACACGCTAAAAGTAGTGAACGGATTTTGATGTGATTTTCACAGTTTTGTATCTTGGGTCGAACTTAAAATCTAAGTCACATTTTATCTGATTACGGTGCAGGCCCGAAATGGGTCCTCAAACCGGCCCTGGCATTTTAGAGACGGTAGGCCCTAGGGCCTCGCAAGAGAGAAGAGCTAGGGTCACAGAGCGTTCACTCACGCGAAGCCCTCGCGAGCACAGACCCACACAAAACACCTGCCTTGGGAGAGTGAAGAGGGCCCGTCTCCCCTCGAGTCACCTCGCGTGAGGTCGCCTCTTGAGACCCTCGTGAGAGTGAGGCGGTAGTATAAAAATTGTCACAAAGCGTTCACTATCTCGAAGTCCTCGCGAGGCGAAAGTGTGATACGTTACTCCGCTTCCTCTCGCGCGCATTGTTCAATACAAAATACCATCCTCGCGAGAGTGAAGAGACCCCGTCTCGCCTCGTGTCACCTCACCATAGCTCTTGACTCTCGTGAGGCGAGAGTGGTCGGTTGCCTCGCCTCGCGTCGCGAGGCCCTCGCAAGCACTGCCTTGCGAGAGTGAAAAGGGCCGGCCTCCCCTCGTATCACTTAACGCGAGGCCACTTCGCGATGCCCTCGTGAGAGTGAGGAGGTAGCATCACACGAGGCCGCCTCGTGAGGCCCTCGTGAGAGTCAGGATATAGCATTAGATATTTTTCATTAGTCGACGCCGAGATTTGCTTTCAACTAAAAATATGTATGGCTGATGAACATTGTTCTTTCCCACCATGGCCCACTAAGTGTTTCGCTTTTTCGTTTCTACTGCCAACCTCCAAGGAGTGGAATTCTCTGCCGGCTTCTGAATTTCCCGATCAATACAATCTGGGCCTCTCGGCAAGAGTGAATAGGTATCTTTATTTAAGTCCAAACCATAGACATATCGCTAGAATGCCATACTGGCATGCTAGTTGCATGTAAACAAAGCATAAGTTTGACGTTGACATTGGCATCCAAATATCAGGCTGTACATTAACAGTCTGTACAATTACGGTCCGTGCCGATAAAACACGGCCAATAAAGCGCAGACAGTATTTTCCAACCTGATAATTGGAATCCAAGTTTGTCTTCTGATTATTGGCAGTGTTTTATCACCCCGGACCGATTTTGTACAGGCAATAATTCACAGCCAGGAATGTACGGCCTGATAATTCATGTACAATGTACATGAATTATCAGGCCGTACAAAATTGGGCTGTACAATATCAGGCTGTGAAATATCGGGTTGGAAATTATTGTCTCCCAAACGTCTCGCTCGCTGCTCTGCTTCCATGTTTGTTCGTGGTCATTTCGCTTTTCTGTGCTAGATTTTTCAGTTTAGCAATTAGAATTAATGATTTTACTTATACAACTGTGTAATTAATGAAATTTTCGGCAACACGGCGACCTCGTGAGGATCTATCGCCCGAGGAAAAGTTCATATCGGCGATACAATAACAGGGAGGGTACGTGTTTCATATCCTTACAGTCTGGTAAATGCGTCATTTTATCGAATATTGTGGAGTGTGGATGTAAAACCCGAATGTTTAGTCTGCTATTTGAGTTCTAATTGATTTTATCAAAAGGTTTGCTGTGTGGATGGTTTGATTGAACGATTTTGCGACTCACAGCTGATTACTAAGAGGGCGTCTTGCTCGGTAATTTGTTGGTCAGAGAGCGAAGGAAACGCCAGTTGTATCGATACGGACAGACACGGTTAGTCATCAACACAGCAGACACGTTTGCGGTGATAAATTGATCGAAAAATCGTATTATTGGGTCCACGGACCGCGCTTAATAATCGCGAGATAAAATGTCATTATGTCTTTTGTTCCTTTGTGATACGATACATGTTGGAGATAACATGGTCTTGTTTACCTACTTGCCGTTCTCAATGCGTTTCCTTTATTAGTGGCTTGTAGCTCTCAAGGTTTTTATGGTCATTGACTAAATTTACCATGATTTTTTTGTTTAGATTGTTTGTGGTGTTAGAGATATAACAATCAGTGATTGTCAATGGTGTCTAATTGTGTATTCATTGGATTGTTAGCGGGTGAGTTATTAGAAAAATATGTACATACAATGTTGACCAGGTTTATTTAGCAGTAAAATCAGTCCAGTATAGAACTTGAGGTTAGCATTAAAAAAAAATTTGGATCAAACTTGTGCTAAAATAAACTTAGTTCTTCGAGGTGCACCTAAAAAGTACCTATTTGAATGTTTCTGTGTTACAATACAATTAACGGAGTTAATTAACAACACTTGTAGTTTTCAAACTCAAGACAGTCTTGCAAGTCCTAGTGTTAGACTACTAATCTCTATCATAGTTCATTCATCTATTTATCATTGAATCTGTTAAGAAGTGGTCGAAACAGCCATTATTGCACATGTTAATTTGCCTTAATAATAATATAATTCAAAATAAACCAGAATTGGCATGTTTGCAGTATATTATGTCCATCCTATGGAATCTCGATAGACTGAAGTTCTCCTGGCAAACAAAACACAGATTGACACTGTGGAATATCCTTAAGTATTTCCAACACATACAATAAACCTTTGAGAAAAAAAGTTACATTTAAAGGAGGATATGTATTTACTTATATTTTGTTTATCACATTTTACATTTACAAGATACAATAACAAAAATTTATAATGCTAATAATGGAATTAAAAGTTTATAAATTATGAATACAAAACAAATATACACAAACAAATCAAATGTTGACTACATCAAGCACTTTTTAAATAATTTGAAATTTGAATAAAGATTTTAGAGTTTAAAATGAAATCTTTTTTTACATTCATCTTAATCAATCTCAATTTAACCAACCAAAAGCTGCCTTTTAATAGTTTCTTAATTATTTTGTGGCTTTAAATTATGCCAAAAATATATGTTTACCTATAAAAATGCTCACAATTTAAATTTTGATTTTAAAATAGGCCTAGTCTAAAAGTAAGTTTTTTTGGAACTAGACATTTTTTTTCATTACCTAATTATAATTATACCATAAAAAATCTTTATTGGTAAATGCCAATGCATGGTGATTATGGCAAATCCCCCATTGGGCAGCTCACCAAAAGTGGAATTCAATTACGGAGGCTTATGTTCAGCAGTGGACATATTTTTTCTGAGGATGATGAGTGTATCTTCACTGGTTGAAGAGTATTTCAATGAGACTTGTTAAGTAAAACCCTTCGGCCTTACTCATCTTGCAAAAATGTGACTAAATAATTTCTTATGTAGATAAATGGGTCAACGAATGACCGCAATGGCTTACTTTTATTGTTATACTGACCATTGTTGTGATTGCTTATCATTGCCAGCTAAACAACAATATTATCAACATTGCAATGATATTTTTAACATCTCTGTCTGGGGCGGCGAACTTTGGCGTATCTTTTGATAAATAGTTGTCATTTGTATGCAAATAATGGAAAATTGTGTTTTTAATTCTAGAATTCACTTCTTATCACACATGTGTGACCAGCTTATTAACATTGAGATAATTATAGTGTAATCAGAAAAAAAGTGTCATATTTAAACTTGTTACTGCTTGGGTATTTTGTTTGAAAACATTTTACTATACCTGTATTCAGTTTGTGGGATACCCATATCCACCGATAGTACATAGGTAAAAATAGTTAATAATACCCTCAATAGCTGAAATTGTGAACTACCCAAATTATATAAATAGGAGTGGTATTCAAATTAAAAGATCAGAGTTCACTGTTACTTCCTACAGCACACATCGTTTTATTTATAACCAAACATCCCCAAAAGTTTATGAACTGTTTTTCTTCTTGACAATTCAATATATTTATTATATTTCTCGATGTGTGGTTCCCAGCTTAGAATAGGACTAACTCAGTTTTCCCATGGGTGTCGACAGCGGAGTAAGGGATTGAGTCTCCTGTGTTTAGATCCACACTGTGATCACTAATCCGCCTGCTGAGTGTTGTGATTATTGCAAATCCCCAAATGGACTGCCCACCAAGAGGGGCATTCTATTTGGGAGGCTTATGTTCAGTAGTGGATATATTATGGATAATTCCTAAATTTATTATTGTAATTATTGAAAAATGCACAGATCTTTGTTAGTTGTACCTATAGATAGTTTGTTCAGATGCTGAATTTTGTGTTACCCAGATACATATTAATAGTGATATGTGGTTGAAAATTAAATAATGTTTAGTAAGTAAACATCACTTTCTGAATAATAAAGTTATTCAATCGTGGAACAGGGTCCCAGATGAATGAAGTGGTTTCAGCCAAATCAATAAACTCTTTTAAAAATCGCCTTGACAACTGGCTTAAAACTAATACTGTTTAAAAGTTAAAATCCAACACTGTGAAATAGACACATCAGCATATTTGCTGCTCGTTTATAATATAAATAATAATAATAATAAAACATTACCACAGAATAAGTAATAGTACAAGTACAGAAGGCGCGCTCCCTAAGAAAGCTTGTTCCATTTCTCACAAACGTCAAGTCCCCCTCCTCCCCCCCATGAAAGGGTCACGTAGTATGAGCACGTTCCCTAGCATGTTTGTCAAGTATTTTCCTACTAGCACACTGGCGAAATATGCAGCCATAAGCTGTAAAATAGGTGCATAGTGGAGGGTATATCTGTGTTAGTACACCTAACACTGATAGACCTCCGCTATGGAGCTATTAAGCTATAAAATGCTGCATATGCTAGTTGGGTTTGTTCTATATTTGAAGTGATAAATTTGATTTGGAATATGTTTATATAATATAAAAATCTTTTTATACAACCATTCAAAAGAATATTAATCAAATAAATCATCAGTTATCTATCAATATCATAGATAATTTTTTACCTACAAAATTTGTTATCAATTTTAACATGTAGGTCGCTTAATTTGCAGAGAAGTGGACTTTATTATGTGTGTCTACAAATGTTTTTAAATATATCAAGCTATTTCTGGGGCAGTAGTAGATTGCCGAGTTACTTCCAAAGTCAAGTTAACATGACAGGACAATTTAACTAAAAATAACTTGTACAAATTGTCCAAAGTACTCTGTCTCCAGAGGGTATCGAACCCACGAACGCGCTTATACTGTTCTTGTCCTTTTAAATACATTGTCATATGATTTTTTTTTTTCTAAAATCTCAGTCCTGTCAACACAGCAGCCAAAGAATATCAAATATTACAAATGTTACTACCCAGAACATTTAATTATTTACTAAATATTCACGCTATTAACGTAGCGTCAATATTTAGTAATAATTAGAGTTTCTGCGTAGTAATTCATAGTGAATGTAACCGAGTTGGCTTCTTGAGTTGGCTGCGGCTTCCGGAGCCGCAGTTGCGTGGAACAGAGCGATTGTTTGGAACGCTCCATCTAGTAGTACATACAATAGTTGTATGATACATATGTATAATAAATCTGTTTCGTTTGTTCTCAGACAATGGCGACAAACACTCGCGGTGGTGCGCAGCGTCCCAACGGCGCGCCGCAAACCAAGGTGTGCCAGTTCAAGCTGGTCCTGCTGGGGGAGTCGGCGGTGGGCAAGTCGTCGCTGGTGCTGCGCTTCGTCAAGGGGCAGTTCCACGAGTACCAGGAGAGCACCATCGGCGCGGCCTTCCTCACGCAGACCGTCTGCCTCGATGACACCACGGTCAAGTTTGAGATATGGGACACGGCGGGACAGGAGAGGTGTGTACTGATCCTGTAGCGACTCATCATCGACAAACCTGTGGTATTACAAATAAATCGTACTTAAGTTTCGAAAACCTCATTGGCTTGAACCCACGACCTCATGAATGCGAGCCGAGTGCACAACCAACAGGCTAACACGGCTCTCAGGATGCTGTATAAATAAATATGTCAGACATTCACACCAATTATCCAGTCCCAAACTAGGCAGAGCCTGTGCTATGGTTACTAGATAACGAATTGACATACCTAAATATATAAACATCCAAGACTTGGGTACAAACATTCATATTCATCATACGAACATTTGCCCCTAGCGGGATTCGAACCTGCAACCTTGGTAACTTTGTACTTAGACACTACGGGTAAATAGCGTAAATTTTTTGTAAATAATTAAATGTTCTGCGTAGTAACGACACAAGTTTCTGCGAGGAACAGTTCTAGGATGCATATTTTCGGAGAAAACTCATTAACAACCTTTCATTTGATACCCAACACGATATATTTATCTTAATTTTATTTTTTAAGTTAGCACTTTATGCTCGCCATATAGTACATATTGTACTTACTGTGACGTCATATAGCCTATAACCCGCGGAAGATCAAGACGCTTCCAACGTCACCTCATTTGTCAAAATACAACAAGTATTTTAGTTAGGAGATACGAGGGTATACATAAACATACATAGCCTGCTAAAATCAGAACCTTCCTTTGGCTGTGTCCAGTCTAGTCCAGTCAAAATCATTTATCGCATACGAGTACACTTGGTACATTTATACACGTCATTTTTTACCGACTACCGCTTCCAAGGTGTTAGCGCTGTGAAGAAGAAACGGCGCAACAAACTTCATCAACACATCTTTTAAAATCAAGACACATGTTTTAAAATCAATCAGTCTGGTAAATACATAACTTAAAACTAAAATTATAAAAAAACTTCATAATCGATAATGTTTTATTACGCCTGCACACCACACACACACACTACACACACACTCACAAACCCCATACACACCTACACAACACACACCAACACACACTTTTTCTCTTTCTTAAATACATATCTGTAAGTAGATAATGCACGTCTCACTCTTACCATGAGTTATACTAGGAAACCTGTAATTGGCTTTGTTAATTAAGATAACTGCACAAATTGTTTAAATAAGCATAAGAATAGAATAGAATAGAATAGGTCATATATTCATAGCTACGACACACACATACATGAGAAATAAACAGAACAGAAATTAATAAATTACAATTTAAAAATAATCAAGGTACCTATGTGTCGCAGCAACAAAATGGCGCTGGCTCAGCATAATGCTGCAGCACGCTACGCGCACTCCAGCGCTGGTATTCTGTCAGCACCAGGTCAAGTGACTTCACAGAATAAGCTGTTGGTTTCGTCAAATAAATAAATAAATAAAATAAAAATAAAATAAGCTTTACGAACAAAGTTTGTCAGTCTGTCTGTGTGTTGCAGGTACCACAGCTTAGCGCCGATGTACTACCGCGGCGCGCAGGCGGCCATCGTCGTATACGACATCACCAATCAGGTACGTGGGTTTTGATTAGCTATATTCTTGGCATATCCTATCCTATATCGGCGATGCTGTTCGCAACACATCAGATCACGGGGCGAAAAGTGGGCGAAGGAAAGCGACATTAGATTGCGCAAAGTGGCGATACATCGTCTCTGCTTACCCCTCTGGGACCAAGGAGTGAGCATTATGTATGTATCCTATCCTATACTATCTTACTAATATTATAAATGCGAAAGTTTGGATGTTTGTTACGCTTGAACCACGGGACGGATCGTGATGAAACTTGGCACACATATAGGTTAGGTCCTGGAATAGAATATAGGATAGTTTTTTATTTTAAAAAAACATCCCATTCCTACAGGAAATACATAATAATTTGTGATAGTTGTCCACGCGGACGACGTCACGGGCAACAGCTAGTATGTATATATAGATATTTGTTATATTATTTAAGTTATTCGTGTATGATGTAGGCAACTAAGGAATTGCACCAGGGACTGGCAGCATCGTCCTCCTATGTATATTAAGATTATTACTGCGACCACCCAATCGGCCAGCCAAGCGTTCTGATTATAGCAAATCCCCCAATGGACAGCCCATCAAAAGTGTCATTCTATTGGGGAGGCTTATGTTCAGCAGTGGACGTATTCCAACTGATGATGTACGTATGTACTCCGATCACCAGCGTGGTGATTAGGGCATAAACCTGATATTATTTGGAGAGAAGCCTAGTCCACCAGTGGGCTATGAATGTTGTGAAAAAAGTACGCAACAACAGTGCTAATTGGTATCCTCGAGCTGTGTGTTGGCGGCCCTGACCGATCTGAGGCTAAGGCCGCACGTGTTTACGTTCCGCGACACCTCGCTGAAACTTGCTGGTAGCGTACAGCATACAAATTTGTGATACTATGTCAGTATGTAACATTAAAATAAAAAATAAAATACACTTGGTATTAAATTTAATATATCAGCCCTTAGACGTCCACTGTTGGACATAGGCCTTCCCCAATGAACGCCACCACACCCGGTCCTCCGTATCCAGCCGCTTCCGGCCACCTTCTTCAGGTCGTCGGTCCATCTGGCGCGCCGATCCCCGGTCTCCACTCCAGAACTCGTCTGCCCCACCGGCCGTCGGTTCTCGGACAGATGGGACGTAGAAAATACCTTAATGGAATAATATAAATTTTCCAAGAACAGGATTTTCAGTATTACAATACAGTCGCCGTCTGAAGAGAGTGTACCATCTATAAGAAAAATACCGTTTAATCGTGCACTACTGAGAAATATAGGACACTCTCGTTGTTCTTACGACGACCTGCGTGGCGGAACGGGGTAGCTCTCGGACTGCCACGCGCGAGGTTGCGGTTACGAATTCCGCTAGGGGCAAATGTTCGCATGATGAATATGAATGTTTGTAACCAAGTCATATAACGGATATAACGGATAGACATACTTAAATATTTATTTAAGTATGTCTATCCGTTATATCCGTTATCTAGTAACCATAGCACAGGCTCTGCCTAGTTTGAGACTGGATAATTGGTGTGAATGTCTGAGATATTTATTTATTTATACAAATTTGTGATATTCTAAATGAAATGATTGTCAACAAAGAGTCAGAATAGGTTGATAGGTATGATTTAAATATTTGGACTCTATATATATATATATATATATATTCTTTATTGCACATCTTAAAACTAAATACAGTAATAAATGGTGTGTACAAAGGTGAGCTTATCTCTTAAAGAGATCTCTTCCAGCCAACCTTACAGGGTGTGAGATAAGCCAGTAAGAGCGAGGGGGGGGGGGGCAAAATAAGTGCTTTACCAATATTAGAATATATTAGTTAATTCATACGTTGTCAGTAAATGACAAGTTGTTTGCATATAGTATGGTGGCATTTCTATAAATAATCAGATCTGTAGGGTGACCAACAAGAATTAAAACGTCTAAGAAGTTTAGACAGATGACTGAGGTAACTGTAACGGGCGTGGTGCTAGACCAGCCTCGAGGGTTTGTTCCGCGTTCACCATATTCCATTTTGGTCCGAAATGAATAAACTTCCAGATTCGCTAGATATGACGAAAATGGTTTCTTTTATATTTACACATTATCACAAGTCTAACTTTGCACCGGGGGTCTGGACCCTTGGCAAGCAGTTGTTTGACTCTGCATAGGGGTGCCTGGACTGTGAATAGATTTCAGAATAACTAAACAAATGTCTAGACTAGCTGAAGACTGAAATAAAAATGTGCTAAATAAAATAACCTTGTCGCTCATAAATACTCATAATTATACTAAATTCAAAAATTGACTTAGAAAGTAAAACGTACTGCAGTGTGGAAAGAAATATGGAATCAACGCACTGCTTAAAACATTCGTAGCTTGTCCGAGGGTATATCTACAGTTGGTGAATGTACAATGAACATAAGAAATGTGTCGTCAACGATCTCTATGTGCTACTAGATGGAGCGTTCCAAACAATCGCTCTGTTCCACGCAAGTAGCCACAACTCTTTCACATTCACAATGAAACTTGTGCAGTTACTACTCAGAACATTTAATTATTTACTAAATATTGACATTATCAATATTTAGTAACAATTAAATGTTCTGCGTAGTAACTGCACAAGTTTAATTGTGAATGTCAAAAGAGTTGTGGCTACTTGCGTGCAACAGAGCGATTGTTTGGAACGCTCCATCTAGTAGTACATAGAGATCGTTGTGTGTCGCTATCATGGCGCGCCGCGGACTTCGTGATACACTTATCAGATAGTGCCGTAGGTTTTGTTTTACATATGAATTGCTTGTTATCTCGCATGGGAAACGTAGGCTAATCAAATCATGTTGTGGTATAGACAGTTTTTGAAAATAAAACGAAACGTCTACCATATATATACCATACCATAATGATACCAGCCAGGGTTGGAAAAATCATGTCACATCATCAGGTTATTTTTGTCTCCACTGCAGGAGCACAACCCTCTCTCGTCTGCCGGAGACAGACGGAGGATTTGGCCTACACTCCCCGCGCTGGCCAGACGGGTTGGGGAGGCCTGATTGATGTTTTACAATGTATTCCCTTAGTCGCCTTGCTCGACATCCACGGGAAGAGTTTGAGTGGTCCTATTCTACTCTACCGGAAACCACACCGCGAAAAATCATGTATTTCTTTAGGCACTACTATTTGAGCGATAGCCTCTCCAGCTTCAGTTGAAAGAGTTCTTTCTACATTTGGCATTATTAACACTAAATGATGGAATAGACTGGGAACAGAAATAACTGGAAAATTAGTATTTTTGTTTAAATATTATAATAGTGATATTGATTTAGGTTCCTAATTTGATAGGATTTCTGTGTGACTGATAGAAATAAGAATCACATTAAAAACAGTTTTGTAAATATGCCTATATTAAGACTTATTTGAATGACACAGATGCCTGGTATTAATGTTGCTACAGCTTCGCACAATTTTTATAATATTGTATACAAACTTGATTTTAAAAGATGAGCTGCTGTAAGTTGGTGCGCCGTTTCGTCTTCACAGCGCTGTAGCATTACCCAGGAAGCGGTAGTGGATAACTAATTGCCATGTACCAAGTGTACTCAAGTGCAATAAAAAATTATACTTTGATCTAAGTTATACTAAAAAACGGAGACGATTGAAGTGGAAGTTTCTAAACGAAATAAAGGCAAACTTTTTTGAGTTAACTGGAGTTAGTCTAAACACTCTAATCGGTTTCTCCAACTGTTGATTAAATTAGATTAATTTATTTCACTTTTACATCTTAAAAAATCAATTTTACATGTAATTGTTATATAGTAAAAGGATTTTCGTAAAATAAACCGATGTACAATATATAAATTACAATGTCAAGATTTAAAATAATGTCACAGTATACAGGGTTACAGGAAAAGTCGTGCTAGATCCCTTAAGGGTGTGGAGCACCCATCATTTCTGACTTATTTCACTATGAAACACCCTACCCTAAACTTAACCCTTTTCGAGATATTCGACTTTTAATTTTTTTATTGAAAATTGCTGATTTTTAGGCTACTACATTTATTTTTGTTTATTTTGTGTATCTTATTATTATTATTATTGCATTTTTACATGTGTAGTAAGATGTTTTAGGACGTCATTAATTAAAATAGTACACAAGTTATTTGAATAGACCGTAGTAGACAAGTGAAAGAAAAGAAATAAAAAACATATTAGAAAGTTTATTTTTCTCTAAGGGATATCTAAAAAAAATATTATGGTAATTGTTCGGCAGATGTTTTTTAAAATATCTACGGTTCATCAGCTATCTAACGAGGTATAATAATGTAGGGTTTTATTCAAATGCATTCAAAAAAATTTAGTTTCATAGGCGACAGTGGAGAAGAAAATGTATACTTAGCCCTAAAAAGTAAAATAAAACAATAGGTAAGCATGAAATGCCATTTATTAAAGGTTTTCTCACAACTTTTTCTTTTTCTACAGTTCATGTTCAACATGGCCGCCTCTATTTCTAATACATTGTCGCATCCTTCTACGGAGACCGGTCTTCACTACGCCAGTGGTCAATGTGGTCCTCATTTTATTTGCTGCATCCACAATCCTTTCTCTTAAGTCTTCCACAGACGAAACTGGATTCGGCTCGCTGTACACGAGACTTTTCATGCAGCCCCACACATGAAAATCCATGGGGGTTAGGTCCGGCATTCTTGCTGGCCATGGCAATGGCCCACCTCGTCCAATCCATTTGTTTGGATAATTTGTGTCCAGCCAGTCTCTGACACTTCTCCTGAAATGGGCAGGGCAGCCATCGTGTTGGAACCACATGTCCCTGATCAGGTTGAGTGGCAGATCATCCAGCAAATCACTCAAGTCTGCTCTCAGGAAATTTTCGTAGCTTTCCCCGTTTAGATTATCCGGGAGAAAGTAAGGTCCAATCAAATGATTGGAGATAATGCCCATCCACACATTCACGCTGAATCTTCGTTGGGACCCCTTCACTCTTTTCTTATTGGGATTCCTTAGTTCTTTTAGGGCCCAGTAATGGGCGTTGTGATAGTTAGTTATGCCATCTTTATCAAATTTGGACTCATCCGTCCACAAGATATTTCTTAAAAAATCTGGGTCTTCTACATCAGCATTTAGCATAAATCTGCAAAAGTCCAATCTTCTCGCGGGGTCCCCTTCTTCAATAACGTGTACTGGCGTGTAATGGTACGGGTATAGGCCAGCAGTATGCACTGTAAACCACACTCTCCATTGCGAAAGCCCCAGATCACGGGCAACAATATTAGTGGAAGTAGTCGGATCCGCTCGAAAGCGTTGCACTATCTCATTGTCCTGTTCTTCGTCGTCAATTCGTGGTCTTCCCATGTCTGTACTTCGTCTCAAAACAGAGCCAGTTTCTCGAAGTCTTCGATAAACTCTGTCAAAAACGGCCACATCCGGCACTCGACGACCGGGGTAGCGAGTTATGTATTCGTTGCGAGCTTGCGCAGACACACAATCGCTTCGATCGCAAACGAAATGTAATACAAACCCTAGATTGTTACACCTCGTTAGATAGCTGATGAAACGTAAATATTTTAAAAAACATCTGCCGAACAATTACCATAACATTTTTTTTAGATATCCCTTAGAGAAAAATAAACTTTCTAATATGTTTTTTATTTCTTTTCTTTCACTTGTCTACTACAGTCTATTCAATTAACTTGTGCACTATTTTAATGATTGACGTCCTAAAGCATCTTACTACACATGTAAAAATGCAATAATAATAATAATAAGATACACAAAATAAACAAAAATAAATGTAGTAGCCTAAAAATCAGCAATTTTCAATAAAAAAATTAAAAGTCGAATATCTCGAAAAGGGTTAAGTTTAGGGTAGGGTGTTTCATAGTGAAATAAGTCAGAAATGATGGGTGCTCCACACCCTTAAGGGATCTAGCACGACTTTTCCTGTAACCCTGTATAACATACTATGTCAGTATGTAATATTAGATAAAAAAAATTAAAATACACTTGGTATCAAATTATCATAAATTAAATTTAACATATTAGCCCTTAGACGTCCACTGTTGAACATAGGCCTCCGCCCTCCGCATCCAGCCGCTTCCGGCCACCTTCTTCAGGTCATCGGTCCACCTGGCGGCGGGGCGTCCCACCCTGCGCGTGCCGATCCGCGGTCTCCACTCCAGAACTCGTCTGCCCCAACGGCCGTCGGTTTTGCGACAGATCGAACGTAGAAAATTCATTAATGGAATAATATAAATTTTCCAACAAAAGGTTTTTCAGTCGTCGACTAAACGTTTCGTCATTGGTTTCGTAACGTAGATCTGCGGGCAGGTGCTCGTAGTACGTAGGGCCGATGACGTTGGAATGGGTATTATGTATCGCTAACGATTCCAGACGTCAAAGTATGCCTTTTCACGCTCCACCTTCGGCCTTGATCCTGAAGCCGAAGACTTATGCGTGTTCTAATACGATTGGCGATACATACCTCCACACATTGTACTATAATACTATCAATGCCTTATGTATTAGAACTTGTTTGCGGAGGGCTGTACGGTACAGCTAGCCTACGACCGAGTGACGCAAGCCAGCGGCCGAATATAATGCCTCTAATCACGTCACATACACGCTAAGTACATACTTCTATGTACTAACAACGTCCTCATGCTGAATTCTTTATGTTAACGTAAGCCTTGACCTATTGCTTAATTTAAACATGAAAGTCGCCCGTATTTGACCAAAATGTCAAGCTCTTGTTCCTTCCTATGGGAAATTTCAACCTCTTAGGCGAGACTAAAGAAGGTTCTGTAGTTTAGTACCGGCCAGAACAACCAAACTACTGGGACTAAAGAAGTCTTAGGAGTTTCATTCATCATCAGGTTAATTTTGTCTCCACTGCAGGAGCACAACCCTCTCTCATCTGCCGGAGACAGACGGAGGATACTAAGCCTTCTACTCTACACAGACTAGAGTAGAGAAGGCTTAGTAGTTCGGTACCGGACAAAACAATCCAACTACGAGACTAGAGGGAGAATGACTACGGGTAACCTACACGCAGTTTCAAGGTTCTAGATCCGGTTTAAGCTCTGCGTTGATAGATCAGTCTTATTATACAGTCAGATAAGATTTTTAAGGAGTTATTCATTACTAGCGTATCATAATGACTTGTAATCTAGTAAATAAATAATAAATAACGACTGAAATACACACTTTTATCTAATCTCAAAGTAAAATGTACTGAGCTGTAGGAATCGGACAAGGACATCCAACACAGAAATTCGCAAATACAACGTTCTGACCAGGTTCAACTTCTACGAAGTTTTCAGTTCTCAGTTCCTATTGGTTTCTCTGGACAATGACCACTACTTAAAATGTTATGATGCTGTGACATACGGACAGTGGGACAGATATACGTGATGAAATTATAAGATAGATAGATAGATAATTCATTTATTCTTAGACACAGCACAAATACAATGCTACAAATAGGTCACATATTGATACAGAAGTACAGCAAACAAACATAACAGAGTAACAGTAACAGTGTAGCCCGTGCTGTGCTGCAGAAAGGGCCCGCACTTAGCATAATGTCGCAGCCCAGCGGCGCGACGCTGATATTCTGCCAGGACCGTTACTTTAGAAGGGTTTCGTTACTGCCATTTGCCTACAGAACTATAAAAATATACGATTTATTTGGAATAATGAATATACCTTATGCACACAAAGGAATATACCTTATACATACATAATGCTCATGGCTTGGTCCCACGGGGATAGGCAGAGACGATGTATCGCCACTTTGCGCGATCCTGACACACCTCACTAGCCTCCCTCACGTTCATCAACCTTTTCATGCACCTGCTTTTATTCATCTCACCGCGGAGCCCAGGCATTTTGAGGACGTCACCAATTTGATCCTTGAACGTCCTCCTAGGACGACCTCTAGCTGTAGTTCCTTCCACATTCACACTGTAAAGTTTTTTGTCACTCTTCTTTCACTCATATGCTCTAAATGTCCAAACCAACGCAACACTACAGAAATATATAGGAGAAATATAGCCTTATCGCTTTTAATGATACTCTCCAGGCAATTTTATGCTAGTGATAAGGGATTACAATATTGCACATTATAATGATCGAATCTTCATACTTTTTCAAACATGACAGCGGTGGTAGGACCACGTTTAAAAGAAGTTTTGTATCAATTACCCATGGACCCACTCTAGTACAGTGGGTATAGAGGAATGGGTATAGAAAGAAATTACTTGTGGATCCACCAGTGGGGTATAGCGGTGGGACCACGGTTATACGACCTGTCGCATTAACTCCTATGACATACCTACTCGTAATTGCAGGACACGTTCGGTCGCGCCAAGAACTGGGTGAAGGAGCTGCAGCGGCAGGCGTCGCCGTCGATCGTGATCGCGCTGGCGGGCAACAAGAGCGACCTGGCCGCCAAGCGCATGGTGGAGTTCGAGGAGGCGCAGGGCTACGCGGACGAGAACGGGCTGCTGTTCATGGAGACCAGCGCCAAGACCGCCATGAACGTCAACGACATATTCCTCGCCATCGGTGGGTACCAGTTTCTTTTGTATCGTTGATGGGTTGGCGCTTGACCTCAATCGCACCTGATGGTAAGTGATGATGAGGCCTAAAGTGGAGCGCGCTTACCCGGAAGATGCCTGTTCAATCTTCCTTTAAAAATATCCAAATTGTACTTGTCCGGAAATACCGAAGCTGGCAGGGAGTTCCATTCCTTAGCAGTTCGCATTATGAACAAGGAAGCAAAACGCTTCGTGCCAGAGCGTCGTATGTCTACTACATAAGGATGTACTCGTTTTACAAAGGAGCCGAGTTATTATTGACAGCTTGGTAATTTGCGCTATGTGAAACTATATCTAATTGAGTAAACACTAGATTCGATGCAATGAGATGCGTTTTTTTAACTTCGTTAGAAATGGTACCAAATTGCGATTGTCAACGACACATGCGATGAAATGTATAATCCGAGCGAAGTCTACACTCATACAGCTTTTTATGCCTACATGAGTTCATTATATCAGCTCCTAGAAGTCAACTGCTGGACATAGGCTTTCCCCAATTAACGCCACCACACCCGGTCCTCCGCCCTCCGCATCCAGCCGCTTTCGGCCACCTTCTTCAGGTCGTCGGTCCACCTGGCGGCATGAGTTCAAATTAAGCTATAGTCAGACAACTCTGGTGGTCCTGGCATGACTCTAGGTTCATTTAGACCATCCATCTGTCACCTTAACGCATGTTCTTTTCTGCTCGATAACTGTCGCGATGGTAAATTGTTTCCTGTAATTTCTAATAAAATAAATACAATAGAAAATACAATAAACGGCGCTAGCGTGTGAGGCATTTATTCCTTTCTCCATCTTTAAGGCTTCAACAATCGCAAAGTTTCTAGACTGAGTAAATAAAAAAATATTTATTCATCTCTACAGAACATACAATAACTCTGCCAGACTGTATAATACAGTTTGTTGGCAGTAATTGCTCTCTTACTTTATACATACCTATGGCAGAGAATACTAAATATAAAAATATGGAAGTTACGTTAATGAGTTTACTAGGTTTTCTAATATTGTACCATCCAAATTCTCGTATCCTGCGGTACCTAAGCCGTCCGATTCGTACCATCTGCTGATTGTTGACTTGTTGTGTTGTGTTACAGCGAATAAGCTACCAAAGAGCGAGGGCGCGGGCGGGGCGGGGGCGGGCGCGGGCGCGGGCGGCGCGCGGCGGCTGGCCGACGGCGAGCAGCCGCGCGCCTCCTCCTGCTGCAAGTGATACCCGCGCACTCCACAGGTACCCCTACACACACACACACACACACACACACACACTAACACAGCCACAATCCTCAACACACAAACAACCCCCCACACACAAACTACCTACACACTCTCCCACATACACATCCCCCACATACCTCTACACACTCCCCCACGCACACACACCCCCACACATACACATCCCCCCACACACAAACTAACCCCCTCCCCCCAACACACACCCTCCTACACGCCACTCCCACACACCTTCCTACACGCCACTCCCACACACTCCCGTCCAAACACAGTCCTACACACACTCCTCTCTCAAAATCACTTGTTACTTGGACTCCTAAATTCATAATCGCTTCGCAAATCTAAATTTGTGGTTAGTTCAAACCGCGGATCCACAAGAAAGTACTCGGTTTAAAAGTGTCCTCGAATGTGCCTAGATTATTCACGCGCAAGTGCTCGAAAGGTGCTTAAAAAACATGCACTCTACCTCACACACACTGTTCCAACGGCCCCATATACTAACTCCCTCGCAACACAGTTTCATACACTAGCTGATAGTCTACGCATATGCTGACACTCAGTAACCCTCCTATACTGTCCTGATATGCAAAGTGGTGCCAAACTGATTTCCAATGAAGCCAATTTGCCACCTTTTTTTAACAATTAGCCAAAGTTCACTAAACCACTTGGCTGCCTTCTCTCGTATCAACATACACACTGCCCCTACACCCCGACCCTTTACTCTTTTCAGTATTGAAATCCTACTAATAGTATAAATGTGAATGTTTGGATGTTTGTTGCTCAATCACGCTTCAACCACTGGACGGATCGTGATGAAACTTGGTACACATATAGGTCCTGGAGTAGAACATAGGATAGTTTCTATCCCGAAAAAACATCCCATTCCTAAGGGAAATACATAATAATTTGTGATGTTAAGTTGTCCACGCGGACGAAGTCGCGAGCAACAGCTGGTAGATAACGTAGCTTAATATTTCCAGATAAAATCGCAACACGGTGAGGGCGTGTGCGGGGGTTGAGGTATGTAGTAGGTTATTAAATACACGGACCGCGGCGCGCGGAGGCCGGCGGCGGCGAGCGGCGGCGAGCGGCGGCGGGCGGCGGCGCGCGGCCTGTGCGGCGAACGACGCCCAGCGGCCCTCGTGCGACTGGCCCAGCGTGGACGTAGCTAGCTTACACCCTCTTACTTTAAATATTCTTAACGCTTAATTCACAGTTCAACAAATTGTTACGTTTTTAGCGGGCCTTTTCCACCTCGAAGGATTCGGTTAATCATATCTCACTTTGCGATAAAATCGCCTTGATAACACTGTCTTGTTGCATTGTGAATTCAGCTTTATGCATAATTGGGAGTCCGATATTCAAACTAGGCGGTGGTATCGCTAAAAGTGATTTCTTCCAGACGATGTTATGTAAATTATATATTTATCTGAAATTTTGAGCAGTAATAGAAGCTAAAGTGATCTTAACGATCAGAATTGTAAATTTAATGCTCAAAGACATAAAATGACATTGGTCGAAAATTATCTTCATATAAGGCCATCTTAGACTAAAGTCATTGCTTGAACACTCTGAATATATATATTTTTTATATTTATTTCTCTTAGTTTGTCATCAACGGGTAATGAGATGTTTTGTTTTCATACTTCACATGCATAATGATTCTATCATTAACCAAGCATTAAATATGAAAAGAAAAACAACCAATTGTATTTTTTAGTTTTAACTGAATATTTTTTGTTTTTGGATGCCAATCGGTGGGTTTAGTCTAAAGACTTCAAAGGTCGAAGCAAATCTGTTTAAAGTCCAATCTCCCAGACGCACGCCGGCCGCGTCAACATTATATAATTATAAAATAATACCTAGATATAAACTTATTTGTAATGAGATGTAATAAAAGATATATTTAATTTTGTTTCTATCATGTTACGTGCATGCGGTCGTCGGCACTGTATCCGCTTAGTTTTAGCATTACTTACGAGATTTGTTCGGTTTTAAAGCCGTCGCTTGTTACAAGCTATGTTACTGTCATATGTGCTTTAGTTGGGGACGAAATCGAATTATATATTAACCATTTCATTAGATCAATCTAAAAAAAAAACTATAGAAAAATTGTTGTTTTGAGTTAACCATTCAAATTAAAACTGTCCTACGCAGGTATCAGCAGAACGTCCTCAAGTGTTGAATTTTCAATGTCTTTCAAGCATCGTTTATGCTATTGACCTTTAAAGTTACAGCGTGAAAACTATTTCTCTAAAGTCAGATATATATGTTGTGATATAGATAATATATATAGCTCTGTTTAAGTAACTAAATCCTTATAAAACAAAGGCATGACAACTGTTATATTACAGATAGTTATAAAAAATTTAATTTGATTTCTTGCCAATGGGACTTCCTGCTGGCTTCGGTATTGCCGGACAAGTACTATTTGTATCTTTTTAAAGTAATTTTAATGAAGTGATATATCTTCTGGGCGTTTAGCTCCACCATAACGTCACTTACCATAACGTGAAATTGAGGTCAAGCGTAAACCCATCAGGAATAAAAAACCTACTTTCAGAGGCATGTTACTTTTGTTCTGGTTTTCTCCCCAACTAAAGTATTATAATAATGTTTCACACAGACGCGATAAGCTTCGTTAATATCAAAAATTGTGGTGAAGGTGCATTTACATTCGAGTTTCATTAAATATATGTTATTATCCATCACACACATTTACTATATTTTTCACCCTGTGTTACGAGTTCTGATTGTAGGAAGTATATAAATACTAAGGCTCATTTGTTTTAAATAAAACATCGTGAACTGCAATAGAGCTGGACTCGAAATCTATAAGTAGTTTTTTGTTAAAAAAAAAATGATTTGTGATCTATCACTTTTTAATAAAATATTTAAATACAACTTTTGATTTGTATCGTCAAATTGTGGACATCAATATGGTATCTTGGCTGAATATCAGTTTTGGAGTCTTGTTAAATAATAGAAAAGTTCCAATTGTAATTACGTATTTATTATTTGTCCAAATCTGGTTATTTTTAATGCATTGTACTGACAGATGGCCGACCGAGAACGACTGTTGGCCCCGCGTACGTGTGACTACTAGCTGACATGCTATTATGCACACTATGACGCGGTGTTTCTGAGCATTTTCGTAAAAATATGTAAATTTTCATTTTGTGCTTTTCATCGGATACACATAGATTCAGATAATTTTTTTTTACATTTTGGTAACGTAACTGACACAATTTATTACTTGGTCTCATGCTTTGGTAACAAAAGGACAGATGGTTATGCTACCAATTTTTGGAGACGTGATTTTTCTACTAAATTTATGAGTCTATTTATATCCGATTAAATATACAAAAAAAAAATTAAAAAATAATATTTTTTTTAATGCAAAATGAAAATGTGCACATTTTAAAATAGAACGGCCATTGTTTTAAGTTTTAATCGCTTTATTCATTGTGGTTTCATGTCATTTTATTCACAAGTTCGTAGGGTAATTAATATTCACGTATTTTTTATGGGAACCACCTTTCAATAAGTAATATTTTAATATCCTTGAACAGGACACTTAAAATTATATAAAACATTTTTTTTTATTATTTTCCTATTATATTATCAAAATTGCGAACTTTTGCTCTCAAAAAGTTCAAAAACAGATGAAATTTTAAAATAAAAATATAGATATTTACTCTCAGTTAGCTCGTTATAGTTAATTCACTAAAATCGGTGGACAAATTGTTCTGTATTTTAATTTACAATGTATAATTATCTGTATAATTTTATATATTTTGTAAGTGAAGTGTAGTTTGTGGGTCCTTACCTATGGCAGTTAAATACAAAACGGAGTGAATGTAGATCTTTTTAGGGCTAAATGAAACGCAGCTTAAAGATTCTTTTTTACTTGCATTTTGTGGAGATACTTCCTTTTTAAAAGTTAATTTCGCATTCCATTCTGGTGTTATACTTTGGAATTGAACCATATAAAGTTGTTTTTTAAATATCATTTAAAGGCGAAGTTGTAAACAACTTTTACATTTCCATTTTCCTCTTAAAGGTGGCCGCTTACAAGTTGAGTAGCACTAGATGGCGCTAGTAGTCGAATAAATAGTTTTTAATAACTTAATTTATTGGCGAGATTTTTCGTTAAAAATCAATTTATTTTGTGACAAGATTTAACGTTTAGTTATTTTAATGTATGTCTCAGCAGTGTTAATCGTCCCACAGATGGACCGACGACCTTGAAGAAGGTGGCTGGAAGCGGCTGGATGCGGAAGACCGGTTGTGTTGGCGTTCATTGGGGAAGGCCTATGTCCAGCAGTGGACGTCCAAGGTCCAATGTCCTATACATTCATCATCATTATATCAGCCCTTAGACATTCACTGTTGGACGTAGACGACACCAAGTTTCTGAGAAAAATTTTTAGCATTCAGAAAATGTTAAATTTTGTCATAAATTTTTAGATACTTTGAGTGTAATGTTTATCGATTTTTTTTGCCAGATAAATTCTGGAAATATCAAAAACAATTTGTACGACAACTAGCGCCATCTAGTGTTATTCAACCCGTGAGAGACCACATTAAATTTACACTGCACATTTTTATTTCATTCTCGTGGACGCTTCGGGCATATTTTCGTAGTGTCTTTTAGTAACATTTATCTGAACGCTATGGAATGTCAACATCTATGTAAAAGTTGGTCCTGACGCTGTAGGGGTATAGGAAATCAGTGGTTTTAGATAATGCCTAGGGGTTATCATTGTATGCAGACGTAAAAGGTTTAAGCCAAGACAGTTCCTTTTCATACTATGTCGCGTCCCTGGGGATTTTGTGAGATGACCGATTTCAAAATGAACCTGTGACAAATTTTCTTTAAATTTTTGTAACCAAGTGTTTTATTCAAAGCAATATTTGTTATTTGATATATTATGTCCCAAGTTCGGTAAATGTACAATATTAAAAAAAAGTCGCCGACTTCAAGAGTCGACCATTTTCTGGTTTGCAGGCTTGAATTTTTTTACATAGATTTTTATGTAAGTATATTTTTTATGATTTTCCAGTAATTAAATTATTTTTTAAAACTATTATTCGAGCTTCATGACTGCATACCACAAAAAAGGTGCAATAATTAGCAGTAAAATTCCTAATATCGGTGCAACTATAGTTAGTTCCTTTTATGATGTCCCCTGGGTTATATATTGTCTTCTAAATATATGGGAACCTGTCGGATTTAGTATGGCGCGCGTGGTTTCCGTTAAATTGGCAGAAATGTTGATATAACAGTAGTCCTATTCTCTAAAATACAAACTCACGTGCAAGTCTCACTCGAGTGACTTTACTCACTTCGAAGCGTAATCCATTGGCATTCTGTAAAGATTCTAGAGCACTGTCGACGTTAAGTGAGTTCTGTGTTCACCTCACTTCGATAGTGCTCTGGAATGTTTACAGAATTGCCAAAAGATTAGGTTTCAAAGTCAGTGAAGTCACTTGAGTGAGTGAGACTCGCTCGTGAGTTTGTATTTTAGAGAATAGCACTATAGACCTGGAGCACTTTATTAAAAGTGGGTAAGTGATTGATTTCAAGAGTTATGTCAAGTTCAGTGTGTCACTTATTTCTTTAAAGTATTTTAATGAGTAAAACTCTTTATAGGCCCAGCATCAATATCAACAGCCGATATACGTCCACTGCTGGACTTGGATGGGCCTGGCTGGACGTGGTAGCCAAGTCTACAATTGTAAATAACATGTATGTGTTATCGACTTCTGATCTTAGTTTACGGTGTACATATTGGTTTCTATGTTCGTTTATTTCAAATACTTGGACATAACTCTGAAACTTATCACTTCTGGAGATCGTGCCCATATAGACTTCTAATCAGGTGCTCCAGGTCTAAGGCATATCGAAAACTCAGTCAATTTAACTAAAACTACATACTCCATACAAATCCGATGGGGTACCTTCTCAAGGTATATTTCAGTGTCTCCAGTCTTCATGAGAATAGTATCAGAACTCAGGGGAACTTTTAAAATTAATAATGTTTATTACAAATCCCAACCGATACGAGGAAGTGTTAGTAATTTTAGTGAAAATAAAAACAACCATTTTGAATTTGTTGGTGTTTATAAATATTAAAGACAATCACGCTGTAGCGGAAGGACGCTGATCCGGTCATATTGTATGTGTAAATATTTTGGATTTATTAAGATTATTATATTGAATAAAAAAATATTGTAAATGGTTTTGCGCGTTTCATTTACTTACTCTTGTTTCTTACTACGGATTACTTGAAGGCAGAAACACATTTACCCCACGCAAGGCGTTGCGTCGCGTGGGGTAAATGTGTTTCTGGTCATAGGATTTCATAGGTTTGGATTTTACGCCACACGTGTTGCATAGCGTCGCGTGGGGTAAATGTGTTTCTACCTTAATAGTTACTATGTACACGCCAGTAAAACGAAAATACCTACTGTTTTAATTGCCTACTTCATCCCACTGTCGGAGTACACGCAAAAATGTGTCTAAAACGCTCGATTTAGCTTGCGTCATTTTGGCAGAGCCACAGTCTCTGATTTGAAATCTGACCATGCAGAAAATTTGTCCTGGAAATGTACTATTTTGTACTTCAGCCGTTTAAAAGTTATAGGCGTATATTGGTGGCTCTGCCAAAATGACGTCACAGCAGCAGGCAACGCTATATCTCGGAAACTACAAAAGATATCAAAATTCTGTAATAATACAAAATATGGACTCGAATTTGTGCTCCACATATCCAAAATTCAGATCTCTAACCCTTACCGTTTCCAAGATATTCGGGTTTGTTTGTGGCTTATCCTAACTTTTAAACGGTTGAAGTACAAATTCTAATTTTCGAGTACAAAATAGTACATTTTCAGGACAAATTTTATGCATAGTCGGATTTACCTACCTATAAGTATCGCGGTAGGTTCGTTCGAGTGACGGAGGACTGCCTTCTTTGACCTAGTGCTTTGAGCGGTTGCCTCGAACGTAAGACGTCTTATGGTTAACCTGGCGGATTTGACTCTAACGAGTGATATTAGTCTTTAAATATGTTAGAATAGAGTTCAAAAGCGGGAGCAAGAATATACGCCGCTATTCACAGATAAATTTTACTCCTACATGCAATTTTGAATTTTATTGAAACACGTTAAAGACGATTTTTAACTGTCAGCGTAAAATCCGTTGCGCTGCTCTGCGCCAAGTATCCGTAGAGTTAAGATTCCCTTACTGGAATCTGCAATTTGTACAAGTTGATTCTGGTGTTAAGTTGTGAAGTGAGACACGGCCTGCCCGGTTAATCCATCTATTGCTCCTAACATTTCCCCCAGGAGCAATACATATCCATATACTTCTACTACATTGTCCAAACGCCCTTATCTACTACACTATAAAGCATGTTGGATTGTACTAGTAGTAATAAATGGATATTTATTACTCCTAGGGGAAATATTTTAGGAGCAATAGATTAACTAACCGGCCATGTCGAGCGGTCGGCGAACGGCTCTCTGTTTTATGTGCATTGATTCACAAAGCCGTAGTATTTGAAACAAAGCGCAAAATTCCAGATCATTCGCATCAGTAGTATATTTAGACTGCATATCAATGCAGTCTAAATAAACTACTGGACCTAGTACAAAATAAAACAAATGTTACATAATAAATAATTTTATTTAAAACCAAGATTAGCACACAAGATAACCAACAAACACTGGAGATTTCTACTGCTCACATTTCGTAATCTACTTATTTAAAATTAGGAATTCTGTTAGTTTACACTTAGTTCTATTATAAGCTCTATCTATGTCTATGTTAAGCCCGGAGTCCAGTGAAATCTAGGATCGCTGGCAATGTCGACCATGGGCCAAGAGCGTAGCGAGGAATTTTTGACTGTCTGTATGTATGTTTGTTACCTCATCACGCAAAAACTACGGAATGAAATTTAATGCCGTTTTGACAGAAACATAGAAAATATAGGCTTTATTTCATCGCAATCGGTTTACTCAATCAAAAGTTATGGACATTTTTAGTTTTCAAATACAGCAGTGGGTAAGGTTAGTATGCAATATACGAGGGGCGTTCAAAATATTCTCGGTATTGATATCTTACAACCTCTTTTTGAATTTGTTTTGTTACTGGCTGCTAAGGTTCATTCGTTGACTAAAAAAAAAAGTATAATTCAAACCGAGATGTTCTTTTGTTTTTCTGCAATTTCTGAACAAACATGAACACTATGAGTGAATTAACAATGTTAACGAAATTAGAACATCGTTCCGTCATAAAATTCTTGACAAAACAGGGTAAAATTCAAAAAACCATAAAAGAGGAAATGGATTGTGTTTACCGTGAGTCTGCTCCTTCTTTATCTACCATTCAAAAGTGATCAAGCGAATTCAAACGTGGCAGGGAGAGTATTAAAGATGACCCTAGACCTGGCCGGCTACTTCACAAGAAAATATTGATCAGGTGGAAAACCTTATATTGGAAGATGGTCGAGTGAAGATAAAATCAATAG
Organism: Esperia sulphurella; assembly: GCA_947086405.1. Lineage (NCBI taxonomy): Eukaryota > Metazoa > Arthropoda > Insecta > Lepidoptera > Oecophoridae > Esperia > Esperia sulphurella. Next base: position 17,861,421 of record OX352258.1, read on the forward strand.
CTCAAGTAACCAATCTTTCTATTGGTACCGTACATTATATTATCCATGACCATCTTAATATGTCAAAAGTGAGTGCAAGATGGGTTCCGCGAATGCTGACTCGGCTTCAAAAAGATATGCGTGCAGCTTGTTGTTCCGATTTTATTGACCTGTGTGGCGAAAATCCTGATGAGGTGCTGCAAAAGATAGTTACTGGAGATCAAACCTGGGTTCATCATTATGACCCAGAGAGTAAACAGGAGTCCATGAGTGGCACATTAAGGGTTCAGCTCATCCCAAGAAGTTCAAGGTCGTCCCTTCCGCTGGCAAGGTTATGGCAACAATATTTTGGGATTGTGAAGGAGTATTGTTAAACGATTATAAAGAAAAAGGTGTAAATATCACAGGACAGTACTACGCAAACATTCTACGTCAATTAAGGGATGCAATCAACGAAAAGAGGCGAGAAAAGTTAACCAAAGGTGTTCTGCTTCTGAATGACAACGCCCCTGTCCATACTGCTCATATTGCCAAGGCAGCTATTGCTGAATGTGGGTTTGGAACTATAACTCATCCACCGTATAGTCCGGACTTAGCCCCCAGCGACTTCTTTTTGTTCCCCAATCTCAAAAAGGATCTGCGTGGAAATCGATTTTCTGACGATGAAGCGTTGAAGGCGGCAGTGGACGAGCATTTTTACACCAAGGATAAAAAATATTATTATGAGGGATTAAAAAAAATAATTGATCGATCTTTTAAGTGTATTAACATAGGGCGGGAGTATATTGAAAAATAAAAATATCAAACTTTTCGTACTTGTTTGTCTTCATTCGAATACAGAGAATATTTTGAACGCCCCTCGTAACTAAGAAGTATAATTATAATGTCCGGTACTATTCAGATTGCGATGAGTTTGGGCTACATTTGGAGCTGTAGTAGGAGTAGGCGTGGGCGTGGGAGTAGCAGTGGGAGCGGAAGTGGAAACGGGAGTGGGAGCGGAAACGGGAGTGGGAGCGGAAGTGGGAGGGGGAGCGGATCCTGTAGTCCACGCGAGCAGAACCGCGGGCACAGGATGTCAGGAATAAAAGAAGTGTATAATTGCATATTGATACCTCTAGACTAAACGTATACGGTGACACCGCGCGAGGTTTCCTTGTAAGTTCCATTTCTGCCTTATGCGTTTCTTAGGTTTGACTGGGCTTGGAACATTTTATATTTTAATTTCTCTCGTCGTCTCTTATTGCATTAGGTCCTATGTCAAAAATAATTCTGTGCCTCCAGTGAAAAGGGATCTAACGTACAAAATGCTACAAAATTATTTGTAATGATTTTATTTTGAAAACCGTTCAATAATACTTTTTATGAAATCTGACGACCACTAGTTTAACCACCACTGGTGTGGCAACTAGGATTTTTTTTCCCGTTTGCCACCAGTTGTCGGATCATCATCAGTTTATTTTTGTCTCCACTGGAGGCACATAATTATATTTAGTTCGTATAATACGAGTTTGGTTACGACCTATATAAAGTACGTGAACAAAGTTAAATAAGTACTAATAATTATGGCACTTAGTAATCTACTATACTGTACACTTAAGGCCGAGCCACACCGGATGCGGACGCGTAAACGTACACGTACACGTAAACTAATGTCTCACTTCGTCATGGATGACGATGGGCATGCTTAATAAAAATGACATACATAAATTATTTGTTTATTTATAATTTTTAACTTTGACATTTCGATGTGTTGTTAATGTTTATTGTAGTGAATAATTGTATAAATTTGCATGCTATTATTGATAATGGCTGAATTTGTGTTACTTTAGGCTAATTTTAACATCTGGCATTTGTACCAATTTAAGAGCAAATAAATGATTTCTTTCTTTCATATGAGCTGCAATGCGCGTGGGGCAGCATCACGCTTTCATGCACGTGCATTTAACGCAAGCGGTGTGTCGTGTCTACTGTCCCGCGTCACAACGCAGCGGAACGTGCACGTATATGTACACGTTGACGCGTACACGCCCGCTGTGTCTCGGCCTTAAATAACTTCTAATTAAGTCACCTACATTACATTTATACAATAAATTATAAATTTATGTTTAAAACTGGTTGTTTCGAAATGCAGGTGGAGAATACTGGCCCTGGTGTTTTTACTTAGCTTTAATGTGTTCGACGCAGAATGAGCACTTCGCAATGAGGGCACTTCGTATTCGGGAACTTCTCATTTGGGGCACTTCTTAAAAAACTCTGGCACGAGTGGGGTTTGAACAGACACAGTGACCTTACAGTGCTAGAACATGCCTGGGGTCGTGGGTGAGTGTGTGAAGTACACATTTTGCGAAGTACTCAGTGTGCGTCGAACCAGTTTTAACATTTATACAGCCCGTATAAATCGTAACTATACCCTCAAACTTATTTCAGTATGACACTCTTATTTTAAAGTAATTTATTATTGGAGAAAAGCAAAGTACTCGTAAGCCGCGTCTCCTGAGTTTGTTTTTTCGAAACAACAGAAACATATGGGCGTGGCCAAATACATTTATGGTTTCTATGTCTATGGCTTCACAATGTTATGTATGTATATGTGTGTATGTATGTATGTAATTATAATAAAAAAATGAAGGAGACGGCTTGTGTAATGTCTCGGAACAACACTAGCAGGACACCCGGCTTTACATTAGAAAATATAATAAACCAAACAACACTGATAGAACATTTATGACTAGTAACTATATTAGGGCGCTTTCACAGCCGCGGCTGTAGCAATAGGCCAACCACAGTATGGATAATATGAAAAAAAAACCGAGGTCTCGTGTTTATTACAACTGCTAATTTATTTTAGGCTGTATAGAATGGGATGAATCTTTGTTGCATCGTAGGCATCGTACCCATATTAAGGGAACCATTTTTGACAACCTTAACCCCCTCACCCCCTTGTTCCCTTACCTTAGGCTGTATAAAATGGGATGAATCCTTGTTGCATCGTAGGAATCGTACCCATATTAAGGGAACCATTTTTGACAACTTTTAACCCCCCACCGGTTTTCACCAGTATTCCATAGGTTTTAGAATTAACTTCCCTCCCCCCTCCCCCCAATCGGTCACGTGATGGACAACAGCAAATTATATATTTCGATACCGGAAATATCAATCGATATAGATTGTCGATTATTTATTAAGGAAATCTTTTGTATGTACAGATTTGTATATAATATCAGCCTTATGCATACAACTTTAAGGCACTCACACTCTACGTGGTAACGGACTGAGTAAACAATACATGGAGTCAGTAGTCTGAGAATAGATTATAAATACAATGCTCAAGGTCTATATTACGTTGATGGTTATAGGGAACAGCGGTTTAGTGTGACAATTGGTTCGACTTGATAGGTACGGCTTAAAACCCAGCGCAACAGCTGCTCTCTGTAGCGAATTAATGCGACAAGTGTTCGCCATCGTTTTATTCTGGGTATTTGTTATAGGCAGTGGTCGTAGTAGTAACCTGTTTTCCCAAGATTAAGACTTAGTAAGGTCAGGAAATCGTTCACGAAGCAATGTATTACACTACCTTACAGTAACGTACGTTATTATAAGATCGATACGAACTAATCTAGTTATTAAAACTTTCTAAAGTCAGTAAACCGTTCACGGGGCAATGTATACGCTTCTACAACAAACTACCAGAGGAAATCTTAAATATGACGGACAGAAAGTTCAAGATTCACATTAAAAAAACAACTTTGTAAGAAAGCCTATTATAAAATAAACGATTATTTGAAAGGCATGTCCATCTCTCCTACCTACTTCGATCACTGGTTGTCAGTAGATTCACTGAAACCCAGTTTTCTTAGTGCGTTTGAGTTTCAAGAAATTGTCATGTCTACTGCCTAGTTGGTTTATTACAATTATTTCTTGTAAAATTAGTTTGGTTTTATTCCTCACTCTTAATAACGAGTGGAACTGCTAAAAAGTGCTTACACTTTTAGTTCTGAACTTTGGCCACGATTGTCGATAATTTCGCGGCTGTAACCTCACTATGGCGTGTTTAAAATAAAGTTATATATTTATTTCCATAGCAGCGAGAATAAATAAACTCAATACTTCATAGTTTTCAATTGTCCTCATAAATACTTATACAAACTAGTCAAACCAACTTTATTATTAGAGAGGCGCAATCGAGTTTTTACCTTCCTTGCCATAAAAAACTTATGGAGATTCTAAAAATGACATAGCCATACATTTGGATCAATTTGTACGGGAAGTCGAAGTATTCATCTACCACTTGGAAAGATACGATTACTGACAGAGGAAGTGGCAGTGGGCAGGACGCCCTCCTACCAGATGATTTGAAAAAATATGATCAAGTGCGCGTAGGGCTCGTACTATGAGGGTTCCGTATGTTTTAAACACTGGCAGTCAGTGAGACAGGACCCAGATCAAAATATACCCCCCCCCCACCCCCCTCTCTCTCAAGGACTTTTTAACATACAACCCCTTTACTAGTCTTATGGTGCAACTTCCTAGTATTCGTTTCAGCTCGATACCTTCAGCCGTTTCTGAGAAAAGGCTCTTGATAGAAAGTGACCTATAAGGGTTTCGTTCATATATATCGTTGAACAAAACCCTAATAAGTAACCGGAAGTGATTTATTTAAGATGGAGGCCCGGATGTGGTGTAGCATCATGGAAGCCAAATTGAACCGCTGTCTGCAACGATTTAACTTGTCTGTGTTACAAAGTTCGCCCGCTACGTACTGGGCATCACAGTTCGTCGTCGAAGTGTCCGTCGTGCCCGCCGCCGTAGTCGGCCGCCTCGCTGCCGACGAACACGTCGTGATGGGCGAGCACCTCGTCGAACGACAGCAGGTCGTCGTGGTTATCGTCCGCAGACGCGAATAGGTGGTCCACCTCTTCTTCAGCTATTTCGCTGCACAGAGTAAGGAAGTATGTAGTTTTTCACAACGGAACCAGCTTAAGATATTTCCGGACAAGTACAACTTGGATCTTTTTAAAGTAAAAGTGAATGCCTGAGGCCTCATCGTCATTACCATCAGGTGAGATTGAGGTCAAGTGTAAACTCATTAGGAATAAAAAAAAATGGTATCTTAAACCAACGATCTCTATGTACTACTAGATGGAGCGTTCCAAACAATCGCTCGGTTCCACGCAAGGAGCTGCAACTCTTTCACATTCACAATGAAACTTGTGCAGTTACTACGCAGAACATTTAATTATTTACTAAATATTGACATTATTTAACCGTAGCGTCTGTATAATGTTAAAGAGTTGTGGCTACTTGCGTGGAACAGAGCGATTGTTTGGAACGCTCCATCTAGAAGTACTTAGATATCGTTGTCTTAAACCAATATTTAATAATTATAGAGATCGACCAGTTCATAGCAAACAAGAAAAAATAATTAGGCTAAAGAGTGGATACGCCTTTTGACTTAACAATTAACACGTTATTCATTTAGTTTTCCGGCTTACTAGCCGTGTGGTTCCCGGCTTAAAATAGGGCCACCCACAATCTTCCAGGTGTAGTCAAGGCGGCTAAGGGATTGCACCAGGGGCCGTCAGCAGCGTTCTCCTGTGTATATTGTTTGTATTTGTTTTATGAAGAAAAAAAGAAATAGTTAAGGGGATTTCTGGAATTTTTTGGAATTTTTGTCCAGAAATCCCCTTAGTCTTTCCTTTGAGCATCGGCAGGGGATTTCTGGACAAATTTTCCAAAAAATTCCGGAAATATCCCTTAAGGGGATTTTTCGCAGGGGATTTTTGGAATAAGCCTAATTACTGCTATACCAATTACCAATCCGTCTGCCAAGCGTGGTGGTTATGGCAAATACCCAAATTGACAACCCACCAAAAGTGGCATTCTATTGGGAAGGCTTATGTTCAGCAGTGGACGTATTTCGGCTGATGATGTTGATCACTCACTTGTTGTCTGGTATGACCCACAGTCGAATCTCCTGCAGGTCCAGGATGCCATCCTTGTTAGTGTCCAGCTCATGGTCGAACTTGTCCTTCTCAGAAATAAGCCACTCCTTGTCGCTGTGAGCTCCTGTTACAAACAAGTACGCTTATGATTTGGAAGACTCGCTTATGGCTTGTTGCAGGAAGTCGCTGACTGTTGGGAAATAACCGAAGCAGTTAGTGACTTTTTCATCATCATCATCAGGTTATTTTTGTCTCCACTGCCGGAGCACAACCCTCTCTCATCTGCCGGAGACAGACGGAGGATTTGGCCTACATTCCCCGCGCTGGCCAGACGGGTTGGGGAGGCCTGATTGATGTTTTATAATGTATTCCCTTAGTCGCCTTGTACGACATCCACGGGAAGAGTTGGAGTGGTCCTATTCTACTCTACCGGAAACCACACGGCAAGTGACTTTTTACAATAAGCTAAATCACCAACTGCTCCGGCTATTCCCCAGCAGTAACTTTTTAGAATAAATATACGCTTCACGGTAGTAGAGTACTACCTAAAAAAGTTTTGTGTAAAAAATCCTATCCGTTTTTATTTTTAATGATAATTATATCAATATTAAAGATTAAATTTGGAAAGTAGTCATTTTGGGAAAGCAGACCACTTGCTCTTGAAGTGGTAAGACATTCCGGATCGCTTTAAGCGATAAGGCCGCCTTTGTACACTTTCCAAAAATCTGTACCTATTTTATTGTTATCCTTAATTTGTGTGCAATAAAGAGTTTATCTATCTATCTATCTGGGCGACCTCCGGGCAGTATTAGCCTTACCGAGCCATGCGGGGCTCTGATGAGGTGGACAAGTATTTCCCTAGCTAACCGTGGTACCATCGCAGTCTCAACACGGAGGTGGCGATGTTGTTCGCAACACATCACGCGAAGTGGTATCACGGGGCGAAAAGTGAACGAAGGAAAGTCGCTTTGCGACCTTGGATCGCGCAAAGTGGCGATGCATCATATCTGGCCAAAGATATCTCGGTACTACCAGATGGAGCGTTCCAAACAATCGCTCTGTTCCAAGCAAGGAGCCGCAACTCGGTTACATTCACAATGAAACTTATTCAGTTACTACGCAGATCATTTAATTATGACTAAACATTGACACTACGGGTAAATCGCGTATTTTTTTTGTAAATAATTAAATGTTCTGCGGCTCCCGGAGCCGCAGTTGCATGGAACAGAGCGATTGTTTGGAACGCTCTATCTAGTAGGACATAGAGATCGTTGTCTCTGCCTAACCCTCTGGGATCGGGGCGTGAGCATTGTGCGTGGTAAGACAATGGAGTCCTGCCACCGGGGGGCAGTGTCACCACACGATGGGCCGCGGCGTCACACGACTCACCTCTCTCGCCAATGTACTCCTGGAAGTCGATCCTTCCGTCCTTGTTCCGGTCCTTCTCGCGCAGGGTCTGGTTCAACAGGAACCCGTGCATCTCCTCGTGGTCCTCGGGATTTGTGAACACCTGGTGGTAGAAAAATAATCCTTATACATTGTCAAATGCCAAGGATTTTCATCATCATCATCGTCAGGTTATTTTGTCTCCACTGCAGGAGCACAACCTTCTCTCATCTGCCGGAGACAGACGGAGGATTTGGCCTACACTCCCCGCGCTGGCCAGACGGGTTGGGGAGGCCTGACTGATGTTTTATAATTTATTCCCTTAATCGCCTTGTACGACATTCACGGGAAGAGTTGGAGTGGTCCTATTCTACTCTACCGGAAACCACACGGCAACCAAGGATTTTATCTGCGCTTGTCTAGTTCCCACGTACAAGATAAAATCACAAATATAACACCCAAACCAAACAGGGATCATCATCAGCCTGAAAGAGTCCACTGTTGGACATAGGCCTCTCCCAAGGTGCAGACAGGTATAATATATATATCCAGGCACAGAATAAGTAATAGTAGAAGTTTTCTCAAAAACGTAGCTACAAAATTCAATGCAAGCCAAATTGAATCTTACGCGAAAAAGTCAAATTAAACGTCAACGGTACGCTGAACCGCAAAATCACGCACACATTGAGTTTGTACGCGATTCGTCTAGGCCCCGGCAAACGGGGCCGCGCCGCGTACGTTTATTTTTATACCCAAAGTGCGGAGTGAGAGACAGGCCTGATGCAGGAACATACAATACTGGCTGTGCCCGCGTTTACGCTTGCGGACTACAGAATTAAATAAAGTTGAAACTTATTAAGAGCAAATTCCCTTCCCCCTCCCGCTTCAGCTCCGATTCCTGCAAATATGTTCAATGTACAGACACGCGTAGGTTCTATCATCAATAGTTTCCGCAGCGCATGCGATGAAAGACATTTTATGGCTAATTTTTTTACACCTTGGGTTACATTATTGAAGTTTTGGTAGGGATCCCTAATTTTTTAAAGTAATAAATATAGCCTATGTTATTCAGGGATAATGTAGCATTCTAATGGTGAAAGAATTTTAGAAATCGGTCCAGTAGTTTATGAGTTTATTCGTTACAAACATACAAATCTTTCCTCTTTATAATATTAGTGTAGATGTAGATATGAATAGAATAGAATAATCAGTTATTTGCTGCAACAAAACGCATACAGTGCAACATTACATACAAACAGAAATAATATTAAACTAGAACTAAAAGTCGGGTGCACACGCCGGGATCACGTCACACGGCTTGTCGGACGATAATTTAATATAACACTCGCTTGCACGAGGAGCAGAAACAACGCGAGGAACTTACCCGACAAACCGGGAGCAGAACCAAGGCGTGCGACCGACCTGTAGGGGAGGGGGCAACAGTACAGCGTGGCGACACTGTAGTAGACACAGTATGTGTGCTGCAGCAGCAAACAGGCCCCAGCTCAGGATACTGCTATATGCTGAGCTGGCTATATGCCTACATACACAATATTTTTAACACACACTCCATAAAAAAACACATTATCCATGCATTGTAGAAAATCGTGAATAAGAAGATAATTACCACGCGGCCTTCTATATACAGTTTTATTGACATGTATATTTTCATATGCACGAAGTTTTATTTCTCACGATAACGTGAGTACTCATACCGAAATGTTTTCTGTGTGTTGACAATACAATATTGGATGTACTTACAGTTTGTATATAGGTAACTGTATATATAGATATAATAATTAGCATATGACTCGATTTAGATAAAAACATAATTGACCCAAATTTTATTTGGCGTGGTGTTCATTGGAGGTATTTTTTTTTATTTATTCATTTATTCCCCAACACCCGTTACAATAATACTTCTACAAATTTAGCGTCTTAAAGCCAAGAACTTTGACGACCTCCGTGGCGGAACGGGTAGCTCTCGGACTGCCACACCGGAGGTTGCGGGTTCGAATCCCGCTAGGGGCAAATGTTCGTATGATGAATATGAATGTTTGCACCCAAGTCTTGGATGTTTATATATTTATTAAAGTATGTGTATCCGTTATCTAGTAACCATAGCACCGGCTCTGCCTAGTTTGGGACTGGATAATTGGTGTGAATGTCTGACATATTTATTTATTATAAAAAAAAACTTAGAGCACAACCAATACAGGTGAATTTAGCATGCACAACAATTAAACACAGTTGTACGTAAATGCAACAACCTAGCCTGGCGCTGGTGTCTGCAACACAGGCTCGCCAGCGCACTATGTTCTGGCACCACTTGATATCATCATCATCATCATCAGGTTATTTGTCTCCACTGCAGGAGCACAACCCTCTCTCATCTGCCGGAGACAGACGGAGGATTTGGCCTACACTCCCCGCGCAGGCCAGACGGGTCGGGGAGACATGATTGATGTTTTATAATGTATTCCCTTAGTCGCCTTGTACGACATCCACGGGAAGAGTTGGAGTGGTCCTATTCTACTCTACCGGAAACCACACGGCAATCCCACTCGGTATATATATGGTTTAATGTAAGCAATTTACTTACTTTCAGTAATGTAAATGCTGCACTTGTTTAGTTTCTAGCTGTATTGTATATAAGAAATAAACTATTTTATTATTTAACAATAAGCACACTCGAAGGGCGTTTTCGCACTTATCCGTATCCGATTCTTATTAGATTCGTATTCGTTTCTGATTCGGTTTGGCCATCTTCGTAATTGTATGGACGTGTGCGCACTCATACGTAAACGGTACGTATTCGATACGTAAATTCTCAGTTCGGATCAAAACCGAGCCGAAGTGGCCGCCATATAAATTGTACGTACGCTTGCCCCTTACACACGATTAAAAACCCACTCCCCCTTTCCCACGCCCACTCCCACTCCCATTCCAACTCTTACTCGCAGCTCCAAATGTAATCCACTCATCGCAATCTGAATAGTACGGAAATACTAATATGTGCAATATATTGCATACTAACCTTGCCTACTAATGTATTTGAAAACTAAATATGTCTATAACTTTTAATTGAGTTAGCCGATTGCAATGAAATAAAGACTAAATGTTAAGTTAAGCCCCATGTTTTTGTGAAAAGTCCATCAAAATCCGTTCAGTAGTTTTAATGTGATGCGTGCACAAACTCACAGACAAACAGATAAACAGAAAAAATTACAAAAATGATTGAAATGTGTTCTATTACTTATCCTTAGACCCCCAAATTATTTTTACAAATATCTTCAATGTACACACACGCGATGTTTACGATTTTATTTATTAGATAACAAAAAAAATCTATATTGAATCGATATATACATACTCGTACACTTGTCTAATCCCAAACTAGGATTTTCTCCTGTGCTATGGGAATTAAACAAGGATAGGACAATTTACAAATATAACATCCAGGAAAAGGACCAACTTGTACATAGCTGTCAGTCCCTAGTGGGAATCGAACCCCAACCTCTCGTCGCACTCTAGTCAGATGACCAAGTCAACGAGGCGGTCAGATTCTCAGAACAGTGTTTTTCTAGTTGTTCCCCAATTAAACTGACCCTTCGAAATATATTTTTTTATCTTATAATATCATCAGCTTCATGAGGTGCACAAGACCACTAGTGGGCTCCGCCCCTAAAGAACGTCTCACACTCTGGCGCGATAGGTGCCCCCCACCTGAGACTTCTGTCCAGCCCGCGGAGGAGCTGCCAGCAGGCCACAAGTTACCTTGGCCCACTTGGAGGGCACTTAACCGGCTCCGAACACGGGTCGGCAGCTGCCGGGAGAACCTTGTCAGGTGGGGGATGCCAGCGACTCCACAGACCCAATGCATATGCGGAACGGCAACGCAAACCATGGCGCACCTCCTGGCGTGCCCGGCGTGCCCGCACTCCTGCGACGAGCAGGATCTCCGCAATGCAACGGATGAGGCCGTCGGTACAGCTGCGTTCTAGTCGCGCGTGATTTAACTAGTGGAGCCATTCGACACGAGAAGAAGAAGAAGAAGATCATAATCATATCAGCTCTTTGACATCAACAGTTGGACATAGGCATTCCCCAATGAACGCCACCACACCTGGTCTTCCGCCCTCCGCATCCAGCCGCTTCCGGCCACCTACTTCAGTTCATCGGTTACCTGGCGGCGACGGCGGGCGGTTATAATATGCTTACCTCAAACTCCAGCGCATCCAAGACACCGTCCTCGTTTAAGTCAGCCGCTTTCCACATGGCCTTTTCTTCGCGAACGAGCTGTGGGAAGAATTCCATTACTCTTTACTGCATGATAAAAAAATACACAGTAACCTACATTTGTAAATCTAGACGGTTTTATCGCTAAAAGAAATTTCTTCCAGACAACCTTTGGTTACAGGATTAGAATAATAGAAAAGATTGTGCAGTTAAATGAAGGTAGTTAAATAAACATTTTTTTTAACTATTCCTTATGTTAACTTCACACTCTCTTATCTTAAAAATTAGTATTTTAAATGAGACGGTAAAAACTTTTTATAGACTAGGTACATAGGAAACATAATTATTTTAGGGGGAGTACAAGGGGTTCTTAATCCAGATCACTAGCATCTGCCCCAATGAGTTCTATCCTTGGCCATCATCATCATTAAATCAGCCCTGAGACATCCAAGGCTCGACATAGGCCGACAAAATATTTGCTGCTCATGGGGTAGTTTTGCCCATAATGGCAACGCTGGGTAGATAGATGTGTTGGCCATCGGAGTACTGCATCGCACCGGTGACGTTGCTTCCCGCCATCGGCCTGTGGTACGGTGGTATTTATGGCCTAGTGAATTGTTGAATGGTTATACCGCTATTATCGGTCGCCAAGGTGCACCACAATCAGGTGAGGTTATCCTTGGATATCCATGCGCCGTTCGCCGGCTGAAATCCAACGCCAGTATCTTTCACCGTTAGATTTTGCACGCATGGATTTAAAGGCTAGGCCTCCATTGCGAAGGCGCATTTGGAGAGGTGATAATGTTTATAGTAATCATCATCAGGTTATTTTTGTCTCCACTGCAGGAGCACTACCCTCTCTCATCTGCCGGAGACAGACGGAGGATTTGGCCTACACTCCCCGCACTGGCCAGATGGGTTGGGGAGGCCTGATGGATGTTTTATAATGTATTCCCTTAGTCGCCTTGTACGACATTCACGGGATGAGTTGGTTTTATAGTAATAAATAAATAATAATCAATGATACCATGGTAAATTATAAACAAAGTTACAGACTCACTTTTGGAATCATTATCTTTTCGCTGTGATCAAGCTACCGAAAAAAAAATAATGAAAAATAAATTACTAAAATAAAAAAGATCCTCGGTTCTTCTCATCCAGTCACTGCCAGCCGCCTTATGCAAAACGTCGCTCCATCTAGCCAGGAGATGTCCCTCACTACACTTGCCCAGTCGCGGACTCCACTCGAGAACTCTCGGAGGAGTCTACCCCAATGGTAATCGGCTCTCTGACAGATGTGACCAGCCCACTACAGCTTCAACACACTCACTTTTTGAGCTATATCGAAGACTTTCGTTCTCTGGTGTTGCCTCATAATAATAAGCTACTTGAGGACTTAGGGCTTGGTATCTGACCGTCAATGGGCAATTTGATGATTGCCAAGATTGTCCACAAACTACAGCCATCAAATCTTTTACTGGATGCTAGCTAAGTGGCTGAGAAGTCAGTTTGAATGCTTATTTATTTTAAGTTCATAGCTGCTTCCTTATCAGCAGTCGACTTGATTATTTTCTTTTGAAAATTGGTTTAGTCTGTTTTTAAACATGTTTATTGATGTAGTAGATAAAACAGATTCCAGGAAATTGTTTTAAGTGTGCAATGAAACGTTGTATTCTGATTTTATGTGCTCCGAGTCATTCTGTGGGGTTTGAATTAAATATGTTCTTATTGGATGAGTTGCAGTGTTTAAGACCTGCAAACTCTCAATTAGATCTCTTAATTCTCTATTAGAAATATAATTAATGAGTGCCATACCATCCCTGAGTCGCCAGTGTCGTTGTCGTCGATATCCTCCTCAGCGTCCACGCCGAACGTGTCCTGCAAATATTCTGGCCACGTCACGATCCCATCGTGATTGTCGTCCGCTTCCGTCATACGCTCTTCAGCCTCTTCCCGTGAAAGATTGCTGAGGGGTTTAATAAATTCTCAATTTAGTCAAATTAAAAATATATGTATACCCACAACCCGGTTTTTTAAAGTAATTGAGTAGTGTGGTTCCCGGCTTAGAATAGGGGCACCCCCAATGTTTTAGCGGGTGTCGGGGATTGCACTTGTGTTCCCTGTGTATATTAAGATCATTACTACACTCATTAAGCCAAGCGTGGTGATTATGGCAAATCCCCCAATTGGACAGCCCGCCTAAAGTGTCATTCTATTGGGGAGGCTTATGTTCAGCAGTGGACATATTTCAGTTTATGACGACGGCGTGAATCGAGTAGTGGAGGCGTGGAACAGTTATCTGAACAAATTACACTAAAACAAAATACCAACTAATTTAAAAACAGACATATGTATTTATATCTGATTTAAATAATATTACATAACATTTTCTATTGTACAATTGACGAAAAAAAAATATGACGTCCTACTAACCTAGTTTAAGACCTACTAATTATATATGGAATGTATATCTTTCTGAAATAAATAATTTTCATTTCATTTCATTCATAACAAAAAAAACAGAATGTATGAAATATCATACCTAATTTGAATGCATTGTTTTCTAGCATACTTATGTGTTAAAAAAGGAAGTGTACTTAAGCGAATCTAATCAAAATTATTTATTACCTTTTTACAGTTTAGTCTCACTATAAACGTAAAACTAAACTTTATTTCTTGGTTCAGTGGTTAAAAATAGAGGTAGGTACAATGTTAGTGATATGTGATAAGAATAAGATTGCGAATTCATTTCATATTGAAAACTATTTCTGACTCAAATGTATGAACTAATTAATTATACTAGATTATTTTGACAAGATATATTTTGCTTATTGTTTTGATAGTTCTAGTATTGGTTTAGAATCCAACTGCACAAATTTTTAACGTAGGGCCAACATAGGGGTCAAAGGAAAAGCAGACACTTGATTCTCGTGACGACTTCTCTCAATGACAAAATTAAAATGACAGCAGGACCCTTGTGGACAAGAAAGCAAAAAATGGAGCATAATGAAAGAGGCCTTTCTCGAAAGAGATGCTGGGAGGAGAAAAGAGAAGAGAATGCCAGACTCCAGATAAATGAATAAAGGAATGTATATATTTAAATAATGTAGGTAATAAGAAATTAATTTAAAGCATATTGTCTTATCTTTTTTATTTTATTTGTTAATCTAGATATTTAATGATCCATCATTTGAGAGAAGGCCAGCTGAAGCCATTTTTATGTCACAAGTAATCCGCTTTTTGTAAAATTTATCAAATGCAGTATGTTGTCGTTTGGAAAATCTTTACATTTCATTGTCAGGCAGTCTCTAAACACATTGTACAGAGAATTGAACAATAGTTCATAGATTTTTTTTCTAACTAATAACTTACATGAAATTGTCTAAAATCCACTTCTTTAGTTCCTTGCGGTCAATAAACTTGTCTCCATTTAAGTCCATCTTCGGCAACAGCAGCCCCAGTCGCTTCTTCGACTCCTCAGGACTAAGGTTATCGAATTCTTCAGCCTCTTTTACACTACCTACAGAATAATAGTAAGTTGCAATTATGAACACAGGAATTATGAACAGTAGGGCGTGTTTTATAGAGAGAGCCATCGCACAGCACCAGCCTGTTGCATTTCTTATCAAGTACTGAGACGTTGGCGGCCTCGGAAGGCGCGGTCTACGTCACTCAAACAAATGATTGTAAACAAAGCGGTAGGCACCTAAAATGGCTTCGTGATCGAACTCCACGTTGTGCCCAGAGTCGATGTAGTGGTCGGCATCCCTCGCTCGGTAGCTCCCATCCGATTCCCGCTCAACATTATCGATGCTGTGCCCATGGACCGCCGCCGAAGTGCAATTTAACAAATTGTGAGCCAAAAGAAGAAATGTTAGAAAGTATGTGGAAGCCATTTTATTACACGTCTGACAAGTTGGTTTTTATTCCCAGTCACGATATTATACAAATTTCATTCTAATCTGTAGTTATTGTAAATAAAACTACACTAAAACTGTTTCTAAAAGTGTAAAATGACAGATACGGTGAGCAGGAACAGGAAGGAATTTATTTTGATTTCGTTGATTGTCAAAAACAGATGATTACGAATGAATCTTCTCATTGGATGCAGGAATCTGTGTAATCTCTATCTTATTTGTGATTGATTCGTTATGATAACTATCTTTTCAAATCAACCAATCAAGTAGCACCGAGTAATTCCCGAAGTGAATAGCAATAGAAAACAAAACAATCTTATATTTTTATTGATAGACATTATGTTAGGCAGAGGAATGATGATATTCAGTCTGAAATGAAAAGTAAAAGTATACAAACATTTTTTATTGTAATAAAAAAGTGTATTAATACAAGATATGTAGGTATATGTAAATATTATCTTATTTTAACAAGTTATCAGCAGCCATGACGATGAGGGTGACTCGTCGATTGGCCACATGGCTAGGATATTTGGCTAGGAACTTGGTGAGATACTTGCGGACCTCTCCGACGACCACCGGCAAATGAGCTCGGGTGGCTGGGTCCGATACATCCAAATTTATCAGAGAATCTTCAAGGTATCTGAAAATAGAAATAGGCTTAGTTGGCGAAGTTGAGCTTATGCTACGAATGACAGGTCTACGATTCGATTCCCACATTGGTACAAGTTGATCATGTATGTGGATGCTACACCTAAAACTTTTTTGGTCTGGTGTGAGAGATCTAGGCACTGACATCCCTTAAGGCTCGCAGAAAGATTGTTGCATGGAGTTTAACCACCGCTGCCGAATTAATTATCATTTAGTGGATTAAATACACATCTGCTCAAGTGCTTAGTAATTAAGGTACTTTTAGACAAAATATTATCCCTCTCTAGATTAACGTCCCATTAATATTGACGACCAATTTTTACCCCTTATGCAAAAACAGGAGGGGTGTTGTAAGTTTGACGCCAGTTGTGTGTGCATGTCTGTGTCTGTGACTCCGTAGATCATTATTGATTGGTCCAATTTTGCTCATTGGTTTTTAAGTTTTTTAACAATCTTCACTTTTAACCAACCTGCATTTGATCTGAGTATCATGCACCATATCAGTAGCTAGCTGCTGAGCGAGTGACAGCAGGACCGACTGCTTCAGCTGGCCCGGCGGCGCGAACAAGCTCGCCGGGTCAGCCGCGCGGCACGCCGTCATCACCAACGACAAGTCGCCAGCAGAGAGCGCTCTCTCGAACGCACCGTTTACATCACCATCGCTTATCTGCTTGCTGATCTCCGCTGACTTCATCTACAAACAAAATATATTCCACAAATTCAGCCTCATTAAAGAACAGAATGTGCGGGCGCCCTCAGAGCATCCTTAGGAAGATAAGTCGAAAGACACGCCATTGGTGCTTATTAAAATTTTGATAGACTGACGTTAACAAGTTTTCTACTAATAAATAATGGAACAATGTTTTCTTAAATATATTTTTTCAGATCAATACAATGGGTTAGGCGTTGGCAAAAACAAAAATCAATCAAAGAGGCTATCCTACACTCAACAGGAAAAATTACGATTTCCTGGGTCAAAAAAGGGCAAAATGGAACCACATAGTCTGAATAAGAATTCACAATTATTTTATCATAGCTCGTTTATATTTTGTTTATTTAAACATGTTAGATGTAGATAAGTTTTCTAAATAAGAGTAGGTTGGTGGTAAGTCGTCACGCTTTTAATTATATCTGTGATTTATGTGATTGTGATTTATTAAATCTGTGAGGAAACCTGCAAATGAAGTCCACCAACCAGCACTAGCTAGCGTGGTAACTATAACCGTAAAAAGTAGCGTTGAGAGTTAATTATCCTACTAATACTATAAATAAAAAGTTTGGATATTTGGATGTTTGGTCAAATCACGCTTCAACCATTGGACGGATCGGGATGAAACTTGGCACAAATATGTATAGGCAAAGATAATATATACTAGAGTGTATAGGTTAGGTCCTGGAATAGGACATAGGATAGTTTTTATCCCAAAAAAACATCTAATACGGGAAATACATAATAATTTGTGATGTTAAGTTGTCCACGCGGACGAAGTCGCGGGCAACAGGTAGTTGATGATATGATTTTCTAGGTTATGGGCCCAACGTTTATTTTTGTACTACCTTTCCACACGCCAGTTGTAAAACAAAACTGTTCATTCGATACTGATATTCATTCCAAATATTAGCCTCAACTTTGTAAGACAGTTAATGTTACCAGTTGGTCTATAATGGAGCACTCGGGGTCAGCGGGTTGCTGTGGACTGAGTGGGTAGTCCAGTGGGTGTGGAGAGTCAGCCTCCAGAGCTTCAGGGTGCGCCTCTGTAGGCATTGTATATAATGTTGCCACCGCTTCTTGGCGCCACAGTTTCAGTTCATTTTGGAACACCCTAAGGAATAATTATTTAATAACTAAAATACCTAGTAAGCATCGCGTGTCTGCACATCGAAGATATTTGCAAAAAAATAAATTGGGTGCTTAATAAGTAAGTAATAGAACACATTAAAATCATTTTTGGAATTTTGTTTGTTTGTTTGTGTGCACAAAATCATGTAAAAATGACTGAATCGATTCTGATGGAGTTTTTAGAATAACACAGAGCTTAATTCAGACTAAAACATTATTTCATCGCAATCGGCTTACTCAGTAAAAAGCTATGGGAATTTTAATTATCAAATACTATAGTAGGTATGCAATATAACAAAGAAGTAGGTATATAAATATAATGGACATCGGGGTCGGAGTCGTAGTATTATCGAGAGTGAATAAGGCGGAGCCGCGGGCACAGCTAGTATGTAATATACAGGTGGAAAAACGAACGTTACTTGGAGGGCACCTCAAATATCGAAGCAGATATTTTTATCTTTAGAAAATAGATACTAAGTAATTTAGACATTTAGATATTTATTTATTTAAAATATTGAAACATTACAGATTATTATTCCATTGCGTTACAATAATTTATGCTATAGACGAAACAGGCATTCTTCTCTCTAGCGTTCCCTTACATTCCGTCATCAGTCGTCCTATGCCGTCCACGAACATGTCACAGTGCGGTGCCTCGGCGAGCAGGGAGCCGAACAGATGCAGTCATATTTGTCAAAAAATTAATGTCTGATGATAATCATGACTAAATACTTCTATCAACCCATGAAAGCCATTTAAATGCCTATTAACAAGTACATACTCTTCAACTGCATACTGCAGATAGGAAAGTCGGTTGCTGCCAGCGGCAACGCTCTCCTCGATCAGGGTCTGGTGACGTTCCAGGGCGTGCCGCAGTGACCTCGTGGTCTTGTATATGGAGTTCGAGAATGAAGCCGAGTGATCTTCCACTGTAATTTAAAAAAGCAAAGATCTTAAACGATTAAGTCGTGACGATGCCGTTGTTAAACAAACGTGACATACGGGGGTTTAAACGGGTATTATGTATGGTGAATACTGGTATTGAGAACCGTGGTAACCAGGTTGGTTGTGCACTGTCCTCACGTTCTTGAGGTCGTGGGTTCAAACCCCGCCTTTGGATTTTGTAAAAGTTAAATACGGTTTATTTATAATACCACAAGATTTTCGGTGAAGGAAAACATCGTGAGGAAATCTGCATATGCCAAAGAAGAAATTCTAAGGCGTGTGAGAATTCCACCAAATCAGCTTGGGGCACCGTCTGTGGACAGGGGTTTGGCACCAAAGATCCTGAAAGGTCGAAGTATCGCCAGGTCTTCTTGGCCCCCTAAGAAGATGAATAATCATGAGTGAATGTTCTCACTTGTCGTATCGTGAAAAAAAGCGGAGCATGTCTCACTGACACGTTCACGCTTTTGTCTGTCTCGCTAGCCGGGTTTCGGGTGCTCCAGCAGCTACTCTAATTTTAAGTTTATCATCATTGGACAAGGTGTTATGGCTGGTTACTTAACTCAGAATATGTCAAAAAGCCATGTATTGAGTGAAATTGCAGCGGATCATGTCACACTGTCCCGCTGTGCTACTCACGCTCTACGAACGCCGTCTCTAGCGCCCGGGCGACGTGCCTCGCCAGCTGGCGCTGCGAGCGCTCCGGCAGCGGCAGGTACATGACGGACACGTCGCGAGTGAAGTTGCAGCGGATCATGTCTCACAGTCCCCCTGTGCTACTCACGCTCTAGGAACGCCGTCTCCAGCGCCCGGGCGACGTGCCTCGCCAGCTGGCGCTGCGAGCGCTCCAGCAGCGGCAGGTACATGACGGACACGTCGCGTGTGAAGTTGCAGCGGATCATGTCCCGCACTGACTCTACCGTCGCGGATACCATGTGTGCCCTTAAATCCTAGAATATATTGCAAGGAACGATTAATAATGTTGAAGAATCTATTAACACCGGATAATGCAATAAATACTAAACCGACTGAGTTGTTTGGAACATTGTTTATAACAACAACACAATATGCAAGTTTTTTTTTTATATCGGATAGGTACTTAAATATAAAATTAAAACTAAAACAGAACTAGCAAATTGTGAAAGAATTGCTGACTTATTGTTGTTGTTCTTTTTTATTCCTGGGCAGGCTTTACGCTTGCCCTCAATCTCACCTGATGGTAAGTGACGATAAGGCCTTAAGTGCAGCGCGCTTACCCAGAAGATTCACTCTACCTTTAAAAAGATTCAAATTCTACTTGTCCAGAAACACCGAGGCTGGCAGGGAGTTCCATACCTTAGCAGTTCGCATTATAAAAGAGGAAGCAATACGCTTTGTGGGCGCGTGGTATGTCTACTACATAAGGATGAAGTGCCTCCCCACGTCTGGTAGTCCGGTGATGGAAGGAGAATCAAATCGTGCAATTCCTGGGCACATTCCCCATGATGGAACCTGTAGAAAACCGAAAGACAGGTCACATTGCGATGTTTGAGACTCTGTAACTTGGATTTACCAGATCATCTTCGCCAATGAGCCTCATAGATAGGCATCTAGATAGGTATACATGTAGAGATAGCCCAGGGACGCGGTATTACGTGTACAGATCGTCTAGTTCACGACGGCACGTCCGCCCCACTCTCTCTTTAAATTCTCCAAACATTTCATTGTTACTGTGTCAGTTCTATCGTTACGCACTAATCATAAATTGATCATATAAGATACCGACGTTCACCGCAAGCGAAAAGTAGTGGGGCGGGCCGTCATGAACAGCACGATCTAAAGCAGAGACTATATCGTAGCGCTGCTGCAGGAACTCCTCAGGAGAAGGGACTATCTATCAAGAACTTTATGGTTTGCCCGATGGCTTACATCACTCTGAAGGAAGTCTACGAGCGCGTCCCTGATCTCGTCGTCGAGGCAGGACGCCTGACGGGTCTCGATGGCGGCGAGGAGGCTGCGCGCGCGGCTGTTGAAGCTCTCGCGCTCAGGGTCGTCTTCCAGCTGTTTAGTTCTGCTGCACGAAAAGAAAAATCAAAAAATTACGATTTTTTGAAAAATACATGATTTATTTTCCAACCCTGGTATCGGATAATTTGAGTAAGTACCTTTTTTCCAGAGCCTTCTTCAACAGCTCAACCACCAGCTTGTTTTGCGCGAGCTCAGACTTTTCTAAGACAGCTCTCGAGTTGCGGACTTCGGATTTTATGTCCGTCATCAGTTTGCATTGATCTAGGAACAGATCTAAAGAAATCAGGAAGTTAGGTATTAATTGCTTTGCTTGTTGAGAAATTTTGTTTCAACATTTCATTTATACGACGTGCTGGCACTGATTATTGCGCTGGTGACAACGATCTCTATGTACTACAAGATGGAGCGAACCAAACAATCGCTCTGTTCCACGCGACTACGGCTCCGGGAGCCGCAACTCATTCACTTTGACACTTGTGCAGTTACCACGCAGAACATTTAATAGCGTCAATATTGAGTAAATAATTAAATGTTCTGCGTAGTAACTGCACAAGTGTCAAAGTGAATGTGAACGAGTGCGGCCCCTAAAGCCGCAGTTGCCTGGAACAGAGTGATTGTTTGGTTCGCTCCATCTAATCTTCTTATGGGGCCAGGCGACACTTCGACCCTTCAGGATCTTTTGTACCAAACCCCTGACCACCACGGTGCCCCAAGCCGATTTGGTGGACTTCACATACGCCTCAGAATTTCTTCTTCGGCATATGCAGGTTTCCTTACGATGTTTTCCTTCACCGAAAAGCCTGTGGTATTATAAATAAACCGTACTTAAGTTTCGTAAAACGCATTGGTACGGGCGGGGTTTGAACCCACGACCTCATGAACGTGAGGCGAGTGCACAAACAACCGGCTACTACGGCTCCTATAAACAACCATGTATATTTCATTGCAAACACTCGACCTATGTTAACTTTGCGGTACACTTAGGTACACCATCTATCATTTACCCGTTTAGTTTTCGAGACGCAAATGCGTTTGTTTTCATACATACATAACGCCTTGGCCCCAGAGGGGTAGGCAGAGGCGATGTATCGCCACTTTGCGCAATTCAATGTCGCAAAGCGACTTTCCTTCGCCCGCTTTTCGCTCTGTGATACCCCTTGACGTGATGTGTTGCGAACATCGCCTATTTCATACGACTATTGATTATAACAATAGATACTGTTGCACATACCAAAAAAATCATATCATAATCATAGCTTGTTTTAGCCTTTCCCACAGTGAGGTTGGCTGGAAGAGATCTCTTATAGAGATAAGTCCAGCTTTGTATACTTTTATGTTATGCCTTTTTAGGGTTCCATAGCCAAATGGCAAAAACGGAACCCTTATGGATTCGTCATGTCTGTCTGTCTGTCTGTCCGTCCGTATGTCACAGCCACTTTATTCCGAAACTATAAGAACTATACTGTTGAAACTTGGTAAGTAGATGTATTCTGTGAACCGCATTAAGATTTTCATACAAAAATAGAAAAAAAAACAAAAAATTTTGGGGTTCCCCATACTTAGAACTGAAACTCAAAAATTTTTTTTCCATCAAACCCATACATCTATGGATAGGTCTTCAAAAATGATATTAAGGTTTCTAATATATTTTTTTTCTAAACTGAATAGTTTCCGCGAGAGACACTTCCAAAGTTGTAAAATGTGTGCCCCCCCCCTGTAACTTCTAAAATAAGAGAATGATAAAACTAAAAAAAATATATGCTGTACATTGCCATGCAAAATTCCACTTAAAATTGGTTTGAACGAGATCTAGTGAGTAGTTTTTTTAATACGTCATAAATCGTAAACCACAATACTAATATTAAAACATCGATCAAAGTTACAACGAACTACTATAACTTTTATATTAAGTTACTTGCTGCTACGGAACCCTTCATGGGCGAGTCCGACTCGCACTTGGCCGCTTTTTTATCAAATTTATGTGCAATCCTACTAATATTACAAATGCGAAAGTTTGGATATTTGGATGTTTGTTACTCAATCACGCTTCAACTACTGGACGGATCGTGTACAAACTTGGCACACATATAGGTTGGGTCGTGGAGGATAGTTTTTATCCCGAAAAAAACATCCCATTCCTACGGGAAATACATAATAATATATGATGTTAAGTAGTCCACGCGGACGAAGTCGCAGGCAACAGCTGGTAGATAATAAACGTAGCTTAATTTTTCCAGATAAAATCGCAACGCGGTGAGGGCGTGTGCGGGGGTTAAGGTATGTAATAGGTTATTAAGTAAAGAATATATAAAAACATACCTAATAAAAAAAATAACATGCGTAAATGGCAGATAAACCTTACTTATATCTCTTTAACATACTCACCCCTTAACCTGTCAATCTTCTGTTCTAATATCACAAACACCTCGCCACCTATCCCGCTGTCGTGGGCCCCCTCAAAAGTCTCAGACTCAGAATCATTCACCACTTCCACATCCACCGAAGCAGACGAATCGCCGCTGCCGCTATTCCTGCTCGAACTGGGTTTGCAGAAACTCTTCAAGGCACCCAATTCTTTCGTAAACTCCTCGTAACTCTGTACGTCAATCGCTAACGAACTGAGTGATTTAGACCTTTTGATTTGTTTGTTATTCATTTTGATTTAGGAGATATTTTTAAATGTAGGGAGTTATGTCGACAAGTGGCAGGGACTTTGTTTTGAGTAGGTCAGTTTTGATTCTACCTTCATTTGATGTTTTTATGATATCCGTTGTATGGCAGTGGGGGACAAGTTAAAGGACTTCGGGAAGAGGTGAGGCAGGGTAGGAGGGAACGTCAAACTTCAAATTAATGATGTAGTTAATACTATGGAGTTAGTGTGTGACTGGTCATTTTCCTAATCCGTCATTTTTCATACATATTACTTTGCCATAATTGTAGGCAAAACATACATTGTATTGAATATTAATAAAAAAAAAGCTCCTGTACAATTTTACCCAATACGAGTGTAGCATATTTTATCTAAGGCGTGTAGAAGGACTTTATCCTTATGTAGTAGACATTCCACGTTCTCGCACAAAGCGTTTTACTTCCTCTTTAATAATGCGAACTGCTAAGGAATATAACTCTCTGCCAACTTCGGTTTTTCTGGACAAGTACAATTTGGATATTTTTAAAGGAAGAGTAAATAGACATCTTCTGGGTAAGCGCGCTCCACCTTAGGCCTCATAGTCACTTACCATCAGATGACATTGAAGTCAAACGTAAACCCATGAGGAATAAAACGCTAGTTTGTTAGTTTTGTTCTTTCGTCACATTCATAGCTCATTCCTCAGTTTCCTTAACCGTCTTTTTCCTTATTAAACTAAAAAAATATCATCAAAACCTGTCAAAACCACTTGGAATTGACGCGCGGGAGTTTCACTCGTAAGCTTTGCCAGACTATGCGATAAAAAGGGGACGTCACTTTTTGAGGGCAAAAAACATACTGTGCGGTGTACAACAGGAATTCCTGTAATTCAAATAACTGAAAATGATTAATTAATGAAACTTGCGAATTAGCGAAATTGTCAAATTAGCGAAAATGACGGATTAGGAAACTGACCAGTGATAAACTCATATAATTGTTACGTTGTCCGACAGACCGTCGCACTGACTGGAAGAATGAAATTGATTTTATTTCTATTCAAGGTACGTATTTGTTAAGTTTATTTCTTCCGAGTCGATTGTACCGTATTCGATCGCAGGTCAAATGACCACGGAATCATTTTGAAGTGAATGTCGGCTCCGTAGCCTAGTCGGTAGTACACCTGCCTGCGAAGCTCCGGGTCGCGGGTTCGAATCCCGCCCGGGGCAAACATTCGTGTGAGAAGCACTTGCGTTTGCCTTGTGACTGGATGTTATTTATATACTATATTATGTATTTATGTATGTATATCAGCTGTCTGATACCCATATTACAGGCTCTGCCTAGTTTTGGATCAGGTGGCCGTGTGTGAAATGTCCCCACATATTTATTTATTTATGAATGTAATATAGGGTTCTAGGGGCATTCTAGGGTCTTACAAGTGAGAGAAACAAATTACAAATCAAATTTATTGATATATTCCATTCCAAGTAAAACGGTATACGAAAACGAACGCCATTTGCGAAACGGAAACGAATAGGTAATAGGTTAACTTTGCACTCCACTTCGGAACACTATCTATTGTTTATTTTGCGTCCGAACCGCAAATGCGTGTGTTTTTGTATGTCATTTGTGTTGGAATCTTACATTTCTTATAATACTTTTGATCAGAATACAATACTTTTCGAGCACAATCTGTACCACAGAGGTAGACTGTGTCTAGTCCATTTTTGCAACTATCTCTATGTACTACTAGATGGAGTGTTCTAAAAAATAGCTCTGTACCACGCAAGGAGCCGCAACTAGGTTACATTCTCTTCGAAACTTGTGCATACTAGTCAGAACATTTAATTATTTACTAAATATTGACGCTATTTAACCGTAGCGTCTATATTTAGTAATAATTAAATATTCTGGGTAGTAACTGCACAAGTTTCATTGTGAATGTAACCGAGTTGCGGCTCCTTGCGTGGAACAGAGCGATTGTTTGGAACGCTCCATCTAGTAGTATATAGAGATAGTTGATTTTTGCGATTTTTATCGTTTTTGGTATAGGTCGGACATTTCACGATGGCAGGCCACATCGATAATTAGTGTGTGACGATAGAACTAACACAGTAACAATATAACGCATACAATGACATGTAAGCGATTTAGAGACACGAGTGGGGCGTGCCGTCGTGAACTGAATGATAATTCTTGAGCTGAATTCAGCGGTAAAACGTCTTAAGTCGCAGCTGATATATTTCTTAAATTAGCCATACAAATAAAAAATAAATGTAGAAAATCGAAACAAATTATCCACTTGTCTCCTGAAAATTTTACATTTGTGACCTGACAGTGAACCTCTGTGGTACAAATGTAATAATTGACATTGAAAACAAACGAAACTAACTCCTAAGTCCGCGTAGAATTTTAGTCTTAATAATAATCAAATAACAATCATCGTCAAACGTTTACAATAATAAAAAATTAAAACAAAAACTAATTTTTAAAATGTAATCTTTTTTCTGTTATGCACTCAAAACAATTTCCTTGGAATAATAACATATACGTGGGTCTTTCTTATTTTAATATGATTGTTTTAAGTTGGGGTGCAATATTATTAATGTAAAGTATTACATTCATTTATAGGCAATCTAACAAGAGTTCTGCTTTAGGGTGGCAACGCCACCAACCCTGGGGTTACTTACAATTCTTTTAAATTGATGAATTAATGGTAGAACTAGATAAACCAATCTTTAGTTTTCTAGAGTAGGTCACTTAAGCGATAAGATTTCCTCTGCATGTATGGTATTAATATTTTTTATATGGTCCAGGTCCAGGAAGGCGTAACGGTGCTGCTAGGTAGGGGGAGGGTGTCAAGGGTTGCGATACGTCACGGTTTTAGAACTGCCAGAAAGAAAAATACTACGATACAATAATAAAGTACCTTTTTGTATATCTAGGCGGTCTCATCGGTAAAAACGATTTCTTCCAGACAATGACATACAATTTCAGAAGTAAGATTAACTCGACATCAACAATTCGGGTCGAAACTGGGAGACCATTACGTACGACCCTAAGATAATTTAAAAATAAGCATCACATATAAAACCTAGTTCAGCGATGTTGCCTATAGTTACAATTTACAAATGACATTACAGATCATACTAAACCTAATTCCTAACTAACATTATAAATGTAAAAAACTGTGGTCGTCACTCTTCTGCCTCTGAAATTCAATGGATGTGGAGAGGGGTAACCACGGGTGCGTTAAAATCAGTTATCACCCTTTCATTTCACCCACTGGGTGGTTTGTTCGGGTGAAAACCAATTCATGCCCGCGTGAACCGCGGAATGAAATTGGTGATAACTGGGTTTTAACCCGGGTGGCTTTTACTCATCTCTGAACGAATATGAAAAGAGTCCGTATATTTGAATAAAAATAGCAATATCTAGTTGTATGTCCAAAAAGGCAGTTTTGCACTATAAAAAAACTGTTAAAAACCGCGTTTACAACATTCTATTTTGGTCAGAAATGAATAATTAATTAATGATTCCAAAATGGAATATGGTTAACGCGGAACAAATCATATACTATAGACAAAGCGCAAACTGAGTAGGTTCTTGCGCTAGTGGTATGGAGTTGGCGTCGCGTATAGCGAGACAGTTCTGTTACGTCACATTTCGCCCCTCCCGCACCGCGCCACTACCGCAGGAACCTCCTCAGTTATGCACTTTGCCTGTATAACAGTTTTTTCCTCACAAAAACCCCAATATGTACATACGTCACCAAAAAATTCAATACAAGTGATTTTATGACCTAAAAAAGACCAAATTACTCATAGACAGTTAAGTTCTTAATGAGATCATGTTTTGATAATATCATCAGCATCACCTAAGTATGAAATGTTATTTATGGGAATGATACTAAGTTTTTTTTGATACAGCGAAAGTGAAAAGTTAGTTGTACCAGATAAAGTAAATACGGTCATTGCTCGTTTAGACCAACGATCTCTATGTACTACTAGATGGAGCGTTCCAAACAATCGCTCTGGTCCACGCAAGTAGCCACAACTCTTTCACATTCACAATGAAACTTGTGCAGTTACTACGCAGAACATTTAATTATTACTAAATATTGACGCTACGGTTATATAATGTCAATATTTAGAAAATAATTAAATGATCTGACTAGTAATTGCACAATATACCACGTGACCCGTTTAGGGGGGGGGGGGGGGGGGGTCCTTCAAAATACCACGCTTGGTCACAGGGGTTAGGTTGTGACGTAGTCAATAACCTCTAGGGAAATGTCGCGCTTTTTCGAGCTATTTTCAAATATAGCGCGCAATTTTTGGCGTTTTTTAAACTCACAGGTGGCAACACGGACGTTAGCTGATTGAAAACCACAATGTTAACAAATGACAGTTTTTCTTCTTAATAATATATTTTTTACTTGTAATTATAGGAATGCACGCACTCTTGGCGTCACATCCATTCCATTGTAGGTGCATTGTAATGGAATTGTTTAAGCTGTGGTTAGCCGTCACAGAAATCCTATCAAGATATTATTAAGACGGTTCTTCAGTCTCGCGCGTGCAGATTTTCAGACACAGCGTACGCCTCCCGCGCACCTTTATGCCTCGCGGTCACGTTTCTAGTGAGGAGATAGAAACCACTCAATATGGAAATTTTTGTCGATGTTACTCGCCGCGAAAAGAGTAAGCATTTGATAGTTATTGCAATATATTGCAAATTGTTGGCACGCGTGTTACGTGTACTTCACCATTCTATCTTGATAAGATTTCTGTTTTGGCCACACAGCAGGCTGTCTCCCTCATTCTTACTCAGTCTAATAAACTTGCCTTATCCTTCACACACACTCACTACGCACCACATTTTAGTATAAAATTAAAAAATTTATTTGTCCATAACTTTTTTAATGCTTACCAGATATATCACAATCGTCATATAGTTCAAGACTTAATAAATAAGTTGTGGACTGCACATATTCAGTTTATGTCACTAAATTGTTGTCGATTTAGGTCACTAAATGGTAGTTGCATAAGGTTTCTGAATACTGCCCTGCTATTAAGAACACCGTAAATTTTTTTGGCAACCTATTGGGAATTGCAAAAAGGGGGTCAAATTGGTTTGATATAAATTCTATGAAAATTACTAAAGTTTCTTCGCCAATTGAAGAATTAAGATTCATAAAATATTCAGAATTAATGCAAACCAGTTGGACCCCTTTTCGACAATTCCCAAAAGGATGCCAAAATACTTAACGGTCTTCTTAGATAGAAGGGCACAATGGTAGTCCTTTTAGGTGAAAAAACTGTTTAGGTCACTAAATCGTAGCCGATTTAGTCAATAAATTGTATTCAGTTAGGTCACTAAAATGTAATCAGTTTAGATCACTAAATGGCAGTTGACTTAGGTTACTCTAACTTATGTAAAAGAAATACACACCTAGGTAACTACTTGCTTCACCCTGATGAAGTAAACAACTCAGTGCTAAAAGCATTGTGCAGTTTCTAACTGCTGCAAGGCTTAACACGGAACTATAACACGTATGGTGGCGATCACAATAGACCAGAAATGGTCGCAGTGATACAAGGTCTAGACTGAGATCTTGAAATAGCCCCAACAATAGTAAGTTTCGTCCATATACCACTGATACCCAGAGTCAACAGAAAATCAGCACCATTCCTGGCATTTACGTCCACAGCACTAACAAGCTGCTATGCTATGCACCACAATGCGTGACATACAATTTCTTGGACGCACAGAGGACAAAATCACGCGACGCACTCTGAACAAGCGACACTGTATTTGCCATCAGCTTTGCGTATATGGTCATACCACCTAACGAAGGATTGTCCCACAAGTTTTCTCGATCAAGGTCTCCATTCGAGGGCAGTTCACAAAAGTAGAGTAACTGATGGACCTGATACGACTAGATTAATCGAGTCAAATAAAGTAACAGATACGTATATACAATCCTACTTTTGACAGCTTCAAATGTATCAACTTCGAATTAAAAAATAATATAACATAACACATATTTGGATATATACATGGGTCTTAAAAAAGGTTTAAAGAAAATAGTAATACAACGAGTTAAGTTGTCTAAGAGTCAAACTCCACTAGTCAACACCGCGCCGCCGTACTTTGGCTAGACAAGACTCATATCAATTTGTCCATAGTGTGGAGGGACTGCGCAGCGTTTATATTTCATTCCAAACCAATACCCATACAAAAACCAACGCTATTTGCAGCAAGAACAGGTTTGTATTACAATGTACACTTTGCGGTCCATTTCGGAACGAACCATCTATTATTTATTTTATTTTCGAGACGCAAGTTTGTTTTCATGCGACTATTAATTTGGAATGAACCAAACAAGTCAACCGCTATAATACGAATGCGTGGCAACTTGTAGAGCTAGACCTTAAAAGGAACAATTCAAAAACCAAGATATTGAACTGCTGACTTCCCATGATCATGTCTTGATAAGAAAATATAATTTTTTTTAACGCAGGTGAGTTTTTGGTGGGCTTCTCAGATGGCCAAGCCGTTTGATGCAAGCACGTAGATTTTGGCTTGCGAAAAGCAAGTTTGATCGTTTAAAATACATCAAGCTTGAGTCAAGCCAGGAATGATGCGAAATTGCTTACACGAAAGTTTGACGCGTTGCTTGACCGTGCTCGCGACCGGCTTGATCAAGCATAGTTAAGTGAAAAACAGAATCAATGCAATAGAATCGAACATGAGCGAAATAGTCGCCCGGCTCTACGAACGAATCTATCACTTGCTACAACGAATAACTCCAGAATGCCTCGTGCTTGTTCAAGCATGTCGCCCACATGTACTCAAGCCACTTGATCAAGTAGAACAAAGTCTATCGTGCTTACTTCAAGCTCGAGTGTCTCGAAAGTTAACACAAACTATATTTTGGCTGAATGAAGAGGGTTTTGGTTACAATAAAAGTACAGTACACATAATAATATAACTTATTCTCATTAAATGTTGATTAAAAAGTTGTTTTATATACAAATCACTTATTGTAAGAAGGGCACTTGTTCAATAACATAATAATTCTATTACCTGATCTAATGGGTTATGAATACGTATATTTTTTGAAAAAGCTATGCCCTTTTTGCAGTAAATCATTTATATGAACGAAGTTATACACCGTGTTGTTTGAATTATACTAACAAGTGTCCGCCTCCGTCAGTTATCAGTAGTTCAATCAAATTATGTCAGTGAACAGTTCAATGATATAACTACCAGTATAGAAAAATAAACCATCTTTTCTATATCACAAATCTTCTTAGCGGAAACGTCTAACGTAAGAGTAAAATAATAACTGCGCAGAAGGGAATCTCGTATTGAATACCGATAAATTAAATGCCTACTTCCACATGCCGTTATGGCTTGCGTGAGACTAGTCAGGGTTGTCACTTGACATACTTAGTGTTTAAGAATAATTTAAAATAAAAAGGATATAGTGTCAACGATCAAAAATAAGCGACAAACTAATAGGTATGTCAAATATGTATTCACA
This sequence comes from Esperia sulphurella, assembly GCA_947086405.1. Classification (NCBI taxonomy): domain Eukaryota; kingdom Metazoa; phylum Arthropoda; class Insecta; order Lepidoptera; family Oecophoridae; genus Esperia; species Esperia sulphurella. The sequence continues at coordinate 17,892,505 of OX352258.1, forward strand.
CAGCTATAACAAAAATACGCATTCTTCGTCATTTTCATATACTGTACTTCATAGACTGTACCTACATATTAATATTCAATTCCAAATCAATTATCACACGAATACAAACGCTATTTGCTACTAGGTAACATATAGATTACAATAGAATACAAATTTATTGGCTGCAACAAAACACATTGATTAGGAATAAAATTTACGTCGCGTCGCAGATTAGTGAACGTGCCAACCCTTACGGTGAGTCAGCCCAGCGGGCGAGACTCTGTAGGTATTTTGAGATGGCTGGATTTTCGCTTCTACTCAGTTATTATCAGAGGTCCGACTCTTCCGTTATTCCAGGGCCGTATTCAAGTGTTGATATAGTGGACCCTCGTTTAATCGACATATTTCAGCTCAGGGTGGTCTTGAGGCCACCTGCTTACTTTTGAACGAAATGCAGAAATCGAATGCAACGTCAATGTGACATACACATACATCTTCATAGGTCATAAATGAATTGTTAATGGATAACAGAGGTTTTTTACACCACAGAATTAAAGTGGTTTTAGTGTGCTGAATAGAATAATAATTAGATTTGATTACTCGGCTTGGCTGAGTAACGGCTCAGTTTAAGACAAAACAAGTTACTCAGACAGTGTAATCACACTGTCCTAATAAGAAATTCACCAGAGTCAATCAACAAAAACGAAATATACATGAGTTAACCACACAGAGATTGTGTGGTGTGAAGCGAAATGTCAAGTCGCCCTAATTAAAAAAAAAACTATATATTGTTACCAGGGATGTCCATTTTCCGTTCCCCTGTGTATATTAAGTTTATTACTGCGATCACCAATCCTCCTGCCAAGCGGGGCAATGAACAGCCCACCAAAAGTGGCATTCTATGGGGGGTTAATGTTCAGCACCCGTCCAGTATTTCGGCTGAGGATGATGATTGTTCCCCAGCGTACGTTTTCTACATTCACTTACAAAAAGGGGGTCCACTACAGTGGAATACATTCTTGAATACGGCCCTGCATTGACGGGTATAGTCCGACCTCAGGTTATATAATCTTATTTGTCTAATCCGATGAATTCTTAAGAAAATCATCCCAAATGTCCTCTTATCACATATCACAATCACGTCATGTACGGCACCTGACGCGGCCGATGCGGTCAGACGGAGCTCTTCACCAACGAGTCCGTGGCCATCAGGAGCATCTTGAACTGCCGCGTCAGAGCGTGCTGGGGGTTCGCGTTGAGGAACGCTACGATTTGCTTCTGAAGCTCTCTGACTACTGCGGGAAGGTGCTCGCGCGTCACGGGGTTGGTTGTGTCGAGATTCATTACGGCTTCTTCTAGATACCTGCGGAACAAATTGCATTGAAAAAAAAAGGATCCAGATAGAATAATTCTGGCTTTGAATAGGACCAATATAGGATGTGTATAAAGTAAGAGAGCTATTTCTGCCAACAAACTGTATTATAAAGTTTGGCGGAGATATTGTATGTATATTTTTTAAGAGATGAATTAATGATTTTATTATTATTATTAATCTTCCTGTGGGTGACGTCGAGGCATCTAAGGGATTGCGCCAAGGATGGGCAGCGATACTGCGATCAAAAATTTGCCCGCCAAGCGTGGTGATTATGGCAAATCCTCCAATGGACAGTCCACCAAAAGTGGCATTCTGTTGGGGAGGCTTGTACGTATGTATGTAAACGCTTTATTGTACCAAAAATAACAACAACAACAATAATAAAATAGAAATTAAACTGTGTACAAAGGCGGACTTATCCCACTTAGGGATCTCTTCCAGTCAACCTTAGAGTAACCGAAAGGACAAGTATAATGCGTTTAGTACCAAATTTGATAAAGGAATTTACCTACGTTTAATAAAGTATACATAGACGATACACGAATAAGTGAATGATACAAATATCTATATATACATAAATTCATACACATAACATATAAATATATAAGATATATATAAATATACATATGTTCATATATACTATATATATCCCAATAAATACTTATTAGTAGTTTATATACTCCAATATGTGTTCCGCAGTGGATGTATTTCGGCTGATGATGATGCGATACACAAAAGTTGACAGATGACAGTCGAGAGGTGACTGTTGACAGTCGACATATATCACCTGAAGAGTGAGTGACTTGTGTTTGGGGATTCTGGTGGTGGCAGATGTCAGTCATATCAGTCCTCAGACGTCAATGCTGGACATAGGCCTTTTCACAATGGACGCCACTACACCCGGCCTTCGGCCCTTCGCATTCAGTCGCTTCCGGCCTCCTTCAGGCGGGCGGTCTCCACTACAGAACTCGTCTGCCCCAACGCCGTCAATGCCCTGCGTGTTTAATATAATAATGGGTTCAGAATGCTGCTGGGGCTGCCACGTTACTGTAGCGCGGCAGATATGTTCGCCGAGGCGCGTGTGGATGGATTCCACGCCATCCTGCGCAACAGAATTGCCTCCCTGATGCGCCGTGTGCGGGGCAGCCCTAACAGCTTCCTGACCACTATACGGGAGAAGGTGGATAGTCCAATACTCAGGCACTGGGTGACTGTCCACCATCACAAACAAAATAAATAAAAAATATTGTCCAATTACTAACATAGACTTAAGTTTAATTGATATTAATAAATATAAATACATAAATTATAAATGCGAAAGTTTGGATATTTGGATGTTTGGTACTCAATCACGCTTCAACCACTGGACGGATCGGAATAAAACTTGGCACACAAATAGGTTAGGTCCCGGAATAGGACGTAGGATAGTTTTTATCCCGAAAAACACCATTCCTACGGGAAATACATAATAATTTGTGATATCAACAGTCGCGGGCAACAGCTAGTCTGATACAAATGATTTAATTTGAGTGACCTGTGCTTGAGATGCGTGTCTCTGGCCATGTCCGCCGCCAGCTGCTGCACCAAGGAGAGCAGCACGTGCTGCTTGAGGCGGCAGGGCGGGCCGAACACGCGCGCCGGCTCCGCCCCGCGGCACGCCGACACCACCAGCGTCAGGTCGGACGCCGACAGCGCCAGCTGGAACGCGCCGTTCACGTCGCCGCTGCCCATAAGCGACTGGATCTGTGCCACTTGCATCTGCACGCACATACGCGGTTTATATACACACCGACGCTCCAATACGCGTATTACAATATACAACGGCGTACGAGTTTGATCAAAGGGTAAACAAACATGGCGCTTGATATAAGCGTACGTCAGATTCGCGATTCAGTCGGGCTCCGTACAAACTTCTATGAAAGCACCGAACGTTGCTTTAACGAAAATATGAACTGGATTGAGGGACAAACTTAACTTTGCCGTTGGAAAACTGCTGGCCCCATACATCGACATAGGTCGCGGTAAGTGTACAGAGGCCTTATGGCTTAAAGCGATCTCTTCCAGGCAACCTTTCAGAAGGAAAATAAGAAAGACTCTGTCGCTATCGACAGAGTATTGCAGGCAAAATAAGTTTATAATTTTAGAATATAGATAAAAAAAAATACTATTCAACTAAATTTATATAATGAACATTATTAAATAAATATGCTTGATTATGCTTTCAATGTGAGTTGCCTAATCCCAAACTAGGATTTTCTACTGTGCTATGGAAATGAAAGGTAGGACAATTTACAATACAACATCCATACTGGGACCAACTTATACGAATTGTAATGAAATGAAGACCTTTAACGCTAAGTCTAATCACCAATCTACTGAACCGACGAGGCAGTCAAATATAGTGAACCAAATAATTATACTGAACTACCAATACATGAACATCTACACGACTTATTTTTATTTTGTAATTAATATTACTCATTTTGACATTGTACTGACATGATTTTATTAATTAATTTTATAATATAACTGTAATCAAATTTTGATGACATGTAATATAAAATTGTAATAGAATTAATGTATGATGTTTTTGATCATTTTCTGATTTTAAAATGTTTGACATTCTGTACTAGATATTGTAAATCTGTCATTTTTAAATTAATTTAATATATATGAAATATTGTATGCCCGTAATGGGTAAACTATTAGATAAGAGCAACTTTCTGCAATAACATCTGCTATACAATGTACCTAATAGTAAACAATAAATGATTTCTGATTCATGTCTAAGTGTTCTTTATGTACCTAAAGATTAAATAAATAAATACAAATACAACGTTAGATGATAGATATTGAACCGTAATACTTGTAAAAGGAAAGGCAATGATTCCTGGACACAGTTTCTTGTTACATTACGTGGTCTCTGAAAGAAAGCATTATATCATTTAGACCATTCTATACCGACATTAGGCATCAGTCGTGGGGTTCCCGGCTTAGAATACGCCCCCCACCCCCAAACCTCCCGTGGAAGTCTTCAAGGCGACTAAAGGAGCCCCCCCCCACCTAGTCGTGTGATTCCTGGCTCAGAATCCCCCCCCCCCCCCCCCGACCCCTTCCCTCAATCCTCCCGTGGGAGTCTTCAAGGCGACTAAGGGAGACACCCGGGAGGTCAGCAGCGTTCTCTTGTGTATATTACGATCGTTACTGCGAACACCATTCCACCTGCCCATCGTGGTGATTATGGCAAATCCCCCAATGGACAGTTGATAGTATCTTCCGACGGAAAAAGTAATTTTGCACTCTCTAACGGGTTTGTTTTGACATATCGTCTTGTTACCTTCGGATTCTCGTATCTTAGAAATCATCTTTACGCTACGTCGTGTCCTAACAACGCAATGCTACCGCCTTGATGCTACCCAGAGGGGTAGGCAGAGACGATGTATCGCCATTTGAGATATTATTATCTATTGTTATTTATAGCCGTGGTAGCCGGTTGGTTGCGCACTCGCCTCGATTCATGAGGTCGTGGGTTCAAACCCCGCCCGTACCAATGCGTTTTACGAAACCTTAAGTACGGTTTATTTATAATACCACAAGATTTTCGGTGAAGGAAAACATCGTGAGGAAACCTGCATATGCCGAGGAAAAAACTCTGAGGCGTATGTGAAGTCCACCAAATCGGCTTGGGGCACCGTTGGTGGTCAGGGGTTTGGCACAAAAGATCCTGAAGGGTCGAAGTGTCGCCAGGTCTTCCTGGCCCCCTAAGAAGATAAGATATCTATTGTTAAAAACCCCCTCTACTCTTAAACAATTATGTTTCCGGTGTAGTTTATATCACGTTTTATAAAGTACTGATTTTTAGTTACGACAATGCGATCATGACGATATTCTGCTGGGCGCTTGGCGTCGAACTAATATGGAGTAGCTCAGGGATGGATGTAACTGAACGTTAATAGGACCCTGGTGTCGCCTCAACAAGGCGGCGATGTTGTTCCCAACACATCACGGGGCGAAAAGCGAAGGAAAGTGACATTACATTGCGCAAAGTGGCGATACATCGTCTCTGCCTACCCCTCGCGGACCAAGGCGTGCGCATTATGTATGTATGTATGGTGTCCAGGGGCTAGCCTGGTCGTAAGCGTGCCGACATCCCGGAGAAGAGCAAACTCCGGGCACTATTAGCCTCACCGAATCATGCGGGGCTCTGATGAGGTGGACAATTATTTCCCTAGCTAATCGTGGGACCTCAACAAAGCGGCGATGCTGTTCGCAACACATCACGGCAAGGGGTATGACGGGGTGAAAAGCGGGCGAAGGAAAGTCACTTTGCAATATTACATTGCTCAAAGTGGCGATCCATCGTCTCTGCCTACCCCTCTGGGACCAAGGCGTGAGCATTATGTATGTATGTATGTGTGTATGTGTGTATGTGTGTATGTGTGTATGTATGTATGTATGTATGTATGTATGTATGTATGTATGTATGTATGTATGTATGTATGTATGTATGTGTGTATGTGTGTATGTATGTATGTATGTGTCGCCGTGGGCAGTGGCAGTGTGGCAGTGGCCCGCACCCACCTGCCTGTCCGCCAGCGAGGAGTGGTGCGAGCCGGCGGGCGTGGCGGGCGAGTGCGCGCGCGACATGTGCGCCGCCGCCACAGACCGCGCGTGCTCGCGCCACCATACCATCTCCTTCTCCAGCACGCTGAAGGAACGAACACACATACATATAAGACAAGGGATAAGTCCGCCTTTGTACACAGTTTAATTCCTATTTTATTATTGTCGTTGTTGTGATTTTCGGTACAATAGAGCGTTTTTTTGTGTCCACTGCAGGAGCACAACCCTCTCTAATCTGCCGGAGGCAGACGGAGGATTTGGCCTACACTCCCCGCGCTGGCCAGACGGGTTGGGGAGGCCTGATTGATGTTTTATAATGTATTCCCTCAGTCGCCTTGTACGACACCCACGAGAAGAGTTGGAGTGGTCCTATTCTACTCTACCGGAAACCACACGGCCTTCATAATAGCTTTATTTAATATAAATATCTTTGTTGTGGATCATATGTATAGAAAGGATTACAGGTCATAGAGCTCAGCTATGTCCCGCCGCGTGCGCACACAACATTGTGTCGTAGTGAAGCATGTATTTAAAACAAAGTTACCAAAAAAAGACCATTTAAAAGTTAATTAGATACAATTTAAAACCTTAAATTGAATCGTCACCAAGAATTTCTTCTAAACTATAATAACATTAACTTAGTGCCTTCTCTCACATCCTGTAAGGTTGGCTGGAAGAGATCTCTTTAAGAGATAAACTCGCCTGTGTACACAAAATTTGTAACTGTATTTAGTTTTAAAAATTTTGCAATAAAAAAGATATAATTAACATTTTTCTATTAACAGATCGTGGAGTCTTTTTTTAAATAAATTAATCTCAACTTCATCTCGTATCGTTTTAGGGATTTTATTATATACTAGCTGTGCCCGCGGCTCCGCTCGCGTGGACTACAGAACCCGCTCCAGCTCCCACTCCCGCTCCCGTTCATTTTCCCACTCCCACCCACACCCAATTTAAGTTTTGTATATTGATGTATCGGTCTGGATATCGGCCCATATATCGCCGATACCGATATATCGGCAAAAAGCTCCGATACACCAATATCCGATATATCGTATCTGCTGCACCTCTAATTTTTATTCTCATATAAGTAAGCAGGACCGCTACTTATTGTAAAATAAAATACAAATAACATAAAATTATACAAGTGATTCAATCGAAGCAGCTCTGTGGACTGCATCACAGGGGGGCCCCCGAGGAGTCGCAGGGGCGTCCACCGGTGAGTGCTGAAAGTTCATCTTTCATAGAGCAGTTTGTGCGAGTGTATAGTAATGTATAGCTATACGCACCCGTGCGCGACTTCCTTGAGCGTGGCGGCGAGCAGGGCGTGCGGGGGCTGGGCGGGGGCGGCGGACGCGGCGGGGGCGGCGGCGGCGGCGGCCAGCGCCTCTGTGTGGCGGTCGAGCGCGGCGCGCAGGCCGGCCACCGCGGCCGCGCTGCCGCGCTCCGCCGCGCACCGCGCAGCCGCCTCCGTGTTGGCCGCGACTGGACACACACACGACATATTATTTCAGCTCCAGTACCAGATGATATCTCGTTCGAGGCACAACACTGCAGTGTGTGACAACCTCCTTACCGCTTCTACCTACCTGGTACAGGCTTAGATGACAGAAAGATTCCTTAATTTTTTTAAGTTTCATCATCATCCTAATCACTGCTGAACAGAAGTCTTTTGGCAAGCTGTGTTCTGGGGGATTTGCCATAATCACCACGCTTGGCAGGAGGATTGGTGATCGCAGTAATGATCTTAATAGGAGATTCCCTTATTAGCCTTGACGACACCCACGGGAAGGGGGGTGGCCCTATTCTGAGCCGGGAACTACACGGCTAACAGCTTCATTCTTAGGGCCAGGAAGATCTGGCGACACTTCAACCCATCGGGACCTTTTGTATCAAACCCCTGACCACCAACAGTGCTCCAAGACGAGTTGGTGGACTTCACATACGCCTTAAAATTTCTCCTTTGTCATATGTAGCTTTTCCTTCTCTTACAAAACGACAGTAGCCAATCCAATACATACATTCTGCATGTTTTAATACAATGGTATAAGGCATAGTTTCACATTGCAAGGCCTATAGACAGCCTACTGACCACGTCGAGGGCAATGAAGACAGAATGATTTCATAGCTAAATAAAGTAAACAAAAGGGGATCCAAAATCTATCCCTGAGGCACCCTTTGTCTACTATGCTAGTCAGACGATAAACAACTACCATTATGTACAAACTAAATCTGTGAAGTCACTTGACCTGGTGCTGACAGAATACCAGCGCTGGAGTTCGCGTAGCGTGCTGCAGCATTATGCTGAGCCAGCGCCATTTTGTTGCTGCGACACATAGGTACCTTGATTATTTTTAAATTGTAATTTATTAATTCTGTTCTGTTTATTTCTCATGTATGTGTGTGTCGTAGCTATGAATAAATGATCTATTCTATTCTATTCTATGTTGGAAATAGTCAGAGACCACGCCATACTCACACTCCTTGGTGCCGTTCTGGAAGGCGTGGTTGATCTGCCGGAAGATCTGCGAGTGCGCCTTCTCCATGACGGGCACCACGCTCTCGAACAGCGCGCCGCGGAACGAGTCGCGCACCATGTCCGACAGGGACTTCGCGATCGACGTGCTGAGGCGCTCCATTACCGTCTGCAGGCAATCGTATACAACATATTAGTGTGTCCCCGCGCTCCAATACCGTGTATGTTTAGTTTAGTTTATTTGTTCATATACAATTTTTACATTGTGTTTGAATCTTATAAATAAATAAATAAATATCTCAGACATTCACACCAATTATCCAGTTCCAAACTAGGCAGAGCCTGTGGTATAGTTACTGGATAACGGATAGACATACTTAAATAAATATATAAACATCCAAGACTTGGGTACAAACATTCATATTCATCATACGAACATTTGCCCCTAGCGGGATTCGAACCCGCAACCTCCGGCATGGCAGTCCGAGAGCTACCCGTTCCGCCACGGAGGTCGTTATAATTAATAAATAATAATAATATAATTTATAATAATACAAAAAGAAAAACTACAACACATATTTTAAACAAAATCATGACACCACACAACATTGATACCAATCCTATCTTACAAATTCGCCTATTATTTCAATTTAATATAAAAAATAGATGAGAAATATAATATTAAATTAAATAATATAAAATTGATGTCAAGTTACAATAAAATAAACATTATTTTATTGTAACATATTATTCATGTCCAACATATTATTTTCCGCGCAAAAATTCCTCGAAGTGTAGTAGCACCCTTCCAACAAAAAGGTCCTCAATTTGAATTTGAAAACGCTTAAACTATTTGTGGATTTCAGTGCTGTCGGAAAAGCTCATTATACATTTTAACAGCCTGACAGCGCGCACTGTGCAACGCTATGTTTATGCGTGTGTTAGTGTGTGTGTGTGTACCTTGCTATTGGCGAGCTTGTCGATGTTGTCCCGCAGCAGCTGGTCCGTGGCGGCCAGCTTGGCGGCCAGCTCGTGCTGCAGCGCGGCGGCGAGCGGCTCGAGCGCGCGCGCCGCGCCCGCGCCCGCCGCCGCGGCCGCGCGCGCGCTCGCCGTCTCGCCCACGCGGGCGATGCGCTCCCACCTGCATGCAACCGACCGACCGATACCTTTAAGCACATCCTCGGCACTTCATACAAGAATCGCCTGCGTAAATAGTACGGCTGCACCCATAAGTTGTACGTCAACAACACGACTGCTTTTCTTTCCAATTTGTAGGCTCTATCTCTCGGCGCCGGTAGCACAGTGTCTCAACACGGAGGCGGCGATGTCGTTCGCCACCCATCACGCCGAGTGGTATCACGGGGCGGAAAGTGAAAAGGAAAGTCGCTCTGCGACGGTGGAGTGCGCAAAGTGGCGACACCGGGGACCAGAAGTGAGTATGTTTGTATGTATTATCCAAAGCGCACGCAGCTCGCTGTATATGGTGCAGTCGTGTGTGTGTGTGTGTGTGTGGGGGTGGGGGGGCACCGACCCGTCGGTGAGCGCGCTCTCGACGGCGGCGGCCGTGCGGTGCGCGTGCGCGCGCAGCGCCTCGTCCACGAGCGCGCGCGGGCTGCCCACCTCGCCGCGCAGCAGCCGCAGCTCGCGGCTCTGCTGCGTCACCAGATCTGTTCCAAACAAACACCACACGATAACTATAGACACACATTTCTTAATAGTTACTACGTACTGGGCTTAACTCGTCAGTAAAACGACGATACCTCCGCATTTCTGCATCAGGCAATACATGCAAAAATGTGTCTTAAGGCGCTCGACTTAGCATTGTTATTACTCAGTAGACAGCGTGTGATGTGCGGGCGGCGTTTCATGAAAAATGTGTCGAAGGCGCTCGACATACCTTAGTTATTACTCTGTACGAGCGACACGACGCGAAAGTTTAGGTTTTTCCGTCACTCGACCGTACCTACTTATCGCAGTAGGTACGGTCGAGTGACGGAGGCCTGCCCATTTGTGCGAATCGAAGTCCATAATAGACCGAAAAGGCCTGGGCTTGAAATTGGAAATTCAACAATTTGAACACGAATCGACTGTGCATTGTTGTACTTACCACAGAGTTTTTCCAGTTTATTCTCAAGCATCTCCAACCTTGTCTTATCTGCTGGGGAAAGTCCAATTGTGCGCACCTGAAAATAGTATACCTCATATTAGATAGTATTTTTTTCTTTTCAGCTTGTCAATTTCTCCATTTTCTCGGAAAACACTAGATACACGATTTGATAAGGCAGCTATGCTGATGATATGGTGTTGCTGAGCCCCTCGGTATGTGCTTTGAAAAAACTGCTCAGCATTTGTGTAATATACGCAAAGTCATGGACTCGTATAGAATGTAAGAAAGTGTTTGGGGAGTGTGCCCAGAAATTGCACGATTTGATTCTCCCATCCCCCTTCTATCAGCGGTCTACCAGGCGTGGGGAGCCACTTCATCCTTATGTAGTAGACATACCACGCTCTCGTATGAAACGTTCTGCTTCCTCTTTCATGATGCGAACTGCTGAGAAATGGAACTGCCAGTTTCGGTATTTCCGGACAAGTATAATTTGGGTATTTTTAAAGGAAGAGACATGGTAATCGCGCTCCGCCTTAGGTTACATCCTCACTTACCATCAGGTGAGATTAAGGTCGAATGTAAACCCAATCTTCACCAGCACTGTGTTTATTTTCATTTAGTTTTTAGTACTATTTATCAAAGAGAGAAAGGCAGGCTACTATACCTCTTCACTGCAAGCTCTTTCGACTGCCGATATGTTGAGCGAATTGTTGAGCGACTGACTGCTGGATTTGTCGCTCGACGCCTTCCTCTGATTGGCCTCAGTGATCTGAGCAAGCGAGATCTGAGGCCACGAAGTGTCGCTGTCTGTCAAAAAGTATACATACAGCATTAACTTACGAATACATAAGGTTGTTGAATACCCACCCGCTGTGGTAATTCATTATTATATCATTTATTCATCGAGACTACGACTACCTACAAGTTAGTACGTATTTAAAAACTATGTTAAACATTAAAACAAATAAATAGTATTTTAACTATTACTGTTACTTTAAACTTAATATTTAGTAACTATACAGGATAGAAACGAATGTCTACACGCAAAATGTTTTTATTATACGTGACATGGAGCGAAGGGGGAGGGGACAGTTCCAGTCACTGTTAAAATGAAATGAAAATGGTTTATTTGCCAAAAGTACAGTGTTTTACAGAAGATGTTAATAATATGGTTAGTTCTAGTGTACTCAACCTGATGCAGGTGTGCAAATATTAATATTAGGAATTATAATTAGATATTTTAATAATTAGATCAACAACATTATTTAAACAATACTAAACTGCAGTATAAGTTATAATTACAGATATAGTTAAAGTTTTGAAATTGTCTACAGTATCTTTCAGGATTTAATGGTGTGGTTACCGACGTACAGTCGAATAAGACCGCCCCTACGCATCGGATGTGTTTGTTATTTAACCCCTCTCCATACAAACCTAACATTTGTCAAAAAAATATATACGTTAAAAGTAAAAATTGTTTCAATGTATACTGACTGCTGTGCGTGAGTTTGGCGGGGGGCGGCGGCTTCTCCGGCGACACGAATATGTCATCAGCCGGGTACATGGGTTCGGTGCCGTTCTGGACCACCGAGGACGTGTCCTCTTCTACCACCGGCGTTTGGCTGGACTCCTCCTCCTGCAGGAAAAAAAAACAACAAAACCTTAAATGACTGCACCCACACTTCCACTCCTCGAATAATTTCCAATCACCCAAAAGTTTACATTACATTATAAAACATCAATCAGGCCTCCCCAACCCGTCTGGCCAGCGCGGGGAGTGTAGGCCAAATCCTCCGTCTGTCTCCGGCAGATGAGAGAGGGTGGTGCTCCTGCAGTGGAGACCAAAATAACCTGATGATGATGACCCAAAATTTGCCTGGAAGAAATCGCTGAAAGTGCTCGCCCCACACGTACGAAGTAATAAAAATGCTAATACGAGCTTCATAAGACACATTTTTGCGTGTATTGTCTAGCAGTAGAGCATTAGGCAGTTGAGCATAGTGTACGAAATCAAGCAGTCGGGTTGTATAACTGCCTGCCCACTCAATTTAAAATCATTGATAACACTTGTCTTTAAAAACTTTAAAGCGCTTCTTGTTTGAAAATAACTATTACTCCATTTATGAATTTATAAATGCACGGTGATGTATAATTTAACTAAATTTTATTATTGTTTTTAATTCAATTTTCATCCTGTATAATTTTGATATTGTTATTGTTTATCTGTAATTTTATGTAATTCCGACACAATGCAATTTGTTAAGGAAAATAAACTGAATTAAAAGCGTAAAGATATTTTCGTTATACTAGGGAGTTGTGTCTGTTAGAGTGGAATGGGCATCTTCTGGGTAAGCACGCTCCACCTTAGGCTTCAACGTCACTTACAATCTGGTGTGATTGAGGTGAAGCATAAATCCATCAGGATATTTTTTTATTCACTACTAGCTGTGCCCGCGGCTCCGCTCGCGTGGACAACAGGTTCCGCTCCCATTCCCACTTTCGCTCCCTATCCCACTTCCACTTCCACTCAGACTCAATCCCGCTCCCGCTCCCACTCTCCTTTTCCCACGCCCACTCCCATTGTCACTACCAGCTCCAAATTTAGTCCAAACTCATCGCAATCTGAATAGTACGGAAATACTATTATGTGCAATATATTGCATACTAACCTTACCTACTAATGTATTTGAAAACTAAAAATGTCCAAAACTTTTAATTGAGTAAACCGATTGCGATGAAATAAAGACTAAATGTTAAGTTAGGTTAAGCCCCATGTTTATGTGAAAAGTCCATCAAAATCCGTTCAGTAGTTTTTAAGTGTTGCGTGCACAAACTCACAGATAAACAGACAAAAATTTCAAAAATGATCGAAATGTGTTCTGTTGCTTATCCTTAGACGCCCAAATTTTTTTTGCAAATATCTTCTATGTACAGACACGCGAAGTTAACGATTTTATTTATTAGATTCTGTGGATTCGGTGTATAGACCGACAGACAGTATTGGACCAGACATACCATGTTATCCTTGAAGAATGCGTCATCGTCATCGTTGTGCGCCATGATCTCCTGCACCTCTCTACTGGGGCTGGACCCGCCCGACACCAGTTTGCTGTCGCATTCCGGGACTGCCTCCTCGCACACTACTAAAGGTCAGTGGACAAATTAATACTGAATTAACAATAACAATATAACACATAGAGAAGTGGGGGTGCCGTCGTGAAGTGTACGATTTATATGAAATGAAATATATTTATTTTCTAGAACAGGTAACATGTTAGACCGGTGGTCGTCAAATTTTAAGTCCGCTATTCAGCTACCTTACATCAGCATGCAAATTATAAAAGGTACATGTTGAGTTTAAAATTCAAAACAATTCATTGATATTGTTAAAGTTTTTTACAAGTAGCCAATTGTACAGACATTTTACGAAAGGCTTTAGTTTTAATGTTTTTAGGCTGTCTGGTATAGCATTGTATATTTTATCACACATATAATAACAATTTTTTTGTACAAGTGTTGTTTTGGGGCTGTAATTCCATGCCAGCCTGCCGGTATTTCTTGTAAGTTTCACTAGCAGTATACACTGTAACAGTATAATGCATAAAAAGAAATGTAAAGGTGCACTTTCGAGCATCGAGACCGATAGCGGCAGATCGCGTCCGCTGCGACAATACTACAGGTCATACCATGAAGAAAAATAATTTTTCGCACCTCACAAGTCACCTCAAAGTTTTTACCTTCATGATTTAAGACGACCTCCGTGGCGGAACAGATAGCACTCGGACTGCCACGCCGGAGGTTGCGGGTTCGAATCCCGCCAGGGGCAAATATTCGTATGATGAATATGAATGTTTGTACCCAAGTCTTGGATGTTTATATATTTATTTAAGTATGTATATCCGTTATCTAGTAACCATAGCACAGGCTCTGCCTAGTTTGGGACTGGATAATTGGTGTGAGTGTCTGAGATATTTATTTATTTATTTATTTGGTTATTAAATTAGATAACAGATGCACATTATAAAGTCACCTGTTAGCTAATTTAATAACCAATTGGTGTTGTAGCGGCAAGCGGAACGCTGACTAAGCGCGTTGTCCTTCAGGCGACGCGTGGCACTAGTCAGCCCCGCTAGTCGTTCCCCGTCCGCCGCCCGTGTAACCTGTGTACTGTAATTGGTGTGTTGACCACGTGTGTCAAATAAATAGTTGAACTTTAAATATCACTATTCTTTATTTCCATACGTCCGTAGAACAAGCAACGAGTAGAGTCGAACCAAATTCTACAATGTCAATCATGCAGGTAAAAACTTTGAGGTGCCTTATGAGATGCGAAAAATTATTTTGCTTCATGGTATGAGGTGTAGATACTGTGAAATTGTATGGCGCCGCTTTCGCTATACATTTTCATAGTGGTTAGTATTTTCGCGTCGGCTTACGACAGTAGTCGGCCGCGATCGGTTGCGATGGTCGAAATTGCACCTTAAGGGATTAGAGAAGCGTGGGGCATGCAATCGTGAACTGTAAGATCTTGAAGATTAGATTAGATTTATTTATTTCACTTTTACATCTTAAAAATTCAATTTTGCATGTCATTCTAATATGGTAAAAGGGATAGTCATAAAATAAAATAATGTACAAAATATAAATTACAATGTCAACAAGGCAAATAATGTCATAGTATATAACATACTACCTATGTCAGTATATAAAATTAAAATATAAATTTAAAAATACACTTGGTATTAAATTATCACAAATTAAATTAAACCAATTTAATTTTTAGAAAATTCATTTATGGAATAATATTCATTTTCCAACAAAAGGTTTTTCAGTTTTTGAAGTGTTCTAATATAAATCGTTCAGTTCACGACTACACCCCCACTGACGACCTCCTAGGCGGAACGGGGTAGCTCTCGGACTGCCACGCCGGAGGTTGCGGGTTCGAATCCCGCTAGGGGCAAATGTACGTATGATGAATATGAATGTTTGTACCCAAGTCTTGGATGTTTATATATTTATTTAAGTATGTGTATCCGTTATCTAGTAACCATAGCACAGGCTCTGCCTAGTTTGGGACTGGATAATTGGTGTCAATGTGTGACATATTTTTTTTACTAATGGAGGGAATGTCCCCACCCCCTGTTTTGGCACAATGCAATGTATATTGTCAGTGTAAGTTACCGCTGGTGGAAGAGCGCGGCTTGCCCACGTCTGGTGTTGCGGACAGCGGAGGGTCGTCCTCCTCGCGTTTGCCGGGCGAACTGCGAATAAAATACATCTCAAAAAATTGGATTATTAGATTATGTGTAACTAACTTTCTTTAACTTCGTCTGCGTAGGTTTCGATATTTACACATCTTCACTGATTATTCTTCACTGATTAATTTAAGTTTGAATGTTTGTTACTCAATCACGCTTCAACCTCTGGACGGATCGGGATAAAACTTGGCACACATATAGGTTAGGTCCGGGAACAGGACATAGTATATTTTTTATTCCGAAAAACATCTAATTCCTACGGGAAATACATAATAACTTGTGTTAATATGTTAAGTTATCCACGCGGACGAAGTCGCGGGCAACAGCAAGTTGTATATAAACCTTTACCTGAAAGCGTCGGGCGTCATGAGGTTCAGCGGCGGTGGAAGGGGCGGAGACTCCGCGCGTTGTCCGATGAGGGTCCCGGGCTGCGTCTGCGACCGCATCAGCAGGTTCTTGAGCTGCTGGCTCTGCTGCTGCAGGATGCTAGACGGGATGCCGGCTGGGGCGGAGTCCGACGCCTTGTCGTCCAGCGACAGCTCGGACAGACCTGGCTCAAGAGAATATTCATTAATAGCACGATTTGATTCTCCCATCTCCGTTATATCACCGGACTACCAGGCGTAGGAGAGACTTCTTGATATCTCAATTTTCTCGGAAAACACTAGATACACGATTTGATAATGGAGATATGCTGATGGTATGGTGTTGCTGAGACCCTCGGTCTGTGTTTTGAGAAAACTGCTCTGCATTTGTGTAACATACGCAAAGTCATATAGACTCATATACAATGTGAGATTTTTTTTTTCATATTTTATTTATATTTAGTTACCTTATTTTTAATAGCAGGCTATCTAGTAGCTATATCAGTTTGATAATTTCAGATATCTATGGAAATTAAGGAATAATCGACTAGGAATAACCTTGATACTAATTCGCCCTCCCTACTTCGACCCCAATTCGACCACATCTCAACGCTGAAGACGAAGCGGTTACCACTTACCATGCAGAAGGTCCGCGCGCGAGCCGGAGGTCGCGGGCGGGGGCGGCGGGGTGTACACGAGCTCCCCCTCCTGCAGCCCCTTCGGCTGCACTATATAGAGGCGCACTCGCACGCGCGTGTCCCCCGCGCCCGCGCCCCCGCCCGCGCCCGCGCCCGCCTCCCCCGCCGCGTCCAGCCCCTCCCGCTCGAACTCGTCCGGCGACGCGCCCGCCTCCCCGCTAGAGCCGTTGCGGTGGTAGGGGTCGTCGCAGCCCGACTCGCATTTCGCTTGTTCCTCCTCTGTTGATTAAACAGGTCTTCATGTTAGACAGAGGTAAACGATAGGACTTGTACTGTTGTCTTGGCAGCCCGCGATAGCGTACGGCGTGTGCGTGCTTGCGAGTGAGTGTGTCATGGAGGTGGAAAAACTGTAACTCCGCATGTGTCGTCGCTGGGCATCTGATGTAGCTTTGCCTTCGCGATAGAAGAAGCAACAGGCAAACATACACATACAATACGAAGATGCAATATTGTAAGGAAAAGAGGGTACCACCACCATAACCACTGCCGCGCGCCTATATAATATAAATCAAGCCGAGCAAGGCATCGGGGTTCACTTACTTGGCAGACGTTGACTCGTGTTGCTGCCCGTGTATTTTGTACCCATCTACTTTAATTTGGTGATGTACCAGTGTTTTTTTATTTGAATGAACTACTCGTATGTACTTGTTCCTTATTTGCTTGTTAAAATTGATACAAAGGTTATAGTAACTTGTAATATATTAAATTATCCTTTTTAATAAAATCACTTCTGTTTACCTAAAAACGTCATACCCATAGCCATACATAATTTATTTCATATATTATTTGAACAATTAAATAAAATTAAATAAAAAAACTACTCACCTGCATCGATAATACAAAAACTGAGCACCGGATACGGCAGTAAAAACTCCGATATACTCTTGCAATACGCAGTCGCGTCGTCCTTGTCTCGCGCCATGTTGAGCACGTACAGACTCCTCGCTCTGAAGTCCGACAGCAGAAGGTACGAAGCGCTCGTGTCCAGCATGGCTTTGAGCCCGAGGGTCACGGGCTCCGGGCCCAGGCTGGGCGTGAAGGTGATGGTCTGAAGACAGCTCCAGGACTTGCACGACCAGATTTTGATGACGGTGTTGTTTTCCGCTCCAGTCACGGCGAACTTCCAGAACTGGACGCTGTAATGTATAATGATATTACATATATACGCCCCGCCGCCAGGAGGACCGACGACCTGAAGAAGGTAGCTGGTAGCGGCTGGATCCGGAGGGAGGAGGACCGGGTGTGGTGGCGTTCATTGGGGAAGGCCTGTGTTGGAATAATTGATACTGGCTATTTATAGTTCATAGTATATTTTAAATATGTTTTTCTACATTTGATGTTCTCTGTCACTCTGTCAAGAAAAATCACAACTTGTCAACTATAACAATAAATACAAAATAGCATAAGTATTTAATTGGTTCAATTAATAATTCTTACGAAGTATATCCAGGATAGTACAATAGCAGGATATCACAACACTATGTCCAGGACTTTTAGGGGCTGACATGATGATATATAACATCAACATGTCTAATCCCAAACTAGGATTTTGTCCTGTGCTATAGGAAATAAACAAGGAAAGCACAATTAATAAATATAATTATCAGACTGGGACCAACTTGAACAAAGTTGTCTGACCCCAGTGGGAATCGACTTCTGGCGCTCGAGTCTAATAACCAAGCTACTGGGTCAAATGGAATGTTCATTTGGTATTTTGTGCTATCTCATCTTATCTTCTTAGGGGGTCAGGAAGACCTGGCGACACTTCGACCCTTCAGGATCTTTTGTGCCAAACCCCTGACGACCAACGGTGCCCCAAGCTGATTTGGTGGACTTCACATACGTTTTAGAATTTCTTCTTTGTCATATGCAGGTTTAATTACGATGTTTTCATTCACCGAAAAGCCTGTGGTATTATAAATAAACCGTACTTAAGTTTCGAAAAACTCATGGGTACGGGCGGGGTGCTTTTATTTTGTGCTATAAATAACAGTACATTATAGATCGTTGGCCTCCCCAACCCGTCTGGCCAGCGCGGGGAGTGTAGGCCAAATCCTCCGTCTGTCTCCGGCAGATGAGAGAGGGTGGTGCTCCTGCAGTGGAGACAACAATAACCTGATGATGATAGATCGTTAGTTCACGACGGCACGCTTACCCAAGTCTTGGACGTTTATATGTTTATTTAAGTATGTATATCCGTTATCCAGTAACCATAGCGCAGGCTCTGCCTAGTTTGGGACTGGATTAATGGTGTGAATGTCTGACATATTAATTAAATTATTAAATGCAACTCACTCGGTGTTGAAATGTTTGTGGTTGTCCAAGAAGAACAGGCAGCTGAGCGGCTGGCCGCCGTGCGGCTGCCACTTGTGCAGGCAGCGCGGGCTGCCCTCGCCCGGCATGTACACCTGCAATCAACCGAATCAAAAATTGTCTACTGTGAAGCTTTCATCGGGATCTCGTGAATACGGAGGCGAACTTCGCACGAACTGGGGGGGGGGGGGGGGGGGGGGACGGGACGACGACGACGACGACGAGTAGGTTATGCCGGGATCGCACCGAGTAAAACCCCGCGGTGGCCGTCTCCGACGGAGCTAACCCGGGAGATCGCCCCGGGCATGCGTGACTTGGTCCCTCCCCCCCGCACCCTCGCGGTGCCCGCACCAGCAACGAGGCCACCCCGTCGCTGCCGCCCTCCCCGGCGACGCGGAGAGCCCCCGCTCCATTCGCCCGCGTCCCCGATGAGCCCTTTCGGTCGGCTCGTACGACACTCAGTTTCACGCCTGCTCCCCCCGCAACTCCTCTGAGCGAGGATCAACGGAGGTACGCTAACACATAACACCTACCGGTGAAGGTAGGGCGAGTCCCAAGGACTGAATTTACGCTACCTTGGGCCCCAGACAAATTAAATTAACTAACACTTCCCCTCTTTTCTCTTCCCTTCGTACGACAGGCATCCCGCCTCCTCACCATTCTCCCCCCGCAACTCCTCTAAGCGAGGATCAACGGAGGTAACTGCAAAGACACCTACCAGTGAAGGTAGGGCAAGTCCCAAGTCATGAATTTACGCTACCTTGGGCCCCAGACAAATTTAATTATAGAAGTAAAGAGTCAAAGTAGGAAGAGAGTTCCCACTTCCCCTCTAGCAAATGGGAGTGTAGCAATGAAACGATGACCAGAGTGGTCAGGTTGGCGGGGTTGGGGGTTTGGTGTGGCCAAGATAAGCCTGGCCACCTAGTTGTACACCACGGACGTATTAGCGCCTTTGTGACGCAGTGAGCTGTGACGGAGTAGCAGAAGGCTACTATCGTACGACAGGCAGCGGATACCTCACCCGTCCCACAGAGGCTGGACCCGACTGACCTGGAAGAACATGACGTATCCGTCCGCGGAGGCGGTGGCGAGCGCGGTGCCGTCGGGCGAGAAGGCGGCGTCCACGATGGGCGCGCCGTGCCCGCCGGCCGCCAGCGCGCCGCCGCCCGCCACCAGCGCGCTCGCGTCGCCGAGGCACTCCGCCCCCTGCACGCTCTTCACTATCGCCTGCATGTTCCACATTCGGGCTGTAACAACAATCGTTCATCCGAATTACATACATACTGCTCACGCCTTGGTCATAGAGGGATAGGCGAAGACGATGTATCGCCACTTTGCGCAATGTAATATTGCAAAGTGGCTTTCCTTCGTCCGCTTTTCGCCCCGTGATACGCCTTGACGTGATGTGACACCAAAAATTCAATTCCATTTAAGAGGCTATGTCCAGCAGTGGACATATTTCGACTATTGATGTGATATAACTGACACAGTAACAAACAATATAATGCATAGAAAGAAGTGTAAGCGATTTAGAGGAAAGGGGCGTGCCGTTGTGGATTGTTTTAACTTTATGAAAGAATGTAGCTTACATATATACAGTAATGTAAAAGCGCCGACCTCATCGTTTTATCGGGACTTTCAAGCAACCTTATACCTAGAGCAAATCGTAAGGGAGAATGATGCGGGTGCAAAAGATATAAATAATTTTGATATGCTTATAATATATACGTTAGGGCTATATACATACATAACCACACATATACAATACATAAAGACATATACACTATATATCTATATGCAGTGTAATCAACAGGGGCTTTTTTTGTAAATGTGTTTTACGGCTCTGGAAGCAGAGTCCTTTTGAGCCAAATCCAATATACAGCATAGTTACCAATGTTGCCATGCGTGGTGAGCAGCAACCTGGCGACGTCGTCGTCGGGCACGTCGTCCTCCTCGTCCGGGATGTAGGGGCACCACACGACGCGGTGCGCGCCGCCCAGCCCGCCCACGCCAGTGTCCTCGCGGATCTCCGCTATCAGCGTGCACCTGACACACACAACAGTTTCTCTTCTCATACAAATTTTTTATTGTTGATGGGTTTGCGCTTGACCTCAATCTCACCTGATGGTAAGCGATGATGAGCCCTAAGGTGGAGCGCGCTTACCCAGAAGATTCCTATTCACTCTTCCGTTAAAAAAAATCCAAGTTTAAATCTTCCGTTAAAAGAAATACCCAAGCTGGCAGGGTGTTCCATTCCTTAACATTTCGCAATACCACCAAGTTTCAATGTAGGCTAAGACCATACTGATGGTGGAAAAGTAAAATATGGTAGCCTGGTTGGTTGTGCACTTGCCTCACGTTCATGAGGTTGTAGGTGCATACCCCGCCCGTACCAATGAGTTTTTCGAAACTTAAGTACAGTTTATTTATAATACACAGGCTTTTCAGTGAAGGAAAACATCGTAAGGAAACCTGCATATGCCAAAGAAGAAATTCTAAAGGCGTATGTGAAGTCCATCAAATCGGCTTGGGGCACCGTTGGTGGTCAGGGGTTTGGCACAAAAGATCCTGAAGGGTCGAAGTGTCGCCAGGTCTTCCTGGCCCCCTAAGAAGATAAGAAGAAAACCGCCATATACACACTCTGTAAAATATATGTTGTGTTCGAAGTATTTATTGGTGAAATAACTGAATCTCTAAAAGTTTTTTTTTAAATGACGAGTGTTTCTTTACTTTTTTATCTGTTATTATACAACATACTTGAAGCACAATTTTTTTTCTTCAAAGTATATAGTTCAGGAATTTGAATTTGCATAGCGGTTGGCTAGTGTAGGGACACATGCTTGTAAAAATAGGCCCGAAACGATTAAGGCACAATCACTTCCCTCATCCTACCACGGCCTTTCGAGCTGATAAGGTTCCTTTCTTTCCATGGTATAGATCTTAGGATTCACAACGGCACGCCCCTCTACTTTTCCTGACAAGAGAGCGCGGGATATGGGCTGCTTATCCGAACGTCAGTATCGTAATGAATGTATGCACACGTTGATGATTAGTGTGGAATGGCCTGGCCACGGACAACGGCGGGCGAATTGCGAGGCGGCGATGCGCACGGCGCCGCAACCATGCCACGGGCAGTAACGATCTCCGCCGCGTCCAATATAGTCAACTCCCGTGCTATTCTCGGCGACCGCCGCTCGACATTCCCGCCTGCTCACCATTCTCCCCCCGCAACTCCTCTAAGCGAGGATCAACGGAGGTAACTACAAAGACACCTCCCAGTGAAGGTAGGGCAAGTCCCAGGTCATGAATTTACACTACCTTGGGCCTCAGACAAATTTAATTAAAGAAGTAAAGAGTCAAAGTAGGAACAGCGTTCCCACTTCCCCTCTAGCAAATGGGAGTGTAGCAATGAAACGATGACCAGAGTGGTCAGGTTGGGGGGTTTGGTGTGGCCACGATAAGCCTAGCCACCTAGTTGAACACCACGGACGTATTAGCGCCTATATGACCGCCGCTCGACAGTGGCATGCGTAGTACTGTGCCATACATTTGTTTCTGCCGCGCATCGCGTCGACCGTCGCGCCTCGGTGCCGATCGGCAATATTCGCCCGCCGCGCCGTTCATCGCGGCTGTTCGTGGCTTGCTAGATACAATCCTATACATTTGTTTTGGTCGCGCATCGCGTCGCCGATCCCATCGCGGGTAGCGAAAATCTCCGTGGCCAGGCCGTAACGATAGAAGTAACAATAACGCATACAATGAAATGTAAGAGATTAGTAGGAGTGGGGTGTGCCGTAGTGAATTGTACAATCTATAACTTCAACCTATTCTCTGTATTATAAGAGTGGTGTCACCGATCAGCTCTATAAAATGTGAATAAAGTACATCACATCTCAGAGTTCTTAGTATTTCTCCATCACATCATCCAGTTCAGGTCCCTTACCTTAGGCCACTGTCAGTGACCTCAATCTCGTGCACAAAGAAGTTGCCCAGCTCGTCTATGCACGCCAACACCACCTGGGTCTGGATGTGAGCAAATGCCAGATCTTGCACCTGCAAGCAAAACATATCTAATAAATAAAATCGTAAACTTCGCGTGTCTGTACATTGAGGATATTTGCAAAAAAAAATTGGGCGTCTAAAGATAAGCAACAGAACACATTTCGGTCATTTTTGAGATTTATGTCTGTTTATCTGTGAGTTTGTGCACCCATCACATAAAAACTACTGAACGGATTTTGATGGACTTTTCACAGAAACATGGGGCTTAACCTAACATTTAGTCTTCATTTCATCGCAATTGGTGAAGCAAATAAAAATCTGCAGCTGTCAGTTGTTTTGTAGAAATGCCAAAATGATCCCTTTCCATTGTTGATTCATGAATATGGATTCATACATCCATATTCATATTATTTATTGGTCATCATCAGGTTATTTTTGTCTCCACTGCAGGAGCACAACCCTCTCTCATCTGCCGAAGACAGACGGAGGTTTTGACCTACACTCCCACATACACATTATTACTACACATTTATTGGTACTAATCGTAAATTGTCAAAAACATTACAAGCAATGGATATACAAAACACTTAGTTAAACTACCACATAACAAAATAAAACTACTAATACTGACCTCTCCCTTCATGCCTTTGATGAGCGCGCGGCGGTCGGTGCCGGGCTCCGCGTTGTACACGACGCGCACCATGCCGCACCACGAGCCAGGGTTTACGGCGTTCGGAGCTGGAGACAATACCACAAAAATGGGCTCGATTCTGAAGGCACAATGTTAAAATTTGACAGCACTAAAACTGTTGCTATCCTTCTCACACAGTATTATGAAGATAAAGACGAAACCAATTTTAGCGCTGTCAAATTTTAAATGTGTGCTTCAGAATCGAGCCCAATATCAATGTAAAGTTGTTTACATTGATAGAAATCTGGATACTATCTGAATTAAGTATTATTTACTTTATTTTAAATGGAAAGCTGGGGCTTCCATATCAGTGGTCGACTTGGTTATTTTAAGAAATTGCTTAGTCTGTTCTTAAACATATTTATTGATGTAACAGATTCTGGTAAATTGCTCGATCTGGATAAAACTCTGTTGCTTAAAATAGATCTTTGATAGTTCAGGTGAGCATTTGATCTCTGTAATCTCATATTATGTTCTCTGAATCATTCAATGGGGTTTGAGTTAAATATATTCCTTAAATGGGATGTTTTGTAGTGATTGTTTAAAATCTAGAAGGTCTCAATTAGATCTAAGTGAATTAGAAGAGTGATATCTTTCTCAATACTTGAAACCCATACTCCAGGAGTGGTCTTTATGAATTGTAACTTAAAGATGCCGCTGACTTAAATATTCACTTCTCCAAAATAAGGCCTAGCCCTTTGTCCCAGATAATCATTCTCATCTATCTTTTTAATATTAAAAATGATAAGGATGAGGGAAATTGTACATAATTTAAATTCAAACATTAATAAAAACCAAATACAAACCTTTAATACAATAGGCCAAGTACTTCCCGCTGAGATGAACAGCGAGCAGCTGCCCGGAGTATAGTCTGGGCTCCCAGTTGTAGTCCACCAGGCTCTTCAGCTTCACCTTGGAGCTGCCATGGCTGTGCGTGCCTGCATTGGTGGTCACCATCACATCCGTAGCATAGACTTCACCAGTCATGTGAAAGCCATCATCTCCTTCAGAGAAGGATCTGGGGATTGCAGAATAGGCACAATAAAATGGCAATAATAAAATAATTTTATCACTATATACATAGTTTGAAAACTCAATAAAAATACAATGACATGTCCATTTTCTTTTCAATTGTTCAGCTATAATTTTTTTGTACTTGTCGCCTGTCATGGTAAGAATTTAGTTTATTAACACTGTTACAGATGCACCTGATGGTTAATTAAGATTTGGACAAAACTGCAGTGTTCTTGAAGCCAATGCAGGGGTATAGATAGGCTGAGGTTAATAAATAGGAATGAATATGTACAGATGTGAGCTAGAAAGGAATTTAATAAATTAACCAGGTTTCTCAGTTTATGGTAATTTAGAAAAATCAACTAGGAAAGATGTAGGATGTGAGGAGTGAAACAACAAGCTCATCAGGTTGCTGTAGACCACTGCAGGATCTGAGTGAGTGAAGCAACCCACCCACAGCAGTAGCCAGCTAATTGAAGTGTCAACTTTAAAAACAAAAATAGACTAGTACTTTTTTTATATGGCCTTTGTTTATTATGCTATTAAGGCACAATAATTCCGCCAATGTCAAAGTAGTGGAAAATACATGAAGGAGGTTACTCGGGTTCCAATTTGTGACTAGTACTTTATAAACAAATGACATACACTACACCAGTTTAGATATAGGCATACAAGCAAATTGCTGCTCGCCTATTATCCCCATACTAATAATTCTGTCATTTTGTAACAGAGGGCACATTAGTACACTCTGATATCACCTTATTCAAAACTAGCAGGCTAATGCTTTAACAAATACGCTGGGCAGGCAACTTGGTGATATTGATAAGTATAAGTACAGATGTGTGTATACACAGATGACTGACAGAATGATCTTCACCTTAATTAATCATTTAATAAACTCGTACGACACACACAGAGGTGTGTCTGGGTGTAGTACTATTCTGGTTCGGATACCACACAGAGCCTAATATTTAGTCCAGAAAACGTTCAAACATTCCGAGAAGTTGATAGTAAAGTGATGAATAGCAACAGGTTATGTATATCGATGATATCAAACTGTTAAGTACGGCATTATGTAATATTTACTAATATTAACTGATGACAATGGAATATACAAAATTAGAATCAAATTACATGTTTTATCAAAAACAATCTAGCATTATTAGCTTAGCAACTAATGAAAAACAGAAATTTGAGTTGTCACTCACATTGTTTGCGTGGTGTCCGTTAGTTTCGGAAGCATTGTCGTCGGTTGCATTTCTTTTCTAATCTTCTACTTTCCACATGAATTCAAAAGCAACAGCCAAATTTACAAGAAGAATGTAATTATTGCAAAAATTTATGCAAAAACCACAAACGCGATCCGCAGAAGCCGACGGACCGACAAAAGTGCGTTTCGTTATCTTTTGCTTGAATGTTTTTAGGAACAGAGATTAATTTATAATATTAATGTAAATATTATAAAAATCAATAATCAGTAAAGTATAAAGATCGTTGTTACTAAATAAATGATGATAAATTATCCTAAAAGGTAAATGAATGAAAATATACATCATTTTAAGCATTTTTCTTGGAAAACATTTTGTTGGATTTGTAGGAACAAAACGTTAAAAATGCAGCTAGTTCTCTTTGCAAAATGTTTGATATATATTTTTTGCATTATTTACACAACGGTATGCAATTAAATTATATTTACGTTTATTTACGTTGTGTGTAATATTTAGCATTAGTATTATTCTGATATTAAAATTGCTGTTGTCATAATCAATAATTTCTATCTTTCATCACGTCTCAATGAAAACAAACCAGTTATTAGAGGACTTGACAGCTGACAAAGGCAGGCAGTGAATTGATTTTTGTGAAAATGGTGAATTTTCTACTTATTTGTTGCATTATTTGCTTTAAACTCGCATTAAAAGTGTGTAATTATGCGTGTAATTGTTGCAGTCGTTCACGGACAAAATTGCGATGCTGATGGCGCGGCCGGGCGGGGAGAATGCCCAGAAAGATGACATCCCTTGGTGGTTGCGTTACGCTGGCCGAGGGTTGGGAACTGTTGGCAGTGTCAGTACGTACATTCTTCACATATTCTTCTCCACCAGTCTATCTCTCACACATGGTCCAGTTTTCAAAGTGAGTGTCATGGGACTCATATCTTATCGTCAGATAAAACAGACTTTATTTTGGTCAAATAATCGCAGCTCAGAAATATTAGACTGAGAATATATTACGGTCAGAGTGTACAAATAGGGGCGCTATGGAAAAAAATCTCTGATTGGCGTGAACTAAAATAGCTTAATTTTATTTTATGTTTTTATAATCCTATATAGGTACAATATATTAAGACCATATGGAAGTAACAATAAGTAAAAGTAGGCCCAATTACTGGTACTTTTTAATTATCTACAGCGAATATTGGCATATACTAGGCTAGGATGCTATGTCTTTGGTCTAATATGTAAGTTAGGTGAAATGTTTTCTTGGTTCTACAAAAAAATAGGGATGAAATAGTTTAATTAATCTTCTTTCATCATTATATTAGTGAAAGTCAAAACCATTTATTGCATATGAGTACACTTGTTACAGATATACATTTAATTTTTTTGCGACTACTGCTTCCTAACTATTTGCGCTGTGAAGAAGAAACGGCGCAACAAACTTCACACAACATATCTTTTAAAATAAAGTTTGTGTACAATTATATTATATTGAAGCTGAAGCAACTTTATTACCAGGCTTCTTTGTCATTCAAACGATCAATTATTTCATAAAAGGCTTTTTTACAAAGTTGTTTTTAATGTATTAGCATCATACTACATTAGCATCTGTGGGATTCTCTTGTTTTGCTTCTAACCAAGAAATAAGTTGGTCATCACATTTTCTGTTTTGACATTTTAGATGCAAGGCGACCTGTGTCTTTCTTCTTAAAATGTAATTACCCTACCCCCAAAACTTGTTTATTCTATGCAATGCACATTTTTATGGCACATACAATAAACAAAAAAAGGATAAAAAATTATAATTAATGTTCATCTTAGTTTTATGGGGATGTAATACCCTACCCCCAAAACTTATTCTATGCAATATAGCTGTAGCTGTTTTATCATTTCATCCTTAAAAACATGAAATTGTTAGCCCTAACTGCTATTATTTGGAAAAAAAATTATGTGTTTATATACATAAACAAGTTCATGACATTACATACCGAAGAGACTTTAATGTTTCTTTGTATCAACAGTATGTGGGCCGATGCATCAAGGTATACTTTGACCCTTATATCTGATACAAGAGAGTATACTAATTATGTCTAATTGTAAGATATGGAATAGGTAATGTTCACATACTATATTGCTCTAATTGGAACAGTTTCCTACTTTCAAAGCTATAAATATGTAGACAAACAACTCAGTTTTTAATTAATTCACTATTGTTTTAAAAAGGGCTAGATATTTAAATTCTTTGGACATTCATCTTACTCACCAGATCTTGTCCCTAGCACATCCCCAGTACTTCATACAAGTGAACAGATTTCGTTACCTACAACTACAGGCGCATCAGCCTGTCCTTACTAGTTTGTATGTGTGCGTTAATTACTGTAGGGCTGCTGCACCCAGCGCGCGAACATAGTCGATCTAGAGAGGGACAATGTTATACATCAACATAATAAGTTCTTCCTAACTTTTAGCGTCCATCTCTCGACGCGGATCGGTTGTTAGTAACTTTGTACCGGCGGCGTCCCAGTACTATGTACTGCCAGCCGTGCCCTTTTTTGCGGGCGACGTCATACTGTTGCTGATGTGAGTGTCGCTTCTTTACGTAGTAATATTTAATATTCTCTGCCTCTAGTGAGTTCTATATCCGAAATTGAAGAAATATAAAGTTGAGTTCAGTTGCCTCTATGCTCGAGCCACTTCTATACATTTTGTATGAAAGTTTATTAAAGCGGCGCCGCGTCTTTGCTCTTCCTTCGCTTCGTCCTCAGCCGACGGCTTCTCTTTTTGACCACTTGACCAATTGACCACTCACACTTCACCAGGAGTGTTGACCAACAACTGTTTTGTGTGCCTAGAGTCTGCAACTACTGTGGTGAATGAAATGAAATTTTTAACCAATTGACCACTAATCGTCAGAAGCAATTTAAATAACAAAAACACTTTCAGAATTAAATATAAGAAATATCCAGTAAACTCACTAACGTAACCTCAATCTTTTTGTGCTAATATTAAAATTAAAACTTTGTCATTTGCTTTGCTATTCACGATTGCGTAGTGATATTTAGTATTCTCTGCCATAGGTGTGTATAAAGTAAGAGAGCAATTTCTGCCAACAAACTGTATTATACAGTTTGGCGGAGTTATTGTATATATGTCTTTTGGGGAGATGAATGAATGATTTTATTATTATTACTAGCTGTTGCCCGCGACTTCGTCCGCGTGGACAACTTAACATCACAAATTATTATGTACGTATATTTCCTGTAGGAATGGGATGTTTTTTCGGGATAAAAACTATCCTATATTTTATTCCAGGACCTAACCTATATGTGTGCCAAATTTCATCACGATCTGTCCAGTGGTTGAAGCGTGATTGAGTAACAAACATCCAAATATCCAAACTTTCACATTTGTAATATTAGTAGGATTATTCTGTAGAGCCTGGCGCCCAAGCCGCCCCCTACCACATCAAATACTGACCGCGCACCGATTTATATTATGTCTGTCTACTCATATATTTCACTTTCTGTGTTATTACTCTCGATTGTGATAGCGGTGACTGGCGCCTGTTAGAAAAGTAGATGTTATCAGCTCATGTGACGGTTGTTGATGAATAATGACTCATAATCAAATGTCCATTGAGTACCAAAGGCCTTGTCAAGTACAACAAACCTGATAAATATGTTTATTTCAATTTTAAAGCTGTGATTATTAAATGGCAGAGTATAAAACTTTATGGGTAGTTATAGATTGGAAAAATGGGTTGAGGTGCATCGGTGGTGCAGTGGGAAGACGCGGCCTACTAGTTGAGAGGTCCGACTTCGATTTCCGGTCATGCTATGTACCAAAGTTTTTACTTTTAGGCTTACATACTAAAATTAGCCGTGTGGTTCCCGGCTTAGAATAGGCTCACCAGAGGGGCGTGCAGCAGCGTTCTCCTGTATAAATTAAGAGCATTACTTTTAAGAGCGATCATAATGCGAACTGCTAAGGAATGGAACTCCCTGCCAGCTTGCATATTTCCGGACAAGTACAACTTGGATCTTTTTAAAGGAAGAGTGAATAGGCATCTTCTGGGTAAGCGCGCTCCACCTTAGGGCTCATCGTCACTTACCATCAGGTGTGATTGAGGTTAAGCGTGAACCCATCAGGAATAAAAAAACACCAATCCGCCTGCCAGGCGTGGTGATTATGGCAAATCCCCCTAAGGACAGCCCACCAAAAGTGGCATTCTGTTGGGGAGGCTTGTGTTCAGCAGTGGACGTATTTCGGCTGATGACGAGGGAAGGTTACTGGTTGGTTTTAATTGGAAGTTTTTTTATGTTCCATAATATATACATCATCATCATCATCATCAGGTTATTTTTGTCTCCATTGCAGGAGCACAACCCTCTCTCATCTGCCGGAGACAGACGGAGGATTTGGCCTACACTCCCCGCGCTGGCCAGGGTTGGGGAGGCCTGATTGATGTTTTATAATGCATTCCCTTAGTCGCCTTGTACGACATCCACGGGAAGAGTTGGAGTGATTCTATTCTACTCTACCGGAAACCACACGGCCAAATATACATACACTTATCTAATCCCAAACTAGGATTTTCTCCTGTGCTATGGGAATTAAACAAGGATAGGACAATTCACAAATATAACATCCAGACCGGGGCAATTTGCACAAATTGTTCAAAGTTGTTTGTCCCCACTGGAAATCGAGCCCACGGCCTGTGGCGTTCGAGTCCAATAACCAAGCCATTAAGCCAAAGAGGCCAAGTTAGTTTTAATATTTTGAAAGAAAACATATACCAGTAACCTTCTGAATAGTAAAGCTCCGATGGACAGGATGTGATATAATAGAAACTCCGGTTGATCAAACTTAATATAGTGGAACACTTTAAATTAAAACACGTCCTCTTTACAATAATTAGAGCCAGGACTGCGAGATGGACGCGCTATGCTCTCGCGTGCGCTCCCGTCTCACCCCGCTAGTTTAGGGTATCGTTACAGTTACGCTTTATAGAATATTCTTTTATTGCACAAACTTTAAAAGTAAATACAGTTACAAATTTTGTGTACAAATGCGAGCTTATCTCTAAAAGAGATCTCTTCCAGCCAACCTTACAGGGTGTGAGACAAGGCACTATATATAGTAAATACTTATAATAATAAATATAATAAACATACATATCATATTATACTGAGTGAGACAGATAGTGCCCTTATAGTTTAGTTTTAAAGGATGTCACCGACGTACTTTATTCAGCTCCACAACTTCAGCTTACATCCTCTGTATCCGGTGCTAGACTGCCTTCGCCCGCGAAAATGACCGACGTCTTTTCATTCCCCCTCGCCGCTCCCGCAGGCCACATTTCTCTTATTAAGTTAACGAATCCAAGCCTAACATTTTCATCATCATCATGTCAGCCCCTAGAAGTCCACTGCTGAACATAGGCCTTCCCCAATGAACGCCACCACACCCGGTCCTCCGCCCTCCGCATCCAGCCGCTACCGGCCACCTTCTTCAGGTCACATCTTAAAGTTATTTTTAATTTTATAATAATAATAAATAAATAATAAATATCTCAGACATTCACACCAATTATCCAGTCCCAAATTAGGCAGAGCCTGTGGTATGGTTACTAGATAACGGATACACATACTTAAATAAATATATAAACATCCAAGACGGTACAAACATTCATATTCATCATACGAACATTTGCCCCTAGCGGGATTCCAACCCGCAACCTCCGGCGTGGCAGTCCGAGAGCTACCCGTTCCGCCACGGAGGTCGTCAAACTACGTTTTTTTAGTTACTCGACTAATTGTTACACTAATTCTACAAACAATAAGCGTTTCCAAATTACACTATCAGCGATTTATTTGCATTAGTGACATGATAAGCACTTTGATAACTTGCTTCCCAATGTTATTTTTGCGTTTGTTTATAAAGATTTTACGCTTGTCTACGTGTTCCGTACAACACTTGGTCTCCACATGTTTGACTGTCTGTTTGTTAACATGTATAGATGACACGATAAAATGTCCCACTTATATTATAACGCATTTATAGATATAAAAGTTTGGATGTTTGCAAGGTTGGAAAAAGAACATTTTTTTTTATATAAAACATGTTTTAAACCACATTTTAAACAATTTAAACATTAAAAAAACATGTTTTAAACACTTTGTTTTAAACATGCCAACCCATGTTTGTTACTTAATCACGCTTCAACCACAGAACGGATCAGGATGAAAGGCACACATATTGGGTAGGTCCTGGAATAGGACATAGGATAGTTTTTATCCCAAAAAACATCTAATTCCTACGGGAAATATATAATAATTTGTGATGTTAAGTTGTCCACGCGGACGAAGTCGTCGGCAACAGCTAGTAAGGAATAAAGTTATGTGTAGACCGTTAAATTCACGATGGCATGTTCCACTATTTTTCGCGAGGGACGAGCGCGGGACTCGGGAAACTTAAGTATCTTAGTGTACGCATGCACACATTGATAATCAAATATAAGAAGCTATTTAGAGAAATAGTGGAGCATGCCGTCGTGGGACATGCCGTCGTGAACTATACGATCTATAGAAGGAGACGGAAGAGCTTGAGAAGCTTGGGTTGGTCTTGAGGCGTAAAATGTGGTGTTGTAGAATGCTGAGTATCAGTTGGATACAGAGAGTGACGAATGGAGAGGTTTTCCAACGCGCTCGCGTCTCCGAGAACTCATCACCAGGACCTTTAAAAGAAGGAAGGTGGGATGGGACATGAAACCAAGACACGGGGCCAGGTACATCTGGCTATACGTCGATCTAATGGGATCTAGTGTGAGCCCTGGCTCCCAAAATGGGAAGTCCCGTGTGTCAGTAGCCAGTTAGCAATTGAACAAGAGTTGGTTCAAGGGAACAAGAGTTAGTTCAAGAGAACAAGAGTTAGTGCAAGGGAATAAGAGTTAGTTGAAGAGAACAAGAGTTAGTTCAAGGGAACAAGCGTTAGTTCAAGGGAACAGGAGGTAGTTTAGAAGAACAAGATCTTGATGCGCTCGGACGAAGTTAAGATGACTGTTCACCGTTAACAAGACCTGTTCCATTCAATCCTCCGTTTTTTCAGTGTACCTTTTGATTTAAACTTTGCTTTTTCCAGTCGCAATAATCCTGGGCTTGATGAACTGCACGGGTATCATCCTGCTCCAAGCTGGGTGCCTGATCGGCGGGATCTGGCAGATGTTAGCCGGGTTCATAGTGATCGTGTGCGAGGCGCCCTGCTGCTGTTTCTGCATAGATTACGTGCAGACGCTGTCTGATAGGGTCGAGGCGCGGCCGTATTGGAATAAAGCTGCCTTGTATGCCGGGTAAGTATTAACAGGGTTGGATAAAAAACAGTTTTATTTAATATAAAACATGTTTTAAACAATGTTTTAAACAGTTTAAACAATTTTAAACAATAAAAAACATGTTTAAAACAGATGTTTTAAACACTTTGTTTAAAACATGCCAACCCTGAGTATTAACATGAAAAAATGATTTTTAATGTTGTTTTTAAAGGTATGTTTTACGTAAAATAAGAAGGATAAAAAAGCGAACAAACGCAATAGATTCCCTTCGGTCGTGTACCAAACCCGTGCTACGAAACCAGTACGTGTGAAGAATTAATTATATAAGATTGAAGAGTGGTGTCGAATAGAAGTGAGGGCAACCATAACACATCTTTTGTAAGGGATGAGCTTGGAATTGAGTGTATCAATGTCTTAGCCATTTTGACCAAGTACTAGGTCATAGGCGATTAGTATAGGCGATAAATACTAGAAATTATTGTTCTATAGGATAATATTTAAGTAATGTTTGCTCTAATGAAAAAAAAAAGCGGCCAAGTGCGAGTCGGACTCGCCCATGAAGGGTTCCGTAGCAGCAAGTAACATAATATAAAAGTTATAGTAGTTCGTTGTAACTTTGATCGATGTTTTAATAATAGTATTGTGGTTTACGATTTATGACGTTTAAAAAAAAACTACTTACTAGATCTCGTTCAAACCAATTTTAAGTGGAAGTTTGCATGGCAATGTACATCATATATTTTTTTTAGTTTTATCATTCTCTTATTTTAGAAGTTACAGGGGGGGGGGGACACATTTTACAACTTTGGAAGTGTCTCTCACGCAAACTATTCAGTTTAGAAAAAAATGATATTAGAAACCTTAATATCATTTTTGAAGACCTATCCATAGATACCCCACGAGTATAGGTTTGATGAAATTTTTTTTTTTAGTTTCAGTTCTAAGTATGAGGAACCCCCAAAATTTTTTTTTTCTATTTTTGTATGAAAATCTTAATGCGGTTCACAGAATACATCTACTTACCAAGTTTCAACAGTATAGTTCTTATAGTTTCGGGGAATAAAGTGGCTGTGACATACGGACGGACAGACAGACAGACAGACATGACGAATCCATAAGGGTTCCGTTTTTGCCATTTGGCTACGGAACCCTAAAAAAAGACAAAGAATACAATGGAATACACAAAGGAAAAAAAGAAAAAAAAAGAAAGAAGATTAAAAAAAGAAAAAGAAAAACTATAACAACCCTTTCCCCATAGTCCCAATTCCTGTGTATTCTCATGCTATACGAGCTCGAAGAATCTAATTTAAAGAGCAAACGCCGCATAATAAATGTCTGACCAAAATATGTCAGAGGATAAAAAACTGCGGAACAATAAAATTAAAAAAAAAAAGTAGAAATTGGGTTATCTTATAATACGAGATATTGTTTGTATTTTGTTTGTTGTAATAGCAAGTGCTCCACAGGCTTGCTCTGCCGCCGTTTTTCCTGTGCCTGAGCGTGAGCACGTTCCTGGGCAGTGGACTGATCTTCGCCACCGGCGTCGTCTACGGAATGATGGCCTTTGGAAAGAAGTCAGTATACACAGACACGCAGTGTTCATTGTCCTTTGACTCGGATTACCCGTGCGCGGTTAGGCGTCGGGCTCTGTATCGACTGATAAGCCAAATAGACTCCGAAGGCTTCTAATTCTACGAATAATCTGTTAAAATGATGAGGTGTGCGGGCGGCGGGGACTGCTTGCTGATTGGCCGCTGGTCGACGGCGATATTATCTTCCTCTCGACGTATTCGTCCGAGTTTTGTGCCAAAGGCTTAAATCCAACAATGGATGTTGGAGACAGCCAACTCTATATCTGTGCCTCCAGTGAAAAACGACGTATGTAAATGCTACTTTTCAGGAGACATTTTTTTTATGTTCCGATTTTAATAATGTTTTTTTTTCTTATAGAAAATGACATAAATATGAAGAACATTTAAACAGTTTTAGAAGTTAGGTCCTTTTTCACTGGAAGCACATATAATTTTTACAAGTTGGTTTTGGTCTGGGTGTTGGGATACAGAATATCTTGTCTAGCTAATATGAATCGTTTTTCTTACTAAGAAAATACGATTTTATGTGTGAACTAATAAGAAAAGTCCCCAGGTCCGACTCCAATTTGATTCGTTTTAATATATGTTGCAGAGATTGAAAATATTCGACATGTTTTTTTTTAAATAAACTAGGTTCACATTCATTAATGCTGTGCAAGATATCTTAAATCGAATCAAATTGGAGCCAGACTCTTTCCTTGTAAGTGAATAGGTATTTCTAAGTATACTTTGAGCCTTAACACAGATAAATTAGAAGTGCAACTATTAATTTTAAAACTAAGCTTAAACAATGGGATCTATTATTTTAAAGTTTACTTATATATACCCTTATTCGATGGGTTCTTAATATTAATAACGAATATTTAACAATGTATTTATCTATTTAAACGTTTTTTGCGTACAGTTATAAGAAGGCCAACTCAGTACTACTGCCTTTTTCTACCAATTTACTGGTAATATATGTTAATATTTAAACAGTTACTAATACAGGGTGTAATAAAATGCCTATTGCGATCTAGGAATGGTATTTTTTATTCTGAGACCACACGTAACCATTTTGTATTGATTTTTTAATTATTTTAAGCAATGATCTCTATTAAGTAACTAGATTTCTTGTCTGAAAAGAAAAAAACGGTAACAAATGAGTTCGGAATACTAGAAGTGAGCTCATTTGCGATCAGTCGGGAGCCCACTAGGCGTGCGACGATGACGCCTTTAAAATATTAAAGTATTTTTCCAAATGACCTAAGAAATTACTCATTAAACAGACAAACACATTATTAATGTACTTGAGTATGATTGCTTTTATATTTACACATGCAGAACTTTGGACATTTTCCGAACGTGTTCAGAATTCATTTGTTTTTAAACAGTAGGTAAGCCGTGTGGTTTCCGGTAGAGTAGAATAGGACCACTCCAACTCTTCCCGTGGATGTCGTACAAGGCGACTAAGGGAATACATTATAAAACATCAATCAGGCCTCCCCAACCCGTCTGGTCAGCGCGGGGAGTGTAGGCCAAATCCTCCGTCTGTCTCCGGCAGATGAGAGAGGGTTGTGCTCCTGCAGTGGAGACAAAAATAACCTGATGATGATGAAACAGTAGGTCAATAAAACAAATATAAAATAGTCTTATATCAAAAATGCTTCCGTACGGGACTTCCCTACTAGAATTTGGTTACACCCTGTTTGTATAAGGTCATTCAAAATTACCTATAATCTTATTTAATGAATGAGTATCTAGTTTTCGAGTAAAAGTAGTTTAAAAGAGAGGTCATTAGAATAAATGAAATTATGATAATGTGACGTAATAAAAGTGTTTTGCGATGATACTACCAGAAATATAAATAAAACCCGTAGAACAATGACGTAACAGCAATAAAGTTTAGCTTGACTATTTCGATCTACTGTTATTTGAAAGTTGTTCTCCTGCAAATAACAATAAAGCACACTTTCAAACAGCAATAAAGATAGAGAAAGAGAAATTGCAACTGAAATTTAATTTCAGGTATGTCGTTCTTCTATGGGGGGGTGCGAAACTCACTTTGAATGACCTTATTTATGTATGTGGCATAACAATACTTACCGATCCTTGTGTGATCCTACCTGTGCGTGTGTGTGTGCTTCCGACGCGGTGGCAGGGGCTCGCGCGACGACATGGCCGCGATGGCGGGCGGCGCGGGGGGGACCACCCCGCCCGGCGGGCAGGGGGGGGCGCAGGACCACAGCGTCACCCTCATGGAGGACCCGGACGTGTGGCGCCCCAACTAAACCAGAGGCAAACTAACATTTAACGAGTTGTGGCTGGCGGTGGCGGGCTTGGCTTTTTGAACGCGCGCGTATGTTTGGCTTGAACGCGCGTGCATGCTTGGCTTTGAACGCACGTGTATGCTTGGCTTTGAACGCATGTGCAGGCTTGTGTTGTGATGTGTGTAGCTAAATATCGATAATTTATAATTCATAATATACGTCCTACTTATTAACAATCTACCGTTTAATATCATTTATAAATAACGGAGTGTAATCGTTGTCGCCAAGCGATTCTTCTGTAAATATGAGAGATGTTAAAAAAACTAAACTGATATCAATGTAAAATGACACCAATATATATTTTTAAAGCAAATGGACGTTTTGGCATATCCCCATGTACAGCTCACCAAAAGTGGCGTTCTATTGGGGAGGCCTATGTTCAGCAGTGGACGTATATAGGCTGATGATGATGATCTCTTTAGTGCTTTTAAAGTTATGGTATAGAAAGAAATGTTTTGCTACATAACTAGCTGCTATTTGAAGGACCGTTTTTGATGTAGTGCCTTCAGCTCGACTGTCGACCGCTTCATTGGCCTAGTGACTTGGTCGTTAAACTCGACTCAGAGACAGACAACTTCTCCCAGTCTGGATGTTATATTTGTGAATTTGTCTGAATCCCATCATGCAGGAGAAAATCCTAGTTTGGGAATAGACAAAATGTGTATGTATGAGTAATTTTTTTTTTTTTTATAA
Source organism: Esperia sulphurella (assembly GCA_947086405.1). Lineage (NCBI taxonomy): Eukaryota > Metazoa > Arthropoda > Insecta > Lepidoptera > Oecophoridae > Esperia > Esperia sulphurella. The sequence continues at coordinate 17,930,547 of OX352258.1, forward strand.
AATATTTGTCTGTTTGCATGAGCTTATATATTGTATTGTCTTTTATTTACGTTTTATTATACACAATGTATTATGTTCACATTAGTCTTGATATAATGGCTATCGTAATATAAGAAAAACGATAAACGACCGCCCTAATATTTTTTTTATATTCTCTACTTTAGCATGGTCTCATCACAGTTGCATTTTTTTATATTTTAATTTAAATTAATTTTATGCAAAACTCATGGTATATCAAAACGCTTACAGCACTCTGTATTCGGCACCGAAAAACTTCTAGTGGAAAACTTTGGTACCGATGAGGTGCAGTTTGTATGAAGTCATAATTTTTTGTTGACCCATTACAGGCGTTTTTTTACACTCTATATATATTGCATTTCTACCAAGGTACCAGGCAGCATCCACAAAAAGTATAATAAATCCGTATTTTATCCAAACCAGGGCTTCAATGGACGAGATGAGGACGTCGGCGGCGACCCTCGAAGCGGGCCTGGGTCAGCCGACGACGGCGCCGCGTGCCAACCTCGTCACCAACGAGCAGCCACTCAGCTTCACCGGCGTCCCGGTCAGACACTGACCCTAGCACCCACCGTGAGTCTACTGTGTCCTCATGCGCTCCTGGTACCAGATGGGTAGAGGGTTATCGTCAATGGCCCCGTAAACCACCGTGAGCCTATTCTCTCCTGGTACCTAATAGTCTACCGTAGTCGATTGACTCCTAGCACTCACTGTTAGTCTGCTGTGACTTCATGCGCTCCTGGTACTAGATTGGTAGAGGGTTATCGTTGCGACGTTTCAATGACTCGCGAACCTCTGTGAGACTGTTCTCTCCTGGTATCTAATAGTCTACTGTGTCCTCATGCGCTCCTGGTACCAGATGGGTAGTAATATCATAGCGACTTCGCATCAATGGCCCGCGAACCACTGTGAGCCTATTCTCTCCTGGTATCTAGTTGACAACCGTAGTCGACTGACTCCTAGCACACTCACTTGAGGCTACTGTGTCCTCATGCGCTCCTGGTATCAGATGGATGCAGTTTATCATGGCGACTTAAAAGAAAGGGTACCTAGTAGCATCCTTGGGTCGCGTGCAATCTAATCACAGACCCGGAATCGATAGATATTTGTTTAGTTTTTCTCTCACGAGTTACCTAGACACCTATTATCTCCTGGTACCTAATATGTAGAGTATACAGTAGCGGACATGCACTAGCACTCGCTCCCGGTCTTCCCAGTGATAGTTGACTACTTGCAATGGGGCCGTAAGTCTAAAAGGTTCTTATTAATCGACTACAGCTAATTCGAAAGGAGGATAACGTTTTCTTTGTATCTGGTACCTAAGAAGCGCAAGTGTAATTTTGGACCTTCAAATTTAATTACCTATGTATTTATTGTAAAGTGTTTATGTTCGAGTGATTTTCTAACTCTTCTGGCGTGAGAGACTTTTTGAAATATGTACCTATTTCCATGTGGCAATACTCGGCAACCATTTAGAGACTATATCAGATGAACTACCGCATTAAAGATGGGTGGGTTAAAACCTAGTTATCACCAATTTAATTCCACGGTTTGTGCGGGTGAAAACCAATTGCTTTAGATTATATTATATAACTCCTAGCACTCACTGTTAGTCTGCTGTGACTTCATGCGCTCATGGTACTAGATTGGTAGAGGGTTATCGTTGCGACGTGTCAATGACTCGCGAACCTCTGTGAGACTATTCTCTCCTGGTATCTAATCGTCTACTGTAGTCGACTGTGTCCTCATGCGCTTCTGGTACACCAGATGGGTAGTATACTTATATAATATAATCTAAATAAATTGAGTTGAGTATAGACGGATCAATGTTATCGATAGAAAAAGAACGACGCACGTATTGTTATGAAAAGTTATAAAAATTGATAGACCTTTAAATGGAATTGTTTAGTATTGCCACCGCAAAATAACTGTCCTCCAACAATAAACAATATTGCCAAAAGTTTTTATTTTTATGTCAATGTTGAATGATTGACGACTCTATAAGGCCAAGCGCAGACGACTGACAATCGGCTAGCTAAAAGTCCGTTGTAAGAAAGCAGCGTCAATATTCGAGAGTTACAACCGCAGTCACCCCTCAAAAAGTTGATGAAAAATAATATATTTAATTCAATATTCCACCAAAGCAGAATCTGTGCTAGGACCACAAACTTGTTGTATGATAAAAACGATGAACTGGGGTTGTCTCTATTTTAGAAGCTGAGGATAATGACGGCGGTAGAAACGGTCGAATATTCACCCTCCTCCTACATAAGTCGGTTGTGTGCGTTAGGCCTATAATGGTACGTTTCACAGGCCTCCTTGGACTACGAAATAAGATTATATAGCAACTGTATGAAACTATTTTCTAGATATGTAACTGTTTGTTAGGTAGGCGTCGGCTGTTAATAGGGTTATGTTAATTAATAATTACGTTTTAGGGGCATTTGGCTCGAAATACAGGAACGAATCATACTGTAAAAGCTTCTACTCAAACGTTTCGATGTTTTCACGCCAAAAATAAAACATAAAATTTTACAGTGTTACGGCTCTGTACAAACTTGTCAGTCTGAAAGCTTTTTCCAGACAGTCTTTCTAGTTGCCAGGTGGCATGATCAGGAGGATCTGCTGGACATGGAAAGCATAGATCTCCATTATTCATACAAAACAACCGCGATATATTTTTTAACTTTATTTTAAGTATTTTAAATGGAAAGGCAGCTTATAGCTGGTTTTTCAATATCAGTAGTCTGGTTATTTTCTTTTAAGAAATTGTCTAGTCTGTGCTTAAACATGTTGTGACAGATACAACCGTATGAAGACTTTATTTTAAATTGTTTTTGCAATGATGCGTTTCTGAATTTTGGCTTCATGTCATGACACCAATGTCGTAGTGTTTATTTCAATAGCACTAGAAATGCACACAGTTAAAGTTTGTTACTTTTAAGAGACCTGCCTACACAGTTCACTCTTTACCCGGAATTAAGGATCCCCTCACCGCAGCTAAAAAATCGTTGACGCGGTGGAAATTGAGCGGCGTAAACATCGCAAAAGGTAGCTATATGGCGTCTTACATAGTGGGGGTTAGGTGCACATTGTTGATTAGTACCTTATAATAGGGGGCCAGGTATACCCGGCGACACGTCGACCCTGTGGGATCTTTTGTGTCAGCCCCTCTGTCTATGCTGTGCTTCCACCCCCCACAGTTCGCTGCATAAAATCTATTATGCAGCTAAGGGGCAGAAGCCTGTAGTCCTTGGGTTCAGGGTAAGCCACACCCAGGACACTCATTCGCCTTGCAGCTAGTGCATTGCATTCACACAGCAGGTGCCTCACCGTTTCGCTGTCCTCTCCACAGGCTCTACAATTGACAGTCTCTGCCAGTCCCATCTTATGCAGGAGGTGTCTTACATCGAGATCGCCGGTAAAAACTCCTGCGATAAGTCGGACCGCTGTCTTCCCGTATTTTAGAATTTTGTTAGTAAAACCTGTGTCTGTGTTGCCGATAAACTCCTTAGCGTGTTTCAGCTCTCGAAGTGCTCTCCACTCCATTAGTACGTTTGAACTAACACAGTAATAATATAGCGCACACAGTGAATTGTACACTATTATGAGAAGGGGGGCGTGCCGTCGTCAACTGTACAATCTACAGATAAGAGAATAAACAGTTTCAGAGATTTTTGAGCTACGGTGTGGGTGATACTTTATTGTTCTAATAAAGATCATGCATGCTAACAAACAAAACCTATAGTGAACAACTTTTGGAAATATATTTTTTTAATTTTTCATGGTTTATTTAGATGTTTAAAATACCTGGTCATTATATGTATTTTCTTATAACCTGTAGAATCTATTTAAATCGTAGTTTGATTCCGGTCTCATGAGTAACTTAGCGTCCTTATTTTGTATTTAAAAGTGTGCGCGGGAGTTGATTTAACTTTAGTATGTATTTATGGGATATCAATGCGTTATATACACGCAGATTAAAACTGATAGTGTATCGTGTAATAAATAATAAAGCTTAATCATATCCAGCGGTGCGGAAACGCTTGAACGCAATAATTTTTCCTGATAAAGGGGTGATGTTCGTTCCGTTTCAACCGCCGTCACCTCACCCCCAAAAGTTGATGAAATATGTTTGATTAAATATTACTTCAATGCAGAATCTGTATTACGAGCAGAAACTTATAAATAGAAACGTAAAATTCGCGTGTCTGTACATTTAAGATATTTGTAAAAATAAATTGTGGGGTCTAAGGATAAGCAATAAAACACATTTCATTTTTGGAATTTTTGTTTGTGTTAGTTTGTATCACGTAAAAACTACTGAACCGATTTTGATCGACTTTTCACAGAAACATAGGGCTTTCCTCGGAGTAACAGTCTTTATTTCATCGTGATCGGCTTACTCAATCAAAAGTTATGGGAATTTTTAGTTTTCAAATACATGAGTAGGTATACAATATAACAAAGAAATATAATTATGCAATTCAGATTGAGATGAGTTAGGACTACATTCGGAGCTGTAGTGGGCGTGGGCGTGGGCGTCAGGGTCGTAGTCGAAGTCGGATTGAAAGTGAGAACTCCACGCGAGCGGAGCCGGGGGCACAGCTAGTTGTATAATAATAATGATGAACTGTTGTTGTCTCTTCTACTTTTGAAGGTAAGGATAATGACTGTTGAAACATTCGAATACTCACTCCTAAACCCCTTAATGAATAAAATACAAGAATTGCTTATCGCTCGGCCACGACCTTGCCGCTGCCAGCGGCAGCTAGGAGCGGGGCGGCGAGCGGCGAGAACAAATGTACAAAAATGTTAGCAGCACGCCACGAGGCGCCGCAATCAGCGGCCAACCCTCCGCCTGCCGAAACCGCGCCGCTCACCGCGCCGCGTACGGCTAAGCCAAAAGTCGTGGCCGAGCGGTTAGGGAGTTGTTGGGTATCAAATGTGTTGCAAGGTGTCGCGAACGCACCGCTTAATATGATTAAAGCCTAACTCTATATCACAGCTCCTAGTTCCCAAAAGGTAGTTTTAGATTATTAGGTAGCGAAATTTACTTGACATTGATGTAAGATGTTTAATTTTTTTTTATATTTATACAAGTAGATGTTATAATATAATATTATTCTTTATTGGTATGCTATAATAATATTTTTGAGAATATTTGAGCGTATTTCGCTCAGTAACATGCTTGTTGGCTATTAATTACATATCGTCGCTGAAGCAAAATTGCAGATGCCCTGAAATAGGAATTTACGATAAATAATAAAAAAAAACTTTAAAAATGTTCTTTATCTAAACATCTGATTATGATTAAATAACCAATTTTATCAAAATTGGATGCTTGGATAAAATAAATAATTTAAAAAAACTTTTTTTAAATTCTCTACTGACAAATACTATTTTTGCGCGTCAACAATTTTATCTATTTAGCGACGATATATTTATTTTCACAGGGAGTCCAATCAAAGTATAGGTAATAGATATACCATTTTACTATACGTATATACGAGTAAGAATATCTTGAAAAATGGAAAAATATATAACAAAATATATTTGTTCCATTTTTCAAGATATTCATACAAATGACATCAAAATGCTTCATGTTGTCTAGTGCTTATGCTATTCATGACTGCTAAGACACCAAGTAACGTATGTGTGTGTATGTGTAATATAAGCACTAAGGACAAAATTGAACCTTAAATGCATTGTCATTGTCACTTTCGAATTTGACAAGTTGGCATAGACTGTGGAGTAAAAGCAAAATATACGACATTTTTAGTTCAAATTCTCCCATCTATCTGCCACAGGTATGTTTTAGAATGGACTGGTATTAAAATTTACATATCAACCGCATTCCAATATATAAGTACTAAAAATGGGTCTCATTTGTTTACTTTTGTCTCGTTGCCCTATTCCACGAATGTCTTCTTTCTTTATACATTGTTGTTTAATAAGGAAATTTGTGTTTTACATCTTTAAAAAACATTATTACAACAATGTCAATTTGTTGATAGAAGTGTAATTATGTTGTTAGAGAAATTAAAATGGGTCATGCTCACCTAAATAGACACAATATATAGGATTAATGCGAAAGAGAAGTTGTTTTGTATCAATACGTATCAAAAGTCGTATATTTAGTTGTACATCATAATTTATGATCATGTACAAAAAGACTTATAAGCCAGGTGAATTTTGATACCACATACAACTGTGGTCGTAGATACCAGACTTGTTTCTAGGGTGTTTGCTACGATGTTGTATTCGCCCTTTTCTTGCCAATACAAGAAGACTTTTGACTTTATGTCAGGTATTGATTCAAACACCTTTTTTGTCGTATTTACAGACAGTACCTTAGTGAAACTAATGAAACTTAGCGCTGTTAAGTTCATAGTTTAATTGAGGCTCGATTTTAAATAAATATTTACAATATCATAGAAAATGCAACCATTAGAACAATGTTTGAACCACAATGTATTGAATAATATCACTGTTAATCGTAATTGCAAGATATTTTTGTAATATAATAGGAAAAGGGCTGACATTATAGTATTATTGTGTATAAGACCCTAGTCTTTAGATAATGATTATGTTAAAAATTTTGCTCACACTCCGCCAATAATGATTTTTCGAATGATCGTTTTTTACCTGGTATATTGTGTTGTGTTGCCAGTTTTTATACATGAGAATTTATCTGGCAACACTGTTGAATGAAGTATGTTTCTGTGCTTCCTAATTTTATGATTTAAATGTAATTTTTTTATCACTTCTATAATGTAGGTAAATTATTTCTTAAGTTTTTATGATTGATTGTATATATTGCTTGATTTAGAAGTCATATCACCTATAATTATTTAATAATGTATTTAATTTGCTAAATATTTTGGATTAGGTTTGGTGCGGCAGCGGTTGGTCAGAATTTTATTTTGCATGATTTTTCAAATCACACTTAACAATGATAGAATTTTCTTTATTGTTTATGTTTAATAATAATCAAATATTGATATATGTATACATTAGTTGTATATGTAGTGTAAGCAGTTAAGAGTTGTTCCACATTTAAAGTTACTGTTTAGGGAGGCATATCTGTAATAAATGTGTGTATATTGAATTTTGGACTTTTTTTTCATCATGGTAATTATTTTCAATATTAATTGGATTTTGCCTGGATTCTGCCTATCTACTGTTGAGTCTTCTGTATCCTGGCCTGCTGTTGTCATAGCTGAAGATTTGTCTATTAAAAGCTTTCTATTTAAAATGTTTCATATATGTAAACACTTTATTATACCAAAATAATGAGAGTTTAATATACTGTTAGCCCAAATTAAACAGTTTCTCAGGCAGATTATATATTTTTTTATTGTTGATGGGTTTGCGCTTGACCTCAATCTCACCTAATGGTAAGTGATGATGAGGTCTAAGATGGAACGCGCTTACCTAGAAGATGCCTATTCACTCTTCCTTTAAAAAGATCCAAATTGTACTTGTCCGGAAATACCCAAGGGCCCTATTAAATAAACATTACAATTTTACAAATATTCCACAGTGCCGGATTGTAGCTACAATTCTACAATTTGTTGTTCTATAAAAATATTGTCACGCTGTCGTGACAAATTTGTAGGAAAAACTCGTGCTTTTCCGCGCTATAAGTATAAAATTGTAATTACAATTTGACATATTTGTAGAATTGTAGTAAAAACTTGACAGGAGGTCGTACCCTATATCCGTCACTACAAAAAGTATACCGACCGTCTTATTTCGGTCAAAGATAGCCGCTGCAATTTTGAAACAAGTGTGCTATCGTCAAGGGATAACAGTGAAAGAGAAATTTAATAAAATAAAATACATATTTTGTTATATTATTAAAATATTTTTTTATTATAACATCCATAGTTGTTGTTGCTCACTACATCACTTTAATTAGTAGGTAAACAAATGGCTGTACAAGTTACTTTTACTGTTAGGAGTCAAAACTACCTAACCACCTTCAAATATGTAAAGATTTACAATTATCGTTTACAATGACATATTTGTAATTGTAAACTTGACAATTGTTTATCGCCATTGTAAAGTTTTATTAAACAGCATTTATAAGTGTACAATTTTACAGGTATTTTTGCGACATTTGTATTCTTTATTAAACGACTTATTCCCTACAATTCCACAAATTTGTAAATTTTCGACAAATTCGTCGAATTGTAACGTTTATTTAACAGGGCCCTGGTAGGGAGTTCCATTCCTTAGCAGTTTGCATCATGAAAGAGGAAGCAAAATGCTTCGTGCGAGAGCATGGTATGTTTACTATATAAGGATGAAGACAATATTTTTTTAAAAAGCTGGACACATTGGATGGGGAGTAGTCTCACAAAGGTGAGCGAGACAATCATAGATACATAATTAGGGTTATTTTGTCACTGATTCCTTAACAATGATGACTAGGAATAGGTAATGTATTTGTTCAGGAGTGGATATTTTAGACGAATATGTATAGAAAAGGAAAAATCAAGTTAAATCATTTATTTACATATTTCTTAGAGACTAGATATTTATATCAATTATACAAAATATAACATAAACTCCCTCAAACAAAACAAGTGGCACTTTTAGATGTAATTTTTGGTAGATATATGAATACATAGCTGACATAAATGTGATTATTAAAATCTCAATGAAACATAAATATCTGAATATTAATTATATTTTGCCATTAGTACTATTTCTTCTTCAGTCTTTACAATATTAATTACCTGAAAATAAACACATTCTTATTAGAAGACCATCTTATCCTATAACTTTCTAGTTCTCCTACAACATGCCCCTTCATCTTAACTCTGACTGCTGTACATTACCAGGGGTTGGATTATTCATGGCAAAAATTAATGTCATGAATTTCATTTTTTTCCGTTATCGTAATTGCATTTTGCTTTTATACCAGCGTCATGTTTATTTTCAATAAAGTTTAAAGTAAGTAGTCAGTATAATTTTGATTGCGATGAGAACTAAAAGTATGTAATGTAAAATGTTATAATTTTAGATGGCGGTGGGACAATCATCTCAACTTTCGTTTCAAATTTACCGACCTCCTGATTGGAAACCAGAGTAACCTCCTTCGTGTATTTTCCACTACTTTGACATTGGCGGAATTATTGTGCCTTTTAAGCATAATAACAAAGGCCATAAATAAAAAAAATAAAAAAATTTTATAATCTAATTCTATTACAATAAGGCAGGTACTATAATGGGCCCAATTCTGAAGGTACAATGTTAAAATTAGACAGCATTAAAATTGTTGCTATCCCTGTTACGCAGTATTATTAAGATAAAGACGAAACTAATTTTAGTGCTGTCAAATTGTAAATGTGTGCCTTTAGAATCGAGCCCAATATATAATTAAAATTACAGAGGCAAAACAGAATGGTAAAAGCTATAACAATTTAATTTTATTCTCGCTGCAATACACAGACAGCCAATGCTAAGGAAACTGTCCAGGCATACAATAAAATATAGGTAATGAATGTCATTTCCCTATGACATGCCAATTGTTTTGCTATGAGATTTCACTTCCTGCTGATCAAGTGATCACACATAAAAGGGGAAATTTGGCTATAATAGGAATGGTTCTATTTTATAACTCTATCATTATTAGGCACACAATAAAAGTTTCAACCACCTGTTTCAACTCGACGTCATGTAGTTTAGCCAAACTCTTGACTGCATAAATATTATCCCAAACGATAGCTGACTAAGCGATAATGACTTAGTCATTGCTGATAAGGATGACAACAAACTTACTAAGCCTTTTGTTTGAAAATCGCTCCTGTAATCGTCCCGTGCCGTTGTATTAAGCACTGCTTCTTATCTGACTCCAGGCAGACCGTGGGCGGCTTCAAATTGGGCTGTATTTTACACGCCTGCTCTGATATAGCAACAATTATGCCCGCAGAGTCGACGTGGGCTGTACCTTTGGCTGCCAGGCAAAGACCTTGGAAGTCCGCTACCAAGCAGCCATTCACGTCCGGCGTGGACATTATCTCTTCAATTACTCGATCTAGTTCTTTCTCCATTATTATTCGACTAATGAAATAATTTTGATCGATAACAACAACAAAGCAAAATGACAATACAATACAGCCCACAGAACAGCAAGTGACAGTGACAGCCAAAGACTTTATATGTAGTAAACAAGACTGTGCACTGTCGAATTTAATTCAACGATATCTAACTTTGTGTGCTTATCATAGAGTCCATTCTCATTGTACAAAAATACAAAACGAAAAACGGTTTCGAGCAAGAGGGTCTTAATCAGGATTGCGTCCTTGTCTAATGGTTGCAACCGTAAATAAATACTTTCGTGCGGGTAGGATGTCTGATCTCAGTGTTAATGTTTTAATTCCTATTGACGTTATTACATATATTTTTTGTATTTTTTAATGTGTCTATATTCTAATTTAATTAAATAGTTAACATTATAGTAGTATATCGCAATTAATGTAATGGTATCACTGCAGCGCCGCCATTGGTCAATGTCGATGATTGGTCAACATTAAACCATTTGTTTTATGGAGTAGGGTGATCATAAACATGTTTTTGTTTAAGATTTCCTAAAAATGCAGAAATTAAAAAGAAATGGGTTGATGTCGTACCAGGACACACACAACGCAATATACAGTAGATTGCGGATTACATTTTAAACCAAATAATTTCACAACTGTTGCTGGGGCACTCAAGAAAAGAATAAACAAAATGCTATCTATATCTTCCATATTTTCAGTGGTAAGTGCTTGCTAACTTTTTACACGATTTAATTTTTTAAATTATTTTTGAATCAATTTAAATCAGTTTTAATGTATCTGAAAGTTGTCTAAAAGACCTACAATGCAACGCTGTGATAAAAATAAAAGGTATTTATTACCTGAGGAAAAATGACAACCACAGAGTAGTGCTCGTTGATGAAATTATTATACTCGTCTGGAATTTCATCGGATAAGATGAAATTAAAGCATTAAAATTTTCTAGTAGGTATTATTAGAGGTAAAGCTTATACATTTTTGTGAAATATTTTAGTAATTCGTAGTTAACACTTTAAGAGTTTTAACCACTCATAATTGTAATTTGGAATTTCCTTAAAATATATGTTTCTGAAAAATGCGAATATAGCGTTGATAATTTGTCATCTGTGATCCAACCAAAGATAATATCATCATCATCATCATCAGGTTATTTTAGTCTCCACTGCAGGAGCACAACCCTCTCTCATCTGCCGGAGACAGACGGAGGATTTGGCCTACACTCCCCACGCTGGCCAGACGGGTTGGGGAGGCCTGGTTGACGTTTTATAATGTATTCCCTTAGTCGCTTTGTACGACATCCACGGGGAGAGTTGGAGTGGTCCTATTCTACTCTACCGGAAACCACACGGCATAAGATAATATACTTATTACTAATCCAAGTATAGACAAATTCTGGGATCATATTTATTTTGGTGGCATACCTCCAGATGAAACTGAATTACAACCAACGCATTGGTATTTGATATAAAAAGGTAGTTAATATTAATTTTCTTATATTGTATAAATATTTATTAGATTCCGTTACACTATTTTTTATTTTTTTTTATTTTTTTTATTTATTTGCTATTAGGGAGATTTACAATTTACAATTTCATTATATTACAAAAAGATAACATCTAAAAACTGACTACAAATCTCCGCCTATAAAAAAAAAAAAGATACATACATGGCATAAGAATATGGAAGAAGAAAACTAATAATAAACTAATAAAGAAAGAAAGTATATTACTATAGTATGTCATAATGAAATATATATAAAATTAAATACTTTCTTCGACCTTTTATTATTACGTAGGTGGTAACAATACCCATACAAACACAGTAATAAAGTCGATCACACGTCTGGTGAAACACTTGTATTTCGATTCTTATGGCGCACGAGATAAGAACAGTCCAAAGTGTTACGTCTGGCGTGTGGTCGATTGTACACTTGACAGTAACTATACCACTACAACACCAACTTTATTGCAAATCTGAAGTAAGAGACGAGCGCCTAGTGCCAGTCCCTCGTCGCCCTGATATTTACCCGCTGACACCTGATCTTATGTACTCCGCTATAAAGTTCGGCACGTGTCATACCTACCAGTTCACCAAATAATGATTAAACATTGGATGTCCTTTGTGAAATACAAAATCGTGTTGTCGCTCTAGTAGAAAAGGACGCAATCCTGTTTGACTCTCTCGCTCGTGACCGTTTTTAGCTCGCTAGTGCGCAATCCTGTTTATGTGACAAATCCGTGGTGACAGCTGATTGGTTCGCTTCCGGTTGCCTGGTTGCCATCAACAGATGCATTAGAACGTAACCCTACAGAAATAAATTAGGTCTGTCATAGTACTTTTGATTTTTTTCCACCGTTCTTGCAATGATTGAAATGAGTATATGAGACAAAGATACTATTGCTCATAGAAACAGGGCGTTATCCTTCTTCTATCGCTGTTTTAGAAGTTTTCTTTAAATTTGCATAAAAATATACTATTTTACAAAAGTTTGTAATGTTTGACAATGTTATTTGTACCGATACGAGGCGGCGCCACTTCTAAACAAGACTGTCATCTGAAATGTCATCTTCATAATGGAAATAATTAGTTACATTAATTCCCATCGGAATAGAAAAGATTGTCAAACTATTAAGACCTACCTATGTACCTACCTATTTTAGCTTACTTGCGATAAATTGATACAGAAATAGAGTAGGGTATCTCTCTATAATTGTTACTTTGCTTTTGTACACTCCGACCAGATGCCAGATAATACTTGGAATACTTTACATAATTAATACTTTTACTGCATTCATAGTTTCATTCATATCACGTCATAACATTGGAATCTGATCTGACTGATTTTCCTGATTAGTTTTGACCGCGTAAAATATTTGGCCGTCAAGTTTATGGGTTGACCATGAACATTGATCGCTTGACCTTGTAGAGTAATTCTTTGTAAAAAAAAATTTAAATTTATAAGACACTGGCCTGGAATAAAATATTAATTAAAGTTTTTAGCGTTGAAACGATATGGATATTACCAATAAGCAATCCCCGAACAAAAAGTGTAAATCCAAAATTGGTAGCATAAACTTAGATGGCGCATTTGCTATCCAATTCTAAAAGTATTATCTAAAATCCGCACGGCGCTGGTGTGTTTAGTGCACTGTTTCTAGTTATGGCGAAGGTAAAAAGTGGTAACACTACCCGTCGCTAGATGTCATTACATGTAATCACCTAATGAGTTCATGAACGTGTTACGTAACAGATGGCGCTAATACGAAACTAGTTACAATCTGTCGCAACTTTCATAGTAACAACAGTTATATAAAAAACGAACTAATGGCAGTTATACCTGTCTTGCTTTAACATAGATACTTCTCATTCACACCCCTAGCCGCCATGCCCGCCATGTTTCTTATTGCAGTGTTGTTCTTTGAATTTCTTTTTAACCGACTTCAAAAAAGGAGGAGGTTCTCAGCTCGACAGTATGTTTTTTTTAGTATGTTACGCGATTACTTCGCCAATTCTGAATGGATTTTGATGTTTCTTTTTTTGTTTGGAAGGTTATACTTCATAGGTGATCCCATATAAATTTTATCGAAATGGAGGAAATGGGCTGGCGGGATTTTATCTCAAATAACCAAATGTATTTTTTTCAGTACTTTCTGATCCTATTTCTTTCAAATCCGATTCATAAATTCCTTTAATGAGTCATTAATATTACATGTAGGTATATACATCTCTGTGTTATGGAAACAAAGTACCTAAGGAAAGGACAATTCAATATAACATCCAGACTCGAACCAACTTGTACAAATTATATAAAGTTCCCTGCCCCCAGTGAGAATCACGAGTCCTGACTCACTCACTCTAGTACATAAATATTATCTTTACTACAACGATCTCTATGTACTACTAGATGGAACGTTCCAAACAATCGCTCTGTTCCACGCAAGTAGCCACAACTTTTTCACATTCACAATGAAACTTGTGCAGTTGCTACGCAGAACATTTAATTATTTACTAAATACCTATTGACATAATTTAACCGTAGCGTCAATATTTAGTAATAATTAAATGTCTGCGTAGTAACTGCACAAGTTTCATTGTGAATGTGAAAGAGTTGTGGCTACTTGCGTGGAACAGAGCGATTGTTTGGAACGCTCCATCTAGTAGTACCTACATAGAGATCGTTGCTTTACTATGACCTGTAAACTTGTTTTTCTTATCTTCTAGGTAACTAAAATTGGAATACAATCGCAATTGCACAGTGCTCTGGTAAATCAAGCCGAGGTAGATATCTAGATATTCAAACAGGTCACTGACCTGAGGTCAGCTGTTCTTTCTCGTTCCATTTGTTTTTCACAGTTGCGAAATATGTTATGTTTGGTAGCGATTACTACTAGTAGTGCAGTCAAATTCCGAATTGTGACCATCCCTAGCACCTTATTTTTATAGCAATAAAGTAAAAATTAGAATGAACATGGTTATTTATCGTATCAACCGAAAGTACCAAATAGGCATGACGAAAGATTTTGAAATCCTCTTCCGTAATGTAGGTACACATTTACTATTTACGAAAAAACCTTTGTTTCGGTATAAAACTTAAGTTTAACGGAGTTTAAAGCCATTTTGATAATATTTTTTCAATATTGCGCGCAAACAGCTCGCAGCTGTCATGGCGTCGGCTCTGACGTCACGGTTAGGTAAACATGTCATTGTGTCTATGCGTACGAAGAAAGTCAACAAAATATTCAATTAATTCGTGTGATAAAAATGAATTCCAAAGTTTATATGTGGTGTGCAGTACTGCAGTGTAAAAACACATCAATAAAAACACCCAACAAAGTGTTTGTACATGTTCCAAACAAGTTATGAACAAGAGATGAATGGTTTGGTAAAAGCTCGCACGGCGAAACAACGTAGTCACGAATTCGCCACTATATTTCTGT
Source organism: Esperia sulphurella (assembly GCA_947086405.1). Classification (NCBI taxonomy): domain Eukaryota; kingdom Metazoa; phylum Arthropoda; class Insecta; order Lepidoptera; family Oecophoridae; genus Esperia; species Esperia sulphurella. The sequence continues at coordinate 17,945,572 of OX352258.1, forward strand.
GAAGACCACTTTGATGTGAGTATGTTATCATATATTGATAGATCTTATACTTAAAATGTTTGTTTGATATGAAATAGTTAAAATATTGAGGCTATGGAATAACTAATTTATTGAGGTTATGTTTGTTTTGGTCTTGGCCCTCATTCCTAATAACAATTTTAATCGTTTACTTTTCTTTTTCCAGTTGCCAAATGATATGGAAAATTATATGGAGTATCATGTGATGGGGTCAGTATCACAAGTACGTATGAAACCAGGATGTATGCCCCATAAATTTATATGCCAACCAGACAGGAAAACACGAACATCTGACACAACAGAGCGACCCTATATAGCTAAGAAACGAAGAATTATGATTATTGAAGAGTGTAAAAAGGAATTCGAAGAAAAATGTATAGTTACAAAACAATCAAGTTTTGAAGAAATTGCATCCGGTAGTTCAGGTATTTAATATTAACTTATTTATTAGAATATAGCATTGAAAAAGTTAATTTTATTCTCAGTGTTATTACATAGGTACATTGTTGGTACACACAAAACTACATAGATTTTTCTGTGATCTAGTAATCTATTTGTGTTCATAATTATAACATTGCACTTAAATAATAAAATATTTGTTTTACAGTTCAGCAGAATGTAGAAGTTCCCCAAGTAACACCAAGAGTGTTGGATAAATCAATTCAAGTACACACATGGAAAACATTCAGAACTAAAGCTAACCAAACAATAGTCAGTTCAGTAAATCAGATGACATCACCATTGAAGCCGTTTCTACATTACCATTTAAAATCAAGCATCAAGGTGGTAATAGTAACATGCCTATCTTAAGTTTGGTTAAAGTTCTTGATGATGTGATAACTATAGCTTGTGGTTTGATTAATATACAAGATTCTCTTATTAAATAAAACACAAATTAAATTACTGCATTTTTATTTCCTATTCTATACTTTTATATAACAATGGATACACATAAGTTTTTCAAAATTTAATAACACTTTCAAGCCTGACATATATTGCTCATCAAAAGTTATACATATAATTTCTATATTTTTATTAGTAGTAAAATTTGGGTCTGCGATGCTGAAATAACACTTATTTAGACCACTTAGGTACATTTGCATTTGAACCAGGGCAAAACATTTCTCATTTCTTGCTGTGTTTCCAATTTTTTATATAATTGAGATACGTTTTGTTGCTTATGGGACATTTTATCTCCACAATGCTATCTTCACATATTCCATCAGGGGAACCTGCTATCATTGGATATTTTTGGGATATGAACAGTCCAGTATTCTTGATTTTTTTTCCCTAGTTTCTTGCTTATTATTTCCCGTTTCATTGCTGGTGTGTCTTATTTCACAAACAAACAAATTCTGTACAAATGTTTCCTTCCCGTTTTAGTTGCACATAACTGATTGCATCATCCCCATATGATGGTCTTGAAGACCTAAAATAATTGAAATTAATTAGAACAAATACATACACACTGACTTGGTGATTTAGGTGTTTACTATGAGGAAAAATACTATACTAGTAGGTGTTTTTTAGTTACAGAAATGTACTAGTTTTATCGGGTATTAACATGGTATTAACTCTAAAATAGGAACATACAAGCTGTGAGGGAGCTCACCTCAAAAATTAACAATGACAAGTTTATTTTTACTATCAGAAGCCAACAATAGTACGCTAAAATACTATAATTTACTAAGAGTTTTGGATTGGTAGTTTTGCTACCCACGGTAATAGTGGATCACTACATGGAATTAAATATGATTATAAGTGTAAATATTTTTTGGTCATTAGTATTTTTAACTCAATACAAAAGTGTACTACTAGAATACCATCTTTTTATTTTACCAATTTTGCCAAGTTTACCCAAAAACTAATTTCAGCCTGTAGCGAGAAGAAGAGGGGGCGCAGAATTTTATTTCAGACATGAGCTGCTTAGTATATTCCCCTCTAACAAATGCCCATAGCGCCCCCTTTTGCACACCCTGACCTAAAAAATATTACACAATCAATAAGTTTCGTTAGGTATTTAATTAGTACTAAGTCATTTCATTTTTTAATCTCTAAAGAATAAATTAAAAAAAACACAAATTAATTTAACATATATTTATTCAATTTCTTCATGAAAGTATTCCGTAATATATCTTCCTAACGAACCCAACAAAAATAATGAATATAGTAAAGTAAGTCAGCAATATTATAGCTACAGCAGAACAGTAGATGGATGTTGACACAGTGTGTGCCCAGTATTCTTATTGCTGAAACTCTAGTAACTATATATTATCTTTGCTGAAACAAACGATAATATATTAAGCTGAAATTGAAAACGAGTGTTTTATTTATGGAGACTTGCAGTTGATTAGAAAAGCATTTGTGACTTTTCAATCGTGCAACAATAGAGCAGGATACTTTCAAAGTTACTGCACTTTCATAGACCTGAACAATAATCTTGACTAACCATTAAAATGCTACTAACATATTCATTACAATTACTGGTACTAAAAGTCTATGATGTAAACCTGAAATTAACATAAAAATTCATTTGTCACCAACTCATCAGTCACTACAAGCATGGACATTTTAAAAATATGAAATAGCTATTATTAAAGAGTATAAAATAGTTTGGATACTGTTGGTTATCAGTCCAATAAAAATATTTTAGCTCCTATGGTAAATTATTATTACTTATGTATTCCCAATGTATGTAAATTATATGACATAACACCTCCACACCCAGTCACATTCACACCTGATGTGGTCAATGGAGATGTGTTTGATCAGATCTGATATTTTTCGCCTACCACTCATTATCTGTATGACCCAAAGGTTATCTGGTAGGCATTATGTTCACCTTTTATACTGTTTTGTGCAATGTTTTTAAATTTAAAAAAACATAATAAGTACAAATACATAACGATTTTCATGAACTTTTGTTATAAAGCAAGAGAATTATGAATATCCATGTAAATCTGATAATCAGTCAGCAGTAACCATTATAACCATTGGCCCGAAAACCACTTGGTTCAAGACAGATAACTTCATACAATTGAGCCCGGTCTTGATGTTATATTTATTCATGAATTATTTAATTGTAATAGTAGGTACACAAGTAACAACTCTAGGGTAAGATTAGACAAGGTGCATATAAATAAATCATAAATACCAATAAAAGAAAAATACCCTTACTTTATTATATTAAAACAGGTCAGCTTTTCCTTCTCGTTCCCTTTGTTTTTCACAACTGCGAATATATTATGTTTGGTAGCGATTACTTCTAGTAGTGCAGTCAAATTCTGAATTGTGACCATCCCTAGCACCTTATTATTATGACGATAAAGTTAAAATTAGAATGAACTTGGTCATATAGTTAGAATGAACATGGTCATTTATCGTACCAACCGAAAGTACTAAATTATATCTAAGTATCCATACCATTTTTAGTTTCGCTTTGCTTTAGATTAAGTACTCTTTTATATTTTTACTATAGGTAGAGGTGATAATAAGATATTAATAATTTAAAAGTAAAAGTTGCGAACTCAAATTACAGATATAATTTTTGAAAGTTTTCATTTGTAGCTCAGATTCCTACAACAAAAACGCGATGTAAACGTCAACAACGTTCCGTTCCGTAAGCTAAGATTTCGAGATATACCTAATTTTTGATTTTTTATTTGTAGCTCAGATTCGTACAACAAACAATGCAAACGTCAAACGACGTTCCATTCCGTTAATAGCTTTAAGAACTTCTTATGCATCAATGCATTCAAAGATATGAGCTATTTGGGTAAGCGAATGAATTACAGCAAACATGATACGAAATGTGTTTGACAGCAAAGCTGTTATATAATGAAATTGAGAGCTACTGTTCATTAACTGCTCGTCGTAGTTTATAATATTATCTTTGTACTAAGTAATATTGGTATTATCATCATTGATTACATACATGTCTTGTTATTTACCTAAACGCCATCTATTGGGGTTTGTAAATGCTATAACATTATGAAAGATATAACGTCATACGACTATTCGACCATAGATGGCGTAAAAGTCTAATTTTTCAATATTCTTATCGAATTGTGATAATTCGTTACCTGTAGCGCAATCTAGTGGACGGTAGAGTAACTACAGCTTGATTGACGCAACCAATAATGACATTTGCGGCCCTCGATATTACGAAACCTACCGATACGAATGACGAATGTATCGTAAAGGGTAATACGACAACGATGCTTGCTTAATTTATATACCTTTAGACAACATGCCTTTAGAAATACATATATACATAATGCTCACGCCCTGGTCCCAGTGAGGTAGGCAGAGACGATGCATCGCCACTGCGCGATCCAACGTCGCAAAGCTACTTTCCTTCGACCGCTTTTCGCCCCGTGATACCACTTGTCGTGATGTGTGGCGAACAACATCGCCGCCTCCGTGTTGAGACATTGCGGTACCACGGTTAGGTTAGAATAGAGTCCTCCGCCTTCCGCATATAACCGCTTCCGGCCACCTTCTTTAAAAATATTGCGATTAATTACGATACACTTAAAAACACAAATTAATATTGATTCATAAAGTTATATTTTATTTTGTGCAAACTAAATTAATTATAAAAATATTTGTACATACATACGAGGGCTGTTTGATAAGTCGTTTTAAAAAGTTAAAAAAAAATATATTTTTTAAACAATTTAGATTTATTCTTCAACATAGTCTCCTTTGAGGGCCAAACACTTGTTCCAGTGAGTTTCCAATTTTTTTATCCCCTCCAAAAAATACATTTTGTCGAGGTCTTCAAAATAGCCGTTTACACCTGCGATGCAGTCCTCATTTGTCAAAAATGTTTGCCCTCCAAGCCATCTTTTCAGATTTGGGAATAGGTAATAATCTCACGGAGCTAGGTCAGGCGAATACGGAGCATGCGGAACCAGCTTGAAGCCCAACTCGTGGATTTTGGCCATTGCAATAGCTGACGTGTGCACTGGGGAATTGTCATGATGAAAGAGGACTTTCTTGGGGGACAATTTTGGTTGTTTTTCCGCTATTTCATGTTATGCCTGTGTTTTCAGCTATTTCACGCACCTCACCTCACGCACTCGGCGGTCGTCGAGTACAATATTATGGACTTCTTCAACAACATCCTCAGTAGTGACTTCGATTGTGCGACCAGAGCGTGGAGCATCAGATGTGCTTGACCGACCACGTTTAAAATCATTTATCCAGTTATAAACACAAACAGTCTGCAACGTTGGTGCGTTAGTGCCATGAACAGAATCAAGTTCAGTTTTTATTGTGGCAGCACTGCAATCCTTCATAAAAAAATGTTTCATAACGGCACGAAATTCCGATTTCTCTATAGTTGTTGAAAATTTACGAGTGATCACAGTTAAACATTGGTTAAACTGACAAAAACTTGTTTTTATTTGCTGAATTTTTGACAGTCTTTATTTGAAAGATTGTGCCTTTCAGTGTTATTGCCATTTACCAGATAAAAGGTTTTATAAATAGTTTTTAAAAGGACTTATCAAACAGCCCTCGTACACTTGTCTAATCCCAAATTAATGCTTTGTCCTATGCTGTGGACTTTAAACAAGGATAGGACCATTCACAAAAAGTACAAATTTTATAAAGTTGTCTGTCCTCAGAGGTAATCGAACCGATGACCTCTGGCGTTGGACTTCAATGACCAAGTCACTGTCACTAGGCTAAGACCAACGGAGCGGTCAAATACCTATACTATATAAATAAAGGTATTTCCAAATTGGTCACAACTATGCGAGTTTTTTTTGTATGGAAAATGTCAAACTGTTCTTTGTCATCTGAGAGAATCCTTCCCTCTGTCGTCGTGACCCTGACACCCACCAAAAAACTTTAAAATATTATGCGCATATCGTCGCCCGAAAGTGAAGCGTCGTAAAGCACAATTAAACAAAAAGGAATTTTATTTTTTCTTTTATAAAACCAGTTGAGAATGTTACTTAAATCAGCTTCTGGTACTCCTAGCCAGCTATATCTTCGAATGAAAACCTCCCAATATTTTGATAAATGCCATTTGCCGAACGGAATGCGCTCTAGACAAAGAATACTATATATAGTAGTAAAGAAGCGACACTTACCTCGCCCAGTTTAACGTCGCCAGCTAAATATAGCACGGCGCCAGTACGCACTACCTACTGTGCTGCCACCGCCCATCGGCGCCAAGAGATCGACGTTATAATTTAGAAAGAGAAGCAATTAAGTTGTTGATGTATAAAACGTTGGCTTCTCTAGATCGACTACGCTCACGCGCTGGGTGCAGCAGCCCTACAATATTTCACACGCACACGCATACGTGTACGGACAGGCTGGTGCGTCGTAGTAGTAGTAAGTAATTAACTCCGTTCGCTTGTATGGAGTGCTACAGGAGTGTTTTAAAAAATAATAATGTCAAAACAAATGAAATAAGAACGGTGGCCAATTATAAAAAAAATACACTATGCTGTTTTTTTCTTACTTTAAAATACGTTTCACACACATACGAAGTTTTCACTCCCAGGCGTCGATATACGATTCTGTTAGACATGTCCGCGTTAGGTACATCACCATAATATACATAATATGTAGGTACGATACCCATATGTTAAACGGTCTTCAAACACAACGCTCGTGTCTTTAAAGAATAATTAAATATGATAAGTTTCATCGTTTTGGTGATTATATTAATTATAATTTTAGCCGTGTTGTTGGGAATAATTAAGACTTTCATTATCGGAGAGGATGAGACGTCTAAAAGGAAGTTGAAATTGTGCAGGGGTAAGCTAAATTATTGCATTTTTTTATTGAAATTGAAAAAAATCCTTTAATTGACGATTACAGCAATTTTCTTTATTTCTCGTGGATAAGATTAACATTTTACAATAATTAAATTATATTTATTAATGCCCGAAACACACAGAAAGCGAATGCGTGGCGCAGGCGTGCTACGGTTTTTTTGTATTGCTCGATTTAGTACCAGACACTTCACACAGTACCGAAGCGGGATTTTGTATTAAGTGTACCGCTACCGCCACGCCCCCGCCACGCATTCGCCTACTGTGTGTATCAAGCAGTACATATAATATTATTAATTTATATTTGTAATTGATACTCTATCTCAAAATCCCCTTTTCCAAACAACCGTTTCCTTATTTTCGTGTGTGTCTGTTTAACTCCACGTCAGTTATTCTTTTTGTCGTTTTTTTTCCATACAATACATCCTATTTGGTCTTCTTTGCGTTCTTATGACTTCTCTGGGGTGCCATTCCTTTCTGTCTGGCGACACTTCGACCCTTCAGGATTGTTTGGGGGCCAACGGTGCCTAAGCCGATTTGGTGGACTTCACATACGCCTTAGAATTTCTTCTTTGGCATATACAGGTTTCCTTACGATGTTTTCCTTCACCGAAAAGCCTGTGGTATTATATAAAAAGAAACTCTTTGGTACGGGCGGGTTGAGCACACGACCTCATGAACGTGAGTTGAGTGCACAAAAAACTATACTACCACGGCTTTCTCATTACACGTGCTGCCCAATTTTTGCTTAATTAAAAAAAAAAAATTGGTGTTTATTTTAGTTTTTTCTAAACTTTTTAATTTTTTTTTTTCTGTTATCTTATATTAAGTAGGTATGTTTCTTTCTATATTTCTTTGATAAACTCGTTTATTTTAGTTTTGTATTTATTTGACATTTACTTCGATAGGTATAATGTAGTAGATCTCTCTCTCTCTCTCTCTCTCTTATAGCTTAACCACACTCCCCCCCCCCCCACACACACACATACAACCCCACACTTCATGCACACACACACAACATCCCAAACACTAATATTTTTTTATTGTTGTTTCATATCTTTTTTTTTCTTTTCTTCTGAAACATATCTGTTCTTATTTAATTATCTTACGTGAAAACCTGTTATTGTCTATGCTATGGTCTATACTAAATGTTATCATATCCGTAATTGTAATACGTAATACTGCAAATGTTTGGAAGCTGTTGGTTTTCCAAATAAAAAATAGCTAGTGGCGCTCATAATGGGAACAGACTTTGTATAAGCTGGTCCCGGTATGGATGTTATATTTGTAAATTGACCTATCCTTGTTTAATTCAGTTTAGTACTAGCTCGCGACTCCGTCCTCATGGACGACTTAACATCACTAATTATTATTTATATCCCGTAGGAATGGGATGTTTTTTCTGGATATAAAGTCCTATTCCAGGACCTAACCTATATGTGTGCCAAGTTTCATAACGATCCGTCCAGTGGTTGAAGCGTGATTGAGTAACAAACAGCCAAACATTCCAATATCCAAACTTTTGCATTTATAATATTAGTAGGAAGCATGTAGGAAGGATTATACGGTTATACAAGATCCTGTAGCAGTATGTCATGTAAGTAGGTATAAAGTCATACATCGTGCCTTGTCCAGAACTTGTTTTAGTCGTTTTAAGCCGATCGCATATTATAAGAATTTTTCTGTCAGAAAATTTCGGACGCCCGCCGGAACGGAAGACTCGTCGGATGGAAGTTTCTGATAGGGTCTAGTACAAAATGTATAGAAAGTGCGCCCTCCGAATTTCGGATCCGAAAAATTCTGACGTCCGATCGGATGCATCCGAGACGCATCAGAAGCGGACGTCAGACACGTCAGAATTCTGATAGTATGCGGGGTCTAATATAAAATGTATGAACAGAGTGCGTCCGGCGGCCGTCCGAAATTTTCTGACAGAAAAATTCTTATAATATGCGTTCGGCCTTATTGTGAAGTCTCATGTCGCTCATGTTATGGTGCGTGTTTTGTTTTACATGTTTGTTTTTTTGTGAACCTGCCCCTGTGTGCAAGTACTAACACTCGGGAGCAAGCCTGTGGGATACCCATATCCACCAATATTACATAGGTACAATTAGTTAATAATACCCTCAATAGTTGAAATTGTGAACTAGTCAAATTATATAAATAGGAGTGGTATTCGAATTAAAGGATCAGAGTTCACTGATACTTCCTACAGCACACATCGTTTTGCCTTGTCCCCAAATTTGTAATGGAATCGGCATTCCCAATTAACATCACCAGGTTTCTTTGAAAACCTGTCTGTACGGCTGTCTGATTTTGAACGGGATCGTGTCGGTGCTTGCCTTAAATTTGTGCGAAAATTTCCTCTTTCTCTGCGCAGTTCTGCGACTTCGAGCGTTAACTTCTGCAGTTGATATGATAATGTATCAAATTGTGACTGTAGCTGTTGTGATTGAATATCGACTGCTGCAATATTGGTGATCGGCGCGTATTCCATCATTCTATCAGCCATGCTTGCTAATGTGTCTAAAGTCACTTCTGCGTTGACTGAAAGCACGGATCGTATGTGAGTGTGCATTTGTTTTAACCACTCGACCTTTAAACCCTCTTCGGTTAACATATTACCACCAAGCTCGCGCATTTTCCTCAGTAGTTGCGACGGTTTCTGGTCGCCTAACTCTAATCCGCTTATAAGTTTCTGGAAATTCTGTACGTCTGATTCCTCATATACGGAAATAAGTCGTTTTTTAAGTATGTCGTACTTTTTTGTTGCTGGAGGTTTCTTTAGAATGTCTGCGATGTGTCTTAAATCTTCATTCTTTAATTGTTGTAATAAATAACGACATTTTTGGTCGTCAGAAGTGTTCAAAGGCTCGATGACTGCTTCAAATTGCATGAACCATATAGTTGGCATCTCACGCCAGAATGGTTAATGGTCTGTTTCTTTTTTGTTCACCGCCTCTTCTGGAGGGGTCATAGTGACTAGTTGTCGGATTTCTGTTTGGTTCTAACTGTTCGTTCGTCGTCGGGGTCACCACTTTGGGGATAACTTGGTTATGAATAAAACGATGTGTGCTGTAGGAAGTATCAGTGAACTCTGATCCTTTAATTCGAATACCACTCCTATTTATATCCTGATGCATTAAAGCAGGTTAAGATCCAACCCATATATAAAGGTAGGGGTGAAATGCACGTCCTGAAACACTTTAGACCCATAGCACTTATACCTATAATATCAAAGGTATTTGAAAGGCTAATGAGTGACAAACTTATGTCCTTTTTTAACAATAATAAACTGTTGAACGCGCAACAATACGCATACCAACCTGGACGGTCCACAGTCGACGCGGCGCAAGACGTCATCTCCAAGGTACTCCACCACCTGGAGGGAAAGCGACAGGTTGCAGCCATATTCTGCGACCTGTCGCGTGCCTTCGAACTTGTTAACCACAAACTTCTGTTAAAAAAGCTAACCCACTACGGTGTCACTGGCCCCTTTCATGATCTAATAACCTCCTTTTTAAAAGACCGAAATCAACTGACCTCTGTACGCGACGCCCGGTCCGACCTCCACCGGGTCGGAGACTGTGTCGTACCCCAGGGATCTATCATGGGGAATAACTTATTCCTTGTACTGATGAATGATTTCACAGTCGCTTCCAGCGATGCGGAGTATGTCATGTTCGCGGATGATGGTTGCGTCATTGTCTCCGCCCCAAACTACAAATCCCTTAAAAATAAACACAATGAGGTAATGAAGGACATCTGCAACTGGTTCTCAGCGAACGGCATGAGCCTAAACGTGGAAAAAACAAATGTCCTTCATTTTAACCTTGGCCTTAAAAATGAGCCCACTCTCAATGTATCTTGTAATGGCGAGCCCGTTCCACAGGTCGAGCAGGTTAGATATCTGGGATTTGTAGTAGACTCGGCCCTCACGTGGACCCCCCACATAGACATGACATGCGACCGCCTGTCGTCCGCATGCTTCGCTCTCGGCCCTGCTTACACCCGGATAACGTCCGAAAGGCGTACTATGGATACTTTCATGCAATCTTATCATACGGAGTATACCTGTGGGGCACCGCAGCCGACCGGGAGAGAGCATTTAGACTACAGAAGCGCGCTGTACGAATAAATTCCCGAGTGGAGTGGGACCACCCAGCCCGGGAGCTGTTCAAGGTTAAAAAAATACTCACCCTACCATCCCTATATATCTTTGAAGTAGCTAAATACGTGAGACAAAACCTTGATCAGTTCCCGTCACGTGGGGAATTCCACAACCTCAACACTAGATGGCGCAATAAGCTTCGCGCCCCGCCGCACCGTCTAGCAAAATACGGCAAATCTCTGGAAGTGATGGGCTGCACCATCTACAACAAACTTTCAGAAGACATAATAAATGCTCCCAGCATGAACGGGTTCATAACTAAACTAAAAAACTGGCTGCTGTTAAACGCGTACTTACACACTGTCGGAATATCTAGACACACCTGGCTGCGGTGCTGCTGCTGAAATGCACAAATAAACATAAAATAAGACATTTAAATTTTAAATTTTGACCTAAACATGACATTTATAGTTGACATTTTAATTAAGACTATTCTTATACTATGTTTTTATTTAATGGAATCCTGGATTATATTTGCTATAATATTCTAAGAATGAAATGTAATATGTTGCAATATTAATAACAAAACAATTGACATGTAAATAATTTTTACCAATAAATAAATACAAATATATAATTTGACTAGTTTACAATTTCAACTATTGAGGGTATTATTAACTAACTGTACCTATGTAATATTGGTGGATATGGGTATCCCACAAGCCTTTTCCTAGTAATATATGAATGAAAATATCCGAAATATTTTTTTCTTTTGGTAGATTTAGTTTATAACATTTACGTACCTATTGATGATGATGATTGATGAACAATGTGTAAAACTCAACCTGTTTGTCGGTTTACAGTTCGGCGTCTAGCAGATTTTTGATTTTTATTAAATTTGAAACAGGTTACAAATTAGCACTGCGAAAAATACAAGGCTTTTAATGCTTAACCAATGATGTTACTAAGAAACTAGATTTCTAATCTGTAGTGAATAAACGGCAACGCAATAAGATACTAGAGTGAGCTCATTTGCGATCAGTTGGGAGAACACTGCCTTCAAATGCCAAAATATTCTTCAAAAATTACGTAATAAACAAAGACATTATTATGGGGATAATAGGCGAGCAGCAAATTGCTAATATGCCTATATCTGAACCGTTTTATTTAAGTCTTTGAATTGTCACTAGTAACCAATGATCTTTAAGTACTACTAGATGGAGCATTACAAACATTCGCTCTGTTCCACACAAGTAGCCACAACTCTTTCACATTCACTTTGAAACTTGTGCAGTTACTACTCAGAACATTTAATTATTTACTAAATATTGACATTATTTAACCGTAGCGTCAATATTTAGTAATAATTAAATGTTATGCGTAGTAGCTGCATAAGTTTCATTGTGAATGTGAAAGAGTTGTGGCTACATGCGTGGAACAGAGCGATTGTTTGGAACGCTCCATCTAGTAGTACATAGAGATCGTTGCTTGTAACACTAGTTTTTGAAGAACTTGTCTAGTCTGTTTTTTAAAAGTATTCACTGATGGAGCATCGATAACGTCCTGCGGTAACTTGTTCCATGTGAATTGAGTTGTCAATAACTTTATATTTTTTTTGTGCCTTGCTCTGTGGATGCATGTACCAGTAGGTTGAAGTTGAATTTCAGGTCAGGACATTATTAATGTGGGTGAATATGATTACACGTCACGCTGGACATTTCCTAAGGAAATTTTGCTAAGAATTCATTGACTGGTTTAAAAAGTAGGTCAATGTACTTAATGTTAGTTATAGTCTTTGAAGTTTATTGCCTAAACAAACCTCATTATACAATTAATTGCTTACTTACATAGTTATAGTGGTTTCGATTATCCATTCGGTCTGTGCCAACCAACATTGAACTCCAGCATTATACAGGCGTGGGTTCGTTTTGCTTTGGAGATAGACCGTCGTCGTAACATACAAGTACCTACTGAAGGCGCTCTCACTAAAAAAGTTTGTTCAGTTTCTGAAAAACTTACCTACAAAATTAGGTATATTTTTATACCTAAAATGCGGAGTGAGACAGGCCTGGTCTGCGTGTCATCTTCGTACGTAGTATTGTGACCATCTCGTTGGCCTAGTGCTTGGTCACTAGACTCGACCACCAGAGGTCTTGTTTTCGATTTCCACAGACAACTTTGTACAATTGGTACAAGCTGCTCCTGATCTGGATGTCCTATCCTTGTTTAACTTCCATAGTACATGAGAAAATCTTAGTTTGGGGTTAGATAAGACGTGTATATATGTTAATAGTTTGTACGTGGGTAAATTTTGTTGTATGAGGCTTGTATCTTCGATTCTATCGAACAAATATTGGAGTCCTAATAAACTTTTTTTTTAATTCCAGCGCCTCTGAAGTTTATAAAGCACACAATCTCAGGAAGGAAGATACTGAAGGAGGAGCCGACGACATCGGCGCCAGTGCTTCCGAGCTGTGACATCGAGGTCGCCAGTGAACATAGAAAAAAAGAAGATACCCAGATTTGGACTGTTACGTTATAATACAGTGTACCTACTTACGTTATCAGACTTTTAGCTAACGTGGAATGGAACTGTTTCGTACTAGTTACGATTACGAAGGCGAGACTCTCGCACAGATTATGATAAATAAATAAATATTACATATATACATTATAAAACATCAATCAGGCCCCCCCAACCCGTCTGGCCAGCGCGGGGAGTGAAGGCCAAATCCTCCGTCTGTCTCCGGCAGATGAGAGAGGGTTGTGCTCCTGCAGTGGAGACAAAAATAACCTGGTGGTGATGTGATGAAGGGTAAAAACGACCCACCTTGTAGCAGCATACACAGCCATCAGAGGCAACGGCTGCAGATCTGAGCCGGAGGACACGTTGACCACAGCCCCCTTTCCTGCAGTGGAGACAAAAATAACCTGATGATGAAATGAATGATGAACATATATACAATACACTTGCCTAGTCCCTAACTAGGATTTTCTCCTGTGCTATGGGAATTAAAAAAGGATAGGACAATTCACGAATATAACATCCAGACCGGGACCAAATTGTACAAAGTTGTCTGTCCCTGTCAGGAATTGAACCGTAACAGATATGTATCTCCTCCCTAGTAAAACGAAAACAAGTATCTGTCAGATAATACACGCAAAAATGTGTCTAAAGCGCTCGACTTAGCGTTGTTATTACTGCGTACGGGCGGAGCGAGAACCACGCCGACGACGGGGCGCGGGCGGTCCTAAAGTTTAGTAATCGCGATAGGTTCGTTCGAGTGACGGAGACCAGGTTCAGGTACGCACTGTGTTTTATCTCGTTAAGTAAATTTTTACCTGACATTTTCACAATTTAGCCATCGTTTCCAGGCAAATCCATATAAATGTTCCAAATATCAACTCAGTCGGTCTAGTAGTTTTCGAGTTATAGGTAAGTTACGGAGATAGACAGTCTTATTTTTCATATAATATATTGTGTGGTTTGAGGTTTAATTGGTGCGTTGATTCGTAAAAAAAAACCTTTTTTTAATTTTCTTTATTTTTAGTTACGTACATAATATTTAACATCAGGCTACGCTATATAGATAGGTCAGTTTGAAGTCAAAGTCAAAGACAAAACCATTTATTGCATATGAGTACACTTGGTACATTTATATACGTCATTATTTTTTATCGACTTCCGCTTCCAAGATGTGAGCGCTGTGAAGAAGAATCGGCGCAACAAACTTCACGCAACACATCTTTGAACTTTTGGGATATATATTTATTAGTAAAGGAATAATCTGCTGGCCTCCCCAACCCGTCTGGCCAGCGCGGGGAGTGTAGGCCAAATCCTCCGTTTGTCTCCGGCAGATGAGAGAGGGTTGTGCTCCTGCAGTGGAGACAAAATAGCCTGATGATGAATCGGCTGGTGACACTCTTTTGTCCCACCTTGTATAGGTGACACTAAGGGTCCTAGAAGCTGGTATTAAATAGTTTTTATTTTCAAAGAATTTTTTTTTTTATTTTTGTTAGTTTGTGCTTTACGAGGTTTTCACTCGTCGGCGACGATATTGCGCTGCTGCTCGTCACCGGTTAGCAGTATTTATGAGATATACCTAATAAGTTGGAGTTTGAAGCAAATTCATTAAGTCATTAATTTTTTTAGTTAGTGCTTAATTTTATATTTTAGTATCAGTAAGTACCTAATTTTATTGCCATTCTATGTAAAATAAAATGAAGCAGTTTATTTGTAAGATTTTTGGTAATTTAGTTGTCATTTCATCCCACTAATATTATAAACTAGCTGTTGCCCGCGATTTCGTCCGCGTGGACAACAATTATTATGTACCTATTTCCCGTAGGAATGAGAGATTTTTCGGGATAAAAACTATCATATGTCCTATTCCAGGACCAGTGATTGAGTAACAAACATCCAAACATCCAAATATCCAAACTTTCGCATTTATCATATTAGTAAGAGGTAGGATAAGATGTGAAAGTTTGTATGTTTGTTACTCAATCACGCTTCAACCACGGGACGGATCATAATGAAACTTGGCACACAATAGGTTAGGTCCTGGAATAGGACATAGGATAGTTTTTATCCCGAAAAATATTTTATTCCGTAGTAGGAAACCAAATTAATCGTTAAAGATGTGTAAATATCGAAACCTACGCCGACAAAGTCGCGGGCAAAAGCTAGTCGAAAAATAACCATAAAAATTTAACTGAGCGGTGCAAATATTTCCCACACACTGGCGAAATAGGTATGCAGTCAAAATCTATAAAACAGGTCCATAATGGACCTATTTGTTTCGTATTATCCTTCACTTTATATTTTGTCTGAGATAATAAGAGTCAAGTAAGATTTTCTTTCTACATTTGGTGCGGAATTATGAGAAATATGGTTGTGTTAGTCCACGTGTACGAAGGTCATTTAAACACTGTCAAGTATCTTGAAATACTGGATCTCTTAAGAAATAAGTAAAATGGTTTCCCCAAGGAAGAGGAAAACCAAATAATTTTACAGCAAGATGGTGCTCCAGCCCACAACAGCAGAATCACTAGTGCCTAATTTTAATACCTGGATTAGTACAAACGGCACGATCAGATGGCCTGCGAGATCACCAGATCTCTTTAGATATTTTTTTGTGGGGATATGTAAAAAATCAAATTTACATTAAATCTTATGCGAATATAAACGAGTTAAGAGTCGATTTATAATATTCACCACAACACGTTATTTAAGGTTACTAGACATGAATTCGTTAGAAGAATTTTGTGTATCCAAGAAAATTGAGCCCATTTTGAGCAACTAATTAGTTTACAATTTTTTTGTAAATAATTAAAGATTTCATGGTTTTCCTTTCATTTGATTTATCAAGTTTGTTAGAGAGATTTCATCCTTATAATTGGCCCTAACGATCGATGCAGTAAAAGTACAATTTTTACAGATTTTAGTCAGTTCGGTTCCCGGATGTGGCAAGCGAATTTTCGAAAATCTTTAAATGCAGTTTTCTTTCTTTTCAAAAATAATGTTTTCTTTGAGTACAATTTTCTATCTACAGTATTAAGAGCACTTTTCCTTCCCCGACTCACCTTCACACTGCTCTGTATTGATTACTGTTTATTTATTGTAGAGTATTTTTCTTACTTCCTATAAGGTCAAGTAGGTATTTAACTAGCAGCTAGCAGCGAAATATGCAGCCATAACTGTAGGTTCACGTAACGTTGACACCTATATTTCATTCCAGATTAATAGTCCTATGAAAACCAACGCTATTTACGTCTCGGTAACATATACATGAAAGGGTCACCAGCAGCAAAAATAGGTTTGTATTACCAAGTAAACTTTGCGGTCCACTTAGGAACACCATCTATTGTGTATTTTGTTTTCGAGACGCAAATGCGTTTGTTTTCATAGGACTATTAATCTGGAATGAAATATATATACTTCCACTAACTACCTACTCATATATCGAAAGACCTAATATTAACTGCATATTTCGCCAGTGTGATAGCTGACTACCTAACAAAATTGTATACTATATTTAAAATACTTAAATACTAAATATATTTAAGTACATATGTATTTGAATACTACAATGTATTTAAAATTTAATTTGTATTTGGTTACCTACTTGTGGACGTTAATAGATTTGAAGGTTATTTTTATTATAACTAACTAGCTGCGTCCGCGGCTCCGCTCGCGTGAACTACAGAATCCGCCCCCGTTCCCACTTCCGCTCCCGTACTCTTCCCACTTCTACTTCCACTCCCACTCAGACTCGAGACTCTCTATATCCCAATCCCAACCCCAACCTCAACCCCATCCCTATCCCCAAAAACTAAATTTCACTCAATCCCATACGTGCCGCGCCTTTCGCCGCGCCGCGGCAGTTGACTCCGCCCATATGATGAACATACTCGTACGTTCGAGAAATACTGCATTTTTTTTATCAAAATTTTCGTTAAAATGAGATGTTTTTTTCATGAATGATTTCTAAATGTGATACTGAGTTACTGGAAGAAATATTAACAGTCGTTTTATTATCATCCGATATAATGGCTTCTAGAAAAAAATATTTTATTAATATCTCAGGTTCTAAGTGGCACATTAAGATGAAATATGCAGTAGATTTTAAGTTAGACCACCAGCAAGACAACTGTGAAAACTGCATCAAATTTCATTCAGTAGTTTTTGCGTGATGCGGTAACAAACATACATACAGACAGACAGACAAAAACTAAAAATAAAATTGTTTTAGCTTCTATTGGCCCTATAAAGGCCCCTCATAATTTTTTTTTTAAATATCTCATGTACAGACATAGACCAGTTACAGTTTTATTATAAGTACCTATAGATTGTCCCCACCGCTGTCTCCCCTAGTATGGCTTGCTATTACTGTGAAGTTACATCATCATCATCTTGAGCCTGAAAAAGTCTACTGTTGGACACAGGCCTCTCCCAAGGTGCGCCACTGAACTCGATCCTCGGTTCTTCTCACCCAGTCACTGCCAGCCGCCCACGCAGATCATCGCACCATCTAGCCATTGGGCGTACCACACTACGCTTTCCCAGACGGGGTCTCCACTCGAGAACTCATTTACGCCAGCGGTAATCGGTAATCCGACAGATTTGACCAAACGTACTAACTTTTGAACTATGTGATGTTTGTTCAGTACCAAATAAGCGTTGAGATTTTGATAGCTGTTTCGTACTGGCATGATAGAGGTAGTATGTATTATACGTTCTATCATCTCGTCACTCTTTTGAGCGCCTGTAATTTTCTAAGAGCATTTGTTTCACAAACATATTTTGCTAATCTTTATACTCAGGCGTTAACTACACAGTTTTGTGTCTTAATTTCGATGTTGGGCGAGTGATGCTATGCATATAGTATATCATCCATCATCCATCATCCATCAGCGTAGTCTGAAGAATATGTTTGATTTAATAGAAAATCAACTAGACTAAGCTTAGATTGCCTAATTAGGAGACAGGCATTGACATAAGTTTGTAGGTCGGCGTCCCTAGTAAGCGCAGTTCACTCGAATGAATGTCACACAAGTACCTTGTCGGTATTCGGTATTCACTCAGTGCAATTTGCTCCGCCATGCTTGTAAGACGTGTGTACTCATTTACTCCATAAACCTACCATTCCATTTCCAAAAAACATCGTTTAAACCGTTTAAATATTAAAATCAACGAAACTTTTTGAAAGTTTTTGAACTCACGACGCGTTTTTGAATGAAGCCATGTCTTTATTATTGATTTTAGCTTTAGTTGGTGTTGTAGCGATATGTTTTCTATTAATCGATTCCCTGTGGAGTGTCCTGGAGCTGGTTTCCTCACATCTGATGCCGTATTTCCTCCCGTCGGAGGTGCAGCTGCTGACAAAGCAGTTCGGACCTTGGGCTGGTAAGTAACATATCTATAGATATAATTTGCCGGCGTTTTATGCAATGTTTTGATCCTTGTGGTTGGGAAAGGTTAGATATCTTGCCTACATAGGCAACAAATTAAGTATATACTTCAGGTACTATTTAGTTCTATCTGCTTCAGGTAAGGATTATTTCTACATTTCCTTCCTAACTTAAATAGGTAGGTAGATACTTACTTATTTAATTTTATGACATGAAAGTACCTAAGTTGTTGATCTATTCGTGATTGCAGATGTAAACCTTTGACTTATAAAAGTAATTTAATACTATTTTACTCTACAAGTGATTATAAAGAAAATTATCATATTTAACGAAGTCGGGTAAAATTTGTTCTGTCTTCGTTTTGTGACAATAATATACCTACCTATTTCTGATGATACTTTCGTCATATGGTTGGCGTAGTCTTATCAGCTGATAAAACAGTATTTTATTCGATTACTTACCTAATATCTGTTCCATATTCATATTCATTTATTTGTATTAACTAGCTGTGCCCGCGACTCCGCTCGCGTGAACTACAGAATCCGCTCCGATTCCCACTCCCGCTCCCGCTTGCGCTACCGCTGGCGCTTCCGCTCCCGCTCCCCCTCCCACGCCTACGCCCTCGCCCACGCCCACGCCCACGCCCACGCCCACGCCCACGCCCACTCCAATTCCCACTCGCAGCTCCAAATGTAATCCAAACTCAACGCAATCTGAATAGTACAGAAATACTATTACGTGCAATATATTGCATACTAAATTACCTAACTAATGTATTTGAAAACTAAAAATGTCTATAACTTTTGATTGAGTTAGCCGATTGCGATGAAATAAAGACTAAATTTAAGTTAAGTTAAGCCCCATGTTTTTGTGAAAAGTTCATCAAAATCAGTTCAGTAGTTTTTAAGTGATGCGTGCACAAACTCACAGACAAACAGATAAACAGACAAAAATTCCAAAAATGATTGAAATGTGTTCTATTACTTATCCTTAGACCCTCAATTTTCAAACACGCGATGTTTACGATTTTATTTATTAGATTATTAATATACAGCGTCAAGTTAATATTGCATTACGTTAAATGTCAATGCAAGTAAAATTATAAATAAAAAAAAAATAAAAAAATATCTCAGACATTCACACCAATTATCCAGTCCCAAACTAGGCAGAGCCTGTGGTATGGTTACTAGATAACGGATAGACATACTTAAATAAATATATAAACATCCAAGACTTGGGTACAAACATTCATATTCATCACACGAACATTTGCCCCTAGCGGGATTACAATGTCAAAATGTAAAATATAACAACAATTAAATCACAGTGATATATCAAAAGTAAATAAATTAAAATGTGGAACATCATATGGTTATCATATCAATAGAATGTCAATACAGAGTTTGCAAGTTACAAATATAGTAAGTTGAGATTTTCGTTCACGAAATAGTAGTCCCTTTCGGTCAGCATTGTTTTCAATTTGCTGAAGGTACGTTCCGTTTTTGCGTTCATTATTCATCATCATCAGCCTAAATACGTCCACTGCTGGACATAGGCCTCCCCAATAACCACTTTTGGTTAGATGTCCATTGGGAGATTTGCCATAATCACCACACTTGGCAGGCGGATTGGTGATCGCAGTAATGATGTTAACATACACACACAGGAGAACGCTGCTGCCCGTCCCTGGTGCAATCCCTTAGTCGCCTTGATGACACCCACGGAAATATAGGGTTGGCCCTATTCTAAGCCGGGAACCACACGGCAAACTTTATTACTGAAGGCAATTTGTTGTAAACTCGGGAACACATGACATGTATGGAGTTACTTGTCTTCTGCAGGCGACGTCTCGCGAATCTACAAGTCGTGCCGTCTCATAGCAGAGTGTTCAAGCTTGTTGCCAGGGAGCTCGTATTTAGGTTCCGCCTGACATAATTGGCTACTTCCATATTAGAATGACATGTTAAATTGAATTTTTAAGATGTGTGAAAGTGAAATAAATAAATCTAATCTAATCTAATCTTCCAAAATATACAGTGGATCAATACAAATGGTTCCGTTAGAGAGTCAAACTGACTTTGACTGATTTATTATCCGAAATGCTCACAGCGTAGGTATGCGACAGTTACGTCTTCCCTTTTTATTGTCTCGGGGAAATGCCTACTACTGCATACTTACTCGCCTCGGGGGGACTAAAAGGTTATGTCGGACTTGCACCGACTAAGACCCCGCGGTGGCCCTCCTCGGCGCAGATCGAGGGACTCCTGGACGACCGCCGCAGACGGAGTCCCCTCGGCACCCTCGTGGTCGAGGCCACCCTCCCGAGGACGTCCACGTCCCCTATGCCGATGTCCCCTTTTAGTCGGCTTGTACGACAGGCAGGGGATACCGTGGCTTCCTTCGTCGCTCCAGCACACACGGGCAGAGATACCTCTTCCCTACAAAACTCAATGTTTCTATCTCTCTGCTATCCGTTAGTATACTTATAACTAGAGAACCACTAATCTGATTTAAGTGTTTTTTTTTAAATTCATAGATATATTATCTGGCCTGACAATATCTTCTACCCAAATGTTGCCTGGAAGAAATCACATATAAAAGCGATAAGACCGCTTAAATTGTACTATTTTCAAACTTCATAAAATTGTAACTGTGTTGTTAGGGAATGTAAGGAAACCTGCATATGCCGAAGAAGAAATTCTGAGGCGTATGTGAAGTCCACCAAATCGGCTTGGGGCACCGTTGGTGGTCAGGGGTTTGGCACAAAAGATCCTGAAGGGTCGAAGTGTTGCCAGATCTACCTGGCCCCCTAAGATGGCTACTGCA
Organism: Esperia sulphurella; assembly: GCA_947086405.1. Taxonomy (NCBI): domain Eukaryota; kingdom Metazoa; phylum Arthropoda; class Insecta; order Lepidoptera; family Oecophoridae; genus Esperia; species Esperia sulphurella. The sequence goes on from OX352258.1 coordinate 17,967,238, forward strand.
AATGCTGCAAAGTGGTTCGAGCTTGAGCGAAGTTAAAGCGTATATGGGATGTACAAATACGCCAGCGGATTACCTTAATCCCAGGTGTTTTATTCATCTCTACAATGTTTAGTTGTTTTATTGTACCAGTACTTATATCGTCGGCCCCGTAGCCTAGTCTGTAGTACACCTGCCTGCGAAGCTCGGGGTCGCGGGTTCGAATCCCGCCCAGGGCAAACATTCGTGTGATGAGCACTTGTGTTTGCCTTGTGACTGAATGTTATTTATATAAGTATATTATGTACTAGCTGTGCCCGCGGCTCCGCTCGCGTGAACTACAGAATCCGCTCATATTACCATTCCCGCTCCCGCTCCCGCTTCCGCTCCCGCTCCCGCTCCCGCTCCCGCTCCCGCTCCCGCTCCCGCTCCCGCTCCCGCTCCCGCTTCCTACCCGCTCCCGCTCCCGCTCCCGCTCCCGCTTCCTACCCGCTCCCGCTTCCGCTCCCGCTTCCGCTTCCGCTCCCGCTCCCGCTTCCGCTCCCGCTTCCTACCCGCTCCCGCTTCCGCTCCCGCTTCCGCTCCCGCTTCCGCTCCCACTTCCGCTCCCGCTCCCACACCCACTCCCCTTTTCCCACGCCTATGCCCACGTCCACTCCCACTCCCACTCGCAGCTCCATATAATCCAAACTCATCGCAATCTGAATAGCATGGAAATACTATTATGTGCAATATATATATTGCAATATATATACTAACCTTACCTACTAATGTATTTGAAAACTAAAAATGTCTATAACTTTTGATTGAGTTAGCCGATTGCGATGAAATAAAGACGCGATGAAATAAAGACTAAATGTTAAGTTAAGTTAAGCCCCATGTTTTTGTGAAAAGTCCATCAAAATCCATTCAGTAATTAAGTGATGCGTGCACAAACTCACAGACAAACAGACAAACAGATAAACAGACAAACAGACAAAAATTCTAAAAATGATTGAAATGTGTTCTATTACTTATCCTTAGACCCCTCAATATTTTTTTTTTGCAAATATCTTCAATGTACAGACACGCGATGTTCACGATTTTATTTATTAGATTTATGTATGTATATCAGCTGTCTGACACCCATATTACAGGTTCTGCCTAGTTTGGGATCAGGTGGCCGTGTGTGAAATGTCCCCACATATTTTTTTTATCGTAGGAACAACAATGTTAGAATATAATTTAAATAAAATAAAAAATGAGAAAAAATATCACATTTCATTCATTATGCCGGTTCCTGGCGTAGAATAATGTCACCCTCAATCTTGCCGTGGGTGTCGTCAAGGGATTGCACCAGGGACGGGCAGCAGCGTTCCCCTGTATATATTAAGACCGTTACTGCGATCACTAATCCGCCTGCCAAGCGTGGTGATTATGTCAAATTCCCCAATGAACAGCTCACCAAAAGTGGCATTCTATTGAGGAGGCTTGTGTTCAGCGGTGGATGTTTCGGCTGATGATGAAACTTGATTACTTATATATTATTCTATTGTACATCTGTACGTAGGGTGACGAAAAAAAATAAAAGTATCGATACTACTCAGTATCGAGTACTTTTTTCATCACCTTAGAAACAGTGTCTCAAAATTAATAATACATAGGGGTAGTTGGTCCCAGAGGGGTAGGCAGAGACGATGGATCGCCACTTTGCGCGATCCTGACTCACCTCACTAGCCTCGCTCACATTCATCAACCTTTTCATGCACCTCCTTTTATTCTTCTCACTGCGGACCCCAGCCTTTTTGAGGACGTTACTAATTTGATCCTTGAATGTCCTCCTAGGACGACCTCTAAAAGAAGTATAATACCAAATAATAATCCGTCTCTATTTATTTATTACAATAAACATTGACCTAATGGTAGATGTGAATATGATTATTTTTTAAACCCTTTATCTTTATCACTGCAATCAGACCATAATCAGATAAGTAATTTGTCATCATGCAACAACATATTTTCATATATATTCTTTATTGCACAAATTTTAAAAGTAAATACAGTTGCAAATTTTGTGTACAAAGGCGAGCTTATCTCTAAAAAAGATCTCTTCCAGCTAACCTTACAGGGTGTGAGACAAGGCACTAAGAGCTAAGATAAGATAAGATAGGGATTCCTCCTGAATCTATCTATCCCGACTGAGAGAGAAGATGCGTATGCGATGCGGTTTGCCGCATTTACACACGCGTACGGAGCTAGCGCTGGCGTATTCTCATCCCTAGCGCGAGTCGATTCGCAAAACAAATCAAATCTGGTATCAAAAAGTATCGAGTATGTGACGAAGTATCGATACCGAATAAAGTATCGTAACAAAAGTATCGAGTACGAAAATACTTGGTATCGTAACGAAAGTATCCATACTACTCAGGTATCGATACTTTTTGCGGATCTCTATCTGTACGCATGCATTTATATCTACCAGGTAGGTATAAGCGGTAAGAAGGTTGTCACATGCACTACAATGTTGTGGATCTAACAAGATATCATCTGGTACTCAGACACACTCTGTTTAGGTCTAGATATATCTAAGATTTTTTATTACTATTGCACAAACTTAGGTGCAATGTTTTCGAAGAGTGGCGACGAACGTAACAATAACAGGCTTTTAAAGGCATCTTTACTTAATTGTAACTTAATTGAATACTATTAAGTAGGCCATGCGATTTTGTTGAATTGACTTTTTTCTAAAACATTACTAAGCTATGATTTTTAATTTTTTTTTAAGATGCCAAGTTACCTTTTATCCAGAGAGAGAAGAGATTCCTAAGTGGGAAAAGTCCGCCTTTGTAAACCATTTTATAAAGCGTTTCCATAAGTACATTACATACATACATACCTAGTGACTTTAAATTTAATTACTTACACCTTATAGAATATCTTAAGTTCGAGAAAAACTAAGCCTCTGAGGCATTTCCAATCAAAAAAACTTACACTTATGAAATCCACAAGTGACATTTACAAATACCAATGTTTGATTATTATCGATGTCATAACTTACAAGTTGTACTTACCAAATAATTTCTCCTCGCAATACATTGAAGGCAGTGTTACATAAGGCATAGATGATGTGCGAAATGACAGCGTGGTGCGATGCATGACAAAACCTATTCACATGTATGAGAATGTCGTTGCATTAGCATTACAATGCTTTGAGTGCTTGCAGCCTTTTTTGTGTGCTATTGGGACCGATATGAAGATACTTAACTCTAACTTAAAAGTTATGACAGTCTTTTAACTTAAAAATATTGTTTGATAGAGATATAATGGTATTTTAAATATAGTTTGACATTATTTTTTCATTCATCATTTCATTAATTTTGATTCATTATGGACAATATTAAATTAAATGTACTCTATTTGATAATGAATTGTTATTGTGTGTTTGAGTGTTTTAAAATTTGTAATACTTTATGAAATCTATTGTTAAGTAGGTACTTTATATACGCCATAATTGTACGCCAAATTGGCAGATCGCAGAGTTCAATCTCATACTGTAAACACCTGCTTTCACCTTTCAAATTGAAATCTAATTTCAATTTGAATTTGAATCCCATGGTTGCAGCCAGGTTATTTGGCTTTTCGATTTCTTCAGTTTTAGCGATATTTAGTGTGTAAGTGGTCACATTGTGCGATCTCCCAAGCACGACCTGGAGAAGCTCATCATCATTGTCCCAAGTGGGGGGCAGGCGTGCCAGAGGACGAGGTGAGGAGAAAGACCCAGTGAGGAGGGTGGCTGGTGGATCCTTATATGAAGCGGTGCGGCTGGCCAATGACCGCTATGCGTGGAGGCGCATTTTATACGGTCGCGACCCTCAGCAGTGAGGGAACGACAGAGAAGACGAAGTGTGTAATGCTAATGAGAAGTGAATATAAACTAATTTATCGATAATTCTTATAATTTCGTTCATAAACACACAAATATTTTCGAGATTAGGCCATATGAAGGATTAGGCTAGGCTGGGCAGCATTTGGAAAGTTACGTCATGTCTTCTCGTCGAGTATACCAGATTATTTTTGTCTCCACTGCAGGAGCACAACCCTCTCTCATCTGCCGGAGACAGACGGCGGATTTGGCCTACACTCCCCGCGCTGGCCAGACGGGTTGGGGAGGCCTGATTGATGTTTTATAATGTATTCCCTTAGTCGCCTTGTACGACATCCACTACATACTACATAAGAAATACCACAGGGCCTGAAGACAATAGCCTTCAACCAGAAAAGTTTTCAACCAGTGCTTCCTACACGTAATGACCTACGGCGCTGAAACGTGGACATTGACAGTGGGACTAGTCCGAAAACTGAAGGTCGCTCAGCGGGCTATGGAAAGAGCTATGCTCGGAGTTTCTCTAAGGGACAGGATCCGAAATGAGGTGATCGCCAGAGAACTACAGTCTTCAACTTCAAGTCTTCAACATAGCTCAAAAAGTTAGTACGTTGAAGTGGCAGTGGGTTGGTCGGAGAATCGATAACCATTGGGGTAAACGAGTTCTCGAGTGGAGTCCGCGACTGGGCAAGCGTAGTGTGGGATGCCCCCTGGCTCGATCTGCGTAAGGAGGCTGGCTGAGACTGAATGAGAACAACCGAAGATCGGGTTTAGTGGCGAGCCTTGGGAGAGGCCTATGTCCAACAGGGGGCTCTTACGGATAATAATAAAATATTTGTCAGAAGACGTGAACGCACCTTTAATATTAAGATCTAATGTTGTGTCAGCTTGCATGTCAGTCTTTAGACGTCCACTGCTGGACATAGGCCTTCCCCAATGAACGCCTCCACACCCGGTCCTCCGCCCTCCTCATCCAGCCGCTTCCGTCCACCTTCGTCAGGTCCAGTCCAGTGTTTGAAGCGTGAATGAGTAACAAACATCCAAATATCCAAACTTTCGCATTTATAATATTAGTAGGATTCTCGCCGTGTGGTTTCCGGTAGAGTAGAATAGGACCACTCCAACTCTTCCCGTGGATGTCGTACAAGGCGACTAAGGGAATACATTATAAAACATCAGTCAGGCCTCCCCAAGCCGTCTGGCCAGCGCGGGGAGTGTAGGCCAAATCCTCTGTCTGTCTCCGGCAGATGAGAGAGGGTTGTGCTCCTGCAGTGGAGACAATAACCTCCAAGATGATGATGATGAGGATTCTCACATAAGAATGTGATATTTTCTGTGCATTATGCACTGTAGTATAGATAATAGACAAAGTAAAGTTTAATTTAGTTAATTATGTATGCTCGATCCGTTGCTACATCAGTATTGCAGAAAATCTCAGGCAAACGGTAATTTTCATACTTATCCAGCAAAATCACAGTCTAAATTACAGGTACTTACAGTATCGAATGATTACGTTTGCAATTTCAATAGCTCCGTTTCTTTTTGCAATGTCTGCGGGTGGGGGGAGGGGTGTTGGTAGGTATTTTTCACTCTAAACCAATAGTCATACGAAAACCAACGCTATTTGAGTTTCTGGAAACATACACTTGAAAGGGTCACCAGCAGCAACAACAGGTTTGTGTTACCATATAAACTTTGCTGTCCGCTTAGGAACACCATCTATTATTTATTTGGTTTTCGAGACGCAAATGCGTTTGTATGACATATAGGTCTGTGCTGAGAGATGTCCAATATAGTTTTATTTGCCGATGACACTTCGCTGATTTTTAAAATTAGCAGAAAAGATTGTGAACTTGCTGAGGTAAATAATACTCTCACGCAAATTTTTAACTGGTTTAGTGTAAATAACCTTGCATTAAATACAAAGAAAACTAAATGTATTAAATTCTCTCTACCAAATGTAAGAAATGTAGAAAACAATGTGACATTAGGTAATGACACACTAGAATTTATTAAAAGTACTGTGTTCCTGGGTATAACTATAGATTCATCTTTACAATGGGGACCCCACATAACTTCATTAGCTGGCAGATTAAGTTCTGCCGCCTACGCCGTAAGGAAAATCAGACAATTAACCGATGTTGCTACCGCGAGGTTAGTGTACTTTAGCTACTTCCACAGTATCATGGCATACGGTATCCTACTGTGGGGTCAAGCAGCAGATATAGAGACCATTTTTATCTTGCAAAAAAGAGCAGTTAGGGCAATCTATAATCTGCGTTGTAGAGGCTCATTAAGAGAAAAGTTTAAAGAAATAAGCATATTAACAGTAGCTGGTCAATTCATTTTAGATAATATTTTATATGTCAGAAAAAATGTATCTCTCTTTTTGAGGCACTGTGACAATAATAGTTATAATACAAGAAATAAAAATAAACTTGTTTTACCAGGTTTAAGACTAAGTAAGGTCAGTAAATCGTTCACGGGGCAATGTATACGCTTCTACAACAAACTACCAGAGGAAATCTTAAATATGACGGACAGAAAGTTTAAGATTCACATTAAAAAACAACTTTGTAAGAAAGCCTATTATAAAGTAAACGATTATTTGAATGACAAAGATGCCTGGTACTAATGTTAATCCAGCTTCGCAAAATCTTTATTAATTGTATGCAAACTTGATTTTTAAAAGATGTGTTGCGTGAAGTTTGTTGCGCCGTTTCTTCTTCACAGCGCTAACACCTAGGAAGCGGTAGTCGATAAAAAAATGACGTGTATAAATGTACCAAGTGTACTCATATGCAATAAATGATTTTGACTTTGACTTTGACTTTGAGATGCTCTTATGAAGTTAATTGTTCATCATCATCATCAGCCTAAATACGTCCACTGCTGGACATAGGCCTCTCCAGTAGAATACCACTTTTGGTTAGATGTCCGTTGGTGGATTTGCCATAATCACTACGCTTGGCAGGCGGACTGGTGATCGCAGTAATGATCTTAACATACATACACAAGAGAACGCTGCTGCCCGTCCCTGGTGCAATCCCTTAGTCACCTTGACGACTCCCACGGGTAAGATAGGGGTGGCCCTTTTCTAAGCCGGGAACCACACGGCAAGCTAGTTTTTACGTGTCTCTAACTGTGATGTCTATACTTCAATCAGTTATTGCAAAAAGTGCATACCAGCCAGGTTTTTCAAAAAATATTTTAAGACTTATTCATAAACAATTAGAACAGAAAATACGTAGACAAGATCTCTTTAAGCAATAAATGATATAAATAACAAAACCAGCAAGTACGAGTTGGACTCTCACACCGAGGGTTCCGTACAAACTTCTATGAAAGCAATTCAATTCAATTCAAATATTCTTTATTGTGCACCAAAACATATACATTTAAAAAAAACAAATCTTACATAGAAGGATGAATTTAGTGTACAACGGCGGCCTTATCGCTTTCAACGATTTCTTACAGGCAACCTTTGGATGGTGGCGAATTTTTTGAGGAGTGGAAATACTGGATGCAAAGAGTATACAATTTATATAACATAAACTTGCATGGATACTTAAATAAATATATGCCTACATACCGATAACTAGTAATACGAAATACATACTTAATTTAATACATATAAATAACTAGTAAATACATACTTAAATAAATACATACAAATAGAAAAATAAATACGAAACACTGTCTATTACGTAATCTGTTCAAAATCAAAATATTTATTTTCAAAATTGGAATACATTATTCTCTTTTTGACGTCAAATTCTGCCTAAAACTACTCCACTTCCACCTGTATAACCGAGGGGAAGAAGTAGCAACAAACCCAACGGCACAGGGCCCTACCTTTGATTTATCTTATTCATTACAATCATTAAGTCTATATTTCATTCCAGATTAATAGTCCTATGAAAACAAACGCATTTGCGTCTCGAAAACAAAATACACAATAGATGGTGTTCCTAAGTGGACCGCAAAGTTTACTTGGTAATACAAACCTATTTTTGCTGCTGGTGACCCTTTCATGTATATGTTACCGAGACGTAAATAGCGTTGGTTTTCATAGGACTATTAATCTGGAATGAAATATACCTATGGTGAGCCATCAAGCACTCTATGGACTTTTATCATTTAAGTAGTCATCTAACTTATAGTAAGCTTTCTTGCATTCGTTCGGTAGCCACGTTGTGATTCATAGTGAACACGCAGAAGCTGTTTAAATATGGCTGTTCTAATATGTTTAAATAAGCTGTTTATAGCACCGAACATTGTTCTAATAACAAAAAGATAAACTGGATTGGGGAACAAACTTTACTTTGCCGTTGGAAAACTGTTGTCGCCACACATCGACATAGGTCGCGTTCAGTTTATCAACTGCAAATATGTTTATAATAAAAAAAAATTTGTGTGTGATGTAATTCAGAGCACTAAGGTATTGCAGGCAGTATTTGATATTAATTTCGAGTTGACGCGTTCCTGAGAAAAAGGGTCTTGACGGACAGACAGACAGACAACGAAGTGATCCTTTAAGGGTTTCTTTTGAGATCATCATCATCATGTCAGCCCCTAGAAGTCCACTGCTGGACATAGGCCTTCCTCAATGAATGCCACCACACCCGGTCCTCCGCCTCATGCATCCAGCCGCTACCGGCCACCTTCTTCAGGTCTTCGTTCCAACTGGCGACGGGGCGTCCCACCCTGCGAGTGCCGATCCGCGGTCACCACTCCAGAACTCGTCTGCCCCAACGGCCGTAGGTTCTGCGACATACGTGGCCCGTCCACTGCCACTTAAGCTTGCTAATCCTTTTTACTTTTAATGTATCTATAGGTTTGGAAAATACTTTTGAATTATTTTGAACTCCATTTCACCCCCTTAGGGCATGGTTTTTTGAAACCCGTGTGAAATCATTAAATTTACAGTTCATTACCTAAGAACAAAGTTCAGTTCATAGGAACATTTAATAGTTTTACTCCATACACACTTTGCACCCCCATTTGATACCCTTAGGGGATGAGTTTTGAAAATCCGTTCCCTATTGCTTGCCTATGCTATATAAGGAACATTTATGAAAAAATTCAAGCTTCTAGACTCAGCGGTTTGGGCTGTGCGTTGATATGTCAGTCAGTCAGTCAGTTTCGTCTTTTATAGATATAGATAGATATTTAACAGGTCCCATTACCTTCACTCGAACGCATAATTAATTTATTTATATACTCGTTTCATTACAATACGCTAATTACAACATCAAAAACAGCTGTACAATGACTTACAGTGTATGTATTTAAATGAGGTAATGTCATTTGCGACGAAGTGGCAATCTATTGGAGAGGCTTGTCTTCAGCAGTGGACATATTTCGGCTGACGATGATATGATTTTTTAAAATCTTTATTTAAAGAGCTTTGTCATAAACTTGACTATGTCGCTCTATAAGTATTCTATTTTATAACTATCTATTTCTAATAGCAATTTTATATAGTTTATACAATTTCACAGCCAAAACTGACAGAGGAAAGGCCAAGACACTGTTACAGCCACCTACTTGCCAAAACATCTCATTCTCAAAAATTTGCCTCCTGTACGACTCGTTCCGGACGCACTCCACCCACACGTGGCAAGCGTCCTCCACCACGACACATGCTGTGCAATGTGGTGATGGGACCTTTCCCATCAAATGTGCGAAGTTATCCAATGGAACGTGTCCGGAACGAAGTCTTAATGCTGTAACGATGTCCTGACGACGATGATATGACATACCTTTTCAAACAATTATCAAATAGTTCAAATGAAAGAAATAGTACGTTTTTACCCTAGGGGTGAAAGTAATTATTTAGTCCCGAGACGGGGGTTCGAGGGACTAAATAAGTCTAACACTGAAAGTAAAAATAAAAACATAGAATAGCTAAAGAAAAAATGAGTGTAATAAATGAAGATCAGATTTCGCCTATTTTGTTTTCTTTTTCTGTGGCCGGCCAAGCTATTCAGCCATTATTTTTCATTTCCATTATACTCATATTTATTTATATTAATATAATTCTTAAATTATTGGCTCTTATATATTATATACTTCTAGACCCTATAAAATTATCATATTTGTAATATCGTGCTACCTAGTCTCAATAAAGACCGTCTAGACATTAAAACCTATCGTAAATATTGAGAGATAGCCCCGGCACGGGCTGTATGGCCTATTGGGGCTTCTCTGGACACACACTGTCGTTCCATAACGCATGCTCGGCCCATATACTCGTATGAGTTGTGTTAGAATTAAGAAAGTGTGTAAATTGTCGTAATAATATGCAAACAATACCAAATTAATCGGTAAAAGCAGTGAACGCGGGAAGAACGGACGAAGTCGCGGGCAAAAGCTAGTAACTTTATAAGACAAGAAGACAGGAATAATTTATATACTCGTTGTTGCCCGAGACTTTGTTTGTGTGGACAAATTAATATTATTGATGAAATTATAATATCACATGAAAATGTTTTGCAAAAGTTGATTATTTTTTCTCTAATCCTAAAACTAATATTCTACGGCAAGGGCATATCTACTTTCCTCTCTTCTTCCCCCCTAACCTTCTCGCTCCCCTCCCCTTCCGATTCCTCCTTATCCTCTCCTCCTGTTCCCCCTTCCCTTCCCATTCCTTTCCCCCTTAAGAGTATACCAGCCCTAGGCGAATCATGTACGAATATCAATATTTGCGTGATTTTGCGATTGTGACTTCAATTTGGCTTCCATTGAATGTTGTAGGTTCTTGAAAAATTGAACAACCTATTTTAAGATATTCTGTAATTGTACTATCCTTCTACACGTGGACTACAGCCTGTGGACCTGTTATTAAATACGCGTTCAGGGTGTGGTTGAGCCTGCCACGTTTCTGCAGCGCATGTGGAATGTTTACGGAAGCGCACATCGATGGCTTCCATGCCATTGTCAGAAAGAGATGCGCTTCTCTGCTAAGCCGGCAGCGCCAACAGCATCCTGAGCTCGGTGGCCGACAGGTGGTACTGTCCAAGGCTGGGGGCACTGGATACGACTGCACGTGGTCAGGTATGGAGAGTGATGTAAATAACAGAAACAAACGGAGTAATTAGCAAGTATTTTACTTATAAATGTACACAGAGCAAGAACAAGGAACCACACAAAGTAGGTAGACATTTACAGCAGTGACAGTTCTTAGTTGCGTTCCGATACACGACGTTTACGTTTATATTACAACAGAGAGCCTCTCTGTCCTGTATATGTTTTATATTTATTTACTAACATTAGGGATAAACTACTGTTACCAACATTTTTTTTTAAATTAGATTTTTATTAATATCAACCTTTATACAAATTAAGAATAACAATATATATATACTAATTACAAACATGGGAATGAAGGGCCCAACATATAAAATATCTCCTCCAGCTCTGCAGAGTTTTAAATGCTGCCGAGGATACTCGCTGCGTTAACCCTTTGAATTTCCAGGCTGACATTTTATGGATTTTATCCGAATTAAATATTTTCAATTTCAATTACTTATTCTGCGCCATGATATCGGATAGCCGATGTCACCTATTTTATATATTCTTTATTGCACATCTTAAAACTTATAACAGTAATAAATGGTATCAAATTTTTATATATGCGTCTTGTAAGTTTGCAGTTAAATAAAAGTTATTGGAAGACGTTGCGCAAGACGCGTGATCAAGGAAGTCGCTTCGCACGTGACATACTAACGCTGTTTGTTTTTATTATGTCATTGTCATGCACTTACCTAGTACTCATCGGCATTTTCGTGAGGTCAGACGGACAGAGAAAGTTATTGTCCACTTGACCCATTGTACGTATAATAGTCAGTTATCCCCTCGTTGGTCTAGTGGCTTGGTTATTGGACTCGATAGTCAGAGTTCGTGTGTTCGATCGATTTCCACTGGGGACAGACAACTTTGTAGAATTTGTACAAGTTGGTCCCGGTCTGGATGTGATATTTTTTTTATTGTTCCGTCTTTTTTATCCTCCGACATGTTGGTCAGAGACATTTATTATGCGGTGTTTGCTATTTATAGTAGATTCCTCGAGCTCGTATAGCATGGAAATGTACAGGATTTGGAACTATGAGGAAAGTGTTACTTAACAAAAAAAAATTGTTCATTTAAAAATGTTTTTTTCTTTGGGCATTCCATTTTTAAGTAACATTACTTAAGTATTACCTATACTATCTATACAGATGGTTGTACTCGTAAAAGATGAAGTAAGTAGTTACAAAATTAAATTACAGTTTGGATTTAGGTAGGTATACATACTAACTTATTCTAAATTAACACAGAGCTCGGAAAGACAGAAATATTTTAATAAGCTAATGAATAATTTATGTATTAAGCTGTATGGTTATTTTAGGATATGATATATATAAATTGTCCATTCCTTGTTTAATTCCCATAGCACAGGAGAAAATCCTTGGGATCAGACAAGTGTATGTATATGTATTTACTAGCAAACACCCGCGGCTTCGCCCGCGTGGAGCAAGTCCAGCAAGCCCGCCAGAGGGAACTATTTTTCATAGGTAAACATGGGCCTATGTTCATATACATGATGAAGATATGGCCATTAGTTAAATAGGCAAGCCATGAAAGCGTAAGAAACAGACAAACAATACACAAACACTCTTTCGACTTAATTATATTAAAGCTGATGCCCCCGCGCGGGTTCGCCTGCTTAAAAAAAGTGTTTGTTTCCAGTCTGAAAAAACTTACGGTAAACCAAGCTGTGAAAACCAGTGAAAACTACATTGTAATCCATTTTGGAGAGTAAGCTGGTGATTAGTGATGCTGATGATTGATATAGGTGGCTGTCATTATCACAAATTATTTAATCGACGTGTTTACTTGTAATGTTTTCATCGTTTTATACATATAATAAAGTTTATCATCATTATCATATCAGCCCTGCGACATCCACTGCTGGACATAGGCCTTCCCCAATAAACGTCACCACACTCGGTTCACTGCTGCTTCCGGCCGCCTTCATGATATATATGTGATCAGGCCCACCTTGCGCGTGTCTCCACTCCAGAACTCGGCTACCTGAGCGGCGATCGGTACTGAGACAGATGTGGGCCCGCCCACTGCCAATTCAGCTCGCTCACAGATTTTGGGCAAAACTCCCCGATGGGAGGTGGCCGGAAGCGGCTGGATGCGGAGAGCGGATAAGTCCAGCTGTGGACGTCTGTGGGCTGATATTATTTGATGACTGTTCACGCCTCGTGTGGTCATAATGACCTTGGCTCGATGGATCACAGCACTTACATAACTAAGGATCCGGAATTTTTTCTTAGGTAGACTTAGACTTTTTGCGGGTAACACTCAAAGTTCAGCTATTAATATAAGTGAATTGGCAATTTGCACTTAATCAACAATTAGGTGATGTATTCACTATTGCAGAGAATAACGTTTGTGCTGTCATGCAAGCTTATTACCAAGAATCTGATTTTCTCCGATTTTTTTTTAAACTGATTCGGAATTCATTTATGCAGCACTATACTCAAATTCCGGCACAGAAATCCTATATCAAGATAGAATTGTGAAGTTGGCGCGACAAGCGTGCCAATGAATTGCAATATATTGCACAAACTATCAAACGCTTGCTCGTTTCGCGCAAAGCCGGGTAAACATTGACAAAAAATCTGCAAAAATTGCGCGGTTACTAACTGCTGCTGAATGTTCTCACTAGAAACGTAACCGCGACGCATAAAGGGTACGTAGGAAGGGCGCGCTGTGACCGAGAATCGGCACGCGCGGAAATGAAGTAAACAAACGGCTATAACCGTTCTATCTTGATAATGTCTGCGAATCCCAGTATACCGTATTTGTCATTCATTTATGTTATTAACTCATACGGTAATATAAATATTGATATTCCTCATTGCTTATTTAATAATCTACAATTCATAGACATAGACATAATTTATTAATAATATTCATTACATGTCATTAACTTAAAAATAATATTTCCTTACCAATTGTAAGTATAAAAAATATAATTAAAATAAAATACAAATCAAAGAAATGTCAAATAATAATAATAATAATATTTAAATAATTAATTTAACCATAATGTCAATCTTACATTTTATGTGATTTTACATACAAGGTCATTATACTTGTAGAACGCCAGCTCGACAAGCCACGACTTTAGGTTATTTTTAAAAATTGCGTCTGTGGACGTCCCCGTTATGTTCCCCGGGAGCTTGTTATACACCCTGAGTTTACAGGTTACATTGCAAACTATGGGACAGAATAAATATTGGTAGAAAAAAAAATTATAATATTATTAGAAGGGTGAGAGAGTAGTATGGAGAATATGAGTGTAATTGTAAGTTTGGGGGGGGGGGGGGGTTGAGGAGGGGGGGGGGTGAGGATGTATATGTGGCGTGGGTATATATGTGTGTATGTGTTTGGTGTATGTTAGATGAGTTATTTAATTAGGCTTTCTGTTTGTATGTATTAGAAAGTAGAAATTCTAGTAGAATCTGTATTGCCTTTTTTTTAACTTTTTATTACATAACTGACACGACCCAATTTGAATCCCAGCTTATAACTCTAGAACTGCAACAGCGATTCTATTGCAGTTCTATAAATATTGACCTATTAAATCCAAATTTGTTGCACAATCAAGGTAGTCTTGTCACTGAATGCGATTTCTACCAGACAATCATGCCGACGACGCCATTCGTCGTGTGTAAATACATTTCTAGTACAAACATTCTTGTTGATATTCTTCTAATACGTTTGGCAAAATATTTGCCAATGATATTTGCTGGGGTCTTGCGAATTCTCTATATTCCGCGAACCGATCAAATCAAATAATGACTTTTGTAATCTGTTGCCTGTGATATTACAGGTACAACATAAGGGCAACAGAAAGACAACAAGGTCATTGCCACTGTTAGGTATTTTTATAGTGCTTTTTCGGGATATACATGCATTGCATTCAAAAAAGAGCAGTTAGGGCAATCTATAATCTGCGTTGTAGAGAGTCATTAAGAGAAAAGTTTAAAGAAATAAGCATATTAACAGTAGCTGGTCAATTCATTTTAGATAATATTTTATATGTCAGAAAAATGTATCAATCTTTTTGAGGCACTGTGACAATAATAGTTATAATAGAAGAAATAAAAATAAACTTGTTTTACCAGGGTTAAGACTAAGTAAGGTCAGTAAATCGTTCACGGCGCAATGTATACGCTTCTACAACAAACTACCAGAGGAAATCTTAAACATGACGGACAGAATGTTTAAGATTCACATTAAAAAACAACTTCGTAAGAAAGCCTATTATAAAATAAACGATTATTTGAATGACAAAGATGCCTGGTACTAATTTTGATTCAGCTTCGCAAAATCTTTATTAATTGTATGCAAACTTGATTTTTAAAAGATGTGTTGCGTGAAGTTTGTTGCGCCGTTTCTTCTTCACAGCGCTAACACCTAGGAAGCGGTAGTCGATAAAAAATGACGTGTATAAATGTACCAAGTGTACTCATATGCAATAAATGATTTTGACTTTGACTTTGATTCTTTGCAGTTCCCGTAAATAGGGGGTGCCAGCGGTGCCCAGGCACAGGGCGCAATTGAAGCGCGCATCTGGGCGCATAAAAGGCTAGTTACGCCACTGCCTAGGAATATTCAACTACGTGGGAAACTTTTAACTGCTCAATTGATAATGCGCCTGAGCCACCTGGGCAAGTACTGGGTACCTCCCCCGTGATTCGGCCTATATGACCTAGATGTCGAAAGGCCATGGGAGGTGGAGGGAATGTTCAATTGATAAAACAAAAGGAAGACAATCGGAATGCAAATCAATTGAATGATTCTGGGTGTCACGACCCACCATCTTGAAATCCTTAGCATGATCCGAGCAAAATGGCTCTAATGATTAAAACATAGCTTTCACTTAATCGAATGAAAGTCTGTCAGCCTATACATGTGCTGTGCTGTGACTATCACCTATCTATCATCATCGATTGTATCATCCATCCATGTCATCATTTTTAATCATTCATCAATCAATACCAGCCTATATACGTCCACTGCTGAACATTCCCCAATAGAATGCCTCGTTTAGAAAGCTGTCCATTGGGGGATTCGCCAAATTCACCACGCTTGGCAGACACATGAGAACGCTTCTCCCCGTCTCTGGTGCAATCCCTTAGTCGACGACACCCACACGAAGAAGGTGGCCCTATTTAAGCCGGGAACCACACGGCACATTTCATCATTAATTGACTTAATTTTGACTACGTACATGGCCACGACCTGCGACGATGTACCGCTGCTTTGCGCTATCCTGATACATCATAACAAGGCTCACTCATCTTCATCAATCTTTCACCTCACTGCGGACCCCAGTTTTATGTGGACGTCACCAATTTGATCCTTGAACTTCCACCTAGAGTGCTGTAGTTCCTTCCACATTCGCGCTGTAAATATCTTCATAACTTTGGACTATCGGCATGAAGTACAGAAGACTACGAGTATCTAACTATACCGGCCGCCTCGTTGGGCTAGTGGGTTCGATTCCCACTGGGGACAGATAAACTTTGTACAAGTTATTCCCGGTCTGGTTGCTATATTTGTAAATGGTCCTATCCTTGTTTAATTCCCATAGCACAGGAGAAAATCCTAGTTTGGGATTAGACAAGTGTATGTATATTATGTAATATTTATTTTATTATTCATTTATACGTATGTATAACGTATTTTGACCAAAATGGCGTTTAAGAAGTTCCTTACCAGGCGAATGTTTAGATATTCAAACCACCTCCATTTATTTACCTACAATGTTTGATGTAGCTCTCTAAATATCCAGGCTAAAATAGAACTGCAATTTGTTCCTGATTATATTAGGTATAGTACCTATATCATCATCATCATCAGGTTATTTTTGTCTCCACTGCAGGAGCACAACCCTCTCTCATCTGCCGGAAACAGACGGAGGATTTGGCCTACACTCCCCGCGCTGGCCAGACGGGTTGAGGAGGCCTGATTGATGTTTTATAATGTATTCCCTTAGTCGCCTTGTACGACATCCACGGGAAGAGTTGGAGTGGTCCTATTTTACTCTACCGAAAACCACACGGCACTAGTACCTATATAGAGCTTTGATAATGTTGCAACGGCATCGCAAGCGCTAGACTCTCAGATTGCTGCATTTGTGACCTGTGTCGCAACTTGCGACCTTACCGTACGAGACAGACAAGTCAAGCTCGAAATCTACTATTTAGGTACGAGCTATAAAGTGGTACATGTAACGCACCTGACTTTAGAGCAATATTTTATGTAATGTCGCAATTTAAAATCACCTCCCTGCCAGCTTCGGTATTTCTGGATATCATCATCAGGTTATTTTGGTCTCCACTGCAGGAGCACAACCCTCTCTCATCTGCCGGAGTCTGACGGAGGATTTGGCCTACACTCCCCGCGCTGGCCAGACGGGTTGGGGAGGCCTGATTGATGTTTTATAATGTATTCCCTTAGTCGCCTTATACGACATCCACGGGAAGAGTTGGAGTGGTCCTATTCTAATCTACCGGAAACCACACGGCACAATTTCTGGACAATTATAGTTTTAATTTTTTTAATGGAAGAGTGAATTAGACATCTTCTGGGTAAGCGCGCGGTAAGGTGAGACTGAGGGCAAGCGTAAACCTATATGGAATAAAAACAAAGTAAAAAAAATGATCAAATTCATACATGCGGCATATATACTTTTCACCATGAAGGTTTTTTTTTCACGCCCTATAAAAGGAGGCGCTCATCAAAAAGTTTTTCATGATTTTCACGGCAGTTGGGAAGACACCTCAGAAGAACGAATACACCATCTAAGTAAGCCGGACTGACTCAGACTCAAATGTCGCATTTCACTTTCTAAACAATATAGTTGCTCAATCCTGGAACTTGCTCCTAGACTGTGTGGTTTCACGTAGAAGATACGCCTCTTAAGAAACGCCTTGACAACTGGCTTAAAACTAATTCAATTTAAAAGTAAAATTATTATAAATTCATTTATTTCAGATTAATCCATAATGTTATTAGTAACAGACTTAAAAATAATGTTAGTAAATATTAAAATAAAATTATACAAACATTAAACAAAAAAAATATTAAACATGGCGGGTCTGGACTCTACATGTTTGTGGTTCCAGAACCGCACGACTAGGCAGTCCGCCCGCTCCAGAATGGTGTTAAGGAGGCTGCTGGGACTGTCCCGCACGCGAAACTATCCATCACTATGAAATAGATATATCAGCATATTTGTTGCTCGTCTGTAATAAAGATAAAAATAATAAATGTACAGTTGCTCAACGATAAATGGTTCTGCAAACGATTTGTGCGGTGAGCGGAATGGTCTTGTTATACAAAAGTCATTTGTGGTTATGTGCATTTTGGCTTCCAGTCCTGGTTAGGATCAGGGTTACCACTCGAATATTCGCTATGTGTTAGATAAATACCTTCTAATTACTACGCATTTATCTCAACTAACAGTAGACTGTTAAAGAGTTCGGAAACAAGTGGACGGAGAGAATACCTCCTCCGTCTACTTGGCTCCCCTGCTGGTGAGGATCCAGCCCTCACATGAGGTTGTGGTCACAGCCACCCGAAAATCAGCTAAGTGCAAGTCGGACTACGGACTCGCTCACGATCGATACATTGCATTCCTACAAAGGAGACGTTTACCAAATGTATGACGCCCCGGCCAAGACTTTGTACAGTTTTTTAAGGCATTGTATATAACATCAGCCTATCGACCTCAATTAGGGTTGTGGGCATGTAAAATTGTCCACCGTGCCCACAACAGTGGAACTGCGCTTACTCCCCTGATTGCCCCGTGGGATCGAATGGCCCTACCACTGACATCTTGAGAAGAGAAAAGGGTTGGCTGAAACTAAATCGCAAAAAAAAAGAATTTAGTGATTTTTCTCTGGATTAAAGTAGAACTGTTCTCTCTGCTGATCTTACGAGGCGAATAACATCAATAAACTGCATAAACTGTGCTCAGAGTATGGTGATCTGCCTCGCCTCACATTCATGAGGTCGTGGGTTCAAACCCCGCCCGTACCAATGAGTTTTACGAAACTTAAGTACGATTTATTTATAATACCACAGGCTTTTCGGTGAAGGAAAACATCGTAAGGAAACCTGCATATGCCGAAGAAGAAATTCTGAGGCGTATGTAAGTCCACCAAATCGGCTTGGGGCACCGTTGGTGGTCAGGGGTTTGGCACAAAAGATCCTGAAGGGTCGAAGTGTCGCCAGGTCTTCCTGGCCCCCTAAGAAGATAAGATAAGATGGTGATAAGGGCACACAACTCCCTTTTTAGTCTGGTAAAGTTGAGACGATAACGGTGTGAAGATGAGGCGATAACACTGTCAATTTTGTAATTTCACAGTTTAATAGTCTAGTCGTAGTATAAACCAAAATATTCTCGTTGTCCCCAGCTGTGACGGGCGGTACGGACGGCATCGGCAAGCAGTATGCATTGGAGCTGGCGAGGCGTGGACTTAACGTCGTCATCATCAGCCGCAACCCCGAAAAGCTGCGCGACGTCGCACACGAGATAGGTCAGTACCATAGACAACAGTCATCGTCATCTGCTGAAACCACAACAAGCTGCAGTATGCCCTCACGAGATATCTTAGTACTGCTGACAAACGTTTTCGTTATCAGTTGAAACCACAACAAAGCGGGTCGAATGGGAAATAGTACTGCTAAAATGCCAACAGTCATTGTCATTAATGACTGTTAATGTTTTTATTATTAATGACGTAGTCGATTTTACATACTAAATGTTAATTTAATGTTTAGCCAATGTGTTTTGTAATATGTAAGTTAATTAGTATTATTGTAATTTATACCTTTTATATATTTTTATAGTGGGTCTTTTGCCTGAATAAAGAAATTTATTATTATTAACCATACCCGCAACAAGCTGCAGGATGTCTTTGGCGAAATAACTTACTACTGTATATTATCTTCGATGCTGTATTCTAACGTTGTCGTCATCCGCTGAAACCACAACAAGCTGCGGGTCTAAAGGAAATAGGTCAGTACTGTCGAAGTTCCAACAGTCCTAATAACCACAACAAGCTGCATGATGGGTCTCGTGAGATAACTTAGTACTTACTGTCTTTAAACGTTGTCGTCATCAGCTAAAACTACAACAAGCTATGGGAAGATAGGTCAGCACAAACAGACGGTGGGTAAGTGTGTCGTCGTTCGCTACTTTGTATGCCAGGAGTTTCAACCCATTGGGAGTGAATTATGAAAATTCGTTAACAAAAAATGCATTCTTTGGTGTAACATTAAAATTTGGAGCTAAATGCATTATACTAGTATATGTATACTAGTATAATCTATACATCTATACATGTAATAAAAGAGTAGAAAAAACAAAAAAAATGCGAATCTGTACATTAAAGTAAAAAAAAAAAAATTCACTGCCCGGACGTTACTGAAGACCAGTAGAGTCCAAAAATATAATTAAAAAATTTCTTATCTGTCTGTATGTATGTACGGGCTAATCTTGGAAACTGCTGAACAGAATTTGACGGCGTTTTCACTGTTTAATAGCTTTGAGTTCGGGCCTCATACTGGTATAAGTCATATCTCAATAAAATGTCAGGATGCTGATATACAAGTTGACCTCTCATTTCTAATCATTTGTATGAAAGTGTAGTTCAACATTACTGGTCGTCTCAAGAACTTGACAGAAAGTGACAGAGATGTTTTAAAACTCATTTATAGATTTATTTTAGCTGATGTATTTCAGGTATTTCCACAATTCTCGAAACAAAAAGTTCGCTATTCGATAATTAGTGGCCCTGTATTAGACCGGTGATCGTCGACAATGTCAATATCGAAGCTGTTCAGGAGTACGTCTGCCTAGGACAGACAATATAGTTGGGTAGGATCAATTTCAAAAGCTGACAGAAGAATCCAGTTAGTGTGGGCAGTATTCGGAAAACTGCGTCAAGTCTTTACGTCATCTATTCCACAATGTTTAAAGACAAAAATCTTTAATCAGTGCGTCCTGCCTGTCATGATTACAGCGCGGAGACGTGGACACTGATGGTGGGCCTGATCCACAAGATTCAAGTGGCTCTGCGAGCTATAGAGAGGGCAATGCTCGGGGTCTCTATGAGGGATATGATTCGTAATGAGGAGATCCTATGAATAACGAAGGTGACCGACATAGCCGAAAGAATTAGTAAGCTGAAATGGCAGGTCACATCTGTCGTAGTACCGAACGGCCGTTGGGGCAGACGGGTTCTAGAGTGGGACGCCCTGCCGCCAGGTGAATGGACGACCTGAAGATGGTGGCCGGAAGCGGCTGGATCTGTATTGCGTTGTGGCATTCATTGGGGAAGGCATGTCCAGCAGTTTGACAGACATTTTGTTGTACAGTTAATTGGATATGCAACATAGGAAGGGAATAGGAGGGGAAGGAAGTCGGATGGAAAAGAATAGAGGAATTAGGGTAAGAGAGGAAAGATGAGGGGGCAGTGGTAAATAAAGGGTGTAGGAAGGGGTGGGTTAAGGGAAGGGGGAGAGGTAGGAGTAGGGAGAGGGAAGGGGTGGGGGAAAGGGTTTTCAACTTTGTGGGAAGGGGATGGAGAAGGAAAGAAAGAAAGGGTATGGAAAGGACAAATTGAAGGGGGGGGGGGGAAGGAAATATCACCTAATTTGCACAATATTAAAATATTTTTTTTTATTTGATTATGGGATAATAGTATTGTGGTTTACGATTTATGACGTATTAAAAAAAAACGACTTACTAGATCTCTTTCAAACCAATTTTCGGTGGAAGTTTCCATGGCAATGTACATCATATATTATTTTTAGTTTTATCATTCTCTTACAGGGGGGGGGGGACGACACATTTTAATACTTTGGAAGTGTCTCTCGCGCAAACTATTCAGTTTAGAAAAAAATGATATTAGAAACCTCAATATCATTTTTGAAAACCTATCCACACGTATGGGTTTGATGAAAAAAAAATTTTGAGTTTCAGTTCTAAGTATGGGGAACCCCCAAAATTTAATGTTTTTTTTTCTATTTTTGTGTGAAAATCTTAATGCGGTTCACAGAATACATCCACTTACCAAGTTTCAATAGTAAGTTCTTATAGTTTCGAAATAAAGTGGCTGTGGACGGACAGACAGACAGACAGACATGACGAATCCATAAGGGTTCCGTTTTTTGCCATTTGGCTACGGAAACCTAAAAAACTGTGACTTCAAAAAAGGAGGTTCTCAATTGGATAGTATGTTTTTTTATGTATATTAATATTTTTAATGCATAGCCAGATTAATAGATTTCTTTTAGGATTTAGTAACACTTAATACATAAGAATGTGTAATGTTAAGTTGTCCACGCGGACGAAGTCGCGGGTAACAGCTAGTGTATAAATAAATATATGATTGACTGATTGATTGACTAGTCCTTTAGTTACTCTACGGTTGACTGGAAGAGCTGCCTAAGTAGGATAAGTCCGCCTTTGTGTCTTTTATTCATATTTGCTAATTTTATTGTGCTTTTTGGTACAATAAAATGTTTCCACACATACAAATTTAAAGCTGTTAGACCCAGTGCTTAGAGATTTCAGTGATACAACTGTCACATTGTGGATTATTCTTTGATATTGTATAGAAAGATAAACAGTATGTTAGTTTGTTTCTTTGCCATTCAAATACTTTTATTGCATGTAAAACCATAAAAAAGAATATTAAACTACGCTGTACCTACTCTATGATTGTTCGTATTGACATTTGCATTTCGCACTTTAACGATCATGAGCTAAAGTTTACTTACGAGTTATTTGTAGTTCTCACTTCCTCATGAGCGATAAGTACTTAGTGAGTAGGTACTACTCACCTACTTATGATTGAGTATAGATCGAGATTTCTCTCGAACGCTTACTAAATTACGTTTAATAACTATTGCTGGAATAAAAAGCAGATATACTGTGCCAGCTGTTTTTTTTTCTGATGACTTAGGATGTACGAAACAGCGGCTCTGTGGACTGGGGCGATTAATGCAGCCACGGTATCCCCTGCCTGTCGTACAAGCCGACTGAAAGGGGTCATCGAGGACGCGGGTGCACGGAGCGGGGGCTCTGTGCACCCATTTCATCTACACGTCCCCGGGGAGGGCGGCACCCGGACGCAAGCCCAATGGGAGCCCCCGGATTCCCTCCTTCGTCTGTGCGTCGGGGGTTTTAGTCGGTCCAAACCCGACATAACCTGCTCATCCCCCCGAGGCGAGGGGGTATGCCTTAGGCATTTCCCCGCGAAAACAAAAAAAAAAGGATGTACGAAACAGAGCTCCAAACAATTTTGGAGTTAGAAAACAAAAATAACTAGTCGTCATACAAAAAGTTGTTCATTATCTGACTGATAAATTCATATTCGAGCGTTTCAACCGCAAAACGCATTCTCGTCACACGCGAAGTCCACGATTTTATTTATTAATTCCTTTAAGTATTCATCTACATTATAATATGCTTTCTCTAATAGATATCCCTTCATTTTTGCTACAAATGTGTCGTAAATGACAGACTGTCTTTTATATTATTCGGTATCTTTTTGTATATTTTGACATCTAAAAGTATATAAGGTATTCAGCACAACACCAGAGTTATATGAACGCCTTTCTCAGACAGACGAAGGTCGAGTTCTGCCTGAGACGCACTTCTGCTAGATGGACCGAAGATTTGAAAAAGTGCCCGGAAGCGGAGGGTGTAATACCGCTTATTGGGAAAGACATCAGTAGGCTGATGATAAGGCGACCGGATCTTGTCAGGTGATAACCTTGGGGCAATTGAAGTAGGTCTCAAGATTGTGTCACAAACGGTTGAACACATTTGTAATATTAGTTAAGACGCCTGCAGTCGTTATGCAACAACAATTTGTTACTTCCCCGACATTGACCTTAATCGCTTCGTCACAGTGGAACATTCATTACGTGAAAAAGAAGATGAATTCGTTCAAGTCATTTTCACTACGTAATATAACTCATCATCATCATCATCATCAGGGTATTTTTGTCTCCACTGCAGGAGCACAACCCTCTCTCATCTGCCGGAGACATTCCCGCCTCTTCACCAACTCCTCTAAGCGAGGATCAACGGAGGTAACTGCAAAGACACCTACCAGTGAAGGTAGGGCAAGTCCCAGGTCATGAATTTACGCTACCTTGGCCCCAGACAAATTTAATTAAAAAAGTAAAAAGTCAAAGTAGGAAGAGAGTTCCCACTTCCCCTCTAGCAAATGGGAGTGTAGCAAAGAAACGGTGACCAGAGTGGTCAGGTTGGGGGGGTTGGGGGGTTTGGTGTGACCAAGATAAGCCTGGCCACCTAGTTGAACACCACGGACGTATTAGCGCCTATGTGACGCAGTGAGCTGTGACGGAGTAGCAGAAGGCTACTTCGTATAGTAGTGCCAATAGTAGGCATGGCAAAAACGCTTAAACGCTCGGAAATTGTGACGGTTCGCAACCAAATCTCCATAGTATACCGGACGGTTCACGCAATTTAGATCCGATAACATGAGTTCACGTTTCCGATCCCACCGTGTGCACTCCCACAGAATGTGATGAGCGGTCAGGCCTCCCCAACCCGTCTGGCCAGCGCGGGGAGTGTAGGCCAAATCCTCCGTCTGTCTCCGGCAGATGAGACAGGGTTGTGCTCCTGCAGTGGAGACCAAAATAATCTGATGATGATGAAAGTATATTCAATCAATCAATCAATCAATCAAAAGACTTAAAAATAAAAGTTCTTTGTGTTTGTTTCTGTTTCTAATTGTATATTTATATGTGAGTTAGAAAGTGTCACGTTAAAGGCAATCAAAGGTTATAATGAGACGTCCAGCCTAATTTAAATTCCAATTTTATTTCAGAGAGAGACCACAAAGTAAAAACGAAGGCGATCGTGGCGGACTTCAGCAAGGGGGCTGAAGTGTACGCCCACATAGAGGAGGAACTCAAAGATGTGCCTCTAGGAATATTAGGTGAGTGTGAAGAAGAAATTATATTAATAATTAATAATAATAATTAATAAATATGTCAGACATTCACACCAATTATCCAGTCCCAAACTAGGCAGAGCCTGTGCTATGGTTACTAGATAACGGACACACATACTTAAATAAATATATAAACATCCAAGACTTGGGTACAAACATTCATATTTATCATACGAACATTTGCCCCTAGCGGGATTCGAACCCGCAACCTCCGGCATGGTAGTCCGAGAGCTACCAGTTCCGCCACGGAGGTCGTAAGCCGTGTGGTTACCAGCTTAAGATCTGTGGGTGTCGTCAAGGCGAATAAGGGTTTGTACCAGGGACGGGCAGAAGCGTTCTCCTGTGTATATTACGATCATCACTGTAATCACCAATCCGGCTGCCTTGGGCAGCCCACCAAATTGGTATTCCATTGGGGAGGGTTATGTTCAGCAGTGGACGTATAGATATAGGCTGATGATGAATTGTTGATGAGCGTGTACGATTGCCGTGTGGTTTCCGGTAGAGTAGAATAGGACCACTCCAACTCTTCCCGTGGATGTCGTACAAGGCGACTAAGGGAATACATTGTAAAACATCAATCAGGCCTCCCCAACCCGTCTGGCCAGCGCGGGGAGTGTAGGCCAAATCCTCTGTCTGTCTCCGGCAGATGAGAGAGGGTTGTGCTCCTGCAGTGGAGACAAAAATAACCTGATGATGTGTACGATTACTTGTATATTTACACTTGCAGAACTTTGGACATTTCTTAAGGAAGTTCTTGTTCAGAATTCATTGTCTAGTTAAAATAAGTAGAAGGCCAATGAATATTTTAAATGTCTATTGTTTAAAAAATTGTAATGAATGCATTCCACTAACAAACTGTAATTGGGTCAAGTGCAAAAAATACGTACAGATTTTACGTACGAAATTGTAACGAAATTGATGAATAATTCATTACTAAAACTGACTGTAAACAAATAGATAAAAAAATCACGCTCATGAACTTATTGAGACAAATTAAACGAGCTCAAACTCGATGGGGTTACAATACAATACACTTTATTGCACAAACAAATACAGTTACACGTTATAAGAGTTACAAATAGTACAATTTAGGCGGTCTTATCGCTTTAAGCGATTTTTTCCAGACAACCTTTGGGTAGAAAATATTATGCCAGAGAAATTGTAGGTTATTGTTATCTATTGAGGAGTTTCTATGATTATCTCCCACCTCCATCACCATACCAGCTCGATGTATTGTATTATTTGTATTGTCACCAGATTTGCGTAATTTTTATATACATAAATAATGCTCATGCCTTGGTCCCAGAGGGGTAGGCAGAGACGATGTATCGCCACTTTGCGCAATGTAATATTTATTGCAAAGTGGCTTTCCTTCGTCCGCTTTTCGCCCCGTGATACCCCTTGACGTGATGTGTTGCGAACAGCATCGCCGCTTTGTTGAGGTACCACGATTAGCTAGGGAAATCATTGTCCACCTCATCAGATTCCCGCATGATTCGGTGAGGCTAATAGTGCCCGGAGTTCACCCTTCTCCGGGATGTCGGCACGCTTACGAACAGGCTAGCGTAATTGTTCTAACTTTCAAATCGATGATAAATAGTGGTGGGTGAAAAGTGAGTTATAAGATTTGCTTAAAGAATGTAATGTAAAAAATTTGTGACTGGACTATATATATATATATATTACGTATGTATATCAGCTGTCTGATACCCATATTACAGGCTTTGCCTAGTTTGGGATCAGGTGGCCGTGTGTGAAATGTCCCCACATATTTATTATTATTATTAATGTAAGGAGGTTACAGGTCAAGCTAATTAATAGAGTGAGTCATTTAATTTCTGTCGTTTTGTCTGAAGTACAGACGTTTTTGTTTTTTTGAATCACTAGTGCTATTTTCTAAAATACAAACTCACGTGCGAGTCACATTCAAGTTATTTCACTCACTTTAGCTCACTAAACTCAACTCGTCTCAACTCGTAGTAAAGTCACTTGAGTGAGTGAGTTTGTATTTTAGAGAATAGCACTACTGGCAACATAGTCATTCGATTAGGACTTGGACCTATTAACCTATAGGTCCAAGGATTAGGACAATGACAGTGCCAGCATAGGCCCGTTACAACACAGGACTGCTTCGTACGAGAGAACTCTTACATATAATGCAATTAGGGTGTATAATAGATTGCCAACTGACATAAAAGCCTTGACGAACATTCAATTTTTAAAATAATTAAAAATATACCTGACCAAAAAATTTCCATACAGCGTAAACGAATTCTTGGAATGTAATTAACATAAACGGTGTAGATTAGTATAAGAATAAGAACATGACATTTTAGAAATATTTTGAAAATAGTGATTGATAATATTGAAATTCTGCTTTGACTTCATTTAAATTTTATGTATTTGTATTGTATCTTTGTGTTGCACGTAGTGTGTTGTATGTGTATTGTTACTGTTTAAATTTCTACACTCCTGTTGGTAAAATTGCACTGATCTCTTACCAAATATTGCATATTTTAATAACATCTGCACCTACATGTAATTTATAAATAAAATAAAAAAAATAAAAAAAATATCAGACATTCACACCAATTATCCAGTCCCAAACTAGGCAGAGCCTGTGTTATGGTTACCAGATAACGGATAGACATACTTAAATAAATATATAAACATCCAACACTTGGGTACAAACATTCATATTCATCATACGAACACTTGCCCCTAGCGGGATTCGAACCCGCAACCTCCGGCATGGCAGTCCGAGAGCTACCCGTTCCGCCACGGAGGTCGTCAATAAATGAATTATGGCAATAAATTAATTATAATTATATGAAAAAATGCTTTGTTTACATTTGTCGTAAATGTTGCTTTCAGTGAATAACGTCGGGGTGCAATATGAGTACCCGATGCCCCTGGGGGAAGTCCCGGCCTCGAAGGCCTGGGAGCTGATCAACGTGAACGTGGGCGCGGTGACCAACATGACGCGGCTGGTGCTGCCCGGCATGGTCGCGCGGGGAAAGGGGGCTGTGGTCAACGTGTCCTCCGGCTCAGATCTGCAGCCGTTGCCTCTGATGGCTGTGTATGCTGCTACAAAGGTGGGTCGTTTTTACCCTTCATCACATCACCATCAGGTTATTTTTGTCTCCACTGCAGGAGCACAACCCTCTCTCATCTGCCGGAGACAGACGGAGGATTTGGCCTACACTCCCCGCGCTGGCCAGACGGGTTGGGGAGGCCTGACTGATGTTTTATAATGTATTCCCTTAGTCACCTTGTACGATATCCACGGGCAGAGTTGGAGTGGTCCTATTCTACTCTACCGGAAACCACACGGCATAATTTTACCCTTACCACTGACAATGTTTCCGTTCCCTCCATGTTCACTGAGATGGATGGCACTGTCGAGAGTGATGTCCAGCGTGTCCTTTGAATCGGCTGCAGCAGTGTTCTGCTTTACCCTCATGGGTACCAAAATGGGTCTGTCTTATCCTCATGTCCTCGTGACTGAATTATGGTTCTCCGTTCATCCATGTCTACCAACGATCTCTATGTACTACTAGATAGAGCGTTCCAAACAATCGCTCTGTTCCACGCAAGTAGCCACAACTCTTTCACATTAACAATGAAACTAGAGCCGTGGTAGCCGGTTGGTTGCGCACTCGCCTCACGTTCATGAGGTCGTGGGTTCAAACCCCGCCCGTACCAATGAGTTTTACGAAACTTAAGTACGGTTTATTTATAAAACCACAGGCTTTTCGGTGAAGGAAAACATCGTAAGGAAACCTGCATATGCCGAAGAAGAAATTCTGAGGAGTATGTGAAGTCCACCAAATCGGCTTGGGGCACCGTTGGTGGTCAGGGGTTTGGCACAAAAGATCCAGAAGGGTCGAAGTGTCGCCAGGTCTTCCTGGCCCCCTAAGAAGATAAGATAACAATGAAACTTGTGCAGTTACTACGCAGAACATTTAATTATTACTAAATATTGACGCTACGGTTAAATAATGTCAAACGTGAATGTGAAAGAAAGAGAGAAAGAAAGAAAAAAACATTTATTTACTACCAATTAGGCACACACAAAGAAAAAACAAAGCAAGAAAAAGGAAAAAAAAAAAATTATAAGTAAGAGTTGTGGCTACTTGCATGGAACAGAGCGATTGTTTGGAACGCTCTATCTAGTAGTACATAGAGATCGCTGATGTCTACCAACTTGGATGAGCTACCAGTAATCATCGCGCGGAACAGATGGTGGGGTCAATTTGTCCTCTGGATCAGACCTGCAGCAGGGTTCTGCTTTACCCTCATGGCTACCAAAATGGGTATAACTTATCCTCATGACTGAATAATGATCCCTCGTTCTCCCATGTAAGACCAACATCTATATACTTACCGTGTACCGTTCTGTCTAGAATGTGAACGTGGGTACAATAATCAACAAGAAAAATAATAACCTAGCAACCAGGTAGAGGGTTGCTTTTTGTAGTCCTTAGTTTCCTTCTTACAAAGCTCCTTTATAAAATACAACATCAATGACATTTCATTCTCACCTTTTCCTGTCGACAGTCATACGTCAGGAGCTTCACCCTAGCAATACGCCACGAATACGCAGCAAAAGGCATCCACGTGCAACACGTGGCTCCCCTCTACGTTTCCACGAAGATCAACGGCTTCTCTAAGCGGCTGATGGAAGGGAATCTTTTGGTACCTGACGCGGTGACATATACTAGACATGCCGTCGCGACCCTCGGCAGAGTGCAAAATACCTCTGGTTACTGGATTCATGGGATACAGGTGGGTCCTCTATTTTCATTGTATTACTTATGGATCGATGACAAAGGCGGAGGACCAGAGATGATGGTTGGGTACGGGACAGCCGGCCATATACATAGATATAAGTTTTTGTAATAGTTTTAGGAAAAACAGAAGCCTTCATAGTAATCCATCATAATATTGATCTTTGATCACGTCATTTAACGTGTTAGTTGACACTATGCCAACAGACGTCATGTCGGTGGCTCCTGCCTACGGTGGTTAGTCTTCTAGTGCCACATCAAGAAATCCGATCACGTGGGCTGTGTCCAAATATAGTTCTTCCTCTCTGATTTAAAACTAATATTTTTTTTCTGTATACATCATCATCATCATCATCATCAGGTTATTTTTGTCTCCACTGCAGGAGCGCAACCCTCTCTCATCTGCCGGAGACAGACGGAGGACTTGGCCTACACTCCCCGCGCTGGCCAGACGGGCTGGGGAGGCCTGATTGATGTTTAATAATGTATTCCCTCAGTCGCTTTGTATGACATTCACGGGAAGAGTTGAAGTGGTCCTATTCTACTCTACCGGAAACCACACGGCAATGTATACATACATTTGTATACATGCATTTCGTAAATCCTTTTTTGTCTTCTTCCAGACCTTTTTCATAAAACTGGCTCCGGAGTGGCTGAGAACAAAAATCGGAGGGTCGCTCAACCAGCAGTTTCGCCAGGAATACCTCGATAACGCCAGTATAAAGACTGACTGAATTTTAGCTGACACCAAGGCTTAGAGTGATAATTATCGCCAGCGGTGTCACGTTGCGATGCCATCAGTCATTGGCGATATTCGATAACCATAACTCAACCTTTAATAAAAGATACCTAAATAACTATAATAGTGCGGACAGTTTGCACCATACCTAGACTTTGGGCTCGATTCTAAAGACACACAATTAAAATTTGACAGCACTAAAATTAGTTTCGTCTTTATCTTCATAATACCGTGTGACAGGGATAGCAACAATTTTAGTGCTGTCTAATTTTAACATTGTACCTTCAGAATCAGGCCCTTTGTCGCCAAAAGTGTTAAGCTGCGATACTATATAATAAGTAGTTAAATAAGCGATATTAGAATATATTGAAGTGATAAATAACAACGAACCTATCTACATCTACACTAATTATTAATTATTATTAAGAGGAAATATTTGTATGTGTGTAACGAATAAACTCAAAAACTACTGGACCGATTTCAAAAATTCTTTCACCATTAGAATGCTACATTATCCCTGAGTAATATAGGCTATATTTTTATTATAAACAATTAGGTACCTAACCCAAGATTAAATTTTTTTGCCATAAAATGTCTACATCGCATGCGGGAGAGGGAACGGGAGCAGAAGTGGGAAGGGGAGCGGAATCTGTAGTCCACGCGAGCGGAGCCGCGGGCACAGCTAGTAGTGTATAAAGTCAGTATATATCTTGGGTTATCGTATCACGGTACCAACTTTTAACTTACCAATGGTGTTAAATTGCGATGCTGTACTCACACGTTAGGGACTTTAGTTTTAAGTAAAGTGATAAAACGATCTAAACTGCGAGTTTTGGTCATCGAGAGAACACTAAGAGATGAATTTATTTTTATTGTTGATTGGTTTGCGTTTGACCTCATCTCACTTGATGGTAAGCGATGATGAGACCTAAGGATGACTTTCTCAGAAGATACCTATTCACTCTTCCTTTAAACAGATCCAAATTGTACTTGTACGGAAATACCCAAGCTGGCAGAGAGTTCCATTCCTTAGCAGTTCGCATTATGAACGAGGAAGCAAAACGCTTCGTGCGAGAGCGTGGTATTTCTACTACATAAGGATGAAGTCTCTCATGACGACTAACTTTACAAAAGAGTTCAATAGACCTGTAGTTATTGGAGTTCGCATGATACTTAAGACTTTATCGCCAACAGTATCCAGCTGCGATACTAATACCTAATTATTTTATTAGCGATTTTATTTCTAAAGTTAGCAATTGTCTAGGCTTTATCGTCAAAGGTTTCACGGAGGAGATAACAAAAAGTAAATTGTTTTTTAGTTAAGATATAGTTTTTAATTTTATTGTTTTAATAGGTTTCATTTAATGAATAAGACATATTCATACACTTGGTGATTGTTAAATGTGCACCAGATATAAAGTTTTTGGGTATTAAAGATTTTAGAATACTTTAATTTTTTTTTAATTCAGAATTCTGAACCGGAACACAGACTGAAAGTCCAACGGAATGGATGGCATTCATTAAATTTATTTGAATCCAATATGTCATACTAAGCAGTATAACTGGATTTTTTTGTCCATTGTGTTTTATCGTAAAACTACAGGACAGTAGGTATTCAAATACAAATCATCATCATCATCAGGTTATTTATGTCTCCACTGCAGGAGCACAACCCTCTCTCATCTGCCGGAGACAGACGGAGGATTTGGCCTACACTCCCCGCGCTGGTCAGACGGGTTGGGGAGGCCTGATTGATATTTTATAATGTATTATTATTCCCTTAGTCGCCTTGTATGACATCCACGGGGAGAGTTGGAGTGGTCCTATTCTATTCTACCGGAAACCACACGGCATAAAAATGGAAATACAAATACTTTATTGATAATTTTCATTACATGTCAATTTAAAGTAAAAAATTAAAATATGTCGGATGTCATCAAGTAAATTAAATTAGAACAAAAATAATATTACAACAAAATAAAATATTTTATCTCAATAACTTAAAATTAAAAATAAATAAAAATACATTTGTATGACACGAATGTATTCAGTTGGTAAAACTTGTCAAAACTTTAGAACGCCGTGCTCGATAAGCCAGCGTTTTATCTGCGTCTTAAATGCCCTTAGGCTTCCGGTGTTCTTGACGTGGTCTGGTAAACGATTGTATACCCCAGGGCCCATGACGTGTGTAGATTTTTCAGATTTTGCTAGTCTGTGCCGAATGGGGAGGTGTAGGTCGGCATGCCGAGAATTCCGCCCGTGGGTGTCTCGGGTGGGTGTTTCTTATCAGAGGCTGTGACATCCAAAAAATCTATATTTGTATCGCCTACAATGACACAGTTAATACCAAGATCGCTGACTCTATCGAGCACGCGTTCAAAATACATTAGGAAATCCTTCGAGCCAATTGCCAAAAAGTTGACGGAGCGTTCGTAAGTATGTGTGCTCGCGAGTAAGGTAACGGACGAGTATGAATAATAAGCTGGACTAACACGATGCTGTCGCTATGGACGACCTGCAACCGATTTTATGCAACAACCATTAAGAATATATAAGGTTGGCTTTTTGTAAACAAAAAGGCTGTTTGCTGTAATAGCAAATAGACACCAGACACTAAGTTGCACAAGTTTGGAAAAGAATATGGACATTTCGAAAAGATCCTTTATTAAGATTCTCTCCCCTCCTC
Source organism: Esperia sulphurella (assembly GCA_947086405.1). Lineage (NCBI taxonomy): Eukaryota > Metazoa > Arthropoda > Insecta > Lepidoptera > Oecophoridae > Esperia > Esperia sulphurella. Next base: position 18,000,368 of record OX352258.1, read on the forward strand.
CCTCCTCCTGGCTTTCCCGCCGCCCCTTCGCCCCTTCTCCCAATTCTCCCTATCTTCCAATTTCTCGCACTTCTCAATTATCTGCCACGAAACACGTCCACTGCTGAACATAAGCCTTCCCAACAGAATGACACTTCTTGACCTACAGGAGATTCGACTGTGGGCCATACCAGAGAACAAGTGAATGCATTATACATCATCATCACCCGAAATACGTCGACTATTCCTCCAATATAATGCCACTTTTGGTTGGCTGTCCATTGGGGGATTTGCCATAATCTTGCTTGGCAGGCGGATTGGTGATCGCTGCGATGATCTTAATATACACAGGAGAACGGTGCTGTCTGAACATAATCCTCCCCAATAGAATGCTTCGTTTGTTGTCTATTGGGGGATTCGCCATATTCACCACGCTTGGCAGACACATGAGAACGCTTCTCCCCGTCTCTGGTGCAATCCCTTAGTCGCCTTGACGACACCCACGGGAAGATTTGGGGTGGCCTTAGAAAAACGAATCATTATTCAAAGGGGGTGCCTAAAGACTATTGTGATTAAATTCTTTTTGAAAATACACTAGAGTTTTATTATTCAGTCATTATTTTCTGTCAAATTGACGCGACAAACTGATGCTTAGAACAACAAATGCGTGTTGTAGGTTGTTTCTTGGAAGCTAGCTGAAAGTTAACAGTGTTTGTTCCAATCAAGCTTTGGTTTTTTAAACTTAAATTGAACAAATTAAGTACATCTACCATTTGTCGCAAGCGGTTAGGGTTTTCTTGCTCTCCTGTGTTTCTTGCAAAGATTGGGGTCAAAGTTTCTTATCCTTGCGAGTGCGGTTTGGAGGAAGGAAATCTTAACCACATATTCTTCTCCTGTCCACTATATGATCATTCTTGTATTTACGGATCATTGCATTTATTCCCCGTACATTTAAATTAATTATTATCTAATTCATTGCATTTTGATATACTATCAAAGATAACTTAAGACTGTAGTGCATGATGTTTGTAATATTACTTTGCTTTTTAGATTTCGGCTTTTTTGTTTATGTAATTTAAAAAATATATAATTTTTTTACCTTCCAGACGTAAGGCTGGCAAATTTAAGTGCGATTGCCGTTAAAAAAAATAGGTATGTCTATGTCATACTCGCGTGGACGAGCGAGTAGACTGGCCAGCAGCTGCCCGAAAGATTTCGATCTTGAATTCTTTGTCTTAGCCGATGAGGTGAGTGGGTGTTTGTATTGGTCCATCTGATTTTAAGCTCGCCCTAGTGCACCCCGACACTCCATACAAGCACTCCATACTACAGGGGCATCAGCCTGTCCGTATACGTGGGGATGTGTAAATGTGTGTAGCAGGCTAGTAGCGCGTACTGCCAATCGTGCTCTGTCTGGTGGTGGAGGTGGCTGTCGCTTCTTTACGTGGTAATATTAATATTCTCTGTTTTAGGCCCAGAGGGGTAGGCAGAGACGATGTTTGATGATTGCGCGATTCTGACACACCTCTCTACCCAATTAGCACCTATATATAAAAACACTAGCTATAAAATAGGTCCATAGTGGAGGTATATCGGTGTTTGTGCACCAAACACCGATATACCACCACTATGGAACTATTAACCTGTAAAATAGCCGCATATTTCGCCAGCTCCCGCTTCCACTCCCGCTTCCGCTCCCGCTCCCGCTTCTGTTCCCGCTCCCTCTCCCGCTCCCCTCCCGCTTCCACTCCCACTCCCCTTTTCCCACGCCCACGCTGCTCGCGCTTCCGCTCCCACTCCAATTCCCACTCCCAGGTCCAAATGTAATCCAAACTCATCGCAATCTGAATAGTACGGAAATACTATTATGTGCAATATATTGCATACTAACCTTAGCTACTAATGTATTTGAAAACTAAAAATGTCTATAACTTTTGATTGAGTTGGCCGATTGCGATGAAATATAGACTAAATGTTAAGTTAAGTTAAGCCCCATATTTTTGTGAAAGGTCTATCAAAATCTGTTCAGTAGTTTTTAAGTGATGCGTGCACAAACTCACAGACAAACAGACAAAAATTTCAAAAATGATCGAAATGTGTTCTGTTGCTTATCCTTAGACCCCCCAATTTTTTTTTTGCAAATCTTCAATGTACAGACACGCGAAGTTTACGATTTTATTTATTAGATACGAAAATATCTTGTGCGCATTTATTCCCTGTCGAGCTTCAACGAAGAAGCCCGGATATACGAGTAACATTACCATTGTCCGTATTCCCTTTTTCAGGCGCAATATCCGGATTGGTGGAGCTGGAAACGTTTTAAAGACTTTTTGTATACCCTCCACGACAACACCACCTGGAACTGCATCATATGCCTGATAGTATTCTTCGGCATAGTGCAGGGGGTCCTCTCGACCTCCATATTTATTACTTCAGTGGAGGACATTACATACAATTTGTTTTACTTATTCCATATGATAATAATGGGGTTCGAGTATCGCCATTTGGAACCAATAAAGAAGACCTGGTCGAAGAAATGTTAGTGATTTGCTGTTAAATATAGAATAATTAATCCAGTTCGGTCCAGTTCGGTTAGGTACGGTCCAGTCCAGCTCAGTCCGGTCCGGTCCGGTTCAGACAGTCAGTAGGTAACTGTGATAATTAGACAAGAATATTTCCGAATTCCGTCTCAACGAATATTCTTAGTTCTAAGCTGTTTTGACTACTGGAACGACCAAGGCGAAATTTGGAACGTATATTTAAAATGTCCTGGCAATTTTCTGAAATTTTACGGAAAATCGAGCGATATATATCGATTTTTATTACAGGGGGACTCGTATTAGATGTTTCGACATATATACATTACTTGACATTTTACTTTACTTTTGGTAAAATTCGTTATAACATCAAACTTACCTGCTACTACCTGCGACTGCACAGGCCGATTAGATACCTCCGTAAGTTAAACTGACTCTGCTTTTTAGATACTTCTGTAAGAACTTATAGAAAAACTAGATGTATTGGTGCCCAGTAAAGTATGTTTGAATTTAATTTAACTTGACTCTGAGCAAGACATACAGATGGGACGCAAGACGGAAACGTGGCAAATGACGTTAAAACATAGATGTACGCAGCCGTTAGGCCGTTTCGTACTTTTTTACCACGTTCATGTAACGTCATGAATAGTCATTCATGATACAGCTTTATGTGATCAAAAATACAAGTATACAATGTTCAAAATAGGCTTCTCTAGCTACAGACTGCCAACAGCAGCATGCCTGAAAGTGCACTTCACGAAATAACTACCTGTTTAACACCTTTCTTTAAAGAATTTAAAGAGGAAATTTTAATTAAATATTAATCAACGATCTCTATGTACTACCAGATGGAGCGTTTCAAACAATCGCTCTGTTCCACGCAAGTAGCCACAACTCTTTCACATTCACTTTGAAACTTGTGCAGTTACTACGCAGAACATTAATTATTTACTAAAAATTAACATTATTTAACCCTAGCGTCAATATTTAGTAATAATTAAATGTTCTGCGTAGTAACTGCACAAGTTTCATTGTGAATGTGAAGGGGTTGTGGCTACTTGCGTGGAACAGAGCGATTGTTTGGAACGCTCCACCTAGTAGTACATAGAGATCGTTGATATTAATGGTTCTGTTTGATTGATGGCACGTACAATTGGTCGGGTAGGTATTTTGAGAAGTGGACCTTTCTGCCAGTGGACATTCTGCACTTGGCCATTACTATAGTCATAAGATGGAGTTTTTTCGTTATAGATTATGATTTAATATCTCCCATGTTTAACCATTGCTCTCATGCATCCAGTGGCTCTGACTGACTCCAATCTGAAGGGCAGCGTGGTCGGTACCGCCCTCAAATACCTGTACTTCTTCGCAGTGGCTAAACTGACGTTTGTTATGATTTGGATGGAACTTTATCAGGTATGAATCAATCAAAACACAATATCTGCTCATACAGTACAGAGAATATCGTGAAGAGTTTCTTTTGACGAATCTCATGTTGGTGGACTTTATTTACACTCCTCTTGAAGAACTCCATGAAATATCTCATTAGAAAGGTCATCATACTAGCTTACTCAGCAGATTTTGACAGCTCATCATAAGGTTATTTTGGTCTCCACTGCAGGAGCACAATCCTCTCTCATCTGCCAGAGACAAACGGAGGATTTGGCCTACACTCCCCGCGCTGGCCAGACGGGTTGGGGAGGCCTGATTGATGTTTTGTAATGTGTTTGACAGCTCAGATTTCGGAAACTTGGGAGTGTCATGGTCGCCGCTAGGATATTTTTAGAGGTTTTATGAACATTTATGTAGCGAGACAGAAATCACTACTGATTTACTTGAAATATAGAGAAAACTATACTGAAATAGTATTGGTTGAAGCAAACACAACATAAAGTAAATAAGTAAATTAACATCCAAACTTTGGTCTACACTATTTCCCCTTCGCTGATACTTCTGAGCTGAGAGCTGAGAGTTTTAGAAGTACACTATTCTGCCGTTTTATACGTCAGTCGTGTGAAGTCAATATTATGGAATACTTTATTTTGCATAAAAACTTGAGTTGCCATTTTTTATTCCAGGACCTGGAACCGTCCTGTGGGTTACCAGGCAACACAAAGTTTAATGGTTTTTAAGAAAGAGTAATCACTGCGCTCAACGTCACTTGTCTTGCGCTAGGGCTTCAAAGCTAATGTTGTTAATTTTTACAGGCTAAATACGTAGAGTTCGTAATGTTGAGATCTGGAACAGATGGACTCTTACGGAGTCTACGTCAAGCCCAGTCTCCGTCAGAATTCAAAAAATTGCTCAAAACGCGTGATGGCCGGTTCCTTATCATGCTCTACATCACATACAAATTGTTCTTACCAATAGGGTACGTGATTAACATTTCTACTAAAAGGGTAGTTTTGGTATAATCGTCGACAATTCTTCAGTATTTATAGACAACATTTAAATCTTCAATCAGTGCGCCCTGGTCCCGACTGTCAAAATTTGCGGTACAGAAACATAAACACTGACAGTGGGCTTGACCCAAATTGCTAAGCAGCTTAGGAGGATATCCGACGACGTACTAAGGTCACCGATATAGCTTAAGGCTAACGGTGAAGAAGCAATGTCGACAGGTCGGTCGCAGAACCTTTGGATATTTGGGGGATAAAAGGTGGAGTGTGAGACGCGCTCCGGTACGCGCGTGGGATGGGATGTCACCCTGACAAATGGAGCGACGACTTGAAAGGAAGTGGATGAATGAGGATTAATAAAGACTTCTATCTTGTGGAAGTCAACGGACTGGTGACAAGTGACACAGGATGAATATATGATGTCAGTAATTTGCTATCTCATTTCAGTATGCTTGGTATCCAACACCAGACGTACAGACAACAGACACAACTTTATATGTACCTATACTCGTATCATCAAGCTATAATCGCTGTTGCTACAGGTTAGAAATGAACCCGAAAGACAGCTTGGAGCGCTGTCTGTACCTATTGATAATGTTGACTGGATGTTTGCTGGTGACGGGGGCCGCCGTCGCCTCGCTGGCGCTGGTTATCAGTCTCTATATGCGGCCTGAGGAGGCGTTCCGAGCGAGGTTCCGCTTGATCATGAAGGATCTGGTGAGCTTTCATCTCAGAATATGAAGTGGTTCCGAAAGTCAAATACCTAAAGAGGGTGGATATATTTAAAGGGTTAGTTTCAGAAAGGGTCTAGCTTGATACGGTCCGCATTGTCCGCCTTCTTCGGTCCATATGTGTCAAACTCTGAGAGGTTAGAAAGTTATTTCAGGTGATAACCTCGCGATTCTAATCCCACATAAGTCTCATCTCATTCCATCCGAGATATGGTAAAGCTTCCCATTTAGCTCCAATTCCTAAGTGACTCTATTCGCAATGGCTTTGTAGACGGAAACTCATGTGGCGATAGAACAACAGCAGAGAGTGGAGACGTTCTACAGGATGTACTGGCACAAACAGAAGGCTGTCTCGATCACGCAGCTGCTGCCCATCTTTCCCTCGACCCTGCCTGCCAGCATATACACAGACATATACTTCGAGGCTCAGCAAAAGGTAATGTTAAACATTTCATACACTTGTCTAATCCTAGGATTTTCGCTTGTACTGTGTAAATCAGACAAAGACCAAGTGGAAATCCAACCCACTACCTCTGATTCTAGAGTCCAACGTCCAAAGATATATCTAGTAAGAACTCCATTAAAACAATGGTCAGTGTTCAGGATGGTAGGCATTTAGTCCAGAGACCAGAAGTGAAGGGTTCAGGGTCATTGTAAGATGTCTCAGGCTTGTTTTCAGACGAAACGGTGCAATGCACTAATTTTCTTTTCTATCTCTGACGCCAAACGCAGTACTTACGTGATACGGTTTAAAGAATAAAAAAGTCATTATTAAAGTACTTACGAAAAACCCATGCAGACTTTGTACTGCATCATGCAGTCCAAAGGTTGCAGATGTTTATAGGCAGCAGTAGTCGCTTAAATAGGTCAGTTTGGATTTGCTACCAGCAATCCAACAACCACGTTGCTATCCTGATAGCTTGGATATATTTCCTTGATTGTGTGCCTTATGGCAGATATTTTAACGCCTTAAATCACGACACAGCAGGTGAATCCTTCGCTGAATTCTTACCACCTTCTTCGTGTACCTCTCCACTACTGAAGGTTGGGCGCTAGTTCTGATTTAAATTTCTTCTGCTCCTTCTTTTCGGATGTTACATTGCAATGACCATTACAGTAATCTTGTGATTATTTGTCCAGAGTGTGATTCTTCGTGATCTCTCGTACATGTTCCTATGGGAAGTGGCTAAGAAAATGGAAACTATTCATTACATTCCCGGTGATGTGATCATCGAGCGCAATTCAAACAAATCGTCCATTATTTACATCTCGTACGGTGATGTAGAGGTCAGTATTAATTCAGCGATTGTTGATACTCTTGGCTTATAGGTTCTTGATGGTTGTCCTATGCGTAGAACTAGTACCACTAGTTCAAAGTCGCTGAGCAAGCTATGGTGAGGTCTATGCTCTTAGTTTCTTTGAAGGGTCATCAGCGCAGACTAACGCGGAACGTGTTGTAGATCATTGATATTATTTTGCCTTCAGGAATAATTAAATTGTCTCATCATCAGCCTAAATGCATCCACAGCTGAACACAAGCCTCCCCAATCGAAGCCACTTTTGGTAGGCTGTTCATTGGGGGACTTGCCATAATCACCACGCTTAGCAGGCGGATTGATATACATAGAAGATCGCTACTGCACATCCTTGGTGCAATGCCTTAGTCTCCTCCGGAAAGATTAGGGGTGGCCCCTATTCTGAGCCGAGGCACCACACGATAGTGGTCAAGTTGTCTACATTCGCAAAATTTTCATATAAGACTTAATGTTAAATAGGGACATTAGTTGAAAGGGATATTTAACTTCTAAAATGTTCGTGAGAAAGTGGCCATTTTGGGAAAATTAAGTGGTCATTTTCGGAAGTTGACTACTGACTCATGAAGGTTTTTTTTTTGTCTTATACCTAGATGCTAACAGCAGAAGACGACGACACGCCGATCCTACGCATGACACGTGGGACCATCATAACCCCGTGTGCAGGCGCCGTATCCATGGCTTGCGGGAAGTCACTCGTCGGTATCCGGGCAGCCACCTTCTGCACGGCCCACGTTCTAAAGACCGTTGATCTGTGGAGAGTGGCGCTGAAATATGGAAAGCATAACGGCCAAGCTTTTATTATACTTTCTGCATTTGAAGTAAGTACAGTTACTCTTATTTTGTGTTTATTGTTAGGACGTCGTCGTTATTCATGCTAAACACTGTTCTCTGTGTTTAGCTAAAAGGGTGCAGTCAGATTTTTATAAGAGGCCTGTGACTGTGAGCAAAACCAAATTGAGAGCAGACTTGAAACTAGTTTGTAAAAAGCATAAATTGTATTATAAAATTGTCGGTCATTTGAATGACAAAAATGCCTGGTACTAATGTTGCTTCTTAAATTATTGTATACAAACTTGATTTTAAAAGATGCGTTGCGTGAAGTTTGTTGCGCCGTTTCTTCTTCACAGCGCTAACACCTAGAAAGCGGTAGTCGCAAATTGACGTGTATAAATGTATCAAGTGTACTCACTCATGTGCAATAAATGATTTGCCTTTGACTGGACACAAGATTTGTCTTGTTTCTGTGTCATACATAACGTAAAACTACTACATTCAAGTTCCATTCATTTTTTTTCTTTTTTAAGGAGCACATTGAAAAAGTGAAGAGACATTTTAAAGGAAGGGTTAAACATCCAGTTAGGTGGGTGACACATTTTATAAAATATAATGTTTACTATACAGTGATGCAATTTCAGAAATTCGTTTAATTTTAAGAACCTATTATATACTAGCTGTGACACACCCACTCCCGCTTCCACACCTACTCCCCTTTTCCCACGCCCACGCCCACTCCCACTCCCACTCCCACTCCCACTCCCACTCCCACTCCCACTCCCACTCCCACTCCCACTCCCACTCCCACTCCCACTCCCACTCCCACTCCAATTCCCACTCGCAGCTCCAAATGTAATCCAAATTCATCGCAATCTGAATAGTACGGAAATACTATTATTTGCAATATATTGCATACTAACCTTACCTACTAATGTATTTGAAAACTAAAAATGTAAAACTAAAAACTTTTGATTGAGTTAGCCGATTGCGACGAAATAAAGACGAAATGTTAAGTTAAGTTAAGCCTCATGTTTTTGTGAAAAGTCCATCAAAATCCGTTCAGTAGTTTTTAAGTGATGCGTGCACAAACTCACAGACAAACAGACAAAAATTCCAAAAATGATTGACATGTGTTCTATTACTTATCCTTAGACCCCTCAATTTGTTTTTTGCAAATATCTTCAATGTACAGACACGCGATGTTTACGATTTTATTTATTAGACTACTGCTATAGCAGTGACAGTAAAAAGGTATTTATATAAAAATCTTTTGAACTTTCGAACATACAAACATTGCGCGACAGTCATGATGGCCCGGAACCTCCCTTCATCTCAAATTGTGGGCTGTCGAAGGGGCTCACAGATTTACTCCAAGTAAGTATAGTTCTTTGATCGAACATGATTTGTACAGGTACAAGAGCAGTATTTTGCAATTCAAGCGCAATATGATTGCTCTGAAGGTAGCGAGGAACGAAAATGGGGAGCTGCGGCTCGCGCGCAGCGACTACTTTCTGGACGTTGCTGGATGTTACATCATGAGAAATGTAAGCAGAGATCATCCTTGTCATATCAGCCCTAACATCTAATGCTGGACGGCTTTCCGCATTGGATGCTAATACACCCTGTCCGCATGACACCTCCGCATTCAGTTGCTTCCGGCCACCTTCTAAAGGTCGTTGGTCGATCTTAGAGCAGCGCGTCCTTGTTTTTACAAAGTTTTAGATGATCTAACCTTCTCCCCGCTGCCCCTCGACCAAGCATTGTATTTCGGGACCCCTCTCCAGCTAAAGCGATCACGTAGATTCTACTTTATAACCTCCTCCTCTTTTAGCATGGCTACTGGGCTAAATCTTGCTTCAATCAGTACTCCACACTAATGCCCCAGGAATTGTATATTTACATTCGATGTAAATATGCGTCGTATATGTAAAGCAGTGAACAATTCAGATTTTGTTCTTCCATGTTGTTGAATTACACTTCACGCTGTACGTCTTTGGAACTCGTTGCCTGTGTCGATCAGACATTTATGTTATCGAGAAGAAAAAAACTGTCGTTTAAATTAGCTGACGTCCGTGTTGCCACCTGTGAGTTTAAGCGCCATATTTGAATATAGTTCGAAAAAGCGCGAGATTTCCCTAGATATTGACTACGTGACGAAAACTTACCCCCCCCCTGACCAAGCATGGTATTTTGAAGACCCCCTCCCTCCCTTAACGGGTCACGTAGTTTGGGTACGTTCCCTTAGACACGTTTAAGCGGCAAGTCGAGGAACACTTTTTTTGCTGACTGATCACCTTACTCCCCCATTTTCTTTAATTTATAACTTAGTCGTTATCAATTCCAAATTGTGTAATACGGTATTGTATGAATATATCTATGTATGTATGAACATATGTATATACTTCAGTATGTATTAACTCAACAAGGCGGCGATCTGTTTGCCACACGTCACGTCAAGGAGTATCACGGGGCGTAAAGCGGGCGAAGGAAAGTCACTTTGCGACATTAGATTGCGCAAAGTGGCGATACATCGTCTATCTTATTTGATCCTGCAGCGAGCAGACTCGTCCCTGACCGAGGAGTCCGACGACATTTGCCTGCGTCCAACCTTCCCCTGCATCCTCCAGCCCCAATCCTCACTCCTCTTCGCGTGGAACGGCCTCATAGCTGTGATCATTATCATCGTCACCATTGTAAGTATATGCAGTTTTTGGATTTCATCTGGGATCCGTCAGGGGACCAGAATTTATGCTGACTGAGACTTCGCTGAAAAAAATGGTGATCAGCATAGTGGCATTTTGTCTTGGTCATCATCAGACTAAATACGTCCACTGCTGGACATAGGCCTCCCCAATAGAATACAACTTTTGGTAAGTTGTCCATTGGGGGATTTGCATAATAACCCGCTTGGCAGGCGGATTATTGATCGCAATAATGATCTTAACATACACACATAGGAGAACGGTGCTGCCCGTCCCTGGTCCCTTAGTCGCCTTGACGACACGCACGGGAAAGATAGGGGTGGCCCTATTCTAAGTCGGGAACTACACGGCAATTTTGTTGGCATGGTTGTTGACTGTTGTATTATGTCTAAAGTAATGGTAGCAGTGACTGGATGAGAAGAACCGAAGATCGAGTTCAGTGGCGCACCTTGGGAGAGGCCTGTGTCCAACAGTGGACTCTTTCAGGCTGATGATGATAATGATCTAAAGTTAGTTCAAATAATCTAGGCGTGCTCGTATGGAGTTATGATGGCTGTTCACAGATGACAAGCTCTTGTTCAAATCATCAATTAGTGTCAGTTTGTTGACTGAGTGATATTCCACAGGTACATCCTCATTACTTGGTCTATGCTGCCAATGTAACCATGGACTTCAGATTCTTCGATTATGTGATTACTGTGGTCTTCATTCTGGACATGTATGTGTATTTGTCCACGGGGGCCAAAGTAGAGGAAGGTGAGATTTACAACAGTAAAAGAACGACGATGAGCACATAACTTCCACATGACCCAACTTACGACAAATAAAACACACGGTTTCAATATTATATTTAGTTATTTATTAATAGAATAAGGGAAATAAATTACAGGATGACAAACTTATAATCATAACATTCAAACCCTCCGTTGGCTTCGCCGTTGTCGGATGTTGACTTAAGATAGTAGCTCACTTGATTTGACTCATTGATAATTTGAGTGGAAGGAGCGGGCGCGGGGAATTTGTAGTCCATGCGAGCGGAGCCGAGGGCAGTCTAATAAATAAAAACGTAAACTTCGAGTGTCTGTAGATAGAAGATATTTGCAACAACAAAAGAATTGGGGGTTAAGGATAAGTAATAGAACACATTTCGATCATTTTTGGGATTTTTGTCTGTCCGTTTATCTGTTTGTTTGTGCAAGCGTCACTTAAAAACTACTGTAGCGGTCTTGATGGACTTTTTACAGAAACATAGTGCTTAATTCGATGTAACATATAGGCTTTATTTCATTGCAATCGGTGCAATCAGTCAAAAGGTATGGGAATTTATAGTTTTCGAAAACTCGCATAGGTATACTGCATTAGTATATACAGCTAAGAAGTGCAGGGTGTTCATTTCAAAGTTCCTTTACTCATATTAAAATATTATACATTGCATAAAAAAATAAAGTTAGTCACACAAGGATCTTAAAATTATCTACTTATAAGGCTAGGAGCGCCTATAAAAGCTATTTTCCTGTTGTACGAGTACTTTACTGATAAGTTCGTGAAATTTAGACGTTTTAGCAAGATTACAGTTACAAATTAATGATGTGAAGTTATTGTATTAATTTCACTTAAATCACCTGAGGGTAGACGCATAGACATTTCGCACTGTACATAACCAGACTAAGCATTCGCGACGAGAGCTCCCTCGTCCCCCGCTCCTACACAAGAGAGTGCAGGGTGTAATGCTCGACGGAATTCTTATTAAATATAATGAGTGAAAACATAAAGAACTACATTTGGAGCTATAGTGGGCGTGGGCGTGGGAGTAGTGGTAGGAGAGGGAGTGGGGGTGGGGGCGGACGTCGGGGTCGTAGGCGAAATCGGACTAAGAGTCAGCCGTCCATGCGAGTCGCCAATATCAGTTGGTTCTCGTCTTTCATATTTGTTGTGTCCAAATGGGTTCAAGATGGTCTATATATATGTCGGAGTCATCAGGGTTATTATTAATTTTTGTGGGTACACTTGACTTGAGAATCACTCATTGTTTATCGCTGTGGGCTATACTGTGGGTATCGAGCAAATGAGGTAATGCAGGACTACGATTACACTTGTTTTAATAAATCATTGTACTCTGGCACTGAAACTTTAACACTGAAATAACACTTCACTATAACCGACACTTGAGAGTGAGCACTGACTTTAATGGAACATGGACAGTTGCAAGGCACAACCTTACACGACGACGAACAGCAGTAGAATGTGCCTCTACACTCGTGTCGCTCGCCCACCTCGGCTCTGTCGAAGCGCACCAAGTAGGTGGCGCCACCGCTGCGCACTTCCGCCCTCTAGATGGCGCGCTTGTGTTCCGTTAGCCCCGGTACTCATGACTGTCTCCGACATATTATATATAAGTCGTCTATGTAAACATTATTGCATGGAATAAATTACTGAATTACTAACTCTTGTGGCAGGTGTACCACTAACGTTCTCCCAGACGTCGTCGCAACAGATACAGAACGTCTGGTTCGTGGTGGATTTGGTGGCAACTTTGCCCATGTTCGAGTTCATCGGCGATGGCCACTTTGCGGGCATCAACAAACTACTGAGGCTGCCAAAGGTAAGGATTTCACATTTGTTCTTGATCGGAATCACGAAATTGACTAACTCATATGTAACTGACAGATATCATAACTAAAGAATAAAGCTATTACTACGTAAAGAAGCGACACTTCGACAGTTTTACGTTGCCCGCAAAGTAGAATTATGGCTGGAAGTACGCACTCTGCCAACACGCAAACTGCCAACCAGGACAAGATGCTTGAATACAACCGAAATTATCCCTAAGCTGTAAATTTTTAAACGGAACGCAAAAACAAAACCAAATTGTATCACCTCGGGTTGTCTGAACACTAATAAAAAGTGAGAGGAAAATTATACAAGTACCTATACTGGATAAGTTTGACACAAAATCAACCCGCTTAGCTTTGATGGTTTACGACGATTGAACTAGGTAATTAAATCATAATTAAAGACAGAACTTGCCTTACTATTATTTACTACGAGTAGGTAGGTACCTACGTAAGGAGATACAGGCACAAATTAAATGTTTATTATTTACACTTTGCGAGACCGATAGTTAAGAATTTGTTGACTAGGCAGTTATTTTCTCGATATATTTTTTCGTAAATTACAATTATAATCCAAGATTCGAAGCAGAATTTGCTACTTTTGTTTTTGCGTTCCGATTAAAAATTTACAGCCCTGGAATAATTTCGGTTTTAAAGATATAAAAAATATTTAATCGTGTAGGTAGTTGCTAAAAATACTTAACTGTACAATGACATTCATTGTTCATAAAGAGTAATATGTACTTTTGTACTACCCATAAATACTTAGATTAAATTATGGGTTCACAAGATGTCAACCCTAACGTTACACGTGCCGCGTCTGAACGAGATAGAGTTATACAATAGAAAGGGAAGCGCAGTATTGGTATGTTTTTGGTACTTAAACGCCGTTGTATTCGGAAGAGAGACTTGGTATGTTTTTGGTACCTAAACGCCGTTATATTCGGAAGAGAGACTTGTCCTACTATTTAGTATTCTGTGCTATAGAGCTGCCGCCCTTTGCTGCGAGTGCGTGTAATTTGTATTTGTCGATTTACTAATTTTGTAAAATGGATGTATATTAATTATTGTTAATGATAAAAGAATATGTTTCATTATTGTGCTGTGTACGGATGCTTAGACAGCAATAAAACATTAAGGATTGGAGATTTTACCGAAGTTAGAAAGAGAAGCGATTATGTTGTTGACGTTTTCCCTCTCGAACGGCTATGCTCACACGCTTTCTGTTACCTACACCTAATTTACGCAAACACACAAACTTGGACCGACTGGCTGGTGTTCTTATAGTAGTACCTAGTTTCGATTGTATTGTATTGTGACCTTAGTCAGGTCAGGTCGCAGTTTGAATTCCAGATCGTGTCTAAATTTAATCGCGTTTTGCATTGTTTCTGGTGTTCCATGTTCTCAAATCTCTGGAGGAGGTGAACATGGACCACAGCAATGTGATGCGGTTCCTGTCGTACACACTGATGGTGTTCTTGGCGAGCTACCTCGTCGCAGCGGTGAACCAAGGCTTCCAGTGTTTCAGGTGGTTTGAGTTCTTGCATCTTTATAACTTCCTTTATATTCCGTTAGAACGCGCTACTTGTTAGTTTTGAGGTACTTAGTATTTAGTAGAGAGAATAGATAGTTTTACACTAGCGATAGCAGCGCTGACTATCGATAGTGTGAAACACTAACACCTAAAGGTCGTACCATGTAGCAAAATATTTTTTCGCACCTCATACGTCGCCTCAACATTTTACCTTTATGATTGATCAATTAGTGTCAATCATGTAGTTAAAATCTTTGAGGTGACTTATGATGACGTATGACTTATGAGGTACAAAAAATGTTTTACTTCTTAGTGTGACCTGTGTAGGAAGTGGTAGTCGCAAAAAAAAGTGTAGGTATGTACTAAATGTACTATAAATGATTTTGACTTTGAAACTACGCATAGTTTTCGATTATCGATTATCGACAGTATTGCCGTTAATAATAGTGTTATTCATTTTGCAATATCGATACTCCCTCAGTCGCCTTGACTTGTTTTCCCTCGGGAAGATTGGGGGTGGCCGTATTCTTATTAATTATACATATAAATAATTTTCAGTGAAGGGAAATGTTTAGTAAGCAACTTTACACACTCGCCGCACTGGGTCAAGGGAGTTGCGGACACTGAAAGAATCTATGAGATGAAAACGTTTGGCTTCTTTTGGGCACTGTCTGTGGTCAGTTTTACAAGTAAGCTAACCATAAAATAACACTTGGGAGAATCGCCATACACAGGCGTTCCCCTCTACAGGTCTTCTCCCGCTAAAAGATATACCTACAGGGCCGGTCTCGACTTCGGGCCCAATCGGCCAGAGCGATGTTACTCACTTGAGTAAAGTCTCGCGCCGCTCATCAATCCGTAATTGTAGGTACCAGCCCTAGGACAGAAAAACTCGCTAGGGCTACCCCTAGCCAATAACATCGGCTGTAAGTCGTGTCGTAAATGGATTTAGGCCACATTCGTCAGGAAACCAAAACCTTAATTTTCGGCATACATTGGACTGATATTTTAAATGGTTGACGAATAAGCGCTAAAGATAATTCCACTTCGTCAGAAATTTGTTGGTTCTTCGTTATTTCTGACAAATGAGGTCGATTTGTAGAAGAATTTATGAATTTTGTTCGATTTCTCTGTCTACCCCTCTGAGACCAATATGTTCAGCGAGCATTATGTTCCCCGACTCTTAAATTAGTATATATTAATACTTAATTTATATAATTTAATAATATGTTAAATCCAGATTGTTCAAAACGTTCAAATTACAAGTTGTACAAGGTGTACAAAAGGGGGCGCTGAATAATTTTGATTTATTTAATATCTCAGAAATTATTTTTACTCTTCACGTTGGTTGAAGTGGAGAAAAGAGGGCACTGAGGGAAACGATTTTTTGAACTGGACGGAATATCTATATTAACATAAACATTTGGTCGCAAGTACAAAAATGACACTACCAATGGGAATTAACCCATCCCTGGTCGTAAGTGTAATTATCCCATCCCTGGTCATAATTGTAATTATCCCATCCCTGGTCATAATTGTAATTATCCCTGGTCATAGTAGTTGTAACATGTTGTTATCTATATTATCGTACTACTTCATTTTCCAGGTCACATAACAACGAAGATATCGCAACTAACTAGCAATGCCATTATATTTATCGCCATTGTACTGGAAATCACCGCCGTTATACATATATTTGTTGGAGCTGTGTATTCTGCTACCATCATGGTCACAACAGCAATGAGGTGCGTTAATATTTCGCACACACTCACGCTTACATATATACATAAACTCTACCCCAGATCATCTGGCGAAAGTTTTTTTTTTGTTTGCTTTAAGACATTGGCAATAATGCCATTAGCCTAATCACGATATCTTTTTATTTTCTGTTTACTATTAGAATCAGAGTGCCTCAGACCAACGGTGGTCCTGATATAGTCAGAGACTTCCCTTACTAACGTTGATAGTGAGCTTAAGTAAGGTTAGAGGGTAAGAAGTTCACTGTTTTAAAAAGATCAGCTTAATCACGTTTATTTAGGTTTCCTTCACAATGTGTACACGCACAGACATTTGTTGCATATTATACTATCACTATTAAGTACCAAAGCTCGAAATAAACATTATTTTGGAAAAAACAAATACACAACAAACTGTTCTCCAAAAAACGCGAGAACAACCCCCCCCATCTGGCGATACATAATAACAAACATGGCGCTTGATTTCCACTGACAGTTGTAGGTATATGAAATCGTACGAATGAATGAAAAACGAATGATTAAATTAGCCTTAACATTTTCTAACGGGATTTCGCATGGTACTGGTAATCATACGAATGAAGTGGTTTAAATTTAATTAGATTTTCTTGCACTTGTCTAATCCTAAACTAGAATTTTCTCCTGTGCTATGGAAATTAAACTAGGTTTGGACAATTCATATATATATATAATACAGACCGGGACCAACTTGTACAAAGTTGTCTATCCCCATTGGGAATCGAACCCACGACCTCTGGCGCTCGAGTCCAATGACCAAGGCACTAGGCCAACGAGGCGGTCACAATCCATGTACACATTGGCGGGTTAAAGGTACTTACTTTCTATATTTTTTATATTTCCAAAATTTTTACTCTAGAAGTTGATCAGTCTCATAGTATTTAATTGTACTACGTAACAGACACAACACTCCCTATAGTAAAGCGAAAATACCTACGCTTCTCCTTTCCACTGTTAGACAATACACGCAAAAATGTGCTTATGGCGCTCGATTCAGTGTTGTTATTACTCCGTACGGACGGGACGACCCCCGAAAGTGTAAGGTACCTACGTAGTGTAAGGTAACTTGTAGGTTCGTTCTAGTGACGGCGGCCTGGTTCAGTGTGTAATAGACGGAGTATCCCTGTAACCAGTCATTATAGGTTCTTAATATTTTGTTACACACTGTATAATAAATGATTTATACCAAAGTGGATCCATTTATTACATAACCAACTTATACTGTCCCTTTTATTACGTTAGTGATGAATTTGAGGCGTGCATAGAGAATGTGAGGAAGTTCCTAATCAGTAATAAAATGGAATCCACGCTGAGGAAACGGTTCATTCAGTATCTGCAGCTCTGCTGGTACACTGATAAGGTATCCTCTTCATATTTGTAAGTGATACCACATGAGTACAGTCCCCGTCACTGGCTCGCCAATACGCTAACGAGCGGACATCCACTCTCGTCTACGGCTCTGGCGCGACTGACTGATCGCGTGGGCAGTGACAAAAAAACCCTTTATGGCGGCTCCACATTAGTGCCGTGAATTCACGCACGAATTCACGCCATAAATTCACGGCACAAGTCGTGCCCTCCACATTCATGGGATGCTCACAATCGTTCGTGAAACCTGCCGCGAAATGGAGGTAGAAGCTGCTGCTGCAATAACTTTGACAGTACATTTTCATAAATGGTAATATTCTGAACAGGCGTGAACACGCGTGAACCCCGTGAAAACCGTCCACATTCTCGTTCACGCCTGTTTACGGAGCTTCACGGCACTAATGTGGAGCCGCCATTAGGGTAAACACGCACTGCGGAAAAAAATTCGCAACCAAATCTGTGTTTTGCTGCCATCGAACTAGACCTTCAAAGTAGTACATAGAGATCATTCTTCGCTGCAGATTTCACCGCGCCGCGCCGCGGTTGAAAATCGCGGCGAATAAAATCGCAGTGCGTGCTCGCTCTTACATAACCTTATAATGCCAAGCTTTCCAGTACAGGTTGATGAACTTACAAAAGCAAATTTCTTCTTTGACGTAGGTTTTGTTAGTATTTGAAATTACCTACCACTGAATATATTTGTATTATTTAGGCGTATGCCATAACTCACGGAAAGCGTTCCATCTACTACGATCTGCCGACTCATGTTCACCAGGAGATATTCGCCAGGCAACGAAACAAGTACATACATTGTGTACCAGTGCTAAAGGTATATTTGCATGATTATTGTAACGAGACGCTGCGGTTGTTATATTCTTTTTGATTCAATGCAACGATATCTATGTACTACTGATGGAGCGTTCCAAACAATCGCTCTGTTCCACGCAAGTAGCCACAACTCTTTCACATTCACTTTGAAACTTGTGCAGTTACTACTCAGAACATTTAATTATTTACTAAATATTGACATTATTTAACCGTAGCGTCAATATTTAGTAATAATTAAATGTTCTGCGTAGTAACTGCACAAGTTTCATTGTAAATGTGAAAGAGTTGTGGCTACTTGCGTGGAACAGAGCGATTATTTGGAACGCTCAATCTAGTAGTACATAGAGATCGTTGATTCAATGTTTCTTTTCTACTGTGCGTTTTTATGCTTATATCAATATTTGAGTATACGAAATTTGTATTGTTTTGCTTTTAGAACATTCTGTCTTTTTCAGAATATTTTATAGCTATTTTAGATTTGATGCAAGTCACTTTCCATGAGGCCAAACTAACGCGTCCTGAGTGGTGCGTCCGCGATGGGAAGTAACTCCTATGTTCAGCGGTGGATGGGCTACTCCTGTCTAGTTCAGCGTTCACATGCAGCGATAACATATCAAAGAGACTCTTATAGATTGTTGCAATGGCCACTTTTACAAATTAATTTAATATTTTCATTTTCTTCATCATCTATGAGCGCTGGTAATGATACAATTTCGTTGTCGATCTCATCTATTTTTGTAACTCAGATGACCCATCTTTTTCAAAGCCAGCACAGGACTGTGTTCAACACGAGCAAATGCAAATGATTGCTACGGTGGGCCTGAGCTTGGAGAGGGCTATGCTCGGGGTTGGTTTGAAGGATATGATTCGTAATAAGGAGATCCGATGAGGAACGAAAGTCACCGACATAGCCGAAAGGATTAGCAAGCTGAAATGGCAGTGGGCGGGCCACATATGCCGCAGATTCGACGTGTGGAGACCGCGGATCGGCATTCACATGTTGAAGACGCCCCGCCGCCAGGTGGACCGAACGACCTGAAGAAGGTGGCCGGGAGCGGCTGGATGCGGAGGGCAGAGGACCGGGTGTGGCAGCATTCATTAGGGAAACCTATGTCCAGCAGTGGATGTCTAGGAGCTGACATGATGATGTTACCGCGGACGTGCACGCGGACGCAAGCACGACGCATTGGCTTATTCGTTACTAGCTGTGCCCGCGGCTCCGCTCGCGGGAACTACAGAATACGCCCCCCTTTTTTTTAATGAATGATTTCTAAATGTGATACTGAGTTACTGGGAGAAATATTAACAGTCGTTTTATTATCATCCGATATAATGGCTTCTAGAAAAAAATACTTTATTAATATCTCAGGTTCTAAGTGGCGTATCAAGATGAAACATGCACGAGATTTTAAGTTAGACCACCAGCAAGACAACTGTGAAAACTGCATCAAATTTCATTCTGTAGTTTTTGCGTGATGCGGTAACAAACATACATACAGAGAGACAGACAGACAGACAAAAATTCTAAAGAAAATTATTTTAGCTTCTATTGGCCCTAAGACCCCTCATCACTAGTAAGTCACAGCCACATTACTAGATCAGTAACCGGGGGCAGGTATGACGTGCCTAGGGTGGGTAATTACTATGGCGACAGAACCATAAGAAAACGCCTACCTTATTTACTTAATACCTTGCCCGAGGATATTAGAATGGAGTGTAACAAGCGTAAATTTAAAAAAATGCTGAAAAATTATTTGTTGGAAAGCATTTAACTCCATCATATTTAATTATTAATTTCAATTAAACATAAGGAGACTATGATCCCCCAGTCAAACCGTCTAGACGGTTTTGGGAGAAAATTTTTTGTAAGAAAATGTTTTATTATATACGAGTAATAAATTAAATAAATAATAAAATATAAATACATTTTTTTTTAAATCTCTCATGTATATTTCATTCCAGATTAATAGTCCTATGAAAACAAACGCATTTGCGTCTCGTAAACAAAATACACAATAGATGGTGTTCCTAAGTGGACTGCAAAGTTTACATGGTAATACAAACCTGTTTTTGCTTCTGGTGACCCTTTCATGTATATGTTACCGAGACGTAAATAGCGTTGGTTTTCATAGGACTATGAATCTGGAATGAAATATACAGACATTAGACCTGATACAGTTTTATTACAAGTATAGATTTATCGTAATACGAATTACGATGCCGGTTTGTCAGTTTTCTCGGGGTCGTTTCATCACTAAATGTTTCACACCAGTTTCTCAATGAGGAGGACCTGAAGTTGGTATCAGCTTACGCGAGGCTGTTCTACACGTCGCCCAACGAGATCTTGCTGAACACTGGAGATATCAACAACGAGATTTACATCATTAAGCGAGGATATTGTGAGGTAAGGGCATCAGGACAATACCATCATCATCATCAGCCACCTGAGACTTCTGTCCAGCCCGCGGAGGAGCTGCCAGCAGGCCACAAGTTACCTTGGCCCACTTGGAGGGCACTTAACCGGCTCCGAACACGGGTCGGCCGCTGCCGGGAGAACCTTGTCAGGTGGGGGATGCCAGCGACTCCACAGACCCAATGCATATGCGGAACGGCAACGCAAACCATGGCGCACCTCCTGGTCCTGCGACGAGCAGGATCTCCGCAATGCAACGGATGAGGCCGTCGGTACAGCTGCGTTCTGGTCGCGCGTGATTTAACTAGTGGAGCCATTCGACACGAGAAGAAGAAGATCATCAGCCTGAAAGAGTCCTCTGTAAGACATAGGCTCTACCAAGGCGCGCCACTGAACCCGAATCCTCGGTTCTTCTCATCCAGTCACTGCCACGCAGATCGTCGGTCCAACTAGCAATGTAGACAATATCAAATAGGGGACTAATGTGACAACAGCTGAATTTAAATATCAACCATAGATTTATGGGATATTTGTGGTATAGGTGCGTATCCCATTACGCAGCTCTGTTGCGTGTTCCAAGGGTTTGTTCAGAAATGATGCGAGGTATTGTTACTGCACTATATATATTACCATAATCAGTTATAAAATGATTACAAATTGCCTTTATCACTGATCAACTTGCTCACACCATTACTTCAGTAGAACTCAACTCGAACTCCGCTCCTGACCAATCAGAGATCGTCGGTGAGTAGCCGTGCGGTGGTACCATCGTTCTTACGGTGCTACCATAAGTAGGCGGCGTAATGTCACCACAGATTCTATCGTTCGATGGAGAAAATCCTCACCTGATTTATTTAGCTGTCAAACTTCCAACGTATCGAACAGCACTATAAAATAACTGTCAAATTACTCCGACGAAAGCGTTCTAACTCGGTAATAGAAATCCTATTAAGATAGAATTGAGAAGGAGGCGCGATACGCGTGCCTATCAAACGCAAAAGTATCTTTCGCGCCGAGTCAAGGTCGGGTATCTCTTCGCTAGAAACGTGACCGCGAGGTATGAAGGCCCCGCGATAGGGGCGCGCCGTGTCCGAAAATCGACACGCGCGAGACTGAAGTAAACAAATGGCTAGAACCGTTCTATCTTGATAGGATTTCTGTGAACTTACTACACCTCCGGCACTCCATACAAGCGAACAGATTTAATCACCTACTACTATTACATGCGCACCAACGCGTAAATTATGGTAGGGCTAGTGCACCCAGCGCGCGAGCATAGTTGATCGAGAGAGGGATAACGTTGACGTCAACAACCAGCGCTTCTCTTTCTGTCTTATAGAGTCGATCTCTCGGGGCCGGGCGATGGCGCGCTGGCGTAGTAACTTTGTATCAGCGGGCGGTGCGGTAGCCCAGTGGTGCTTACTGCCAGCCGTGCTCTATTTTGCGCGCGACATATTTAGTATTCTCTGCCGGAAGAAGCGGGTTTGTAAAGACGGGAATAACTGAACAGGAAATGCATTACACTATTGTTCTGAAATTGTTTTCTGGCGTTTAATTCATCATCATCAGGTTATTTTTGTCTCCATTGCAGGAGCACAACCCTCTCTCTGCCGGAGACAGACGGAGGATTTGGCCTCCACTCCCCGCGCTGGCCAGACGGGTTGGGGAGGCCTGACTGATGTTTTATAATGTACCTATTCCCTCAGTCGCCTTGTACGACATCCACGAGAAGAGTTGGAGTGGTCCTATTCTACCGTTAAAAATATTCGTTCACAGATCTATGACCCGGATTCTAAGCAAGTCGTTGCTTCAATAACTGAAAGGGATTATTTTGGTGTTCTCGAGTGCTTTCTCCGTAAGTGGATTTAAACAGCGGATTACCTAATTCACACTCTTAGTAAAACACTGAAAGATCTTAAAATTTAAGTATATTTAGTTAAAATACAAAAAAAAAAGTTTATTACAGAAACTTAGGGGGTTACAGAGGATAGTTGGGGCCCTCTTTTAGACATAAATGTCTGTGCCAGAGGGCTTAGTAGAGGGTTTAGTTCTAGTAGTAAGCCATCATTGTCATAACAGCCCTTAGACATCTACTGCTGGACATAGGCCTTCCCTAATGAACTCCACCACACTCAGCCCTTCGCCCGTCGCATCCAGCCGCTTCCGGCCACAAACAAGTTTTAAAAAGACACACCTAATATTTTTAGAAAATATATGAAGTGGGGGTGTATTTTTTGAGATATTTGTTATCATAAGTCGAAAACTAAGCGACATAAATGGAAACAAAAATCAGTTTTCAAATGTACAAATGATGCCCTTTCATACGATATACCCCACTTTAGTAACCACACTTAAAAAGCCTTTTGCAATGAAAATACATACATAATGCTCACGCCTTGGTCCCAGAGGGGTAGGCAGAGACGATTTATCGCCACTTTGCATAATCTAATGTCGCAAAGTGACTTTCCTTCGCCTGCTTTTCGCCCCGTGATACCCCTTGGCGTGATGTGTTGAGAACAGCATCGCCGAAAAATCAATGAAAATGAAAATATTTAAATAACAAGTATTTTTTAAAACTATTTCAAGTTGATGTCAAAAGTCAAACTCAAAATCATTTATTGCATAAGAGTACACTTGGTACATTTATACACGTCATTTTTTTTATCGACTACCGCTTCCTAGGTGTTAGCGCTGTGAAGAAGAAACGGCGCAACAAACTTCACGCAACACATCTTTTAAAATCAAGTTTGCATTAGTAGTTCCTGAAATAAGCAGCTGTGACAGACGGACTAACTAATTAATTAAGTAGGTACTTACTGAAAATCGCTTATTGCTGAGTATGGTTTGCATTGTAAATACGGTATGTAAGATTCTTAATGTCACGTAATGTTATTCCACAGTTTACACGTAAGCGAAGGCATGAAATATTAAACTTCCCCTTCTAATAGATTGCGCAAAGTGGCGATAAATCGACTCTGCCTACCCCTCTGGGACTAAGGCGTGAGCATTATGTATGTATTATGTATTACATACATAATGCTCACGCCTTAGTCCCAGAGGGGTAGGCAGAGATGATTTATCGCCACTTTGCGTAATCTATTAGAAGGTACGTCCGTATGTACGTACATTATTATAACTCTAAAAAACTGTAGCTTGTACATTTCATTATTAGCAATGATGTTTAAGTTAGAGAATTTTGAGAGCGATTTTTTTAATATACAGGTTTCCCTGCATTCTACACAGTTCGGGCTGTCACTCACGTCCAGATATTCTCCATATCAAGAAAGCATTTGCTGAAGCTCATCGACTCGCCAAAGATTAGCGACGCAATTGACTTTGCCAAGAATACACCGGTACCGGAGTTTTTAACTACTTTCAAATACCTATTTGAACTAAGACAACACAAATAATGTCTCCAATATCCGTGAAAATACACTTTCACGAACCGAAGGACTAACTAATGTTTATGTTAGAAGAAACATGCGAAGCCGAAGACAAAACCCTGCAATTGGTATATTTTTATATCCTGCATCGTAGGTTTTAGCGCTGTAAAGAAAAAACGGCGTAACAAACCTCCGGCAACACATTTTTAACAATCAAGTTTTTCTATGCAATATTACAAAGACTGTGCGAAGCTGAAGCAACATTGATACCAGGCTCTTTGTCATTCAAATACTAAGCTGTTTATTAATGTGACTTTTAAACTTTCTCTCCGTCATATTTAAGATGTTCTAGAAGCGTATACATTGCCCCGTGAACGATTTACTGACCTCACTAAAAACTTCATCATCATCATCATCAGGTTATTTTAGTCGCCACTGCAGAAGCACAACCCTCTCTCATCTGCCGGAGACAGACGGAGGATTTGGCCTACACTCCCCGCGCTGGCCAGACGGGTTGGGGAAGCCTGATCGATGTTTTATAATGTATTCTCTCAGTCGCCTTGTACGACATCCACGGGAATAGTTGGAGTGGTCCTATTCTACTCTACCGGAAACCACACGGCAACTTAATTTTGTTGAATGGTTAAAATATAAGTTTTGACTGAAGGATCATGAATAAAACCTGTAGAGTTTAGTGCGAATTCAAAGACGTCAGAAGCTACTCCTTGATTACATGTCCTGTTTCTTTAAAGGAATATACGCGCGTACAAAGGCGTCGAGAGCCATTCCTTGATTACATGTTCCCACCGAAGCCATCCAACTTGCAGCGGTTCCCTCTACCCAGGAAGTTTCAGCCAGATACTGCCTTCACACATCCCTTCATTACCCTTGGATTCTTTTCCTTTTTCAGGTTGGTATACGTATATCAAAGTCAAAGTCAAAATCATTCATTGCATATGAGTACACTTGGTACATTTATACACGTCATTTTTTTTATCGACTACCGCTTCCTAGGTGTTAGCGCTGTGAAGAAGAAACACATCTTTTAAAAATCAAGTTTGCATACAATTAATAAAGATTTTACGAAGCTGAATTAAAATTAGTACCAGGCACCTTTGTCATTCAAATAATCGTTTATTTTATAATAGGCTTTCTTACAAAGTTGTTTTTTAATGTGAATCTTAAACTTTCTGTCCGTCATATTTAAGATTTCCTCTGGTAGTTTGTTGTACAAACGTATACATTGCCCCGTGAACGATTTACTGACCTTATTTAGTCTTAACCCTGGTAAAACAATTTTATTTTATTTCTTGTATTATAACTATTATTGTCGCCAGATTATTCATCATCATCATATTATCAGCCATAGACGTCCATTACTGGATTATTTCCCCAATAAACGCCATCACGTCCTCCATCCTCCGCATCGATCCGCTTCCAGCCACCTTCCTCAGGTTGACGGCACATCTGGACCGCGGTCCCACCCTGCGTGTGCCGATCCACAGTCTCGACTCCAGAACTCGTCTGCCCCAACGACCGTCGATTCTGCGACAGATGTGGCCCGCCGACTTCAGTTCACTTGCTAAAGCGGGCTGTACACTCTCTCGCGAATCGCGGCTGCGAACTTTGGCCGCGATTCGCGGGTGAACTCTGCGCGAAAAATATGCCCTGTACACTCGCAACGTTCACGGTCCCGTTCGCAGTTACGTTCGCGCGTTTGACAGAAATGGATGTCGAAGTTGCTGCTGCTGTGACTCTGTGCGCCCTAGCGTGCTACAATTATGTGCATATTTTAAACTGCCAAACCACGGGCTGCTTGATAACATTCAAGCTGTGCCAGCTCACGGTCGTTATGTCACGAAACACTATTTTTTTAATACATCCGCTTGTCGCTACGTCCCGCAGGCTACCGCGAAAATAGCACGAGTGTAGATGCGGTCGCGTTCGCGCGGCGCGAACCCTTTGTCGCGGGACAAAATACCGACATCGATCGGGGAACGCCGCGAACCGCGAACGCGATGGCGCGAAACCATCTACACTCGCGTTTCACGGCATTCGCGGCGGGAGTGTACAGCGCGCTTAGTACTTTACGATAGAATACAACGTTCAATTCCGGATCTTGTTCATAACTCATATCTGTATACCCGACAAGTAAATGTACGAATGTTTAAACGCTCTAGCCATCTCTAGCCAACGATCTCTATGTACTACTAGATAGAGCGTTCCAAACAATCGTTCTGTTCCACGCAAGTAGCCACAACTCTTTCACATTCACAATGAAACTTGTGCAGTTACTACTCAGAACATTTAATTATTACTAAATATTGACATTATTTAACCGTAGCGTTAATATTTAGTAATAATTAAATGTTCTGCGTAGTAACTGCACAAGTTTCATTGTGAATGTGAAATAGTTGTGGCTACTTGCGTGAAACAGAGCGATTGTTTGGAACGCTCCATCAGTAGTACATAGAGATCGTTGTCTCTAGCACTATGACGATCATTTTCACTTTCAGATATATATTCCCGCGTTTCACCATCCGGCCAGACGGAAAGTACATTCTACGTTACGAGTGGTTTAGAGGTCTGTGCGCCATGACCACCTCCATGCTCGCGCCACTATTCTATATTATCGCAATACAGTGGCCCAACCTTGAATACATTGCCCTGTTTCTGGACATCACAGCGTACGTTGACATGTAAGTTTTACAATGTATTAAGCCCCCCCCTTACAAAAATGATCACCTTCGTTTCAGTTACTCTACGGTTGACAGGAAGAGATCCCTAATCATGTCTCAAAAGGCAAGGCAGGCTGTTCTGGTTCCTACTCTGACGTATGGCAGTGAATGTTGGGTAGGGCAGAGGAATCATGAATGCCGGATAAATGTGGTCTTTAAGAAGAGTGAGACGTCTCTCCGCACAAGGGGGACCGACGACCTGAGGAAGGTGGCCGGAAGCGGCTGGATGCGGAGTGCGGAGGACCGGGTGTGGTGGCGTTCATGGGGAAGACCTATGTCCAGCAATGGAACTCTAGGGGTGACATGTCCTATTACTTTTAAGAGCTTGACGAATCATTTTCTAGATTCTTTCAACATTGGTGCAGGTTCCAAAGGTTACTTGTGGGATATTACAACGATACGGGTATCTTGGTCTACCACCCGGCCAGCACCGCCGCCCACTACCTCAAGGGTGCTTTCTTGATCGATCTGATAGCCTCCCTGCCGCTAGAGAACCTGGAATCTGATTATGAAGACACCAATAGTATGTACGATATGATTATCATCATAGCCGTGTGGCTTCCTGCTTTTAGAATAGGACCAACATCAATTGTTCCGTGGTCGTTGTCAAGGCTACCAGGGACGGGCAAGAGCGTTCTTCTGTGTATTAAGATGACTACTGCGATCAGCAATCCGAGGGTGGTGATTATGGCAAATCCCCCAATGGACGGCCCACCAAAAGTGGCATTCTATTGGGGAGGCTTATGTTCAGTAGTGGACCTATTTCGGCTGATGTGAGAAGTTGGTTGTATGAGAATGCAATAGGAATACTTGTACGTCAAGATTTTATCGACTACTACTTCCTAGATCTAAGCGCTGTTAAAAAGAAACGGGTGATGGGTTTATGCTTGATCTCAATCTCACCTGATGGTAAGAGACAGATCACCTGATGGTGGAGCGCGCATATCTAGAAGATGCCTGTTCACTCTTCTTTTAATAAGATCCAAGTTGTACTTGTCCGGAAATACCGAAGCTGGCAGGGAGTTCAATTTATTAGCAGTTTGCAATAGGAAAGAGGAAGCAAAACGCTTCGTGCGAGAGTTTTGTACGTCTACTACATATTGATGAATTTCCTCCATATTTCTTCACTTACGCCTGGTAGTCCGGTGATGGAAGGGTGACAGGCATCATATTAACATATCTTGCCTCTTTGCTTTGACCTAAGGTTGAGAGACATTTAGTCCTTAGTTTTAAAATCAGCATGTAATATTTATATTTGTCTATAGAACTTGTGAAAGCGAACGGAAAATACTCTGAGAGGGACATAAAGCAGATTCTGTGTTTTAACCGTTTGCTGCAACTATACCGGCTGCCAAGTCTTTTGGAGTTCCTCTCCGACCGCATCCAGAGGCGAGACGTCATACTAGTGTATGTAACACTTGACCAAATCTACGCCAGAAGTCGAATATATAACTCGAATAGAAATAAATCTTTCACTTCCATTTCAGAATTAAAGCGATTCCCTTTTTTTTGGTGCTGATTAACGTTATTACCAGCTTGATGATTATTGAAAGTGTGGACGTGTACGCCAATGTAGACAAATCTGTATATCCTACGTGGACAATTGAATTAACCAATGATGCAGGTGGATCTTGGCTGTATCTGTTCAGGGATACTTGTAAGTGTTCTAGTTACAAGTAATAGGACTATACGAGATCGGCTCAGCGCCAGTTCATCAAAACACTTGACACGGACCTCAATCCTGGTCGAAATGGTCTCAGTTGAGCCGGAACCGGGGCCATACCGGGCTCATATAACTCTCGTTTTAGGGGATGGAAAGTTGGTGCAAATTGCTGACATATTTTAAAATTACAGAAACAAAGTATACCTGTAGTGTAGTGTAATGTCCAAGACTTTCAGTGTCAGATCCAGAACCCCTAGCCTGTGATCCAAATTTTATCCCTCGTGACTAACCGATCGAAAGCATATGATTGCGTGCGAGACATAAGGACATTTCCACGTGATTGCGCAGCGAGTTATATTAAGGCACCTATTTCCGCCTTGCGTCTCGAAGGTTTACATTATTGCGCACCTTGTGGTAGCCGGACCTGAATGCCACCACTGTCTAAGCATGCTTGATTTACCGCATGATTGCGTCGATGCCGAGGCTATGTGATTGCGCGCGGAACTCAAGGGTACTAACTTTTCCTTCGCGCGTTCAAGCACCCACGCTATTCCACGCGATTGCGCTTGCGACTTGCATCCCTCGTTATCCAGTCTTACTTACTACCAGTAGTAACACGGGGAAGTTCCTTGTCTATGGGCTTAGTGGGATGTACATGTCGCAGGCCGATCTTCAAATCAGGCAGACCATGATGCGCCTAGCCACATCGTGATCTGGCGCCATCTCATGATGTGCTTGACTAATTCTTAGGCATATCGTGAAAAGGCTGGTTTACAACCAGGCATATCGTTCGAAGACAAACGTTCGACGATCTGCCTTGCTCATGATATAACTAGGCAGATCGAAGAATAGTTGTAAAATACACCACCAGAGGCGTTGGCGCGCTTTGTTTACGTTTGCGTCATAGCGTCTGACGATAAAAGCGAGTAAAATTTGTGTCTACTTATTTTATATACTAAAACATGGTACATTAATAACAGGCCTAAATGAATCTTAACAAGATGAACGCCACGGCAAGCACCTCTAATATTTTTGTTTGTTGTTTGGCTTATGTTTTAGAGTTTTTAAGTTTGAATAATAAATGCAATATGTGTTGACTCATTTCCTGCCATTTCATCAAATTTTATAAACATTATTGAGGTCCAGGAAAAGTGTCTCTACATATTTAACTAAAATATTCAACAAACTTCCGACAAACGATGTGGCTAAACGTGGTTAGCCAAATCGACAAACGATGAGTGCCGAACGATCGACCTGATAAGTCAGGCGCATCATGTTGTGCCTAATTTTATGATTGGCCTGCGACATACATACAGCGATGATTTTTTCCATTCCACTATTTTGGGAGAGGCCTTTTGCAACTGTGGACTATTGAGGATTGTTTCGCATGTAGTTAACTTCAACCTGACCGAGTCGCCGTGGAACCTGCAGCTGGCCACCTACTTCTTCGTGGTGTACGAGACCACTACCACCGGCTACAACTACTTCCTACCCAGCAGCTTGAAGCAAAAGATAGTTCTAATTATTGGCATGTTCGTCGGTGAGTTCTGTTTCATTACGCTCATCATCATCATCATCATGTTTCAATACCATCAGAAAAGTGTACGTCGTACACAGTTTTTCTATCAGTTATATTTTTTCATGAATTTTCCTATGTTCAATCGTATTTAATTGAATCCTACGTGCATGGAAGAAAGTCAATATTACGTTAAAACACTAAATCACGCATACATTGACATTCGTTCACGATTGTAGTACGTACCCTAGTGCTAGTACCTACGTTTTACCAAAGATAATATATACTAGAGTGTTTTACTCAACTGCGTCACATCGCTTCCGTGACATCGCCACGTAGATGTATTTTTATGCATTTTTATAAATAAATACATAAATATAATAAATACATGGGGACATTTCACACACGGCCACCTGCTCCCAAACTAGGCAGAGCCTGTAATATGGGTGTCAGACAGCTGATAGTCACAAGGCAAACACAAGTGCTCATGACACGCATGTTTGCCCTGGGCGGGATTAGACCCGCGACCGCGACCCGCGACCCTATTTTATGTATGTCTAAAGTTCGGAGTGAGACAGATTTGAATGTTCATCGTCAGGTACCATGATGACGACCTACTTCGCGGTGATGGTCATTAGTATCCGGGCGAACGTAAACAAGGTGCTGGCCGACTACCAGGAAAACATGAAGGACATACTGATTTTCATGCAAAGGGAAAACATGGATAAAAACCTCAAGAAGTAAGTTAAAATTTAGAAAATCCTGCTAGATTTATCAATTTAAAAATGACCAGCAGTAGACAGACTAATTGATAAGGTCGATATGAATCATCATCATCATGTCAGCCTTTAGACGTCCACTGCTTGACATAGGCCTTCCCCAATGAATGCCACCACACCCGGTCCTCCGCCCTCCGCATCCAGCCGCTTCCGGCCACCTTCTTTAGGTCGTCCTTCCATCTGGCGGCGGGGCGTCCCACCCTGCGCGTGCCAATCTGTGGTCTCCACTCCAGAACTCGTCTGCCCCAACGGCCGTCGGTGATATGAATGAACTCGATAAAACGGATGCTTTTTAGTTACTCGATCTAGCGTTGGATGTTTGGTTGGTTACTTACGACCAACGATCTCTATGTACTACTAGATGGAGCGTTCCAAATAATCGCTCTGTTCCACGCAAGTGGCCTCAACTCTGTCACATTCAAATGAAACTTGTGCAGTTACTACGCAGAACATTTAATTATTACTAAATATTGACGCTACGGTTAAATAATGTCAATATTTAGTAAATAATTAAATGTTCTGCGTAGTAACTGTAAAAGTTTCATTGTGAATGGAAAGAGTTGTGGCTACTTGCGTGGAACAGAGCGATTGTTTGGAACGCTCCATCTGGATCGTTGACATAGAGATCGTTGCTTACGACGTCTGATTCTGACGAAAGGAGGGTAGTGTTACCATTTAATACATAACCGTTCACGCTTTAATGAAAAAGTTTCACAAATAAAGACACGAAGAAGCTACAAGTCCTAAAATAAGTTTGAAGGAAAAAGAAGGGAGGAAGGAAGTAGAAACTGAAAACAAAAATGGTATGCCGTATGGCAGCCGATATCTAAAATGTCCGATGTAGTTTTCGGCTTAGAATAGGGTTACTCTCAATCTTTCCGTATGGGTGTCGTCAAGGCGACTGAGGGATTGCATCAGTGAGGGTCAGCAACGTTCTCCTGTGTATAAAATCATAACTGCGATCACCAATTGACCTGCCAAGCTTGATGATTATGACAAATCCCCAAATCATACAGAAAGTGCATCAGCGGTGGACATATTTCGGCTGATGATGATATCTATTAAGCGGCTCCGAAAAACAGGAAGTTTATGCTATACCTTTGATTTTTTTTTCTTTCTTTAAAGGGATGTTCTTTCTTATTACGAGTATAACTGGATAAAGGTGGGAGGTCTCGATTATCGCCATGTCCTCAAACTGTGTGACCAAATCTCGCTGCGCACAGACGCCATATTGCATATTTACGGGAACACATTCTCCAAGGTAATTGTTTATTAACCCTGTGTCTTTATTTAATTTATTTAAAACCAATGATCTCAATGTACTACTAGATGGAGCGTTCCAAACAATCGCTCTGTTCCACGCAAGTAGCCGCAACTCTTTCATATTCACTTTGAAACTTGTGCAGTTACTACTCAGAACATTTAATTGTTTACTAAATATTGACACTATTTAACCGTAGCGTCAATATTTAGTAATAATTAAATGTTCTGCGTAGTAACTGCACAAGTTTCATTGTGAATGTGAAAGAGTTGTGGCTACTTGCGTGGAACAGAGCGATTGTTTGGAACGCTTCATGTAGTAGTACATAGAGATCGTTGTTTAAAACAAATTGTGGTTCAAGACACTAAGAGATTGCACGAGGGACGGGCAGCAGGGTTCTCCTGTATATATTGAGATCGTTACTGCGATCACAAATCCGGCTGAGAAGCGTGGTGATTATGGCGAATCCCTCAATAGACAGCCCACCGTGAATTCGCGAGGGCCTGGCATAAGCGGAGAAGACTATTATCAACATCATCATCATCAGGTTATTTTTGTCTCATCTGCCGGAGACAGACGGAGGATTTGGCCTACACTCCCCACGCTGGCCAGACGGGTTGGGGAGGCCTGATTGATGTTTTATAATGTATTCCCTTAGTCGCCTTGTACGACATCCATGGCAAGAGTTGGAGTTGTCCTATTCTACTCTACCGGAAACCACACGGCAAAGAAGGCGGAGAAGACTAATGGCCCTATAACTATAGGCCCGCTGACGACGAAGTAAATGTGGTGAGACGTCACACCCCAAAAGGGAGAAACGTCAAAATTTAGATAATAAATATACTTTTAATGGATTGGCCCGTATAACCAAAAAAAAAAGATATGAGCGATATCTATTTACGTATCTATCCGACTGTATTGACTGAATTTGACTCGACAGACTGACCGAGCAGCCCGACGACGAAGCCGTCATCGTGATGTCGCGCCCATGAATGGGGAGAGTTGCCGTATAGAGGACCAAGCACAGAATTACTTATTTGTGGGGGGATCAAGCAGGGTGCTCCGACAAAGGGCACCTGAGCAAGTACCGGGCACCTCCCCCGTGATTCGGCCTGTGGGACCTAGAGGTCGAAAGGCCATGGGAGGTGGAGGGTCTGGGGCCCGTATAACCGCTAGGTTGGGAGGG
This sequence comes from Esperia sulphurella, assembly GCA_947086405.1. NCBI lineage: Eukaryota > Metazoa > Arthropoda > Insecta > Lepidoptera > Oecophoridae > Esperia > Esperia sulphurella. The sequence continues at coordinate 18,033,859 of OX352258.1, forward strand.
CCAAAAGGAGTTACTACTGAATAGACAGCCCCACCAAAAGTGGCATGCTATTGGTGAGGCTTCGTATTTCAACTGATGATAAATTGAATAATTGAATGGTCGAAAAATGGGGGGAGGGCGGGGGGGGGGGGGGAGCGGGAAATATTAAGAAATGTCGATATGTCCCGTCCTACTGATAATAAATTAACATCATTACCTTTGAGTGTACAAAACGTTCCTACACAATGAAAAACTTACCTACATTTTTTTCTAGTGCCCCGTCCTTTACCACTGTGACATATCGCTGCTTCGCGTCATGGGGCGTGCGGTCCACAGCTTGTATTTCCAAAACGACACGGTGGTCATCGAGAAGGATGACGTCATCTCAGATATGTATTTCATCGACTACGGCAGCCTCGAAGTTAGGGATATTAAGAACACTTCAAGCACTTTTACCAAGCTATCCAAGGGCAGGTAGTTCACAATACTAGCATTATATAAAACATCAATCAGGCCTCCCCAACCCGTCTGACCGGCGCGGGGAGTGTAGGCCGAATCCTCCGTCTGTTTCCGGCAGATGAGAGAGGGTTGTGCTCCTGCAGTGGAGACAAAAATGACCTAATGATGATGACTGATAAATATTTATCAAGTTTATTACAATGCCTACGCGCCAGACACAGAGAGTTTAATGGTATCTGTAAAAAGTACTATTCCGAAGCTTTGAGCTGCCTTATATTGCGGTAGATAAATTACTAATAAGTATTTATTGGGATATAAATGTAATAGTATATATGAACATATGTTTATATGTTATGTGTATGAGTTTATATAGATATCTGTATCTTTCACTTATTCGTGTATCGTCTACGTATATAGTGGGCCCGATTCTGAAGCACACATTTAAAATTTGACAGCACTAAAATTGGTTTCGTCTTTATCTTCATAATACTGTGTGACAAGGATAGCAACAGTTTTAGTGCTGTCAAATTTTAACGTTGTGCCTTCAGAATCCAGCCCAATTGTTCGTTTATGTTTATGTAATATGTATTTTCAAACTTTATTAAAAGTACATTTCTTTATCAAATTTGGTACTAAACGCATTATACTTGTCCTTTCGGTTACTCTAAGGTTGACTGAAAGAGATCCCTAAGTGGGATAAGTCCGCCTTTGTACACAGTTTAATTCCTATTTTATTATTGTTGTTGTTGTTATTTTTGGTACAATAAAGCGTTTACATACATACATACATCTGTCAAAAACTTGAACTGTCACTCTCACGTCCCACTGACAGAACACAATTTGAAGTATTATGGCTGTGTTGCCCTTATCATCATATCAGCCCTTAGACGTCGACTGTTGGACATAGGCCTTTCCCAATGAACGCCACCACACCCGGTCCTCCGCCCTCCGCATCCAGCCGCTTCCGGCCACCTTCTTCAGGTCGTCTGTCCATCTGGCGGCGGGGCGTCCCACATAATAGCCCTTTGTTGCCCTTATAATACATAGTAATAATTCTCTTCTTAGTTTATTGATTACCATTTGTATGTTTGTGTATACAATAAACTATTTAATAAATAAATAAATAAAATGGTGAAGTAGGCGCGACAAGCGTGCCAACAATATGCAATATATTGCAAATATAAAAAGCTTACTCGTATCGCGCCGAGTCAAGGTCGAGTAAACATTGGACAAAAAATCTGCAAAAGTGCCATCATCATCAGGTATTTTGGTCTCCACTGCAGGAGCACAACCCTCTCTCATCTGCCGGAGACAGACGGAGGATTCGGCGTACACTCCCCGCGCTCCTATTCTACTCTTCCGGAAACCGCACGGCGACGACTTTCATCTTTACCACTTTGAAACTTTGCTCCTACTACATATCAAGTTACAAGTATCGTTACTGCACCAAGTGAAACTTCAAGTAATCTCTTGTGCAGTGTGTTTGGGAACCTGGACCCCACGGCCACGTTCCGCTGCTCGTGGCAGGTCACTACCACCAGCGACGTGCACCTCCTCAAGATCAACTCGCTGATGTTCCATAAGATCATCCTTGACTTCCCAACAGTGAAGGTTCTCATGAAAAAATATCGACCGCAGAATGAGGTATGAATCCAGAATATCAACTAAACCTTAAGGGTCATACATCGTGTTGAACAGGGAAGGGCGTTAATGATGGAGCTCTTCTTAAATGATCACTAATGAGGATCAGTCACGTTTTTTGTTAAGTGGGCTACTTTCCCAAAATGTCCACTTTCCCAAAAGTGTAAACTTTCCCAAAATGTCCGACCGAACGGAACTCTATTACACCAAAATGTAATAACCGCAACATTAATAGCCTTCACGTAATATTATGTCCCTCAGCCATGTTTCTAAACCAAAAAATATATATACTTTGGTTAGTGTACAAGTGTTTCCTAATATTAAACACGAAAACGCATGGGGCCATTCGATGAAAGGGATATTTCGTTTTCAAAAATATTCGTGATAGGGCGATATTTGTGGGAAAATTAAGTGGTCGATTTGGGAAAGTGGTCACTTTGAGAAAGTGGCCACTTTGAGAAAGTGGTCACTTTGAGAAAGTGGTCATTTTGTGAAGTAGAAATTTTGAGATAGTTGAAGACTGATCCTTATTATATCATTATACTTTACAGAGTTACATAGCGGGTATCGAAAGCTTCGGAGGAAGTTCGATGAGTATGCGTTTATCTCGAGTGAGCTTGCTGCAATTCAGCCGGCGGCGTGGAGGAGTTTCATCTGGTGGTGGTAAAGTCGGAATGATGTACGTCGTCTTCATCTGTATGGTGTGCGTCTTTGGCGACATCTACAATGCTGGCTTCAACGACAACCACATCGTAATAATCGTTGCTCTCACTTTTCTGGACCTTCTGTTTGTACTGAAGATTCTGGTTAATACGGTACTGCAATTTTTTATGGAGGAAGGCGAAGAGAGGGACAAGGCTGCTACAGCAACAATAACGTAAGCATTTCGTGTCTGTCGTTTTATATTAGGTATAAACTTAGATTTAAACTTTTGTGAGATTTGATTTTTGTTGAAAGTACTCACCATCTGTAAGTGATATGCGATGACTCATGGACTAAGGTATAACGCTAAGACCCGGGGTAACCTAGTTGGTTCTGCACTCGCCTCACGGTCATGAGGTCGTGAGTTTAAACCCCTCCCGTACAAATAAGTTTTTCGAAACTTAAGTACGATTTATTTATAATACCACTGGCTTTCCGGTAAAGGAAAACATCTCGAGTAAACCTGCATATGTCAAATAAGAAATTCTAAGGTGTATGTGAAGTCCACCAAATCGGCTTGGGGCACCGTTGTAGGACTAGGTTTTGGCACAAAAGATTTAGAAGAGTCGGAAAGTCGTTATGTTCCTGGCCCCCTAAGAAGATAAGATATTAGACAAATCTTTTTTATGTAGTTGGGTAAGTTATTTAGCGAAGCTCTTTGCAAAATTTCCAAGTAACAAGTTTCAGCGGCTTGAGCTTAGTGATGTGTTTACTACAAAGTTGAACTTAACCTTTAAAAATTACAAAACACTGTTACTTTGCAGATATTTGCAAACCGAGTTCAAGTTCGACGTTTTATCCACCATACCCTTGGAGCTATTTTCTCTCATTGCTGCTGATGATATGATATGGAGGTTATATTCTTTGCTTAGGCTGAACAGGCTGCTGCGGCTTGTAAGTGTATTATTATGTGTTGTCATAGTTTTATATCTTATTTTCCCCTTATGGTCTGTAGATGGTTTATAGATCATATAGGCCTCGGCTATGTCGGTCACTTTCGTTATTCGTTAGATCTCCTCATTATGAATCATATCCCTTATAGAGATCCCGAACATAGCCCTTTCCATAGCTCGCTGAGAGACTTGAAACTTGTGGATCAGGTCCACCGTCTGTGTCCACGTCTCCGCGCCGTAGGTCGTGCATGACAGGCAGGATGCACTGAATAAGGACTTTTGTGTTTAAACATTGTGGAATGGGCGACGTTTATCTTGTTAGGGAGGGTGGACATATTTCGGCTGATAATAAAGGCCCTTTTCATAAAAAGTTAGAAAAAATAGGCTGTGAAAGTCTTTCATTCGATTCACACTACTGCGACTCATTTCCTTTATTGCATTGTGAACCCATCTTCGACAACTGGTGATCGTATTTCAGGTGACAGTATTTAGGAGCTTGGAGCGGTATAACAAGAAGCTATCGGTCAATTTAGTGGCATTCACAGTAGTGACGGTGACTATGTGGTTCGCCCTATTCATACATACCCTGACCTGTATGTGGTACATGGTCGGGGAGATCGAAGACTTTCGGACACCTAACTCATCGTGGAGGCATATGGCTTCGAGTGAGATACATTTAATTTACTTTCTTTATATTATTAGCCTGTTTTCATCGAGAGTTTTTGGGCTAGTTGTATGAAATTTTGCAGTATTAAAGATATTATTGCTCCTATGCTTCTAGATTTTAATTTCGTCCATTAAATCCATAATTTCCAGAAGAGTTGAAGCATAGTAAAACCAGAACAGTAATCCATATACTGCCCTGTGCGGAACTTTTTAGCCTACCCTCACTCGCTGATTATAAATGCGTACCTATACATTTTAATTAGTGCACATTCAATTGTGATTGGTTCATGCCCAGAGTATATTAAAGCTGAGTGGAGAAATGTGTGTGTATCGAGGATTTCGTTATTCGTTCTGAGTGGAGCGGAGCTACGCAAAAAACGAAACCCTTAGACTTGAACCTCGATCCCATACCGATTCTTCATGTTCCACTTGATACAGAGATGCAGCTAAGCCGGTGTCCATATACCATCATCAGCCTGATGTAACCTGAGACATCCTATGTTTTAAAAGAAATATGTACATGTTTTCCATAGTTTGAATTGTGTATTACTAATAACTATCGATAAAGGATCAATCCTTGCATATCTTGCTACAAATGGGGTCAATGTACCTATTTAATGCTGATATACCTAGCACGGTGCATTTTGTATGAGGTTGGCATTGGAGCGCTTGATCTTATAAGCTCCCTTACAGCAGTCCTAGTCTGTATCATCGCCTGTGTATATTAATGAGATTATTTTAGACTTACTAGTTTTCTTTGCATACACAGAATTGTCTATCGACGGATGCCCTAATAAGTACCTGTGCTCGTTCTACTTCGTACTGGCAACTGTCACGGAGAATAGCGTTAATGACGTCAGGCCCATGACCCACGGGGAGGTGATTACCAGCAGGACAATATTTGTTTTCTCGAAAGCGATTCCCATTTTTTCGATAGATCCATTTCTTAAACGCATTTTTATCTTCTTGTAGACGTTGTAGCAAAATACAAGTCTACTAAAGGTCTACTTTCCCAAAATGACCACTTTCTCAAAATGTGGTATTAGCATTCTAAGAAAAAGACTTTTTAAGTCTATAAATAGCAAGTAAACGTCTTTATTGTTAGTTATTAATATTCTGTGTTTGTTATTCTTCAGTCATCACTCAAACTTACAGCATAAGTAACATGAGGATGTTCGTGAGAAGTGGTCATTTCGGTCAAATGAAGTGCTCATGTAGGGAAGTGGACTTTTTGGGAAAGTGGACCTTTTGGGAAAGTAGACCACTTGCTTAACTTCAGAAGTGGTCTACTTTGTGTGTGACCAGGTTTTTTGAATAAGTTTGTGGTACGGAAATTTGACATATACTAACAACATAATAAATAGTTTCGAAAGGTGCTATTTGAAATGTCAAGCTCGTGTATATATCGTACAGTTCACGACGGCACGCCCCACTGCTTCTCTAAATCGCTTACATTTAATTGCATACATTATATTGTTACTGTGTTAGTTATATCTTTACGCACTAATCATTAATGTGTGCAGATGTATAGAAGTTTGGATTGACATCCTGCACCCCTCGCGAAAAGCGAGGTGCCATCGTGAATTAAACGAACTAAGTATCAGACGTTCGTTTTCAGTGAGTTCTTTGTTCACTTCACGTCGAGAGTGCTTTAGAATGTTTACAGAATAACCAGTGAATTAGGTTTCAAAGTGACCGAAGTCACTCGAGTGAAACTCGCACGTCAGTTTGTATTTTATAGAATAGCACTACTGGATTCAGTAATGTGATAAAAAGCTTTAACTTGTTAATAGAAACATATTAAGTAATCGACTTTTTAAGTTCCATTTGTCAGGTTTTATTCGTGATATTGCTGCAAATAATATCGACGCTGGCCTACATGATATATTTGGGGGAGTTCTCCAACATCATCCAGTACCAGTCATACAGGTCGTTCGGCTTCTACTGCAAGTATTTGGAGCTGCAGGTAATTTGGTATTCATCAGCTTTTTGACATAGGTTTTGACATACGCAATCGGGTGCGTACACATATGACGTAACATAAGTTTAGGGTCCGGCCAGGCGTTATAATTCTGGTACGAAGGGGCGGACCTTACAAGGCTTTTAGGTGGTGCAAGATGGTCGCCCCCTCCCCACCCCCCCCCCCCATTCCCCTCCCCCTCCTCTTCTCCTCCTCCTCATTCTCTTCCGCTTCTTGCCCTTCCCCTCCCCCTTATTTTAGGAGAATATTGAGCATAGTTAATAGCTTCGCGGATCGGCACTCGCAGGGTGGGACGCCAGGTGGACCGACCACCTGAAGAAGGTGGCCGGCAGCGGGTGGATGCGGAGGGCAAAGGATCGGGTGTGGTGGCGTTCATTGAGGAAGGCCTATGTCCAGCAGTGGACTACTAGGGGCTAACATGATGAATAGCCTATGGTGTGATCAGAATTTAAGTAAGTGCCAATAGTTCAAAATGTCCGAGCTGAAGTGACATCACTCCAGCTCGCAATTAAAAGCCCCTTGTATCTTTTGATCTATTTAAGTAGAAATTCTGAAGTTTGAGTACAAAATAGAACGTATTGAGTAGGTACTAAATCCTTACATATATCTATATATATTTCATTCCAGATTAATAGTCCTATGAAAACCAACGCTATTTACGTCTCGGTAACATATACATGAAAGGGTCACCAGCAGCAAAAATAGGTTTGTATTACCAAGTAAACTTTGCGGTCCACTTAGGAACACCATCTATTGTGTATTTTGTTTTCGAGACGCAAATGCGTTTGTTTTCATAGGACTATTAATCTGGAATGAAATATATATCCTTACATTTCCTACATTAACAATGACATATAATGGAAGGTACCCAAAGTTAAAGTCAAAATCATTTATTGCATTATAAGAGTACACTTGGTACAGTTATAACACGTAATTTTTTTTATCGACTAAACTACTACCCATTTTTTTTTACAACTTTTTACTGCCTTCCCCCCTCAGTTCCCACCCGTAGTTAGACACCCCCCCCCCCTCACCCCCTCTAGTTTTCACGTAGTAATGCATAAATATGGTTTTAAACCAATTTATGCAAACAGATAGTGATAAGGTAAAAAAGATTGCTCATATTTGTCTTTATTAATACGGCGCTTGCCGCGTGATGCCTAGAGTGCGTGCATTCCTATAATTACAAGTGAAAAAAAAACATCAAGAAGAAAAACTGACAGTTTTCAATCAGCTGACGTTCGTGTTGCCACCTATATTTCATTCCAGATTAATAGTCCTATGAAAACCAACGCTATTTACGTCTCGGTAACATATACATGAAAGGGTCACCAGCAGCAAAAATAGGTTTGTATTACCAAGTAAACTTTGCGGTCCACTTAGGAACACCATCTATTGTGTATTTTGTTTTCGAGACGCAAATGCGTTTGTTTTCATAGGACTATTAATCTGGAATGAAATATATGTGTTTAAAAAGCGCTAAAAACTTCGCGTCATATTTGAATAGCTCGAAAAAGCGCAAGATTTACCTAGAGGACCAAGCGTGGTATTTTGAAGACACCCCACGTCACGTTGTATGGGTACGTTCCTTAAAAAGAGTATCTATCACTTGAATGCGGCCCTGGAATGACCAGCCCAGTCCGACACGTCTGTTAAAAATGGTCTGAATAATCTCAAAATGTTCCAGGAGTTCCTAAAAAATAACCGCGTGTCAGCGAATCTGATGGAATTGGTGAATAAATACTCGCTCCACCTGTGGCGCGAGAACCGTGGCCTGCAGGTCCCAGAGTTCCTGAGCAAAGCACCTGATTGTATGAGGCTGAAGCTGATGTCCGCAGCTTACATACATCACCTCGAAAACGTAAGTAACCGACCTAGACGTGACTGCGTCATCAAGACCCTCACCTATCCCCATTCCAACACCAAATTCTTTTTCAATTCCTTTACTGTCCGAGCCGCGCAGATGTGGAATAAACTGCCGACGGTAATTCGAGATAGTACGTCGGTGACATCCTTTAAAACTAAACTAAAAGAGCACTATCTGTCTCACTCAGTATAATATGATATGTATGTATTTATGTATGTTATGTATAAACATACAAAATTACATACATAAATATATTATAATATATATGTATAAAGTAGTGTCGGTATTTAGTTATTATGTAGTATATTATGCACTTTTTGCCCCCTCGCTCTTAGTGCCTTGTCTCACACCCTGTAAGCTTGGCTGGAAGATATCTCTTTTAGAGATGAGCTCGCGTTTGTACACAAAATTTGTAACTGTATTTACTTTTAAAATTTGTGCAATAAAGAATATATATTTAAATTACATAAAACTTTAATTCAGACTTAGTCCACAGTTTTGTTAGTGTGTTAGTAAGAATAGTGTTTAGATATATAGGTTAGTATTTTAATACATGTTGTTATATTTATTTATTTTATTCAGACCCATGGCTGTCTCGTCTCTGGAAGGGACAGTTCGGTCTGGTGGCCATCATTTACTTTTTATTAATGACATTCTAATCTTGTATAGAGATCCAGATTTGTGCTAACCGTCAAAGCATTATATCGGGCTTTTCACGACTAAAAGCGAGGAAATAAGCCTGATTTACATAGAAAATGATCCTAAAAATACAGCAATATCATAACTTTAGCCAATAGCCGGCTGGTGAACCATAAGCCTGGTTCAGGTTTAGGGTCCCATCACTCTTGGTAGGCGAGTGGGTGATCGCAGTATCTGGAGTTATGGTAAGTCGAATTTCCCTTGGTAACCGAATTCCTTGTAGGAATAAAAAATACCTATGTTTATTTAGAAAAAGCCATTTTTCAGTTTTTTTTTAAATTGGTCATGTAATTCTTCGTCTTTGTGCTCATGCGGCTTGTTACCCGCAAATTTGTCAGTGTGAGATTTCAGTCCCTTGGGGGTAGACTTACAAAAATCCTTTCTCATTGATTCTTCTTCTCTGTCGTTCCCTCACTGCTGAGGATCGCGACCGTATAAAATGCGCCACCACGCAAGGCGGTCATTGGCCAGCCGCACTGCTCCATGTAAGGATCCACCAGCCACCCTCCTCACCGGGTCTGAACACCTCCTCTTATTGATTAGGATTACATTATTTGTCGGCCCCGTAGCCTAGTCAGTACTTAGTACACCTGCCTGCGAAGCTCGGGGTCGCGGGTTCGAATCTCGCCCAGGGCAAACATTCGTGTGCTGAGCACTTGTGTTTGCCTTATGACTGGATGTTATTTATATATTATATTATGTATTTAAGTATGTATATCAGCTGTCTGATACCCATATTACAGGCTCTGCCTAGTTTGGGATCAGGTGGCCGTGTGTAAAATGTCCCCACATACTTTTTATTATTATTTATTTATTTGTGGAATATCTATGCAATGTTGAATTTATAGACTATACGGTTTGAGCTTTGTTTGATAGATTAATTAGTACGTATACGTGAGTGGCGTGATGAGGGACCTCATCCTTATGTAGTAGAGACACCCCGCTCTCGTATGAAGCGTTTTGCTTCCTCGTTCATAATGTGCTAAGGAATGGAACTCCCTACCAGATTGGGTATTCCGGACAAGTACAATTTAGATCTTTTTAGAGTGTATAGGCATATTCTGGGTTAAGCGCGCTTCACATTACGCCTCACTTACCATCAGATGAGATTGAGGTCAAACACAAACTCTTCAACAATAAAAAAACAAGTACTTAGTTTCACGCCACTCTGCCATTGATTATTTCAGAGTAATGTCTTCAAAAAATGTGAGCCTGCGTTTCTCCGACAACTCGTCGGTTGCCTCGTTCTGTATACGTACTGTCAAGGTTTGTATCCTTCATTACTTAAAAGCGATATAAGAATTCCGTTAATTTAATTCCTGTAATTTTAGTCCATAGGTGTGTACATTCGCTGGACCAGCCCAAAGAAACAGTTGCCAAACTATTATCATTTATTGCGAATTTCTAAAAGCGGTTGTACCAAAGTTGTTGGATATTCGATACTGAATGCCGTTGTTGCGAATCCCTAAAGATATTTTTTAACACGATGTTGGTGCCAAGATTAAAAAAAAAATACTGTCCGATTTCATTGTCTTGAATCAGAAATTTGCCTTGCAGATATATATGTGGCCAAAGAGGAAGAGATCACGGATGCTATGTACCTGGTGCACAGAGGGATGGTACGGGAGGTCGCTGAGGATATGGACGATGTGACTCACACTCATAGTCCGAATTTTCTACCAGGAGATTTCTTTGGAATAGTAAGCATTGCCTTTATATTCATTATAGCTTCAGCAACACTTTACGTTTCACAAATCGAGCTGTACTTGTTACTTTCAGACTCAAGGGCTAGTACGCAATACACCATTTACTTACTCGTACCAAACGACAAAGGACTCACAAGTGCTTACCCTTCGTCTTAAAACCTGGGAGTATCTACTCAAGCACTTTCCCAGAAGCAGATACTTGATATACAAGAATATCCCAGATCATCCTTACAACGTTCCTCCTTCACATGAGGAGTTGGGAAACACCCCAGTTAGAAAGCCGGGACAATCGGTTTTTAAACCACTATCTACCCCCATGCAATCAGGGCCTATGAAAGATGAACAGGGTCAATGGCCTATGCGTGATCGGCGGCGATCTACTGTATATGGTATAACACAATACGAAGAGGACGAATCTGATACAGATCTCATTGAACACAGAATGTTCTCTGCACCAAGCTTACTAGCTGATACAAGCGAAATAACAATTGTAGAGAAAGTGCAATCTAGTAAAGATAAAGATGAGGAAAACCCACCTCCAATGCAACGAAGAAAGACTTTTCTCGAAAAAGTTACGGAATCTGCAAAAAAACTAGTCAAGAGAGAATCATTTCAAGGTGATGAATTTGAAGAGGGTATCAGTAAAAAAGAAATATTGAAATTAGAAGCTAGCGACAAAGATATCTTGCTACTTGCAGATGATCTGGCAGCTACGGAAGCACTGTTACATGAAATTGGTAGTTCTGAAGACAAAGAACGTTTTACTTTGAGTTCAGGACGCGGAAATAGGTATGATGAAGATGAAGCTACTACAAGTAAAAAAATGGAGGCACGCTCAGTTAAACTTGAAAGTCAAGATGAAAAACAGAAAGAAGAGGAAGATAAATCTGAGTTTATCGAGAAGAGAGCACCTGCACTTTCATTTCTTCCTGGGATCGTGCAGACAGGTATAGTAGTTACATTATAGAAAATGTGTGCCAATTATAGATCATATCAATTATGCGGGTCAAAAAGGCATGTCTCGGAAAATAACTTATTTTCTGAATTTTCTATAAGTTTGCATCATTGCCTAACAATTTTAGATAATTATAATTGGTTTAGTAATTGTCATATTATCCGTCGAACAGACAGATGGAGAAAAACTTTACAAACTAAATCCGTTTTGACGAAACCATATAAAACCATGGGTTTTACAAGAAATAACTTTATTTTCTTCTAGGGCTTGTGGACCAAAGCGCTCCTCAAAGTGTACTCGGCCGTTCAAATGTATCAAAAGATGATAAAAACGAAGTTCCTAGAGATTTAATTCCGCCTAAAAATGAGGATGATCAAGGCCAAAAAGAAAAACTTATAGTAGAAAAACCAGATGCGGAAACTCATAACCAGAAAGAAATGGTTGTAGATATCGAACAAGATGATCAACAAAAAGGTAAAACGATGACAGCAAATAAAGATGTAGGCAAAGACATAAAAGAAGGTACTATTATAGAAATACATGAAGTAGAACATATAGATTTGAAGGAAAAAACATATTCAGGTGTTAAGGAGGAAAAAAATATATATCAGCAAAAAGAAACGATTATAGAAGTGGACGAAGATGACGAACAACGACCATATTTAGAAAAAAATAAACTGAAACAGGAAGACCAGCGAAAAGAAACTGTTTTAGACATAAATGAGTTGAAACAAAATGATGAGGCTAAAAAAGTAACAAAAGTAGAACCTCAAAGCCGCCAAAAAGATGCAAGTACAGAAGTAGATACAACTTCTTCTAGTATTCCTAAATATATCCAACGAGATGAAGATACTATGACTGAACAAGAAGGGAAAAGTATACAATTTATTGTTCCTACATTTTTACAGAGAGATAAAGATACTATGACTGAAAGTAAAGAAATCCAACAAAAAGCTACGTATGAAAAAGATACTCAGCACAAAGAAGATGAGAAAGAAACATCGCATGGTACAAATATTAATGTTGATGTTGATGACCATTTAATACTTGACTCACCGTCAGAGGAGAGAATGGAAATGCAAGGAACACAAATCACCGAAGAAAGTGAAGGAAAAGTTCCTGAAGTAACAGAGTTAATAGATCCAACAACCATACGTAGTATTAAACGTTTCGACAGTAAAGAAGAAGAATCGAATACTTATGATTTAATTCCAATCGACAAGGAATTGGAGACGCCGAGTACTAGCTCCGATCAGCGCACTACAAAGACCACAACCTCTAGCGGAGAAAAAGCTCAAAGCAAAGACAAGCGGCCGCCTCCTGAATAATAAGATCACCATAACAAAATCTAATACTTATAAGCTGGACAAACTAAAACGGATACATTATGAGCTTGATTTCTCATTCACCGAAAATAACAAAGCCACTAAAAAAAATTAAGTATTTAATTAATTACTTTTACATGTTTGTTAAATATGAGTCTTTGAGTTTATTAGAATATGTTAATAGATATTTTACTTTTGTTTATTATTAATAGATTATTTCAGGTTAATAATAACAATAATATTCGTCTATTTGTGGGTCGTCGTGGTTATCAGTGATTGATTACTAATCATGAATAAGTATATTCATATGTACGCTGATGATATTTTTGACTGCAACGTTGTTGAATAGCTAATAAATATTTTGATTTAACTAATATAATTGGTAAAATTTGTGTTGGTTTTGATATTTATTTGAATAGAGTTTTATTTCCTTATTTGTACGTTTTTCTTGATTCATGGAGCCTTCCCAGCTGTAGGATCCGCATACTTTGTGACTTTGGGCAACATTTTCTCAAAATTTATCTAACCGATTATAAAAATTTGTTGGAATGCAGATTATTAACCCAAGATCCGGTTTTCGACGGACTTTTTTTTATAATTTTTATTACAACTTCAATCCTTATGGCATGGTATGGTATGGCTATTTCCATATCATTCCCATCTGATAAATACTCAATTGTTCTACTATTAAAGTTTGCACCGTATTCTAGTAAGGAAATATGTGAGTACATTGTGTCCCTGGAGATACCATTATCAGCCATTAGCTCGGCAAACACATTTGGCACGAAGCCAACCCTTTAAAATTGTTGGGAAGCAAGCTGTTCGTTTTCCAGCGGCTAACCGCAAGATTATACGACTGCTACTACTCAAGTCCGGTTTATTTTGAGATTCTGATTTCATTCAAGCACTGATGTTAGTATGGTTAACGTATTAATATTTATAGCCGAAGGGTTAATTTGTAAACCAATTGGTTGTAAACTTTTGTATGTGATCATCATCAGGTTATTTTTGTCTCCACTGCAGGAGCACAACCCTCTCTCATCTGTCGGAGACAGACGGAGGATTTGGCCTACACTCCCCGCGCTGGCCAGACGGGTTGGGGAGACCTGATTGATGTTTTATAATGTATTCCCTTAGTCGCCTTGTACGACATCCACGGGAAGAGTTGGAGTGGTTCTATTCTACTCTACCCGAAACCACGCGGCAAAGAAACCGCGCGGCTTTTGTATGTGATAATATCTGAACTCTATTTATTTTAATTTTTTTCTCTCCACAAGCGATTGGAGTTACGGTCTCGCTTACAAACATACGGATAATGGAAATTAATAGAAAAAATATTGATTCAAGACCCGATTTTGTTATTGTCGTTTCCACCCAAAGGACCAACTCTACAACCAACTGGCTATGCAGGTTTCAGGGGGCTTCTGCCTATCATTTCGGAAAATATCTATTGACAGAAACAGGCATTTTGTATTTTGTTTATTCTAATAAGCGTTTGCGGTTTAACAACGACAGTTAGATGCTTATCCGAATATGGCACATGACCAGTTAGAAAGTACAATATGGCTTTTGAGTTTAACAGATATTTTCTGAAATGCTTACGGAGTAACCCCCACGGTCTGGATCATCTTGGGTACAAATACTTGGGTATGTTACTTCGTTGGTTAACTTATTTATAACTTAGTTACGTTTTAGTACAGTAAATTTTCATACACTATCATCCATTGGTCCAATATATGTCAGTTTGTGACGTTCAATATCTCGTCGCTACTTTGTCAAAAGGGTTGAACTTCCCATTGCATCAATTGGCCTTTCAGTCAAAAGACCGGTGATATATATGTATTCTATTTGTAATAAACGGACTTCAATAATCATTCGTTTATTTTCCTCCATAGCTGGATATAGGCCTTCACCAAGTCCTCTGCGGTAAGGCTTTGTGATATTATCCTGTAATACAGACTGGAATAGAACAAATACACAAAACTGGTCTTAAATTTTTTATTATAAAATTCTCTTAGTTATTTATTAACGATGATAAAATTACAAGAGATGTTTAGCACCAAATAGCAATAGTTATAGCTAAAACCACCATTCGCATTGGTACCATGTTTTGCTGTCTTTCTCCTTAATACATTAACAAATTTATTTAAGACTTCACTTATATTGGAATGCCCAGCACTGAATTAAAGTATCTTTTAATGATATTCCCTATCGATTGTGTTCCATTTACATTTATTCCATTTTTCGACGTTCCATTCACGGTTATGCAGATTTCTGGTCTTGATCTTCTAAGTGACATAAATGCTTGGGTATATAACGACATTTCTTAACTTATGTATAACTTAATTACTAAAATTACGGTTTCGTATAGTTAAAGTTTTCATAGCACTTCTACCATCCACCCTCATCCATTGGTCTCACATTTTGAGTTGGTTTTCTTCGACCACATCTGAAACAATTAAGAAAATTGTTAATGGAATTCCGGACTTATTTCTACAACTGGTGAATTACAATGAGATATATAGACAGATAAAGCACCCATTCCATTCAAATTCCATGAACCATCACCACATATAATTACACTGTGCCAGAATCATACCGACTTAAAAAAAATAGTGTCATCAAGGGGGGCTGAAAACTAAAAAAATTAATATCGGGTCCTTAAATCCACATAGAAAGGTAATTTTAAGGGGTTCAATTTATTTTACTAATCTACAGATTAGAGAACAAAACAAGATTAGCCAGATAAGAAATAAATGTCTAATCTTTTACATTAATATCTGCCAGAAACTCTACTGGATTAAGCTCAAGTGACTAGACCTCTGAACAGATTGTTATAGATAGACAGAACAAAATATATGTTCAACATAAGCATTTTAAACGTATTTCATCTATCGCACGAAAATGCTGCTACAAGAGAGAATAAAAGCAATAAATAATAACGAGGAAACGGGAATAATAAATGAGAAGCAATAATAAAATATGTTTGAACCTGACGTTCGTGAGTTAAAAATACAACAGAATATTTACGATTTCATTTAAATGTCGTGATAACCCGTTATTTATGCTGTGGATTCAGGAAACTATTCAGAAATATTTGTAGAAACGTCTTGAAATCGTCATTGGGCGACGTGTTTGCGTCGAAAATAGATGATTGTGTTGATTGAAGCCGACATTCTTTCTCAGAAACTTTACAACACAAGAATTTGTTTCAGATGAGTAATGTAAACGCACATTCCGAAGTGAGCAGTAGCACCTAGCCTAGTGATGATGATAATTATGAAATTATAGATAAACTGGTCATTTACCCTAAGGCACAGTCAGCATTCGTGGGTTATAGAAATTCAGGTATGAGCGCTAGAGAAAAATCAAATACCACAACTTAGTAAGGATAACTTTAGGGTTTTGACTTAAAGGGTAGTTCATCTTATATAATGAATTTAATATTGTACCAGGGATATAATACACATTGACGAAAATACAGAAAATGTACAAGAGGTAGCGCATCCTTAATTATTATTGAATATCTAAACTTGTTTCCAGCATTTCATGAAATAGCCCTGTAGGTAGTAACAGATTCCATCACTCTAAGAACGTGAGTATGAACATGCTTTCACCTACCCAGCATCATAAAAAGCTTACCATAGAATTCGCAAAGAATCACAAGGTCTATAGGTTTTTCTTTGAATACGACGTAAAGAAGAGTAAAACTGAAGCTCAAAAAATTCTTTATAAATTGTAATTTAGGTAGATGAGCTTACAAATCAAACCAAAATTAAATAAATCCATTTGGTCTCATAAATGCGTCCCACTTATCTTACTCTTGACCTAAATCAATCTTAATCAATGCTCAATCTTATATATAGTAAGCGCCGATTGGTGCAGATTCGCTAAGTCTGGTTATTTCATTGATAAACTCATTTGATAAAGACCTTGCCTTTTAAAATCTAACACGTGGATATTCTTAAAATAAATGGCTATTCTCTCCGCAATTCTAGTTTGTCGGTGTCACCGCGTCTCCGAGTTGAATGATGTTGATTTATCTCTATTTTATTTTTAAATTCCACTTTCACATCGGTATTATTGTCCCGGCGTCAAATATAGCGCAGTTTGATGACAATTGGCATGAATCTTGAATTTTTTCGCGTTAATTTACAAGAGTTTTCAATTTTGCTGTTGTGTTTTGCATTGCGTCTGTGATCGTAAATACTTTGCAGACAAATGTTGTTTTTGTTAAAAATATTTTGGATGCTACCATTGTTTTGCTACTCGGGTCGACCGTTGAAAACATTTGTAGTAGTTGCAACAAAAATAGTTGAAAGACAAAGCTTTGGCAGGCAAATTGCGACAGGCTTTGTAGCATCAGAACATTATGAAAGTTCATTAACATGTAGTACTTCTCTAAATTTGAGATTCGTATATATACAACGAGTGATTCAAATCAATATAAACAAAATTGTAATTTCTAAAAAATATACTATTAGTTATGCTAATTATTACTATAAAAAATTTAAAATCCTTTTCTTCCTCTTCATACATCTACAACTGAAAGGAATCTACAACAGAAAGGAACTGAGTGTCATTTTTCATGCAGTTAATTCACGAACCGAGGAATACGGTAGGCAACTTTTAACACCAAGAGAATGTGACCTAAAGCTCATGATTAATACTTCGAATGTGATTAACGATAGATAAATAAACACGTGATTTACATTTACAAATAAAACAAACACGTTCAGCTGTATCCCACGATTGCGAGATTTAATTGGTTTTAACGTAAACTATTGATAGATTTTACGGGATTGCGCCTGCTGATCGAAACGGTTCGTTTGTATTGACGATGTTGCCTTTGGCATCGTTTCCAACATTCTAATTATGTTTAGTCTGGTTGTCGCTCTGTTGAACCATTTCAAAACTTCCTTCGCTTTGTTCCTTGGCCTGCAGCAGGTGGGTGAGGTTCTGTCATGTCACTGTGACATGTTTACTGCGAACGACCGCTCGTTATGAGTCGCCTGGCTCTAAACAAGCGCCATTGGCAAAAGTACAATTTTTTACTTCACAAACAACAATATTTCCGCTTTCATGGCTAGCCGTTTAATATTTTACGGTCGAATCAGTTGCTATTCAATTATGAAAGTAATTTTAGACGAGAATATTATGATTTCTAGAGGAGTCGGCGGTCGGCGCCGATGCCGACAGAGTACAATTTTAGATGCTCAAACATCGCGATCCAAGTAGAATATACATGTCGACATCTGGAACGCTTGGCGTCATAATTATTTTTATATTCCACTGTACATTTCATTTGATGGACGGATGAGATTAATTTTTGGCAGCCGCATGTATGATGGAATTGATTTGGTGAATTCAAAATAAATGTTAATTTTATCGCAGATCGTATGGGTTTCATTACATTAGGTAATATTATAGTTTCTGTACATACATACATAATAACATCTTTACAAAATACTTTTATATCAAATTTTCTTTACTATGTAACTGTTTACATTTTTGAGCCCGAAAGCATTAAATGCAAATATGCTTTACGACGTTTGTCAGAATCGCGCAAAGTGGCGATACATCGTATTTGCCTACCCCTCTGGGCCCAAGGCGTGAGCATTATGTCTGTATGTATGTTTTCTGCATGTAACCTATAACCTATAACCATTCGCAAAAGTCTCAAATACTTTCGTTCCTTGGGCTTTTATATTTGAAATGCTCTTACCTGTAAAGTCTTGGTAAGACATTCCAAGAAAATGCTACACCTGTTGAATTTTAGACTTAACCCATACACTACCTAAAATAGGATTTATATTAACAAGAATATCGGCTCCAAAATAAAAATAAAAGTGATCAATCGGAACTATATCCACAAATCAATACGTTGAGTCTACATATACTCAAAAAAATTGCATTAAAAAAGTTTTTTTAGATCACCTAATGTATTCAATCGTCGTATAAAAACTAATAGTATTTGAACACGTAATAACATTGTTGATTCATTGGCTACTTCTCCAAAACCCTTACATTCCTTATATTTCATTTAAATTCTGCAATAAAGCTATACAATAAGACTTTAAACTTTTGTTGCGGAAATCTATGGAGCCTGAACGGAAATAACAGGCTGACTAGCAGTAGCTGATGTTAAAAGTCAGACCTAATATTGCGTTGGCCAGCACGTCTGCCCAGCGTGAACTAGGGACATCACTTCTGGTTAGAGAAGGCTCCACATTAGTGAGTGATAGGCTGATAATATGCAACATACCCATAAGAAAGGAATGATTTGGTATAAGATTGTATAGAAAAGGTCACGTTTTAAAGCAAATCTCATTTATCTACAAAATCATTGTTGTGAATGACTCCAAAACGTACAACTCTGCATATGAGACAGCACATAATTTTATCTCTGAATAGTCTATACATTTCTTCAGAACTTTGGTGACACAATACTATAACACCTTCTCAGTAATAAACACAAATTCTGATATAGACACTGCAATAGGGTTCAGATAAAGAAATTCCACAAGATAAATCACTTTAGAAACAAATGCAAACGAGAGCACCTCAGAACAGTCCTGCGTAGAGAAGCCAAAGGCTCCCGAGGAGCAGCAGCAAGATGAGATAGGTGGCAATGAGGTTGGTGGTCTCTGCGTTGGGCATGGCGGCGGCTTCTGGGCACCTGCTCTGGACAAACCGTTCCAGGGGACTGCGGACACTCGCAAGACTGTCGCCGCGGACCAGCCGCCTACGCTCACCACGCCTATTCCAAACGCCAAATATTCCCACGAATACAGACGTTCAATAATAGACTGTCGCTGCGATGACAGGTGTATCTTCGAATATTTCTAGCGTGCTGTTGAAATTCACGCAAACTGACAAACACTCACATATAAATGTTGTGCTAGAAGACCACCGAGTATAGTAGCCAGAGGAAGAAGAGCAGGATCACGAGGATCATGTACGTGGCTGCGAGGTTCACGGTCTCTGCGTTGATCGGCATGGTTACACGGCGTGGAACACAGCACTGACCGACTTTTGGTCCTCCGACCGCTTTGGGCAACATTTATACGTCAGTGAACAGAGACCGACTCGAAAATGCAAGGATAATAAACCCAGAAAGAAGCACTTGTTTAACAATTTCATTTACAAATGGTACTAATTAAGATTGTTCTGTTTGAGATTAAGCTTCAAGAACATAAAGTACCTAAGATCAAAACAAAGATGAAGTCCTAGTTAATAGTAACACTTACAGTTGTCTTTAAAACGCTGAATACAGCAGCCATAACGATATCAGCAGCAGGAGGAGGATGCAGTAGGTAGCCACCAGGTTAGTACCCTCGGAAGTCATGATGAAGCTGTCGCCGCGGCGTTCCACTAGCAACTAACCAAGTCGCCTAGCACATATTCTTTTTAAGAAAAACGAATACTTTTTAAAATCTATTTTCCGTCCACGACGCGACGCGATTAATTACTCATAGATGTCGCGAAGGAATTCGCGTCAGGACAAATCAAAACTAACAGCACTTTGTGTTGTTTACATGATTCTTTTCAGAGTTTTGAGCTGTTCATTGATCAAACATTGTTGCCCTCGACTCTTTTTCTTTTAAAACAGTCGCTTTCGTAGTTATTTGGAGCTGGAAATTTCCAGTTTCAAAGCATTTTTGACGCTGTAAGTTTTTGGTGTTTACCTGGAATTCTCCAGTGGTTTCTGAGTACAGCCCTGTTTCTGACTAACATTTACTGGAGTATGATAACAGCGATCTATTTGCGCTCTGCGCTGGAGAGTTCGGTGCGTGACGTATACAGTTTCGGCATATCAACAATACATGGTCCAATAGCGCGCTGCGTACGCGCAGCGCTTACCTGGCATAAGCTCTCGGCTGCGCTTTTTTTAAATTTCCACTAAAAATACCATTTCGATTACCAATAATTCAAATTCTAGAATCAATATCGAAAATCAGCATAGATATCGATGCTATTTCTTCTATTTCCAAAAATTTAAGTTTAAAAGTAGAGATTGTTTTCTGTATTTCTGTATTTCCGTATTTCTCATAGGAATTAGATGTTTTTTAGCCGTGTGGTTTCCGGTAGAGTAGAATAGGACCACTCCAACTCTTCCCGTGGATGTCGTACAAGGCGACTAAGGGAATACATTATAAAACATCAATCAGGCCTCCCCAACCCGTCTGGCCAGCGCGGGGAGTGTAGGCCAAATACTCCGTCTATCTCCGGCAGATGAGAGGGTTGTGCTCCTGCAGTGGAGACCAAAATACCTGATGATGATTAGATGTTTCTTGGAAAAAAAACTATCCTATGTCCTATTCCAGGACCTAACCTATATGTCTGTCAAGTTTCATCACGATCCGTCCAGTGGTTGAAGCGTGATTGAGTAACAAACAAACGATTAAATTTTTTTATCGAAATCTTGTTTATATTTTTTTAATGGGTTTTAAGATCGAATTCGGAAGTTGTCAATTTGGAAAGTTGAATTTCGTTTTGGTAGCCAATTTGCATGTTTCTATCTGACCTATGATGCAGTTGGAGTGATGCCCATTGCGGGTAACTTGGGGGATTGTCCGGTAATTAGTCTGGATGCCAACAAACTGTACGTAAACGAAACCGTCTTGCATAATTAGTCGTCTGCTGCTTGTCATGACGACATTCCTAGAATGTCGAGAAAATGAAAATGTTTTCAACCGTAGAGTTGAACCAAATTTTTTGTATAATTTATTTTTGAGGAAGTTTGGAGGTTCATGTTCCAGATTTGGACATCTTTATTGCGTACAAAGTGAGGCGATACTGAGTTGTGCTATTTCGATAGTTTAGTTCACACTGTCCTAAGCCTTTGACGTGGGAAGTGTGAACTCTCTTCCTACTTTGACTCTTTACTTCTTTAATTAAATTTGTCTGGGGCCCAAGGTAGAGTAAATTCAAGACCTGGGACTTGCCCTACCTTCACTGGTAGGTGTCTTTGCAGTTACCTCCGTTGATCCTCGCTTTGAGGAGTTGCGGGGGGAGAATGGTGAGGAGGCGGGAATGTCCTAAGCCTTTATGGAGTTCACTTTGCACACCCTCGACGCTCCATACAAGCGAACAGACGCCAGTCCATACATGTGCGTGTGTGTGCGTAAATTATAGTAAGGCTACTACACCCAGCGCGCGAACATAGTCGATAGAAAGAGGGAAAACGTTATACGTCAACAACATTACTGTTTAACTTTTTAACTTATAGCCCTGGCGTAGTAATTTTGTACCATGGGGCGGCGTGGCGCGAGCCGAAGGTCAGTAGACCAGTAGTGCGTACTGCAAGCCGTGCTCTTGCGGGCGCAATAGGGAATATTTGAATTTGAACAATGATGGGAAAATTATGGTAATTCTAGCAACGGATTCTTTTCCCAGATATTTCAGGAAAATTTACGTACGAGATACACTTTGCAATCTTATTTATGTCTTGACTTATTTACTGTTACATCATAAATTTATAGTTAGAATAATATACGAGTGTATTGTGCGGTACAGCTCTAGCATTCTCGCAAATAGCCGTATGCTGGAAAACTCGTTTGTACCTCCACTGCATCTGACACAAATACCTGCGCCAGCGCCCTCCGTGGCCCCGTCCTCACTGCCTGACAGTTTCGGGTCACTGTGCCCTGAAATAAACCGCACGTTGAAAGCACTTTGTCATCGGCATACGTCTTCAGCAGGAAGTACTGACGGAAGCGGCAAGAAGTATGATTGATGAGCAGATGAGCAGCTAATAAGCGAGGACTATGGGTCTGAGTAAGAAAAGGATCACGGTCGAATGGATGTACGTTCCTGGAGTCTACATACATACTCGTACATCCTTTCTACTAGTATTATAAACGCGAAAGTTCGTAAGTATGGATGGATGTTTGTTACTCTTTCACGTAAAAACTACTGAATGGTTTTTAATGAAACTTTACAATAATAGATCAGAATAACACATAGGCTACAATTTATAAGGATATTGTGTGAATTGTCCAAAATATCAAGTAAGTAGGAAAAAATCTACCATCTGCGAGCTATTCTGGCGTGCGCTGCCAAAACCGCTAGAGTTACACATATGTAATGTATGATGGAAATGTTTATCTTAAATAGTCCTACAAAAAAGCCCACCACAGTATATATCTATATCTTATGTGTAAGCCATTATAGCCAAAATAGTGAACCATCGTGATGAAACTTAGCACACATTAGGTCCTGGAACAATTTTATCCCGAATAAACATCGCATTCCTACGGGAAATACATAATAATTTGTGATGTTAAGTTGTCCACCGGACGAAGTCGCGGGCAACAGCTAGTACATACATAATGCTTACGCCTTGGTCCCAGAGGGGTAGGCAGATACGATGGATCGCCACATGGCGCGATCCTGACACACCTCACTAGCCTCCCTCACATTCATCAACCTTTTCATGCACCTCCTTTTATTCTTCTCACTGCGGACCCCAGCCTTTGTGAGGACGTTACTAATTTGATCTGTAAATGTTCTCTAGCTGTAATAACTTTAAGGCCTGCCAATGCCGAGTGTAATGATATTAATGTACACAGGAGAACGCAGCTGCCCGTCCCTGGTGCAATCCCTTAGTCGCCTTAACGACAGCACCCACGGGAAGATTGGGGTTGGCCCTATTCTCAGCCGGCAACCACACGGCGACTCTTACTCATTCCTAAGAAATGATTTTAGTTCAAAATAGCTATACTAATGTTTCGGAGAGATCTGTGATTTTAAATATATTGATGGTACACTTGGCGTGTGGTTTCCGGTAGAGTAGAATAGGACTACTCAAACTCTTCCCGTGGATGTCGTACAAGGCGACTGAGGGAATACATTATAAAACATCAGGCCTCCCCAACCCGTCTGGCCAGCGCGGGGAGTGTAGGCCAAACCCTCCGTCTGTCTCCGGCAGATGGGAGAGGGTTGTGCTCCTGCAGTGGACACAAAAATAATCTGATGACGATGATGATGATACACTACTAACATATTTACATATTTAACTACTTATGACCCTTTTACCATATTAGAATGACATGTAAAATTGAATTTTTAAGATGTAAAAGTGAAATAAATGAATCTAATGTAATCTACGACCGGAGCGGTTTTTAAACCACGTTTGATCTAAATTTTAAGACCAATTTACGAGTAGCCTTGTGCCTTGTTGGATGGAGTTACCTTCATTCTGCGAGTATGTATCTATCGAGTGTTCCATGTTTATATGGGTTACTAGCGGCTTGTTCTTGTGGAATCTACCATCAATTGATTTTGCAGATGTGATACTTATACCATTTCATATCATCATCAGCCTAAATACGTCCACTGCTGGACATAGGCTTCCCTAATAGAATACCACTTTTGGTTAGATTTCCATTGGGGGATTTGCCATAATCACCTCGCTTGGCAGGCGGATTAGTGATCGCAGTAATGATCTTAACATACACAGGAAAACGCTGCTGCCGGTCCCTGGTGCAATCCCTTAGTCGCGTTAACGACACCCACGGAAATGATAGGGGTGGCCCTATTCTAAGCCGGGAACCTCACGGCATGACGTAAAGGCCATCTAACATTTCGTCAGTATCTTGTATCACAAACAAGAATTTTTAGTATAGAGATCGATTTTGGTATATATAACACATTTCATTTAGATAATCTCTGATCTCTGAATTAGGATTTCCAGTGTGAATAAAAATATTGTCTATAGTCGTGCCAAAGCATTACTCTGTAATCTCTCTTTTCTTCTGTGTATCAATTGTATAAAACATAAAACTAACTTGAATATATCCTACTATCTTATCCTACTTCCTACTAATATTATAAATGTGAAAGTTTGGTTATTTAGATGTTTGGATATTTGTTACTCAATCACGCTTCAACCACGGGAAGGTTCGTGACAAAACTTGGCACACATATCAGACCTAACCTATGTCCTGGAATAGGACATAGGATAGTTTTTATCCCGAAATAAAGTCTCATTCCTACGGGAAATATATAATAATTTTTGATGTTAAGTTGTCCACGCGGGCGAAGTCGCGGGTAACAGCTAGTAAAACATAAAGTTAAATTGAATTTGTACATTAACTCAAGAAAGTCATAAAACAATCGTTATGCCTAATTCTTAGTTTTGATGCATACCCAAGTGGCATTCGGGGTTCTATATAAGATGTATAGTGGTTCACATGTACTCCACAAGCTGTGTAAGTCAGCTGTATAAGAGCTGTATAGCTTGCTATACAGCTCTTATAGAACCAGTTTGGGCACAAATTAGACAGCCTTAAGTTCACTATGGCTGTACATTAGCGTTATATTAGCAGTTTAAGTAGTAACATCGGGCTTAAAGGCTGACTTACGGCGCTATATGGGACACATGTGAACCATACAACGTCCATGAGCGTAATAAAGAGTAACAAGTGGCTAAATACACAGCCTTCACAGTTATAAAATCCCACAAAAGTACTCCAGTGCTACCTAAAGTTCACGTGTGTCCTAAATTATTTCTTTTATTTATTAATTTTCCTCATTTAGTTTGGTTTTGTGTGTACGCCCGGCCATCAGAAACATTAACTCCGGCGGATATCAATTGGATAAAAATTTATGATAACACGCGGTAAGTATACCTGTTTTAAATACTTAATAATGTTAAATGCCATGGGAATGCAACTTTATCGTGAAATGTATACATATTTACAGCTAAAATATTCACGCGCCTCTGTAAAAACGCGATATTCATTTTAAAATATTTAAAACTGGCTGAGAGGAAATCTACTATTTTCAGTTTTTGATATTATATTGGCATTATAATTATACTACGGTAATTAATTAAAACATGAAACCAAAACTCAATCGCTCTATCTGCGTATTTTGTGATAAATCTGCATGATAATTTTGGAGATTTATATGGTAAATATTTTAGGTTACGTGAACAAAATGGTGGAAATGAAATACGGCTAGAGCGTATATAGGTTCACATGTGTTCTGTTAGAATGCTGTTGGCTATATGAAGTCCCACATTTGTACCACTACAGAACCAATGTCTATAAATGTATTCTAATGTGAACTTATGTACAGCTTTAAGATGTAATTCAGGTCAATTGTGATCATCGTTTTATTCTTTCATATACTGAAATTTTAGAGATCCGCAATAATAATTATTGTCCGTTAAATCGTCTAGCCCAGGTACTAAGTCAAGTATGAATACCTAAAGTACAAATTTTGTAACAAACTAACAAAAAACACTTTTTGTTTTCGTGTGAGCCACACAGTTTGGTGTCAGAGTATTTACACTTACAAAGACACTACGTTGTTCAAGGAGGTATTTAAAAGAATGTAAACAAACTAGATAAAGAGGGACGAATTTGCGAATATTCTTTTGCAATTTTTCTTCTTATTCCACCGGTTCTCGCTCTTATTTTCCAAGATTTTTTATTCATTTTCACAAATTTTTGCACGCGACGTAATAAACACAATACACGTCAGCTTGTGGGATAAGTGTAATAGAATATCACATTCACATTCATGTTCAGCTTACAGCAAATAAGAGTAGTACTTGTGGACAAATAAACTGCTATTGAAGTTAATGGACAACACATGTAGTCCTTTTAACAGCCTACAGTGCACATGTGAACCATTTAAACACTTCTATACAGATAGTAAAAAAGGTTATTTTAATGACCACAAACAACTCCTACTACAGCTACTAGCTGTATAACAGTCTAAAACAAGTAAACATAACAGCCTTTGGCTGTATAAATGACCACGTGTGTTCTATTAATATGCTATCTGTATAACATCGTACAAGTAGACCGTTAAACAGCGATTGCCGTATCTCTACCCTCCTATAATGCTCTTAGTCAGACGGCTGACTAAAGGACAGTTGTTAGAGTATTATAACACCAACAACCGTATAAAAGTATAACTCTACACTCCTATAAGTCCCTTAGACAGGTATAGGTGGTGTTAATCGCAATAATGCAGCTTATACATCACGAGTGAACTGTAATAATGCTTTAAGTTCACATGGGAACTTAATGTGTACTCTTAAATGGAGTAAAATGCTACTTGGGTAATTACGAGAAAAACTTTCGGCATCTAGCAACCCTGACTTAAACATAAAACAATGTGGCTCAAAAGGACTTAGCATCCAGAGCCGTAAATCACATTATTAAAAAAAACAATAAACCATAACATGTCACTGACTTGATTGCTTGCAATAAAACGTAGTGATTATACCTCAGAAGAACGAATATATCCAATCTTCTGAGGATTATACATACTCTGTCTAATTTGTGATACATATATAGGTACCCTCTTTCCTTGCAATGTTAAAACCATTTTGCGATCAACCCCACGTAAACACTGCTAATTGCCGATTTAATTATAAATTAGGCAAAACCAAACATGTTGATTCCACGTGTTTTGCTATAAAATAGGCTAATAAACCTATTTTAAAAGACACTTTTTAGGACAACATTCTAAGGAAACCTTCACACAATTAAGAAGAAATTTATAATTAAAGGCACTAGCTGTGCCCGCGGTTCTGCTCTTGTTACTTTTTATTATGTTACCTAACGTAACAATTAAGACATTTACAGATTTATTTATTTATTTATTAAAAAAAAAATAACATTACAGATTTTAGATAATCCATTGCGGTACAATCACTTCTTATGCTACTTATAGACGGCATTTGTCTCTCTAGCATTCCCTTGCAATTCAGTCATAACAATATATAGAATAGAATAGGTTTGCTACGACACACACACATGAGATATATAGAGAACAGGTTTACAAACTACAAATTAAATATAATCTATATATGTGTCGCAGCAACAAAATAGCGCTAACTCAGCATAATGCTGCAGCACGCTACGCGAACTCCAGCGCTGGTATTCTGTCTTTCTTTCTGTCTGAGGGAATACCATTATAAAACATCAATCAGGCCTGCCCAACCCGTCTGGCCAGCGCGGGGAGTGTAGGCCAAATCCTTCGTCTGTCTCCGGCAGATGAGAGAAGGTTGTGCTCCTGCATAACCTGATAATGATGATGTGTTTATATATTAAAACCTAGCCAGAGAACATATATACATGGGCCTCAAGTGCAGGGTCCATTGTTCTAAAGACATCTGACAATGTGCTGGTAATGGTAAGACGGCTCGTGGACGACTCCCGAGCCACTTCCAGTTGTATTTTTTTCAGATCATCGCGTCGGTCCATCTGGAACAGGCATCAGTTATGCGACAGATGTAACCTACCACTGTCACTAGGTTGACCTTAGTTCTTGGTCGAATCTCATTTCGGATCATATTCTTTAACGAAGAGAATTCGCAACAGAAATGTCATCTTCAGCCTGCTGACATCCACAGCAATAATTCTGTAGGTCCGCAAAATATATAGGTATCTCGTTTAGATGCACAGTGATAATAACAGCTTTATGATACCAGACATAAAAATAAACTTTTTTCCTACCACGATCAGTAAATCGTTCACGGGGCAATGTATGCTTCTACAATAAACTACCAGAGGAATTCTTACATATGACGGACAGAAAGTTTAAGAATCACATTTAAAAAAACATCTTTGTAAAGAAAGTCTATTATAAAATAGACGATTAATTGATGTTAAACATCAACTTCAGTATCAGCTTTCCACAATCTTTTTATTATTGTATCATCATCAGCCTAAATACGGCCACTGCTGGACATAGGCCTCCCCAATAGAATATCACTTTTGGTAAGTTGTCCATTGGGGGATTTGTCATAATCACCACGCTTGGCAGGCGGATTGGTGATCGCAGTAATGATCTGAACATACACACACAGGAGAACGCTGCTGCCCGTCCCTGGTGCAATCTTTAGTAATATTATTGTATCATCATCAGGGTATTTTTCTCTCTACTGCAGGAGCACAACCCTCTCTCATCTGCCGGAGACAGACGGAGGATTTGGCCTAGACTCCCCTCGCTGGGTTGGGGAGGCCTTATTGATGTTTTATAATGTATTCCCTCAGTCGCCTTGTACGACATCCACGGGAAGAGTGGGAGTGGTCCTATTCTACTCTACCGGAAACCACACGGCATCATATTATTGTATACAAACTTGATTTCATAGGTGTGTAGTTGGGAGTTTGTTGCGCCGGAGATCTAACCTACATCTAGGAAGCGGTGGTCGGTGAAAGGGATTTTGTCTTTGACTTTCAACACACTTGCGCAATGAGCGACCATCCTCGTCCTCTCTGTATCTGGTTAAGGTATCAAACATTGTTAAAAGCTCTCTCAAACTGTGACAATAATGTTTCACGAGGATTGTATCTGAATTTTATCACGAATTCTAAAAATACATAGCAACAAGGCGTAAACAGAACTATAGAGATCGCAGTTCTTTATATTTCAACCACTTATTTTATTTTTAAAAGTCGCCAAGGAAATATTTTTTCTAGCGCAACGCACGGCTGGAATTATTCCAAAAATCTTTGTTCTGTACAGAACACTATTTTTCTAGACTGTTGGTGAACAGGGAACGAGAAAGACATCTATGTTATTATGGAAAGAGTTTCATGGTGAAACCTTTATTAGTCGGACAAGCTTTTTTCCTCGACTTCGTCCGCGTAGGTTTTATTATTTACATATCTTCACTGCTTTTAACGATTAATTTTGTTTCCCGTAGGAATGAGATGCTTTTTCGGAATAAAAACTATCATATGTCCTATTATGTCCTATTCTAGGACGTAACCTATATATGTGCCAAGTTTTATCCCGATCCGTCCAGTGGTTGAAGCGTGATTGAGTAACAAACATCAAAAATTTACGCATTCATAATATTAAGTGGGATTCTGCCAATAATTACGGCGGTGGCGCGGGGCGTGGGGCGCGGGGCGCGGAAACGTGGTCACTGACGATGGGGCTGATCCACACGTTTCAAGCCGCTCAGCGAGCTATGGAGAGGGCTATGCTCGGGGTTTCTTTGAAGGATATGATTCGTAATGAGGAGATCCGACGAAGAACGAAGGTCACCGACATAGCCGAAATGATTAGCAAGCTGAAATGGCAGTGGGCGGGCCACACGAGTTTTGGAGTGGAGACCGCGGATCGGCACGCGCAGTGGGACTCCCTGCCGCCAGATGAACCGACGACCTGAAGAGGGTGTCTGAAAGCGGTTGGAGGCCGTCGGCAGAAGACCGAGTGTGGTGGCGTTTATTGGGGAAGGCCTATGTCCAGTTTTATTGCTTTTTAAATATCTGTACACTGCACAATAACGAACCATATTGTTTTATCATAACTAATATTCAATCTCATCATACCTCAAATTAATACAATGTCAGTAGATCCACAAACTCAATTAAAATAGAAAACACACGGCAGCCCTTTAGCGCGTACTCCATGCCGTACTATTTTATAGGCGACGTTAAACTGGAGGGGGGAGGTAAGTGTCGCTTCTTTACCTCTTAGTATTCTTCATCACCTGCTTGGCGTAGGCCTTCCCAATGCGCCTGTGTATATTCCCCATACAGCTACTTCCGCCCCCCTTTTTAGGTTGCTGCTTAGCAACTCGTAGACCTTTTGGCTTCTGTATAGTCAGGTAAAATAGAAGTATATTTTTCACATGCACCAAGCAGTTCAGTTGTATGAACGAACGCCTGACGAAATAGCGAGAGCAAAAAGTATAACTATAAGATAGCTTTATTATTATTAAGGGGAAAGGGTAAGAGGCATAAAGTTTATAATATATATTGGATATAAACTTCTTGGTAAGAGGCAACTTCTTTAACTGGCCTAACCTCACGATTCTTTCACACTGTTGACCCAAAAATGACTAAATATAAGCTGGTAAATGTGATAGTTTAGTTTAAATTTCGATTATATTTACGATACAAATAAATGCTAAAAATGTCTTGGAAAATTTAACGAAACTGAATAGATTTAAATTACCTTTTAATTTATTAGATAATTTCAATTGATAATATTTAAAATTAAATTAATTATAAATAAAAGCCAATGAACTAAACAGATTTTATTTAAAATGTATTATGTAAACTACACCTCATACTATGAAGCAAAATAATTTTTCGTAGCTCATAGTTTCACCTCAGTGTTTTCCTTCATGAATGACATTAATTGGTTATTAAATTAGATAATAGATGCACATTTTAAAATCATTTGTTATCTAATTTAGCTTTAATCTGAGGTCAAAGAGGATATAAATGCTGAGGTATAGCTAAAGTAGACTACCGCCTTTGGCATGACATTTGATTGTGTAATATAGGTAAATTGATTCAGTGCAGTCTCAGAGCGCACAATTTTTAAATAAAAAAAATAAATGATGAAAAAATAAGTGAAACGCCACCGACAGGGCACGCCTACTGGCGGTCTCAGTCAAGGAGTCGGGGCATTGGCTTCAAGCTCTGCCATCCCATAACCTTGGCACTATCCTAGACCCCGGCTCGCTACGTATAGCCGTGTGTTTAAGGTTAGGAGCGAGCCTCACCGCTGCCCATGCGGTTTAAGCGTGGACAGGCTTGGTCGCCATGGCCTCGGGTGCGCTAAGAGCGCAGGTAGGTTCTACCGCCACGGCGCTATTAATGACATCATTCGTCGGGATCTTGCCACCGCCTCAATCCCCTCGAACCTAGAGCCGTGCGGTATGTTTAGAGACGATGGTAAGAGACCCGACGGAGCCACCTTGGTGCCTTGGTCGTTGGGGCGGGCCCTGGTGTGGGACGCCACGTGTGTAGATACTTTGGCCCCGTCTCATGTCCAGGGCACTGCCTCAGTTGCCGGTGCAGCAGCGGCCAAGGCACAGAGTCTTAAGCGCCGCAAACACTCTAACCTGACGGCTGACTACGAGTTCGCGGCGCTCGCTGTAGAGACTAGAGGCCCTGAGGTCTCCGGGCCACGCCTCCGGAGACCTCAGGGCTGGCGCCTACCTCGCACAACGTGTAAGCCTGGCAATCCAGCGAGGTAATAGCGCCAGCGTCCTAGGGACTATGCCTCACCACGAGGGGTTGGACGGCGTACACCTGTTGTAAATAATTGATTTTCTTATAATTACTGTATATATACAAATGAAACATAAATAATTTCAAATATCAATTTCTGAACGAAAGCTACTGTCAAATTTGATGTTGCTGCTGTCACGTGTCAATATCAAATCAAGTCATTGTCAATGTCATTTGTGTGTCACGGGGAGAGTCGGATCGGTGTCGCTTGTAATTTGCAGTGACGAATTTTAATTCAAGACGATTAAACTGACTTCCTAAACTGTGTTTTGCTTTCCTATGACGTTCTAACATCCAGATAGAGGCTTGTTTGATGGGAGAGCGCGAAAGGACCGTGAATCACAGAGAAATGGCAACTACGAGCACCGCCGTCGCTACCGTCCCGCCGCTGCAGGAGGTATGTACCGAAATCAATGAAACTCTATGATATATACCGTGGTAGCAACATAACATATCTTCGGCTGACTTATCTCGTTTATTTGAAGTACTTATACGACCGTTTCGGCTGATAACAGTCGTAAAACAAAACATTAAACGCTCATATTTCTTGTGTAACTCTTCGCAATGGATACCGCGCGCAAAGTCTGTTTTAGCTTCCTAAATCCCCAGTTTCGGGTGCTGAAGGCACGATATTCGACCAAACTACCGGGTTTGCTCGATAACATCAATGTTTTGGACCTCACGAGGGTCATAGCTGGTCCGTTTTGCAGCATGATGCTTGGGGATCTCGGAGCGAATGTAATTAAGGTCGAGAGCCTGGATGGTGAAGAAGCGAGGAAGTGGGGCCCTCCGTTTGTGAATGGCACTAAGGATTCATTCTATTTCTTATCTGTGAACAGAAATAAGAAGAGTATTTGTATTGATATTAAGTCAAAAGAAGGTAAGCTATTCCAATATTAGTGAAGTTTAGTGGAAAAATTGATTTGGCATTGTGATGTGAATGGTTGTCGTAACACAGCTGTATATTAAATTAGCATCTGTATCAAATAGGTGTTAGGTACCAACAATAATACTGTAAATAAACTCTCATAGAAGATGGTGCATGTGATTATGGTATTTTCCGTTATATGTTTACACTGACTGCCTTGTTGGCCTAGTGGATTGGTCATTGGACTACAGTGCTAAACAGTGCACAACGGGTTCGATTTCCAATGGGGACAGACAACTTTGTGCAAGCTGATCCCCATCTGGATAGTATATTTGTGAATTGTCTAATCCTTGTTTAATTCCTATAGTACAGGAGAAAATTCTAGTGTATGGATTAGGCCTTTTTATTTCCATTACATTTTCAATTACATCATACAAATGTGTTAGTATTATTAGTTTTTTTACTAAATATTAACATTATTTAACCGTAGCGTCAATATTTAGTAATAATTAAATATTCTGCGTAGTAACTGCACAAGTTTCATTGTGAATGTGAACGAGTTGCGGCTCCTTGCATGGAACAGAGCGATTGTTTGGAACGCTCCATCTAGTAGTACATAGAGATTGTTGTTAAAATGTTTTGTTATATCACTGATAGCAACTGGCTTTCTTTTAATTTTCAGGAAAGA
Source organism: Esperia sulphurella (assembly GCA_947086405.1). Taxonomy (NCBI): domain Eukaryota; kingdom Metazoa; phylum Arthropoda; class Insecta; order Lepidoptera; family Oecophoridae; genus Esperia; species Esperia sulphurella. The sequence goes on from OX352258.1 coordinate 18,067,295, forward strand.
GCATAATGTATGATTTGGCAACAAAATGTGACATAATGGTAGAGAACTACATACCAGGCAAACTGGACCAACTGGAAGTTGGATATAATAAACTAAAAATAGTAAATCCTAAGTTGATTTACTGTGCCATCACTGGCTTTGGACCTACTGGGCCATATGCTAAGAAGCCTGGGTGAGTTGCTGGTCTATGATTAATAAAATTGATGGGTCAATTTAGTGTTTACCCGAGAGGGGACAACTATATTATACAATCTGTCTAATTGGTCTGATCTGGGTCTATTCCTTTGCTAGTTTGAGATGAAACAATGTTTTGTTTTAGAACGATGATGATTTTTTGAGTGTTTCAACTAGTATCCCCGTGTTTCATATCCTTAACCCCCAAAAGTTTTTTTTTACCCAAGACATTTTGCTAACATGCAATCGGTCTCCAGACCATAAGCAGTTTTATTGAGTGCTCGACAGTGACGTGGTAGACATCCCATTGTTGGGTTGCCTTCATGTGTGACTGCAGATTATCCCATATATGGGATCTTTTCAGACGCCTTGTTTGTAACGGTTCATTGAGAGATAGTGCCAGTCTATTTTGGTGATTAGTGATCCTATCTTTGTAGGCTCTGATGGTGTTGCTTATTTCCTCTTTGACAGAGGGAATTTTTAGATATTCGTGGACTTCGTCTGTTCTAGTGAACCATGGCGCATTTATGATGGATTTCAAAACACTATTTTGATATCTTTGTGGAATTTCTATGTTAGAGTTCTTGGCTGATCCCTACAGTGGTATGCCATTAGGTGTCAGCACGGCTTTGTAAATTAGTAGTTTATTCTTTACATTTGTTTATTGATTGCCTTCCAAGTAGCCAATGTAAGGATCTCAGTTTGTGGTTCAATTCTGTATATTAGTTTTTCTGTATATTTTTTGACGACCTCCGTGGCGGAACGGGTAGCTCTCGGACTGCCACGCGCGAGGTTGCGGGTTCGAATACCGCTAGGGGCAAATGTTCGTATGATGAATATGAATGTTTGTACCCAAGTCTTGGATGTTTATATATTTATTTAAGTATGTATATCCGTTATCTAGTAACCATACCACAGGCTCTGCCTAGTTTGTGACTGGATAGTTGGTGTGAATGTCTGTGATATTTATTTATATGGGTCTTCCATGTCTGTTTGCGATCTAGATGGACTACAAAAATAATACTTTTTTCAGCTACGATGTTATAGCATCAGCAATGGGCGGTCTCCTCAATTCTACTGGAGAAAGAAATGGAAATCCTGTCAAACCTGGTGTTGCAATCACTGATATAACCACCGGCCTCCACGCTTTTGGAGCGATAATGACAGCCTTATACCATCGCCAGCAAACTGGAAGAGGACAAAAGATAGACTGCAATCTTTTGTCCACTCAAATATCCAGCATGATCAATGTTGCCAACATTTATTTGAACTGCGGTATAGAGGGAAAACGATGGGGCACAGCACACGCTAACATAGTACCGTATCAAGCATTTAAAACCAAAGATGGACATATTGTTATTGGTACTGGATCTAATGCTCAGTTTGCTGATCTCTGCAAATTAATCAATAAAGTAGAATTGATAACGGATGAGAAGTTTATAGACAACTCGGCTCGAGTTAACAATAGAGACGAACTTATAAAAATCATTGGTGATGTTATAGAGATGAAAACTAAAAAGGAATGGGCAAATATTTTTAAAAATGCATCGTTCCCAAACGGACCAGTCAATACAATGAAGGATGTATTTGAGGATGAGCATGTACAAGCTGTGGGGTTGGTGCAAGAACTGCCCCACCCTGATGCTGGGATGGTGAAGGTTGTGGCTCCGCCAACTCTTTACAGTGAAGGTGGAAATTTCGCTCGCACTGCACCTCCAACTTTAGGACAGCACACTAAAGAGATTCTGTCTGATTTCCTAGGCTACGAGGATAGTAGAATAAACGGTCTGTATGAAAATAAAGTTGTGCGATGATTTGCTCATATTGCTCAACATAGTTTGCCATACCGACAAGGTCAATCATATTTGCTCAAAAATAAATATAAGACCTATTGTAAATCTTGATTGTGCAAATAATTTAATTATATAAAATTATAATTTATTTACTAAATTATAATTTCATATACTCCTACCACGCTATTCTTCTGAGACTTCCAGTGGGACCACGTTTCAGGCTCTAAGTTATGGCTAACATGACATATACATCCCAAAAGCTTGTAATTCTATTAAAGATAGTATCTCTTAAGAAATGGCAATCGTTTGAAGGTAACCTTGCAGATAATATTGTGTATACATAAAACATTTACTGTATCTCATATAAGATAAGAGTGGCAACTAATCTGTAACCTGTTATTTACATTGGCAATAAAAACTTAGTAATTAGTTACTTTTTGTTTGTTTAATTAAATACTTCATGGACCTTAATCTAATAAATAAAAACGTAAACTTCGCGTGTCTGTACATTGAAGATATTTGCAGCAAAAAATAAATTGGGGGGTCTTATGATAAGTAATAGAACACATTTCAATCATTTTTGCAATTTTTGTCTGTTTATCTGTTTGTTTGTGCGCGCAACACCTAAAAACTACTGAACCGATCATGTTGGACTTTTCACAGAAACATAGTGCTTAATTCGGTGTAACATATAGGCTTTATTTCATTGTAATCGGTGCAGTCAATCAAAAATTATGCGAATTTATAATTTCCGAAAACTCGCGTACACTGCATTAGTACAACGACGGAATTCGTGTGCGGGAGCGGGTATGGTACCAATGTAATGTATGTACGTTTTTAAAAACTATAAATTCGCATAACTTTTAAGTAGCCCATTACGATGAATTTGTTGCATCCGCATGCAACAAAGTAATGCTCGGGGGAATTTGGATTGCGATGGATTAGTTAGGAGGACTACATTTGGAGCGACGAGGGTAAGAGAGAAAGAGGTTTTAGGGGAAGGTTGAGGAAAGGGTTGAGAGTAGGGTTAAAGGGGGTAGATGCGGAAGTGGGATCTGGACCTGGATCTGGACCTGGACCTGGGCCTAAACCTGGACCTAGACCAGGACAAGGACCTTGACCTGGGCCGGAGCTGGTGCGGGTGCGGGAAAGGGGCGGCGGAAGGGAAGAGGGACGGAAATTAACTCTTAATAATATTCAACTGTTTGTAATACTGTTATCCACGCGAGCGGAGCGAATGTTAATAAACAAAATGAAATAGACTATGAAACAGAGACGTTAATCTGTAGTAACCAGTAAAACACACATACTTTGTCTACAGTTCAAATTCATGAATACGCCTTGGTTCACTACAAACGATGAGATCCATGAATACATCAACGTGCTGACTAGGTCGTTATAGAAATTGAATGGTTCAAAATCATAAGGCATACCTACGCCGTAAGAATTTCAGCTATTATCCGTGGAACGACGACCTCCGTGGCGGAACGGGTAGCTCTCGGACTGCCACGCCGGAGGTTGCGGGGTCGAATCCCGCTAGGGGCGAATGTTCGTATGATGAATATGAATGTTTGTACCCAAGTCTTGGATGTTCATATATTTATTTATGTATGTCTATCCGTTATCTAGTAACCATACCACAGGCTCTGCCTAGTTTGGGACTGGATAATTGGTGTGAATGTCTGACATATTTATTTATTTAACTATAAAGCCATTTTGTACTCTGTAACGGGTATTATAACATATTCCGATAAGTGTTTCGCGTCAAACTACGTAAACTAGACCCGGAACACTTATCAATGTACTTCTGGAGAAGCCCCCCCCCCCCCCCCCCCCTGCACGCTAATCGCCTTGCTTCTCACCCAAACCCACTTTTTGCTGAGCTGTTGGACGATCCAAACTGGTCAAGAGACTGAAAAGGGGCCAAGTTATATGAACAGGGCACTCGAGGCACTGCTCTCGTCTCCCACAATCACCCGTCCTCAAATCAATTCAATTCCATCCATCAACAAATTAATTAAAGTCTGTCGACTGCTTGTAGATTTCAAAAATACTGGTTGAAGTATCCTAGGACAGGTATACATGTACTCAGGGGGCAGGTGTCCCCCTTTAAAAACAAGGGGGGTCGTCGGTCAAGTCAATTGTAAACGATGTGCTGGTTGGCGTGCAAGTATAACAAGAACTCCAAATGTAAACGAAAAATAGCGTGGGCGTATGGCTGAAAAAGTGTCGTGCGGATCGCGGAGGTAGCTAGCGGCAGACTGGCGATGCCGGCCCGTGCGCTTGGTGTTGTACGCCCCACGCCGCGGGGGGGCGGCAGCGGCGCGCGCGCATATTATGTCTTTTTATTTACCATACACCCTTGCTATACATTATTTATTATATAAATATATCCTTTCTTTACAAGATCCTCAAAAACCTCCCGAATACCTCCGTTCCCGTTTCCACGAGCTACCCCCCACCCACCGACCTAGACGTGACTGCGTCACCAAGACCCTCACCTATCCCAAATTCTTTTTCAATTCCTTTACTGTCCGAGCCGCGCAGATGTGGAATAAACTGCCGACGGTCATTCGAGATAGTACGTCGGTGACATCCTTTAAAACTAAACTAAAAGAGCACTATCTGTCTCACTCAGTATAATATGATATGTATGTATTTATGTATGTTTATTATTATTTATTATAAATATTTATTTACTATATGTAATTATACATATACGAGGGGCGTTCAAAATATTCTCGGTATTGATATCTTACAACCTCTTTTTGAATTTGTTTTGTTACTGGCTGCTAAGGTTCATTCGTTGACTAAAAAAAAAGTATAATTCAAACCGAGATGTTCTTTTGTTTTTCTGCAATTTCTGAACAAACATGAACACTATGAGTGAATTAACAATGTTAACGAAATTAGAACATCGTTCCGTCATAAAATTCTTGACAAAACAGGGTAAAAATCAAAAAACCATAAAAGAGGAAATGGATTGTGTTTACCGTGAGTCTGCTCCTTCTTTATCTACCATTCAAAAGTGGTCAAGCGAATTCAAACGTGGCAGGGAGAGTATTAAAGATGACCCTAGACCTGGCCGGCCTGTAGTAGCTACTTCACAAGAAAATATTGATCAGGTGGAAAACCTTATATTGGAAGATGGTCGAGTGAAGATAAAATCAATAGCTCAAGTAACCAATCTTTCTATTGGTACCGTACATGATATTATCCATGACCATCTTAATATGTCAAAAGTGAGTGCAAGATGGGTTCCGCGAATGCTGACTCTGCTTCAAAAAGATATGCGTGCAGCTTGTTGTTCCGATTTTATTGACCTGTGTGGCGAAAATCCTGATGAGGTGCTGCAAAAGATAGTTACTGGAGATGAAACCTGGGTTCATCATTATGACCCAGAGAGTAAACAGGAGTCCATGCAGTGGCACATTAAGGGTTCAGCTCATCCCAAGAAGTTCAAGGTCGTCCCTTCCGCTGGCAAGGTTAGGGCAACAATATTTTGGGATTGTGAAGGAGTATTGTTAATCGATTATAAAGAAAAAGGTGTAAATATCATAGGACAGTACTACGCAAACATTCTACGTCAATTAAGGGATGCAATCAAAGAAAAGAGGCGAGGAAAGTTAACCAAAGGTGTTCTGCTTCTGCATGACAACGCCCCTGTCCATACTGCTCATATTGCCAAGGCAGCTATTGCTGAATGTGGGTTTGGAACTATAACTCATCCACCGTATAGTCCGGACTTAGCCCCCAGCGACTTCTTTTTGTTCCCCAATCTCAAAAAGGATCTGCGTGGAAATCGATTTTCTGACGATGAAGCGTTGAAGGCGGCAGTGGACGAGCATTTTTACACTAAGGATAAAAAAATATTATTATGAGGGATTAAAAAAAATAATTGATCGATCTTTTAAGTGTATTAACATAGGGGGGGAGTATATTGAAAAATAAAAATATCAAACTCTTCGTACTTGTTTGTCTTCATTCGAATACCGAGAATATTTTGAACACCCCTCGTATATGTGTGTAAAGTAGTTTCAGTATTTAGTTATTATGTAGTATATTATGCACTTTTTGCCCCCTCGCTCTTAGTGCCTTGTCTCACACCCTGTAAGGTTGGCTGGAAGAGATATCTTTTAGAGCTAAGCACGCCTTTGTATACAAAATTTGTAACTGTATTTACTTTTAAAATGTGTGCAATAAAGTAAAATATAAATAATAATAAACCCCACCAGGTGCCGTGCAACCGTCATCAACATCAATGAATGATAAAAAATTCTAAGATGGCTGGATGACAGTTTTCCCGTGATTGTCGTCAAGGCGAATAAGGGATTGCACCAGGGATAGGCAGAGTTTTCCTATATTTCATTCCAGATTCATAGTCCTATGAAAACCAACGCTATTTACGTCTCGGTAACATATACATGAAAGGGTCACCAGCAGCAAAAACAGGTTTGTATTACCATGTAAACTTTGCAGTCCACTTAGGAACACCATCTATTGTGTATTTTGTTTTCGAGACGCAAATGCGTTTGTTTTCATAGGACTATTAATCTGGAATGAAATATATATATATTAAGATCATTACTGCGATTAGCAATCCGCCTGTCAAGCGCGGTGATTGTGGCAAATCCCCCAATGGACATCCCACCAAAAGTGCCATTCCATTTCGGAGGCTTATGTTCAGCAGTGGACGTATTTCGGCTGATGATGATGAGGTGTACTAAGAACTCCATGTTCAGCAGGAGTCGAGTGAGCCGATAGCCGTGATCACGCTGCGGCCGACGCGCGCGCAGCAACGCAAGAAGGTGGTGTGGACCGAGGACACCATCGACAACGAGGACATGAACAAGAAGAAGTCTAAATGTAAGCTATAACATGCTCTTTGTCAGTCTTATAAATTTTTTAATGAAGACTGATTCACTCAGGCCTCCCCAATATATTGTACAACTTTTGCCGCGTGGTTTCCGGTAGAGTAGAATAGGACCACTCCAACTCTCCCCGTGGATGTCGTACAAGGCGACTAAGGGAGTACATTATAAAACATCAATCAGGCCTCCCCAACCCGTCTGGCCAGCGCGGGGAGTGTAGGCCAAATCCTCCGTCTGTCTCCGGCAGATGAGAGAGGGTTGTGTTCCTGCAGTGGAGACAAAAATAACCTAATGCTGATGATGATGATGATTATGATTCTATCATAGGTAATCTATATGTTCTTACTAAGCTTAATCATCCGTAAATAGTACAAAAACCAAATTTTTATTCACTTAAGGTTTTTTTCGACCGCCTCATTGGTCTAGTGGTTCTGTCGTTGCGACTATTCCCACTAGGGACAGACTTTGTTGGTCCCAGTTTGGATGTCATATTTGTGAATTGTCCTATCCTTGTTTAATTTCTATAGTACAGGAGAAAATCCTAGTTTGGGATTAGACAAGTGCACATAGCGTATAACTATGGTGCTGTTAGCTCACCGCGATCGATATAGTCCTGCGGCGAAGGGGAGATTTTTTACATCATAATTCATAGAGCTTGAATCTTTTACCAACGAACGAATATTATAGTGGGAATAAGTGCTTAGTGGTGTTGCCGTGTGGTTTCCGGTAGAGTAGAATAGGACCACTCCAACTCTTCCCGTGGATGTCGTACAAGGCGACTGAGGGAATACATTATAAAACATCAATCAGGCCTCCCCAACCCGTCTGGCCAGCGCGGGGAGTGCAGGCCAAATCCTCCGTCTATCTCCGGCAGATGAGAGAGGGTTGTGCTCCTGCAGTGGAGATAAAAATGACCTGATAATGAAATGCTAGTGCTATGGTTCTATTGGTCCGGGCTTTTCGATTTTCCGCTTTCGATTCCGACTAGAGACAACTGTGTACAAGTTGGTACATGTGTTACGTCTAGTAATTCTACCACGTCCTCTGTTGGAGATAGTTATTTCCCAAGTAAACATTCCAGAATAGGTATTGATATCTGATGATGAGGCCTAAGGTGGAGCGCGCTTACCCAGAAGATGCCTATTCACTCTACCTTTAAAGAGATCCAAGTTGTACTTGTCCGGAAATACCGAAGCTGGCAGAGTATGTTTACGAGGGCGGTTTGATAAGTCCATGGCTTTAAGGATTTTAAGATATTCATCTAATGATGAGATGGTAGCTGAAATTGAGACCTATTTTTTTGACAATAAATATTTTTTGAAGTTTAAGACGTTGGAACATCGATGTACTAAGTGTATAGAGTTGAAAGGAGATTATGTAGAAAAATAAAACAAAATTTAGCGAAAAAAAGTGTTCCTTCTTTCCAAAGTAATTGACGTATCAAATCGCCCTCGTATATGAAATACAAGTTTGTAATGAGCATAACTTTATATCTTCATTTAATAATAATAATAATGAATATCTCAGACATTCACACCAATTATCCAGTCCCAAACTAGGCAAAGCCTGTGCTATGGTTACCAGATAACGGATACACATACTTAAATAAATATATAAACATCCAAGACTTGGGTACAAACATTCATATTCGTCATACGAAGCAGAAAGAAACCATGCTAAGGATGCATTCGCCAGCGTAACGTTAAATTTAGAAGGTACTGTGTGTCACAGGCTGCTGTATTTACGAGAAGCCGCACAAGTTCGGGGAGTCGGACTCCGAGGACAGCGAGGACGAGTGCGAGCACTGCTTCGGACACGTCGAGAGGCGGAAGATGAAGACTGAGCAGACACAGCCCGGCACCTCCACAGAGGTATCTTTACATATTCATTAGCCACCTGCCGCCGAGTTATAGGGCTTAGGGGGATGAGGTGCGGTGAGGTGGGAGGGATCGTCAAGCGTACGTATCGCATAGCACATCTATCATATTCCCCCTACAGTCCTTTAATTCGGTCCCCCACTTAGCGATCGCAGTGCTAAGTGACAATAAGTAGACGTGAAGTCTTTTATCATCATCATCAGCCTATATTCGTCCACTGCTGAAGATAAGCCTCCCCAATAGAGTGCCTCCTTTGGTGGGCGTTCCATTGGGGGATTTGCCATAATCACCACACTCGGCAGACGAATTGGTGATCGCAATAATGATCTTAATATAGGTACACAGGAGAACGCTGCTGCCCATCCCTGGTGCAATCCCTTAGCCGCCTTGACGACACCCACGGGAAGATTTGGGGGTGGCCCTATTCTATGCCGGGAACCACACGGAATCTTTTATATTATTTCAGTATTACTGCACCCCACACCTGGAACTTCGCCCTCGTCATCCGGCAGCATCTTCATTTTTCAGGTCATCGATCTATCTCTGCCCACGCTGCGTTCACCTGTTTGGTAAAGCGTAAGTTCTGGTGTGCAGTCATGACTTGTTTTTGGTCGTTGCAGGAGGCGCCGGAGCCCACAGCCGAGCCCACTGCTGCGGTGACCTTGCACGGCGGGCAGCCCGCGCCCGCGCCCGACGCGCCCCCGCCGGTCAGCTAAGTACACGCCGCTCGACCATAGCTTTTAACCTATACACCTTGTATAAGCAGACCCCGTCATCGTGGATTTTCGAATAAAATAAAAGTTCCATAGGGACTTAGACAAGTACAAAGGAACTATATTGGTTCAAGAGCGTCCTTCCGCGCTCTTAAATTAGGCTTTCCTCTTCTATGGGTAGCCAAAACATTGTAGTTTATCGACCTTTGAATTCTTCCTGAAATGGCCTTCCTTACGATTTTGCCAATGTCAAGTCTATGGAACGTATACAAACATGGAGAGCACGCTTTACGGAGTAAAGCTGTGGGTTGTGCCGCTAGGGCCAACGATCTCTATGTACTACTAGATGGAGCGTTCCAAACAATCGCTCTGTTCCACGCAAGTAGCCACAACTCTTTGACATTCACAATGAAACTTGTGCAGTTACTACTGAGAACATTTAATTATTTACTAAATATTGGCATTATTTAACCGTAGCGTCAATATTTAGTAATACATAGAGATCGTTGGGGAATCCTTAAATATATGTCATTCGAAAATCTTCGATAACTTGTCGGCGAAAATCTACATTTGATTAGAACATATAAAACGTTGGGACAGTTGTTTTGGTTGATAACAACGACCTCTATGTACTTATTAGATGGAGCGTTCCAAACAATCGCTCTGTTCCACGCAAGTAGCCACAACTCGTTCACATTCACTTTGACACTTGTGCAATTACTACACAGAACATTTAATTATTTACTAAATATTGACGCTATTTACCCGTAGCGTTAATATTTAGTAATAATTAAATGTTCTGCGTAGTAACTGCACTAGTTTCATTGTGTATGTAACCGAGTTGCAGCTCCTTGCGTAGAACAGAGCGATTGTTTGGAACGCTCCATCTAGCAAGCACATAGAGATCGTTGGTTCATAATGATAATACACTGTAAATAATAATATTGTCAATGTTTAATAGCAAAGTGCCCTACGTGATGATCATTTAATTGTCTTAAATGCTACATAAAGTTTAGCCAACGATCTCTATGTACTTCTAGATGGAGCGTTCCAAACAATCGCTCTGTTCCACGCAAGTAGCCACAACTCTTTCACATTCACAATGAAACTTGTGCAGTTACTACTCAGAACATTTAATTATTTACTAAATATTGACATTATTTAGCCGTAGCATCAATATTTAGTAATAATTAAATGTTCTGCGTAATAAAATAACTGCACAAGTTGCATTGTGAACGTAAAACAGTTGTGGCTACTTGCGTGGAATAGAGCGATTGTTTGGAACGCTCCATCTAGTAGTACATAGAGATCGTTGGTTTTAGCGGCCTGTACGGTTGACTTACGAAAACTTAAGATCATTTGGCTTTTATCAATGTATTTAACTTGTCAATTCATGTAGTTTACTTGTGACTGTAAAAGAAAATAAAACTTGCGCGAAAATAAGTTATCAGTATATAAAAAATATTGCCGTGTCTGTATATTCAACTAACCCCATTCAAATGCAACTTTCTCTGGAGATAAACAAACCGCTAATGGCACGGAACAGTCAATATTTCTCGTCAGTCTGAATGACCAGTGACCAGTTTATGAATCGAGTCGAGAATTGGCCCCCCTGGTGTCTCTAATTTAGCTTCAGTTTATTATGATAAACACCACTTATTACGATCGTTAAGTCATATTTATTATGTTTTACATTGTTACTATTTGCGTTTGAGGTTAGCTATTTATTTCTTTCTATAATCTATGAAAACCAGTGATGAGATGTGCAAATACTGACAATAGTAATTCAATTCAATCAGCTCATTGATTGAACGAATTCAATGAATTGATTTTAAATCTAAAAAAAATTTTTATTTACTTTTCTATTTAAATATGTATTGTGAAAGTAATTATTTATTTAGTTGTTGGTTTTCTGAAGGAAAAAAGTTTATTTTGTTTATTATTATCAACAGTTACGATCCATCAGCCTCACTCAGCTTTGACTCAAGACTCACTCAAATGAATCTGTTCCGATTGAAGTTTCATCTCTAATTAGTCTATATTGTTTTTGGAAACCTGTCAAACGCCATATTTGTTTATATCCAGAGAAAATTGTATTTGAATGGGGTATAGATCAATATCTACACGTTTAGTGACGAATTTTGAAGATTTTAGATTCTAATAAAGAAACCCTTATTATATACATTGATGTGTTTGTTTCGTTTGACAAGTCTATTACGATCATCTAAGGCACTGCTACGCCATATTAAGTAGTAAATACCGACATTTTTGTCAATGTCAGTTGATTCCGTTGTGTTATGTTAATTGTAAAATAATGTACGTAAGATGAGAGAACCAGGGGTCTACTCCGTAACAACGATCTCTATGTACTACTAGATGGAGCGTTCCAAACAATCGCTCTGTTCCACGCAACTGCGGCTCCGGGAACTCTGTTACATTGACAATGAAACTTGGGCAGTTACTACGCAGAAAATGTAATCGTATTACTACGATTACATTTTCTGCGTAGTAACTGCCCAAGTTTCTTTGTCATCGTATTACTACGATTACATTTTCTGCGTAGTAACTGCCCAAGTTTCATTGTCAATGTAACAGAGTTCCCGGAGCCGCAGTTGCGTGGAACAGAGCGATTGTTTGGAACGCTCCATCTAGTAGTACATAGAGATCGCTGCTCCGTAACCATTTTGTACTCTCTAACTGGTCAGGTGACATACTCTGATAATCGAATGGCGTCTATAAAGCGCCGCAGTTCGCGTAGCATGCCGCAGCATTCTGCTCTATAATATAATTGTAGTTGTAAACCTGTTCTTTATATATCTCATGTATGTGTGTTTCGTAGCTATGAATCAATAACCTATTCTATTCTATTTACATGATCTGTTAGAGCTAACACGCACTGCGAATTTTTTCGCCGCGATTTTTCCGCGCGGATTTTTCCCCGCATCCGGCGCGGTGAAATCTGCAGCAAACAATGATCTCTATGTACTACTTCGACGGTCTATTTCGATGGTAGCAAAACACAGGTTTGGTTGCGGATTTTTTTCCGCAGTGCGTGCAGCTTTATACAACTTCCATATGTCACAGAATTCTGCGGAAAAAAATCGCGGCGAATAAACTCGCAGTGCGTGTTAGCCCTTAGAGAGTACAAAATGCTTACGGGGTAGGTCCCCAGATTTCTGAAATCGTGGTCGATTTAATTTGTAATTTGGTCTAAGACTCAGTATTATAAATGCATTGGTGCACAATAAAGAATATTTGATTCGAATGTTTTTGTAAAATGGGTTTAAACCTAAATTCCATATACTTATTTCGTGTAACTGTTGCCCTTGTGGGCAACTTAAAACTGTCAAAACGTCCAAATAACAAAATGTCCATACGTTTCTGTCGGCGCCTGCGACGTACACATAACCGCGTGTGGCAACACCGCGCGTCATTCATCCATTCACTCATTGTTCACTCGCTGTCATTCATCTGGCTGTCATCGAACTCTTTGTACCTCAAGTTTTCTTCTATAATAAAATTCAAAAGTTAACTTACCAGTTAAGTTATTCAACCATTTTCGTCGAGTTTTTCTTATGTCCTCGCAGACAGTTTGCATTGCAGATGATCAAGTGTCAAAACGCGCAAGTGCCAAATGTCTAAATTTCCAATGTTCTTGTTTTTTTTTAATGATGATGATATTTTGTCCCATACGTTTTGACAGTTGTACACTCACATAGTCTGGCTTGTACTCATGTTATTTTATGATTATGTTAAGCTAGTGGCTTGATTCGAGTGCCAGAGAGCGTGGGTTCGAATCCCACCAAGACAGATAACGTTATATAATTGTACAAGTTGGTCCCAGTTTGGATGATATATTTGTAAATTCCCATCGTGCATAATAATATCCTAGTTTGGGAATAGACAAGTGTATGTACACTGGAGGACTGAGTAAGGGTTCATTCGGACCTATTAGTGCCGCTTAGTCCTGAGTCAGTCTTTTTTAGGTAGGTTAAGGAATAATGTGTCATATTTCAAATACAGTAAAGGCTATCGACCCGTTCATCATGTCAGCCTTTAGACGTCCACTGCTGGACTGCCTTCCCCAATGAACGCCACCACACCCGGTCCTCCGCATCCAGCCGCTTCCGGCCACTTTCTTTATTTCGTCCGTCCACCTGGCGGCGGGGCGTCCCACCCTGCGCGTGCCAATCCGCGGTCTCCACTCCAGAACTCGTCTGCCCCAACGGCCGTCGGTTCTGCGACAGATGTGGCCCGCCCACTGCCACTTCAGCTTGCTAATCCTTTCGGCTATGTCGGTCAAATTCGTTCTTCGGCGGATCTCTTCATTACGAATCATATCCTTCAAAGAAACCCCGAGCATTGCCCTCTCCATAGCTCGCTGAGCGACTTGAATCTTGTGGATCCGTTATGCATTCCTATTCCGTTATGCGGATGCATAACGGATCGATAGCCTTTACCGTATTTGAAATATGACACATTATTCCTTAAGCTAACTAAAAAAAGACTGTCAGGATTAAGGCGGCACTAATAGGTCCGAATGAACCCTTTAACTGTTTCGGGAAATATGTGTGGTCAGGTGACGAACGTCAAACGTACGTTTATACTATTATTTTAAACTACCTACCTATAAAATGTATGTTGTCCTGTTGTTATTTTTATTTAACTTTACACATGTTTTAAGATATTTTTAAATTAAAATAAATAGTTAAATTCTTGACTTGCCATAAATGTAACTCTCCAAGGAGTACATAAACAAATACATCATTTGTATTACGTATCACCGTTAGTTATTATGTACAACTTCATTGTTCTGTATGCCATAACATTGTTATAAATTTCCAAATAGCGTGTTGCTGGTGAAATATTTAAGTTTTTCAGCTTTGTGTGTTGTTGACTGTGTCATGCAATGTACTATATTTAAATATATGTTTAATAAAGACTTTATAAAAACAAACAAACAAACAACGTACGTTTCGCTCAACACATAACTGTCATATTCTTCTGACGGTCCTGTAACTGGGGCCTACTTATATGTGAAAAATTTTTAATATTTATTTATAAACACGTAGAGTTAAGTTACTTTATAAATACCTTCATGGGCGTATAAATATATACTTATTTGAAGAGACAGCTCACACCACAGTTAGTTTTTGTTGAATAATGGTAAGAAACATTGTAATCTCTTATATCCGTTGTCCCTTGTATGGTGCTACGTTCAGCTAAATTTCTCGAGACTTACAGAATAGTTTATAAACCTTGTCTCAATTAATTAACAGTTATAAACCTAGGAGTATTAAGTATTCCTTGACCCTGGTTTCACATCGAGGTTGGTGACCTAATATTGCAAACGATGCATAGTAGAGTCATTTGTATAATGAGAGTCAGTCACTATTTGTGTTGTATGCAGATATGTAGCGATAAAAAACCAATAAATACTTTGAAAAAACTATTTAAATAGGATCAAAAATGACGAAGATACAGCAATTTCAGTGTAATAGTTCCAAAAACAGAAGTGACGTCATCCGACGGGGTCGCGGGGGCACACTAGCGCAGTCTGCCATAAAACACGCGCGATACAGAGCGGAGAATGAAATCCGAGCGAAAGGGCGAGAACATTGTAACAAGTGACGTCGACATAAAAAGCGCGCGCGTTTTGGATGTTGCGTTAAATAAACTTTAATAACTTTGTCATTTATTTATGAATTTTAATATTTAAAAAAATAAGATCCTCTGCGCATACGCCAAACTAATTAAAAATAAAACTGTTTATGTGGTTGATCCTATGCAGATGACAACACGGACATTCTATACCCTTGGCTGTCCGTTGATTTGGGTAAGAGCTGATGCTGGCTATATATAGTATGGATGGGGGAGGTTCTGACTGGCTCAGATATCAGGCGACCTACTCCGTAAGCATTTCGGCATATATCAGTCTAATTAGAAGGCATTTTGTACTTTCAAACGGGTCATTTGACAGGCTCGGATCTACTACAATAGTTAAAGGACAGACGCTTATACAAATACGTCATATTATTCGTTAGAGAGTACAAAATGACTCTTTCCTTCGCCGGATGTTTTGTGAAATGCCTAAGGAGTAGAGGCTTCTGGTTAGCTATGTGATATCAGACTGTTTTTCTGCCAGATACTTTAGAATATTTAATTTCATGCAATTGTTTGTTGATGCAAGGTAAATTTTGGTGAAGACCGTCCAAAGTAAAATTATACACGGTGCTACTTTGCATTCTTGCCATATTCACAGAGCTAATAGTAGAGAACATTACCTATTATTTTAGATAAACTAGAGACTCTCATAAATAAAGCACCCTAAGTTTTTAGTAAACTTTGTTTTGCAGTACACATAGGAATAAACCAATTTTTTCTCGCACGTTCAACAGGCGCAATAGGAATAAACCAATGTGGGCGTGGCCAGGCCTGGCGTGTAAATGAATTGATTTCAGATTTTCCTTCCTACTTTACCGCCAACAATGCCTAATTTAATATCATTACATTGTTGTCCATTTCTTTGCAAAGTAATAAATTAGGTATTTTTGGCGTACCTAGTTAAAAAGCTAAAATCATCTAATAAGATTTAAAAATTATAATTTTTAATTTGTAAATGTACAATTAATTGGTTATTTACAAGTTCCTACTTACAAAATGTACGTGCTGTGAAGCAATTGTTCAAAATGTCCTCCGTTTTGATGAAGGCACAGTCTAGCACGGCGAAGCGAATTTCGCTTTAGTTTTCGCAACACATAAACGTTTTGTTTCACTGTTTCGAACGCTAAAACAATCCTTTCGCGTAACACATTTACACTGTCTATCTACTCTGAGTATACCAAGCGTTTCACGTCACTCCAAAAATAATAGTCCATCGGAGGAATAGTCCGGAAACCGTGGTGGATGAAATAAGAGCCCAGTAAATTCCCGTCGATTGAGACTAAAGCGGTGTTGAAACGAGTCTCGCTTAATTTTTCGAGGATTGTGATCACGATGAGTCCACCAGTGCTCATTATGGATATTAAAAATTCCAACTCTCGTAAACCGGCTTTCGTCAGTCCACAAGATGTTGACATGTCGGTTGTCCAGTAGCCAGCGACAAAATGTACTCCGTGAGGCGTTATCTTGAGGGAGCAGATCTTGGACTTTCCGAAAGTGAAACGGACGTTGTTATTCACTTTTCAAAAGTTTCCACACTGTCTTGTGGCTCACACCGAAGTAACGGCCTGCTTCCCGGGTACTGGCACGAGGCTCTCTTTCAAGGTACTCGAGAATTGACTCTTGCAATTCGACGCTGCCTCGAGCTTGAGCGTGGAACCGGCGATGGTCTCTAAGTCTCTGCGTGACATGCTCTCTAAGTCTCTGCAAGCATCACCTGACGGGTCGGCCTCGGTTGGTTAGGAAACATTTCCACAAACATTTCTACGGCTTGTCGCAAACTGTTACCACTTATTGCGTCCAAGCGCACCATTTCTACTAATTAAATATTTGAATACGCTTCAGTCATTTTTACAACAATATTTTTGAGAATAATGACAGCAGTTGACAATCAAATAATATCATTGAATAAAGAGACAAGATTAGCATAAAGAGTCTATGTCATGTCGTGATCTTACGAATGATAAGAGTGATGTGCATGCATTACGATAATTAGTGGTGTGCTTAACAGATTGTCGATAAAATAAAATAATCCAAACCAAAAAAAAAAAATTACGTCATGATTTTTTTTATTGATTTGTGTTTAGTATCAGTAATATAGTTACCTCTGTAAATATGGCAAGAATGCAAAGTAACATCCTGTATATTACACAGAGTAGACTTGGTATAAAGCTACGTCGATACGATAAAGGTATTTAATTTCTTTATCTCTAACAACGCCGCGCATATGAAAACATGTATGTTTTTACTGTTCTGACAATAGTGGAAATCTAGGTGTTTATTAATTTTTATAGTGGTTGCAAAGCACGAAATATGCTGTAGATATATAGGGCCCGATTCTGAAGGCACACATTTAAAATTTGACAGCGCTAAAATTGGTTTCGTCTTTATCTACATAATACTGTGTGACAAGGATAGCAACAGTTTTAG
Source organism: Esperia sulphurella (assembly GCA_947086405.1). NCBI lineage: Eukaryota > Metazoa > Arthropoda > Insecta > Lepidoptera > Oecophoridae > Esperia > Esperia sulphurella. The sequence goes on from OX352258.1 coordinate 18,084,814, forward strand.
TGCTGTCAAACTTTAACGTTGTGCCTTCAGAATCGAGCCCATAAACTATTCAAATACCAACAGTCTTAACAGTCTAGTTTGCTTTTGGATCCCAAGTCAGGCTTGTAACTGGAATGTCAGTGTAAAGCATGCGGAAATGCATAGATTTATTCACGTCGTTCTAACGTATGTTATTGAGACCGAAGTACACTACCTTACAGTAATGTACGGTATTATAAGATCGATACGAATTAAACTAGTTATTAAAACTTTCTAAAGTCAGTAAACCGTTCACGAGGCAATGTATACGCTTCTGCAACAAACTACCAGAGGAAATCTTTAATATGACGGACAGAAAGTTTAAAAATCACATTAAAACGACTTTGTAAGAAAGCATATTGTAAAATAGACGATTATTATAATGACAAAGATGCCTGGTACCAACGATCTCTATGTACTACTAGATGAAGCGTTCCAAACAATCGCTCTGTTCCACGCAAGTAGCCACAACTCTTTCACATTCACTTTGAAACTTGTGCAGTTACTAAATATTGACATTATTTAACCGTAGCGTCAATATATAGTAATAATTAAATCTTCTGCGTAGTAACTGCACAAGTTTCATTTTGAATGTGAAATTGTTGTGGCTACTTGCGTGGAACAGAGCGATTGTTTGGAACGCTCCATCTAGTAGTACATAGAGATCGTTGCCTGGTACTAATGTTGCTTCGCACAATCTTTTTAATGTGGTAAACAAACTTAATTTCTAAAGATGTGTTGCTGTAAGTTTGTTGCTGTTTCATTTTCACAGCGCTAACAGCCAGGAAGCGGTGGTCGGCAACGATCTCTATGTAGGTAACACCAGATGGAGCGTTCCAAACAATCGCTCTGTTCCACGCTAGTAGCCACAACTCTTTCACATTCACTTGGAAACTTGACATTATTTAACCGTAGCGTCAATATTTAGTAATAATTAAATGTTCTGCGTAGTAACTGCACAAGTTTCATTGTGAATGTGAAAGAGTTGTGGCTACTTGCGTGGAACAGAGAGATTGTTTGGAACGCTCCATCTAGTAGTACATAGAGATCGTTGGTGGTCGGTAACAAATGGATGTATGAATGTACCAAGTGTACTCATACGCAATAAATGATTTTGACTTTGAGTATAATAAGCTAACGTAATCTTAGTTGAACCTTATGCCCACAATATTCAGGGTACGGTAGAAAATGAGAGTAAAATTAGTAGTTGTACAAATAATGTATTTTATATTTGATGTATAAAATTATTAACTAGTAATTAAAAGGATGTACTACAACAAGACGTGTTATTTATTGTAATATAAGTACTTATGTATTCGTTGCTTATATAACAAGCTAGACCTTGAATTCCACAAACGTCTGTCATGCATGACCTACAGCGCGGAAACGTGGATACTGACTGTGGGCCCAATCTACAAGTTTCAAGTCTCTCTATGGAGCTATGGAGAGGGCTATGCTCGGGGTTTGTTTGAAGGATATCATTCGTAATGAGAACCGACGAAGAACGAAGGTGACCGACATAGCCATGGCCCCAGAGGGGTAGGCAGAAACGATGTATCGCCACCTTTTCGGGATCCTGACACACCTCACTAGCCTTTATATTTCATTACAAACCAATACCAAAGCTATTTGCGTCTCAGTAACTAGTATAGGAAAGGGTCAGCAGCAGCAAAAATAGGTTTGTATTACCATGCAGGTAGGAACACCATTTATTATTTTGTTTTCGAGACGCAAATGCGTTTGTTTTCATATGACTATTGATTTGAAATGAAATATACTTACTAATAATAGTTTAGTAGGTATTCCTTGCATAGGTAGGTACTCTATCACCACACCAAAGGTACCACGGAATATAGAAGGGTGAATATTAGAACGTTTCAACCGCCGCCATCATTTATCCTGCACCCAAAAGTTGACGAAAACGAATATATTTAATTAAATGAAGTAAGAGAGAAATTTCTGCCAACAAACTGTATCATAGTTTGGCGAAGTTATTGTACATAATATTTTTTTGGAGAAGTTACAAAAAAATCACCAATTGATGCAGAATCTGTGCTAGGACCGGGAACTTGTTGTATAATAAAAACGATGAACTTGTATTGTCTTCAATTTATGTATACTGGTACCTACCATGAAGCAAAATAATTTTTCGTAGCTCATAGTTTCATCTCAAAGTGTTTTCCTTCATGATTGACACTAATTGGTTATTAAGTCAGATAACAGACGCACATTTTAAAATCAAGTTATCTAATTTAATAACCAATTAGTGTCAATCATGAAGGAAAACACTTTAGAGGTTAAACTACGAGCTACGAAAAATTATTTTGCTTCATGGTATGAGGTGTATGTAGGTGAGGATGATGGCGATTGAAACGCTCGAATATTCACCCAGAAATGAAACAAAACATGATATTAATAATTTTAATACGTAAACACGGTGGAAATATCACAAACAAGTCTCACTAACCTATATATTTGACCTGTCCAATAATAAAAACAATTAACATTCAGAAAGTACTTAACTTTTTAACTCGTAAGCTGTTACAGACCGGCGGCCATGGTTGTTATTTTAGTTCATGACCCATTTTTTTTTAAGATTTTTTTTATTTATATAGTAATCAATCAATTTGGAGCAATACATGTGTTGCTGAAAATGTAGAATAGAACAACATTGAGATGAAAGATAATGAATAAGTGACGTGTTACAAAAATGTGAAGGCACTCGTTTAAATGTTGCAGCACACCTTAAATATATATATGCAGCAGCACACATACTATTTTTTTTAAATAATACAATACACTTTATTGCACAAACAAATACAGTTAGACGTTATAAAAGTTACAAATAGTACAATTTAGGCGGTCTTATCGCTTTAAGCGATTTCTTCCAGACAACCTTTGTGTAGAAAATATTATGCCAGAGAAATTGTAGGTTGCGCTGATTAGGAAATTTAAATGATAAATAGGTAATGTGTTTTACGATTCTGAAAGCACATACTATGTTTTTACAGTCTTGCCATACTACTGTTACAAATTTAATCTGTCAAGCGAGCAGTTTTATTTAATTACCAGAAAACTGAAAGAGATCGTCCCTTTCAGTGTTCTGTTAATTAAATCTGTGGGCAATCGAGAGAGGGACAACGTTGCACGTCAACGAGTAAAGTGCTTCTCTAACTGAAAGCGTCGATCTCTCGCTACTGCCAGACGTGCTCTGTTCTGCGGGCGACGATAAACTGCCGGGGGGAGGTGAGTGTCGCTTCTTTACGTAGTCATATTTTGTAGTCTCTGATTTATCCGATACGTTTCTCGCGTTGTCCCGCTCACTCGTGCAAGCAAGTGTAATACTAGTTATCGTCCGATAAGCCGTGTCACGTGATCTAACATGCGAACCTGATTTTTAGTTCTAGGTTTAAACTGTGTATTAGAGGTATGTAGTGTTACATCGTATATGTTTCATGCAATCAATAAATGAGTATTATATTCTAGTTGTCCTTATTTTTAATTTTTACAATTATATTGTTGAAAAATATGAAGCAAAATATAGACCATGGCTATAGGTCTATAAACATCTTCCATAACAAACAAACGTGATTAAAATACAACATGGCGTATTTGTATTAAATACAAAGGTTTATTCAAACGTGGATAAATACTATCATTCCTAAATAATAGGTTATTGGTTCGCAGCATGATGTATTTAATTTAGATCGTTCCATTCACGATGGCACGCCGCTCTACTTATCGCGAAGGCTAATACCAACGTCAGTATCTTAGTGTGCGTATGCACACATTGATGATTAGTGCGTAACGATAGAACTAACACAGTAACAATATAACGTTTACTATGAAATGTAAGCGATTTTAAGGAGAGGAGCGAGCGTGCCGTTATATGCATATTTATTTTATTTTTACCTAGCTGTGCCCGCGGCTCCGCTCGCGTGAACTACAGAATCCGCTCCCATTCCCACTCCCGCTCCCGCTCCCACTGCTCCCAGCTCTTCCGCTGGCGCTTCCGAAAATGATTGAAATGTGTTCTATTACTTATCCTTAGACCCCTCAATTTTTTTTTTTGCAAATATTTTCAATGTACAGACACGCGATGTTTACGATTTTATTTATTAGATACCCGATACACGCAGTCAAAAAAGTTATAAATGCTAAATTGATATACGACCTAATTAATATGTAGACAAACTTGAGATACTTACACCGAAATCAGACTGAGATCACATTAAATGATCTGGGCCAATAACAGTGAGATCATATTATGATATGGGCCAATAGCCATTTGGACCGATTTGTTTTTACATAGTCCAAACTTGAGATAACTTGAAGAAGTAACTACAGCTAGAGGTCGTCCTAGAGACGTCCTCAAAAAGACAGAGGTCTGCAGTGAGATGAATAAAATAAGGAGAATGAAAAGGTTGATGGATGTGAATGAGGCTAGTGAGGTGTGTCAGGATCGCACAAAGTGGCGATACGTCGTCTCTGTCTACCGCTCTGGTACCAGGGCGTAAGTATGTAAACTTGAAATATACTGAGATCAATCTGAGATCATATAAATGATCTGGACCAATACACTGAGATCAAAATGAGATCATATAATGAAATGGGCCAATTGGACTGCTTTGTTTTTAAACCTTTGCTTTTTTCATAGCGCAACTGGTATTGACATCACGCTGCGAAACATTAGGTTATGGGAATCGATGAATTGTCTTAAGTTATGTTTATTGCGCCAAAGAAATTATAACTCTTCTCCAATGAAATAAGTACGTCCTAGCAATTACCCTCGTTGATTATTACAAGCAAATAAAATAATTAGTCAAGTTAAAATTTAATAATTATACATTATGGTCTAACGACATACACTTGTCTAATACCAAACAGTATTTGAGGACAAAACAATTCACAGAAAAGTAGTACAGTTGGATAAAATTATGATTAATTTAAAAGAAAATAATACAAAAAAAGTTATCTACATTTAAAACCTTCAACGTACAAATCTTGTGGCTTTATTTAAATTAGTGTTACTTTATCAACGATCTCTATGTACAACTAGATGGAGCTTTCCAAACAATCGCTCTATTCCACGTAAGGAGCCGCAACTCGTTCGCATTCAGTTTGAAACTTGTGCAGTTACTACGCAGAACATTTAATTATTTACTAAATATTGACGCTATTTACCCATAGCGTCAATATTTAGTAATAATTAAATGTTCTGGGTACAAGTTTCATTGTGAATGTGATCGAGTTGCGGCTCCCGGCGTGAAACAGAGCGATTATTAAGAACGCTTCATCTAGTAGTATATAGAGATCGTTGTACTTTATACATTTTCTCTGTTAAATGTGCAAACCCACCAACTCCATTTTAGCTGCTATTGTGTTACGAAAGCTATTTTGTAAACGTTAGGGTATACATTTGATTATTTGATATCTGATAGGAATTTTTATAACATATTAATACTTCTTTGTCCTTTGTTATGATAATTCTGGACCTTGAGTACGAGGTATAAATACCTAGGTATAACTCATTTATACCTAGGTATTTATACTTGTTAATAGAGTATACAAATCGCTGAAAAATTATTAAATTATGGTAAACGTAGTTACGTTAACCAGTTTTATGGTTAATAACGTTAACCAACTGTTATTAACTACAATATTATTATTTTACCTTGCGACGATATCGACGTAAAAAAGAATAAACGCTGCATCGATGCATTTTTTGTTATTGCTAATTCGGAATCCGGAAAAAATTCTACGTCGAATGGTCTTTTAGACACGGGACTCGAGGTTATTCGACGTAATTTTTTTACTGATTACAAATATGCAATAAAATATTTTTTATCAGGGTTCGCTGATAAGTATCAACGGATATATATCATTATATATGTCGGGAATTTGGGTTGTTAAGGCAGGCAACACAAGTTACGCATAGAACGCAAGCGGCGGTCTGTACCGTCGACTTGGATGGTGGCTGCGGGCGGCGAGGGGTGAGGAGAGAAAGAATCAAAGGACAGCCACGATAGGCACCCAGCGCGCGCAGACGCATCTGTTCTATGACAAACTAAGTATCTATTGTGAAATCATAAATCAGAACTGTAAATTATATCGCTGTGCGAACCATATATTGTTTTATCAATTATTAATAATCTCGAGGTACCCTAATATGTCTGAATATGAAAGGGACACGCTCATTGATGTCAATCCAAGCCATTCTGCGACATATATATCAATTGATATTTATTGTCTCAGTAGCATCCATTTTGGTCCGGTGCAATAAAAAATTCATAATCGTTTAGGAACCGAGAAAGTTCATAAGTTGGTTTATACGAGTATGTTAAAGAATTTGAACCAGTCCAAAATAACTCCAACATACAATATAGACTGGGTTTAGAATTTTTAAAGTTAGCATTATTTAACGTTGAGATAGAATCTGAAAGTCAACTAGACTGGGAGCCAGGAGATGATGTCCCGCTTATAGACTTATGCCTGAGCATTTTCATTAAAAAAGCACATCCCCGCGAAATGCATTAAATATTATTATTTAAGTATTATTTTGTTGGATTTCTATAGTTTATGATTTATGAAAAACTAAAATTATTGTGTCCAATTTACATTTTATTAAGATAAATCCGGTGACAAAATTGACTTCTTAAAAGTTTTGAAGTATACACAAAAATAACTCACGAATAGCGTAAATATTTAGTAAATAATTAAATGTTCTGCGTAGTAACTGCACAAGTGTCAAAGTGAATATGAATGAGTTGTGGCTGACGTAGCCACAAGTGCGTGTAACATAGCGGTTATTTGGAACTTTCCGTCTAGTAGTACATAGAGGTCGTTGATTATAAATATCTGATCATTGCGAACCCTGATTTTTATATCGATGTGGGTTACAGCGTTTACGTTTTTTTGCGTCGATATGTAAGAACAAAGATAGGCACATCGGTATATACCATGAGGCCCTTAGCACACCGCTGCTACGATCTGTGGTGAACATGCGATATGTGAGGAAAAGAGACGCAATTATAGGAAAGTCGCGGGAAGCCAGAGCGAGACATAATAAATAAATAAATATCTCAGACATTCACACCAATTATCCAGTCCCAAACTAGGCAGAGCCTAGGGTATGGTTACAAGATAACGGATACACATACTTAAATAAATATATAAACATCCAAGACTTGGGTACAAACATTAATATTCATCATACGAACATTTGCCCCTGGCGGGATTCGAACCCGCAACCTCCAGCGTGGCAGGCCGAGAGCTACCCGTTCCGCCACGGAGGTCGTCAATAAGTACAGGCAGTGTGCCTCCGACATGTTTACCGTAGATCGCATTGGGGTATTAAAGTGACACATACACTCAACCAATTTAATTTCTGACCCATTTTTATGGTTTAGCATGGTTTTCTATGCTACTATTACTTTCTTACAAAACCAACAAGTGTTGTTTTGTTATCAGTCATATCAAAGGCTACATGAAGATACCGGAAAATTAAAAAAAAAATTACAAAGGCGATTCAAGAATTACGTAAGCATTACAGGCAGGGGGTCTTTGCTTTGCCATACCATGTCAAATACCATGTCAATTAAATTTTATCAAATAAATATTATATATATATATATATATATATATTATGATTATTTTGTTTGTCAGTCGTCGCGATGCACAGACAAACCAAGTTTGGTTTTTGTGACACCGAAAAGATGTAGTAATTATATGTTTTATTAATTAATTAATAAATAATAATAAAATACAGTCTGTCACATGTTCAGGAAAGAAAAAAAACAGAAAAATAACACGCCGTAACAAGTTAAAATGCAACGCAACATTCATAGACTAAAACACTTGGATGAATCAGAAATTAAACTTGAAGACCGTACTCAATATTACCTTCATGGTACAAAAAAATTATATAATTTTATTTTTACTATTACAATGGGCCCGATTCTGAAGATACACATTTAAAATTTGACAGCGCAAAAATTGGGCTCGTCTTTATTTTCATAATACTGTGTGACAAGGATAGCAATAGTTTTAGTGCTGTCAAATTTTAACGTTGTGCCTTCAGAATCAAGTCCACTGCCTATTTTGACTTCGTGAACATTCTAAGACCCCAGCGGTCTCCAATCGAACTTCTCTGAAAGCAAGCACAAAATAAGCGGGTACTAACAGTAACAGCTAAGACAACCGAATTAAAACTTTATGGTTAACGTCCACTGTTAAGCCTGCGTCATTTTGGCAGAGCCACAGCCTCTGATTTGAAATCTGACCATGCAGAAAATTTGTCCTGGAAATGTACTATTTTGTACTCGAAAATTAGAATTTGTACTTCAGCCGTTTAAAAGTTATAGGGGTATATTGGTGGCTCTGCCAAAATGACGTCACTACAGCAGGCCACGCTATATCTCAGAAACTACAAAAGATATCAAAATTCTGTAATAGTACAAAATATGTACTGGAATTTGTGCTCCACATATCCAAATTTCAGATCTGTAACCCTTACCGTTTCCGAGATATTCGGGTTTGTTTGTGGCTTTGCCAAAATGACGTCACTACAGCAGGGCCACGCTATATCTCTGAAACTACAAAAGATACCAAAATTCTGTAATAGTACAAAATATGTACTGGAATTTGTGCTCCACATATCCAAATTTCAGATCTGTAACCCTTACCGTTTCCGAGATATTCGGGTTTGTTTGTGGCTCGGCCAAAATGACGTTACTACAGCAGAGACACGGCTATGACGAAACGAGCCACGAAAATGACGCAGGCCATTGTTTATACCTAACGGTTAATATTCAGTCTTCATTCACAGATTCGTACGGCCATGTGTCGTGCTGCTCCAGCGACGATCATCTCCGCAACTTTCTGTAACAAATGGAACAGATTAGAGTTGGGCAGCATTTGGGAAGTTACGTCATGTCTTCTCATCGCGTATACCACAGTGCCTGAAGACAAATGTTTTCAACCAGTGCGTCCTACCCGTAATGACATACGGTGCCGAAACGGGGACACTGACAGTGGGACTAGTCCGAAAACTCAAAGTCGCTCAGCGAGCTATGGAAAGAGCTATGCTCGGAGTTTATCTAAGGAACAGGATCCGAAACGAGGTAATCCGCCAGAGAACTAAAGTTTTCGACATAGCTCAAAAAGTTAGTACGTTGAAGTGGCAGTGGGCTGGTCACATCTGTCGGAGAACCGATAACAGTTGGGGTAAACAAGTTCTCGAGTGGAGACCGCGACTCGGCAAGCGTAGTGTGGGACGCCCCCTGGGTAGGTGGAGTGACGATCTGCGTAGGGCGGCTGGCAGAGACTGGATGAGAAGAACCGAGGAATGGGTTCAGTGGCGCGCCTTGGGAGAGGCCTATGTCCAGCAGTGGGCTCTTACAGGCTGATGATGATGATGAGGGTTCGTTGTATATCAATAATAGTTATATTTATTTGTACACTTATTTACAAGTAAAATAATAGTATTTGCAAAAAAATATATGTCGGAGGTGCCTCCTCTGAGGGCGTGGGGTTCGGATCCCACTTCTGATGTCGGAGGGTCCTGGTTCCGCCGAAAGTGTGGGCTCCCAAATTGAGTATAACGCCGTTACAAAGTTAACACATTTGCTAGCTTCAATCACACTACATCAACAAGTAACGATTTTTGAAGGCAGACGATCCGTCCGTGTAGTGGCTGCGCTCCGCACGCGTACCGAGCGAGCCCTGCCTCGAGCCTGCGCCCGCGCCCGCGCCCGCCCCACCCAGCGCGTGCTCGCGACGCTCGCCGAACCGAGCCGAACGGCGCGCCGAGCACACACTGTGCCTTCAGTTTAGCTCCTCTTTTATTATGTCTCAGGGTTAAGTAACAAAACACATTAAGATCATTTTTGAAATTGTCTGTCTGTTTATCGGTTAGTTTGTGCACGCATCACGTAAAAACTACTGAACGGATTTTGATGTACTTTTCACAGAAATATAGGGTGTAACTCGGAATAACATTTAGTCTTTATTTCATAGTAATCGGCTTACTCAATCAAAAGTTATGAGAATTTTTAATTTTCGAATGCATTAGTGGGTACGCTGGACTAATATGACAAAGAAGTATAATTATAATGTTCGGTGCAATTCAGATTGCGATGATTTAGGACTTTAGGACTACGTTTGTAGCTGTAGTGGGCGTGAGCGTGGGAGAGTGGGACTGGAACTGGTTGCGGGAGTGGGCGTGGGGTCGGCATCGGATTTGGAGTAGAGCACAGCTTGTAAGTAATATTAAAATGTATACAATCCAAGGTGTCTCTGGCTGTCGTTAGTCTGCCAACTGTGGCTGTGACTGTCGACGCCCTACGGACCTGTTGAGCGGCTTCTCCTTGTAAACAACCGCCTTCCTGGCCCGGCGGGTGCGGCCCCCCGCGGCGAGCTGGCCCGCGCTGCCCGCGCTGCCCGCGCTGCCCGCGCTGCCCGCGCTGCCCGCGCTGCCCGCGCTGCCCTCGCTGTCGGAGTCCCGGCCGCGGCTGTCGGCGCTCTGCCGGCTGCGGCTGCGGCTGGCCCCGCGGCCGGCGGCGCGGGCGGAGGCCGCGGGCTCCCCAGACGCGCACGAGTCGTGGTGAATGCTGGATGTAGTAAAACAATTATTATTATCAATTATCAATAGATACTATTTATAAGTTATGTGTATTGTATTATATGTTGTATGATTATTTAATATATAGTAGGTCTTCACCACAGGTTGGTTGGAAGAAATTTCTTTCGAAATAAGCTTAACCTTTTGTATATATTTTTTGTGTGTTATTCTTTGTATGTTGTGTGTACAATAAACTATTAAATAAATAAATAAACTAGTTAAATCTGAGATTAAATAAATAAAATAAATAAATTTTGGACCCGATTCTAAAGGTACACATTTAAAATTTGACAGCGCTAAAATTGGTTTCGTCTTTATCTTCATAATACTGTGTGACAAGGATAGCAACAGTTTTAGTGGTAACAAATGTTAACGTTGTGTCTTCAGAATCGAGCCCATTTTTACCTACACTTGTCTAATCCCAAACTAGGACTTTCTCCTGTGCTACGAGAATTACACAAGGACTGGACAATTCACAAATATAACTTCCAGACCGGGATCGATTTGTACAATAGGTCAATCGGTCGAGATTGAATCATCATCAACGGAAATACGTCCACTGCTGAACATAAGCCTCTCCAACAGAATGCCACTTTTGGTGGGCTGTCCATTGGGGGATTTGCCATAATCTTGGCAGGTGGTCTGGTGGACGCAGTAATGACCTTCATATACACAGAACAGATACAGAGAACGCCTCTGCCCGTCCCTGGTGCAATCCCTTAGTCGCCTTGTCGAGACCCACGGGAAGATTAGGGGTGTCCCTATTCCAAGCCAATGTAAACTCAGTGGTCAGATACATACGACACAATAACGCGTGCATCGGTGGCTCCATTGGGGCTGGGTGCGTCGAACCGCATGGGCCTATTCGGGGGCGAAGCGCTGCACTCAACCCGGCGAGGGGGCGAACGCTCGGGGCTCCTTGGCGCATGTACAGGGCTCCCAGGCGTGTCTATCGTGGATCTAAAAATCATTTTTTTTTATTACGTATGGATATGAATGGGGGGGAGGGGGGCTTTAATGACACTTTAAAAGGCAGACGATTCCCAAACTTGATAGAATGCATTTTAGGAGTCAGGGGCAGGCCTACAGCGATAAGTACCTACACTTTCGGACCGTTCTCGCCCGTACGCAGTAATAACAACGCTAAGTCGAGCGCCTTAGACACATTTTTGCGTGAATTGTCTGAGAACAGGCGATTAAAACCGTATGTATTTTCGTTTACGTAGTAACTATTAAGTTGTTGACCTCCACGTTGGCCAGGTTGCTTGGTCATTGGACTCGGGCGAAAGAGGTCCTGGATTCGATTCCCACTGGGGACAGACAACTTTGTACAATTTGTGAATTGTCCTAGCCTTAATTCCCATACGAGAAAATCCTAGTTTGGGATTAGACAAGTGGAGTATGTTTATGTAATATTTGTTAATTAAAAAAATCTGTGTCAGCGGGCTCAGCTGGCTATCATCATCATCAGCCTGAAAGAGTCCACTGCTGGACATAGGCTTCTCCCAAGGTGGGCCACTGAACCCGATCCTCGGTTCTGGCTATACAGGCGTAGATTTACTCACCTCGTCAGGGGCGAGGTGTGCGTGGCGGGTCTCTTGGGGGGCGAGGGCTCCCCCCCGGCGGCACTGTTCGACATCCGCATCTTGGCGACCAGCACTTTGAGCACGCGGTTGTCGGTACTGGAAAAGAAGAACAAAGAAGAAGAAGAAAAAACAGTTATTTACTACCATAATGGCACACACAAAGAAAAAACCAACAATACAAGAAAAAGGAAATAAAATAAAAATTATAAGAACTAGAGTAAACAATTTAAATTTTTTAACATAGTTAAAATAGTATGCGTGTGCCGTGGCAGCAAAAGGGCAAACGACTCAGCATATGCCTAGACCAAGTAAGGTGCTAGGCGCTGATTTTCAGTCGCACCCGGTGCAGACAAGTTTGTCTACAGTAAAGGAGGCTCTAGTGAAAACACCGCAAGAGTCTTGTTGCCCTAGATTACCCTAAGGGTGAGGTATTTATAATATTGTACACGTAAAATAGGCACAGAGTTATACTCATGCCAATAAGACCTCAATTCCAGTCAATCTTTACTGTAGGTGAGACTAAAAAATATTTATTACTATTATTAAATTCGTTTATTAAGATATCAATGATCCATTCTTGTTAGTAACGTAATACAATAATACTTATATGACTAGGTGTTAGTAACATTCAAATATTTATGGAATCTAATTTATTTACAGAATCTCACACAGTTATTTTTATCATCCGGAATCGGAGGAAATGGCAAGTAGATATTATATTATTATAATACTTTCTACCCAAAGGTCGTCTGGAAGAAATCGCTTAAAGCGGCAAGACCGCCTAAATTGTACTATTTTTAACTTTTAATACTTGTAACTGTATTTGTATGTGTAATAAAGTGTATTGAATTGGGGAGATTTTAAAATTATACTCACTGGTTGTTGCTAACGGCGGCGGGGGGCGGGCGCGGCGAGAGGGGCGCCGGCGGGGGGGAGCGCGCGGGCGGGCGGCGGCGCGGGGGGGAGGCGCTGCGCTTGCGGCGCCGCACGGTGGGCGTGAACACCAGCGCCTCCGGGGCGGGCTCGTTCTCCTTCTATACAAACATACACAGGAATAAAAAAAAACTTTAATAATAGTGAATTCATTACATACAAAAACATTCACACTCTGGGACACCTTAGCCTTAGGTCCCAGCAGAAAACCATCGTTGCACTTGCCGAGTACAGCGCTTTGCTGAGTTGGAGACCTCTCACTTTCACAACATCGTCCACTCCCCTGATTTTAAGTTAGTTTAATATACACACACACACATACACACACACACAATACACACACACACACACACACACACACACACAATACACACACACACAATACACACACACACACACAATACACACACATATATATACACTTGTCCAATCCCATATTTGGATTTTCTCCTGTGCTTTGGAAATTAAACAAGCACTGGCCTGACCAGACTACAGATCCAGCCCGGGACCAGTTGCATACAATTGTACAAAGTTGTACAATCATTATCATCAGGTTATTTTTGTCTCCACTGCAGGAGCACAACCCTCTCTCATCTGCCGGAGACAGACGGAGGATTTGGCCTACACTCCCCGCGCTGGCCAGACGGGTTGGGGAGGCCCGATTGATGTTTTATAATGTATTCCCTCAGTCGCCTTGTACGACATCCACGGGAAGAGTTGGAGTGGTCCTATTCTACTCTACCGGAAACCACACGGCATAATTTGTGTATATGAATAAATAAATTTTCTTCTTTTCTACGTAGTACGTACTAAATATATAATTTTTTATTCAACCTTTTGACTTGTAAATGTGTTGCTAAACATGATAATGATTACCTCAGCGTCGTTATGAGATTGGTCGGCGGGCAGGCCGGGGAGCGAGACGGCGGCACAGTCCTCGCACATGGTGGTAGAGTCGGGCTCCAGGGACACCCTGGCCTTCGGGACAGTCGGCTGCAACTAAAACGTAGACAGGGTTTGAAAATACGGTATTTTTAGGATCCGGTACCACTGACCTGGGCACTGTACCGGTACCATACTTTATAAAACCAGTACATACGGAATGGTACGAAAAGGGAAATACAAACAATATAGAAGTAGGTACATTTCTTTATCAAATTAGGTACTAAATGCATTATACTTGTCCTTTCGGTTACTCTAAGGTTGACTGGAAGAGATCCCTAAGTGGAATAAGTCCGCCTTTGTACACAGTTTAATTCCTATTTTATTGTTGTTGTCATTTTTGGTACAATAAAGCGTTTAGATACATACATACATACATACATACAAACAGGAGAGACCATATAGAAGGCACAACGACCTAAAGGAGACCGCGGGACCACTGTGGACACGACTGGCTAGAGATAGGCAGACGTGGAAATTGCTGTAGGAGGCCTATGACGAAAGACACTTAGAAAAAACCAGTATCGATCAATAAATTTTTTTGGACCAAGCCATTTAGCGGACTTCACATAATCCACAGAATTTCTTCTTTGGTAAATGCATGTTTCCTCACGACGTTTTTCTTCTCCGAACAGCCTTATTATTATTATAAATAAATCGTACTTAAGTTTCGAAAAACTCATTTGTACGGGCGGGGTTTGAACCCACGACCTCATAACCAACTAGTCTACCACGGCACTGAGCATACATTGATAATTATTATTGATTTTTATTTTACTTACATCTGCAGCAGGCACGTCCAGCAACCAACTGGGACCCTCCAAAGGATTGTCTAGTCTAGGTCTGTGCAGAAAAAAATTTATCATTGTTGTTATAAAACATAAATAAAAGAATACTTCCACAGTTTCACGTATATTTTAAATTAAACTTATAATTGACGTGTGTCCCACACGAACGATGTTGTAAATGGGATTGAATGAATGAACCGTTAAAATACAATACAGATTATGAAATCTTCAAATTTAGTTCATTCCGAACATATTCCCAGGGACGGGTGTTAGTTAACACAATTGTTATCTTAAAACCTACATTTATGCAGGAAGAAAGTGTAAATGTAAATAACCAACACAATGTTGATACTCTGATTTCTATCTTTATGGGTATTAAATACTATTAAATTTACAACGCGAATGTTGAAGGAACTACAGCTAGAGGTCGTCCTAGGAGGATGTTTAAGGTTCAAATTGGGGACGTCCTCAAAAAGGCTGGGGTCCGCAGTCAGATGAATAAAAGGAGCATGAAAAGGTTGATGGATATGATTGAGGCTAGTGAGGTGTGTCAGGATCGCGCAGGGTGGCTATACAACGTCTCTGCCTACCCCTCTGGCAAGGCGTGAGCAATATGTATGTTACATATCAAAGTGTTTCCCTCTGCAATTTAATTCGTCTTAAGATATGTTTAAATTCATCATCATATCAGCCCTTAAGACGTCCACTGCTGCATAGCCTATGAACGTCACCACAACCGGTCCCCTGCATTCCGTATCCAGATGCTTCAAGCCACCATCTTCAGGTCATCGGTCCACCTGCCGGCGGGGCGTCCCAACGCCCGCGGTATTCACACTAAAACTCATCTGCCCCAACGGCCGTCGGTTTTGCGACAGATGTGGCCCGCTCACTGCCACTTCAGCTAGCTAATCCTTTCCGCTATGTCGGTGACCTTCGTTCCTCGTCGGATCTCCTCATTGCGAAACATATCCCTCAAACCAACACACATAGCCCTCTCCATAGCTTGATGAGCGACTTGACACTTGTGGATCAGGTCCACTGTCAGTGTCCACGTTTCTGCGCCGTAGGTCATGACACTGCCTGCCTGACGCACTAATTAGAGACTTTTGTCTCTTATTTGTTCATTTATTATTGCATCTGTTTTTTTATAGTGCTGAAACCACACGGCAAGCACTATAAAAAAACAGATGCGTTTTTTTATAGTGCTTGCCGTGTGGTTTCCGATAGAGTAGAATAGGACCACTCCAACTCTTCCCTTGGATGTCGTACAAGGCGACAAAGGGAATACATTATAAAACATCAATCAGGCGTCCCCAAACCGTCTGGCCAGCGCGGGGAGCGTAGGCCAAATACTCCGTCTGTATCCGGCAGATGAGAGAGGGTTGTGCTCCTGCAGTGGAGACAAAAATAACCTGATGATGAAGTATTATGTTATTGGTGTTGCAGGCTTTTCATTGATGAGATATTTGCGCCCGACGTAATTTCGATAGCCGTCCACAACTACAAGCTGAAAAGACCAAAAAGAACTAACAAGGACTTACCTTGGTGGGGTTTCTACTTGGTCTTCATGCTCCGTGTCTTCCATAACATCGTCGAGTCTCCGACTGCCAACATACATTTCATTAATCTCTCATTGTTACGTCATTGAACAGACCTGAGATTTAGGTCGAATTTAAATATGTTACGACCCTAAAAATTACTTTCATACAGAGCTGAACACTTAATCTTTAAACTGAATATAGCGGGCCCACAAAATGGTCTATGTAACTTATTTTTCATCTTTTTCTGAAAGTATTTACAACCTACAACCTTGCGTTTAGGTTGCGGTCTTGTGTGCAGTTGTGTAAAGTCAACAAAAAGTCGCAGCACAGGCAAATATGTTCATTAATGTCATGTAAACACGTATCAAATTGACCATTAATTATTTTGTAATGTTTATGTAGATCATAAGTTATATGTCAATTTTAGTCAACATGAAAGCCTATTATAAAATAAACGATTATTTGAATGACAAAGATGCCTGCTACTAATGTTAATTCAGCTTCGCAAAATCTTTATTAATTGTATGCAAACTAGATTTTTAAAAGATGTGTTGCGTGAAGTTTGTTGCGCCGTTTCTTCTTCACAGCGCTAAAACCTAGGAAGCGGTCGTCGATAAAAAAAAATGACGTGTATAAATGTACCAAGTGTACTCATATGCAATAAATCATTTTGACTTTGACTTTGACCGGGAACCACATGGCTAAGAATATATCTATTAAGACGTGCAAATCAAACCTGAAGTAAGCCCAAGCCCAATGGAAAGTCTACTATACTTCTATATAATACTACATTTGACTTACGATGTTTCGTAGTCGTCTGATAAATTCTGAGATTCGTCTAAAGCTTGATCACTGCTATCTGTGAAGAGAGAAACAGGCGATTTAGAACAACCGACAAGGCTTGTTGGCTTAGCGGATGGTCTCGAGTGCCAGAGATAGTAGGTTCTATTCCCACTAGGGTACAGACCACATTGAACAAGAAAAAAATAATGAATTAATTAATTCAATCACGTAATGGCGTCAATGGATGGCGTTGCGCCGCGAGACCGCGACGACAAGTTGACGTATCTTTACCGCCAACCAATCCCCTTGCACGTCGGCCATGACGCGCCACACAAAACGCGCCGCGAATATATTATATTTGACTTTCTATTTCACTCATGTGAAATATGCTGTTTTGGGTTTAGTAATAAAAAGCAAGTTACAGTACTTAAAGTAGAAAAAAAAACTTGACTTTTGAGGTAGTGGCTGATACAACAATAATCATCATCAGAGAGTTACCACACCAGGGGGCCAATTCTACTAACGCATTTTCGCATAAAACGCAACTGAACTGCAGCTGAAACGCAGGTTTTAACACTTTTCATATTCCGCTGCGCACAACGTTTGTACTTCAGCTGCGTTTCAGCCGTAGCTGACGTTTAAACAAACTCCAGACGTTGATGAAACGAACGTTCCGTGACTTCGTATTCTGCTAATGTTTTTTGTACATTTTGACAAGATTTTGACAGTTGTCTCAGGTAAAAACGGAACGCTCCGCTGTCAAAATAGCGTTTATTAAAAGTTGGTAGGAAGGTACTTTTCCACACACGCAGTTCAGACGTTATACTTAAATTTATGCAGAAAAAAGTTATTTTCACACAAAATAAGGTAGTAGGTACAAGTAGTATGTGGTCTACTCTCAACTGTAATAGAAATAATCAGCGTTTAATAAACAATTAGATGTTTATTTTTCACATAGGCTGGCACTAGATCGTCGCAAGTAATTTCGAGAAAAGATGACACTAATTATAAAAAACGTTAAGTACATTTTCAATAAACTTGTAATAAACTAAGAACTACATAATGAAATACCGCTATATACGTACCTACTCATTTTTTTGTTAACAGCATTATGTTCAAGTATGACAAATACTACATTACTTTAGTATATTTTAAATTTCTGTGTATTATTGTTTAGGTTTTTATTTATAAGGATACCAATAGACAATTTTTAATTTAATTTAATTTAACTAATAAATGATACAATACGAATTAAAACAATATAAACTTACAATTTTATGGATTTACAATGAACAAAAAGAAACATGCGAAAATTTATAATCAATAACAATAATACAACATGTACTTTAAACGCGAATATTTCCCGCGCTTTCGAGAAAAATAATGTTGTATCTATGGGAAATTCGCACAATCGAGAATCGAGTAACGAATACATACAAAAATACTAGGTTCGTCCCTAATAGCTGAGTAACGTGTGCGTTCCGTCTGCGCTTCGTCTTGCGTCGGTTATCGTTTCAAGTAAAACAATGAGTAGAATGTCAATTTGAGTTTAGAAAGGAGTTTCACTGTAACTTAAACGTAACTGTTGTTTAAACGAACGATAAATGTTGAAAATAGTAGAATTGGCCCCCTGGACCTCAGCCCTCTTCATCCAGCCTTTCGACCTTTTTCATGTCACTGGTGCATATGGTCCACAAAACGGTCAATCGGAAGAAGGAAGAGTCACTCTTACCTTCCAATCCTAAGTCTTCGGGGCTATTATCAGCTTCAGTCTCCATATTGTTGGCTTGTATGTCCACCATGTCTATCCGCGTCAGGGGAATGTATACGTCTGAAATAAAATCATACAAATTGATGCTACTGATATAAAAAGGAGAAGCATTAATTGATATGTTTAAATCACAGTAATGATGATCATTCACATAATAAGGTTTTTGATTTTTAATTACTATGGCGTATGCGCTATAAATACCAAAGCATTTAATTTTTTATATTATAAAAATCCATAAAGAAATTAAGAAGTTATTAAAGTTTATTAAAGGCAACTTTTCAAAACGCGCGCGCTTTTTATGTCGACGTCACTTGTTACTACCCGCGCGTGATATTCTCGTCCTCTCGCTCGGATTCATTCACCAAGCGGTGTCGCGATGTTTTGTTTACGGCAGACTGCGCTTGTGTGCGACGCACACTTCTTCCCGCGACGCGCCGCATGACGTCACTTCCGTTTTTGGAACTATTGCACTGAAATTGCTGTATCTTCGTCATTTTTGATCCGATTATAATAATTATTTCATAGTATTTATTGGGGTTTTTTAGCGCTAAATATCTGCATACTTAACAAAAAAAACGTGACTGGTCCTCATTAATTTCATAGTCATTTCGCTTGCACAAAAGTTATTTTATTGGCAATTGAATTACAAGAATTATTGAAGTTAATGTGCTGATTTTAGGCTAGTTTTCAAGGTGATTTTTAACGTATTCACTGATTTGGTGGAATTAAGAGTTAGTTCGGCGATGCTTTCCTTGCAACAGTTGTAAGTCTTTCATTGTAAATAACTTGTTCAAATCAAGGAGATTGTATTGATAGTAAAAAATCGAGAATGTTTTTTTTCTTTTCTCAATATTATTCACTAAGGTCAGTCACTTATTTGTCGATTCTGACTAGCCCTTACGGTTCGGTTTTACTTTGAGTTCGAACGAGAGGAAAATACAACTCTTTATCTGCATTACAGATGCAAACCGAACGCCTAACCCAGTCTGATTCAGCAAATAAAACTTAAACTATATAAAAAAAAAACTATTAAGCTACATTACCTTGAAGCAATCTCATGGGAACTGCTCTCTCTGTTATATTATTTGGACTCCTTGATCCTGCAACGAAAAGTGTTTATTAATCTTGGTAGACAGTGAATGAAGCTAACAGCATTTTCATATTCGTAATGTAAATCAACTAGTTATTGTTCTTTGATGTTCACGGCTTGACATAGGTTTTCTACATGGCTACCACATGCTTCTGTAACTAATAATAATAATAATAATAATATAAGCCTTTATTTACTACAAACATTATTTTTTTTATCTATATTTACATATACAATCCTTTATGCAATAACCTATGTTTCATCTCCCTCTTCTTTGTTTGCAGTTTGTCTTGTGACAAAGGCCTCCTCCAAGGCTTTCCACTCCTTTCTATTCCTAGCTGTATGTGTCCACATTCTTCCTGCTGTCTGTTTGATGTCATCATCCCATCTAGTAATTGGTCTTCCTCTTTTTCTTTTGTCTCCTCTAGGGTACCATTCCGTAATAGACTTGGTCCATTTTGGTGTTTCCTCCCTCATCATGTGCCCTGTCCATCTCCATTTCACAGTCCTGATAGATCTTCCTATGTCTTTGAATTTAGTTTTTACTTTTATGTTTTGTAATTTAATCTTATCTTTTAGCTTTGCTCCTAAAACACTTCTTTCTATGGAGTTTTGGCACACTCTGAGTTTGTTTCTCATTTTTTCTGTAAGGGCCCAAGTCTGGCAGCCGTATGTTAAACAAGGTAGGATACATGTGTTGAAAACTTTTCTTTTATCCTTGAGTGGTATGTCCTTGTTTTTCATTATTTCACTAAGGGACCAGTATCTTTTCCATGAATTAGTTACTCTCCTTTCTATCTCCTTTTGCATAGATTCCTGTGTTGCTATTACCTGACCTAGATAAATATACTCTTCCACATATTCTATAGGGTTTTGGTTGACTAATATTGCAATTTTTTCTGAGTTTGACATTACCTTAGTTTTACTGGTGTTCATTGAAAGACCAACCTTTAAACTTTCTTCTTCTAGTTGTTGGAGCATTATTTCTAGGCCTTCGCTGCTTTCAGAGAACAGCACTATGTCATCCGCGAAGCGGAGGTGATTGAGGTTCTCTCCATTTATGCTCAGACCGTACTCTTCCCATTCTAGGTTGCGAAAGACCATTTCTAGCACTGCTGAAAATATTTTTGGTGAAATAGGATCACCCTGACGAACACCTCTTTCTATTGGAAATTCTTCGCTTTTCCTATCTAGTTTTATTACTGCACTGCTTTTTGCGTATATGTTTTTCAGAATGCGGATGAATTTACTCTGTACTCCTTGTGATTCCAGTGCTGTCCATATGTCTCTATGTTCCACCGAGTCAAAAGCTTTATTGTAGTCCACAAAGCCTATATAGTATTTTTTGTTATATTCTTTATATTTCTGTAGAACTTGTTTGACGACGTGTATGTGGTCTATGGTTGAGAAACGACTTCTGAAACCTGCTTGCTCTTTTGGTTGGTTTTCTTCTAGGGCATTTGTAATTCTAGACAACACTATTTTTGAGAATATTTTATAAATGTTAGACATTAGACTTATAGGTCTATAATTACTAATGTCCTTTTTATCCCCTTTCTTGAACAGCAATATTATTGTTGATTTAGTCCATTCTATCGGTATATTTTCTGACACTAGGATGTCATTGAAAATTTCTGTCAGTCTAGGTGCAGACTCTTCTATTGTTGCTTTTAACAGCTCGTTAGTTATTTGGTCTATGCCTGGTGCCGTGTCGTCCTTCTGTGTTTTTATGGCTCTTGTAGTTTCGGAAAGTAGTATTTTTGATATTGTTTCTTCTGCTGTATGTGTTCTCTGTTCTTTGCAATTTTCTTCATTTGTTTGATATGATCTCTTATACAAATTGCAATAATATTCCGCTGCTATATTAACAATTTCTCGTCTTTTTCTGGTTTCTTTGTTGTCCTTGTCTTTCAAACTTGGCATCCATTCTTTTATGTCTGTTAGTTGTTTAAATGCTTTCTTGACACCTCCTGTTTTTTCTATGTGTCTCTGTATTATCTTTGACCTTCTTGCTTTTCTCTCATTCCGAATATTTTCATTTATCTTCTTGCTGACGGTAGTTATTTCTTTTTTAGTATGTGTTTCCTTTCTGGTTTTTAGTAGCTGTTTCCTATAGTCTATTAGTATTTTTGTTTCTTCTGATATTTGGTTCTTAGAGCTGTCGTTTAATTTTTTCGTTTCTGTCACCAGGTTTGTCACAAATTTACTATATTTTTCTTGAACGGTATTACTTTTTTCGATTCTTGCATTTAATGAACTTTTTATATTCTGTGTTAACTTCTTACTGTCTCCTTTGCATGTTAGTGGTTTTTCTGCGCTCTGAAGTAATCTGGGTCTCTTTATAGGGTCTGTTCTCAATATTGCTCGCACCATTCTATGATCCGTGTTGAAATTGAATTGAGTTTGACTTATGATGTTGATGTTTGTGAACTGTTTTTTGTTGTTAGTCATAATGAAGTCTATTTCATTTTTGGAATTGCCATCTGGTGAAATCCATGTCCACTTTTTCTTCTCTTTTTTGTTGTATATACTGTTGAGGATGCATAGATTGTTTCGGAGTGCAAAGTTTATCAGTCTTTCTCCATTTTTGTTACGGGTGCCATAGGTAAACTTGCCTAATAGTTTTTCTTCACCTCTTCTCTGCTTTCCTATTTTGGCGTTAAAATCGCCCATAACAATTATGTTTCTATGACCTTGCTCAATGGTATTCTGCAGTTCTTCATAGAATTGTTCTATTTTTTCCATATTTTCCAGAGTTGTTGGTTCAGTCGGTGCATATGCTTGTATTATAGTCCATTGTCCTTTTTTATTGTGACTGTTAGGAATGGTTATATTTAGGACTGCTATTCGTTCTGAAATTCCTGTTATTTCTTCTATCATATGAGCAAGGTATTTTTTTATTACAAAGCCAACTCCATATAATCCTGGTGTTTCACCTTTATGAAATAAAATGTAATCTTTATGTTGTTCGATATTCTCACCCATTCTTCGCATCTCACTTATGCCAATTATATCCCATTTTAATTTGTTGAGCGCTATTTCAAATTCCGTTAGCTTCTCTGGGCTACTCAATGATCTGACATTTATTGTAGATATATGTAGATGTGGAGCTTTGTCAATTTTTTTCCTTGGAGGGGTTTGGTCATATTTCCCCATTCTTCTGTAACTACTCCTATGTAAATCAATAAGGATGAAATGAGGGACACAGTGGGGTGGATATGGAGGGCAGTGGCCCAGAATAGACCAGGATGGGGCTGGAGGAGGCTTATGCCAAGAGGCACACTGACAAATAATGAATTTATCTGACATCAAATAACAATAACATGGAAATGAATACCTACTAATTTTTTAACTATCAATCAATGTCAGTCAGCAATCCATCATCGGCCGAAATACGTCCACTGCTGAACATAAGCTTCCCTAATGCTACTTCTGATGGGCTGCTCAATGGAAGATTTGTCCAAATAAGCATGCTTGGCAGACAGATTGATGATCTTAATAAACACAGGGGAATGCTGCTGCCTTTGCTGGTGCAATCCCTTAGTCACCTTGAAAACACCCATAGGAAGATTGGAGACTGCCCTATTAAATTCCAGACAAACTTACTAGTGCTAGAATTTAACATTGTCCTACTGAGCGATACCACCGGCTGGATGGACTGTCCTCCTATCAACAGAGGTGGGACACGGTGCACCTTCTCTGCGTTTGGGGTGCCTCCGATGGCGCTCCACCGCGGAGACTTGTCATCAAACTCCTGTCTATCCCTCATGTATGTTTTGGCCAGCTCTATGGTCCTTGTGACCGCACCGGAGGCCTGCACAAGGTGCGATAGGGCTTCTTCGCTGGCTATTTGTAGTGCAGCATCCAGTTTACGGGCTTGTGCCGCCCCACCACTTCTCAGTCTCTGAAAGAATAAGGACCAAAAAAACAACATTTATTTCTTATTTTAAATACAAAGGCTGCTTATAGTTGATGCTTCCATATCAGTAGTCGACTTGATTATTTTATTGTCTAGTCTGTTCTTAAACATGTTTATTGATGTGGCAGATGCAACAGATCCTGGCTATCAATTTGTTGCATTAGGATACCACGCTATTGCTTAAAAAAAATTTATAGGTTTAGGTGAACTGTGGATCTTTGCAAGCTCTTTAGAATATACAAATAGGTGTATTAATTTATAAATCAATACCAGAGTTGTAAATGGTGTGGAGTATGGCATCTAATTACACAAGTTTACATGGCTCCTTCCTTCAATCATCTCATTTCATTAAAAAATTATAAGGAAAAGAGAGAGTAGAAAATAAAAACAAGAACATAAAATACAAAACAGTCAAACAAGATCTTAAATACACATATTTATGTTTGCCTTTTGTACAATTGGCTCTCTGCGGGGAAAGACAGGCAGTCATGGAAAGAAATGGAGGTGTTCACCCAAATAAGGGGTCCATGTACAAATAGATAAAACTAACCATACTAACAACTAGTGAATAAGCAAAACTAATAATACTAACACATTTGTATGATGTAATTGAAGAAAAATGTAATGGAATTAAAAAGGCTATTTATTTGTACAACAAAGTTTTATTTTTATTTAGACTACCAATGATTTTTAGAAACTTAAGTGTGGTTTATTTATAACACTACAGGGGAATCATTAAAGGCAAACATCGTAAGGATATCTGTATATGTATACACTAAAGTAGAAATTTTAAGGTATATGGGAAGCCCACTAAATCTGTTTGTGGACAGGGGTTCAGCACAAAAGATCGTAAAGGGTCGAAGTGTCGCCAGGTCTTCCTGGCCCGCTAGGAAGATAAGATTGGTCTTGGGGCCAGTGTTTGGGCAATTAAATTCTACAAATAGGTAATTTTGAAGTTTTTTTAAATGTAACTTAACAGAAGAACAAGGTAAGAAAGAAGATAAGGAAAGATACATGAAGACTAAGTATACCTAAGTTTATAAATACTTACTTAATTTGTAAACAGTAAGTTTATGTTACATCAGTGAATGTCTACTTATCTTTATTTTATATAGAAATAAATTGGTTGAAAGGCTGGAACAATGTTAACCAAGATTACCACTTCTTAGTTAAAGTATCTTTTATACAAATCACCTTGTGGAATTTCTACAAGTTATCGAAAGTTGTCAGATTGACCACTATTAACAACTTATTTACCATAATAGACAGTGATTTACAATACTTACAGTCAATTTCAGTCTCAGCTCATTGATGTCCTTCATCAATTCGAGTTTGTCTTTCTCTCTCTGTGCAGCTGTGAGCTTCCAGTATTGCACCTCTTGCACCAGCTCGCTGTTCTTCTCTCTGAGATTCCTGACCTCCTCTTCAAAATTTGCCATTGTATTAGCAGTACCAATGAACACAGGTCACAAAAATCTTAGTATTCACACTTTATTGATGATAATTGTGGTAAAAGCAATTAAAAACACAACTTTTCATGTTTTTAGGATTAGCGAAATTCTCATTTCAAAGCAAACTGGAAACAAAACGAACAACGGAATAAATAACGAAACTAAACGGAATTAGTCAATGGCAAAGAGGATATAAATGTCAATCATAGAATGTCAATGGACGAATGAATTGATTGATTGAGATGATTGAAACTTTTTTAATATGTTTTACGGCTCTGGAAGCGACATAATTGAATGATTTAATTGCCATGCCAAATAAAGAAAGAATGAAAGTATGTATCAATCCATCAATTGCATATGATCATCGTGAATGCGGGGTTTGTAAAGTCAGCCACTACCGCTATATTATCCTAAATTTGTGTTGTGTGGTTGTTAAAGAGGATGTAAGTTTAGTGGTTGTGGTCTCAGGGTAGTGGTGGTCTAATACTGACTTTATTCAAGTCTTAAAGTTAACTGACAGCAAGTAAAGAGTAAATAATTTCGACATGTAGCAACCCTTGTAAAATGTCAAAATAGTTTGGCTCAAAAGGATTCGGCTTCCAGAGCCGTAAAACACATTTATAAGAAAAATAGTCAAAATAGTTCGCCGTGCGTGTGGTGATTTTGAGGTTAAGTTTAGATAGTGTACTTAATTTTTGACTTTTGTTTGTTTCTTTAGTATAATGTCTTTTCGCGGAAGAGGTGGTGGCGGTGGACGAGGTGGATTTGGAGGACGCGGCGGCGGTGGAGGCCGTGGCCGTGGTAGTTTTGGTGGAGGCCGCGGTCGAGGCGGCGGAGGCGGAGGCTTTAGGCAGCAAGACCAAGGACCTCCGGAGTCCGTGATTCCTCTCGGCCACTACGGCTGGACGGTGCAGGACGATCTCGTCTGCAAAGTAGACATAGAGGACGTGCCCTACTTCAACGCGCCTATATTCCTCGAAAACAAGGAACAGATTGGGAAGATCGACGAAATATTTGGCAACTTGCGTGACTATTATGTATCGGTGAAGCTAGGAGAGAACATAAAGGCGAAAAGTTTCAAGGACGGACAGCAGTTCTATATAGATCCTGCTAAGTTGCTGCCGTTGAAGAGGTTTCTGCCGCAGCCGCCGGGCGCCAAGAGAGGGGGAGGTCGCGGAGGCGGCGGGAGGGGCGGTCGTGGCGGCGGCGGTTTTGGTCGCGGCGGCGGCGGCGGAAGAGGTCGGGGCGGCGGTGGTGGCTTTGGCCGTGGAGGTGGTGGCGGTTTTGGTCGCGGCGGCGGTGGCGGTTACGGCCGCGGCGGCGGTGGTGGCGGATTCGGCCGCGGCGGCGGCGGAGGGTTTGGTCGCGGCGGCGGCGGCGGATATGGTCGCGGCGGCGGGGGCGGCGGTGGATTCAGAGGTGGTCGATAGTCCACTAACTAAGTGTTTCAATGTGACAGTGTGTGAACAATTGAGAAGCTGAAGGCCCTCGTCATGCAGATTTTACTACAATAGAATGATTTGTGCGACTAATTTGTTCTAACTTTTTGTAATCAGCATTTGTCTTTAATTAAAACAAGTGTATGCTTGTTTCATGCACATATCAATATGTAGCCTATCTTTATATAATCTTCCGTTCTATTTCTAGTTAAATAACTGTATGACGGGGGCCAGACAAAACAATGTTAACATTTTAGTAATAAATAATTAATACTTTCTTACCCACATTTTATTTCCTCAAATCTTATTTAATCATTGAAAAATAAATACAAAATACTGTAGGAGAGGCATAGGTACATACACTTGACTAGTTTTAACAGAGCAGAGAATGTATGAAGACTCCATAAGCATTTCAATAAATTATCATTGATGGAAAAATACATTTCATACTGTCTAATGGTTAAATAGTAAAAAACCAACACCTGCTAGAAAAGAATATTTTCACAGTTTATAAACAAGTCCCATCTAATTATAATTAGGTTGTTTAGTTGGTTAACTCCCAAAATCCCCTTTGCTAAGGTTTTTTTTCTGTTTCCACCATTGCTCAAGGCAGGCTAACTATTGTTTGGAACCTTATTAATACAGAACCATATTGTGGGATTACATGGTAGTTTTACAACTCTAAACCTAGTCTATGGTTTGAAATTCAAACTCCACTTGCATCATTTATGCAGAGTAGAAATTTAAATTTGCGTATGCAGAATAAATGTACTATTTTGTACTCGAAAATTAGAATTTGTACTTCAGCCATTTATAGTATTAGCTTTTCTTTCCTTTTTTTCCTTTCCTTAAGCAATGGAGTAATCAGGAAAAAAAACATTAGTGGGGTGTTTTTGGGAGTAATCAGTTTATTTCATTGACCCTTAAGATATTCTTACACATTCAACTAATTGACTAATTCAAATATTAACTATCTTGATATTCTAAATCACCCTTGCCTCCAGATGGTACATAATTGAAAGCCATTGCCTTCCCCCTGTGGTTGAAGATATAGAATGAGGGCAGATTGCGCTGAGTCTCCCATCGGACTGTATTCAGTTCTGCTGCAGCATGGATCTCGCGCAAGTTACCAGACACATTTAGGACTCCCCATATAACAGCGAATAAACTGGCTACGGCTTGAACTACAATCTGAAATAAAATCAATGAATTCTATGTAGGATTGTATGCTTATGAGGTATAGAATTACTGATCAGATTAGGAATGGGGGGAAATATGAAGAAGCAAAAGGGTACAATTTGGCTCTTGGCTGTCTACAGCAATCTAACAAGTTCACTTCGATCTGCTTAACACTATACTTCTGTATCTTTTGTGCCAAATCTATTTCCACCAACAGTGTACCAAGCAGGTTTGGATGACTTCACATGTGCCTAGGAATGTCTCCTTTGGCATATGCAGGTTTCCTTATGATGTTTTCCTTCACAGAAAATGCTGTGGTTTAATAAACCATACTTCAGTTTCGAAAAACTTATTGGTACAGGCGGGGTTTGAAACCCACCATGTCATGAACGTTAGGCGAGTGCAAAACTAGGCTATTACGGCTCTTCGATCCTCGCAACTTATAGCTTTATTGTTGAGAAACTCTTTTTCATAGACTCCCTTTCCTATTGCCATACTCCAACCAAATTATGGTTTATACTTACGTCTAATGGTAAAGTTGTGAATTCTTGTGAAGTAATTCGTAGATAAGATCGATCTAAAACAAAAATAAAATTTTATGCAAGGTTGGAGACAAAATAATCATACTGAATTCAACAAAACTTACGCTGGGCAGCTGAAAACGCTGAATGAAATAGGGATATAAATCCCACGATAACGATGATTTTATGCATAGATGCCATTCTGGGTTAATATTTAGGAAAATCTAACATAAAACTATTTCCCTTGTAGAAAAACGTAGAATTAATTAATCAGTAAACGTCACTGTCAATCAATTTATAAATTAGTGTTGTAATTGGTGTAATACAGTTGAATCGATCGATTAAAAAAAACGATATTGGGAACGACTGTTAGACCCAATCCAGACCACATAGAAAGGGTATGTAACATTTCTGATCGTGGCTTACTTACTGTCGGCCATTTTGAAACATTCTTGAATAAACCTTGAAATTTCGATAGAGGATTTCAATACAAACAAAAAATGTAATATCAAGTATCCTATAATCAAATATCCTAAAATTTCGACTTTCCAAGATATTAAAGTTCAAATACATCATATGACCATCTAATTCATTCGTATTCGTTCCCTTGTAGATACTAAGGGAACTATAAAATATGTGCAAAGTAGATACTTTGCACATATTTTATAGTTAACTACCATATGAAATATAATTTAGGATTACGAGATTTTAAATACAGATATTAAGGGCTTAGTTAAATTATATTAATTTATAATCGCTTTTTACCAAGGCCATTGAATTTTGGGACATCATGTATAAAAATACATAAACATAAGTTTATAATTTTATTTCCGTTTCCGGGGAGGGAGGGGGTGAGAGTTCATTGTTATTCGGGTTTTACTTTATGTCTACATTTTATTTTTTCTAAGTTGTTCAGTAAAACATTAACCCTGGCCATATGGATTCTGGTAAGTCGATTTATGGATTGAGCACCAGTAGCACTATCTTGTGTGTCATTGGCCGGCCGGGTAGTTCGCTCGCTCGCTCGCTCGCGCGCACATTGACACAGGCGGGTCCGGGTCAGCGGCATAGCGTCAAGCGTTTGAGCGGTTGTTTTGTTCATTGTTTGCGGTGTGGTTTTGTTTATTTCGTGTTTGGTCGGTACTCATTTAATGACTACAAGTTCTTTAACAAAAACTCCACAACCATGTCTCGTCAGCATCCCAATTTACAGGAGTTTGAAATTGAAACGAAGGCATCAAAACAACGGCGGTGGCAGAGTAGCTTGTATGACGAAGGCACCGGAGAAATCTTGGGAAAACCAAGATCAGGGTGGGCAAGAGCAGGTCAGTAACGAAATACTGGTTAAAATACCTCATAACCAGTCTATAATTTATATTTGATAACATAAAAGTGTGTAAAAGCTCGTTGAAAGTGAACTTCCAGGGCGTGGCTTTTTTTGTTTGGATTTGGGAACTAAACCAGGAAACAGTTTCACAGCCAATGATTATTGTTTTTGAAATGAGGCATGGTGTAAGAATCGTTGGATTAATTCATAAAATGCAACATATTATTTCATAAAATGCAGTGTGTCTGAGTTTTTGAGTGGGGTACAAAAGGGGTGCCCTGAACAAATTTTCACGCCAAAAACGAAAAAATCATTTTTCTGTCTTTTCATAGTGCCCCCTTTTGTAGACACGGACCCTTGCTTAGAACTGCTTTAGATCGTCAGTTTCCACTGTTCCTTGTTAGCTGGGTCAGATGGGTCCCTATGGGAAAAAGACTTAATGCAAGCCACTCCTTTATTATTTAACTAAATTAAACCCATTCCAATTGGATCAAAATCCAAATGAATAGACCAATGAGGGTGTTCTTTTGACTTCGTCACATAATCCGTTAAGCCCCAATTTCATTAATTAATAGAGATTAACAACACCCAGCAGGGCTCGATGTGGTTGGGTGTAAATAGAATTCTGTAAGGCTGCAATCCGATTTATTTCCCCTAGGAAGCCTTATAGGGGTCATGAAAGTTGTAACGGATTTAGATTTAGGACTATAATCTTGTGCTAGGCTACATATTCAGCTGATTTTTTTTGTCTCTGGACTGTCGGAGAATTTAAACAGTTTGTAAATCTTTTTTATATTTTTGTTTCTGATGTGTGCCATAAATAAAGAAAATAAGCCTTTAATGCTGAAAATAGTAACAATATGCCTTAAATTCATTTCTTATTTCCTACTTTGTTTTAATATATTATTCCTTAATTTATTTATCTAGCATCTGGTATTATTTCCTCTTTCCCTTCCCAGCTTCTCTTTTAAGAAAAGTCCTTTCTGGTTGCCCCATCCATCCTTGTCTCTCATCCACAATGGTCCTGCTGAGAGATAGCAAGAGAAAAAGAGGGAGACAATTTAAAAGATGGAAGACAAAATTAAAAAGACTGTAATGTCATAGCTATGTAGAAATTACCTATTAAAAATGTTACAAAATATAGGTTTGGGTCCTGCCAATAACGCAACATAATTAGTTTATTGCTCCACATAATATATACAACAGTTTTATACTATCAATGTGCATCATATATGACTAGACATTCACGGAAATCCTATCAGACTAACTAGACATTCAGGAAATTCAATGCACATTAAACCCAATGTGTAGAGAAATTGTGTGTGACATTTAGTGTACATAAAAAAACAGCTGAGATAACACTTTTGGGGAATAGGGTACCATTAAAATTAACATAATAGCTTAAAACTAAATTACCTTCAACTAGTTTCTCTATTAAGTTAACAAAAACTTGTAGTACCTACATTTGAACCAGTTGAGTGAATGTATGGAGTATGCTCTGATCAGCTGGACACAGTTAATGCAGAAATGATCGAACCTGAAAAAATATGTGTAGTGATTTTCGAGATAAATATAATAAATAAAGCCTTTATTTATTCTATTATATTTTCAAATTTAACAACTATTAAATAATTAAACTTTATTTATGGAAGTCGCCTCCACGACCTAGGCCTCCCACATCCATTCCTTTCCTTTTCTAGCCCTTCTCCATTCAGATCCCCTTAAATACATCCTCCTATCGTTTATTCTACATTCTACATAAATGACCTGGTCATTTCCATTTTAATTTTCTTATCCTTATGCATTCATCACTTATTTTCGTTTTATTTTTAATGGTTTTATTTCTTAACCTTTTCAGATAATCGTATTGATAGTTTAGACTCATCTACATAGAGTCTAAGAGTGGCATAATTTTCGAGTTATTAATATTTGAAGTCTAAACCTATATTCTTCAATAGAATGTAATGCTCAAGTATTTGATGAATATATTATAAAATGTTCAATTTAATAGAAAACTTTTAAAGTTTTACATACTGAACTCATTGTTTGACGTCTTGTGAGTTGGGATCAATTCTGTCTAAACAAGTCCTAACATTATCATATCCATATGCCAACGTTTGGGAACTTTTATGTGTTTTCTGGTTTCATAAAATTCACCAAATTATTTATTCCACCCGCAGGTAAACTCATCATATTCTACCTGATATTCTACTCTTGCCTGGTGTCTCTGTTCTCCATATGCATGGTCACATTCCTGCAGCAGTACATCAACCCTCGCGTGCCGAGGCTGCAGCAGGAATACAGTGTGATTGGC
Source organism: Esperia sulphurella (assembly GCA_947086405.1). Classification (NCBI taxonomy): domain Eukaryota; kingdom Metazoa; phylum Arthropoda; class Insecta; order Lepidoptera; family Oecophoridae; genus Esperia; species Esperia sulphurella. The sequence goes on from OX352258.1 coordinate 18,117,037, forward strand.
ACAAGCCCTGGGCTGGGCTTCCGGCCACTTCCTGAGGATGTCCGAAGCACCCTGATTTGGTACAAAGGAACAGGGTACGAAAGCTATAAATACTGGGAGGATCAGCTTATTGATTTCCTTTCTGGTGAGTTTACAAAAAAATTATATTTGTATTGGATAATTAAAAATAACAGTAGCTTCAGTGATCGCTATTCAAAATTTCTAGTTTCTAGTCTTGATATATCTTTGTGTATATAAAATATTTTTTATTTCTGACTGCATGCTATGAGGATGATTTTAAAGAGGGTGCTGCATAAAAAAAAACCTTAACAGCAGCCGAAATAGGTCCACTTTGTATGGAATTACATAATGTACATACACTTGTCTAATCCTAATTTACGATTTTCTCCTGTGATATGGAAATGATATGAAATGAAATGATACACAAACATCCAGATGGTACTTTGGGTGCGATGTTCATTGGAGGAGTTTGGCATAATCACCACGTTATGGCAGGCGAATTGGTGATTGCAGTAATTATTTAATATTCATAGGAGATGGTGCAGTCATTTAATAAAAAAAAACAGGAAAGTCACAAAACTTTTTTTAGTAAATAAATATTACATAGAGACATATACATACACTTGCCTAATCCCAAACTAGGATTTCTCCTGTGCTATGGAAATTGAACAAGCATTCACAAATATAACATCCACACTGGGACCAACTTGTACACAAATTGTATAACATTGTCTGTTCCCGGTGGGAATCAAACCCACAACCTCTGGCGCTCGAGTCTAACCACCATGCTACTACGCCAACGACGTCAGAAACCGTTTCCATAGATTTAGGATATGTGTATTTGAAAGATATTCATAATGAGGAGTTCCGACGAAGGTGACCGACATAGTCGAAAGGATTAGCTAGTTGAAGCGGCAGTGAGCGGGCCACATCTGACGCAGAATCGACGACCTGAAGAAGGTGGCCGAAAGCGGCTGGTTGCAGAGCGCGAAGGATCGGCTGTGGTGGCGTTCATTTGGGAAGGCCCATGGCCAGCAGAGGACGTCTAAGGGCTAATATGATAATCATGAGGACTATAATACTGCGTGGTCTGCAGAGTACAAGAAGAAAGGTCAGACGGCCGGCGCCGGGCAGAGCATACACAACTGCAACCACCGCGACCCACTGCCCCCGGGCAAGGTGTGCGACGTCAACATCCGCGGCTGGAAGCCCTGCATCGAGGAGAACCACTTCTCCTTCCACAAGTCTTCGCCCTGCATTTTCCTCAAGCTAAATAGGTACTGTTTACTTGGACTGTTTTTATATTATAAGAACTAGCTGTGCCCGCGGCTCCGCTGGCGCGGTCTACAAATAGAATTATTGTATATATTTTTTCAAATTTAGTGCTCAACCCCTTTCCTCCCACACCCACTTCCACCCCGTACCTGCCCTTCCCACACCCCTATTCCAACTGCCACTACCACCATTTTTACACGTATAAACTACAATGCGTACACAAACTGATAAACAGACAGACAAAAATTCCAAAATGATCTTAATGTACTATTCTATTACTTATCCTTATGCCCTGCTGCTGCCCTTCCTGTAGTCGCCTAGACTGCACCCATAGGAAGATTGGGAGTGGCTTAATTCTAAACCGGGTTCCATACGGCTGTTTAAATAATAAATGATTATTCATCATCATCATCAGCCCCTAGACATCCACTGCTGGACATAGGCCTTCCCCAATGAACGCCTCCACCCCGGTCCTCTGCCCTCCGCATCCAGCCACTTCCGGCCGCCGTCTTCAGGTCGTCGGTCTACCTGGCGGCAGGGCGTCCCACCCTGCGAGTGCCGATCCGCAGTCTCCACTCCAGAACTCGTCTGCCCCAACGGCCGTCGATTCTGCGGCGTATGTGGCCCGCCCTCTGCCACTTCAGGTTCCTAGTCGGTGACTTTCGTTCTTCGTCGGATCTCCTCATTCGTTTGATGAAATGATTATTATTTTTGCAGAATCTTCGGGTGGCGGCCCGAGTACTACAACGAGACGGATAATCTGCCGCAAGACATGCCGGTGGACCTGCGCTGGCACATCACCAACGTCACACAGTACAACAGGGATGATGTTAGTATTCACCACCTGTGCTGTGGAGAGGACAGCGAGATAATGAAACACTTGCTGTGGTGAATGCAAGGCGAATGGATGTCCTGGGTGTGGCTTACCCTGAACCCAAGGGCTACAGGCTTTTACCCCTTAGCTGCATAATAGTGTTTATTTATGCAGGGGATCCATAGGGTCGAAGTGTCAGCTTGAATGAGTCCACTGCTGGATATAGGTCTCTACCAAGGTGCGCCACTGAACACGATCATCGGTTCTTCTCATGCAGTCACTGTCAGCCGCCTTACGCAGATCGAGAGGGGGGGGGGGGGGGGGGGAAGGGCAGCGGAAGGGGGGGGGGGAGGGCAGCGGAAGGGGGGGAGGGGAAGGTGGGGGGAGAGAGGGAGGGGGAAGGGAACACTTAATAATTTTCAACTTTATTTAATTCTGTGGCGTTAGCGCCTCAAGCTCGCTGTCCTCCACTGTCGTTGCATGCAGTGTCGGCGGGCTTCCTAGGGACGCGGCGTGTGTCTAGTTGATGCGAGTGTTACTGTCGGCAGGCGAACATGGTGTGGGTGTCCTGCCAGGGCGAGACCCCGGCCGACCAGGAGAACATCGGCCCCCTGCGGTACATCCCCTACCCGGGCTTCCCGGGGTACTACTACCCCTACAACAACGCCGAGGGATACCTCAGCCCGCTCATCGCCGTGCATCTGCAGAGGCCTAAGAGTAAGTGCTGTTTCAATATTTTCCTAAAACCAATTTCCTTCCTTGGCTACTTTTATTCAACTTGCCTATTATGCGCCCGGTTCGAGCTTCTACAGCTGCCCACCAAGATCATTTTTGCGCCCCTCCAAGGTCTGCTCCCTGTGCCTTGCCTGGGCACCTATTACGGAACTGATCCTGACATCTACTTTGACCATAGACATACAGTTCAAAATGGTCTGTTCAAAATCTCTGTATTGTCCTACGTAATTAAGTCAGAAATTCTAATGTTTATTGTTTTTATTTCCAGCTGGTATAGTAATAAATATAGAATGCCGTGCGTGGGCGAGAAACATCAAATACAACAGGAGAGAGCGGCTCGGGGTCGTCCATTTTGAGCTTATGGTCGAATAGTTCGACAAGACCAATTTTTTGAGTCTGTGGTATGAAATCTGTTAACATTATAGGCGGTCTTTCGAGTAGACCGATAGATTCTGGTCTGAAAAATACCCTAAGAATAGTGTAATAGCTTTTTTAAACGCATTTATATTAAAGAATTTATGCCACGGACATGGTCTACTGAGAAGACCATATTTTCAAGTAGATATTTTATCAAAACTGATAAAAAATTAAGTAAATTGAATCTGAACAAGCGTGTTAGACGGTCTTCTGAGTAGACCGTAGACCAACTTGAATTTAGCATTGCATTGACAAGACTTAGAATAATGGAATCTCAAAACATAAGTAGTAGCTTTTGCTTAATATGTTTTATAATTTTGACAGCAATATTTTTATAGTTAAGCTCTAAAAATGCATTTTTAAATCAAATATGAACCATATCTATAAGTGACTAAGTCTTAATCTTGAACTTAAATGTCAGAAAACTTAAAAATAATATTGTAATCATATATTCTTGACGTAATTAGACGCCGTCCAAAAGGTTATCATATCAGTGTGTATCAAAGAACACGTCTACAATTTTTATATACCATTTGTATGTGTGTAGTTAATAGTATGTAATGTTAGGTACCCACCGTAGTAGCTGTGAATGTTGTCTTCTACGACAGTAACTGTAGCTATTAATAAAAAAAAGCTTATAAATATTTTTGCTATATATGATTTTAATTGACGTGCATTCGAATCTCAGTTAACAGATATTTGTTTTCATTTCAATAAAAAAAAACTAATATACATATAAATATCAATGAATTTTTGGGGAAATGTGTATCAACATTTATTTTATGAGTAATTAATTATTATAATTTACTATGTTGTACAGTCGGCCCGAGAGGTGGTTCGTCACCTTAAGAAGGAAGAAAGTCTTACACCTAAGTGTCGTACTGAGATAATAACTAAATAACGTCATAGATAAAAACAATATACCTATCTCAGCAGTTGAGTTATACAAAACAACTGAACTACTGAGACTATAGAATGCTCAGTAGTTTGGTACCAGACAAAACAACAGAACTATAACTACTGATGAGACTAAAGAATGCTCAGTAGTTTGGTACTAGACAAAACAACAGAGCTACTACTGATGACACTAAAGAAGGTTCAGTAGTTTGGTACCAGACAAAACAACAGAACTACTACTGATGAGATTAAAGAAGGCTCAGTAGTTTGGTACCAGACAAAACAACAGAACTACTACTGATGAGACTAAAGAAGGCTCAGTAGTTTGGTACCAGACATAACAGCCGAACTACTGAGACTAGAGGTTTCAATGGAGCACTACGATGTACTCGTACATTTGTTTTCAACTAACCACTTTCCATGCCGATTGTACATAAATGTTGATTTGATTTATATTTATTTAATAATAATGTGCTTTATTATACTATGAATCTTAAATGGAGATCTACCAATGATTTTAAGTTTTTTAATTATTATTTTTTTACAATTTCTGTAGTTTTAAGCTATGTAGGCAATAATTCTTAATGACTTTATAACATAAACCGTCCATTGTATTATGTGAAGACTGATGAAATCGTTTAATATTGACATTCCGCAATAATATATTCTGTGACCAATAATAACTGCCTCGTATGGATCTGTTTATATTTAAGACTATATGTATTTTTTTATAAATAAAAGATTAATAACTAGAGACCCGGATTATATGCAACAGAAAAAGCTTGAAATATGCATATGCATGAAAAGTTTCGAAATATGCAACATCAAATAATAAAAACAAAACCAGTAATTATTAGTTATTTTACTTATTTTAAATAAATGATCTATTATATTTCAAAAAGAGCATACAATCAGTAATTTTTATTATTTATTTTATTTATTAATATTATCGGAAATCATCATCTGGAGCCAACCTTACGACAACAAACACGACACACACGTTTATTGTATTTCGTCACAGACACCTTGAGCCCGCCCTTTTAGATTTTAAAAATATTGTAAACAACGCGAAAATATGCACCGCCACTAGTAATTAGTTAAAATATGCAATAGCCGGTGAAAAGCGGTTAAATATGCAAATCCATATGGAACATGCAAATGCATATGGTCCGGTCTCTATTACCACCATAAGGAACGCACCCAAACTACGTGACCCGTTCTGGGGGGAGGGGGTCTTCAAAATACCACGCTTGGTCACAGGGGCGGGAGGGGGGGCTTAGGTTTTCGACACGTAGTCAATATCCTCTAGGGAAATATCGTCCGTTTTCGAACTATATTCAAATATGGCGCTCAGCGTTTACTCACATGTGGCAACACTGACGCACAAATCGTCAGCTGATTGATAACTGACAGATTTTTCTTCTTGATAATATATTTTTTTCTCTTGTAATTATAGGTATGCACGCACTCTTGGTGTCACGCGGCAAGCGCCATATTAATTTCTTTCAACTTTCTGTATACAAAAAATGGTTTAAAACCATATTTATGAATTACTACGCGAAAACTAGAGAGGTAGAGAGATGGGGGTGGGGTGGGGGGGGGGGTCTTGGCGTATACTACGGGTGATCACTGAGGGGGGAGGGGGGTACATTTTTTTTAAAATGGGTCACGTAGTTTGGGTATGTTCCCATACCTTTATCTGGTTTATCAACGTGTTTTCAGATTGTCAAATTACCGGTATGTTTTTGTATTTTATTTTTGTAATTTTTATACATACCTAGTTAATCCGTCCAATGGAGATATTTTTATTTTGTAACTCGATATTCCGTCGTGTGCCTTTTTTGTAATAAATGAATTAATAAAGTAGATTTTGTATAAAGAACTCGTTTTTTTTATTAAATATATTCCTGATGGCTTTACGCTTGACATTAATCACACCTGATGGTAAGTGATGATGAGGCCTAAGATGGAGCGCGCTTACCCAGAAGATGCCTATTTACTCTTCCCTTAAAAAGATCCAAGTTTTACTTGTCCAGAAATACCCAAGCTGGCAGGGAGTTCCATTCCTTAGCAGTTCGGTATTCCCTGAAATACTTAGACAAATGAATAACATCCTAAATTTATGCTCAAATATTATACAGCCAAACTCTTTGGTGGAGACTAAAACTAATTATGTCTCATTTGTCAGACTAATTAGGTCTCAAAGAGGTAGCGGGAGGGGAGCGGGAGCGAGTGCGGGAGCGGGAGCGAGACCGGAGCGGGAGCGGAATCGGAAACGGAAGCGCCAGCAGAAGCGGGAGTGGGAATGGGAGCGGATTCTGTAGTTCACGCGAGCGGAGCCGCGGGCACAGCTAGTCCCAAATATGTATATACAGGGTGTAAGGGACGGTCTTCCGAAAACTTTAACCATGGCTTCAGACCATCACCCTGAACATCGTACAGCAAGAATTTTTCGCCGGAAATAAAAAAAAAAATTGACTTCTTCATACAAATCTGGCATGTCATTTGTAAAATTTGTATGGTGAGTCCGAAATTTTTTTTTATTTCCGGCGAAAAATTCTTGCTGTACGTTGTTCAGGGTGATGGTCTGAAGCCGTGGTTAAAGTTTTCGGAAGACCGTCCCTTACACCCTGTATATTCAAAATCCCAATACAGTCCACTTAATTCGATTCGCTACCGGGGGGGCACTCTTTATTTTTAAACAAAGTACCTAGAAGATTATTTGGTTGACAACAGAAAGATAATAAATATTACTACGTAAAGAAGCGACACTCATCTCCCAGCCAGTTTAACGTGGCCTCCAAAACAGCACGGCTGGTAGTACGCACTACACCTCATACCATGAAGCAAAATAATTTTTCGTAGCTCATAGTTTCACCTCAGAGTTTTTTCCTTCAGGATTGACACTAATTGGTTATTAAATTAAATAACATATGATTTTAATCTGCATCTGTTATCTAATTTAATAACCAATTAGTGTCAATCATGAAGGTAAAAACTCTGAGGTGAAAGTATGAGCTACGAAAAATTATTTTGCTTCATGGTATGAGGTGTAGTTATATTCTTTTTGTACTGGGCTGGCACCGGCCGCTGACACAGAGTGATCGATCTAACCACCATGCTTAGGTATATCTATTTTTCATAAATATTAGTATAAGTCAGGATAAATTTGACTTACTATTGGAATTAAATTCATCCTTTTGTCTCACTTGACACTACTCGAATATTCACTTAATGAGTGCCGAATATTGGGCTCATTCCTAGTTTTAACCCACCCGTGGGTTTCAACCCGGGTGGTTACCAATCTCTGGGAGCAAAATCTAAATATCATTAAAACGGCTTATTCCCAACGGGACAGCCATGAATTTATACCTACGAAAACCAATTTATGAAATGCAGAATATCGACGTCGACCTCCCAACTCAATTTTGGTTACCATGCAATTATATACCTTAGCTTTTACAAAATAGCGTTCATACCGCAATAGCAGCCAAAATGGAGTTTGGTTGGAGGTTAAAACGCAGCGACGAAATTGCAATGTCAATGTGACATACTTACTGATAATTTCTTTATCTTAGGTCATATAACTTATAGATTAATTGCTTATGAATGGGTTGTCTCGACTTATTGCAAAAAGCAAGGTAAACTGCTTGAAATACCCGCAGCAATTATAACCTTACGGTTTTGGAAAGAGGTGCTACAGTTACTTATTATATTCTATGAATAAATTAGAATTGAAAGACTATTTGGCGAACACAAATACAACACAGGAATTAAAATTGAAATGCTGTAGTAAGAGCTGCAGCGCTGATTTTCAGTGAGGCCACCAAATGACTCACGGACGCAGTTGGTGGTACATCGCAAGCAAGAAATAAAAGATCTATATATATATGATTTATATGCTATGCGGTCCAGAACCATGCTTTGGCGTTCCTGTAAGTAAACCTAGCATGCCTAAGGCTCTGAAACCTTTGCCTAGAGACTCTAGTATATATTATCTTTGCCTAGAGCAATCCATCAATCACTGGAATTGCACGAAATGATTGAACCACTCGAAAGCACTAATCAAGGCTTACAATCGTAAGTCTGCTCAAGAAGCTTTAGCCGGAACATCTTACGCTTAAGTGAGAGCTCTCACAGGACATTGTGGCCTGAACAAACACATGTTCAACCTCTAGCTCCGAACCACAGGAGTGTGTAGGCTCTGTGAGGAAGCAAAGGAAATCCCCCATGCATCTCTTGTGCGAGTGTGGCCCACTGTTGCGCAAAAGAAATAAACACCTAGGTAACTACTTGCTGCGCCCTGACGAAGTAAAACAATTCAGTGCTAAAAGCATTGTGCAGTTTCTAACTGCTGCATGGCTTAACACGGAACTATAATAGTATGGTGGCGACGACAATAGGCCAGTAACTGAGACCTTGAAATGTAGCCCTTGAAACGGTGAAGCACCTGCTGTGTGATTGCAATGCGCTAGCTGCAAGGCGAATGAATGTCCTGGGTGTAGCTTATCCAGAACCCAAGGACTACAGGCTTCTACCCATTAGCTGCATAATTGATTTTATGCAGCGAACTGTGGGGGACGGAAGCACAGCATAGAAAAAGGGGCTGACACAAAAGATCCCACAAGGTCGACGTGTCGCCGGGTATGCCTGGCCCCGTATTTGAAAGATAAGAGACCTTGAAATAGTCCCAACTCGAATAATAATAAATACTTATATTCTAACAAAAAATCAACAATTGAATATAATAGTGTGCGTCACATGTAGGAAAGAATACGAAAACCTATGCTGTTTGCGCCTAGATAACATGTACATGAGAGGGTCGCCAGCAGCAAAAGCAGGTTTGTATGACCATGTGAACATTACGCTTCACATTGGAACACATCTATTATTTATTTCGACCTCCGTGGCGGAACGGGGTAGCTCTCGGACTGCCACGCCGGAGGTTGCGAGTTCGAATCCCGCTAGGGCCAAATGTTCGTATGATGAATATGAATGTTCGTACCCAAGTCCTGGATGTTTATGTATTTATTTAAGTATGTCTATCCGTTACCATACCACAGGCTCTCTGACTAGTTTGGGACTGGATAATTGGTGTGAATGTCTGAGATATTTATTTTATTTATTTATTTTGCTTTGTAATATACTCGTAATTGAGTACAATAATGCTCACGCCCTGGTCCATACGTTGCGCGATCCTGACACACTCACTAGCCTCACTCACATTAATCAATCTTTTCATGCTCCTACTTTTATTTATCTTACTGCGGACCCCTTTTTGAGAATGTCACCAATGTGATCCTTGAACGTCCTCCTAGGACGACGTCTAAAACTGCAGACACATTATCGGAGAAGTGTAGGGTCTAAATGCTCGACGGAATTCGTATTGCAGTGAGTGAGAACTATATTTTGGAGATAGGTAGGTGGGCATGGCAGTGCCCCCCCCCCCCCTCCCCCCTCCCCCCTCCCCTCCAAGTGCCATCCACTGAAGCCTGCACCATTTGCGACAAAAGGCAATATGCCCAGCGGTGGCCTCTGTTGTTGATCTATAAATCTTCCGGTGATCGTTTCATTTTGAACACGACACCGAGGACATTTCTAAAAATAACTTGTTTATCCAGTTCCCTCTACGTGTGAGCTCCATAATGATTGAAGACAGACAAAAAACTGCGTCCAGATCTGTAGCACGTGTGGCCTTACCCTTAGGGCGTTTGTACATGAAGATCATCATCTATCTAATAAATAAAATCGTAAACATCGCGTGTCTTTACATTGAACATATTTGCAAAAAAAAAATTGGGGGTCTAAGGATAAGTAATAGAAAACATTTCGATCATTTTTGAAAATTTTGTCTGTTTGTCTGTTTATCTTTTTCGTTTGTGCACGCATCACTTAAAAACTGCTAAACCGATTTCGATGGACTTTTCACAGAAACAAAGTGCTTAATTGGGTGTAACATATAGGCATTATTTCATTGCAATCGGCCCAGTCAAACAACAGTTATGCTAATTTATAGTTTTCGAAAATTTTCGAAACAAAAGCATTGTGCAGGGAACTACAGTATGGTGGCGATCACAATAGACTAGAAATGGTCGCAGCTCTACAAGGTCTAGACTGAGACCTTGAAATAGCCCCAACTCGAATAATAATAATAATCATGTAAAAACTACTTAATCAATTCTGATGGAGCTTTTAAAAAATATTGGGATTAATTCGGAGTAACATTTACTATTTATTTCATCATTCAAAGGTTATGCGAATTTATAATTTTCAAAAATTCACATACATGCATTCAGATTGTGAAGTTAGGACTACGTTTGGAACGAGGGTAAATGGCGGTGGCAGTTGGAGCGGGAGCGGGAAATAATAAAAAAACATTAATTTTGTAGTCCACACGAGCGGAGCCGCGGGCACAGCTAGTAATAAGTAATTATATTCCTAGTCTGCAGTGAAACGCAAACGAGTTTGGAATACAAAGACGTGAGTACATTTGCGAATAGTTTGTAGACGACCGAATGTCAAAGTTCTCGTAACTGACCTACGAAAAAAGAAAAACCGACAAAGACCTACACTTCAGTTAGGGTATTAACCTTTACAATACACATCTCCGAAAATGGACCGACGACGACCTGAGGAAGGTCGCCAGGAGTGGCTGGATGCGGAGGGCGGAGGACCGGGTGTGGTGGCGTCCATTGGGGAAGGCCTATGTCCAGCATTGCCTACGTCTAAGGACTGATATATCGAAGTTATGACATTATTATGAATTTCATACACAAGTATATATAAGTGTATAGGTAATATTTTATTATTATTTGTGAGAAAAATCTATGTAGTAATAGATTAGATTTATTTATTACAATTATGTGAAATGTAAGTTGTTGCAATAATTGATTTCATTTCAGCTATATAAAAAAAAAAAAAACTGACCGTAAATAAGCCATGTCACAGTTTAAATTAACATTCTATGTCCATGAATTCTTTTACAGAGTATAATTATTTATCCAACAATATATTTTGGCGATTAAACGTTTCACCATTCGTTTTATTCTTTAGGACAATAAGGAAATTATCTAATTATTTTTCCAGTAGTAGGAAGATACTTGAGAAAGTAATTAGAGAGTATTTAAATTATATTTCATGCAACTCTGACCGTAGTGCGCAAGCGCCCTTACCACGTGCGATCTGAGTTCAGAATGCACGGCACGCATGCGCCCTTGCAGTCTCCGCTACACCGTTGCGAATGGCGGACGCGCAGTCCTGAATAAAATCTTACGATCGATCGTTCCCAGTGTATATAAAGTTTTTAAAAATGGCCAGTAAAGCGAACGGGTTGGATGCGTCTGAGTGGGCGAGGGCTCCGCCCTCGGGCCCGGCCTGGCAAAGGTGTTTGACGGCCATCTACAATCCAGAGGAGAAAAGCTTTTTGGGAAGGACAGCTAAAAGATGGGGTAAGTTGTGTGTTACTATTAAACCGCGAATCAGTGCCGGATGAAACTTTTCTTAAATATAGGCTGACCTGTCTAGGGTTTCCGATCTTTGGTGAAAAGATTGATCTCGAATCTATTCGAATTGTGAGAGTTGAGATCGATCCAGGAAAAAATCGATGGGAAAAAGATCGATTCGATTTTCATAAAGCATTAAGGAAACACCTACTGATAAACGATTCTATTATATTTTCCGCCCATTCTTCTAAGATTAATTATCAAAAGAAAAAAAATACACTATTCTCTCATCATTTCACTGACTCACAGTTCTCAACTTACTGAATCAACCAACTCACTGAATGATTCGCATACCATAATCGTTTAAAGAATCACAGAAGGTATATGAAATAAGGAATTTCATTAGCTACAGTCTCCTGGCACTGTTTGTCACGTGGAAGGTGCAACATTAAGAGAAAAATCGATCTCCGATCTCTTCATTTTGTGGCGATCTTGCCCTCCTAAAGATCGATCCAAAAGTTGAAGATCGTTCTGCCAAAAAATCGATTTTTGATAAGATCGCATCGAGATCAGAACCCCAGACATAGAATACTTAGTAATATGCTCCAGACCTGTCTCACTCTGCACTTTAGGCTTAAAAATACCTAAGAGGCGCGGCCGCGATTGCCGGGGCACCTAGGCGAATCGCGTAAGATGGCCAATGGCTAGGCCAATGTGTGCGTGATTTGGTGGTTTATTGGCCATAATCGATGATAATTTTGTTTGATGAAATTGTAACGAATATTCAATTATTTTTTTATTTCAAATGGTGATAAAGTTCTAGAATGTTTAAATAATAATTGTACATCTAATAGGTAAACTATAGAGAACAGGCAATGGAAATGTAACATATTAATATTACCTGTAGTTTAATAATAAATAAGTACTCGTACCTACGATTGGCATGCACATAGGATTCAATTTGGCTTGCACTGAATTTTGTAGGTACGTTTATGAGATTAAACAAGCTTAATATTATTCCGTTGTATAGGCCATTTGATTTTGTACCCCTCGCTTTTCTACCTATCTTAATCAACGTATATATCTCTGATCTGTCGTCCACTGAAGTCTCCTGCTCCTAGGCCGCGGCCTAATTGCAGTGCAGCTTCTAATATGAAATAGTAAAGCTGGGAAAAAAATCACTAAAACGCAATTTGCTTAAAACTGGTAAGCCCCTGGCACTTCCAGAAATTACCTACTCGTAATTTTCCATTACGCAAGGTCTCCGGTCTACTATTAAAGGTTTAGTTTCTTCATTGATTTCTTACTAGAATTTGTTTCTGTTTTATTCTAATTAGGGGATTGTTTAATTTTTTTCCATAACTGTACAAGTGAAGCTCGCGGGAGTATTCTGATGCATTCGAAATGTAATACTTTTTCTAATTCTTTTTTTAAAGTCGAATGTCCGTTTTCAAACAAAAAGAATAGTAGATTAGTAGTCAAGGGCTGTAAGGCATCAATTTCAGCCCGAGCTATAGTTCGCGGGTGCAATTGATGTTTACACCCGAGCTAACTACTCTGCTTTACATCTCGATTGTGAGGTAAGTAGAAAAAAAACCGGCATAACCAATATTAAACAATATTTAAAGTAAAAGATTTTTATTCCCGCCTTTTTTCATATTTTTTTAATTTTTTTTTTCAAGAACGAAATTGAGCTTCGCCGTTCGATATTTAAAATTGATGACTATTATACTCCTACGAAGACAAGGCTGAATAGCGAAGCGACCTCTTTTGTCATTGGGCTGAATGCATGATGTCTATTGCCAGTATGATGGTTAGATGTACGCGAACTTTTTGAAAGAGTGAAGAGGTTTTTTTTAAATTACTTACCGCCCTAGGGCTTTTCTAGCTACATTATTACCCTAGAGCGCTAATTGGTCACCTACAAGCCCTAATTAAGGTAATAAGGACCTACTTACCGAATATGAGAGATGTAAAAGAATTTTGAGATTAGGTCAGCTATATACCAGCGTTCTATGTCAGTTCTCGCGGGTAAACATAGGATTAATGAAGTACGGTCGACAAAAGTTACTCCTAATCACATTAGAGGTGCTTATTGTGCAGCGACCAACGATCTCTATGTACTACCAGATGGAGCGTTCCAAACAATCGCTCTGTTCCACGCAAGTAGCCACAACTCTTTCACATTCACTTTGAAACTTGTGCAGTGCAGTTACTACTCAGAACATTTAATTATTTTCTAAATATTGGCATTATTTAACCGTAGCGTCAATATTGTGTAATAATTAAATATTCTGCGTAGTAACTGCACAAGTTTCATTGTGAATGTGAAAGAGTTGTGGCTACTTGCGTGGAACAGAGCGATTGTTTGAAACGCTCCATGTAGTAGTACATAGAGATCGTTGGCAGCGACCGAATGCTTTCCCCTGACTTGCTCGGGGCTCGTGCTCGCTGGCACAGGAAAGTGTTTTCAAAGTGGTCAGGCGGACCTTTATCTGATGGTACCTACATTCCTGTCCAGAGTGTTTCGCCACGGCCGTCGAGATTTGTAACTAATTTCACGCAATCATAGAAATAGATTAATATAGAATCCTACTTCTAAACATCAGTCATGTCCCACACGCGGACTGGGCGGGGCTTATTCGGGTGTTCTCTTTATTATAGAAAAAAAAACAGATGCGTCATTCTCATGACGCTACCATTTTTACCTATCGGGCGCTATATGATAAAAAATAAAATTTTGTTTGTTAGAAATACCTATAATGTATTAATAAAATTAAATAAGGTATTAATAGCATGTGGACATAATAATTTTATTAACCCTAATTACCCTGGAACAACATGAGTTTCGTCAGTTTTTGTCGGTTTGTGTTGTAACTTATTTCTGGATCACTTTTAGCCTCGTGGTGTAACCTTATTTTTGCATATTTTTCTGTAATAGCTCTCATTAAATGTGCCCCATGGTTTAATGTTACTGGTTGCTGTAAAGAATGCGAATGTAAGGAATTGAATATATCCGAACTTATAAACCTTTTTAATGTATTTAAAACAATTGAATCAATTTTGCTAAATTTCTCGGGCAAACTTCGTCTTTGTTCTTTGTGTTTTATCAAATATCTGATGAGTGTTTCAGTCTTTAAACAAATTTGGAATACTTCTTCTGTGGAATAGCACACCCCCCCCCCCCCCCCCCCATATCTTTTAGCGTGATTAATTTGTGAAGCCACATTTTATTAGCCGTAACCAAACTGGAAACACATGTTTCACACTTCAACTCCTTATTTAGTTTTCTTGAAACATAGCCTGAAATGTGTCCGACAATTAATTTCGTAGCAGTTGTTAATTGTTGAACGTTTAAGTGTTCTGAGAGGATTATGCAATTTGTTTCTGCATGGCGGTCAGAAGCCATTGTTGGTTCTTTTTCCACTTCTGCTCATAATAGACGTAGTATTAATACATACATACATATACGCATACATGCATGCAACATACATACATACATACATACATACATACATACATACATACATACATACATACATACATACATACATACATACATACATACATACATACATACATACATACATACATACATACATACATACATACATACATACATACATACATACATACATACATACATACATACATACATACATACATACATACATACATACATACATACATACATACATACATACATACTTACATACTTACATACATATATTGGAAGTAATACCTGGGTACTGTAAAACTTATTTTTACTGTTTCTGTATGTATAAATAACAATAACTAATAAGTTGTTGGGTAAGAATGACTACCAATCTTGTAAAATAATCCTTTAATTTTCATCATAGTTGGTCCAGGTCCGGATGTTATATTTGCTAATGTCCAATCCTTCATTAATTCCCATAGTACATGAGAAAATCCTAGTTTGAGATTAGGCAAGTGTAGTATGTACATATGTAATATTTTATTTATGTTTATACACAGTCGCAAAAACAGGAAACGCAAGAGAAGTAACTAGTTTTTATGCGTGTTGTAGTTTTTAGTACTGAATGAAAATATGATTGCCGAACGACCTAATAAAAAAAACCACAATAGTTCAAAATGAAATAAAATCAACAACATACCTATAGAAAGTTATACCCGAAGCTTTTCTGGTATTTTTAGATGTATTTTTGCAGTACCGAAGTATTCAATAAGGCATTTTTATATTATAAGAAAAAAAGGTAATAAACCTAAAAGGTAAACAATAAATTAGGTTTCTGCACTTAAAAACATGTAAAGAAACAAATCACAACAGATTTTATCAAGTTAATATGTTATAATCAGTTGTCAGTATTCTACCTACTTGACATTCTGCAACATTCTGCAAAACATTTAATCTATAATGACAAAAACGTCGTGCTGCAGGAGTAGGAAAGTCGTGCTTTCTCTCCTTTTGACGCGTGCGCTTGGCCGCACGTAAAAGCGAGAGGCCGCACGTAAAAGCGAGAGGCCGCACGTAAAAGCGAGACAGAGTTCTGTGACAAATAGCAAGAATCGACTTGCAATTACGTCTTAATAATTTAGTTTACGCGTAGTTCTGCAATATAACGTTTAACTGATTATGCATTATTGCTAATACTTATCATAAAAGTATTATAAACGGGTAAAATCACTTATGAAAAGCGTAAATATTTAGTAAACAATTAAATATTCGGCCTAGGTTGTGCGTGGTAACTGCACAAGAGCCAAAGTGAATGTGAACGTGTGTGGCTAGCTTAGCCACACGTTTGTGTAACAGAGCGGTTGTATGGAACTTTCCGTCTAGGTACATAGAGGTCGTTGCACGCAATCGATTTATTACTTGACTAGCTATGCTCCCGCGGCTCCGCTCGCGTGGACTACAAAATCCGCTCTCCTTCCCACGTCCGCTCTCGTTCAAATGTAGTCAAAACTCATCGCAATTTGATTATTTTGTTATTTTATTGTTTTGTTATCCCACTACAGTTCCAAATAATTATACTACTTAGTTATATTGCATAACCTACCTATTAATGTATTTGAAAACTAATCCTCATAACTTTTGACAGAATAAGCCGATTGCGATGAAATAAAGACTATATGTTACTCCGAGTTAAGCCCTATGTTTCTGTGAAAAGTCCGTCAAAATCGGTTCAGTAGTTTTTAAGTGATGCGCGCACAAACAAACATAAGCAGACAAACATTTCAAAAATGATCGAAATTTGTTCAATTACTTATCCTAAGTACTCACAATTTTTTTTTTGCAAGTAGGTATCTTCAATATACAGACACGCCAAGTTTACGATTTGCATTTATTAGACTTCTTAGTTTTCTAAAACTTCGTTGTTACCTCTCGATTTTGAACGCTCTGTCTTCGGAATAAGGCTTTGTATAATAATCTTTTATTTATGCACTGGTATGTCTTTCAATTTTACTTTATCCCGCTCTCACTCTGTAATGTATACGCGGACCCCAGTTTAACTAAAATCTTATCTTAAGCTCTTATCTTAAGATCAGTATTATAAATTACTAAAATTTCCTCGCCAGGTCTTTTAAGCCTTTAGCGGGTTTTATCAGCGGCAAACAGACATGCTTTGTTTAGAGACTATATATGCAAAGCAAAGACTGCATTAGTAATAGGGTTGTCAGATGGTCGGGATTCGTCTGGATTCTCCCGACATTTTAAGTGGTCTCCAGACTCCCGACAAATCTCAAAATCTCCAGACAAACCGCTTCTCCGAAAGTTCTCTAGGAAACTATCATTTGAAATTGCCGCGCGCTTTCACGTTCATTCTATTTTCGACGTTAGTTACGTTTTTATTTTTTATGCTGTGCCCGCGGCTCCGCTCGCGTGATTTACAGAAACGGCTCCCATTCTCGCTCCCGCTTCCGCTTCCGCTCCTGCTTCCGCTTTCGCTTCCGCTCCCGCTTCCGCTTCCGCTCCCGCTTTCGTACCCGCTTCCGCTCCCGCTCCCACACCCGGTGTTTCCCACGCCCAGTCCCACTCGCACTCCAATTCCTACTCGCAGCTCGAAATGTAATCCAAACTCATCGCAATCTGAATAGTACGCAAATACTTTTATTTGCAATATATTGCATACTAACCTTACCTACTAATGTATTTGAAAAATAAAAATGTCCATAACTTTTGATTGAGTAAACCGATTGCGATGAAATAAAGACTAAATGTTAAGTTAAGTTAAGCCCCATGTTTCTGTGAAAAGTCCATCAAAATCCTTTCAGTAGTTTTTAAGTGATGCGTGCACAAACTCACAGACAAACAGACAAAAATTCCAAAAATGATTGAAATGTGATCTATTATTACTTATTCTTAGACCCCTCATTTTTTTTTGCTCATATTTCAATGTTTCTTTATTTCTTCCGAGAACAACCCCAAAATCCCGACATTTTCAAAATTCCTCCAAATAGGTACCTATTTTGGACTATCTGACAACCCTAATTAGTAACCACTGTAATCTATGCCAGCATCAATAAGTTTCGTATAACTACTTGGAATTGAACCGCTGTAGGTAATGCAAGTGCCAAAGATTATGTTACACGTAATGCGAATTGGAAACCGTTACACTCTGGGATCTATACCTACCTTCGATACCTAACATTGCAGGTGAAACAAACAATAATGTTCTAAAAGTAACTGGGTGCGTAATCTGCATTGAAAAAACGTATTCTGCATTGCCGTGTGGTTTCCGGTAGAGTAGAATAGGACCACTCCAACTCTTCCCGTGGATGTTGTACAAGGCGACTGAGGGAACACATTATAAAACATCAATCAGGCCTCCCCAACCCGTCTGGCCAGCGCGAGGAGTGTAGGCAAAGCAGTGCCGGTTTTAGCACTACCAGCGCCCTGGGCGAGATTTCTACGGCGCCCCCTATCTTCTATCGAAACCTAAGAAGAAAAAAGCGGCCAAGTGCGAGTCGGACTCGCCCATGAAGGGTTCCGTAGCAGCAAGTAACATAATATAAAAGTTATTGTAGTTCGTTGTAACTTTGATCGACGTTTTAATAATAGTATTGTGGTTTACGATTTATGACGTATTAAAAAAAACTACTAACTAGATCTCGTTCAAACCAATTTTAAGTGGAAGTTTGCATGGCAATGTACATCATATATTTTTTTTAGTTTTATCATTCTCTTATTTTAGAAGTTACAGGGGGGGGGGGACACACATTTTACAACTTTGGAAATGTCTCTCGCGCAAACTATTCAGTTTAGAAAAAATTGATATTAGAAACCTTTATATCATTTTTGAAGACCTATCCATAGATACCCCACACATACGTGGGTTTGATGAAAATGATGAAAAAAAAATTGTTGAGTCTCAGTTCTAAGTATGGGGAACCCCCAAAATTTTTGTTTTTTTTTCTATTTTTATATGAAAATCTTAATGCGGTTCACAGAATACATCTACTTACCAAGTTTCAACAGTATAGTTCTTATAGTTTCGGAATAAAGTGGCTGTGACATACGGACGGACAGACAGACAGACATGACGAATCCATAAGGGTTCCGTTTTTGCCATTTGGCTACGGAACCCTAAAAAGGCAAGGGATAGAATGAATGAAGTAACCATTTCGTCGCTGGAAAAGCAATATTGCAGACGTGCCAAAATGCCTTTTTACAGAGAATAAAAAAAAGTTGAGAATAAAAAAAACGGCTCCGGCTTCGGCGCCCCTGCATATCTTACGCCCCGGGGCGGTAAATAATTTACTTCTTAGTTATATTGCTAGGTACCTACCTACCTATTAATGTATTTGAAAACTAATCCTTATAACTTGACAGAATAAGCCGATTGCGATGAAATAAAGACTAAATGTTACTCCGAATTAAACCGTATGTTTCTGTGAAAAGTACATCAAAATCCGTTGAGAGTACAGGAGGCAATTGCACCCAGTGACCCCCCCCCCCCCTCCTGTATCCGAACCTGTTCTTATTATGTGTGGCATGGGCTAACAAGGAATTAGTTTATAATCTCAATGCCGTTTAAAGAACCCGCACAAATTTTCTTTGCATATACGAGAATTGACCCAGTGAATTGAATAGAAGGGGTCGCGTTGAATGCTTATTGAATTCATCGCATAATATGTTCCCATGGGCCCTGTTGTAAGCTTTTGTATAGCTCAAGGGCGCATGAACTCGTCTGTGATTTAAAATGGACGGTACATAGTACAGTCGACCACACGACCAACTAGCCAGTACCTTGCGTCTTGGTACCTACATTGCAACGGTTCTCTATAACCTGATTTACATAAGGTCTTCCGTAAACCATGTGGCCTATAAGGAAGGCTGGATCGCTCTATGCTGTAAAAAACAACTTTGTAAGAAAGGCTATTATAAAATAAACGATTATTTGAATGACAAAGATGCCTGGTATTAATGTTAATTCAGCTTCGCAAAATCTTTATTAATTGTATGCAAACTCGATTTAAAAAAAATGTGTTGCGTGAAGTTTGTTGCGCCGTTTCTTCTTCACAGCGCTAACACCTAGGAAGCGGTAGTCGATAAAAAAATTACGTGTATAAATGTACCAAGTGTACTCATAAGCAATAAATGATTTTGACTTTGACTTTGGCTGTTAAAAGTTAGTGCTTCATGGCACGACCACTGTAATTTTTTTCTTCACAGTACCAATTCTTCATTTTAAATGTACTTAAGGTTGTCTGGAATAAAATCGCTTACAGCGATAAGACCGCCTGAATTGTACTATTTGTAACTTTTATAACTGTATTTGTTTGTGCAATGAAGTGTATGTATGTATGTAAATGCTTTATTGTACCAAAAATAACAACAACAATAATAAAATAGGAATTAAACTGTGTACAAAGGCGGACTTATCCCACTTAGGGATCTCTTCCAGTCAACCTAAAGTGTATTGTATTGTACTTAATTGTACCGGTACTTTAGAATACTCTTAGAGTTCGCGAATTTCAGCGTTTTTGCTGGTTCATTGTAGGAATCTACATCATCCAAGAGACTTCAGTCCATACTTGACTTCATAACAGTTTCATGTTACATTTGAATGCCTTTTAGGAGTTATACTCGTTGCCTCTACTATTGCCAGCTCATTTTCGTTTCGTTATTTCACTGCAGATTTATAAGAAATATAGCTACCTACTTGTTATAGAACATCATTGATTCTACTAACATAAACAAGTTGCGCATAACATCATCTGCCGAAATGGTCTTACTCGGCAGTTCATAGTGTTTATGTTTATAGATTAGAGAATGTATTCGTGGTATCCGAGTGATCTCGCATCGCAGTTATTAGGTCGAGGCTTCAAACTTGGGTTCTACTTGGTTTCAGTCATCATCATCATCATCATCAGGTTATTTTTGTCTCCACTGCAGGAGCACAACCCACTCTCATCTGCCGGAGACAGACGGAGGATTTGGCCTGCACTCCCCGCGCTGGCCAGACGGGTTGGGGAGGCCTGATTGATGTTTTATAATGTACATGTTTGGTTTCAGTACTTTTTAGAAATTACGTCGACGCAAAAAGCGGAAACGATGTAAAGTTTAGTACCTACTATCTCGAATGACGCTTGGAAAGTTTATTCCACATCTGCGCGGCTTGGAAAGTAAAGGAATTAAAAAGAATTTGGTTTTGGAATTGGGATAGAGTCTTGGTGACGGTGGGTGGGGGGTAACTCGTGGAAACGGGAACGGAGGTTCGAGAGCAGAAGCATTTTTCAGGGCCCTGTAAAGAAAGGACATTTCGGTGAAGACGGATCCAGAGCCATTTTAACTGCGAGCGGAATTCAGAGACGTGGTCGAATTTGCGTAGACCGAAAATAAAAGAAATGGCAAGATTTTGTAGACGCTCGAGTTTATAAGTAGCTCTTGTGTCGCATCTAAGTAGCTCACGTCAGGTTAGTCGAGAATTGGGAGAAGTTACTTCAACTTCTTTGAAGGATATTATTCGTAATGAAGAGATCCGACGAAGAACGAATGTGACCGTTATAGCCGAAAGGATTAGCAAGCTGAAGAGGCAGTGGGCGGGCCACATCTGTCGCAGAACCGACGGCCGTTGGGGCAGACGAGTTCTGGAGTGGGACCACGGATTGGCACGCGCAGGGTGGGACGCCCCGCCGCCAGATGGACCGACGACCTAAAGAAGGTGGCCGGAAGCGGCTGGATGCGGAGGGCGGAGGACCGGGTGTGGTAGCGTTCATTGGGGAAGGCCTATGTCCAGCAGTCGACGGTTAAAGGCTGACATGATGACTTCTACTTCAACATTAGCTATCTCGTGTGTCTGTCACTGCACTAGCTATCCCGTCAGTCTAACTGGAGCAAGCTGAATGCTGTATCAAATTGCTGGCATAGGCTGACCCTACAGTGGGACGTAAATAGTCTACTAATGGGATCAACGGAAGCATTTATTACTGACCTACCTCACCTAACATTATATTGCTCCCCAAAGGTGACGGATGGCACTAAAGTACATAGGTACTATCTAGATTAATCAACTTTGAAACGAATACCTATTTAAATAAGTCATAGAATATTTTGAATATGTAAACTGACGTGGAAGTTGAAAGGGCATGTCGAACGTGCTAACGATCAAAGATGGAATAAGGTTTAGATAGAATGGGAAGGAATAGTAGGCAAAAGAGCAAGGAGAAGTACTATAGAACGCTAGAAAGTTGAGATAGTAAGAAAAAGCCGCAGATTTTAAAATAGGCTGGGGTCCGCAGTTAGATGAATAAAATTACATGAAACGGTTTATGGATGTGAGGCTAGTGCAGTGTATCAGGATCGCGCAAAGTGGCGATATGTCGTCTCTGCCTATCTCTCTGGGACTAGGGCGTGAGCATTATGTACTTATGTATATATGTTCAAAGCATAAAGTAGAGAAAAGTGGTGGAGGCCTATCGTTCATTACATTATATCGGCAGTCTTTTGACAAATGGGCAAATATCCCATTGCAAATATCATCGGCAAGTTCGCCCATTCTATTATAGACCGAAGGGCAAATATACCATTACACCATTTGCAATATTTGCTCTTTTGTTAAATGAGTATTTGGTGTATGACTGTGTTATTTTGACATTTTAATATTTGTACCAAGTGGTATAGTATTATCTGTAATTGATTTATTATTTATGACATTTATGATTTTTGTGTAATTAATTTTTTATACTGTCATGTAGATTACAAATGTTGTAATCTAAGGTGTGTTTTTCTTTAAATGTCTAATTTGATAAACAAACATGGCGCCAAGGTGACCATAGATATAAAATAGTGTTGTCAAATAATAGAATTAATTGATTCAATTGAATTTAATTGAATTTGTGATTAATTCTATATTATTCTCAGTGATTATAAGTTTAGGAATATTTATTTATTTATTGGTTACTCCCATGGATATTCTGTATCGAAATACAAAATTTCATCCACATCGGATCATTACTTTGGACC
Organism: Esperia sulphurella; assembly: GCA_947086405.1. Taxonomy (NCBI): domain Eukaryota; kingdom Metazoa; phylum Arthropoda; class Insecta; order Lepidoptera; family Oecophoridae; genus Esperia; species Esperia sulphurella. The sequence continues at coordinate 18,140,066 of OX352258.1, forward strand.
TAGCATACGACTGCAGACAAACGGACACGCAAGCACATTGTTTAGTTTTTGGTTTTTGGACTCTTACATGTCTAAGGGAACATATATCCATCAAAGTTTCAAAAATAAATACAACATATTGCAGAAACATTTTTATTCTTTAAGGTACAAAATACAAATCATTGTAATAACAATAATATTAAGTATGTATAAAACAATGCACCGGCATCAAACTTAATATTTTAGAAAAGTGCAAACGATAATGAGTAACAAACATCGATTTTACCGATGCGATGCCGATTACGATTATCTGTGCCAATATTCCGTTAAAATTAATAGAATATCAATTGTCTATCTTTTTTGGTTCAGTGGATGTCCAACTTATTTGTCTAATCCTTTTTTCTCCTCGCCTACTTATTTCTATAGATTCAATTAGTTACAAGTATTCCGAATGAATAATTGAATTGCGTAATTGAATGCGTGACATACCCCATCTCTAAAATCCAAAGACAATATAGAGATAACCCGTCTCAATATGATTTAAGGTTAAAGCGATTTGTTGATAATTTTGCTAAAAACTAAGGTTTACGATGATTAATTCTATTAGTTTTGTGAGTGGATATCGTGCAAGTGCTTGTTTGAGGTATATGAGGATTTTGGGTCAGTTTTATTGTGTGATTGGCTCGCAAATTTGAGATTTTGTAGAGGTGAGTGGTTTGTTTACTACTTAGGACATTTAAAGAAACATTAACCTTACACGACTTATTTTTATTTTGTAATTAATATTACTCATTTTCACACTGTACTGACATGATTTTATTAATTAATTTTATAATATAACTGTAATCAATTTTTGTGATGACATGCCTAAGTGTACTTTATGTACCTAAAGTTTAAATAAATAAATACAAATAGATCGACTATATTATATTTAATTGTTGAAGTTTTGTAAGATGAATATATTTTCCAAACTCAAATATCCCTTTCTTAATCTGGCCACCACATCTAATCCCCTTCTTTCTGCTTCTAGCCGTTTCCCTTCGTCTGCCAGACTAATTTGTCATCTGACAGTTAGATTTCTGTTAATTAGTGTTATAATAATGTATGTATTTCTAGGTTAAGGTATTTATCTATGGGCCAAGTTGCCTGATAGATAATAAACGATTTATTATTATTTATCGATACCCAGAAAAGGATTCCTGCCCATTCCTGATTATAAAATCTTTATACTCGTTACTAAGCTAACGTTACGACCAGTTTCCACTTCGGTTCTCTCACCAACCGATGCACGAGTAACTAGAACTTGTCGAATGTCGTGGCTAGGTTATTTTTACCCTAGCCAGACAAATATTGCTCAAGCAAAAGCTCGTACAACCGCAGTCTGTTATTGACGTAAAAGTCTATGAAAGCGTATATAAACGTCAGCGCGTTCCGAAGACGTAAAGCATTATTATTATATGCGCGTATATTTTCAGTGCGTCCGCATTTAGCAGACTGACGGCGGTTATTCACATTTAGCATTTGGGTTTGCGACACGCATTAGGCTGCGACAAACTTCGGAATGTAAAATGTATTTACAGTTATTATTTGGCTTTTAAAGGTATAGCTAAGCCCTTATATTTGTGTTCTACAATTTGACGAATTGCTTGAGTTTTTGACGTCACAGTCCTAACATACGATATGTTCAATTTCAGTATTTCAGTAAAACTGGTTTATGACAAAATTACTTTATACAGTGCGAATATATGTTTGAAAAGAAAAGAAAAGAAATGAAAGACATCTGACTTATGTGATCTAATATTTTTGTCTATTTATATGTGTTTGTTTTCTCCTTGTTTAAATCTTATATTTTAATTATACAGAATTTTAATTATTTTAATTTCGTAATTGGCATATTTTGAATTTTATAATAACTTGTATTGTATATAATAATGTAATTGCTGTGAAATTAAATAAATTTATAAATAATAATAAATAAATGAATGTGGAAGGAACTACAGCCAGAGGTCGTCCTAGGACGACATTCAAGGATCAAATTAGTAACGTCCTCAAAAAGGCTGGGGTCATGGATCAAGCATTAACCATGCTTGATCCTTGGGCTAACTAATAAATCAAAAATAAAAAATAAAATTCAAACAGTTGGATCGAAAAAAAAAACGAAAATAGAGAACTTGCGTAGAGATTTTTCAAATGACAATGCAACCACTAACTAGAAATGATTTTAGAAATTCCGCCCTAAATTGCTTTGAATTCCATAATTATATAGTCGTATAATCCCAAGTAGCACACTAGCAACTTATGCAGATATTTTTAGAGGTGTCAGGTGCTCTAACACCGATATACCCCACTATGGATCTCTTTTATAGCTTGTCGCTGCATTTTTCGCCAGTGTTCTAGTTGGGATTCTATTGAGACAGAATGTTACTTGACTTCTAAATATAATTAGTATTCAAGCAGCTAGTCTTAATGAATATTATTCCATAAATGAATTTTCTAAAAAATTAAATTGTTGGGCCCTCTGACGTTTAATTTAATTTGTGATAATTTAATACCAAGTGTATTTTAAGTTTTTTTATTTTAATATTATATACTGACATAGATAGTATGTTATATACTATGCCATTATTTAAATTGTTGACATTGTAATTTATACATTATTTTATTTTATGACGATCCCTTTTACCGTATTAGAATGACATGTAAAATAGATTTTTTAAGATGTAAAAGTGAAATAAATAAATAAATCTAATCTAATCTAATCACTTTAATTTTTCCAGCCATCGTGTTGACTTTCTACGGAGTATTTTACATAGTGCTGGCTGTGATGTTCGGACTATGCATGGGCGGTTTGCTGCTCAGCATCGACAAGGAGCGGCCCACATACACCCTCGAGAAATCCCTTATCGGTATGTTGCACTGTTGGCTGTTATGTTAAAGACATGGTCCTTCGCAGTACTCGCTGTACTGGGCATGGGTGAACTACTGGTCAGTATTGACCAGGACAGGAATCTACACCCTCGATAAGACTTTTATTGGTAGACGTGTTGGCTATCGCAGTGCTAAGAAGACCTACCTTTTAAATTGGGTATGGGTTTGATGGGTTTACGCTGGACCATAATCTCACCTGATGGTAAGTGACAATGCGTCCTAAGGTGGAGCGCGCTTTCTCAGAAGATGCATATTCACTCTTCCTTTAAAAATATACAAATTGTACTTGTCCGCAAATACAGTATCAAATAGTATTAAATAGGTACCTAATTTCGTTGATTGTCCTTTAATGCTCTTTGCTTTGAAGTAATTAAAATATTATTTTCTACTTTTTAGTTTAAGTTTGTACATGTACAGTACAATCTTGAAGTCGATTTTTGATTTTTCCTAAAAAATATTTAATTTTTTCTGTTTACTAAACGTGCTCAAATGAGACAGAGCCGTTTGGAAGAGAGTAGTTACGAGAAGAAAGATTGTTTAAAGAAAAGTAGGGAAAGAAATGCGATTAATATTTCAAATGAGAGTTTTGAGCAGCGGGCCTATAGACTTTCTCAGATACACGAACTTATCAAGGCTTAATGAAAGTCCAGAAAGTCATGCTCAACGACTCAGTTTAATTCACGACGTTCATCAAACGAAACCAAAGAACGTCATCATCTTGGCTTGCATTATCAAATGAATCCAGATCCTCTCGGTTAGTTGCTATGCGGCAAGCTTTTATATCGACCCCACGATGAGAAAGCTTTAACAGAAATGAGACGGTTGCGTAATCTTTTCAACAAATAGGTAGTTTTCTTTAAGAATAGGTATTAATGTATAATTATTATGAAGGCTCCTTACAAATACATACAATCTTCTTTGTTCTTGGCTAATGACAGTTAAAAAAAAGATTAAAAGTCCTCATCACAACTTTTGCTGAAGGGAACCTCAAACCATCTCAAACTATCATGTCTATGTACTCGTAGGTATGTACTAAGCCTATATTTGTATCTTTGTTGATTTTTCAAAAAGCGCTGAATGAATTTTGATAAAATTTATAAGGGACCATCTTTGAAGTATGATCTACCATACAAAAGACGAACCATCAAAATCCATTCAGAATTGGCGGAGTAGTCGCGTAACAAACATACAAAAAAAAAACATAGCGTCGAATTGAGAACCTCCTCCTTTTTTGAAGTCGGTTGAAAAACAAATCTTACGTCTGTTACTCAGAAAAATGATGCTTACCGCTCGGCCACGACTTTTGGCTTAGCGGGACGCGGCGCGGTTTCGGCAGGCGGAGGGTTGGCCGCTAATTGCGGCGCCTCGTGGCGTGCTGCTAACATTTTTGTACATTTGTTCTCGCCGCTCGCCGCCCCGCTCCTAGCTGCCGCTGGCAGCGGCAAGGTCGTGGCCGAGGGGTTAGACCTCATGAGCGTGGGGCTAGAGCCCTACCAAGGTTACCATAACAATAGGCCATCTACTGCAATAGGCCACTTACTTCCTTTGCGTTTTGCAGGTAAGAACCCCGGCGTAGCGTTCCGCCCATGGCCTGAAGATGGCTATACAGTAATAGGATTTGCACGTGACAACTTCAGCCTGTACACTGAGCATCTCGACCAGTTCTTTGAACGTAAGTACGTACCTTGATACTTTGATACCGGAAATACGCATGACCATGAGGTCATATTTTGGTCAGAAAATCCCACTTAATCCCACGAATATTATAAATGCGAAAGCTTGGATGTTTGTTACTTAATCACGCTTCAACCACTGGACGGATCGGGATGAAACTTGGCACACATATAGGTTAGGTCCTGGAATAAGACATAGGATAGTTTTTATCCCGAAAAAACATCTCATTCCTACGGGAAACCAAAATAATCGTGTGTATAAAATATATCGTAAAATAATCCATATGAATCGATATGATATCGAAACCTACGCGGACGCAGTCGCGGGCTAAAGCTAGTACTAAATATTACTACGTAAAAAGTTAGTACCTTGAAGTGGCAGTGGGCTGGTCTAATTTGTCGGAGAACCGATTACCGCTGGGGGTAAACGAGTTCTCGAGTGGAGGCCGCGACTTGGCAAGCGTAGTGTGGGTCGCCTAGATGGAGCGACGATCTGCGTAGGGCAGCTGGCAGTGACTGGATGAGAAGAACCCAGGATCGGGGTTTGTGGCGCGCCTTGGGAGAGGCTAATGTTCAACAGAGGACTCTTTGAGGCTGTTGATGATGATGAAGACTACGTAAAGAAGCGAATCACCTCCTCACGTCAGTTTATCATAAAACAGAGCAGATGTATGGCAGGATCGGCTAGAAAGAGACGCATTTATGGGGTAGACGTAACACGTTTGTCCCTCTCGTTCGCGCTGGGTCCAGCAGCCTGTCGTACTATTATTTACACGACACACGCACGTGTGCGGACAGGCTGGTGGCTGGTGGTCCTGTAATAGTAAATAAAATAAAATTAAAATAGCCTTTATTTATAGAAACTGTATCTTACATCTAATTAGATAATATATAACATCTCGCAAAGCCGGCGCCGCCGCCGAAAATGCCCAGTTCCTCAAGAGTCGCAAATACTCGTGTTTGACAGACCATTACGAGTTTGCGGCGCTTGCGGTGGAGACAATGGGTCCATGGTCGTCCGACACAAAAATAATAATTATTGATATTTCGAAGCGACTGGTCCTCGCCTCCGGAGACCCCAGTGCTGGCGCGTACCTACCTCGCACAAAGGCTTAGCCTAGCGATCCAGCGAGGTAAGGCTGCCAGTGTCCTGGGAACCATGCCGCACACAGGCGAGCTGGACGACGTGTTCTTACTGTGACGCATTTTTATATTAGTTTATAATACTAGTTTGTAATACTGTTAGAATATAATTACCTGATAATATATTATAATTTATGTATTTATTAAAACATCGACAACTTCGACTTGTCTTTCGACATAGGCCTCTTCCAAATGTTTCCACAAAGTGCGGTCTTTTGCCTTCTGTGTCCACAGTCCTGCGCAGGCAACGATCTCTATGTACTACTAGATGGAGCGTTCCAAACAATCGCTCTGTTCCACGCAAGTAGCCACAACTCTTTCACATTCACTTTGAAACTTGTGCAGTTACTACTCAGAACATTTAATTATTTACTAAATATTGATATTATAGCGTCAATATTTAGTAATAATTAAATGTTCTGAGTAGTAACTGCACAAGTTTCATTGTGAATGTGAAAGAGTTGTGGCTACTTGCGTGGAACAGAGCGATTGTTTGGAACGCTCCATCTAGTAGTACATAGAGATCGTTGTGCGCGGGTATTTTTTAAGTCGTAAGCTGTAGTAGTAGTAGGTTATTAAATGTGTTCGCTTGTATTTAGGGTTAGGGATGTGCTTTGGTTATCTTATTATCATAATAGGCTAGTATAACTATCCTGCCTAAATAGGCCAGTTAGGAGATGGATCACGCACACTGAAACACTGTCAGAATTTCTTATTCTCTAAAATACAAACTCATGTGCGAGTCTCACTCAAGTGACTACACTCACTTGGAAACTATTCCGTAAACATTCCAGAGCACTAAAGTGAAGTGAACAAAGAACTCACTTCACGTCGATAGTCCTCTGGAAGGTTTACACAGAATGGTTTCTAAGTGAGTGAGACTCTCAGTTGAGTTTGTATTTAGCACGACTGATCTTATTCGAATGCGGGCTGTCTGAATATTTTTATGAGTAAATAGTTTACACGATCTTTTACGTTTATGACGCACTCCAGTTATGTGGTTTGTTTCATACTTTATACACATCACCAGTAGATAAATAACCTATTAACTATTTCTGTACATCATAGAAGTAAAACAACCTTGGTTTACTTGCATAGAAATCAAATAAACCTACTGATGGGTGCGTCTATCAATACCCATTGTATCTAGGTACCATGGAATATGGACTCGACTCGCTTAGCTCAGTTGGTAACATGCCCGCTGTATAAGGGGTTGTGGGTTACAATCCCTGGCGTTAACTCCTTGGCGAAAGTATGGATACAGGAAGAGGCTGTAGAAGAGATATTTTTTGGCACTCTGGATCTACTTCGGACAGCCAGCATCAGATCGATCCTCCGTGGAGATCCAAGGGAATAAAATTACCTCCTATGTATTAAAAGGGCCCCATATAGACGACACAATAATTTTGAATCTCTACATAAAAACTAGTCTCTATAAGAAATACCATGAAGCTTATAAATCAATTCAATTCAATTATTCTTTATTACACGATAAAAATACATCGATACAATAATAAAGTAGCTTACACATAAAAATCTAGGCAGTTTTATCGCGATTTCTGTTGCTTATAGAAATAGCTGTAAATAGCTACAAATCAATAAGATCTTAACCATTGAAAAAGCCGATTTTACTCGGAGACATTTATTTTGTTCTTAAAAGATTTTTAAAATATACTTTTTTAGTTCTAAACAGCATTCGTAGATTTTTTTTTACATAATTTTACAGTCAATTAAATGTATACCTTTTTAATATATGAAATTAATGAACAAACTGAGAAACAAGGGGATGGGAGCTCTCTTCCATCTCTGCAGAGTGTTTGATGATGCCGAGGATGGATGCTCGCTGTGTTACCCCTTTGAATCTCCAGGCAGATGCGGCTGATAAAAAATTGTCTAGCGCCGGACTTTTCCTTCAAACTTTGCCAATTTTCGTTGAAAACTTCTTGGCTTTCGGCGCCCAAGCGCCAAGTGCCAAGTTTTATTATTTACTAAAAATAAAATAAAGTCTCCTTGAAGTAAAATTTGCTATCTTCTATATTAGTGGTCATTTTAATTTGTGGTCATAATCCGCCGAAATGAATTTAATTCCATATAGTCGAGTATTATAGTGATCTTTTTTCCCATAGTGTATATAAGCCAATAGTTAAATGTCATATCAACACAAAAAAGCCGGTGAACTGCGAATCGCGCACCGAAGGTTTCGTATAGAAAAGATTATTTAAGTGGGTGTTATTACTATACAATTAAGTTTTCGGACCGCACAACTAAGTTTGTTTGTAAAGGGTTTTTGATGATTTCTATAAAATCTGCTAGTCATAAACATAAACCTCTGTCAACTCTAATTATTGCAAACTTCGGAGATAAACGGGGGGGGGGGGGAGGGAAAACTAAGAGGCATAAAGGGGAACGATAACCTTAATCACAGGGACGCCAGGGGCGGACCGACGACCTGAAGAAGGTGGTCGGAAGCGGAGGGCGGGGGACCGGGTGTGGTGGCGTTCATTGAGGAAGACCTATGTCCAACAGTGGACGGCTAAGGGCTGATGTGAATAACAAATTTACATCGATATGGGTTACAGCGTTTATATGCTTTATTGCCTCGATCATGCATAGAGGAAATAACAGGCAATAAAAATATTTATGTAGTGTATGCCTGATGATTTATACAAGCAAGGTCGCTGCCAGCTGGACAATACAGTGATTTGACCTTGATTACGCTATGTCCAAAGTAAATGGTGTGTCTATCTAACTAACCCACTTATACCCGATAGTTTCGAGTGATTGTTGAAGATTTTTTTTATTTTATTTAAAAACTGTGTTGCACAGAAAGTACAAAAGGAGAGCATAATGCCAATATGGCATTCTCTTCCAGTTGACCTTTGGGTCATGCAGACAATTAGTGGTAGGCGCAAAAAAAATATATAAGAAAATTGGTTATATACTATACTATACTCACATAATAAATACAAACTAAAATATACTAAATGTAATCTATAATTTATACATACACATATTACTACTTATGTAATATCATCATCATCATCATCATCAGGTTATTTTTGTCTCCACTGCAGGAGCACAACCCTCTCTCATCTGCCGGAGACAGACGGAGGATTTCCCTACACTCCTTGCGCTGACCAGATGGGTTATATAATATATGTAATATATAAATAACAAATAGACACATAAATATTCTGCAGTAAATAAAGCTAAACGTGATATATAGACGATGACCAATTTACTCCTACGGTGATCCAAGTAAGTGCTCGCGCACCAATCGTTTAAACACGAACCTATTGGGAGCCGTCCTGATGTCTTCCGGGAGTTCATTCCACAAGCGCGCTGCGTGTACTGTGAACGAATAAGAAAAGAAGTCGGTACGTTCCCTTGGTATGTGAAGTCTAAGATTTTGGGAGGAACGAAGGACTCGGTTGTCGTGGGCCGAAGCTCATATTTGTCTTTATTAATACGGCGCTTGCCGCGTGACGCCAAGAGTGCGTGCATTCCTATAATTACAAGTGAAAAAAATATCATCAAGAAGAAAAAACTGACAGTTTTAAATCAGCTGACCGTGTTGCCACCTGTGAGTTTAAAAAGCGCTAAAAACTGCGCGCCATATTTGAATATAGCTCGAAAAAGCGCGAGATTTCCCTAGAGGATATTATTGACTACGTGACGAAAACCTAATCCCCCCCCATCCTATTGACCAAGCGTGGTATTTTGAAGACCCCCCCTTAAACGGGTCACGAAGTTAAGGACGTTCCCATATCGTGCCTGTACTTTTTTTTTTTCGAAATGACATTGCTATTGGCCCTGAAGGCCTTCACAGCTTCACCGGAGGGAGAGCGAGCGCAGGTGCGCTCGGCTCAGTTAGCTGGCGCAGAGGGCGCTCAGCGCTAATTTTAGGGGAGTGTAACTGGCCTGAGGGCGCCCATGGGGCACGGACCTCGGCTTAGGACGTTGCTGTGAGTCTGTATAGTCGGGGAGAAGCGACCGGAGGTGTGACGATAGCGTGCCTGCATTGCCGAGATGTAACCAGCTCACTTCACCTCTTAATTGGCATATTATTATTATATACTGACATAGATAGTATGTTATATACTTTACATTGTAGTTTATACTTTATTTTATGATGATCCCTTTTACCATATTAGAATGACATGTAAAATTTAATTTTTAAGATGTAAAAGTGAAAGGCAACGGACATGCAAAATGGGAGGGGAAAAAGGTGAATACGGAAAAAAATACAATAAAAAAGAAAGATTATTGGAAAATTGATGAAATAATTTATTATACAACAAAAAGTTTTTACAAGGTCCTCGAAATATAAATATCGAGGGTCATAGGGGGAAAAAAACCAGCTCACTTCAAATTTGCCTACTGGCTAAATCCACTGAAGTGGGAAGCCACAAAAAAAAACTCTGCTAACTCTAGTTTCCATGTTTCTGTCCAGCGTACGAGGGTGACAGCTGGTTGGCATCGCAGACTGAGTGTATCGCCAACACCAGCTATGGATACCCCGACGCGCCATGCTTCTACGTTAAACTGAACAAGGTATATAGGAGGTACAAGGTGACAACATGCATAACGGCATCGCGGGTTCGAATCCCGCCCAGGGCAAACATTCGTGTGCTGAGCACTTGTGTTTGCCTTGTGACTGGTTGTTATTTAACTATTATATTATGTATTTATGTATGTATATCAGCTGTCTGATACCCATATTACAGGCTCTGCCTAGTTTGGGATCAGGTGGCCGTGTGTGAAATGTCCCCACATATTTATTTTATTTTAATGTATAGAACAAGTGGTGGAAAAGTTCCACCTGGAGCAGCCCTACAATAATTTACGCGCACACGCAAACGTGTAAAGACAGGCTGGTGCTGTTGTAGTCATCAGCCTAAATACTTCCACTGCTGGACATATGCCTCCCCAATAGAATACCACTTTTGGTTAGATGTCCATTGGGGGATTTGCCATAATCACCACGCTTGGCACGCGGATTGGTGATCGCAGTAATGATATTAACATACTCACAGGAGAGCGCTGCTGCTTGTTCCTGGTGCAATCCCTTAGTCGCCTTGACGCCACCCACGGGAAAGATAGGGGGTGGCCCTATTCTAAGCCGGGAACCACAAAAACTGCTGTTGTAGTAATAGATACCTACGTAATTAAATCTGTTTGTGTGGAGTGCCGGAGGTCTAGTAAGTTCACAGAAATCCTATCAAGATAGAACGGTTATAGCCATGTGTTTACTTCAGTCTCGTGCGTGCCGTTTTTCGGACACAACGCTCCCCTCCCGCGCTCCTTTTATACGTCCCGGTCGGCTAGTAAGGAGATACAGTTATGCAGTTAGAAACCGCGCAATATGGCACTTTTGCAGACTTTTTATTTATTTATACTTTATTGTACACAAATATAAGTCACACAACTAATTTAAACACAAGATGTACAACGGCGCACTTAACTCTGTAAGAGTTTTCTTCCAGTAAACCTTTGACGATGTTTACCCGACTTTGACTCCGCGCGGAACGAGTAAGCGTTTGATACTCGTAGTATTGCAATATATTGCAAATTGATGCCATGCGTGTCGCGCCTACTTAACCATTCAATCTTGATACGATTTCTATGCTGCTCAGTATGACGATGGAGACTCGACCAGCTTGGTATTTATTGTAATAAGAAAAACTAACTGGGAATATTAGCAGTGTCTTATAATATATTCTCTAATTTATACTAATAGGATTAACGATTAACGGACTTGTGACTGATGTTAACGGAAGTTAACGTGTCCGTTAACATTTTTTAATGTTAACTTAAAAGTTAAACCGTTAATCATAATATTAACTTCGTTAATTATCGATTAACGATTAACGGATTAACGAGTTAATGCCCAGCTATGTAAGGCACACACAACACAATACAATGACAGGTGACTGACATAAGCAAGAGCGGCAATGACCACAGATAATAGAATTCTATTGTTTTAACACTCAGGCTCTAAAGTCTCATCATTGTTCATCACCAGATCTACGACTGGGCGCCGGACTTCTACGACGATGTGAACTCTCTGCCGGCAGACATGCCTGAAGACCTCGTCGAGCACATCAGGAGCCTAGACCCTGCCAAGGTACGCTATTAATAACGACACGTCCCTTTTCAAAATCAAATCAAAGATACCGCTTCTATTGTCAAATGAATCGTTGGTAATGCATAATTTTTTTTTTAACTACGTTAGTGAATGATATCCTACTAATATTATAAACGCGAAAGTTTGTAAGTATGGATGGATGTTTGTTACTCAATCACGCTTCAACCACTGGACTGCTCGGGATGAAACTTGACACACATATAGGTTAGGTCCTGGAATAGGACATAGGATAGTTTTATCCCTAAAAACTCATAACTATACGGGAAATACATTTATTTATTTATTTTAACTCTTTATTGCACACACACAGATAAAACAAAAAATAATACATTAAATGAAACACAAGTACAAAGGGCGAACTTATCTCTGAGAGAGATTTCTTCCAGCAGACCCGCGAGAGAGATAATTGAAATAATAAAGGCAGACATAGTGTGTACGTAAATAAAAAAACATATACATACATACACTAATATAAACTATATACCCACTTACATAGATTATAAACTACACGGTAAATATACATGACAATTTGTGATGTTAAGTTGTCCACGCGGACGAAGTCGCGGGCAACAGCTAGTATACAATAACAATGTCATGACCTACGGCTTGGAGACGTGGACACGTGGGCACGTGATCCACAAGTTTCAAGTCGCTCAGCGAGCTATGGAGAGGGCTATGCTCGGGGTTTGTTTGAAGGATATGATTCGTAATGAGGAGATCCGACGAAGAACGAGGGTGACCGACAGCCGAAAGAATTAGTAAACTGAAGTGGCAGTGGGCGGGTCACATATGTCGCAGAACCGACGGCCGGTGGGGCAGACGAGTTCTGAAGTGGAGACCGCGGATCGGCACGCGCAGGGTGGGACGCCCCGCCGGCAGATGGACCGACGACCTGAAGAAGGTGGTAGGAAGCGGCTGGATGGGGAGGGCGGAGGACCGGGTGTGGTGGCGTTCATTGGGGAAGGCTTATGTCCAGCAGTGGACTTCTAGGGGCTGATATGATATACAATAACGTTTAAAATTGTAAACTTTACTTTCAATTGATAACATTACAAATGTTTGTGTGTGTGACTGCTCCCAGTCAAACTGATAAATCAGTTTTGTGAGGGTTTTCTGTAGTCTGTATTAATGTTTTAAATAAAAGATTTTTATTATTATACTAGCTGTGCCCGCGGCTCCGCTCGCGTAGTCTACAGAATCCGGCGCTATTTCGTAGCGTTAATATTTAGTAATAATGAAATGTTCCACCTTAGGCCTCATCATCACTTACCATCAGGTGAGACTGAGCGATTGTTTGAATGCTCCATCTAGTAATAACCTAACCTAACCAACGATCTCTATTTACTACTAGATGTAGCGTTCCAAACAATCGCTCTGTTCCACGCAAGGAGCCACAACTCTTTCATATTCACTTTGAAACTTGTGCAGTTACTACTCAGAACATTTAATTGTTTACTAAATATTAACATTATTTAACCGTAGCGTCAATATTTAGTAATAATTAAATGTTCTGCGTAGTAACTGCACAAGTTTCATTGTCAATGTGAAAGAGGTGTGGCTACTTGCGTTGAACAGAGCGATTGTTTGGAACGCTCCATCTAGTAATACATAGAGATCGTTGACCCTAACATTTCCTTCCAGCGTAAGCAAGTGTGGATCTCCTGTGAGCAGGAGAAAGAAAACTTCACAAAGATAGAGTTACCGTGGGGCAGAGGGTTGCCGGGGAGGTTCTATCCCTTCATCAAGCAGGAACGCTACACGAGTCCTCTCGTCGCCGTCAAGTTACAGACCCCAGGTAGGTATAAGTTTATCATATCGCCATGTAGATACCCAACAAGTACACCGGAGATAATTACTAGCTGTTGCCCGCGACTTCGTTCGCGTGGATAAGTTACGTATGGTGCGAATTTTAAGGACCCGCATATAGCAATGACAATTGACAGCTTTCACAAATCGTCGCTTTTCTTATATTATAAACAGAACTTCCCAGATAAATTTTGAGAACAATCTTGAAAATTTTGGATCAATAACAGTCACACATTTTCATAGTTCATTTAAGTAATTTAAAAAAGTTCTAGAATATTCTGGAAAAATCTGGAATTTTCTAGAAAAGTTCTCAATATTGTCACTCACAAACGCACCCACCGGCATTCAGCACAACCTCGAGTTTATATGAGCCGTACAATGTGTTAGAAAAGGATAGAATTATCCTATTAAACATTTTTGACGACCTCCGTGGCGGAACGGGTAGCTCTCGGACTGCCACGCCGGAGGTTGCGGGTTCGAATCCCGCTAGGGGCAAATGTTCGTATGATGAATATGAATGTTTGTACCCAAGTCTTGGATGTTTATATATTTATTTAAGTATGTTTATCCGTTATTTAGTAACCATAACACAGGCTCCGCCTAATTTGGGACTGGATAATTGGTGTGAATGTCTGACATATTATATTATATTATTATATATTTTTACCACCCACATCCACCACCGTAATTAATTACGTAATAATTAACAAAACTTACTTGCAAGTGCAGACTAGGGGCTATCTACCACTGTAACCATGAGTAATTGGCAGTGGGTGGTTATCGAGAAAAGGCTGGACATACATACATACACTTTCCTTTTATATATATATATAATAGATTGTATAGCTTAATAGGTCCACAGTGGAGGTATATCGGTGTTAGGTGAACTAGCACCAATATACCGCCACTATGGACCTATTTTATAGCTTATGGCTGTATATTATGCCAATGTGCTAGTTGGGTAGTCTCGTATTCCAGAGAATATTAACTATTACTACGTAAGGAAGCGACACTCATCTCCAGTTTAATGTCGCCCGCAAACTAGAGCACGATTACTGGCAAGCTTTCGTCACTTGAATGTCTCTACGACTCTAAGTCGAGCGCCTTAGGCACATTATTGCGTGCTGAGTGCTACGTCAACAGCCGCCCGCTTATCGCACGCTGTACGGAGTAATAACAACGCTAAGTCGAGCACCTTAAGCACATTTTTGCGTGTGTTGCCTAACAGTGGGAAGAAGTATTGAATAAAAGATTAGGTATTTTCGGTTTACTAGGGAGTTACTATTAAGTAATCTCTGCTAGCTACTCTTCTAGTTCGTTCCTTTATTTGGTTTCCCGCACAGACATTTTTTATGAAAAATAAATAAATACTTAGGTGTAGACGAAAATAACACTTCGGTGCTCGATTAAAGGGTCCATTATTGTACTTACTTACTTACTCGTTTGTCTTGAATTTTTCCAGCCAACATCCTCGCAATAGTTCGCTGCAGGGCGTGGGCAAAGAATATCATCTACAACAAAAGTCTCAAGGAACCATCCGGCTACACTCGCATTCAGGTACACATTGAAGACTTGAATAGCGCTGAAGATGCAAAAGTGACGGTCTAGAGCAGCAATTGACGCGGTACAACGCGGTAGAGTCGTTTGACAAGTAGATTGGTGGTGAAGAAGTGGCATCTATTTTAAATTGAGAATTATTGATACGCAATAAAACTGGTATATTCTTACGTCTTGAAAAGCTTTCTGATGTTCACTCGCGGAAAGGGAATCATTAGCAAGTCGGCCGTCACCTTAAATTTACCGTATTATACAGTCACGTGACACGATTGATGACGAACGACACGAATAGCACAAGATGATTGAAGTTCATATCAAATCGAAATTCAAATAAGTGGCATTTGATATGATTGGCAAAAAAAATATAGTTTATTGAAAGACTTGACAGAAATCTATTTCCTTCCTAAAAAGATTACAAGCAGACCAAAATAAAAGCTGTGTAAGTGATAAATTGAAAAATGTGATGTTTAATTATTTGATAACAAGGGTCATAGTTGTGTACCTTTAACCCTATGACGCAAAACATGTATCTTATTTTTGATTTGGAGTCGATAGCTTGTAGATAGAGACAGCATTGTCTTGTCTCTCCTTCGCTTTACTATTACACGGAAAATTTGAAAGTCCTTCAAACTGCTTAACATTTACTTTCCGCGAGTGTATCTATTGCATTATGTTGCATTTCTTTTATTATTTTATCGTCTGCTATCAGCTGGTCTATATAAAACATTTTTTTAGACTGTTGACACAAATATATATACTGGAACATTAATCTAGTCCGTTTAAGAGTTTGGTTTTAGTTTGAATTGTAATTACGATATATCTAAATGAATGCCAAACAAATTTCGCAAATATATATTTCGAAAATTTATTTATTTATTTATACTTTATTGTACACAAACAGAAGCCACACAACTAATTAAAACACAAGATTATTATTAATTTACCGATTTTAATGACCAATTATTAAACAATAGCGCATAAAACAAATTGTCATTTTGAGAATTTCAATTGATCTGAGGTATTGCCAAATAATTCAAAGTTAATTGCTGCTAATGAGCGATTTTCCAGTACCTACGTACGTAACCTTTAAAAAAAAATCTATAGAGATGTCACTGATTTTATCATCAAACGTCAAAAGTATGCGGGAATGCTTGCAAAAGTCCACAGGGCAAAGCCCTAAAATGTTTTAATAAAAAACTGTCGACCAATTTAATGGTGTCCCCGTAGTTTTCGAGTTTCAATCAACAATGACAGTTAAGGTCAATGCAACGCTACAAAATTAAGTAGGTACCTACTGGAAAACCGCTTATTGTCTCCCAGTAGATTCCCTTAATACTTTTGTTTACAAAGGCAGTCACATTAAATTAAAAGAGTTATACAGCCTAGTCTCACATCATTGGCAATATTAAAGTATTTAGAATAGCTTTATTAAACTTTAGTGATTTGCAAGATAAAGAAACAAACTTGCCAATATTATCTACTCACGATTCTTACGACGGGCAACAAATGCAAATGTTTGCATAAATTAGAAATTATTTACAGCGAGTGTATTCCATGTTTTACAAAATATAACTGGCTGGTATGTTAACTATGTAAATAATGGAAGACTGAAAAAATATGGAAACAGTGTACATTTTTATTTGACATCGCCTGGCCAGTATTTTAGCACAAGTTCTCCTTGTTAAAGTTATGTTATCTCTTTTAATTGAATCTCATATTTGATAGGAAAACTACTTTTAGGCGTTTACACGCATATTACATGCATGAGATGATTCTGTTTTACAGCTTTGTACATATCGATATAGTGGAAAGGTAAAAACGTTAAAGCGCCATTTTGGGGATTTTATAGAAATGTTATGAAAAAAAAGCGAGAGAAAGGAGAATGGTCAAAAGTGGGCCTAAGATGCGTCTTTATCATTCATGTACCAAAAATATTGGTCTGAATTATGAATCCCCTCCATTTTTTTTTAAAGCTAATGGAATAGGGAGTTTAAAAATAACATAAAATAAAAACATTGATTGATTTCCGCCAGCCGACCGGCATCTTTTCAACTAGAGTAGTGAAAGCAGAATTAAAATCAATATATATTTATAATCGATATTTGTCAACCATTGTTGATACTGCCTTTCAGTTACTGGCGCGATAATCCACTCATCACGTTTTTCATTTACTGACTGGAAACTCGGTATTTAAACTGATTTCAAGTAATACACACGTTCTTAAAAGATATTTATGAAAATATTGTTACGTAACAGAAATATCGATTATTCAATTCGTTAAATCGATTTAGTAGAACCTCACTATTGATTAGCACTATAGTTTCTTACTGTGACGTCATATCCCATATGGTGTCAACAGCTGTTTTGTCTCCTTTTGTTTACATTATGTATTTGGGTGAAAAAATCTATTTTAACGAGTCTAATGTAGTGTCGAACGCAATATACCGTCGCACCAAACTATGACATCAAGATTGGGAACGGTTAATCGTGGCCATATACCCACGGTGTTGTGAAAACTGTGCGCCAACGAAGATTTCATTCCAAGTAAGATTATTCAATTTTCCCACTATATAGTTTAACGATTTTCTTTTTACAATAATCCTTAGTATTTTGCCTGTATTTTGACGACAATTTGATCCAGACGCAAGGTTCAAAGTTTAAGGGCAAACTCCCATACAATTTTGTTCATTCTCCTTTATTATTTCGTTAAGCACTGTCTGACGTCTAGGTAAGGCTGAATATTATGTGTTTCCATATGAGGCTGGCATGGACATGAATAGTCCAAAGCCTCGATAAAATAACAGAAAAAAAATTAGATCTTTTTTCAAACGTATTTTTTTCATTGAACTTTTTCCGAGTCACGGTTTTCTTCCCAGAACAGCAAGTTTTTCAATCTCTTATTTATACAGCTTATTTTAATGTTCGATTTTTTTTTATTTTCATTTAATTTAAAAATAAACTGTTACAATATGCCTACTAATCGTCTAATCACCCAGTTCTTATTATTTTGCAAGACACGAGACTATTTTCGACCAAAAATCAAAGAAATCTTTATTATGTACAAAGTCAAAATCATTTATTGCATATGAGTACACTTGGTACATTTATACACGTCATTTTTTTATCGACTACCGCTTCCAAGGTGTTAGCGCTGTGAAGAAGAAACGGAGCAACAAACTTCACTCAACACATCTTTTAAAAATCAAATTTGCATACAATTAATAAAGATTTTGCGAAGCTGGATTAACATTAGTACCAGGCATCTTTGTCATTCAAATAATCGTTTATTTTATAATAGGCTTTCTTAAAAAAGTTGTTTTTTAATGTGAATCTTAAAAAATATATTTAAAAAAAATATTTCAACATAGAAAGATGAATCTAGTGTACAATGGCCGCCTTATCGATTTCAGCGATTTCGTCCAGGCAACTTGACCCAATGGCGTCTTAGCGGTTTTATATCTACTGATAAAACTATCGATTGTGATTCTAAAGGTATTATTTTACCTGTTAAAAGTACAAAAAATAAAGTAGTTAGTTATATATTTTGTTCCAAATCTATAGTCATATGAAAGCAAACGCATTTGCGTCTCGAAAACCAAATAAATAATAGATGGTGTTCGGAAGTGGAGCGCAAAGTTTACACGGTAATACAAACCTGTTTTTGCTGCTGGTGAACCTTTCATATACACCTTACCGAGACGCTAATAGCGTTCATTTTTGTATGACTATTGGTTTTTAATGAAATATTTATTGGTAGTTACTTAACTCTAGTTTTAGAATATATATCAATTGTCATTGATAACCTTTAGTTTTAGTTGATATTTTGATGAATTTGAATAAAATATGATGAAGAAAGTAAATGTTTTATTTTTCACTAAACTCTTAATTATAGACCGCACAGTTCACGACGGCACGCCCCACTCTTTCGATTTAGATTTATTTATTTCGCTAATATACCATAAAACAATATATATTTATATACTATCTTAGCCATAAAAGGGATCGTCAATTGAATACAATAATAAACCTTATGTCATATAAAATCAGAATTAAATCACATAGTCAAGATAATACAAAATAAAATAATGTCAGTATACAATAATGTATATGTCAAGAGAATTTTAGTTTTAAAAATTCATCAACAGAATAAAATTCGTTATCCAACGATAGATTTTTCAGTCGGCGACTGAACGTTTCGTCATTTGTTTCGTTACGTAGGTCTGCGGGGAGGTGCTCGTACGTAGTCGTTTCACCTAATCGCTTACATGTCATTGTATGCGTTATACTGTTACTATGTTCTATCGTTACGCACTAATCACGTTGGGATCAGCTTACCTTGTCCCGGGCTCACCCCTCGCAAAAGTTGAGGGGAGTGCCGTCCTGAATGAATAATATAATATTACGTCAGACATTCACACCAATTATCCAGTCCCAAATTAGGCGGAGCCTGTGTTATGGTTACTAGATAACGGATAAACATACTTAAATAAATATATAAACATCCAAGACTTGGGTACAAACGCTCATATTCATCATACGAACATTTGCCCCTAGCGGGATTCGAACCCGCAACCTCCGGCGTGGCAGGCCGAGAGCTACCCGTTCCGCCACGGAGGTCGTCAAATGAAAAGGATCTATATCTTGCAAATAAATGACAAAGTTACTTTTAGTAAATCTAATAAACATTTTCATATACTTACCTACTAAAATGGTTCGACACTTATTCAGAGAAACAGTTCAGTTTTAATTTCCAAGACTTGAGCGTGGAAAAAACTTGCTGAAAGGTGTATCTACAGTGTTAATGAATATATGGACTCTATGCTATGCTATGGACTAACTTTCAAAACATATATATATAAATTAGAAGCACTACAAATAAGGTTCTTAAAATTACTTGTGGATAAAAAAACTCAAGCAAGATGCAATGATAATTACAGAAAGCTATTTAAAATTTGTAAAATTCTACCGGCAGGTCTAAAGCATAAATATTTACTTCTGATAAACCAACATAGCAATCATGAGACTAACCTATCACTAGTAAGTCACAGCCACATTACTACGAGTAGATCAGTAACCGGGGGCAGGTATGACGTACCTAGGGTGGGTAATTACTATGGCGACAGAACCATAGGAAAACGCCTACCTTATTTACTTAATACCTTGCCCGAGGATATTAGAATGGAGTGTAACAAGCGTAAATTTAAAAAAATGCTGAAAAATTATTTGCTGGAAAGCATTTAACTCCATCATATTTAATTATTAATTTCAATTAAACAAGGAGACTATGATCCCCCAGTCAAACCGTCTAGACGGTTTTGGGAGACAATTTTTGTAAGAAAATGTTTTATTATATACGATTAATAAATTAAATAAATAATAAAAAAATATATATATAGTGTATAGAATTTGTGACATTTGATAATAATAGTAAATTTTAGTAACTTTGACATTCATTAATATCTGACATTTTATCACTGTGACAATTAATTAATTCTTTTAAGTTTTACATATTATTTTCGTTCCTCTTTAGTCATTTTATTATTATGAATATGTGTATATTTCCAACAAGTAGCAAATTAAAACATTGTATATGCCTGGAAAGGCAGGTTTACGGTGAATCTAATGTATATAGCAAATTAAGCCGCAAAATGTATCCGTTTTCCATACAATAAAGATATTCTATTCAAAAAAATATATGCTAAGTTCAGATGCCTTATCCTAGCCACAACCACAGATAGCAATTGGGGCTATAAAAGTACAGGCTGTTACTTTTTCGGTGTGTGCCGGTTCGATTCCCGGCTGAGGCAAGACTTACAAAAATTTAATAAAGTTTTACTCACTTAAAAACTCACGAAAACGGTAAATTCAAATTCAAATAATTTATTTCAACATACTTATGTCATATTTGTTTTACAATAAGAATAATACAATTGAATTAATTGTATTGTAGTAAAGGTTTAAATCGATGAAGGAATCTAAATTTTGGTATGTTTAAGGTACATATAGAATAGAATAGAATAGAATAGAATAGGTCATTTATTCATAGCTACGACACACACATACATGAGAAATAAACAGAACATATTTTGTACAGTTACAGAATTTTGATAATTTTTGTAGTTTCCGGGATGTGGCGCTGTAGTGACGTCATTTTGGCAGAGCCACCAATAAACCTCTATAACTTTTAAACGGCTGAAGTACAAATTCTAATTTTCGAGCACAAAATAGTACATTTTCATTAATTTTTTTCTGCATAGTCAGATTTCAAATCCGAGACTGTGGCTCTGACAAAATGACGTAAGTAAATAAATTTTTCCAGCTCGGACTTCAATACCCCCTTGTAACTTTTGATCTGTTTAAGTACAAAATCTGAAAATCGGATACAAAATAGTACGTTATGAGTACTAAATCCTGCCAGGGTCAGATTACTGAAATTCGAGTTCGTTCGAGCTGGAGCGACGCACATATTTCCTTCTAGTAAATTTTTTGTATGATATTTTTTGATGGATGGATGGATGGATGGATGGATGGATGGATGGATGGATGGATGGATGGATGGATGGATGGATGGATGGATGGATGGATGGATGGACGGACGGACGGACGGACGGACGGACGGACGGACGGACGGACGGATGGATGGATGGATGGACTCTTTATTGCACACAAATTAAGGATAACAATAAAATAGGTATAGGTTTTTGGAAAGTGTACAAAGGCGGCCTTATCGCTTAAAGCGATCTCTTCCAGGCAACCTTTCTGAAGGAAAATAATAAAGACATAGCGACAGAGTATTGCAGGTGAAAAAAGAGAAATTTATAATTTTAGAACATGGTAAATACTTAGTAACAATATTACACAATTGAATTTACATACAAATATACTTAAATACATACCTATGCATACATATATAGTTTATAATACAATACATATACCGTACGTAATATACTGTATTAAATTTGTTTTTGTACCTATAATTTAAGGTGCCCTTCCTCCAGGACTCTCGTTTTTTTACACGCTTTATAACCTCATCATCAGGTTATTTTGGTCTCCACTGCAGGAGCACAACCCTCTCTCATCTGCCGGAGACAGACGGAGGATTTGGCCTACAATCCCCGCGCTGACCAGACGGGTTGGGGAGGCCTGATTGATGTTTTGAAATGTATATTCCCTTAGTCGCCTTGCACGACATCCACGGGAAGAGTTGGAGTGGCCCTATTCTACTCTACCGGAAACCACACGGCATTCGGAAACCACACGGCATTATAACCTAGATAAACAATATTAGCACACCTGATATGTGTATAATAACGGCCTGGATACTAGGCAATTACTAAACGCTTGTGGACGTCTGGGTAAAGAGAGACGAAGGCTGGGCGGGGGCAGGTGGCTGCTCGACGCCGGTTGTGGGCAGATTTGGGCGGATAGGGCCGCCCGGCAAAGAGCAGAGCTGTAGGGCAGACTGGCAAGTCAAAACTGGAGTAATAATACATACATGAAGCTCGCCTTGGTCCCAGAGGGTTAGACAGAGACGATGTATAAAAAAAAAGAGAATTTATTCAACGACATCATTCAGTTCAACAATTAAGTATTTATAAGTAGTACATAGTCCGATGAATTGGTCGATGCCTCAGCGAAACGCTGCTTTTCAGGCATCGCCATTATGATTATACATCGCTAAAATCGAAGCTAGAGAAAAAGGATTGGTGATCGTTATCTCTGCCAAAGTGTAAGCACTACATATATTATCTTTGGCACTACGTAGTACTGTAAACCTCATTCCAAGATTTTGTAAGTATCACCACTCTGCGCGATATACTAACAAACGCCTGCTTTTCGTTCCGTGGTACCACCAGGCGTGGTGTATAATAATAATAATAAACATTTCATATTATTCATACACATGCATGTCTAATCCAAGGGAATTAGAGAAGGACTGGACAATTCACAAATTAATATAACATACAGATCGGAACAAAGTTGTACAAAGTTGTCTTTACCTGGTGGGAATCGAACCCACGATTTCTGACGCTCGAGTCAAACGACCAAGGCAACGAGACGGTCAAGAAGCTGAAATGATAACGTGGAGTACCTACTTACATAAATATTAGCTCGACCACGAATTGGACTAGGGGTTTAATACGTGGTCCACGCGAGCGGATTTAGCGCTAGTATTTAAGACTAGCTGGCCCCCGCGACTTCGTCTGCGCAGGATTAGTATTTCGAGTAGCTTATAATAGCGTGGCGTAATAAAGAACTAACATTATTTTATGGCGCACGCCACAGATGGTAGATTTTCTTGATATTTTGGACAATTCACACAATATCTTTATAAATTGTTGCCTACGTGTTATCCTGATGTATAAGCTATATTATTGTCAAGTTTCATTAAAATCCATTCTGTAGTTTTTACGTGAAAGAGTAACAAACATCCATCCATACTTACAAACTTTCGCGTTTATAATATTAGTAGTAGGATGTGTTGCTGAAAGTTCGTTGCGTTGTTTTTTCTTCACAGTGCTAACACCTAGGAAGCTGTAGCTAGTCAGTAAAAAAAGAATTTATTGTACCAAGTGTACTCGTGTCCAATAAAGGATTTTGACTTTGATAAATAAAAAGATCCCAGAGACATCTTCCTTTTAGGCACATACGCTACCGCCTCCACCCCATGACGTCTCTGTCACCGTCCTGTCCAGTTCACCGCCGTCATCCAGGCAAGATGGGCGCGGACAAGCCCAACGGGCTGGTGGACTACAACCGAAGGCCACCCCAGCGGCCTTTGCTGCAAAGGCTTCGCCTAACTGTATATAACCCTGAGGAAGGTACCGTGCTGGGGAGGACTCCGCACAGATGGGGTAAGTGCAAAAAAAAGTTTGTTTAAGTTTAAAAAGTTATATCCACTGTTGGACGTAGGCACAGAATAATTAATACAGAAGAACTACTACCTCTCCATAATCCCTTGTCTTCACCGCAGGTTAGCTGGAAGAAATTTCTTTAGAAATAAGCTTATCCTTTTGTATAATTTTCTTTTCTTTGTGTTGTTCTTTGTATATTTGTGTGTACAATAAACTATTAAATAAATAAGAACAATAACGATAAAAATTTTGGTGACCTCGTTAGCCTAGTAGATTGATCATTGGACTCGAGCGCCCGAGATTGTGGGTTCGATTCCCACTGGGGACAGACGACTTGGACCCGGTCTGGATGTTGTATTTATGAATTGTTCTTTCCTCAGCTGATTCCCATCGTAATCGCACAGGAGACAATCCTAGTATGAGAATAGACAAGTTTATATATGTATACTAGCTATTCCCCGCAAAGTCCGCGTGGACAACTTAACATCACAAATTATTATATATTTTCCGTAGGAATGGGGTGTTTTTTCAAAATAAGAACTATCCTATGTTCTATTAAAGGACCTAACTTATATGTGTGCCAAGTTTCATCCCGATCCGTCCAGTGGTTGAAATGTTATTGAGTAACAAACATTCAAACATCCAAATATCCAAACCTTCGCATTTATAACATTAGTAGGAAGTAGGATATGATAATACTTATTATTGCTGTTCAACCCTATAACGATATTTTAGTAAGACCATTATTATAAGATAACCTGTTTCGAGAGAATTGTAACTGTGCGACTTGGGGTAGGCGTCTTTCTGTGGTGTCCTTTGAATATCCTTATGACAGTCTAGGTCACGGACCACGAGAGGTGAGTTCGTGATGCGGCACTAGCAGACGAATTTCAATATGAAATACGACGTCTATAGGCGCGTACTGTCGCTATAGGAGCCGAATGTATGACGTCTAGTGACGTATATATGGTTCACGAACGTGTTATCCAACTAGCACACTGGTGAAATATGCAGCTATAAGCTATAAAATAGGTCCATAGTGGGGGTAGTTCTGTGTTAGCGCTAACACCGTAAACAGAAACGAAAAAGGGGGGGGGGGGGGAGAAAAAGAAAAGAAATAAGAGATAATACATAACTGTAACTACTTGTGAGGCAAACAACTAAGCATAATTCGAATAACTGACAGGGGAAGGGAGTTTACCCCCTATAAGAATATACCCCCACTCTGGATCTACTCGTATCTTTACATATAATAAAACTGTAACTGGTCTATGTCTGTACATGGGAGATATTATAGAAAAATGTGTATGAGGGGTCTTTATAGGGCCAATAGAAGCCAAAATAACAGTTTTTAGAATTTTTGTCTGTCTGTCTGTTTGTCTGTCTTTCTGTCTGTCTGTATGTATGTTTGTTACCTCATCACGCAAAAACTACTAAATGAAATTTGATGCAGTTTTCACAGTTGTCTTGCTGGAGGTCTAACTTAAAATCTGGTGCATGTTTCATCTTGATACGCCACTTAGAACCTGAAATATTAATAAAGTAAATTTGCGTGGGCGTCGGGGTCAGAGTCGTAGCCGAAGTCGGATCGAGAGTGAGTAGTCCACGCGAGCGGAGCCGAGGGCACAGCTAGTTATGCTATAAAGTAGGTAGTTGCATATTCCGCCAGTGTGATAGGTTGTTGGGAGTTTGTCGGAATGTAACCATTTCTTGAAATTACAAATAAACATTATTTTTATGTCTTTGTTACTGTCTTTCATCAGTAACAAAGACATAAAAATATTGGTAATGAAGGATTGCCATAAAGGTTTTATAGACTAATTTAATCATCATTTATAGATTAAAATTTAAATTAAACTTTGCTTTGTGTGGAGTAAACTGTTAAGAGTACTTGTAAAGGTTCATAATAACATCAAGTGTCAGTGATATAGTGATAAATAAAAACGTAAACAATATAACATGAAATATAATTTAACTTAATTAAATACGTCATGTGATTCCCGGCTTAGAATACGGCCACCCCCAATCTTCCGTCGTGATTCAAGCGGGTGTCGTTAAAGCGACTAAGGAATTTCACCAGGGGCGGGCAGGAGTGTACTCCTGTGTATGTACAGTGTAAAAGAATTCCTAGAAAGTTAGTTTTCTAGTCTATACCTAGCTTTAAGACTTATATTTGCATGCTATTTTTAGTATAGCTGAATAGATGGAACTTTTATATTATGATTTATGACCAATTTGTACCTATTCTTAGCAAATAAAGAATTATTTATTTATGATTATAACAAATCCCCCAATGGACAGTCCACCAAAAGTGTCTCTATTGGGGAGGTCTATGTTCAGCAGTGGACGTAATTCGGCTGATGATGATGCACTCTTCTCATCGACAACAACGCCAACTATATCTATTGTATAAAGAACCTATATCAATTTGTCACCAAAACAAGCATCGAAAGAGGAATTGGAAATGGTCTATTACTTACATCCAATAAAGCGCACCCACTGCCGCGTCACCCAGAATCATTGCTCCGTTAAATAATGCACCTCCGATGACGTCACGCCATAACTTTACGCCTCTCCACAAATACTCTCGGAGTTATGGCCTCGGCGGAGTTACTGTATTACCAATCTATACGACTATAAATGCAGTGCCGGGGTTAGTAGGGGTCGCAAAATCCGCCGTGAAGATACCGGCGTAGAATAGGACCACCCCCAAACAAAAATTACCTGATGATGATGATAATCCTATCCGTACATATTTGCGGATAAATTTTTAGAGCTGGAACCTGTTTATTATATTTATTCTAGCTGAAGAGCCTGTCAGACTATCCTCTCTCTCTATGTCTTCTTCGTCACGCAAAACTTCCATTTACCAAATATTTGAAAATACAAGTTTTCAGAGGCTTTAGTTTAGAAACACAGTGGGAAAATATACATAATGATAAGAAAAGATAGCATGGAAGTTTTCTGCTGTCTGTTAGATGGTTTTTGAGATCAAAAGAGCAGTTTGGTATACTAAACTCATTTTTGACGTGTCGGTTCGATCATTGCTGCGTCACTGGGTCCAGTCATCATCATCATCAGCCCTTAGACTTCCACTGCTGGACATAGGCCTTCCTGAATTAACGTCATCACACCCGGTCTTCCACCTTCCATATTTCAGCCGCTTCCGGCCATCTTCTTTAGGTCGTCGGCCTACCTGTCGGCGGCGGGGCGTCCTACTCTGCGCGAGGCGATCCGCGGTCTCGACTCCAGAAATAGTCTAACCCGGCGACCGTCGGTTCTGATGGCGGTTCTGATGGCTATGTCTGTTACCTTCGTTCTTCGTCGGATGTCTTCATTACGAATCATATCTTTCAAAGAAACCTCTGAGCTGTTCTCATAGCGACTTGTTACTTATGGATCAGGACCATCGTCATTGTCCACGTTTCTGCGCCGTAGGTCATGACAGGCAGGGCGCACTGATTAGACTGAGTCTTTAAACATTGTGGTATAGGCGACGTGAAGACTTGACGTGACCAAACTATGGTATCTGAAGTAAACTTGAAAGCGTCCCTCGTGATATAGCATTTATGTCTGATGTGCTACTGCTGAACATAGCTGGTCTTCTCAATTATGGTCGCATCTTGTACATTTACCGGACTAGGTTATTAAATTGGACAACCGTTCTGCTTGAGGTGTTTTTGAATAGCAGTATATTAAATGCCAAAAGGCTATGGAAGATTCCTTCCACTACGTCGGAACATAATGTTTCATGTCTTGATTGTGACGTAATGGGGAGTAAACATACCGTCTGTGACCGGTTTACGCGCAAATGTGCTATTTTGGTGCTAGTGCGGAATCGATTCGACCGAATCAGACGATTTACTGGTTGAGATCAGAGATGGACTAAGGTCAGGACCCAAAAGTCAGACACCATTTGGTTTAAAACCGACGATTCCAAACTTTATGTTTTTTTTTTGGTGAAATTTGTTCGTAGGAACCAACGATCTCTATATTTACTAGATGGAGCGAAAGAAACAATCGCTCTGTTCCACGCAACTGCGGCTTGGTAGAAATAAGTAAATGTTCTGCGTAGTAACTGCACAAGTGTCAAAGTGAATGTGAACAAGTTGCGGCTTCCGAAAGCGCATTTGAGTGGAACAGAGCGATTTTTTGGTACTCTCCATATAATTTACATTCGAAGTAACTCCTTTTGGCCCTCCCAACCTCGCGGTTATACGGGCCAATCCATTACAAATAGTTCGTTTGACGTTTCTCTCTTCTGGGGCGTGCCATCACATCATATTTACGTCGTCGTCATCATCGGGCAGCTCTATTAATCTTCTCCGCTTATGCCAGGCCGTCGCGAATTCTCTTAGTCGCGCGAAGTTCGCCTCCGTACTAACGAGATCCGCGAAGTAAACTGGTCCCGCCTGCGCTCCATCCAATGAGTCCAGCATCTTGCGGCGTTCTTCCCCATAAAGTCCGCATTCCTAAAGCACATGGTCTCTATACTCTACGGCTTGCCCGCAGTAACATGCTCCCGTCTCGCTCAATGTCATGTCCGGAAGCCTTCCTCTAAAACACCCGTGGCTTGTCAGTATTTGGGAAGTTTGGAAGTCAGGCTCCACCCAGGGGGAGCCAAGTCAAGTGACGACGTTCGGGAAGAACTTGTTTAAGTCCCGGCCTTTCTCCACAGTGGGCAGAAGATGCCCAAAGTTTTTGCCATTCAGCCACTATTGTTGCCCTTTCCCTGCTAACGAGAGCTCTTTTCTCTTTTGCTGGCAATCCCTGTTGCTTCTCATCGACCCTACCCGCACCTATGACCTCCAGATCAGCCGGCAGCACCCCCGCGAGGACGTATGTACCATGGAAAGAACGCGTGGCGCCCTGTATTTAATGCCCCAGGAGGACGCGCTGATTCGCGACATCTTTTCAAAACATTTGGAGGCGCGTTCTCCGACAATGCATGCTGCGCGAAGGACAATCGATCATCCACTAATAATTTTCACATACTCTGGTTCACTCCATGTAGTAAGTAGAGATAGAGATCGTTGGTAAAAACGGTTTATATAAAACAAAAAAATGCAGAAAGTTCTATATGGTTCGTTTATACTTAAGTGCCTCAAAATGATGGGGCCCGAAGCCGGCGCTGTTCGTTAGTATATTGATTCAACACTTTAATAACAGTGCTGCATTACTGTGACCAACAAAAGGTATTAAGAAAAGTCCTCGGTTGTACCCAAGGTGCGGTTAAGATGAGCTACGATCGATTTGAGAGGAGTGGCGCGGCATTTACGATTAGGATAATGATTATAACTGTCCACTGCTGAAGTCAAGAGTTGCTACTTAGTTTTGCTGTCATGTTTCGTTTCTGAGGACAAAGGGATAGACCCTGTCTAGTGTTAAATAAAGTTTCTTTTGAGTCTCTTACTAGTTATATTCTCTTTGCACACACGCACGTAGCCGGGTGCGCCAGCATCAGTCGTAGGTGATAAAAGCTGTTTGCTTGTAGAGAGGGTAGGCCCGTACCCAAGAAGTAGGTACTTACATATTATTAGGCCGTTGATTTATATAATCATTCAGTTATTCAGTCTTTACACCTCGGTTAAAGCATTCAACAATGTTTATTTTTTCTGTAAAACATTATTAACACCTCTATGCGAGCTCTAATAATGGTCATTGGTGTATTATCAGGTCGTATACACGGTATTATGGAGGTGTTAATAATGCTAAACGACATGCCTACAATGTTTTTTTTTTTTATCTTTTATAAAGTTTTCCTATAACTTGTTGATGGGTACACACTTACATATTATAAAGCATTATCTCGGCTTGAGTAATAAAATAAACTACTAATATTACTACTACCAATTAATAATTAATACAAATTATACACTATGTACTACTGCTGACTTCAATACGAGAGTGAGCTGTGGTATATATTTCATTCCAGATTAATAGTCCTATGAAAACCAACGCTATTTACGTCTCGGTAACATATACATGAAAGGGTTTCATGTATATGTTACCGAGACGTAAATAGCGTTGGTTTTCATAGGACTATTAATCTGGAATGAAATATATACCTAACCAGCAGCAAAAATAGGTTTGTATTACCAAGTAAACTTTGCGGTCCACTTAGGAACACCTTCTATTGTGTATTTTGTTTTCGAGACGCAAATGCGTTTGTTTTCATAGGACTATTAATCTGGAATGAAATATAGAATCGTTTAAAGTACGATGGAGGAGCTAGTTTTCGCTAGTGTGGGACGTGGGGAACTAATCCGAACGACAGATGAACACATTGATGATTAGTGCGTAACGATAGAACTAACCGTGTGGTTTTCGGTAGAGTAGAATAGGACCACTCCAAATCTTCTAGTGGATGTCGTACAAGGCGACTAAGGGAATTATAAAACATCAATCAGGCCTCCCCAACCCGTCTGGCCAGCGCGGGGAGTGTAGGTCAAATCCTCCGTCTGTCTTCGGCAGATGAGAGAGGGTTGTGCTCCTGCAGTGGAGACCAAAATAACCTGGTGATGATGATGATAATGTCTATGTCTATGATTACTGATAATAATGTAGAAGGAAAAACAATTGTTTCAAGCAACAATTTTGTTTAAACATACATTAATTAGGTGAACAAATCTATTTGTGTTCAGGGGTGATCGGGCTGATCTACCTGGTGATGTACATCTGCATCATCATCTTCTTCTCGCTGTGCATGTGTGGCCTACTGGCCACAATGGATGACAGGGTCCCCTACTTCACCCTCGCTGACTCCATTATTGGTATGTATTCAGTGACTCCGTTTCTAGAAGTAAGTCATGGTGACTACTAGCCTCCTTACTATCGCTTTCTCTCCTTTATCTCTCATACATACATACACACGCATTGTCACACACTCACGAACACACACTGTCACACACTTACAAACACACACTGTCACACACTCACGAACACACCCCGTCATACACTCACAGACACACACTGTCACACACTCACGAACACACCCCGTCATACACTCACAGACACACACTGTCACACACTCACGAACACACACTGTCACACACTCACAGACACACACTGTCACACACTCACGAACACACACCCCTACACACTCTGAGACACCTAGGCCCCAACAGAAAACCAGTGTTGCACCTTCCGGGTGCTGCACTTTCCTGAGTTGGGAACCTCCCTCTTGCACAACATCCTCGTCCACCACTTCGTTTTAGGTTAGTTTAATGAATATTAATGTAATGAATGTAATTTATAATTATTGTGTAAGTGAATAAATAATTATTCCTCCTTTCTATCTGTATAACGGTTGCGAGGTTACATTAGGTGATGTTACGCCACACTTAGTTCAAGGAAACAAGATCTTTTTGCGCTCGTATGGAGTTTAGATGACTGTTCAAATCAATAATTCATTTTTTTATTTAGTGCAAGGCCCTCCGTTACACTCACACACCACCGAACACAATGACGTTCACTGAAAGACATATAAAACATCCATATAGACATCCCTGCTCGCCGAGGCACCACACTGTGACGTGTTCGTGGACGGCATAGGACGGCTGATGACGGAATGTAAGGGAACGCTAGAGAGAGGAATGCCTGTTTCATCTATAGCATAAAAATTATTGTAACGCAATGGAATAATAATCTGTAATGTTTCAATATTTTAAATAAATGTCTAAATGTCTAAAACAATTGTTGATTTGAACAAGATCGTGTTAACCGTTAACAGTCAACTCATTTCGAGCGCACCATCTTGTTCCCTTGAACTAACTCTTGCTCTTTACAGGGGACAACCCAGGAATGGGTCACAGACCAGTGTTATACGAGGAGGGTGCCTTGATCTGGTACCACGCAGACAACGCCACCCAGGTCAAGAGATATGTGGACAACATTAACGAATTCTTATCGCGTAAGTATACGCTAACACACGTTGACTGTTGTTGACAGTTGTAACTATAGGATATAACATTTAGGCCAAGACCAACTTGTATACATTGTACAATGATCTGTCTGTCTGTCGATTTTCCCTAGTGGTAATCTAACCCACGACCTCCGCAACTACAGTTTTTATCTATGACTGGACAGAGAAATTCATTGTACACCTCACTTCATTATTTATCATTAAATCTAATATAATATTATGTGACGTAAACAACGATTTTCTCCAATCAGTCATACATATAACCCTAGTTGCCCCCTAGTAGCATTAGTCTCCTGGTTGCATTCGCTCCCTAGTTGTATTCACCCTCGTGCATTCGCTCTCTAGTTGCATATTCCCACTAGTTGCATTTGCCCCCTAGTTGCATTTGCCCCTGGTTGAATTCGCCCCCTAACTGCATTCACCCCCTAATTGCATTTGCCCCCTAGTTGCATTCGCCCCCTAGTTGCATTCGCCCCCTATTGAATTCGCCCCCTAGTTGCATTCGCCCCCTAGTTGCATTCGCCCCCTAGTTGCATTCGCCCTCTGGTTGCATTCGCCCCCCTAGTTGTATTCGCCCCCTAGTTTCATTCGCCCTCTAGTTTCAATCGCCCCCTAGTTGCATTCGCCCCTAGTTGCATTCGCCCCCTAGTTGCATTCGCCCCCTAGTTGCAATTGCCTCTTAGTTGCATTTGCCCCGGGCCCCCTAACTGAAGTTTTTCTAGTTACGTTATGCCTCACCCATTTATTAATCTTCCAGCGTACGAAAACAAGTCTTTGCTAACCAACAAGGGGGTTAACCAGCGTAATTGCGGCGACATAAAACCACCTAGAGAAGAGGTGTGCGCCTTCAACGTGAGCCAGTTCGGTCCATGTACCAGGGAGAACGACTACGGGTATCCATCGAAGAGTCCTTGCCTCATCATCAAGTTGAATAAGGTGATACAAACAGGCTGAGAGGAAACTGTGGGCTGTATGGTGCAGGGAGTTTGAGCACGGTGTCCGGAGACTAGATCACTAGTCAGAATTTATTAATGGACTTCAAATTGGTAGTATCAAATTTTGTTTCTTCTCCAACTTATGCTGGTTTGTAAGGATCTGCTGTACCTGCTGCTTTCCTCACTATAGTCCGATAAGCCAGTGATAGTAATTCACGCTTCAGTTTTGTAAATTTTGATGCGAGTTCGGATTTGAAGCTAGGCTCATGCTTAAGTAATTATTACATTAACTCTTTGTTCCATTTGTATTCCAGATATTTGACTTCAACCCCGACTATTACGACGACCCAGGCGACTTACCGCACTCCATGCCGCCTGAGATCAAGAACTATATCAATTCTACCACCACGCCTCAAGAGGTAAGTTACATAGCTTATCTTTGTTGAGGAGTGCAAGCAATTTGAACCATGTCCTCTTTAACTCGTGGACAATGTCATATTCATCCATCTTCCGTCAATATGCATTTACTAATAAATTGCATTTACTAATAAATAACAAGTAAGTCGTACCTTTGATTTCTTCAAATTAAACTTCTGCTCGACCAGAGCTGCAGTTGTAGTAAGCGAAGCCTCATCAGATTTCCTTCATGGAGAGGTTTTCATCTCTGGGTAAATGCAAGCTGATCTGAATTTTCTGTTACCTTATAATAAATGTCCCTGTTTGTTTCTTTCAGCGCCGAAAGGTTTGGTTGTCATGCATGGGTGAGCGGCCCGCCGATATAGAAGCCCTGGGCCCTCTGAAGTACTACCCACACCCTGGCCTGCCAGAGACCTTCTTCCCCTACGACAACACGCCAGGCTACCTGAGCCCACTAGTGGCTGTGCAGCTGGTTAAGCCCAGACGTGAGTAATCCTTTAGATTAGCTGCATTATTTAATAGTTGCCTTTCGACTTGTCCAAAACTTTCTATGCAGCTTCCACTTCCGACTATGAATCAACTGCAGTTCTTCTCTTTTGGGCCAGGGCTGAAGACCTATTTGCCAGGATTCTTGGCTCAAGTGCAGTACAGACGACACTCCAGTCTATTCAATACCTTATTTACCTTAAGGAGCAACGATCAGTGCAAATTATAACCTTTCGCTATACATGGGTTAAGAAGACTAATAATTTTTTTAAGGCACAGCTCAAACCACTGGATCTGGAATGTATTATGGCATAGAGATCCCTGTAATGGAGTAGGCAAGGGCCCTCACACGAAGGAAGTCACAGGCAACAGCTAGCCCATTGACACTGTAATGTCAGATGCTCAGAATTCTTGGGTTACCTTATAGAATGATTAGAAACCTTGCTAGAACCCTAACTATCTTTGTTTGCAGTGCATCAGATCATCAACATCCGCTGCCGCGCGTGGGCACGCAACATCATATACACGGATAGCCTGAAGGAGCGTCTTGGCTCCACTCACCTGGAGATCATGATCGACTGAGAGCCGCACACACAGCACCACCTCATCCAGACAAAGAGTTTTAACTTCCATCAAATTGAAAAATTGGTCTTCAAAGATTTGTTATTTGGTAACAGGCAACGATCTCTATGTACTACTAGATGGAGCGTTCCAAACAATCGCTCTGTTCTACGCAAGTAGCCACAACTCTTTCACATTCACAATGAAACTTGTGCAGTTACTACGCAGAACATTTCATTATTACTAAAAAAATATTGATGCTACGGTTAAATAATGTCAATATTTAGTAAATAATTAAATGTTTTGAGTAGTAACTGCACAAATTTCAAAGTGAATGTGAAAAAGTTGTGGCTACTTGCGTGGAACAGAGCGATTGTTTCGAACGCTCCATCTAGTAGTATAGAGATCGTTGGTAACAGGTGTTCTGCCACTATCAACTAAGATAACCTTAATAATTCTGCTTGTAAAAATAAATAAAAAATGCAGATAAATAATTAATTAGAGATAAAAAAAATGGGCTCCAGGTCGCTGCCCCGCAGTAGGGTGCCCATAACGCTGGCTCCATTTCCCCTTTGAATGGCCAGGCTAATGCGCTGGCCGAGGTACGCATCAGCCATCCGGTCACCCGACAAGTCGGCTAGGCACTTCGATAAGTCGGCGATAAGGCGACACCGCGAAAAGCGCCTTTTTCGCCTTTTAAGGGTTTCAACTTAATTAGCAACTTGACAACTCCTTCAGGCTATCAACTTAATTAGCTTGTCATAATATGACAAATATAATTTGAACCTTGCCATTTGTGCCTCAAGGAATGTATTGGTGTACAAAATTGTACGTATTCTAATCCTATAAGCCTAGAAGTTTGCCTCGAATATTGGCAAACTTCTGAAGGAAAAGTCTGGCGACCGTCGAGCTAGATCCGTTTTTATCAGCCGCTTATTTGTATTTGTATATTTTTAACAATAAACAAACATTAACCTTATACGTAATCTGATAGTTAATGATGAAGTCGTGCATGACGTGTGTTCTGTTTGTCTGGAAGAAATCGCTTTTAGCAATAAGACCACCTATATGATACGTTATTATTGAATTTTTGTATTTCTTATCGTACAATAAAAAGTCAACATCATCGTATCAGCTCTTAGACGTCCACTGCTGGACATGGACATTCCCCAATGAACGCTACCACTCCCGGTCGTCCGCCTTCGGCATCCAGCCGTTTTTTATTAAGATATCATCATCATCAGGTTAATTTTGTCTCCACTGCAGGAGCACAACCCTCTCTCATCTGCCGGAGACAGACAGAGGATCTGGCCTACACTCCCCGCGTTGGGGAGGCCTGACTGATGTTTTATAATGTATTCCCTTAGTCACCTTGTACGACATCCACGGGAAGAGTTGGAGTGGTCCTATTCTACTCTACCGGAAACCACACGGCAATAAAATACCTATATTTGAATTGAAAATTACTGAACTAGACGGAATTTTACAAGGTGTCACTTAGCATAGCAAAGTAACTTAAAAGTAGCAATCTATGTTTCATTCAAATACGAGGAATCTAAGTTATTCACGCAATAGAAGTGGCAGAATAAAGCTCGTTGTAAAAAATACAAACAGGAAATGAACGATATGGCTAAATAAGTACTTTGTAAGTAATAAAACCTTAAGTAAGTAATAAAAACTTACAGGTGATATGTCACACATGAAACTATAGACCGTCATAACTCAAAAAATGCAGTGTTGAGTTACTAATACAAAAAAAAAACGTACTCGATTTCCTTTTTCTTTGTTTTTCATTATGTAAACAGATAATCATAGTCTTAGTCATCATCATCATCATCATCAGGTTAATTTTGTCTCCACTGCAGGAGCA
The DNA here is from genome assembly GCA_947086405.1 of Esperia sulphurella. Lineage (NCBI taxonomy): Eukaryota > Metazoa > Arthropoda > Insecta > Lepidoptera > Oecophoridae > Esperia > Esperia sulphurella. Next base: position 18,176,348 of record OX352258.1, read on the forward strand.
CAACCCTCTCTCATCTGCCGGAGACAGACGGAGGATTTGGCCTACAATCCCCGCGCTGGCCAGACGGGTTGGGGAGGCCTGACTGATGTTTTATAATGTATTCCCTTAGTCGCCTTGTACGACATCCACGGGGAGAGTTGGAGTGGTCCTATTCTACTCTACCGGAAACCACACGGCAATAGTCTTAGTCAATAAATCAAAATTGCATACTCTTATTTAGCCGCTTTGTTATATAATTTTTTTTAACTTTCAAATCGTGTTTTCCCAAAACATGCTGCTTTGAGTTAGGACGGTTTATGATTTCATGCGCGATGTGTAATTTGGTAATGATATTAAATGTGTTCATGTTACGAGTATGTAGTTGTTAATTAAGGTGTTTTTAAGTAATTTAAGTAAGGCTGGATACTTAAATTGAAAAATATAATACCTATTGATGTATAATTGTTGTTCATTTTATTTTTTTTCTATTGGTAATCAACGGAAAAGTCAGTACAAGATGCATCATCCATCCTTAGACAAATTGCTGGACACAAGCCTTTTGCCTTTTGAATGCTATTTTTGGTGGGTTGTCCATTGGGGGATTGGACATAATCACCACGCTTGGCAGGCGGATTGGTGATCGCAGTAATTATCTTAATAGGAGAAAGCATAGGAGAAAAGAGACATAGGAGAAAGCTGTTGCCCGCCCCTGGTGCAATCCCTTAGTGGCCATTCACGGGAAGATTGGGAGTGAGCATATTCTCAGCCGGGAACAACACGGCACAGGATGCAAATATCTCTACATTAAAAGTGTATAAAATAAGTGCAGGTGTGGTCAAATATAAATGTGGTCACAGATTATAATGAAGATAAATATGCAAAAAAAAAACAGTTCATTTGAAAACTATATTTATTATAATAAATTATAATTTTATCACATTCATACATGACAACCACTTTTTAACCGACTCCTATAAACAAATAAAGGAGATTCTCAATTTTACTCTTTGTTTTTTTTTTACATTAGATTCGTAACCATATAAATTTATTAAATTTGTCAGTACTTCACCAAAAACCCTATTTTCTAATAAATTTTCATTCAACTCATTATTAACATAAAAATACCATATGTTTACTAATTACAATATTTTCAACTTATTTGCTTCATCTTTCATCAAAAAACCAACTCCATTTTACTTATTTCAGTAAAGTTATACAAAGAAAGGTTACTCTTGTTTGGTATTTCAGCAGATAACAGTCTCACCATGAAGTAGCAATTCAGTAAAATTAATTCGCTGAAATAAATAGTCGAGTATCCTGGTCATTGGCACAACATTGTAAGTAACCCTTTCGAATAATTTCCCATTTCGTAACCAGTTACGAAATTTGCTTACCGAATAGGACCAAAAGATAAATATATTTTCAAACTTTATTAAAAGTAGGTACATTTCTTTATCAAATTTGGTACTAAACGCATTATACTTGTCCTTTCGGTCTCTCTAAGGTTGACTGGAAGAGATCCCTAAGTGGGATAAGTCCGCCTTTGTACACAGTTTAATTCCTATTTTATTATTATTGTTGCTTTATTTTTGGTACAATAAAGCGTTTACATACATAAATTAGAATGTCCAAAAATTATTGAAATTATGGTAAAATAACTCCACATAATATCAATGTCAGTAAATAATATAAGAATAAAATGAACTTTACGTCCTCAGCATCAAGGACTGCTCCATCTGCGAGTGCGGTCTCGACAAAGGGACCACTGACTGTACTTTTCGTTATTATGCCAATGACAACGATATGGCAATGATATGTTGATTTATTTTTTGGATGTTTGACTGAACTGATTTTTATTGAAGTCTGTACCGTATTATTTGTATGCTAGAGTATCATTTTCGTCGCTGGAAAGGCAAAAAACTTGTCTATAGCTTATCTCTAGTAGTCTTGACGCAAAACGGTTAGACGGTAGTATGGCACATTCTATAGAGCTTCGGCTGTACCAAGTATATTGAATAATTTTATATATTCTCTCTCGCACTTGTTGCATTTTTAAGTCTATCTACTCGACCATAATCTCGATGTGTACCATGCCGATACCTTCATGTCGGTCGTACATAATGTTATGCGCCCACGCACGGCACTCGATGTTGATCAGCATGCCCGCTGTAACAAAGAAGACTTCGTCAAATTGGTGTAGGAGGGGGTGGCAGCTTAAGTTACTTGATAATAAAAAAAACTTTGCGAGTAGGTCTGTAAGTATTCATGATACTTTTTTGAGGTCGTATCGTCAGTTCACAGAAAAAGGAGTGTCAGGGTGTCCTTTAAAAACAACTTAAACAAATACTATGGGTTCAATACCGAAGCTTTGAGCTGACTTATATTACAGTATATAAACTACTAAGTATTTATTGGGATATATAATGTGATAGTATATATGAACATATGTATATATATATATATCTCTTATATATCTTATATATTTATATGTTATGTTTATGAGTTTATGTATATACCATAAATATTTGTATCATTTACTTATTCGTGTATCGTCTACGTATATATTGTTCGTTTATGTTTATGTAATATGTATTTTCAAACTTTATTAAAAGCACATTTTTTTTTCAAATTGGTACTAAACGCATAATACTTGTCCTTTCGGTTACTCTAAGGTTGACTGGAAGAGATCCCTAAGTGGGATAAGTCCGCCTTTGTACACAGTTTAATTCCTATTTTGTTATTGTTGTTGTTGTGATTTTTGGTACAATAAAGCGTTTACATACATACATACAAAAAGGAGTCGTAGGGAAACTAAATAAAGTCAATAATTCAGTCCGGGCGTTAAAAAATGATTTGAATCTTCCAAGGCATGTACTCCTATATCTAAGGACTCACTTTTTGGCCTCTGAAGATGAACAGCGACCAAAGGACTGAGGTAAGCCTCCTGGTTGGTATAAGGGAAGTAGTATCCTGGGAACCCTCTGTAAGGTAGATATTGAATAGGGCCTATGTTCTCCCGGTCAGCTGGATTCTCTCCCTGGCAAGATACCCACACCATATTTAACTGGAAGCAGAAACATGTCTAAATTAATATTTTGATTTCAGAAAAGACGAATCTGTGATCTGATCACTGATCGATCACACAAGAAACGACTGCTTCAAAAACTTTTCAATCGCAAATCAAACTCAAGACTTTTGACTTTCAAAATTACCAGGCTAATGTTGTTCACACAGAAAGCACGTTCTCACGAGTTAACTTACATAATTTTTATCAAAGGCCGTCATGTTCAGGATATGTTCTTTCAAATCATCAGGCATGGCCGAGGGCAAGCTGTCAGAGCTGTTATAGAAGCTCGGCTTCCATCCAAATATCTTGTTTAGTTTCAGGAAGATGCAGGGTGTGGACTTGTGGTAGGCGAAGTGGTTCTCCTCGACACAGGGTCCCCAAGCGCTGATGTCTACGTTGCAGACTTTGCCAGCAGGTGGGGGGAGCTTGAAGTCGCAGTTGTGGATGTTCTGGCCAGCTCCAGCCTTCTTGCCTTCGTGTTTGTAAACTAAATGGAAGAAATTTCGGAAGAATAACTCGCGTTTAATGATATACACAGATACAATGATCAAACGATTAGGAAAGAACCGGGATTCACACCACGATAGTACGGAAATACTATTATTTGCAATATATTACATAGGTTAATAGGTTCAAGATTGCATACTAACCTTACCTACTAATGTATTTGAAAACTAACAATGTGTATAACTTTTGATTAAGTCAGTCGATTGCGATGAAATAAAGACTAAATGTTAAGTTTAAATGTTAAGTCAAGCCCCATGTTTTTGTGAAAAGTCCATCACAATCCGTTCAATAGTTTTTAAGTGATGCGTGCACAAACTCACAGACAAAAAGACAAACAGACAAAAATTCCAAAAATGATTGAAATGTGTTCTAGTACTTATCCTTAGACGCTCATTTTTTTTTGCAAATATCTTCAATGTACAGACACGCGATGTTTACGATTTTATTTTTAGAAGATCACAGCTAATTTGAAAACGTTCATCATCTTAAAGTCTATTTTCGCTTGTACCATTGCAAGAAACAGATTATTTTGTAATGTTACGTAACATTTATTTAAAGGTTGGTAAATCGTTGGTATCTTACATTTTGTTTACTGTTTTACCTTTTGTAACATAGTTTGAAAAGGTAATATGTGCTTCCGACATGTTGAATCAATAAATTTGAAAACTGAAAAACCTTTTCATACCGCCATTGCCACTGTATTGCTGTGTGGTTTCCGGTAGAGTAGAATAGGACCACTCCAACTCTTCCCGTGGATGTCGTACAAGGCGACTAAGGGAATACATTATACAACATCAATCAGGCCTCCCCAACCAGCGCGGGGAGTGAAGGCAAATCCTCCGTCTGTCTCCGGCAGATGGGAGAGGATTGTGCTCCTGCAGTGGAGACAAAAATAACCTGATGATGATGATGATTGCTACTGCACAGTTACTACGTATTTCTATCAAGCACCAAATCTATATTCTAAACTACCTAACAGCAAAATAAAACACTCATCACAGAGCTCTAAAAGACAGGTCGAGGTCGTTGGTGCAGACGAGTTCTGGAGTGGAGACCACGCACCAGGATGATGGATAGCGGTAGCGATTGCTAGGGTAGGATTGAGGACGGTGTATATGTGGTACTTTGGGTGGACCTATCCAGCAGCCCACGTCTGCTGATGATGATTCAAGCATTTCGAAGTCCATACCTTGCAAAAACCCTGTCAGTTCCTTCACCCAGAACTGATGGCTGCTAGGGTCGTTGCCCTTATACCAGATGACACTGCTGGCGACCTCTGGTGGCGTGGGCCGGAAGCCCAGACCAGGGTTGGTGCCGATGATGCTGCGATCTAGCTGCCACATGGGCTGCCGCGCGTCCAGCAGTTGGAGGAACGTCCACATGCAGATTGCGACCAGGAGTGCCAGGGCCACGTAGAAGATGAAGTAGAATAGGGCTATTTTGGCTGTGAACAAAAATATATACGGAGAAATGGATATGACCTGTTCCTCATGGAACTTCGACTCGATCTATGGCGTGTGAGTCAATCTGTCCACTGCGGAATGAACAATAAGGTTTTGGTGTTTCTGACGAATGTGGCCTGAATCAGTCGAACACTTGAACACTATGCCAATTGTACGGTGAAACTGGTTACACAAAAATACCTACACATACATGGTGGGGGGGGGGGGGGACTCACGAGTGTCCTATTGCCAGCCACTGGACAGCGCTTTTGGTAGGTTAGTTTGGTTTTGACATTTTAAATTTGCATTCTATTTTTTTTTTTTGCATTTTTTTTTGTATGTTTTTTGTATATTTGTTTTATGTGCCTGTCCCTGCCATTTTTGCTTGTATTACTAACACTTAGCTTAAGTTTCTTACTAACAATATATGGATGAATATCTGAAATATTTTTTTATTTTTTATTTATTTAGGTATTTAATGTTAACATTTTAAATTGAATTTATTTTTGCAATTTTTAATTAATTTTGTACTTTAAATAATTCACTGATTTTCTATTGTACAATTGACGAAAAAAAAATATGACTTCCTACTAACCTAGTTTAAGACCTACTAATTACATATGGAATGTATATCTTTCTGAAATAAATAATTTTCATTTCATAGTAAAATGAAATGCAGCTCTTTAAAAAAGCAATTTTTGTTCAGGTTGCTGTTTGGTTTGCTTCGGCTCTGCAGCGTATCAGGGATGCGCACGGAGGCGTCAGTAGACTGCTTCCACACAACAATGCACTTTTGATCGTCCCTGATGCGCGTGCGCAGGGTGCACCAATAACACCCTGAACATGATCGTTTACAGGCTGGATTGTACGGAACGGTTAGCGCGGAAAAGATCCACGTAAGAATAAAAATTAAATTTAATATTTGATTTCATAGTAATATAAATATTGCCGTCTCGTAAGCTTAGTGGCTTGGTTAAATTTATATTACTATGTAGTCAAATATTAAATTTTATTATTATCTAAATTATTATCTAGGGGTCGTGAGTTCGATTCCCAATGGGGACAGACAACTTTGTACAAGTTGGTCCCAGCCTGGATCTTATATTTGTGAAGTGTCCTATCCTTGTTTAATTTCCATAGCACAGGAGATAATCCTAGTTTGGGATTACAGTATGTAATATGTATTTATTATTATAAAAAAAATCTGTGGTTTTAGGGTCTGACTAGAAAAATTATTTTATTTTATTAATTTTCACAAAATCCACAGCACTTAGTACACAGTATTATTCTAATTTACAGTTATTACTGCCAATGACGGATTTACAATATATTTATATTACAGTCTAGTCTAGTGATTGTATGTGTGTGTTTGTGTGTTAAGCCCTGGTAGCTTTAATAAATATTTTTTTCATTCTAAAAATCCAAATTCATTGAATATACGCCTAACATATTCTGAGGAGAATTATGTCTGAGTGCTCAAGTGACTCCTCTCATTTGAAAACATTGTCTAGTCCTGTTAGATCCCGGTGCCGGCGGCGCGCGCGCAGGAAGTCGCGCAATGATCTCATTGCGGCAATTCAACGGCTTTCCGCCCGGTCACCCGCACTTCTTGTGATCTTATACGAAGTATTCCTGACTATTGAGACATTTTGTTATCTTCGGAACACAATCAGTAGTACTACAATTCGAATGTTTACAGCATGCCAGTGGATTAGGTCTACATTACATTTCATTTAATTAATAACCTGTAATCTTGTTATTGTAAATTTCTTTTTGTTTCTTTGTAATTAAATCCTAAGTTTTCTTCGTCTTCATCTTCGTCCGCGTGGACAGCTTAACATCACACAATTATTTTTGTCTCCACTGCAGGAGCACAACCCTCTCTCATCTGCCGGAGACAGACGGAGGATTTGGCCTACACTCTCCGCGCTGGGTTGGGGACGCTGTAAGATATCTTTATTATAGACAAATAATTATAAGCATATTCTTCACTCACACCAGCTGGATCCAGTCCTGCCGCAGAACTGCCTCGTCTTAGGGTTCCAGATGAAACGCCTCACCTTCTCTCCACCTGTCAAAGGATCCTCCTTTTCCTTGTAGTACAGGTTGAACCGCTCCAGGCTCGTCAGGTCTGAAGGCCGTTTCTTCACCGTCATTTTTACTCAGTTTTTGCTACAGTTCGATGAAACTGGAAGCACAATGTACCTGTATCATGAAACTAGGTTGAATAAAGCTTCAAATTTTAAGGTTTCAATAGGAGAGGACTAGAAGACTGACGCCCCCTGGCTAGATGGAGCGACGATCTGCGTAAGGCGGCTGGCAGTGACTGGATGAGAAGAACCGACTGGGTTCAGTGGCGCACCCTGGGAGAGGCCTATGCCCAACAGTGGACTCTTTCGGGCTGATGATGATGATGATGAGAAGACTGTATTTGATGGGTACGTTTCTTTTATAATTTTGGTACTAAACGCATTATACCAGTCCTTGCAGTTACTCTAAGGTTGACTGGAAGATATACCTAAGTGGGATAAGTCCGCCTTTGTACACAACTTTTTTCTTTTATTTATTTTTGTTACAATAAAGCATTTATATACAGTACTATTAACTTCTCATATCACTCGGAGTTCTGAAGTGGAGACCGCGCATCGGTGCGCGCAAGGTGGGACGCCCCGCCGCCAGATGGACCGACGACCTGAAGAAAGTGGCCGGAAGCGGCTAGATGCGGAGGACCGGGTGTGGTGGGGTTCATTGGGTAAAACCTATTTCCAGCAGTGGACGTCTATCGGCTGACATGATAATGATGATGAACTACTAATATTTTACACAATTGTTAATCCAACCGGGTATCCTTTCCTTCAATTCCTTGACTAGCAGGGGTTTTTCTATTTAAAAACTGTGCTTAGCTGATCGTACATTAAAAATATATATTTGATATTGTATATATTTTTTAGTAATTAAACATTAGTTAAAGCATCTTAACTCCTTTTAAAACAGATACGAAACTCGAGTAGAAAAGCTTGAAAAATACTTGAGTTTGGTTACTAGTCTCCAAGTTTGTCTTCTACCACTCACCTGGTGTGGAGGCTGGGAGCTGGAGCGAGGGGCAGCGCCGGCGCACGCAGACTGCGAGCGGCGTGCCTCCGCCCCGTCACTCCCGGCGCACGATAATTGGACACGGCATGCGGTGGGGAACCAGGAACCAATTTGGTCGATTGTGGGAGTTTAAAAGGGTTTTCATTACTTTCTTATAAGGTCCCTCCTCTCGAAGGGTCCATGATGAGTTCGGTATGTACCTACATGATCACAGCTAGGTCACGTAATTGTTCTAACACTAGGTCATAATCACCGAAATATGACAAAATACATATACGAGTACAATACACGACCTCCGTGGCGGAACGGGGTAGCTCTCGGACTGCCACGCCCGAGGTTGAGGGTTCGAATCCCGCTAGGGGCAAATGTTCGTATGATGAATATGAATGTTTGTACGATTTCTTGAATGTTTATATATTTTATTTAAGTGTTGTCTATCCGTTATCTAGTAACCATACTGCCTAGTTTGAGACCGGATAATTGGTGTGAATATCTGAGATATTTATTGATATTATTTATTTACTTGTCTAACCCCAAACTAGGATTTTCACCTGGTGCTATGGGAATTAAACAAGGATAGGATAGGACAATTCACAAATATAACAACATCCAGACCGAGACCAACTTGTACAAAGTTGTCTGTCCCCAGTGGGTATGGAAAATAAGTAACTTATTTGTGTAGATTTTTACCGAAAATCTCACCCCCTTTGTGTGTACAGAATGACTAGGTCACGTGGTTGTGCTAACACTAAGTATCAGTTAAGTAAAAAAATAAGTTACGACCCTTAAAAGTTTTCCGAAAAACATGAGACTTTGTGGACATCACATCGCGCGCGCGCGGAGTTAGATGACCGGCCGCACCGCCGCGCTCCCGCTATCTCTCCGCTACCCGCCCCCTTCTCTGCCGCGACTAGTCTGAGTTACTGGAAAAATACTAATAGTCATTTTATTATCATGCAGTATACATTAATGACTGCATAAAGCCATCCTCACTCGCCCCCTCAGTGCGACAGTTCGCGCTGTATGTAATTTGTCGCGTCGTGATTAATCTTACCTTTATGTAAGAACAGTTAACTATGATTTGCGTTAACCTAAGTACCTTGAGAATAAATCTACATCCTTCAGACTTTTAGAACATGGTGACTCAAGACATAGTCAAAAAGGTTTTTTTATCGATCAAAATAATAGATATATATCGTTGTATACCTATATTGTCTTCTAACGAAACCAAAATTGCGGTTATATGTAGAAGACGAGCCCTCAACAAATACCTAAGTTATGTACTTTATAAATACAAACATATAACTAAGGTATACCTATTTCAGATTTAACTTTTGCGTTGGTTTCGATATTTTAACGATTTTAACGATTAATTTGGTTTCCAGCAGGAATGAGATGTTTTTCGTCGTAAAAAGTATCCAATGTTCTATTCTAGGACCTAACCTATATGTGTGCGAAGTTTCATTCCGATCCGTCTAGCGGTTGAAGCGTGATTGAGTAACAAACATCGAAACTTTCGCATTTATAATATTTGATGGGATAGGTACTCATTATTCTTGCCGACGACATGAGGAAGGTGACCGGGAGAGACTGGATGCGGAGGGCGTAGGACCGGGTGTGGTGGCGTTTATTGGGAAATGCCTATGTAAAGCAGAGGACGTCTGAAAGCTGATATGATGACTCAAAAGAAAAAAAAACAATAATACTTGAAGAAGCATATGTGGGAGGAGTCTAGTGCAGGTCAGGCTGGATGGTCATCTCCCTCTAACCTATTTCCATTGGCAATCAGCAATAATAAAATCATTTATTATCTATTTCACCTCATACCATAAAGCAAAATAATTTTTCGCACCTCTTAAGTCCCCTCAAAGTTTTTACCTTCATTATTGACACTAATTGGTTATTAAATTAGAAAACATAAACTTTAAAATGTGCATGCATCTATTTGCCGTTAAGGCTAAAGTATTTATCTATTTGTCGGCAAATAGATAAATACTTTAGCCTAGAAATACAAAACAATATATATTTTTAATTCTCGCCTAGATGTGCTGCGTTGTTCCAATCAACAGAGCTGCCTATACATTTGCCATTAGGCTGTATGTCTGTCCTTTTTCCGATTCACATTGTAAAAATAAAAATAGAAAAAGAAAACATTTATTTCAGGCTTAGTCCATTAATTTTAAAACTATTTAATTTTAATATTTTTTCTATAAGTATCGTAAATCTATGAATGAAGTTGTTATTATTTTATAAAATAAAATAAGGTTTGCCATTGAGAAAAAATTGCTTTACTCAATGGAAACTTTCTCTCCTTCTTTACCCCTTCGTTCTTTGCACTCTGTAATATTGGCGTCAAACAGCTCTCCTTTTTCAGATTCGAGTCTTAGCTGGATCAAAATACTCCTCATATCCTTTTTGTTCTCCATTCCTATTAACTATGACCTAGGTTCCCTCCTGGGGCAGGGCATCACTATACTAGGCCACGTAGTCGAGCGGACGCGGTCGATTGTCGTGACCGCTTCCTTTGGCTGACCTCCACGCGTCACTAGACACTAACCAAACTGTCTCTACTGTATCTATTGTTATATACACATGTGGATTTTTTACGAGTGGTATAGTGGGCCTGGTCGTTAGGTCTAATTTAAGAGCCGTGGTAGCCGGTTGGTTGTGCACTCGCCTCACGTTCATGAGGTCGAGGGTTCAAACCCCGCACGTACGCTGAAAAAAATAAGTAGCCCTCCTACTTACATAAGGATAAAAATATACCACTATTACATAAGTAGCCGCCCCCATTATAAATAGTGTCGCCTACAACTGATTCAGTAGCCGGCCACATTACTTAGTAACCACACTACTTAATGAAGTGGCCGGCTACTGAGTCAATTGTAGGCGACACCATTTATAAAAGGGGCGGCTACTTATGTAATAGTGGTATATTTTTATTCTTATGTAAGTAGGAGGGCTACTTAATTTTTTCTCAGTGTACCAATGAGTTTTACGAAACTTAAGTACGGTTTATTTATAATACCACAGGCTTTTCGGTGAAGGAAAACATCGTAAGGAAACCTGCATATGCCGATGAAGAAATTCTGAGGCGTATGTGAAGTGCACCAAATCGGCTTGGGGCACCGTTGGTGGTCAGGGGTTTCGCACAAAAGATCCTGAAGGGTCGAAGTGTCGCCAGGTCTTCCCGGCCCCCTAAGAAGATAAGATAGGTCTAGTTTGATGGGACATGTGTATGTAGATACAGTGGGGTACAGCAGGGCCATGGAAATCCTATCAAAATAGAATATACAGCCTATATCCATTTGTTTACTTGCGTCTCGCGCGTGGCGGTTTTTAACTTATTTTTATTTGCGTTTCTATTTCATCCTGCTACAAAAGTTATAAATTGAATTTATATATTTGGAAATCTTATGAGCACACAGTTTTAAATTACCTACATAAAGATGGATTAAGAAATCTGCAGGACGAAAAGAGATTTCCCATTTTACAATTTTATCATTACAGCGTAAGTATCTACTAAGTCTTTAGTTATACTAACATATTTTTTTTACCATATAGTTAGGTTATAACAAAGGTTATAATATCTCATATATTAAGAGAAACAGAGATGATATAAAAATATACAATTTGACATATACTAATACTAAAGAAAAGGCGGTTGGAAGGGGCCGCTCTACATGTAGAATATCTCCTCCAGCTCTGCAGAGTTAAGTTATACAACATATTAAATATCAAATAATACAAAGTACTCTGTGTGTTTGTGCGGGGGGGGGGGGGAGGGGGAGAGAGGGGGGTGGAGTGTGGGGGGGGGGGCGTACATTGTGCGTAGGCTTTTGTTTACTTCAGTTTACATAATCAATGCATTAACGCTGAAAAGTCTTGATTGCTTCAAGTAATTGCCTTTTGAAAGGTGATATTATAATTAAAACACATCCAGGTCTAAAAAATGCTCATAATATTGGCTCACGCCCACCTGAGCAACACGGAACTTTGGGATTGAAGCAGATTAATAAATAAATATCTATGTCATAAGTATTCATCATCACTATCAGGTTATTTTTGTCTCCACTGCAGGCACAACCCTCTCCCATCTGCCGGAGACAGACGGAGGATTCGGCCTACACTCCCCGCGCTGGCCAGACGAGTTGGGGAGGCCTGATTGATGTTTTATAATGTATTCCTTTAGTCGCCTTGTACGACATCCACGGGAAGAGTTGGAGTGGTCCTATTCTACTCTACCGGAAACCACACGGCATAAGTCATAAGTATTGCACAACACTATTGGATAACTATTACTGTCCTCCGACGTTGTTTACACTGTAAATAGAGTGGAGAAAGGGCGTAGAGGAATGAGGGGAATTTAAATCAACAAACACGACTCTTACATCGCCAGAAGATTTTTATATTACTGACCCACAGAAGCGGTTGCTTTCCTCAAATAATTTTCGAAATTAACAACCGCAGTGCCAGTTAATCTCATGGTTCCCCGAACCAAACGAGGTTGCGGAGATAAATCTCGCTTCGATGGTGATCAGCAACCGATAATTTGATAATAAAAATCGGACATGTGCGAGTCTGAGTTGCGCAACGAGGGTTCTGTACCTGAGGTAAATGGGGATCATGAAAATAGGTATGCAATAAGTGAAAGCTTCAAATATTCGATCCATAGCCGGCAACTAATCGTAAACGACAATTTTGTGGAAATAGAAACGAAACCTAAAGAAATAACCTTATATTAATTTTAGTATTCAAACCTTATTTTGTTAAAAGAAATCCAAAAGTCAAAGTCCTACATTTGGTACATTTATAAACTTTTTTTTAACAATCTATCTCTTTAGTGTCAGCGCTGTGAAGAAGAAACGGCGGCGCAATAAACTTCTAGCAACTTTTAAAACCTAGTTTGTATACCGATAATATTAAAAAGATTGTGCAAAATTAGTTCACGAGTATCAAAATGACACAGTTTAAAGGAGAAGAATGTAGCTTCTCATTTATTTGTCTTTCTACCAACCAACCATTGAGTTCATGAATGATAAATCTGACCTGCCCAGGTCTAACATTGCGGTAATACGAGAGTCAATTTTGAACCCTTTGTGTAAAGAACCCTAAATGCAACAAAAGGAACCAGTGTACCCTTTATACAAGCGCAGGCGCAGCTTCAATCATGCGAAAAGACAGCGCCTGCGCGGCGGGAGGGCGATCGCTTCGTGAATATCGATATCGAAAATTAACTTTTTGGGTATACTGTCCAAAAGTCCAAGAAACAAGATTTCAAAAATTATACAAATGTCAAAATGCACTTTGTTTGACAATTGTACAAATGTCTCACGTTCATGGGGCAATGTATACGCTTCTACAACAAACTACCAGAGGAAATCTTAAATATGTCGGACAGAAAGTTCAAGATTCACATTAAAAAACAACTTTGTAAGAAAGCCTATTATAAAATAAACGATTATTTGAATGACAAAGATGCCTGGTACTAATGTTAATTCGGCTTCGCAAAATCTTTATTAATTGTATGCAAACTTAATTTTTAAAAGATGTGTTGCCTGAAGTTTGTTGCGCCGTTTTTTCTTCACAGCGCTAACACCTTGGAAGCGGTAGTCGGTAAAAAAATGACGTGTATAAATGTACCAAGTGTACTTATATGCAATAAATGATTTTGACTTTGAATTGACTTTAACTCAAAATTGCAAATGTTCATTTTCTAAATTTAATTGTTATAGACAATCCAACACTTGGGTGGAAAAGAATAGAATCATATTGTTTGTTTTTTAACTTTGTTAGAATAGAAAGAAATACTAAAAATAGAGAGTAGCACAAAGTATCTCGAGTATTTCAACCGCTGTCTCTACCGTAATCCCCAAAAAATTATGTCAATACTAGCTGGTGCCCGCGACTTCGTCTGCGCACGATTAGTATTTAGAGTAGCTTCTTTGTAGGACTATTTAAGATAAACATTTCCATCATACATTACATATGTGTAACTCTAGCGGTTTTGGCAGCGCACGCCAGAATAGCTCGCAGATGGTAGATTTTTCCTACTTAATTGACAATTTACACAATATCTTTGTAAATGGTAGCCTATGTGTTATTCTGATGTATAAGCTATATTATTGTAAAGTTTCATTAAAATCCATTCAGTAGTTTTTACGTGAAAGAGTAACAAACATCCATCCATACTTACAAACTTTCGCGTTTATAATATTAGTAGGATTCACCACTGATGCAAAATCTGTGATATATGGCCAGAAAGTTATTGTATGTATATCAAAAACCCATGAACTAGTATTGTTTCTTTAACTTTTGAAGGTGGGGTCGAAACGATTACCTCGTTGTCGATATTCGCTTGGTTGCGCGCGCGCACCTTCCTCTGACCAGGATAGCGGTATCGCGTCAAGGGGTGAGATGATAACTCGCGCGCATCGCTGCCTCCTCTTCGATCACACGCTGACACGCTTATCAGTAGGGTTGACACTGACCGAAAATGTTGGTATATAATCTGTAAATCTATGTTGGCAACACTTTTGACCCTGCTTTTTTTTTCTCTTCTCTAAAAAAAAACTAACAAAATGTCATGGTCCTTTTATTTTATCGTTTCTCTTAGCTAAAATAAAGTGTTATAACTCTGCTCCTGACTATTTTTTCAACAGAAAACATAAGTCAGTGTGTGTACTTTTAAGCATCGAAAATTATATTTAAAGCTTAAAGCGATAAGACCGCCTAAATTGTACTATTTGTAACTTCTATAACGTGTAAATGTATTTGTTTGTGCAATAAAGTGTATTGTATTGTATTGTATTAGAAGGCACTAACCTCACAATGAATAATGCCACAGATTACATTAAAGTGTAGTGCGTCATAAAGCTGATCGTATAAACTTAACAATATTTCCATCGCCTAGACAGACTGTATGTTAAAAACCTCTACCATAAAAATTAAAGGCGAGCCCAATTCGAAATTAGGCATAGTTTTAAAAAGAAGTACTTATAATTATTATTATATTACTGTGAGTCACAAATGATTCGATACTGTCAGTGGTAGACTAGTAGACCGGCTAATTAATTTGCATGTATCGGAAATTGTGACTAACTAAATTCACCTTAATGTAGATACACAATGGGCCCCGTAGCCTAGTCGGTAGTTCATCTACCTGCGAAGCTCGGGGTCGCGGGTTCAAATCCCGCCCAGGGCAAACATTCGTCTGATGAGCACTGGTTATTTATATATAATATTATGTATTTATGTATGTATATCAGCTGTCTGATACCCATATTACAGGCTCTGCCTAGCTTGGGATCTAGTGGCCGTGTGTGAAATGTCGCAACGTATTTATTTATTATTATTATTATATTAATGGGCCCGATTCTAAAGCCACACATAAAATTGACAGCACTAAAACATGTTTCTACTTTATCTTCATAATACTATGCGACAGGGATAGAAATACATTTTAGCGCTGTCAACTGTAAACTTCGTGCCTTAAGAATCGGGCCTAAAAGGTAGTATCATGTTTTAGAAGTGTTTAAAAAAAAGAATATAAAATTATGTCATGTGACAGCCCTGTAAAAAAATTCTCGGCGGCGGCAGTTTGGCTGCTCGGCAGAGTTTAGTATAAAAGTGTGTCCTTGGAGCGATTTCTGGCAATCGCAGTAAGGACCTTGAAACAGTCGATATGGAGGGACCCAGGAAGATCTGTCTGCTCGTGAGTTCATTCAAAATGTCTTAGTATTTGCCTATTCTCTACTCTTTGGCTTCTCGCGTGTAATGTGTGTCAAAACTACTGGTATTTATTGCACTGGACTGGTTGTCTGCTTGATTTCCGCCATTTTGGCGCTGAAGGCGATGGCGACTAGTAACGTGTGTTCATGGAACTACACAATTTGGAACTTATTGCTTAGATTTAGTTCCCTGGACACACGCGTGTGGCGCTTCAAATCGGCACAATAAATTAGGCGTTATTTAACCTTAGCGTCAATATTTAGTAATAATTAAATGTTCTGCGTAGTAACTACACAAGTTTCATTGTGAATGTGAAAGAGTTGTGGCTACTTGCGTGGAACAGAGCGATTGTTTGGAACGCTCCATCTAGTAGTACATAGAGATCGTTGGGCCTAAGTAGTATGGGACAGTCAGAGCAGTGTAAAAGATATAAGCGTCTCAGTGTTTGTCTTCAAGCCATTATTTTTGATTTTTCACGTTTAAACTGTAGGTATATTTAAGATTCATAGTCTAAAACTTTCTTGAGCCAGCATAAACGAAACTGCATGTATAAATATAATATAGCTGTGTGGTTCCCGGCTCAGAACAGGGCCACTCCCAATCTTCCCGTGGGTATTGTCAAGGCCACTATAAGGGATTGCATCAAAGACGGGCAGCAAGCGTTCTCCTGTGTGTATATTACTAGCATTACTGCAAACACCAATCCCCCTGCCAAGCGTGGTGATTATGGCGATTCCCCCAATGGACAGCCCATCAAAAGTGGCATTCTATTGGGGAGGCTTATGTTCAGCAGTGGACGTATTTCGACTGATGATGATGAAATATAATCTATCCAGTGGTCAATAAGTATTTGAGTTCAGTTTAACATTTAATTTGCTCTATTAATAACTACTCATCATCATCATCGGCCTGCAAGAGTCCTCTGCTGGACATAGATCTAATTTTTAACTCCATGTTCCAGTTGCTCACTATCTCAACTCTACAAGATGCTATATCGACAACTGTCAAAGAGAAAGTCCTCCATATTCCGGAGAAAATCATCGGAGGAGTGATCGACATCGTCCAGAGCCACAAGAACAAGCCCAACCTGCAGGGGAATTACCAACAGGGCTTCCAGACCCAGCAGGGCTGGAATCAAAACTCTGGATACCAATCGCAGTACCAACAGCAGTTCCAAAACCAAGCACAAAACAACTACCCAGCCCAAAGCAGTGGTTACCCCAGTTACCCTCAAGGTGGAAGTTACCCCGTGAATCAAGGTTACCCCACAACTCCCGTTCAAGGATTCGTAAATGGGCAAAGTCAGTCCCAGGGTCAGTATCAAGGCTATCCTCAGGGTCAAGGGCAATACCAAGCACAAAACCAGCAAAGTGGTGGTCAGTACCAAACTCAGAATCAAGGGACGCATCAGCAGGGTCAGTACACAGGACCTAATCAGCCAGCAACTGGTCAGTACCAAGGTATTACTCAGCAACCTACTGGTCAGTACCAAGGTACCAATACGCAACCTCAGTACCAAGGTACAAACCAGCAATCAACAGGAAATTATCAAGGTACTCACCAGCAATCCTTTGGTCAGTATCATGGTACCGGTCAGCAATCAACAGGAAATTACCAAGGTACCACTCAGCGACCCACTGGTCTATACCAAGGTTCCAGTCAGCAACCGAGCGGCCAGTACCAAGGTACCAGTCAGCAACCTGCCGGCCAATACCAAGGTACCAGTCAGCAACCTAGCGGTCAGTACCAAGGTACCAGTCAGCAACCTAGCGGTCAGTACCAAGGTACCAGTCAGCAACCTAGCGGTCAGTACCAAGGTACCAGTCATCAATCTACAGGCCAATATCAAAGTTCTAATCAGCAATCAACAGGCTCACATCAAGGCACAAACCATCAATCCACAGGACAGTATCAAGGACAGGGAGGTCAGTTTCTAGTAGTAAGTCAGGGTAGTTCAGGAACTGGAACCACTCAGGCTGGAGGATCTCAAGCATCTGGTGGTTCTACAAATGGAACTGGACCTACGTGCATATGCCAGGCGTGGACTAAACCTGAAGCTGATGAAGTGTCAAACAAAATTACAAATGAAACTGAGAAACCAGACAAGGCAGAACTGAAGAATAAGTCCACTTACGGTTATTCTTCTAAATATTACTAAAGTGCCTGTAGCTTTATCACTAGCAAATACTCTTGTACTGTAATCAGTTCTTTACTTTTCTGTCATCAATTCTTTATGGCAGGCGTTTAGTCAAATCTCTCGATCTCCTCTTTTCTAATTCTGTGTTTGTTTAATGATTCTATTTTAATTATTTATTTTAATTTAAGTTACCACAATATGTACTATAGTTAGGTAAAATATTTATTGTTAGTTTTTAATTAAATTACGTAATTATTATACCAGTTTGTATTATTTCTTACCTACGAATAATTTTACAAAGTTGTCGAATTTCCATTTTATTCTATAATAGAAGTGTACTATAAGACAAATTAGCAGTTTTCATGAAAATCTATTATATTATAACTATTATTTATAGACTTCAAAAAGTTCAACACAAAAAAATACTGGATTTTGTGTCGGTGTGTGTGTGTGTCACAGAGCCTAGAGCGATTTGAAGGAAATTTAGTATTTGTTTTTCGTAAACATCTGTGTAAATAAGATCGTACAAATTCACGATGGACCCGCTACTATGCGCGAGGAAAATCAATTTTTCAATAGTTCTTGTATGAGAGATAACTTCTCTTTTAATGTTTAAGAAAAAAGGAGAAGATATATTGTCACAAGTTGCAAAAGAATAGAGGAACAATAACAAACATACAGTAGCCATTTTATTTTTTGTTTATTATTAGATACTAGCTGTTGCCCGCGACGTCGTCCGCGTAGACAACTTAACATCAGAAATTATTATGTGTTTCCCGTAGGAAGGGGATGTTTTTTCGGGATAAAAACTACCCTATGTCCTATTCCAGGACATAACCTATATGTGTGTCAAGTTTCATCTCGATCCGTCCAGTGGTTGAAGCGTGATTGAGTAACAAACATCCACATATCCAAACTATCGCATTTATAATATTATTAGTAGGAAGTAGGATTAGGTATTTATTTGTACTTGGTAAAAGTAAGTAGGTACTTAGTTCCCTCACCTATCCACTATTATCCTCTATTCACTCCCACAATGGTAAAATAGTGTACAAAGCAAAAAAGTTATTTTAAAAATTATGACTGCATAATATTTTTAGTCATTTTCAAGTGCTATAATTAGGACACTATATTTAGCACCAATTGTATAACAATTAGCCATAAATCTAGATACGAATCAGTTTTCTATCCAGCCAGACCAAATCAGGTGTAATCTCTAGTTTTGCAAACCTATTCGCAAAATTAGCGAAAAACACTTTTAACCCTCTACAATAGAGTCTTCTGCTCCTGAAATCCCAATTTTCTTGCCGTGATACACAACCATTCAACCAAGATCTTCCACACTCCTCTCTTTATCAACGAAATTGGGATAAAAATTCGCAAGGAGGAACTGTAATAGGGGTCGATGGAATGTGGGTCTTAGGTGCGCGCGCCGCCCGCCTTACGTAATCGTTACGTAAGGGGCGGACGGGGGTTGCAGGGGCTTTGGGGGGTAGCGGGGAGAGGAGGTAGGGGGCTAGGGCGCCGGCGATCGATCTCAGGCCGCAGTCCGGCTCGGCGAGCGATCATGGCGGACAAGACAAAAGTTGCTGCTGAGCAGTATTATACTCCTCCACCAGACCTTGGCAAGTGGGAGTCCTTCAGGGTCTTCCTCTACAACTCAGAAACTGGCCAGTTTCTGGGCCGCACGGGATCTAGCTGGGGTAAGTTTTTTTTTTACTTCCAAGGAGGGTGACAAAGGATCGGGTTCCGTTCTGGAGAGAAAATCGATCTAGGTCTTTGGTTTTAAAGAACGTTTTTAATTGAAAATTTAATAGACAGAGCAGTTCGGGAAATGGTTTCTGTTATCAACAAAATCGTCATGATATGTGTTATGTAAGTGTGTTGATTCTCACTTGATTTTCTACTGTACATTAATTAGAGAAAATATGTAACAAATGTTGTATTGACCCGGGAATCGAAGTTACGTACAAACGCAGCTACAACCAAACTGTTCCTCCATTTCATAAAAAATATCTATTGGTTTCTAATTACTATCCTTATTTGATTAAAGTTACCGAATATCACACTTAAACTCCTTTATATTATCGTACTATAATCAAGTTAAAAAAAACTAACATAATTAGACTTTAATAATATAATAGCCCAGTTCATCCTAGTCTCTATGAGACTACTCGTAGAGCTTCTTCGATCGGTTTCATAAAATAAGCTATTCACCATTATTAGCTATCTAAGACCACAGTTGGACATAGGCGTTCGAGCCACCACACCCCATCCTTGACTTTCTTCAGCAGATCCCATCAGCTGACCTTTTCGCTCTGACTAGCTCTGACTTAATAAGTACAAAATAACTAATCATACAACTGCATATGATCGCTGGTCGTTCATTTGACACAATCAATTTATCATTAACGTTATTTTAAACATGGGAAGTGCGGGCATAGATTATAGAACCTCTGTAGATGCGCCGTCTGTCTGCCGCGCTGATTTCCGTTGTGCGCGCGCCGCGGCCCGTCCTTGCGCAAATCGATCCAAGGTCGAATGCGAACTATTTTAGAATTTACTGAAATGAAATTCCACTACTTGCCCTTCCATGATTAATTAACTAAAGAAACAGCGGCATTTTTATGACTAATTCTTAATTATGAGTTGGATTTAGTATAGGAATAACTCTTACTTAAAAAATCTAATAAATAAAATCGTAAACATCGCGTGTCTGTACATTGAAGATATTTGCAAAAAAAAAATTGGGGGGTCTAAGGATAAGCAACAGAACACATTTCGACCATTTTTGAAATTTTTGTCTGTTTGTCTGTTTATCTGTTTGTCTGTTTGTCTGTTTGTCTGTGAGTTTGTGCACGCATCACTTAAAAACTACTGATCGGGCTTTGATGGAATTTTCACAAAAATATGGGGATTAACTTAACTTAACATTTAGTCTTTATTTCATCGCAATCGGCTAACTCAATCAAAAGTTATAGACATTTTTAGTTTTCAAATACATTAGTTACGTAAGGTTAGTTTGCAATATATTGCACATATTAGTATTTCCATACTATTCAGATTGCGATGAGTTTGGATTACATTTGGAACTGCGAGTGGGAATTGGAGTGGGAGTGGGCGTGGGATGGGCGTGGGCGTGGGCGTGGGCTCGGGCGAGGGCGTGGGAAAAGGGGAGTGGGTGTGGCAGCGGGAGCTTAAGCGGAAGCCGAAGCGGGAGCGGGAGGGGAGCGGGAGCGGGAGTGAGAGCGGGAGCGGGACCGGAGCGGGAGCGGAAGCTGAAGCGGAAGCGGAAGCGGGAGTGGGAGCGATTCTGTAGTTCACGCGAGCGGAGGTCACCTGGACCTGGACATGGACGATACACTGCGAAGAATGTAGGGTGTAAATGTTCGACTGAATTCGTGAGCGGTAGCGGGAGCAGGTATGGTACCAATGTAATGTGAGTGTTTGAAAATTCACATAACTTTTGACTGAGTTACCCGATTACGATAAATTTGTGGTATACGTATGCAACAAAGTAATGTTGGTCGGAATTTTTATTGCGATGGATTAGTTACGAGGACTACATTTGGAGAGACGAGGGAAAGAGGTTTGAGGGGAGAGGTGAGGGGAGGGTTGAGAGGAGTGTAGAGGGGAGGGTTGAGTGGATGGTTGAGGAGAGAGTTGAGGATCTGGACCTGGACCTGCGCCTGGTACTGTGCCTTTAACTGGACCTGGACCTGGACCTGGACCTGGACCTGGACCTGGGCCTGGACCTGAAAGTCTGAGTGGAAGTGGGATAGGGAGCGGAAGTGGGAATGGAAGCGGAACCTGTAGTCCACGCGAGCGGAGCCGCGGGCACAGCTAGTAACTTAATAAATCTACTATTTTTACAATATATTCTTACCAGCTTTTGCCCGCGACTTCGTCCGCGTAAGTTCCGATATTTACACATATTCACTGCTTTTAAGGATTAATTTGGTTTCCAGTAGGAATTAGATGTTTTTCGGGATGAAAACTATTCTGTATCCTATTCCAGGACCTAACCTATATGTGTGCCAATTTTCATGCTGATCCGTTCGGTGGTTGAAGCGTGATTGAGTAACAAACATCCAAACTTTCGCATTTATAATATTAGTGGGATGGCACATTTTATAACCCATAATACAGTATTAATTTGGTCTACAAAGGCGAGCTTGTCTCTAAAACTGATCTCTTCCTTACAACTATTTACTAAAACTACCGTAATAAATTTGTTGAACTGAGAGTAGGGAATAAAATATATATGTATCAGTAAATATATAGTTACTTCAACAATTTATGAGGGAAATCGTTTCTGATGGTCAAAGAAGTAGTGGTAGGCAGATAGTGGTACTTATTTTATTCCCAATCGGTTGTATACCTACTTAATCTTTGGTGGGTAATATTATCGGAAATGTTCTCGTACGGAGAGGCATAAATTGGAGCAATCGGTTGTGATTTCATTAGCTTTTCATATCTACTTTTACATTATAGTTATGTTCATTATCCTTGTACTGTACGCAGGTCGGGGCCCCTAGGCAATGCACGTGACCAGGCCCCTTTACCGAGTTCTAAATTCCTGAAATATAGTTTTTCTACCACAATGCAATGCGCACGCGTGGACTGCTCACTTTCAATCCAACTTAGACTCCATCCCGTAGCCCAAGTCAGCACCCACGCCTACTCCTCTTTTTACTCTAAGAAGCATCAAAAAGACTCAGGGTGCGGGGCCCCTTGCTTTTGCAGCGGCCCCTAGGCAGTTGCCTACACTGCCTAATGGATAGTCCGGCCCTGACTGTATGTAAAACTTTTTAGATAAGGTTTTTTATTCGTCCGGATCGTATAACTCAAATTATCAGGCAATGAATTTTTTTACTAACTGAATTTAAAATCTACTAATTACATTGAGCTGAAATTCTGAAATTATAGAAATGCCATGTGATTTCCGGCTTAGACTAGGGCCACCCCCAATCTTTCCGTGGGTGTCGTCAACGCGACTAAGGGTTTGCACCAGGGACGGGCAGCAACGTCCTCCTGTTAAGATCATTATTGCGATCCACATGGCAACTCCCATAATATACATCCCACAAGATTAATTCTATTGGGGTAGCTTATGTCCAGCAGTGGACTTATTTCGGCTGATGATGTAAATGCCAGCAATAATCGGAAACTATGAAAATATCAGTTATTTTTAATTTATTATCGGAGATATTCCAGAACAACAAAATATTTATCCATATATAGGTAACGTACGATTTTATATTATTAAATTACAAGACCAGAATAATTATAAATAATAACTGAATTCTGAAAGATTTTTGTAAGCAACAGGGTTTGTAACAATTTGCCAGAATCTGTTTGTAAGTTTGTCAAGTTTGTAAGTATGGATGGATGGGATGTTTGTTACTCTTTCACGTAAAAACTACTGAATGGATTTGAATGAAACTTTACAATAATATAGCTTATACATCAGAATAACAAATTGGCTACAAATTATGAATATATTGTGTGAATTGTCCAAAATATCAAGTAAGTAGGAAAAAATCTACCATCTGCGAGCTATTCTGGCCATAAAATTATAATTTTAATGTCATAATGTTAGTTCTTTTCTACGCCACGCTAATATAAGCTACTCGAAATACTAATCGTGCGCAGACGAAGTCGCGGGCACCAGCTAGTAAATAATAATAAAATAAATAAATAAGGATGTCAGTGATTGACCTAAATCCGAAGTAACAAAGTCGCAACAGTTTGCGCACTGACTCTAATTATAGACATAATTATTACGAAGTACCTAGGAGCTCGTTAGCACTGTGTCTCCACTAAACCTCTTACCTATGTCTGACGCCAAACATCGACGCTGGCATTGGTGTGTTCCAGTTTGAGGGGTAGGAGAGCCCGTGTAGTTCTAGTTACTGCTTCATTACTGAGTAGAGTGCGCGAGAGCAGCAACAGCATCCTGAAAATGATAGCTGATACACTGGATAGCTCCTGGCGAGTCCCATTTTCCACCAACAGCCCCGCCACAGACAGCCACTTGCGAAGGATACTGGACTCACCCAGAGGACTAAATCACTTTTAGTTATTAAGTTCTATAAGAAGCGAGCTATGGAGAGGGCTATGCTCGGGGTTTCTTTGGTATGATTCATCATCATCATCAGGTTATTTTTGTCTCCACTGCAGGAGCACCACCCTCTCTCATTTGCCGGAGACAGACGGAGGATTTGGCCTACACTCCCCGCGCTGGCTAGACAGGTTGGGAGGCCTGATTGATGTTTTATAATGTATTCCCTTAGTCGCCTTGTAGGACATCCACGGGAAGAGTTGGAGTGGTCCTATTCTACTGTACCGGAAACCACACGGCAAATGATTTGATTCGTAATGAAGAAATCTGACGAAGAACGAAAGTGACCGACATAGCCGAAAGGACTGCCAATCTGAAGTGGCAGTGGGCGGGCCGCATCTGCTGCAGAATCGACGGCCGTTCTGAGTGAGGTGGCGGGTGTGGCGGCGTTCATTGGGGAAGGCCTATGTCCAGCAGTGGACGTCTAAAGAGCTGATGATGATGATAAGTAAGGATGAGGAGGAGGGCGGGGGGACGAAGGGCCGGACTTACTCGGTATACATGACTCGCATTAGGCAAGGTCCTAGGTCGAGGTAAAGGTCGTTGTTCCAGCAGTGGAAAGCCTGATGATGACCTTTATATACAAGACAATAAGGCACAAGTAATGCGGTCAGTAGAGGTCAGTGTTCGACTTAAAATTAGCTAGGAAACACCTATTGTCTCCACTTGTAGTCAATTATCGACTCGACAGTCGATACTTGCGCACTGCACATCTATTGTTGACTAGCTGTGCCCGCAGCTCCGCTCGCGTGAACTACAGAATCCGCGCCCGTTCCCACTTACGCTCCCGTTCTCTTCCCACTTCTACTTCCACTCCCACTGAGACTCGAGACTCTCAATATACCAATCCCAACCCCAACTTCAACCCCATCCATATCCCCAAAAACTAAATTTCACTCAATCCCATACACGCCGCGCCTTTCGCCGCGCCGCGGCCGTTGACCTCGCCCATATGATGAACATACTCGTACGTTCGAGAAATATTGCATTTTTTTAAATAAATTTTCCTAAATAATAGATGTTCTTTTCATGAATGATTTCTAAATGTGATACTGAGTTACTGGAAGAAATATTAACAGTTGTTTTATTATCAACCGATATAATGGCTTCTAGAAAAATTTACTTTATTAATATCTCAGGTTCTAAGTGGCGTATCAAGATGAAACCTGCACCAGATTTTAAGTTAGATCTCCAGCAAGATAACTGTGAAAACTGCATCAAATTTCATTCAGTAGTTTTGGCGTGATGATACACGGCCGAAGGGATACAGACAGACAGACAAAAATACTAAAAACAATTATTTTGGTTTCTATTGGCCCTATAAAGACCCCTCTTACACATTTTTCTACAATATCTCCCATGTACAGACATAGACCAGTTACAGTTTTATTAGATGTAGTACTACGGCTATGTCACGCGGAGGGAAAGTACTTGAAATATTGAAGAAAGGATATTTAAGTTAGAGAACATTTCATTTTATTAAAAAAAAAAGTTTAACTGTTGTAGTCAAAGATTTTTGGAAAATCACCTGTCTGAGCCGAGAATGGAACTGGATATATTAGGAAAAAAATATTGTAAGAAAATCCTCCTTCCTACTAATATTATAAACGCGACAGTTTGTAAGTATGGATGGATGTTTGTTACTCTTTCACGTAAAAACTACTGAATGGATTTTAATGAAACTTCACAACAATATAGCTCAGAATAACACATAGGCTCCAATTTATAAAGATATTGTGTGAATTGTCCAAAATATCAAGTAAGTAGGAAAAAATCTACCATCTGCGAGCTATTCTGGCGTGCGCTGCCAAAACCGCTAGAGTTACACATATGTAATGTATGATGGAAATGTTTATCTTAAATAGTCCTACAAAAAAGCCCGCCACAGTATATATCTATATCTTATGTGTAAGCCATTATAGCCAAAATAGTGAACCCTAATATAAGCTATTCGAAATACTAATCCTGCGCAGAGGAAGACGCGGGCACCAGCTAGTACTTTATAAAAATAAATTAATAAGGTATGATTATAAATAGGTGGTTCCCAACGGGCACGGTTAAGATACGCCTATTCCTTAATTAGATATAAAAAAAAAGTGTACTACAAGATGCGACGTCGAAAAATCTACATCAACCTGTCATCAGCTACGTCTGGGCATTAGCAAAGAACACCAGCTAAGCTTAAGGAATGATTTTGCTCAATAGAGAGTCATACTCATGTTGATAATGCCAGGCAGAGCTATCGAAGTATTTATGCCATTAGAAAATTCTACATTGCGTTTCTATGGTGGCATTCACTGGGAAAGACCTATGTCCTGCAGTGGACGTCTAAGGGCTGACGTATTAAGCATACCTTACTAAACTCAATAGTATTATTTATTACCTAACATGGGAAAGTGTATTTCATTATTGGCCCCTAATTTTGCCCCACCGCTGGACATGCTCAAAGTATAGTCAAAAAATATAGTAGTAGGCAGAGCTACCGATGATGTGTAAGTAAAAATTTCTCCCTTCTCCCTTGTTACCCCTTCATCTCTCTCCTTTTCCCCTTTTCTTCTTTATTTCCCCTTCTTTACTTTCCTCCCGTATTTCCCTCCTCCCGCATTTATTTAATAGTTTATTGTAGGTACACACAAACATACAAAGAACAACACAAAAAAATATATATATACAAAAGCTTAAGTTTATTTCTAAAGAAATTTCTTCCAGCTGACCTGCGGTGAAGACAAGAGATTATAGAGAGGAAGTAGTCGCGTGTATCTACTATATATTAAGGACACATAAAAACATAAACATAACATTAAAAGAGTAACAATTCCAAGTGTATTTAATAAAAACATTTGTCCACAGCTAAAATCCTCCTGTTTTACCTGATCTTCTATGCCGTGCTTGTGGGATTCTTCGCGGCTCTGCTGGCCGTGTTCTACCAGACCCTCGACACCAAGATACCCAAATGGCAGATGGAGGGCTCGCTGATCGGGAACAACCCAGGTAAATGAGCTTCCATGGTCACTTGTTGACCCTACCAAATCGTTATACATAGATAAGTAGTACCAGTTTCGCTTGTACCAGTGCTAGACCTGTCTCACTTCGCACTTTAGGTATAAAAATATACCTACGTGGCATGGCCCCGCTCGCCGGGGCACTTAGGCGAATCGCGTAAGACTGTCAACGAGGTATTTCTCTTTAGTAAATTTTTTAATTTAAAAAATACGGAGTTCCAATGTGATTTTTTTTACGCAATACTCAGGAATATTTTGAGTAATGTAATGCGTTGCTCAAACTATTTCTTAATTCTAAGAACATAAATTAGTGCAGAAATATTAGTATATAACTACTTATGTTGTTATAAGTTAATGTTAAGTTTATATATACCTATCATCAGATATAGTGGCAATAAACGACTTTCTTTCTTTCTTTCTTGAATAAGTAAGGTTGCAAGTGCACATGAGATGTTGTTTTACGAAAAAGCATAGGTATTATGATGGAGGATGATGAAAACTGAAGAATCTTTACATTTCGTCACTGTACAAACGCATTCGAGTCGTATACACTTCATTCTACATACTATAGTAAACATGTGCCTCTCTAGGTCTGGGCTTCAGACCGACGCCGGAGTCAGCCAACGCTGAAAGCACCCTCATCTACTACAGGGCCAACGATAAGGGTTCCGTGCTCCGATGGTCCAGGCTCATCGATCAATTCCTTGACCGTAAGTATATTTCAGTGCCAAATAATCGTCTTAGATGCCTCTTTCAAATTAAAGCTTGGCTGTTAGTAGGTAAAACTCTTGTATCGTGCTTAACTGCCTCAGTTTCTACTTAGAATAATCCTCAACTTGAGGTCTCCTCCCTCTATTCTCTCACGTGCGAAAGAGACGAATACTGTGGCGTAATTTAATAGCCGTAATATATGTATTTTGACACTAACGTACTTGCTTTAGACAGGCTTTTATACAGACCAAATGAATTAAAAAATAAAATAAAAAAGGACATAGTTTATAATTATGTCAAAGAGTTCTGGAAAAACTCTTCATAATACTAAAATGTCTGCTTGACAAGTCAGGCGCACAGCATAGCCTGTTTTTGATAGTAGGTAGGTTCGGAGAACTGGTGATCTCAGTGGGAAGCCGATTGTATACCATCATCATCAGGTTAGTTTTGTCTTCACTGCAGGAGCACAACCCTCTCTCATCTGCCGGAGACAGACGGAGGATTTTTTCTACACTCCCCGCGCTGGCCAGACGGGTTGGGGAGGCCTGATTGATGTTTTATAATGTGTTCCCTCAGTCGCCTTGTACGACATCCACGGGAAGAGTTGGAGTGGTCCTATTCTACTCTACCGGAAACCACACGGCATGGCATACCATGGGACCCATTATTTATACCGTGTTGGCGCACTTTACTATGGATATTTTATCATAATGAACGGCGATAAAGAATCTAGTACATTTTCTCCCTCTTACCTATCTATTTTTTCTGTCTTTGTATTAAAACCATCTTCTTATTCTCCCAGAATACCGCAAGAAAGGCAGCGGGAGCGGAGAGGCGACTGGCGCCGAGAACCGAGTGGGCTGTTCCCCCACCTCTGCGAACCTGGGCGAGAAGCAAGTGTGCGATGTACCGGTCGACGACTTCCATCCCTGCACGCCCGCCAATCAGTACAATTACGAAGAGGGTGGACCCTGCGTGTTCCTTAAACTGAACAAGGTGAGCAGCTGTGGATCTACATGTATACAGGTGGAAAGATGGAACGAAATCTGGAGGGAAAGCACCTGAAAGGTAGCAAATTTTCCCCAAAGGACCTTTTATTTTGTAAGCAAGTAAAACTCGGGTGAAACGCCCCGTCAAACAGTGGTCCCAATTAAATAAAACATGGACATTGATGCTAGAGCCACGAGATTTTTCCTGATGGTTAACACTAAGATGACTATTAAGACAAAAAAATATTATTATCCTACCACGACATTTCTTAGTAAAAAAAAATTTTTTTTTTTTTTGTATGGAAGACATTACATTTCTGTTAATTACTCGATATTTTTAAAAGATGTCAAGATGGCGGTCACACATGTTAGAAAACAAGTAATTCTGAGTATTTTATGCGAAGATACTTTTTACTTATCTCTGCGTACTTTTGAGTCATTGCAGGTCAAAAAATCGTATTTCTTAATGTTAAATATGGCCTTACTTTTGAATTACACAGTAACTGAAACGCTTACAATATTTGCAAATTTTAAATTTAACAATAGTTGATATAGTTTCGAACAAATACAAACTCAACCCAGGCCGTCAGGTGGGACGACGACGCCAGAAGCGACTGAATGCGGAGGGGGGAGGATCTGTTGTGGTGGCGTTCATTGGGGAAAGCCTACGTCCAGCAGTGGACGTCTAATTGCTGATATGATTAAGTAAATTTGCATTCAAAAATTATTGAAAAGTCGCCTGTCCTCAAACGGAATCAAATCGACACAAATGTAAAAAAGTAACAAAAAAAATAGTCGGTATTCTCTTATGGTATCAATCATAAGGATCAATATCTCTAATAAACATTGCATCTGCTATGGAAATGGCGCTTGAGTCCTATGACCAATCCACTAGGCCAACGAGACGGTCGAAAAACACAGCAAAGAATAGCGTTGACATTGTTGAACTGTATAAAGCGTTACCCGTTCTTCCAGATCTTCAACTGGACTCCAAAGCCGTACAATACCACAGAGAATCTGCCAGCGAACATGCCTGAAGACCTCAAGGCACACATCAAGATGCTGGTAAGTATAACTAATTAAATTATTATTGAATGATATCCCACTCTGTAATATATGCTATTCTCTAAAATATAAACAACGTGCGAGTCTCACTCAAGTGACTTGACTCACTTCGAAACCTAATCCATTGGTAATTCTAACATTCCAGGGCACTATCCACGTGAAGTGAACAAAGAACTCACTTTACGTCGATAGTGATCTAGAATGTTTACAGAATGCCAATGGATTAGGTTTCGAAGTGAGTGAAGTCACTTGTGTGAGACTCGCGCGTGAGTTTGTAGGTATTTTAGAGATTTAATCTTTGGTAAGGATATGATTCAGAATTACTTGAATGTAGTATAATTTACAGTAACAATTAGAGTAGCTGTACTTAATTATTTAAAGAAAAATTCAGACTTAAGTCTTAATGATAACCTCAATGATACTGGGCCCGATTCTGAAGGTACAAAGTTAAAATTAGACAGCACTAAAATTGTTGCTATCCCGGTCACTCAGTACTACGAAAGATAAAGAAGAAACTAACTTTGGTGCAGTCAAAATTTAAATGTGTGACTTCAGAATCGGACCTAATATTAAAGTTAAATTAATAAGTGTAACGTACACATCCAAATTAAAACACTATACCCCACACATTCCCAGAACGGCAAACCTGATTCCAACACGGTGTGGGTCTCGTGCGAGGGTGAGAATCCGGCGGACGTGGAGAACATCGGCCCCGTGCAGTATATCCCGCGGCGCGGCTTCCCCGCCTACTACTACCCCTTCACCAACAAGGAAGGCTATCTCAGCCCCCTGGTCGCAGTGCTGTTTGAGAAGCCTAGGAGTAAGTTTACCATCATCATCAGCCTGTATACGTCCACTGCTGAACATAAGCCTCCCCACACACATGTGGTGGTCCATTGGGAGAATTCACTACGCTTGGCAGGCGGATTGGTGATCGCAGTAATGAACTTAACATACACAGGAGAACGCTGCTGCTCCTGGTGTAATCCCTTAGTAGCCTTGACGACACCCACGGGCAGATTGTGGGTGGCAATATTCTAAGCCGGGAACCACACAATTTTAGTTAATACAGCGTCCAAGTAATATAAAAATACAGTTTTTATATAAAAAAAGAGAGATTTCTTTGTTCATCTGTAAAGTTTAGTTTTGTCTTAAGTGATATTAGAATTTCAGCAAAGATTCATTGGTTCAGTTTTGCCAGGCATATCTTACTCGGCCCCGATTGCCGGGGCACATATCTGAATCATGTATGACTGTCCATGTGTGCGAGGTGTGAACCGCTGTTCAGCGTACCGTTGACTTTCTTCCATGGGCGTAGGATTCAATTTGGCTTGCCTTGAACTTTGTAGGTTCGTTTGAACAAGCTTTCTCAGGGTGCCTCTATCGTACTTATGCTATTACTTCTTCTGAGGTTTTGCACCTAACTGTATTTATTTATTTATTTTAAGAAAACTTACAGCTATTATAACAAAGTACATTACACATATAGTAAAAAAGAGGCAATTAAAAGCTTCCACTTCTAGAAATAAATTAAAAAATAATTAACATTCATAATAAACTAATGGTTCAAATATATTAAAAAATAATACATACATACACAATACAAGCAGCAAACTACAACTGAAATCAACACTAATAAAGACAAACTGATTAAAAATAAATACATAAATGGGCCCAATTCCAAAGGCACACATTTAAAATTTGACAGCACTAAAATTAGTTTCGTCTTTATCTTCATAATACTGTGTGACAAGGATAGCAACTGTTTTAATGCTGTCAAATTTTAACCTTGTTACTTCAGAATCAGGCCCAATATAAATACAACAAAAGAATATTTCTTAATAAAAGAATAACGAAAGAATTTAGCACTTAAAATTTGTTTCAATCTAGGAATGCTCATCCAGAATAAATCTAAGTCATTCTGCCATACTGCATTATGCTCTTATGCATATGCTCGCCACATAAGAGAGTTCTGCCTGTAATTGGTCGACGGTATATATACCGACGATATGTATACACATACAGGGCTATGCTCGGCGTATCTTTGAAGGATATGATTCGTAATGAAGAGATCCGAACGAAGGTGACCGACATAGCCGAAAGGATTAGCAGGCTGAAGTGGCAGTGGGCGGGCCACATCTGTCGCAGAACCGACGGCCGTTTGGGCAGACGAGTTCTGGAGTGGAGACCACGGATTGGCACGCGCAGGGTGGGACGCCCCGCCGCCAGATGGACGGACGACCTAAAGGTGGCCGGAAGCGGCTGGATGCGGAGGGCGGAGGACCGGGTGTGGTGGCGTTCATTGGGGAAGGCCTATGTCCAGCAGTGGACGTCTAAAGGCTGACATGATGATGATGTATACACATAGTGGATTTTGTGAAAATAAATAAAATAAATAAATAAAATAATGACATTTACACTTAAATATTTTTGTAACCCCTTCATTTCGGATCTTATTCCGACAACCTAACATTTATTTCAATTATTACAGCGGGAGTTTTAATCAACATCGAGTGCAAGGCCTGGGCGAAGAACATCGTCTACGACCGCTACGAGCGACGCGGCTCGGTCCACTTCGAGCTGATGGTGGACAAGTCTTAAGCTGGTCGCGCCAGGCCACCAAGGTCGTCAAGTGACCGCCAGTAGACCGCGGAGGTCCACTGACACGTACGACCTGCCGAGAAGCTGATGTTATCAGCTGCCAGTCACTTGTCGTCCAGGGAAGCCAGTTTAAAGTAGTCAAGTTAATTTGTGATATACTCGTCGAGGACACGACGTCACAGACGTCAATTGGTCGCCATGGTTACTGTTTACCACCAAGGTTGAAGGGTTGCCAACTGGTTGCCAAGTTAGTAACTGCCAATAGTTTTAGTTTCACAGATAAATGTTGCAAGCGATTGCCGAGGATGTCCAAAGGTTGCCAGTTGGTTGCCGAGGATGTCAAAAAGTTGCCAGTTGGTAGCCGAGGATGTCAAAAGGTTGCCAGTTTGTTGTCGAGGATGTCCAAAGGTTCCCAGTTGGTTGCCGAGGATGTCCAAAGGTTCCCAGTTGGTTGCCGAGGATGTCCAAAGGTACCCAGTTGGTTGTCGAGGATGTCCAAAGGTTGCCAGTTGGTTGTCAAGGTCGCCAAGGTCACCTAGTCGCTCGCCCGGCGCCGTCTGCCAGCGTGCTGCTTAGCTATAGTCACCTAGTCGGCGATTTTTAATTTATATTCGTTTTAGAATAAGCCATTAAGTTAAAGATTTTCGTTCACGCTTCAATAATATACCTAAAGTTGATCGATATTGTCATAATGTAATGTTTTCTGGGCGGAATGTCAATAAACACGCAATAGTTGGTTCCAATATTGGTTCGCCTGGGTTTTATTTCTCTATCCATCTTAGCTATAGATTGTACAGTTCACGACGGCACGCTCCACTCTCTAACTCGCTTACACTCACTGTATGCTTTATATTGTTACTGTTTTACATACGTACACTAACTTACTTACGTTTGGATAGGCAAAGCACACGATGCCTTCATAGCTGGGCGGCCATCGTGAATTGTATGATATATACCCGTAATGCCGTGTGGTTTCCGGTAGAGTAGAATAGGACCACTCCAACTCTTCCCGTGGATGTCGTATAAGGCGACTAAGGGAATACATTATAAAACATCAATCAGGCTTCCCCAACCAGGCCAGCGCGGGGAGTGTAGGCCAAATCCTCCGTCTGTCTCCGGCAGATGAGAGAGGGTTGTGCTCCTGCAGTGGAGACAAAAATAACCTGATGATAATGATACCCGTAATGATCTACGTCGCCGAAACGTGGACACTGGCAGTGGGACTGGTCCGGAGACTCGAAAGTCGCTCAGCGGGCTAGGGAAAGGCTATGTTCGGAGTCTGTCCAAGGGGCAGGATCCGAAATGAGGTGATCCGCCAGAGAACTAAAGTCTTCCATATAGCTCAACAAGTTATTACGTTGAAATGGCAGTGGGCTGGTCACATCTGTCGGAGAACCGAACACCGCGAGACCGCGACTGGACAGGCGTAGTGTGGGACGGCGCCTGTGACTCCAGTTGAAGAACCGAGGACCGGGTTCAGTTGGGAGAGGCCTATGCCCAACAGTGGACTTTTTCAGGCTGATGATGATGATGATCTATACCTCCGAGGCGGCAAACTGTTACATCTAAAGATTTAAGATGAAAAACGAATTTGAAATGTTTACATACAAACAAACATAAATACTGTCAAGTTTACTGTTTACCATTAAAGTTGAAAGGATTCCTAAGTTGCAAAGTTAGTATGAAGACCCCTGCAATGACTAGGGGGAGGTCCTCTTATGAGTCCCCGCAGACTGCAAACTTTATATCGGCCGATAATTTAGTCAGGCTCTTAAACAGTATAAAGATGTATGCAAGTGCGCACACTATGACGATTTGTTGGCCCAGTGTGCGCACTAGCAGCTCAATCCGACTAAATTATCGGCCGATATAAAGTTTGCAGTCTGCGGGGACTCTTATAGTTCACTAGCAGTTGCCCGCGACTACGTCCGCGTGGACAACTTAACATCACAAATTATTATGTATTTCCTACTTACTTGATATTTTGGACAATTCACACAATATATTTATAAATTGTAGCCTATGTGCTATTCCGATGTATGAGCTATATTATTGTAAAGTTTCATTAAAATCCATTCGGTAGTTTTAACGTGAAAGAGCAACAAACATCCATCCATACTTACAAACTTTCGCGTTTATAATATTAGTAGGATTTTAAGTCCGAAAGATGTCGCTTTTTATAAGAACCACATATGGGGCATTGGGTTAAATTGGCAACGATTATGGGGACAATTATGAAGATTTTAATTCATACGTAGCGTACGGCTACAGCCCTGCAGCGCGTACTGCCAGCTGTACTCTATATTGCAGGCGACGTTAAACTGTCGGGGGAGGCGAGCCTTCTTTACTGGTAATATTTAGTACTGTCTAGCATAGTGGGGGGTGATCGCCACTGATCCGTATGAGGGTCAATGACCAACAGTGGACGTTAAAATCTGAGCACCAAACTCATTCACTTTACACCTCATTAATTTAATGAGATGTCGACACCTCCGTGACTAAATTATACACTTTATAAGTAAAACTTGCAACGTATGGTGTTTAAAGAAAGGTTTGTTGTTATAATTAAATAAAATAAAAAATAAATAAATATATCAGACATTCACACCAATTATCCAGTCCCAAACTAGGCAGAGCCTGTGTTATGGTTACCAGATAACGGATAGACATACTTAAATAAATATATAAACATCCAAGACTTGGGTACAAACATTCATATTCATCATACGAACACTTGCCCCTAGCGGGATTCGAACCCGCAACCTCCGGCATGGCAGTCCGAGAGCTACCCGTTCCGCCACGGAGGTCGTCAATTATATCGATGGATATATACGAAGATAAAGAAAAGTGTCAGCAGAAGATTATTCCTTATGTAATGAAGATGGGGCTTGATGAATAATTATTTCCCTAGCTAACCGTGGTACCACAACGTGACTCAACACGGAGAAGGCGATGTTCTTCGCCACACATCACGCCAATGGAATCACGGAGCGAAAAGCGCGTAAAGTGGCGATACATCTCTCTGCCTACTCCTCTAGGACCCAAGCGTGAGCATTATGTATGTAATGAAGATATCGTAAAATATCATTAGGACAGTTGCCGTGTGGTTTCCGGTAGAGTAGAATAGGACCACTCCAACTCTTCCCGTGTATGTCGTACAAGGCGACTAAGGGAATACATTATTAAACATCAATCAGGCCTCACCAACCCGTCTGGCCAGCGCGGGGAGTGTAGGCCAAATCCTCCGTCTGTCTCCGGCAGATGAGAGAGGGTTGTGCTCCTGCAGTGGAGACAAAAATAACCTGACGACGATTATTCTGACATAGCTAACTAGGTAGCCTGATGCTAAAAAGATGTAACTAAAAATAATTAAAACATTCTCCGCGATTTAAAGCCTAAAATAACAACGGTTTCTATGAAATCGGAAGTGCAATGTGAATAAAGGAATACACATTTTTTTTATTGAATTATTGTAAGTTACTTAAACAGCTAGAGGTCGTCCTAGGAGGGTGTTTAAGGATCCAATTAGTAACATGTATATAAGTTACATAAAAAGTGACTGCCTTTCATTACATACTCGTATAATGTATCTTGTAGGAAGATAATTTTTTTATCTTAAATATTCGATTTACTAGATATTTTGAATAATTATTAGTAACGTCCTCAAAAAGGCTGGCGTCCGCAATGAGAAGAACAAAAGGAACTGCATGAAAAGATTGATGAATATGAGCGAGGCTAGTGAGCTGTGTTAGGATCGCGCAAAGTGGCGATCCATCGTCGCTGCCTACCCCTCTGGGACCAAGGCGTGAGTTATGTATGTATGTAAATTACCTATATAACGGCTCGACCGGCACTCAATGTTTTCAATGCCGGGAGTGTAGGCGAACTGATTTATTACCTTTGACTACTACAGACTACGGGGCATCGGTCTGTTCGTATACCTTTGTGTGTGTGCGTAAATTATTGTAGGGATGTCGGCAGCGAGCGTATGAGCAAAGCCGATCGAGAAGGACAGTATTATACGTCAACAAATTGAACAACATAAGTGCTTCTCTCTCTAACTTATGGCGTCGATCGCTCGGCGCTGGTATGGGAAACGATAAGAATCCTCCTTATTGGTTTTATTGCTTTCTAACCAACCGTACACAGTACAATAATGAATTATATAGTTTTATCAATAAAGAGTCATCATCATCAGTCTAAAAGAGCCCACTGCTGGACATAGGCCTCTCTCAGCCAGGCGGCGTTCCACACTACAGTCAGCCCAGTCGCGGTCCACACTTGAGAACTCGTTTACGCCGACGGATGTGACCTGCCCACTGCCACTTCGACGTGCTAAGTTTTAATTCTCATAATAAGGCTTTAGTTCTCTGTCGGATCACCTCATTTCGGATCCTGTCCATTAGAGAAACTCGGAGCTTAAAAAGAATCCTACTAATATTATAAATGTGAAAGTTTGGATATTTGGATGTTTGTTACTCAATCACGCTTCAACCACTGGGCGGAACGTGATGAAACTTGGCACACATATAGGTTAGGTCCTGGAATAGGACATAGGATTATATATATTATATATGATATTTCGAAAAAAATTCTCATTCCTACGGGAAATACATAATAATTTGTGATGTTAAGTTGTCCACGCGGACGACGTCGCGGGCAACAGCTAGTAGAGAATAAAGTTGAAAGTATTTTGAGTTTAGCATTTCAAATAGCAATGAGAAATCAGAACATCTAGCGGTAGAGGTTAAACCCCGAACCAATAGGCCAACTTGCCAACCAGTTGCTATTTGAGTTTAAATGCTGAACTCAACAAAAGAAACTTCCCAAATATAGCTGCCAATCACAAAGACCTATCAAATTTCACAATACAGATTTTGGACATATTGGCAAGCGTCGGCATTTCGCAAAGCTTGTGGCGCCACACAGTCGCCATTCCCTCCCCTCGATCACCCCCCCCCCCCCCCGGTCCCCCCCCCATCATCCCCACCGCTGCCCTACATAAAGTTCTTTGTCTCTTTACAGGGCCACCTGAACAGTTCAACATTTGTTTACGATGAGCGAATGGGGTAGGTAAACATGTTATGTTTATATTAAAAAAGAAAATGGACTTGATTCTGAAGGCACAATGTTAAAATTTGACAGCACTAAAACTGTTGCTATCCTTGTCACTCAGTAATATGAAGATAAAGACAAAACCAATTTTAGCGCTGTCAAATTATAAATGTATGCCTTCAGAATCAGGCCCAATATCATGCTAATTTTGATTTCTGTCAAAGTCAAAATCATTTAATGCATATGAGTACACTTGGTACATTTATACACGTCATTTTTTTATCGACTACCGCTTCCTAGGTGTTTGCGCTGTGAAGAAGAAACGGCGCAACATACTTCACGCAACACATCTTTTAAAAATCATGTTTGCATACCATTAATAAAGATTTTGCGAAGCTGAATTATTGTCGATTGAGGGATTTGATGACCACGCTTGTCAGGTGGATTGGTGATCGCAGTAAACACAAGAGAACGCTGGCACCCGTCCCTGGTGCAGTCCCTTAGTGGCCTTGACGATACCCACGGGATGATTGCTACTTAAATTGAAACATTATGGCGTTAAAGACAGAGCATTCGAATTAGTTAAATCTTACTTAGAAAATAGAGTACAAAAAGTAGATATAAACGGAATTCGGTCATCTGGGTCATTTGTGAAAATGGGGGTACCCCAGGGTTCAGTTCTGGGCCCATTTCTTTTTCTTGTATATATAAATGACTTGCCCTTTTTAATACAAAACATGTCCAATATAGTTTTATTTGCCGATGACACTTCGCTGATTTTTAAAATTAGCAGAATAGATTGTGAACTTGCTGAGGTAAATAATACTCTAACGCAAATTCTTAACTGGTTTAGTGTAAATAACCTTGCATTAAATACAAAGAAAACTAAATGTATTAAATTCTCTCTACCAAATGTAAGAAAAGTAGAAAACAATGTGACATTAGGTAATGACACACTAGAATTTATTAAAAGTACTGTGTTCCTGGGTATAACTATAGATTCATCTTTACAATGGGGACCCCACATAACTTCATTAGCTGGCAGATTAAGTTCTGCCGCCTACGCCGTAAGGAAAATCAGACAATTAACTGATGTTGCTACCGCGAGGTTAGTGTACTTTAGCTACTTCCACAGTATCATGGCATACGGTATCCTACTGTGGGGTCAAGCAGCAGATATAGAGACCATTTTTATCTTGCAAAAAAGAGCAGTTAGGGCAATCTATAATCTGCGTTGTAGAGACTCATTAAGAGAAAAGTTTAAAGAAATAAGCATATTAACAGTAGCTGGTCAATTCATTTTAGATAATATTTTATATGTCAGAAAAAATGTATCTCTCTTTTTGAGGCACTGTGACAATAATAGTTATAATACAAGAAATAAAAATAAACTTGTTTTACCAGGGTTAAGACTAAGTAAGGTCAGCAAATCGTTCACGGGGCAATGTATACGCTTCTACAACAAACTACCAGAGGAAATCTTAAATATGACGGACAGAAAGTTTAAGATTCACATTAAAAAACAACTTTGTAAGAAAGCCTATTATAAAGTAAACGATTATTTGAATGACAAAGATGCCTGGTACTAATGTCAATCCAGCTTCGCAAAATCTTTATTAATTGTATGCAAACTTGATTTTTAAAAGATGTGTTGCGTGAAGTTTGTTGCGCCGTTTCTTCTTCACAGCGCTAACACCTAGGAAGCGGTAGTCGATAAAAAAAATGACGTGTGTAAATGTACCAAGTGTACTCTTATGCAATAAATGATTTTGACTTTGACTTTGATTGGGGGGTCCTATTCTAAGCCGGGAACCACATGGCTAGCCCTTGCCTGGCCCAAATAAGGACCTTATTTGTTTCATCTTGTTCTTGGATTAAATCAATGTCTATATCTCTTCTTCTTCTTCATGTGTTCTTAATGTTTAGTTATGTTTGGCTTATGTCTTTATAGTATTATAATTAAATAAACAGTATGTCTATAGTATATTACATTTTATTTAATTAACTTTCACGAAAGCGAAACACTGTCTTATGATGAAAGCAAGAACTCCCTTTTTAGTTTAAAACTGAAACTCTAACTTATAGCGTTGATATCTCAGGGCGTACTTCCAGCTGTGCTCTATTTTGCAGGCAAAGTAAAACTGGAGGAGGGAAGCCCGTTGTCGCTTTTTTACGTACTAATAGTACTTTATGTAAGTATACAACAGATAAGGTTCATGATAGTCATTGACTGGTGACTGGCAGCAACGTCAATGTAATGTTTATTAGTACTATAGCCAACACGGTGAGGCTGTACAGAAGGCTTATAATAAACTAGCTGTTACCCGCGACTTCGTCCGCGTGGACAACATTACAAATTATTAAACACTAGCTGTTGCCCGCTACTTCGTCCGCGTGGACCACTTAACATTACAAATTATGAAATATTGTGTTTCCCGTTGGAATGAGATGTTTTTTCGGGATAAAAACTAATCTATGTCCTATTCCTGGACCTAACCTATATGTGTGCCAAGTTTCATCCCGATCTGTCCAGTGATTGAAGCGTGATTGAGTAACAAACATCCAAACATCCAAATATCCAAATTTTCGCATTTATAATCTTAGTGGGATTATAATATTATACAGATTAAAAAAATGTGATGCTGTGATCGATCATCAACTACAGCTACGAAGCTGAGATTAATTAAATATTTTGCATACAAATAGTTTCAAATAACTTCGTAAAGTGTCAACCCCTACTTTCACCCCATAATAGCCTCCCTCGGCCCCCACAGTTCTTCAAATCTGCTCGGCATGGGTCCGCATAATGTCATCAACCTCGGATAGACAATATGTACGAGATATACTCGTATCTACGATCTATCTATATTGTCTATCCGTATTCATCTACACTTTTTGTTTGGATATTTGCCGTGTGGTTTCCGGTAGAGTAGAATAGGACCACTCCAACTCTTCCCGTGGATGCCGTACAAGGCGACTAAGGGAATACATTATAAAACATCAATCAGGCCTCCCCAACCCGTCTGGCCAGCGCGGGGAGTGTAGTCCAAATCCTCCGTCTGTCTCCGGCAGATAAGAGAGCGTTGTGCTCCTGCAGTGGAGACAACAATAACCTGATGATGATTCATCTATACACTACAGATTAGTTAATCTTTGAATCCTACTATCCTTCCTACTAATATTATAAATGCGAAAGTTTGGATACTTGGATATTTGGATGTTTGTTACTCAATCACGCTTCAACCACTGGACGGATCGGGATGAAACTTGGCACACATAGGTTTTCTAGAACCCTATCAAAATTACTAGAGTTTCTACTCCGATTGAAGAATTAGAATTTATCAATTATTAAATTCTAGATAACAGTCTGATCTCTTTTTTAGGGTTCCGTAGCCAAATGGCAAAAACGGAACCCTTATGGATTCGTCATGTCTGTCTGTCCGTCCGTATGTCACAGCCACTTTATTCCGAAACTATAAGAACTATATTGTTGAAACTTGGTAAGTAGATGTATTCTGTGAACCGTATTAAGATTTTCATACAAAAATAGAAAAAAAAAATGTTTGGGGGTTCCCCATACTTAGATCTGAAATTAAAAAAAAAAAATTTCATCAAACCCATACGTGTGGGGTATCTATGGATAGGTCTTCAAAATAGTTTGCGCGAGAGACACTTCCAAAATTGTAAAATGTGTGTCCCCCCCCCCCCCCCCCTGTAACTTCTAAAATAAGAGAATGATAACTTCCACTTAAAATTGGTTTGAACGAGATCTAGTAAGTAGTTTTTTTTAATACGTCATAAATCGTAAACCACAATACTGTTATTAAAACATTGATCAAAGTTACAACGCACTACAATAACTTTTATATTATGTTACTTGCTGCTACGGAACCCTTCATGGGCGAGTCCGACTCGCACTTGGCCGCTTTTTTACTATTTCCAAAAGGTTGCCAAAACAGTCTCCTTCTTAGGTACCAGGGAAGAGTTTTTGTTGACTATGTACCGGTCTTACTTTCTAACTCCTAATTTAATAATAAAAGTTGTTCAGGCAAATCAGTGCTATCACTAGTTTATACGATTCAGTCCATTGGCCGGGATTGCCCGTCGTTACTCCACCCGTATCCAGGGCACGGTGCTACAACCCGCTACATGGCGAGTAAGTAGGGTAAGGCCCGGCTTGCACCGAAGCGGAGATGGGCGGAGACGAGAGGAGTTACTCGGGTCCGTGCAGAAGCTCAGGAGGACTACTCCTAAAGCCTTTCGGATAATGTCCACAACATTATGATATATTTATTTATTTTATTTTATTTATTTTCACAAAATCCACAGCACTTAGTAAACAGTATTATTCTAATTTATAGTTCTTACTGCCAATAACGGATATACAGTATATTTATATTACAGTTTAGTGATTGTGTGTGTGTGTGTGTGTGTGTGTGGGTGTGTGTTTGTGTGTGTTTGTGTGCGTGTGTGTGGGTAATTTACATTTCCACAGTAACGTATTTATTAAAAACCAGAACGAATTAATTGAGGAACAACTTTTTACTAAATTTCTAGTATAAGTGGTCATTTTAAGAAGTAGTAATATTAAGAAGGCCATTTTAAGAAGTGGTAATTGTCTGGAGAAACGATTAGACCTGATAGGAATCAGTCGGGGTATCTTTTCACATACCTATAGAAGAGTATAAACCGTCTCTCGTCACATTTCCATTCTATCTTCGGTTTGGTGTCCGGCAGGCCTTATAGTGGGGCGCTGCGGAGTCTGTGGCGCCAAACTGTCGGGGGCTGGTGGCGCCGGAGCGTCGCCTGAGTGGGGCGGAGGCGCCGCGACGCCGCCCCCGCGCGACGTACATTGACGCTGGTAAAATAATACAACATCTTCACCTCTTCTTTGTCGCTCGATATTTGAGTCCAATAAAATAGCATACGAAATATCCTGCTACATACTTATACAGGATAGAACAGAAAAAGTCACCAGACAATCCTACTATGATAATATTATTAACGCGAATGTTTGTAAGTATGGATGGATGTTTGTTACTCTTTCACGTAAAAACTACTGAATGGATTTTAATGAAACTTTACAATAATATAGCTTATACATCAGAATAACACATAGGCTACAATTTATAAAGATATTGTGTGATAATGGCCTAATGTTAGTTCTTTTCTACGCCACGCTAATATAAGCTACTCGAAATACTAATCCTGCGCAGACGAAGTCGCGGGCACCAGCTAGTTATACCATAAAAAGATATCCGACAAATTCAAACTGACATAGCTACTAGTTGGCCTGATGTTAAAAAGGATGTAATTGAAAATGAAAATAAAAACTCCAAAAATACCTGAACAAAAGTTTTTTTTTTCTACCCTATAAGTTATATTTTTTTAAAGCTCATCGAAAGCCCTCTTCAAAGTCCGAATTTCAGCAGTTATCGAAATAGTACAACAATAAAAACGTATGGTTTCGTACTATTTCTTTGAAACTAAATTTTATTCCCCAAAAGGGTTATTTTTTTTTAATGTCAGTCGAAAATCCTATATTTTGAAATCTAATAAATAAAATCGTAAACTTCGCGTGTCTGTACATTGAAGGTATGTGCAAAAAAAAAAATTTGGGCGTCTAAGGATAAGCAACAGAACACTTTCGATCATTTTTGAAATTTTTGTCTGTTTGTCTGTGAGTTTGTGCATGCAACACTTAAAAACTACTGAACGGATTTTGATGGACTTTTCACAGAAACATGGGGCTTAACTTAACTTAACATTTAGTCTATATGGGAGTGGGAGCGGGAGCAGATGCGGGATTGAGAGTGAGATTGAGAGTCTGCATGGAAGTGGAAGTGGGATAGGGAGCGAAAGTGGGAACGGGAGCGGAACCTGTAGTCCACGCGAGCGGAGTCGCGGGCACAGCTAGTATTACAATAATAAAGACGTAATGGTTTTGCATTATTCTTTTAATACAACTTATTTATTTTTTTCCAATTAAATAAATTTGGTGAAAACTTACCACAAAGTAGGTACGACGCTGTCGTTGCCTTTACTAGATTGTACATTTGTAATTTTCTCTTACTCGGTGACCTAATAAATAAAAATAAAAAACAAACAATTTAAGTGATGACTTTTTAAGTCGTCCTTACTGAATCAGCAATGTAAACAATCCAACGGGAAATCACCCACTGCAACAATCCTGTTCCTCCCTTGAACACTCCCGTTCCCCTATAGTTCGTCGCTCAGTCTCCTGCTGGCTGTACGCTGTGTGCTTGTGCCTGACGCGAGGAATAAAAAAAAACATGGGGTTGGAAAAGAGGACGGTGAAAATTATTGTGATCGTGCTGATAGTCCTTTTGGTTATCGGTGAGTTAATTAGTGTTTAATGATTAATTTAAAAAAAATATATTAAAATATTTCGTCGATAATGCAACCATGACGTGAAAATCTAAAAATAACATTAAGCGTGTCATTTTGTTGGAAAATAAAAAGGATTGAGAGAAAATAACTGTTACCCATCGATCTCTATGTACTAATAGATGGAGCGTTCCAAACAATCGCTGTGTTCGACGCAAGTAGCCACAACTCTTTCACATTCACTTTGAAACGTGTGCAG
Source organism: Esperia sulphurella (assembly GCA_947086405.1). Classification (NCBI taxonomy): domain Eukaryota; kingdom Metazoa; phylum Arthropoda; class Insecta; order Lepidoptera; family Oecophoridae; genus Esperia; species Esperia sulphurella. Next base: position 18,220,458 of record OX352258.1, read on the forward strand.
TTACTACTCAGAACATTTAAATTATTTACTAATTATTGACATTATTTAACCGTAGCGTCTAGAGATCGTTGCTATTACCCAATTTGTTCACGAGTTTGTCTACCTCGGGCAAACTCTGCACTAGGCAGAAGCTGACTAGGCTAGGCTGGACAGCATTTGGGAAGTTATGTCATATCTTCTCGTCGTGTATACCACAGTGCCTGAAAACAAAAGTCTTCAACCAGTGCTTCCTGCCCGTAATGACGCCGAAACGTGGACACTGACGGTAGACCTGATCTACAAGTTTTAAGTCGCTCAGCGAGCTATGGAGAGGGCTATATTCGGGGTTTCTTTGAAGGATGTGATTCACCGACATAGCTGAAAGGATTCATATCAGCCCTTAGGCGTCCACTGCTGGACATAGGCCTTCCCCAATGAACGCCGAAAGGATTAGCAAGCTGAAATTGTCTGTACACAGTGGGAATCGAACTCACGACCTCTGGCGTTCGAACTAATCCAAAGACCTAGCCACTAAGCCAACCAGGAGGTTATAAGTTAGAGTAGGTAACAGTTTTTTGTTTAAAAGCCAATGTCACTAACCTGAGGAAAAATAAATTAAAAGTATTATTTGTCAGTTTGTGAGTTTGCTAGACGCTCTATCCCTCAGTCATAAGGTTTCCTAATGAGTCTTCTGACCCGCCATTGCAGTTATCTAAACATTGCACACTAATACATAATAGGTTTGCATTGTAAGCATTAGTAGAGATAGGTAACCACCCGGGTTGAAACCCACGGACGGGTTAAATAAAACCCATTTACTAGCTGTGCCCGTGGCTCCGCTCGCGTGAACTACAGAATCGCTCCCATTCCCACTCCCGCTCCCGCTTCCGCTTCCGCTCCGGTCCTACTGCCGCTCCCGCTATCTATAACTTTTGATTGAGTTAGCCGATTGCGATAAAATAAAGACTAAATGTTAAGTTAAGTTAAGCCCCATGTTTTTGTGAAAAGTCCATCAAAATCCGTTCAGTAGTTTTTAAGTGATGCGTGCACAAACTCACAGACAAACAGATAAACAGACAGACAAACAGACAATAATTCCAAAAATGATTGAAATGTGTTCTATTACTTATCCTTAGACCCCTAAATTTTTTTTTTGCAAATATCTTCAATATACAGACACGCGATGTTTACGATTTTATTTATTAGATTTCATTCCACGGTTTGTGCGGGTGAAAGCAAATTACTATATATTTCATTCCAGATTAATAGTCCTATGAAAACCAACGCTATTTACGTCTCGGTAACATATACATGAAAGGGTCACCAGCAGCAAAAACAGGTTTGTATTACCATGTAAACTTTGCAGTCCACTTAGGAACACCATCTATTGTGTATTTTGTTTTCGAGACGCAAATGCGTTTGTTTTCATAGGACTATTAATCTGGAATAAAATATAGATTATACTACTATACTAGCTGTGCTCGCGGCTTCGCTCGCGTGGACTACAAACCGAATTATTGTTTTTTTTTTAAATATAGTTGAATTTTACTTAGAGTTAATCTTCTTCCTCTTCCCCTTCTGCCTCCTCTTCCCTGTCTCCTTCCACTCCCGCTCCCGCTCCTCTCCCGCTCGCGCTCCTGCTCCGGCTTCCGCTCCCGCTCTCGCTTTTACAGGCCTTATCTATAGAGAGTATTCTTACCTATATCTCTTAAGACAGCGCTAGTGAAATTTACTGTTTTTACCTCTTTATAATATTGTAAGTGTAGATACTAGCTGTGCCCGCGGCTCCGCTCGTGTGGACCACAATTATTTTTAATTTAACTCTCAATCCGACCCACGCCCACGCCCTCCGCAATCCGAATTGCACCGAACATTATAATCTTACTAATGTATTTGAAAACTAAAAAATCCCATAACTTTCCACTGAGTGGACCGATTGCGATGAAATAACAACTAAATGTTACTCCGAGTTAAACCCTATGTTTCTGTAAAAAGTCTTTTAAAATTGGTTCAGTAGTTTTTACGTGATGCGTGCACAAACTAACAAACAAAATTGTCAAAAATGATTGAAATGTGTTCTATTACTTATCCTTAGACCCCCATTTTTTGTTGTTGCAAATATCATCAATGCACAGACACGCGAAGTTCACGTTTTTTATTTATTAGATTATCTAAAAGAATTGATTTAACTAACAACCCACTCGTGGGTTTTAACCCGGGGGGCTACCCATCTCTACTTATGCATTAGTAAACTGACACCTCTATTCCTACCTAGTGTATTGCTGATAAACACTTAGTACAAGAAAATCCTGGTCTGAAAAATATTATTTCCCAGGTGGAGTCATCGGCCTTGTTCTGGGTCTGCTTCTGAATCAACGATACGCCCGTAAGTGTTTATACATACACATATTTACATACATATTATTAGTACTTACTTATATGTAAAAATAATTTTATCAATCAACGAGTATAAAAAGTATTTTTCATTACTCATACTCGGAAAATAAGTCTGAAGTTGCCTGAGGGGCGGGTTGAAAGTAATACTTTTCAGCTCTAGGAAGAATCAAAGAGGATGGGAGAATCGTTTTCTACTGACAGCTGTCAAATATATAAAAAAAGTAAATAGTTCTATTTTTACATTTCTATTGAATCATGTTCCAACTTTCTATACAGCCACTCAATTACAGCGCGATGTAAAATTTGAATAACATAAAGTTAAGTAGGTATTTTTTTAATTTCTGTCATTTTTTTTTTTACTATTCTGTCATTTTTACTATTAGGTACGTACTGACGAGTGTAATGTTTTTTTTTTTATTTTGTGACATTGTAGAAAGCTGGTCCCTGAGAAACGGGGAATCCTGGTTCAGGGACCAGAAATCACTTATATATTATGATGATGTAATTATAATAAGTCAATAAACTTTTTTCTCTTTCTCTTTCTTCTCTTTATTAATTAAAGAATATATATTTTTAAATGACATTATTATTGTCATAATAATAATATATGTAAGTGGGTAGTTTGGTAAATGGAGTGAGATTACACTATGCATGAATAAATAATCAGTCTTGTCACAACTGGCGTTATATTATAACATGGTGGCAGCGGGGAGTCAAAAATTTTAGATTTTTCATAAAACAGTTATTGTTACTATTACGATTACTTACGAGTAGTGTTGTGCAAAAAATTGTGTAATGGAACACGCCCGACCGCCCGCGGAATTATGCTTGGAAGGAGGTCCAACAGCTCGAGCAGATGCGTGGCGCAAATGGCACCAACAATTTCAAGTGTTTTTAAAAGCTTCGGGTGTTTACAAAGAACCTGGTGATGTGAAAGCTAGTTTGCTTGTCAACCTCATAGGATCCGACGGTTACGATGTTTATTCAACGTTTAAATATTCTAAGGAGGAGAAGAAAGATGACTTGGACACTTTGGTTAAAAAGTTTGAGGAACATTTTGGCACGAAGAAAAATATAACAATGGCTCGTTTTAAATTTTTTACAAAGCAGCAAGAAAATGGTGAATCGATAGACGAATACGTAACAGCCTTGAAACTTCTTAGTCAGCCATGCGAATTTGAACATCTCGAAGAGGGTCTAATTCGAGACCGTATAGTCTGCGGTGTCTTCGACAGCAAGCTACGTGACCGGCTTCTCAGGGCGGAAGATCTCAACCTGGCACAGGCCGTAAAGATATGCCAGGCGGGTGAAATGTCACGGGAAGAAAAACGTCAGATTGAAGGGTGCAAGACGGAGGGCGCCGCGTCGATGGCCGTGGATACGGTGTACGGTATGCGTGGGCCGCGCGCTGGCGGCGGCTACGCGGGCGCGGGCCGGCGGGCGCAGCATGTACAGCGTGGCGCGGGGGAGCGCGCTGCGGGCCCGGCGGGCGCAGGGGAGCGTGCTGCGGGCTCGGCGGGCGCGGCCGGACAGCGGTATGCTGGGACCGGCAGGCCTACAGCGCTGCGGCCATGCCCAGCCTGTGCGGGTGTGTGCTGTGATACTGGAGTGCGGTGTCCGGCAAAATATGTTTATTGTTTCTCGTGCGGTGCTAAGGGCCATTTTAAGAAAATGTGTCCTAGGGAAGTGAATAGGAAAGTGTATCAAATAGAGAATGATTATAACTTTAGTGGTGACAACTGGCGTTTTATTATAACAATTATAATTTACTTTCAACTATTTCTTTAAAATAACATAGATTTGGGCAAATATTCACTCATTTTTTCTTTAGCTAATTCATGTTTTTGTTTTTACTTTCCTTGTATTCGTAATGAAAAGCACAGTGTTTACCTCGGGTTAAAGTCTTATTTCGAACCCAGTCTCGGGACTAAATAAGTTACTTTCACCGCTAGGGTAACAATGTGCTATATTTATCGTCATAAGTGGTGGTATACATCGAACAGTTCACGACGGCACGCCCCACTCTTTCTCTAAATCGCTTACATTTCATTGTATGCGTTATATTGTTACTGTGTTAGTTCTATCGTCACGCACTAATCATCAAAGGTACACAAACATCAATGGTAAGATATTGACGTTCCGCCGCTGAAAAGCCGGGGGGCGTGCCATCGTGAACTGAACGATCTATACCTCAATATTGGTAGTATAAATAAGTCTTTATGGTGAAGGAAAACATCGTCAAAAACCTCTACCTGGCTGTTCACTTTGAACTCTAACACCAAATCTGGGATTTCGGGAACATCTTGCTTGCACATGCTAAAAATTCTAATAATGCACATTTACGAGTCAGAACTGGAAGTATGGCCACGGTCGGTAGACTCCTACAACAGCTGGGAACAGCCCGTCATCCAGTTCCAGGCCAGGGACCCTGGAAGCTGGCACCCCTGGGTGCATCGAATCAACGAGTTCCTTAGGGGTAAGTTTTTCGTGTATGTTACTGGCAAGCACCGCTTCCTATAGGAATTAATTCGCCAGCCACCCTCCTCCCCGGGTCTGACCACCTCGTCGCCAAGCGGTGCGGCTGGCCAATGACCGATATGCGTGGAGGCACATTTTATGGTCGCGATCCTCAGCAGTGAGGGAACGACAGAGAGGAGTATTTTACTGAGTTCCAAACAAAGTAAGGTTCTCAATTCAATGCGTATGACTCAAGAAAAGTCTCATAAAAAAAATTACCTACTTTCAAGAGCTACATAGTTTAAAAGGTTAGAAATGGAATAGTTACGCCATAGTAAAGATCGATGCGGCGACTACAAAGAGGATTAAAACTCATTAATGCCCGCTAAACGTCATCACCACCTTCCTTCCCCCAGAATACGAGACCACTGTGCCCGAGGACCCGCCGCGCGCGCCGTGCACGACGCAGCGCCGCGAGCAGCACTCCATGCGGTCGGACACGTGCGAGATCGGCATGCGCATGTGGGCGCCCTGCACCGCAGACGACTTCTACGGGTACGCGGCTGGCAAGCCCTGCGTGTTCCTCAGGCTCAGTCATGTGAGACACTTTTAAGTTATGGATGTCTAGTACTTAGTATAATTTTTTTATTGTTGATGGGTTTGCCAAGGCGTGGCACAAGCGCAGACGACTGTTGGAGCTGCCCGAGAGAGCGCAATAATAATAGGACAGCTGAGAGTGTAGAAAGGAAGGAGCCGCCCGACGGCGAAGAGATGTGGTTTGAAGTAAAATCCCCAGAAAGGGGCTGGCTGACGGAATGTTCACCTGAGAAATGGAAAGGACACTGAAGAAAACTTGTAGGGGATCAAGCAGGGTGCACCGGGAAAGAGCTCTAACGCAAGTACCGGGCACCCCTCCGTGATTCGGTCCGTATAACCGTAAGGTTGAAAGGACCATGGGAGGTGGCGGGCCTTTGTTGATGGGTTTGCGATTGATCTCAATCTCACCTGATGGTAAGTGGAGCGTGCTTACCCAGAAGATGCCTATTCACTCTTCCTTTAGAATATCAAAATTGCACTTGTCCGGAAATACCCAAGCTGGCAAGGAGTTCAATTTCTTAGCAGTTCGCATTATGAACGAGGAAGCAAAACGCTTCGTGCGAGAGCGTGGTATGTCTACTACATAATGCATTTTGTAGCATAATTTATATTTTTTTATGATTGCTGGCGGCCAAAAATGTAGTATAAATTTAATGAAAAGGGAAAAAGAGAAGAAGTAGTTTGTAGAGACCTCCAGCCCTCTAAACTATGCTAACATTTAGTAAGATATGCAAAACCTTACTTACGTGCAATTTCGTTATCTAGCCTCTCGGTTTGTCCTCGATGTGCACTCGAAAGGTAGATCAGCGTATTCAGTAAAAGAAACAAGTAATGGGAATGGGAACAACGGGTTTATTTGTGCTTATAAAACACCCTCATAATTATCGGGAGAACGATTTAGAGACAAAATAGCGTTACCGGTAAAAAACTCAACGTGGGTTTTGTTACAAAGATTTTTCATTGAAACCCCAAACCAAACAAAAATGAATTTAATGCCAAAGGATGTCCAAAAGATAAATCAGGCCTTTATTTACCTCTTCCGAATTTTGAAAAAATATATACAAGGTAAAGTTATATAAAGTCATTACCATCAGCAAAGAACTGTTACAGGTTGTTACAACTATGGAACGCCTCAACTGTTGCGTGGGCTCACAAAATAGATGATATAAAAAGATCAGGCTACTGCTAAATTACATTTACTAGACGGTACCGCTAGTCTTACAACTAGTAAAAACCTGATAATTCCTCAGAGTCCGTTCTTCGCCCGTATCTGGCTGGTCTTCTATTTGAAGTGCGTCACTCTCATGTAGACATCGCCGCTTCAATTAGATCCGTTGATTAAGTGCAATTTCTCATCGTTGTCATCATCATCAGAAAATATTCAGAGATTTGTGGTAACCACAGTGACTGTCTTTTCAACAATATTTTTAACCCCGTTCAATCACTTTGAAGCCTTCGAAATATATTTTTCTCGACAAATTTACTCGCGGCGTACACTTTTCTCGTCATTTTCGTGAAATATATAGAAGAAAATGGAGCGAATACGGCGAAAAATCTTTTCTTCTGCCCTCATCTCATTTTTCAAGCATCCATCCTTCCATCCACGTCAATCCGTTTTTTTCCTTTTTTCTTTTAACATCACTCAAAAACTATTCTTTTTAATTCGCTTAGACACTAAAAAAAATCAACTACCTAATCGTACCAAAAAGTCCCGTAGCGGAACCTGTAACGCTACAATTTACATTATTATGAGAGAGCCTCCTTTCTACAGCGCGAAGAGCATATTCGCTGATGATGTTCTCGACTTCTTCGCCATCGTGGAGGCGAGGGCAACCTTCTGCTGTACTAATAACATTCTAATGACGACATTGGCTAAGAACTGCTTCACAATGCTCTTTGGATCGGAGTGGGCGTGGCAAACTTAAAATCTAATATGTTGAAGTGTGTTATTTAAAATGATCTAATTAATACACTTATTTGGCTTTTATTTTATAATTGTTTCATATGTAATATGGATGGTATTTCTATTTATACCACCTAGAGCTAAACGCGACAATGATATATTGATTAGTTACAGTTTTAAAGTTTGTGACATCCGCAGAAAACTAGCTCATGTTTAGACCAAGTTTTCTGAAGTACTCCAACACTTAGATGTTTTCATTTGTTCATGGTGCACATCTAAACCATTATCCTTGTCTAGGTCCATTACTGGGTCCCGGAGCCGTACAACATGTCTATGTCCCTGCCGATCCCGCCTGAAATGCCCGAACACCTGAGGCAAATTATGGTAAGATATCCAGTTTTACTTTGAACAACGATCTCTATGTACTACCAATTGGATCGTTCCAAACAATCGCTCTGTTCCACGCAAGCAGTCACAACTCTTTCACATTCACATTGAAACTTGTGCAGTTACTACTCAGAACATTTAAATTTACTAAATATTGACATTATTTAACCGTAGCGTCAATATTTAGTAATAATTCAATGTTCTGCATAGTAACTGCACAAGTTTCATTGTGAATGTCAAAGAGTTGTGGCTACTTGCGTGGAACAGAGTGATTGTTTGAAACGCTCCATCTAGTAGTATATAGAGATCGTTGACTTTGAATATTTTACCAGAGAATCATCAACTACAGAGGAATGTCACAATTACAGAAGCACTGAAATTGGAGGTGTAGGTCTCTTTTCCCAAAGTCGTTAACTCGGGTTCCTCACTGCAGGTACCAAAGGCGGTATTGTACAATTAAGTATTTCTGATATTGCCTGTTCAGGCCTAAATGAAACGTTATGTTTACAAACGTACCCAACCAAAAATCCTTTTTACGGAGGTTTCCTGTTGGTCCCTCTTACCTACCACCGCAAGTGACAGGTTGGTGACTGGAATAATAGAATAATATAAGTCTGAAATGGGTTCAGACTTCTGTTTACCTCACAGTTGGGCTAAGAGGAAGGGAACAGGAATTTCATCAGTTTCTAGATTTTCAATACCCATTGATGAATCATATTCATTGTTCTCCACTGCTTTCTAACCAGCATCAGCGCCCAGCTCATCAGTACGGAGACTTCGTGTGGGTATCATGCGAGGGCGAGTACAGCGCGGACCAGGAGAACATCGGGCCCATCCAGTACATCCCCGCCAACATGCCGCCTGGCTTCCCCACCAGCCGCCTCAACACCGCCGACCGCATCCCGTACTCCGCCAGGGGCTTGCCTGACCAGATTCCCGCACCTCTCGTCGCCGTGTTCTTTGAGAACCCTCGCCGTGAGTATTAACTTTCGTCTCCGAGCTCCAGCAAACCCAAACTACGCAGCTACGACCAGGAGAACATAGGGTACATCCCCTTCAACATACCTCTTTTAGAATAGAATAGAATAGAATAGAATAAATTTTATTTCAGACATAATCCATATGTGTTAGTAACAAATATCTTATTCACTAATGTTAGTATATTACACAATATTAAAAATACTTAAAACTATGATATGGTTTGCCTGCCCGATACTGGGCGGCGAGGCTACTTGACTGCATGCAGCCGTATCCACCGCCCCAGCACCCGACAGTCCCACCGATCAGCTAGCACGTTCAGGATCCTGTCGGGGCTGACGCGCACCCGAGCCATCATAGAGGCAGTTTACGCATGATGGCATCGAAACCATCAATCTGTGCCAGCGCGAACATACCGGAGGCACTGCAGTACCGCGACTTTTAGAGTCATCGAGTTTTCTTTGAACTTTTTTATTCGCAAACCCAAAGAAGTGTGAAGAAAACGCTGATCAGCGGAACATTCAGCTATTCTGTAGGCTATGTCCAGGTTTCCCATTGGTTGCCTGAATATCCTGCACTTCTAACAGGTCTCTGCTAATATAACAAGACTATTAGTCCCCAAAACATTTGTAGTTTAGCAGGATGTTGCAATTACTTAATATCGAAGAGATTTGTACCTGGGATGTGAGACAGTATTGGGTGGGAACAACTCCACACACTAGCTTCAAGTATTTTTAATATTCTTGAGTGATACCAGTAGTAAATGACTGAGGATCGAATCTGCCAGAATATTCTGCCATCGTGGTTACTGCTATATCGCTATATCATAGATACGGAATGGCAACGACCTATTAATAATCCTGACACAGGCATAGGAAGGGCATTTGGCATTTTGGGGGTTGTTTTTCGAAGTGACCTCATTTTTGGCCTTTGGCTGTCTGCCAATTATAGGTATATATCTTGCTCTAGTGTCCATACTGCTAGTCAAAACTACCCTAGTTTTGGCTCATGTCTTTGTTTGCGTGTCACAGCTGAAGAAAATGAATGAATTATTTATTAAATATACACAGTTGGACCGACGACCTGAAGAAGGCTGGAAGCGACTGGATGCGGAGGGTGGAGGACCGGGTGTGGTGGCGTTTATTAGGGAAGGCCTATGTACAGCAGTGGACGGCTAAGGGCTGACATGAAACACATAATTCGTTTTTTGGACAAATTTGTGAACTAGATTTTCTTATATCAGTCTTTTTTCTAAGAGTGGTTGTTCCATGTGGTTTTATTCAAAGGATAAAAATCTAAATTAATTCCCACCACGTCCATCTATAGCGGATAATATTATATATCCCACCCACTAATATTATAATTCCGAAAGTTTGGATGTTTGTTACTCAATCACGCTTCAACCACTGGACGGATCGGGATGAAACTTGGCACAAATACACGTTAGGTCCTGAAATAGGACATGGGATAGTTTTTATTCCGAAAAATAATCTAATTCCTACACGAAATCAAAAAAGATATCTCTTTTGAAATTCAAGATGTGTAAATATCGAGACCTACGCGGACGAAGTCGCGGGCGAAAGCTAGTCTTATAAATAAAATCGTAAACTTCGCGTGTCTGTACATTGAAGATATTTGCAAAAAAAAAATTGGGGGGTCTAAGGATAAGCAACAGAACACATTTCGATCATTTTTGAAATTTTTGTCTGTTTGTCTGTTTATCTGTTTGTCTGTTTGTCTGTTTGTCGGTTTGTCTGTTTGTCTGTGAGTTTGTGCACGCATCACTTAAAAACGACTGAACGGACTTTGATGGACTTTTCACAGAAACATGGGGCTTAATTTGGTGTAACATATAGGCTTTATTTCATTGCAATCGGTGCAGTCAATCAAAAGTTATGCGAATTTATAGTTTCCGAAAACTCTCATTCACTGCGAAGAATGTAGTAGGGTGTAAATGTTCGACTGAATTCGTGAGCGATAGCGGGAGCGGGTATGGTACCAGTGTAATTTGAGTGTTTGAACTTTTGACTGAGTTACCCGATTACGATGAATTTGTGGTATACGTATGCAACAAAGTAATGTTGGTCGGAATTTGGATTGCGATGGATTAGTTACGAGGACTACATTTGGAGAGACGAGGGAAAGAGGTTTGAGGGGTGGTTTGAGGGGAGAGCTGAGGGGAGGTTTGAGAGGAGGGACCTGGACCTGCACCTGGACCTGCACCTGCACCTGCACCTGCACCTGCACCTGCACCTGGACATGGACATGGACATGGACATGGACCTGGACCTGGACCTGGACCTGGACCTGGACCTGGACCTGGACCTGGACCTGGACCTGGACCTGGACCTGGACCTGGACCTGGACCTGGACCTGGACCTGGACCTGGACCTGGACCTGGACCTGGACCTGGACCTGGACCTGGACCTGGACCTGGACCTGGACCTGGACCTGGACCTGGACCTGGACCTGGACCTGGACCTGGACCTGGACCTGGACCTGGACCTGGACCTGGACCTGGACCTGGACCTGGACCTGGACCTGGACCTGGACCTGGACCTGGACCTGGACCTGGACCTGGACCTGGACCTGGACCTGGACCTGGACCTGGACCTGGACCTGGACCTGGACCTGGACCTGGACCTGGACCTGGACCTGGACCTGGACCTGGACCTGGACCTGGACCTGGACCTGGACCTGGACCTGGACCTGGACCTGGACCTGGACCTGGACGTCTGAGTGGAAGTAGGACAGGGAACGAAAGTGGGAATGGGAGCGGATCCTGTAGTCCACGCGAGCGGAGCCGCGGGCACAGCTAGTTGTTAATAAATATTGAGGTTGTTCGTACAGAATCTAATCTGATCATTAAATCTGGTCACCAGGTGGGGTCCTGATCAATGTGGAGTGCCGCATCTGGACGCGTGACATCTACTATGACCGGTCGAGCCGTATCGGTCGCGCGCGCTTCGAGCTCTTCATAGAGTAATTTGTTTATTGTTAAAGCATATTTTTATTTGTATGTTATTTTAAAATTAGGTACATACTTAATTTTTAAAGCAATATAATTTATGAGGATACTGGGCTCGATTCTGAAGGCACAACATTAAAATTTGACAGCACTAAAACTGTTGCTGTCCTTGTCATACAGTATTATGAAGATAAAGACGAAACCAATTTTAGCGCTGTCAAATTTTAAATGTGGCTAAAATTCACGGTGGCACTCGTTATTTTTCGTGAGGGGTGAGCGTGAGACGCGGTGAGTTGATACGAACGTCAGTATCTTAGCGTACGTATGCACACATTGATGATTACTGCGTAAAGATAGAACGTATACTATGAAATGTAAGCGATTTAGAGGAGTCGGGCGTGTCGTCGTGAACTGAACGATCTATGGAGGCCAACCGCAGTGTAATGGTGTTTTTGCTTCAATTTTAATACTTTTGTAATAAGTTAATATGTAATTGAATTTTCCTTTTAGCACACTTCCATTAGCCTGACATGTAACTTCCTGACATTGTAATCAAATACAACTCACATTTCACTCACTTCTAAAGTATCGAGCTGGTGTGATGATGGAGGTGGGAGGTGGTCATGCGAACTCCGCAATGGGTAAGCCTGTCGAATTTGGGCTCGTTTGACTTGTCTCATTGAGCCCTTAGGCGCCCTGTTTTAGTATTTTAAACTATTTGTGTTTATTTGTTTACCTTTCTACGGTAAGAAGAATTAACTGCCGAAAGTGAAAAATATGTTAAAAAAATGTAATAAATAAGTGAATATTTAATTTATACTGCCTACCAACAAATTAAATTCTAGATAAAAGAATAATATTAGAATAACAAATATTTTAAAAATTGTATTCTAATCTAAAAAAGTCATTATAATACCATATGTAATATCTACCTACGCCTCATACCATGAAGCAAAATAATTTTTCGAACTTCATAAGTTGCCTCAAAGTTTTTACCTTCATGATTGACACTAATTGGTTATTAAATTATATAACAGATGTACATTTTAAAGTCATCTGTTATCTAATTTAATAACCAATTTGTTACAGTCATGAAGGTAAAAACTTTGAGGTGAATTATGGGGTGCGAAAAATTATTTCGCTTCATGGTAACGTTGTCCTGGGTTACCATGATTTTCTTTTAAAATGTTTTTTATTTTTTATTTTATTAAATACCTATATTTTAAGGAACCTATTTTTGACTGTAACCAAATATTTAAATTATACTGAAAAGATTTTTTTTATAACAGTGTATTTGAACTAAAATGATGATGGTTTTTTTGACATCAAAAGACAAAGAAAAGTTGATATTACACCTATGTAGTTATTTTAAGGGTTATTATTGTTTAAATTGTTTAAGTTAAAATAAATGTAAATAATTATTAAGTTACCTACCGACTGTAAAGATGGTGGCGCCACTTTCCACGTTTCTAGTGTGCTTTTTGCTTTTACAGTACATTTATATGTCAATGTTTAGGTATGTAACTCGCCTATGATATAGAGATGTATGATAGTATTTATTTGTATGGGTAGGTACTGAAATTTTTCATAAAACCTGATTTATATATTTTTTATAATATACGCACTATCTGATTCGAAACTAGGATTTTCTCCTGTGCTACGGGAATTACACTAAGACAGGACAATTTATAAATATAACGTCCACACAGGGTTGCCAGATTGGATGTCAAAAATATCTGGAGGATTTTGAAAATGTCAGGATTTTGGGGTTGTTGCCTGGAGAATAACGTCGAAAATAGAATGAACGTGAAAACGCGAGGCAATTTCAAATGATAGTTTCCTAGAAAACTTTCGGAGAAGCTGTTTGTCTGGAGATTTTGAGATTTGTCGGGAGTCTGGAGATGACTTAAAATGTCGGGAGAATCCAGACGATTTCCGACCATCTGGCAACCCTACGTCCACACCAGGAACAAATTGAACAAAATTGTGAGTCCATAAAGACCAGACCACTATGTCAATAATATAGGTACCCGAATCATTTGTTCAAACCAAAACCAAGATAATTCGGATAAATAGGTAAAAACAATACTTTCAAAAATTTAAAATAGTATAAAACGAATTTCATAAAAGTTTCAGTTCCTATGTACTTATTTTATAATTAAAATTATTCGCAAAGACTTGTCATTAGGGTTAAGGATATTTTAATAAGACTTTATGTAAATGCACCATTTCGATACAGGAAATATCACTCAAAATAAGGGAGCGATTTTTTTTATTAATATTTTATAACTTTTTTATTTTTGATATTTTTTAAAGCAAAGTTTCTTAGATTTTCTAGATCTTTAAAGATATACTAAAATCTAAGCTAATTGTGAATTAAAGAATAAGTAGGTATTATACTCATTTTAGATATTTTGCCCCTTACACTAATTGATATTTTTTGTGCCGATTTATTACTTTCACATTTTTTGTAATTCAGTCATCGTAAAATCAATGTTCGTAAGAAAGTGCTACAGTTAAAATCAAAAATATAAAAACCTAAGTCAAAGTCAAAATCATTTATTACCCATGAGTACTTTTTTTGCGACTACCTAGGTGAATATTCGGCCACGAGATTCCCATCAACAACGTTGTCATATTCACTTTACACCTCGTAAACAGGCAGCCATCTTTAAATTGCTGCATGCTTCAAAGGAGAACAATGAACCGATTAAAATTATTTTAAGACTGTCTAGTTTTTTCTTAGTAACAAAGATTCTCTAGAAAACAATATAACTTTACGTCACATTAAAAAGCGTAGGAAATAGAAACCTAGTCAGATAAAATATTGACATAATTTACCTTCCATTGCTTTTTCACTTCCAGTAATAAAAAATAATCGTTATTTTGGTGTAAATATTTATTCTAATAATTTAAGTGCTTATTTAACTATTTAGTTCCTAGGTACTTACAATAATTATTAGAGTATTCGTCTAATTGTGCAATTACCTGTTTGTCGTGTATGTGCGAAAAGTTGTGAATAAAGTAATAAAAATAATTGACTAATTAATTTGCAATTAAAACCCTATGGTAAATTACATTTGATTTTACCGCCTTTACGGAAGAAAAACAATCAAGCTATCTATCTCATTCTTACTTCAGGTTTAGAAAAGAAACAGATAGAAGAATTTTGTAATGTTGATTTCACTGAACGCAAGGTTGACCAACCTAACTACTCCAATAGTGTTGCCACTGCCGCGGAGTACACCAATTTAGTAGAACTTTTAAAGTCAACTTTAATTTTATTTTGTCAAATTCAAATCATATTATTACATTGGCGTATTATGTATATTGACCACGCAGAGCTGTCACATTAATGTTATTAATGTATATTAAAATTAATACAAGGGCCAAGAATTGACCCTGAGGGACACCACAGGAGGGGTGTACTTTTATGTTAAACTATTTGAAATATATTAATAAGTGAATAAAATAAAAATGAAATAGTCTTTTATTCCTGATTCATGCTTGCATACATTAATTTATAAATTGATTAAATTACAGTGATTAAATAAACATTATTATTTGATTAATTCTTTATTTGTCGGCAAAGGCCTTCTAGCCCCTTCTATTCTTTTTTGTCTCGGGCCATTGCCCTCCACATCGGCCACGCTCAATTCATCGTCCCAATTCCTGCATGGTCTGCCTCAGTTCCTTATCATATCTTAATCTAGTTCCTTATCATACCAATTAGTAACTAGTAACCAATTAGATAAATTTTAGATTAGATATGATATTATATATTCTAAGAAAACTATCGAAATTTCAGCCAACATCATAATAATATATCCTACTGTCGATATGTCGATCCTCTTCGCACGCCTGTTGATGTCACTGGTAGTTTATTTAGCTTTTTCCTGGCAGCACTACACAGCTGTCGAGAAAAAAAAATTGAATGACAGGCAAATTGACATTGCTTAATTTTTCTCGCTCGCTGCTTGCTTCCTCTAGCTATCCGGATTATTATTGACGAATCATTTATTTGCGCCACAGTTTGTCAGATTGATCGCGAGTCGTGAAGTGTTGTGCTTTGTGTCCCTTGGCAGTCCATGAAAATGTCCCGGTTAAGATTGTTCGTGTTGTCAGCGGTTTTGTGCAGTTTGATGGTAATCGGTAAGTACCGCTACGCTGTCCAACAATAATGTTGCAATGCACTTCTTTGTTCCTTTTATCGTGTTACATTGCGACGGGGCGTCGTTTTTGCGCTTTGTATCTCTATTGAAACCACATTTGCGCAATCAGCTGCGAAGACTTGACATTCACGACTACCGTCTGTAATTCTAGAAAGATGCCCGTCTTACCTACCTACTTTTGTACTATAGAAGGCAGCTGAGTCTAGATTTTGTGCCCAGTTGTTAACTAAACCTGTTTTTGACGCCTATTATTCAACTTATAGTACATTCAGCAAATAATATGTAAGGCAATGACCTAATTGCGTTTGATTCATTTTGTATTTTTGCAAAACAGTCGAGAACCTAAAGATCGTAAAACTAAACATTAACCTATCATCAATCCTCAGGTCAATGTGGTGACGTGACGACGGAACCTACAAGAACTCTCCCTCTAAAGTCGCCTGCCCCGGAGACTCCAAGTGTTGTACCTGACAAAACCACTGATCCTGCGCCTGGCCCCACGATTGTCCCTACTACTGCCCCCACGCAAGCCCCTACCCCTGCCCCCACGATGGCACCTACTACTGCCCCCACGATGGCCCCTACTACTGACCCCACGCCTGCCCCTACCCCTGCTCCCACACCGGCCCCAACTCCTGCTCCCACCCCTGCCCCAGCACCAGGCCCTCTTCCTCCTCCAGAGCAGGGCTTGTGGTGGTACACAGAGAGCAATGTGACCTGCATCGTGGTACAGTTTGCAGCACAACTGAATGTTACATACTCTATTGCCCTTGACAATGGTAAGTACTTACAAGTGCCTTATTTAATTTTTGAAAATGTGGTTTATGTGTTTTGAAGCCATTTGTGATGTTACCTGGGAAAGAGACCTTACTGTCGATTCAAATTTTTTAGATTAATATGATTAGTCAAGGAGCCAAATATCCCTCCAAACAGCTATAAAATGTGCATTAATTTTAATTTATAAATAACAACATCTGACTTACTTCCAATACATAACATATCCAATGCTCACCTGAACCCTCAAAGGAATTTTTTAAGCAACTGGATTGTTTCCAGATGGTATAATTTGCTAGAATTTGTCTGTCACATCACATATTATAGGGCAAATATTTAAGAGCATGCTTAGACAATTTCCTAAAAGAAAATAACAAAGTCACTACTGATATGGAAGCACCAGCTATAAGCTGCCTGTACATTTAAAATAAATATCGCGAGCACATGTTACCTTTTCAAACTATGCTGCAAAACAGACTGTATAAATAGAAAGTAAGTTTAAATTATTTGATAACAAAGTTTCATCAAACGTGTCGCTTTAATATGACAAATATTGTCATACAGCCACTGTACATTAGATCACTTAGAATATACTCTTTGCACTTCATCATGTCAGCCCCTGGAAGTCCACTGCTGAACATAGGCCCTAGGACATAGGCACTTATGATAATGTATTTGTTTAATAAAATTATGACTGAAAAGAATTTAATGATCATCAGTTGAAATACGTCCATTGCTGAACATAAGCCTCCCTAATAGATTGCCACTTTTGGATGACTGTCAGGGTTTGCCATAATCACCACACTTAGATTGGTGATCGCAGTAACGGTCTATATAAACAGGAAATCCTTACTGCCCAACCCTGGTGCAATCCTTTAGTCGCCTTGACAATACCCACGGGAAGGTTGGGGGTGGTCATATTCCAAGCCAAAAACCACACAACTAATTCATAATAAATAAAAGGTTGTAATTAGTCAACAATCAACAAGGCCCATATGTACAACCTACCTAATTATATGTTTAGCTAGTTTATTGATAGCGAAAAGTGTATGATCGTCCTGTCAGGTCTACTGTATATTATGTTGTCATGAGAGTTGATGAATGTGAGTGAGGCTAGTGAGGTGTGTCAGGATCGCGCAAACTGCCGATATATTGTCTTTGCCTACCTTTCGAGGACCAGGACGCGAGCATTATGTATGTATGTACATAAATTACACTACCTCATTCCGATCTCTGCTGATAAGAATGTAGAAATGAAATTTCGCTGATATTTTGCGTCTCTTTCTCTTCTCTATTTGTCAGCTCTCAGAGCAGAGCACATGGTCTCCAAATTGCTTTTACATTGAGATATCTGCATTAAGTACATGAACCATGATAAATGACTGATAACAATATGTTATCATGTCTGCCTACTATCATAGGGGAAATCTTGTTGATAATTACGGGTAGTAGTTATTGATTTGTAGTCCCGAAGTCAGGAATCGAAAGCCTTGGAGAAATAGCTGTGAAATATGGCCATATATTATTTCCTTTAGCTTTGTCCATGTAGCCGAAGACATCATTAGGTCATGAGTCAGGGGCAGGCAATTGCCCTCATAGCCCCCCCCCCCCCCATCGCTCTAGTCGTAGATTCGTATCCCTTAGTCACACACAATGAAGACTGCATCAACATTTGTTCAGCTGTTTCTTAAGCTACATGACTACTGAAGACCAATTAGAAAGACTGGTGTATCAGTTATTACTATTTGTGGCTGAGACCACAATGCCCATTGTCCTTCCTTTGCAACGTTATTTAAAATACCTGCTGTGGAATTTAGAAGTTTTTTATTTTTATTTAAAATATATTATATTACATATGTTTTTTCTTCGGCCATCCTACTGAAACCACTGGGTTTATTTGTAGGACGGTGGTCGCTACTTGTACAATCTTATTCTATTGATAACATGAATTGAGACTATCTAGGTCGCATTGCTGCTCGCCAGATAATACCCCTTCATAGCAACTTTTACTTTTCGCGCATTGCCCCCCAGCATGTCGTCCACCAAACTTTCTGGTAATTCGTTTAGAATTTGCGGCAAGATGCATTCATTTGTTCGGCTTCCGTACACATTGTTTTATCCCTGTTGTACATATAGGGGAAGGTATGAGATGTCTCTAAGGTGGCTAGGACGTTTTTTAAATTCTAATTTAGATATTAAGTTATATTCTTCGCACACAATTGACATTTTAACCTTGTTGAACACATTCACAACCTTACAATATTTAAAAAGACCTTCCTCATCCTCTTTGTATTTTGTTTTTTTCGGTACTATTGATAATAATGTAATAATAATAATATGTCAGACACTCACACCAATTATCTAGTCCCAAATTAGGCGGAGCCTGTATTATGGTTACTAGATAACGGATAAACATACTTAAATAAATATATAAACATCCAAGACTTGGGTACAAACATTCATTTGTCCCTAGCGGGATTCGAACCCGCAACCTCAAACTATTGTCTTGAGAATGCTTAATTGTAGATTGTAAATGTGCCCAACATAGGTTTTATATCAAAAATAGCAGAATCAAAAAGACGGACTTCATAAATACTACGATTTTAAAAACCCTTACCCTCATCGCCCTCAACATACTTAATAACAGGGTCGTGAGCACATGGAACGAGTAAAACAGACCAGACAAGTTCTTCAAAAACCAGTGTTTCAAGTGACAATTCAAAGACAAATACACCAGTTCAGATATAGGCATACCAGTAATTTGCTGCGCGCAAAAATATGGGGATAAATGGGTTTCCTTCTAACAAAATGCATTGATAACGAGGATGAAAAGTTGTCCAATGTGTTGTTGCATAGGACACAATAGTACTCAGTGCACAACAGCCCGTTTATCAATGAACGCCCGTTTATCCAGTTGAGGGGGGCGTAGTGCATGTGTCACTTGTTGACTAGCCATAACTTTCCATGAAGTTATGTTACTCTGGTATATAATCTGAGAATCTTCCTTACTTCAGTATGAGTAACCTAATGGATACACACGATATTTTCATTCAGCACTACTGACCTGGTGTGGTATTCACTGGAGACTTCCGCTACGCCAAGAGTGGTCAGCTCTTATTGACAGATGAATCCATTGCCACTGCAGATAGGTGATTTTACATTTTTGGTCTTCTGTTTCCTGTTGGCGAACAACAGTTTGTACGTGATTAATTTTTCGCGCCTCATAAGTTCGTTATAGTTCATAGTTCGGAGGTTGCGGGTTCGAATTCGCAACGGGTATGATGAATATGAAAGTTTGTACCCAAGTCTTGGATGTTTATATCTTTATTTATAAGTATGTCTATCCGTTATCTAGTAACCATACCACAGGCTCTGCCTAGTTTGGGACTGGATAATTGGTGTGAATGTCTGACATATTTATATTTATTTTATTTATAAGTCACCTCAAAGTTTTTACCTTCATGATTGACACTAATTGGTTATTAAATTAGATAACAACTGACATCTGTTATCAAATTTAATATCCAATTAGTGTCAAATCATGAAGGTAAAAACTTTGAGGCGACTTATGAGGTTCGAAAAATTATTTTTCTTCATGGTATGACCTGTATTCGGATTGGTTTTTAACAAGTAAACTTTTTAAAATCTATTTATACACAACAATATTAAAAATATTATGCGAAATTGAAACTACATTAATACTAGACATTAATTTATTAATCGTCTATTTTATAATATAGTGTTGCATGTAATTCTTAAACTTTCTGTCTGTCATAATTAATATTTCCTCTGGTAATTTGTTGTAGAAGCGTATACATTGCCCCTTGAACGATTTACTGACCTTACTAAGTCTTAATGTAAAATTCTTTGAGGTAAACCACGCATTTTCATCCTTTTTATAACACTTTATGCTCATCATCATTAGCCGAAACACGTCCACTGCTGGACATAAGCCTACCCGATAGAATGCCACTTTTGGTGGATTTGTCCATTGGGTGATTTGCCACGCTTGGCAGAAGACATACAAAGGAGACCGCTGTTGACCGTCCCTGGTGCATTCGCCACGGGAAGATTGGAAGTGGCTCTATTCTAAGCCGGGAACCACACGGCTTCATTTTCTGCTCAACCTCACTAAAGCACTAACATTCAGCTAAGTCAAACAAAGAGAATGGATCGTTAATAAATTTCATTTCTATGTAAATAAGCGTCATTTAACATCGAAATACAGTAACGTCCATATTTTAATTGTGGCACGACGCTACATGTGTTTAATGTGCCTCTTATCTGTGGACGATGGTTGAACGTGACAGATAACTCTATACACTCACATAATAAAGATACTTCCACACGTAACGATCAAAATCGCTGCGGCAAACAGCTAGCGATTCCTTATCCATTGAGCTCGGGTACGCGCTGCTCTGTCGTCCAACAACGATCTCTATGTGCTACTAGACGGAGCGTTCCAAATAATCGCTCTGTTCCACGGAACTGCGGCTCCGGACGCCGCAACTCGGTTACATTCACAATGAAACTTGTGCAGTTACTACGCAGAATATTTAATTATTACTAAATATTACGAAATCGTGACGTTAGAGCACTCTGGACACGGCTAACTGCTGAAAAACTTACATGGAGGAGGCTGGATCCCAAAAATGGGATTATCTGTAGTGACGAAGGGCTGACCATCATCATCAGGTGAGATTGAGGTCAAGCGCAAACCCATCAACAAAAAAAAAACATAAAAAGACCTGGAAATGAAAACATTAACTAACATCTACTTATCTATCTTTACACCTACAGAAGGGCTAAAACAAATAAATAAAAAAATATATGTTGACGCTACGGGTAAATAGCGTAAATATTTAGTAAATAATTAATTGCCCAAGTTTTAAAGTGAATGTGAACGAGTTGCGGCTCCTTACGTGGAACAGAGCGATTGTTTGGAACGCCCTATCTAGTAGTACATAGAGGTCGTTGCCGTCCAAACATAAACTCACTATTTCAATTCTCTGATCCCAGTTTTCTTGCCAAAAACTACGTAAGTGCCAAAACAAATTACTTGCACTTAAGTACTGCATTTATGAGGTCATCGACATGGAATATCGTTGATGAGCTAGGATAACGTGACTCACTGTATTACTGCAATTAATAAATATTGAATATGAATTAGCCGTATGGTTTCCGGTAGAGTAGAATAGGACCACTCCAACTCTTCCCGTGGATGTCGTACGTCCTAAGATATAAACAGCCATTACATGCAATTCTTATGTTAAACAAAATAATTCTTATTTATTTTGACACGGTGTTTTTGCCAGCTACGAAATAAACAAATAGCCGATGATTATATAAGAAAATAGATTTAATTGCCGGCACCTGAATGTTTACATTTTTTCGCTACCATGTTGGTCTAAGTTCAAAGAGTAACAAACAATACTGACATGTTTTTAACCTCACATTTATAAATTAAAATAATAACTCCACCTGTATTGATTTGAACTTTAACTGATACATTTTAAAACCTTCTAGATGTTTGCAAACATATTATTGACTTGCCGTCTTTGTCCTCGACAGGGCACACAGAAATCCTATCAAGATAGAACGGTTAAAGCCATTTGTGTACTTCAGTCTCACGCGTGCCGATTTTCGGACACAGCGCACCTCTCCCGCGTACCATTTATGCCTCGCGGTCACGTTTCTAGTGAGGAGATACAGTCGCGCAGTTAGAAACCGCGTAATATGGCTTTTGCAGATTTTTTTGTCAATATTTACCCGACCTTGACTCGCGAAACGAGTAAAGCTGCAAACTCATTATCCTATGCGTTCGTCAGCCGCGGCTTACGGACGTATCTAACTTAACTATGTCTGGTAGTACATTATACACTGCACTGGACATCCGAGTGAAATCTGGCCGACCGGATACCGAACACCCGTGCGCACTACTCGGACGCGTCAGATAATCAGATAATCAGCACTGCAGCTCTTGCTACAGCATAAGCCGAGCTGGGGACCCTTTTGGCGTCACACTACAACACTGTGTCATTTTTTCTGTTTTGTTTTAACGGTATGTAATTTGTTTGCTTCTTTTTTTTCATATTTATGTCGTCAATTTTAATTCCTGTGTTGTATTTGTGTTCGCCAAATAAAGTCTTTCTATTCTATTCTTTCAGCTTAAGCGTTTGATAGTTTTTGCAGTATATTGCACATTGTAGGCACGCGTGTCGCGTCTACTTCACCATTCTATCTCGATAGGATTTCTATGGGGCAACATGACCGTTTTTTCCAGTTACAGTGTTATTTTCAGTTTAATGTGTTTGCGTGTCACTACTAATTTCCGCTAAATATATGATAAACAAATGTCTGATTTACTCACTCGAATACGGCACGACTTGTAACTTAAAACTTGACTGGACTGTAAACGTAGACTTCCGATCATCGCAACCAGCCGTCGGCCACTGCGACTATGGGCCGCTTCCGAGACCAGTAGTTATTCTCTAAAATACAAACTCACATGCGTGTCTCACTCAAGTGAAGTGAGTTTTTTTGTTCACTTCACTTCGATAGTGCTCTGAAATGTTTACAGAATTACCAATGCATTAGGTTTCAAAGTGAGTGAAGTCACTTGAGTGAGACTCGCACGTGAGTTTGTATTTTAGAGAATAGCACTACAGCACGTCTGTCGCGTGCTGCAGACGTGCGCGATCGGCCGCTGGCCTCGACAGCGGGGCCTTACATTTTCATAATCAAATTGGTGACGTCCTCATTAAGGCTGGGGTCCGCAGTGAGATGAATAAAAGGAGGTGCATGAAAAGCTTGATGGATGTGAGTGAGGTGTGTCAGGATCGTGCTAAGTAGCTGTCTACCCCTCAGGGAACAGGGCGTGAGCATTATGACGCACTAGCTGTGCCAGCGGCACCGCTCGCGTGGATTACAGGATCCGCTCCCACTCCCACTCGAACTCCCACGCCCACGCCCACTCCCACTACAACTCCAAATGTAGTCCAAACTCATCGCAATCTGAATAGTACCGCATACCTACTAATGTATTTGAAAACTAAAAATGTCCATAACTTTTGACCGATTGCGATGAAGTAAAATCTATATGTTACTCCGAGATAAGCCCTATGTTTCTGTGATAAGTCTGTCAAAATTGGTTCAGTAGTTTTTAAATGATGCGTGCACAAACAAACAAACAAACAAACAAACAAACAAACGGACAAACAAATAGACAAAAATTTCAAAAATGATTGTATTGTGTTCTATTATTTACCCTTGGACACCCCATTTCTTTTTGCAAATATCTTCAACGTACAGACACGCGAAATTAACGTTTTTTTTTTATTAGATGTGTGTTGTTTCTGTGGAATAATATTACTATTTACTTATACTAGTATAACACAGTAGCAGTTGTTTAACCTGTGTTGGATTTAAGTGTGAATATACAAATATAATGGACGTGTATTCCAAATGGTGGTACCATTGTATGACATTATTCACGCTTCCGTTTAATGTTGTTAGTGTAAACATAAAACGGTTTGAAGTATCATGACTCATGAGTTGACATTGGATGGCTGATCTTGTGAAGTTTTTTTTTTTATTTAGATATATTTTTCTTCTAGACATGTTGTTTTGTATGAAAGTAAATTGTATTTGCCGTGTGGTTTCCGGTAGAGTAGAATAGGACCACTCCAACTCTTCCCGTGGATGTGTAATACTAAGGGAATACATTATAAAACATCCTCCGCCAAATCCTCCGTCTGTCCGGCAGATGAGAGAGGGTTGTGCTCCTGCAGTGGAGACAAAAATAACCTGATTGTGATGAAATTGTTTTGAATCAAGAATTTTGGGATTTTATATCCTAATCTTCCCGTGGGTGACGTCAAGGCGACTAAGGGAATATGAGTGTGTGTGTATTCAGATCTTTACTACATACATATAATGCTCACAGCTTGGTCCCAGAAGGGTAGTGAGACACGATGTATTATTGCTGCGATCACCAGTCCACGAATTTTTTCCTGAAATTTACACAATCAATCCAGTGGTTTTCGGTTTGCCGCCGGATCGACAGACAGACAACAAAGCTACGCTATGGTACCGTTATATCGTTTTACTTTTAACGAAACCCAAGAACTGAGTCATCATCAGCCGAAATACGTCCACTGCTGAACATAGACCTCCCCAATAGAATACCTCTTTTTTGGTGGGCTGTCCATTGGGGGATTTGCCATTATCACCACGCTTGTCAGGCGGATTGGTGATCGCAGTGATGGTCTTAATATACACAGGAGAACGCTGCTGCCCTTAGTCGCCTTGACGACACCCACGGGAAGATTTGGAGTGGCCCTATTCTTCGCCGAAAACTACACAGCACAAGAGAGAACCGAGTTACCATTCCTCAAATGTCTAAAAGTTTTTCATAACGATCTTTTCACCCTAATAAAAGTGTCGGACGGAAGCTAAAATACTTTATTTATATTGACCTTTCATTTTGCAGCGACATCCCTGGCCCACGTGCTAGTGAACGTGCCAGCGAACGCGTCGGTGACGGGCGGCAGCTGCCTGTCGAACGACAGCTCGCAGCACCTGACCCTGAGCTGGACGGCCAACAAGACCACCACGCCCAACAACCTCACCCTCACCTTCCAGAGGAATGACACGACCAAGGTCTATGCGCTGAAGAGTTTGAAAGTCTCACTCACGGCTGAGCTCTTCCCTAATGTCTGTGAGTATCGCCTTGCGGCAGGCAAACGAACCTAACTCGATAAAGAGATAGACATATCGTCGCTGTTTAGGAAAAGTTGCTGAAGCGCCAAGATAGGATTTTACATATATTTTTACCTATCTTATCCACTCAGGGGGCAGTAAGACCTGGCGACACTTCGACCCTTCAGGATCTTTTGTGCCAAACCCCTGACCACCAACGGTGCCCCAAGCCGTTTTAGTGGACTTCAGACACGCCTTAGGATTTGTTCTTTGGTATATACGATGTTTCCCTTCACCGAAAAGCCTGTGATATTTTAAATAAACCGCACTTAAGTTTCGAAAAACCCTATAAATAAAAAATCCTATTTTACCTAAAAAAAATATGTACATATTTTTATTAATTTGCTATTGTTCTGCAGCGTCCAAGAACGCGATCGTGCTGTCCCACGGCGCTGAGTGGCAGACGCCGCTGGCGACCTCGTACCGCTGCGACGCGGCCACGCGCCTCAACATGACCTCGGAGTCGGACGCCGCCGCGCTCACGCTGGCGCACCTGCAGGAGGAGGCCTTCCGCACTAACGACGGCAAGGGCTTCAGCGCCGGTGAGTGGCTCAACGTCACCTGCGACGTCATCGTCCGAAGCTTTATTCGTTCAATCGCAGAATTCATCTTTCGCGAATAGCTCCCCATGCGCATAACGACACTTCTCAAATTGCACCTCAAAATATAGTATACTAGCTGTTGCCCGCGACTTCGTCCGCGTGGACGACTTAACATCACAAACAATTTTATATTTCCCGTAGGAATAGGATGTTTTTTCGGGATTAAAACCTAACCTAACTTAACTTATATGTGTGCCAAGTTTCATCACGATCCGTCCAGTGGTTGAAGCGTGATTGAGTAACAAACATCCAAACATACAAACTTTCGCATTTATTATATTAGTTGGATAATGCAATAAATGTCTATGAAGGAAACATAAATAAACGTGACTAAGCTGAACTTCTTAAATCAGAGAACTTCCTAACCTCAAAAAATTAAGCTTAGTAAGGGAATGAACTAAAAAACAGTGGAAGTTACAATCAGACTACAAAGGGCTCGTTCCCAAGGCCGTAAAACCTGTATTTAATAATAATAAAAAACTGTCACGATTTTTCGCCACATAGGCCTGGCAGTACCATAGGTTGTTAAAGGTTTGCAAAACGTCTTAAGGCTATACTAAAAAAAACAGCAATTTTGTAAATAAAGTTATGTTCATGTCAAAGTGACATTTTATGCATCTAGGAAACTTCCCATCATTTTGCGTCAGGCCTGACTTTGCCAAGAAATAAAAGAAATGAAGGCGTCAGTCAAAGGCCAGATCGTGGTTCATCTGATCAGTAGTGCTATTCTCTAAAATACAAACTCACGTGCGAGTCTCACTCAAGTGACTTCACTCACTTTGAAACCTAATCCATTGGTAATTCTGTAAACATTCTAGACCACTATCGAAGTGAAGTGAACAAAGAACTCACTTCACGTCGACAGTGCTCTGGAATGTTTACAGAGTGCCAATGTATTAGGTTTCGAAGTGAGTAAAGTCACTTGAATGAGACTCGCATGTGAGTTTTTAATTTAGAGAATAGCCGATAATGCCGTGTGGTTTCCGGTAGAGTAGAATAGGACCACTCCAACTCTTCCCGTGGATGTCGTACAAGGCGACTGAGGGAATACATTATAAAACATCAATCAGGCCTCCCCAACCCGTCTGGCCAGCGCGGGGGCCAAATCCTCCGTCTGTCTCCGGCAGATGAGAGAGGGTTGTGCTCCTGCAGTGGAGACAATAACCTGATGATGAATTACTGTTCGAACTTCATTTAAAATTTGGCTCAGCTGTGGTGTTCAGTGCCTATCAATTATTTTAAAATATTAATCACGCAAATGACCAGCTTCATTAAAAATAATTGTCACCATTTAACTTATCTGCCATATGTTCCAGATGCCGCGTATCGCGAATACGTTATCGCGTGTTGTTGATTCAATGTTAATAATTTTAACACACACATTTGACGTTTAGAAGGAAAAGTATCATGATTCAAAATAAACGAGAAAAATGTCACCTATAAATGCTATAGTTTGGATGTTACTCAATCACGCTTCAACCACTGGACGAATCGGGATGTAACTTGGCACACATATAGGTTAGGTCCTGTAATAGGACATAGGATAGTTTTTATCCCCAAAAAATATCATTCCTACGGGAAATCAAATTATCCGTTCGAAGCCAACGATCTGTATGTACTTAATAGATGGAGCGAACCAAACAATCGCTCATTTCCACGCAACTGCGGTTCCGGGAGCCGCAACTCGTTCACATTCATATTCATATTCATTTATTGTTTCATGTAGTTTAAAAGATGTTAGATAACAATACACTTTTAACACTTGGGTAGTTAGCCGTAGAGAGCCGCAATTACGTGGAACAGAGCGATTGTTTGATTTGCTTCATCTAGTAAGTACATAGAGATTATTCTTAAAAGCAGTAAAGATGTGTAAATATCGAAACACTACGCGGGCGAAGTCGCGGGCAAAAGCTAGTAAAGAATGAAAATGCAGATTCTGTCAGGCTTCTTCATGCTTCCATTCATCATCAGCCGAAATACTCGTACGTTCACTGCTGAACACAAGCCTCCCCAATGGAACGACACTTGTGGTGGGCTGTCCATTGGGGGATTTGTCATAATCACCACACTTGGCAGGATTGGTGACCGCAGTAATGATCTTCATATACACAGCAGAACGTCTGTCCTGGTGCAATCCTTTGAGGGATAAAATCAAGGGATTGCTCCAGGGACGGACGTTTATCCTACTAATATTATAAACGCGAAAGTTTGTAAGTATGGATGGATGTTTGTTACTCTTTCACGTAAAAACTACCGAATGGATTTAAATAAAACTTTACAATAATATAGCTTATACATCAGAATAACACATAGGCTACAATTTAGAAAGATATTGTGTGAATTGTCCAAAATATCAAGTAAGTAGGAAAAATCTACCATCTGCGAGCTATTCTGGCGTGCGCTGCCAAAACCGCTAGAGTTACACATGTAATGTTTGATGGAAATGTTTATCTTAAATAGTCCTACAAAAAACCCGCCACAGTATATATCTATATCTTATGTGTAAGCCATTATAGCCAAAATAGTGAACCATCGTGATGAAACTTGGCACACATATAGGTTAGGTCCTGGAACAGGACATAGAATAGTTTTTATCCCGAAAAAACGTCGCATTCCTACGGGAAATACATAATAATTTGTGATGTTAAGTTGTCCACGCGGACGAACTCGCGGGCAACAGCTAGTTCTATATATTTTTTCGTAACAGTGGAATGACAGAAGTTCTCTGAATGTAATATTGCGTGACATTCGCTGCGCAGAGCTCGCCGTTATCTGTCGCGCGTGCCGGTGTAAACCGTACGTGTTGGTCATGCTTCATAGTACATTATTGTACAATAACACGTGTTATTACTAAGGTGGCTCAATATATTCAGGTGAAACTGGGAACTGGGTAACTACGGGCGCCATCTTCTCAACACGTGACCTTAGAAAGCATTCTGTTGTCGGCGTCATAGCGTCGTTTTTAGGCATTAGTGATCTAAGGCACTTATCAAGACTTTGTTTTCTGCCGAGGAATGATATGTTTGAAGTCTGAGGTGGTCAGACCTTAATCAAACCGCCGTGTATCAATATAACGCCGTGGATCAGTAACCGGGGGCAGGTATGACGTACCTAGGGTGGGTAATTACTATGGCGACAGAACCATAAGAAAACGCCTACCTTATTTACTTAATACCTTGCCCGAGGATATTAGAATGGAGTGTAACAAGCGTAAATTTAAAAAAATGCTGAAAAATTATTTGCTGGAAAGCATTTAACTCCATCATATTTAATTATTAATTTCAATTAAACATAAGGAGACTATGATCCCCCAGTCAAACCGTCTAGACGGTTTTGGGAGACAATTTTTGTAAGAAAATGTTTTATTATATACGATTAATAAATTAAATAAATAATAAATAATAGTAAAAAAACTTTATTTTTACTCTGTAGTGTAATTTGTAATAGAAGAAACGTCCTTGACTCTCCCAAATAAAGTAGCTCCTTAATTTTGTTGTTGTTGTAAGTAAATAAATTTATTACATACATAATACTCACGCCTTGGTCCCAGAGGGTTAGGCAGAGACGATGTGTCGCCACTTTGCGCGATCCTGACAACGCGACTTTCCTTCGTCCGCTTTTCGCCCCGTGGTACCACTTGGCGTGATGTGTGGCGAACAACATCGCCGCCTCCGTGTTGAGACACATTGTGGCACCACGTTAGCTAGGGAAATACTTGTCCACCTCATCAGAGCCCAGCATTACTCGGTAAGGCTATTACTGCCTTAATAAATTAATTTATTCACAAACAATATATACATTTTCAAATTACGTCAATGTAATTAAATATAATTATTCCTTTAACTTGCCGTGTGGTTTCCGGTGGAGCAGAATAGGACCACTCCAACTCTTCCCGTGGATGTCGTACAAGGCGACTGAGGGAATACATTATAAAATATCAATCAGGCCTCCCCAACCCGTCTGGCCAGCGCGGGGAGTGTAGGCCAAATCCTCCGTCTGTCTCCGGCAGATGAGAGAGGGTTGTGCTCCTGCGGTGGAGACAAAAATAACCTGATGATGATTCCTTTAACTTAGAATGAAGTAGTGGAGCATGGTGTGGAAGTGAAGAGGTTAGCATAGTTATATTTTTGTTTGCTAAGTAGCTAGGGTATCACAGAGTGTCTCATACATACGTATGTGAGAGATAGATACAGCGAGAGAGGGGAAAATGAGAGTATGTCTAAGCGTTTGTATATAAGTATATTTTTATATGGAAACACTTTTTAATACTGACCGTAATCGAACTGGGGCATGTATCAAGATGCAGCACTGTCTTCTGCTGGGTAGAGAGGATGTGGAAGAACAAATTCTATTACCTTCTAGAAGTATCGTATCAAATAGCGGTGACGCCGGAGGATATAACAATTAAACTGTTGTTTGCAGCGCGCGAGTGCGGAGGCGGCGACGTCCCGGACGCGGTGCCCATCGCGGTGGGCTGCGCGCTGGGCGGGCTGGTGCTGGTGGTGCTGGTCGCGTACCTCGTCGGCCGCCGGCGCTCCGCCGCGCGCGGTTACCTCTCCATGTAGACGTGAGTATACGGCTCGGAGGACCATCCGGCTCGGAGGACTATCCGGCTCGGAAGACCATACACTTGCCAACAAATGTTGTCTTAAATCGTTGTTAAGGGTTTAAAACAACATTGCCTTGAATCCCTGTACTTAGCTTTGTCAAATTAGATGCTAAGATAGCTTGAACCCGACTGGCATGCTGCCGCCCTTAGCATAACCAACGCATTTGCGTCGCGAGCAGTTTCGAGAAAACGGCGCCTAAAGTTTTTTTCATTTTTATGCTGTCTTATCGAAACTAACAGAGATATTTTAATATTATACTGTACCTATTGACCGTGGCTTTTGTATGAATTATCTTTTTTGTATATTTAATTATTCTTTGATGGATATGATTAGTTGGGCATTTTGCACTTACGATGGTTATGCTTATCAAAAACCGGGAAAATAAACAGTAGCTCAGAAGTTGGATCACTGATTCTTAAAGATCTCGTTGCGCTGTCAAAGTCAGAGTCCCAGAGGAGGCGTTGACTGTAGTTTCTCGCATTCCCAAACATGTAACATTTCAAATTTTTTTAATATTGAGTTACATAAATAACGTACAATCAAAAGTCAATTGCAGTAGGCGTTCCTAAAGGACCATCGGAAGACAGTTATCTAATAGTGGTGTGCGATGCGATGACGTCCCCCCCCCCCTCCCACCTCACCGCTCCCCATTCCCCGAAAGCCTCTGTACCCTGTCCGCCACTGTAGTTAAAATATACTTTAAAAATAAATATGTTGTTGGTTTCAGATGTGCGCGATCGCAGTGTTAACAACGTAGTCAAAACAACAGGTAGATTTACAATATACGACTATAATTATACATATGAATTGGTTCCATCGTATTTACCTACTCATCACACAATCTTACGAGGAAAGACAAATTTATCTCTGCGTTTGGCGAAGACGCCATTAATGACTGTTGAATAACGTAAGGTGGTTAGTTACGTTTTCCGCCACACGCAAATATAACTTAGTCGGTCTATAATATGGATTATTCATTGAATTTCAGTAATTTTCGTTCATTGAGGGTAGTTAGTGTAAGAATTGCTCAAGGAATTTTATTTTAATATCTGGCTACTTGACAAAATTAATCTTGAAAAATTATAAATACAAATTGTTATTTTATTGTTTTATAACTTTTTTTTAGTTTTGGCCATAATAGTAGAGATTTAGAATTTTTTTTAAGTTTATGTCATCTTTTGTCCTAGGTTTTGAAATTTAACGTCTTTCAAATTGTTTTGTAGTTAATTTCTTTCAAGGGGTTTTTTAAAATGGATGCAAGTTTCTTAGGAAAGCTTTATTATTTCAAAGTTTAACCTAACCTCTAAATAACTGGGCTAAAGTATATTCTACTCAAATCCTACACTTTATACACATAGAGTTTTAGTAAATCTTTGCTAAAACTAATTTTCTTTATTTAAACTAATTTTGTTTATTTTACATTATTTTAAGCTAATAAACATTATTAGGCTCGATTCTGAGGCACACATTTAAAATTTGACAGCACTAAAATTAGTTTCGTCTTTATCTTCATCATACTGTGTGACAGAGATAGCAATAATTTTAGTGCTGTAAAATTTTAAGTGTGTGGCTGTCAGAATAAATGTGTGGACAGGCAAGTTAAAATATATTTTAGCCCTAATTAATCAATTTGCTGCAAACTGCGGCTGGCCAATTTAGTAACCTTAGTATCTGATACATTTGCAAAAAAAAAGGTTTTAGATTTGTATGTCGTTACTTTATGTACTATCGTCGAGGCATTAAAACAGCCAGCAATATTAACAATTTAGGATATATCTGCCTGTCAACTTCATCAAAAAAAAAAATTTGAACTTAGTAGGCCCGATTCTGAAGACACACATTTAAAATTTGACAGCATTAAAATCAGTTTCGTCTTTATCTTCATATAAAATACTTTTTGCGATAGGAATAGTTAACAATTTTAGTGCCGTCTTTTAACATGGTCTTCGGAATCTGACCCAGTATTGCATTAAGTAATTAAAATTGAGTAAGCCGCATGTAGTTGGTCGATCTTATGTGCCCTGTGGGGGAGGGGGGCCCCCAGTGAATCTCTTCCCCCCCTAATCGACATTTGTTATCTTCAGATGGCAACTTTCTTTACTACTTTGCAGCAAATTTTTAACAGAGTTAATTTTAATGTGGAAGGGTAGAATTATCTTCATTTATTCAAATATCATGCAATTTTATTCAATAGTAATAAATGTCTATTTATGATTTCTAAGATATGTATTATTTTTAATTGTATTTTATGATTTTAAAAGTGATTCGTTATGTCCAAAGATGCAATTTTAAACGCCTAATTATATTTAATGTCAATTTGAGTTATATATTATGTATATAACGATTTTTTAATCTCAATTCCAATTCTGTCACGCATGTGTCATGTCATAGGAAAAAAAAACCACATCTGTCCATAATATTGATAGGAAGATATATATGTAAAAGACCGTAGTAATAGGTAGTCTATATTGAAATGCAGTGTCTTTCTTTATATAGCGCTGTTTCCGGAGAATAAAGTCAGAACCGCAAAAACACACATTTTACAGAAGAAAATAAAAAAACCAAATTATGATGCAAAAAATTACATTCGAACGTGTTATATACCAAACGAAGGGATATTTTTCTCTGAATAACTGTTATAGTTACTATGTATATACTACAGACAAAACGTATAACTGAGTAGGTGCCTGCGGTAGTGGAAGGGTGCGGGAGGGGTGTGTATTACGTCAAATGACACGAGACTTCAGCCTGGCGTCGGTCACTAGCCCTAACGACGTCACCCCTCCCGCACCGCTCCAATACCGCAGGGACCTGCTCAGTTTATACGCTTTGCCTGTAATTTACAGTATTCAGGTATCGAACAAAAGTACTTTCCACACACAGTGAGGTATAATTACGGTAATAAATATACTAATGTATAATAACTACCACTAAAGCGGTAAAACTGTTGTATCTCCGTAAATGCTCAAAGGAAATTTCCAAAAATATATATCACATGGTGTATTTGATTCCATAGAAGCCAGAAGTAATAGTCTATTGCGGCTTTATACTCCGGAAGCAGCGATAGATGATAGTTCTCAGGTATAATTCTTACTTAAGTGTAAAAGTTTAACTGGACAATATCATTGCTATACTACACATGTAACTATCTGGCATGTATATTTTAATTAGATATGAAGTAGACTAACAACATCGGCCTGCGAACCTCTGCTGTAGGACGAACGCCTTCCTTGTGCGGCATTACATCCGGTTATCCGTATTCAGCCATTTCTGGTTATATTTTAAGCCACTGGTGGGATTGTATGGAAGACCTCACACTGACGCGGGCAAGGCCTGCGATACAAATATGTATGGAGCCTAGGCAACCGCTACCACGTGGGGATCATCTTGTCAATCTTGCAAGGGAGTTCCAATGTGATTTTCTATAAATATTCCATTTATTTCATGAATACCAAAATATAATACGTTTCTAAATAGTTTACACATTATATTGTATGTTGCGTCAAATTTTAATTTGTTTAGATGTGAGACTATGACATCGCGGCTATGGAAATGATTTACCTGCCATTTGAAGTTGGTCGCATTGTAAGTGATTTTGATCAGTGTTGCTAACATGTAAATATTGCCTTCCGAAACCCGTGTTACGTAACCAGTTTCGTTAAAAACTATAATGTCCAATAAACGAACCTAAATAAACCATTAAAAGAAGAAGGAATATATATTTCAAGTTTTCGTACTAAATTAATTCATTATACGAAACTGATTACTCTAAGGTCGACTGGAAGAGATCCCTAAGTGGGATAAGTCCGCCTTTGTACACAGTTTAATTCCTATTTTATTATTGTTGTTGTTGTTATTTTTGGTACAATAAAGCGTTTACATACATACATACTGATTACGTAGCAAGAATCAAGTCTTACTGTTTACGTAACATGGGTTTCGTATGTGACAGAAGGGAAATATTGCATGTATCTTGAATCCTTAATGTGGCATCTCACTCTTAATATATATCAATCATAACATTGCAAGGTGTTTTATGGATAATATTAGCCGGACGATATTACTATCAGGTGGTCTGTGCCAGCTTTTAAGCATGTCCAGCATAACCTGCTGTTTTGTTCTAGACAGGACTCGATGGACTTCGGCCCACATCCAATAAGGACCACTTCCCAGAATTACCACTGACATTTAAAGAAGTGATCGTTGTGGGGGTGGCCATTCTGGGAAGTGGTCACTTTGGCAATGAACAAAAAGGGAAAATTGACATTGTGGGAAGTGGCCATTTTGGGAAATGGTCCAAAGTCCTTGCAGGTTGCATTATAACGGAATACATAGCAACATTGGTCACTATCATCAAGTTTATCCATCTGTCAATGTAAAAAAATTAAATCTGGCAATGTCTTGCCCAGTGGTGACGTTTTGTGTCTTTCACACCTTGTCTTTGGCTAAATAACCTACCGTTTGAAGCCAGAAAATTAAACAAAAGAGATGAGATATACAGTTGCCTGGAGATGTGGGAAAGGTCGACGCTATGTAAGCAACTGGAATATAGTTTTTTTCTTAAATTCCTTTTTGTTCCTAGATTTTTTTTGTGTATTCGAGTTGGTTACATAGCGTTCACGACGTGTGATGTACGGCATTGTAATAGTTGATTAATAAATGTTTTTTATTGCCATAATAGACTTTTATTTCAATAAAAGCAGTTACAAATAAATATTATGTACAACATAAAATAATTTATATACAGATTTAGAACTACTGAACACGGATTATTATTATTTATACAGTATTTTTTTACTTCATGGAAATACAAATTAATTCACAAAATGCATATGTGATGTTACTTATTCAAAACTTTAGTTGGAAACTCAAATGTGCACTAACTTTAAGTTCCTGCTTTAAAAAGTTTATTTGCGATATTATAGGACGTTCAATTCATGATGACACGCCCCACTGCTTTTCGTTGCGTTCAGCGCAGGACGCAGTGAGCTAATCCGAACGTCAAGTATGTTAGTCTACGTATGCCACATGATAACGATAGAACTGACACAGTAACAATATAACGTATACAATGACATGTAAGCGATTTAGAGAAACAGTGGGGCGTGCCGTCGTGAACTGAACCGTAGATTACTGAGCTAATGTCGTACAGGAGTAACCAAAAGATAAATGTCAGTTTCAACAGTAGTAACAAACGGTTTTCTAACAACGTACAGACAACTGTCGCAGTTGAGCCCCAGCAAGTAGTTCGTGAGGTTTAGGCGGATTTCGTTTTCGGTATTTTTTTTACATGAGTTGGGCGCAAAATGACAGGTACGACCTACAGTGGTAGGTTGACGGTCCTCCCCCCTCCCCCCCCCCCCCTCCCCCATTCTGTAGGTACTATTGTATTTAATAAAGAAAACTTGCAAGAAGTCACTCCTGTGGGCGGGCCGCGGCGCCCACACGATCTTTATGGGAGCGATTTATAGATTGGAGAATCTACTCAGGCCTTCGAGTCTCGAGAGCAGCCCTTGGAAAAGGTGCCACCTAGAACTAAACATGTTTAAAACCTTGGGCAGTTAGATGAGTATGCCTCATTCTTACGTCGTTTTGGCAGTATGAAACTTAAATGAAACTTTTTTTTGTTAACTATTAAAGCTGACCCCTACTTTATCTATTTACAACAAAACATGCATTTATATTTCTTAACTACAATTAAAACTAGTGACTTTAGTAAATGCGACACTCATATTGTAAGGAAAAAAAATTATATTGGGTCCGATTCTGAACACACGTTTTATACTTGACAGGACCAAAATAAACTCGTCTCATTCACCGAACGTTTATTGCGGTACCACAATGTTTGATAAGGCCTCGGAATGGCCAGGTCACAGGTTCAAATCCCGATAATGAATGTTTTAATTTATTATTTTCGTAATAATTTTCATTACATTTTAAAAACTGTTACTTAGGGTAGCTTTGTCGCGGGAAACAGGAATGGAATGCTACCTTGGGCTAGGCAAGGTAAAATTATAATTGACAATAGATAATAATGGGTTTAGTGTATGCTTTTGTAATATGGCACTGTTTTTTTTTCTTTTATAACTGCTGTGCCTCACTCTGTTAATATTTGGACTTTTTTAGTTAAGATGGTTCAACTCAGAATGGCACGCTGTGCTACTTTTCGCAAGTGCTAAGCGCGGGACGCGGGGAGTTAAATCCCAACCTCATCAACGTCCTAGGCACATTCATTAACGATAGAACTAACACAGTAACAATATAACGCATACAATGAAATGTAAGCGATTTAGAGAAAGAGTGGGGCGTGCCGTCGTGAACTGAACAATATATATAGCACCGCTGCCTGTGGGCGTTAGAATCGGACCAAATGAAATTGTAATTTTATTCAGGTATTCTATTTTTCAGTCCAAACCAGTAGTCATACAAAAACCAACTCTATTTGCGTCTTGGGTACTGAGTCACCACCAGCAAAAAACAGTTTGTATTACCATGTAAACTTTGCGGTCCACTTAGGAACACCGTCTATTATTTATTTGGTTTCAGAGACGCAAATGCGTTTGTTTTCATACGACTGTTTGATTTGGAATAAAATATACACAATTCATTTCTGATTAGGCTTATTATGACATGTGAAATAGGCTTGAAGGTTGACCTTACAGATATTGTATTTAGCACCTTAATATTATTATTATGTACAATTATTATAGAAATACTGTTGAAGATGTTTAAGTAGGTACCTACTCGTTATTTACAGCGTAAGTATTCAGTGCGGTCGACGTTCGTCATTGTGATGCACATAAATCCTATCAAGATAGAATGGTGAAGTATGCGCGACACGCGTGCCATCAATTTGCAATATATTGCATAAACTATCAAAAGCTTCGTCGTTTCGTGCCGAATCAAGGTCGGGTAAACATTGACCAAAAAATCTGCAAAAGCCATATCGCGCGGTTTCTAACTGCAATATCGTTTCGATTAGCGTAAGGGACCAAAACATTTTGTCCCTTATATTTCATTCCAGATTAATAGTCCTATGAAAACCAACGCTATTTACGTCTCGGTAACATATACATGAAAGGGTCACCAGCAGCAAAAATAGGTTTGTATTACCAAGTAAACTTTGCGGTCCACTTAGGAACACCATCTATTGTGTATTTTGTTTTCGAGACGCAAATGCGTTTGTTTTCATAGGACTATTAATCTGGAATGAAATATACGTCATTTAATGTACACTTTTGAGTCCGTCCGTTTGTGCAAATCGGGCAATTTATTTCTGGAATGTATATATTGAGATATAAAATAATTAGGTAGTCCTGAATACATGAGTTTATGTTTGAGGTACTTTGGTACATACAGTACTTTACGAATAAGAAGACTGATTGTAATTATGGTTTTCATGGTAATGAAACTAGGGTGGTAGGTAATATTAGCCGTGGACGGCAATGAAATGACACAGCAGGTGTTCAAATAAATACCTAATCAGTTATTTTATTGTTTTATGAAGTTTTTTTAAGATAAAAAAAGTACATACTTTAGAGTCGTACTTCCTGAAGAGACATCTTCCTTACACTTAGAGTAAATAATATTGAAATGACTCTTGTTTGATAAACACAGTACGCAGTCTCACATTAGAAGTTAAATGCGATTAGGACGAAACGACGGATGATCCTTACGAATACAAGTAACACTTTCCAGCACCTGTACCTACTGTGCCCGAGAAGAGTTGAATATAACAACGGCCTGTAGTGCTATTCTCTAAAATACAAACTGACTTGTGAGTCTCACTCAAGTGACTTCACTCACTTAGAAACAGGGTTGGTATCTGTTTAAACATGTTTTTTATTGTTTAAAACATGTTTTTTATTGTTTAAAACTGTTTAAATTGTTTAAAACATGTTTTATATAAAAAAAATGTTTTATCCAAATCTAATCCATTAGCGTTCTGTAAACATTCTAGAGCACTGTCGACGTGAAGTGAGTTCTTTGTTCACTTCACTTCACATTAGGTTTCAAAGCGAGTGAAGTCACTTGAGTGAGACTCGTACGTGAGTTTGTATTTTAGAGAATAGCACTACTGATTGGTCCGTTATCAGTAAGTTATCTCAACTCTTCTCAAGCAACTGTCAAGTTTTAAGCACAAATATATTACAAAATAGCCTCTTTATAGTAGCCTCATCCTTCTTACCTAACAATATAAATATAGTTTTTTTTTATTCCTGATGGATATACGCTTGCCCTCAATCTCACCTGATGGTAGCGACGAAGAGGCCTAAGGTGGAGCGCGCTTACCCAGAAAATACATATTCACTGGTCTTTTAAAAATATCCAAATTGTACTTGTCCGGAAATACCGAAGCTCCATTCCTTAGCAGTTCGCATTATGAACGAGGAAGCAAACGCTATTTGCGTTTCGGTAACATACACATGAAAGGGTCACCAGCAGCAACAACAGGTTTGTGTTACCATGTAAACTTTATGGTCCACTTCGGAACATCATCTATTAACTATTATGTTTACGAGACGCAAATGCGTTTGTTTTTATATGACTATTGGTTGTGAATGAAATATACTTATGTACTAATATTGTATACACAATTAATGGCACAGTGGACTACCCTCTAGTCATTTGAGGGAGACAATATTGTGACGTAGGGCTACGTATTTAAGGGTCAGTAGTGCTATTCTCTAAAATACAAACTCACGTGCGAGTCTCACTTAAGTGACTTTACTCACTTCGAAACCTAATGCATTGGTAATTCTGTAAACAATCCAGATCACTATCGAAGTGAAGTGAACAAAAAACTCACTTCACATCGACAGTGCTCTAGAATGTTTATATAATTACCAATGGATTAGGTTTCGAAGTGAGTGAAGTCACTTGCGTGAGACTCGCACGTGAGTTTGTATTTTATAGAATAACAATAAAGTTTATGAATGTTTGCTGCCCTTTATACGGCTCTTGATACTTAAACCAGGATTATAATCTATAAGGCACATTAATGCAGACTATTCGTTTAAAAAAGTGTAACAAAATACTTGTGTTTCTTATTTTTTTCTTTTACACGGCATTCTCTATCGTAACTAAATAACTTTTGTTCTTGTAAAGCTTGACTTACTGAACTGAACCGCCGAGGAAACAGTTTGTATGGAGAGTTGATTTGTATGGCCATGCGATGTAATTTTGATATGCCATACACATAGACTAATGATTAAAAATGTATATCAGCACAATGACCAAAAGTGATTAGTTTCAGAGTTATGTCAGTTTGCATGTGTCAAAGTGTTTGAAAGAATAAACTAAACTAATATAAAAATCATTACGCATACCATAGACTAAGGTAAGAAGCCGATAATGGGCCCGATTCTGAAGCACATACTTAAAATTTTATGGGACTATAATTATTTTCGTCTCTATCTCCATAATAGTGTTTGATAGGAATAGAAATAAATTTAATGCTGTACGGTTTTAAATGCGTGCCTTCAGAATTGGGACCAATATCTACATATAATTGACTCATAGATCCACGTCAGTCAAGCCCATGGCCAGCAGTGGACATATACGGGCTTTCGATGTAGATGTTGAGCCCATAGTAATACTTGAAGACAAAAGTGAAACACTGTAATTGACATAACTCTGAAACATATCACTTCTGGTGATCATGCCCACTTCTAATCAGCTGCTCCAGGTCTATGGCATATCAAAATTTCAGACAACCACATACTTCATACAAATCAGTCGTTTCAATCCTCATTAATCACTGTAACACACATGTGAACAACCGCATCACATTTGGTCAAGTCACTGGGCCACAGGACACGAGTCGAGCAGAACGTTTTGCAGCGCGTCCATCTTGGTCCAGTCTCGCTTCTGGCCGCCCACGGTGACGTCACGAATACAGCCTTTGAAGTTCTCCTTACCACCATCTGCTAATTCCATTACGCCTTCTGAAAGAGATATCGTTTAGGTTGATTTTATGAAATGAAATGAAATGAAAGTTTTTAATTCGGAAAACAATGATCCATAAATTGTTAGTAAGCACATAAGAAAAATAAAATAAAGTAAAATAAAAACATGTTAGTATCAATTTTAGCACATTCTCTATTAACTAGTCTGAGACAATAAGTTTCTTATAGGTACTAAGGACTCATAGCTAACAGAAACTGCCCTGAATATGAGTAGAAAAAAGTTGACGTTCAATGAGAGAGGCGTGTAATTTTATGTTGAATAAAAAAGATTTTGATGTCCCAAATCAAGTACCACCAAGAACCGATGTAGTAAAAGTAAAATATAAAATAGCCTTTATTTATCGAAGCTGTATCTACATCTAATTAGATAATATATTATAATTCATGTATTTATTAAAACATCGACAACTTCGACTTGTCTTTCGACATAGCCCTCTTCCAAATCTTTCCACAAAGTGCGATCTTTTGCCTTTTGTGTCCAGAACCGAGTGTACACCACTCGAGGAGCGTGGCTTGGCCTGAGACTGTACGCTTGGGCTCCGCAGCAAGTGACAGTAGCGATAGTATAGCGCATGTCGCAATAATTACCTGACAGCCCGCCAATATACTGCGCTGTGGCAAACAGCGTGACGTTAGTTACATCATCGAGCAGCGTGTCCGTGGAGACACCCCGGAGGTCGGGCCTCGCGTCGCGTGACAGTGATAGAGTTGTGCGTGACATGTCTAAGTAATTACCTGGTAATCCGCCAATATACAGTGGTGTGGCGGACAGCGGGGCGTCGGTGACGTCATCGAGCAGCGTGTCCGTGGAGACGCCCCTTAGTTCCGGCCCCGCGTCCAGCGACAGCGAGAGCGCGGCGCGCGACACGTGCGCCACCACGGCGTGCCACGCGCGGTCGCACGCGGCGCGCCCGCCCACGCCGCGGGACTCCGCGCGGGACGTCTCGCGCCCGGACGCGTGGCGAGTCAGCACCACCTGCGTATTATACAGTCGTCGTACAGGCCCCGAGTGTTTTAGGGGAAGGCTTCGGGACATGACACTGAGCGAGACGGGAGCATTTTACTGTAGACAAACCGAAGAGTATAGAGACCACGTGCTCTGGGAATGCGGACTTCGATTCGCAGGCGAACTTCGCGCGACTGAGAGAATTCGCGAGGGTCTGACATGAGCGGAGAAGACTGAAGACTGATGAGACGAAGTAAATGTGGTGTGACGTCACGCCCCACAAGGGAGAAACATCAGAATTTAAATGACGAATATACTTGTAATAGATTGGCCCGTATAATCGCGAGATTGGGAG
This sequence comes from Esperia sulphurella, assembly GCA_947086405.1. Lineage (NCBI taxonomy): Eukaryota > Metazoa > Arthropoda > Insecta > Lepidoptera > Oecophoridae > Esperia > Esperia sulphurella. Next base: position 18,262,311 of record OX352258.1, read on the forward strand.
CGCCAAAAGGAGTTCCTACAAGTGTAAGTTTTTATCGTTATCCAAACTCATATATTGTATCGACACTCATAAATTCTTTATTATCATATCATCTTTAGACGTCCATTGATGGACATAAATCTTCCTCAATGAACGCCACCACACCCGGTCCTCCGCCCTCCGCATCCAGCCGCTACCGGCCACCTTTTTCAGATCGTCGGTCCACCTGGCGGCGGGGCGTCCCACCCTGCGCGTGACGGCCCGCGGTTTCCACTCCAGAACTTGATGGCCCCAACGGCATTTAACAGTACTTGAAATTCAACTTAAATTTAAAAAAAAAACTGTACACGAGCGGCTCCGCGAGCAAAGATAGTAAATACCTAAATAAAAAACAGTTGAAAAGCAGTTAATAAAAAAAAATGTTATAATTTCTGGTCTCGGTCCTCAGGTTCGAAATTTTGCCGCTAGAGGCGGGCGGGTACACTTCGTGTGGAGAATAAACATGTTATAGGCGAGTACTGACCGCGCCGTCTTTGAGCTCGAGCACGAGGTGGGCGGTGGCGAGCAGCACGCCGCTGGGCTCCGCGGTGCGGAACTGCAGGCGCACCTCGGCGGCGGCGGCGGAGTCGCCCGCGTGCGGCGCCCACGCGCGGGACCACGTGGCGTACGCGTCGCCTGCGCAGGGAGCAGACACGCGTATGAGGAAATAATCTACACTCATATTATAAAGAGGAAAGATTTGTATGTTTGTAACGAATAAACTCAAAAACTCCTGGACCGATTTCTAAAATTCCTTCGCCATTGGAATGCTACGTTATCCCTGAGAAACATAGGCTATATAATTACAAATAAAAATTAGGGATCCTTACTAAAACTTCGTGAACTGAACGATCTATACCTGCGAAGTAGGCGCCCTGCTCCACGCTGGGGAAGCACTGCCCCACGTGGTGGTGCATCATGGCGTCTCGCACCAGGTCCTCGGCGCGCCCGTTCACTGTCACGCGCCGGATGCAGCCGCGGAAGCCTCCCACGCGGATTATCTGTAGGTTATTTCAGATTTAATATTAATATTCGGATTATATATTAAATAATAGTTCGTGAGTGTGTCACGGGGTGTGTTCGTGAGTGTGTGACAGTGTGTGTTCGGGGGTGACAGTGTGTGTTCGGGGGTAACAGAGTGTGTTCATGAATGTGTGTTTGGGGGTAACAGTGTGTGTTCGGGGTAACAGTGTGTGTTCGTGAGTGTGTGACAGTGTGTGTTCGGGGGTAACAGTGTGTGTTAGTAAGTGTGCAACCAAAGCTAGCCTTCGCTAAAGCAGTTTTGGTTTTAACGTCACGAGAAGATATGCGCTAATTCAGTATTGAGCGCAAAGAAGTACTGCCATGGGGCGCCCTGTCTGATGGACCGACGACCTAAAGAAGGTGTCCGGAAGCGACTGGGTGGGGTGGCGTTCATTGGGGAAGGCCTATCTCTACTGCTCACTAATATAGGTTGACAATGGTCATCATATCAGTACGATGATCTTTGGTAACCTATATTAGTGAGGTTGCTCACCGAGTTGGGTATGTTGGGCAGCGTGGGCGGCGCGGGCAGGCCGCCCACGTAGAGGCGCGGCGCGCGCGCGGCGGGCGGGGCGCGCGCCGTGGCCGCCGCGCCGCCGCTCGACAGAACAAGGCGGGAGCGAGACACGCGAATCGTCACCTGGCAACACAAACAGTCCTACAATTATAGACACATATATAATGCTCACGCTTATGGTCCAAGAGGGGTAGGCAGAGACGAATAATCGCTACTTTGCGCATGATAAACGTCTCAAAGTGACTTTCCTTCGCCCGCTTTTCGACCCGTGATATCACTAGAATTATAGAAAGTATTTATTTAGTATTTAGTTATTGCTAAAATTATAATAAGGCCCCCTTCATTTGTATCGTCTTTACTGTGATTAAATAAATGTCTATTTATTTAAACTTTCACATTATCAAAACGGTATGTCTCATAAAGCAAGGAACTTGTAGTTATTTGAGTCTAAAACTGAAACTAGTCATCCGGGCCCTGTTGGGAACTATGTCCCTTAATAAAGCCCAGACATCAAAACAAGGAGAAACCCATTATAATTTGATAGTTTTGTTAAATGCTGACTGTAATACAGTGGGAAATATACAGTTTAGAACAATTTAATCTTTGAATGACAAAGATGCCTGGTACTAATGTTAATTCAGCTTCGCAAATTTTTTATTAATTGTATGCAAACTTGATTTTTAAAAGATGTGTTGCGTGAAGTTTGTTACGCCGTTTCTTCTTCACAGCGCTAACACCTAGGAAGCGGTAGTCGATAAAAAAGTGACGTGTATAAATGTACCAAGTGTACTCATATGCAATAAATGATTTTGACTTTGACTTTAACATCAAGACACGCTTTTATATTTGACCTGTACATTGTAAGCAAATATTACAACTAACTGTTTCCCACTTCTAATAACGGTCGTATCCATTTGAAACTTTGCACACTTATGCAGTTCTGGTGACAATACAATAATATGGTACCATCGAGCTGGTATGATGGATCTGGGAGCTGGTCATATAAACTTCTCAATGGTATCTATTGACATAAAAAAACGAATATTCTAAATATATATGTTAAAACAATGGAATTGTATTATCTGTGGTCGGTGCCGCTCTTCCTTCTGTCAATCGTCTGTCATTGTGTTCTGTGTGCCTTACGATATTAATAATATACTCTCTGATAATATTCGTATTTAGTTTTCGTATATACCAAGCTGGTCAAGCCTCAATCTCCATCGTCATAATATAAGCAAGAGTAACTACTATTTACGCAGCCATAATTCAATAAAACACAGCATGCGTTTCGCGTTACAGATGGGTACTGTAGATTCTAAGAGGATCATCGCAACAAACCGGCTAGCGGCTGCGGGGCATGTCTCTCGTGACACATACGCTATTATAGACTTTTTTCTGGAAGTAAGATCTTTCTAAAGTGGGCCTTATTGGACACCGGCCCTTATTCGGGTCAAGTACATTTGAAGCAACTAGTGAGGTAGGCGGTACTCACGGCGCGCCAGGTGCCGTCGGCGACGGGCGCGGGCGCGGGCAGCGCCACCTCGCGGCGCCGGCGCCCGCGCACGATCAGCTTCAGCTTGCCCTCGCGCACCACCAGCGCCAGGTAGTGCTTCGGCTTCGCCTTCGGGCCCTGAGACACGATATACACGTCAGTTGGGCATCTATAGCTAAGTAAAAGGTCAGAGTGGGAGTGAAAGCGTCGTAAAGCACGAGTTATCAAAAATGCTTTATTCCAAATAAAGCATTTTTGATAAGTATCTTTTGAGATACAATTGAATTTTACTGCCACATATATCTCAGATAAAAACTCACAAATTATGGTAAATGCCATTTTAGTACAAGTAACTAAATAGTTCTGAAGTTGACGCAAGTTGCGCAGCGGCAACAAATAAGACGCAACCTGTGGTGCGGAATAAAGAACGGGAGCGGCTCATATTTCTATTGGCCGCGACCTTGATGACATAAAGACGAGCTTATGCCACTTGTCGTCTGAAGTAGCGTCAGAAAACAAGTGTTTTTAAATAAAAAATAACTGATTCGTTTTTCTGGAAAATAAATTTAAATATTTTTAATTTTAAATAATCAGTGAATTAAACTTAACAAATATGTAAAAAAAAACAGAAATTTCCATAATCTTTTCATCATTACCAGGCAATTCTTTAAAACGCGCTTTACACATCTATTTAACAATAAAAAAATATTCGTCCTGAAAATGCAAAGAGATAAAAATACTTAGCATGACAAAACAAAAGAAACAAGAGTTAGGATCATCAACCATGGTGCGGAATCTCATAGCAAAACAATTGAAATATCACAGGGACGGGTCAGTCTTTTGTATCTAGTTTTCGTGCTATAGATATGTTTGAATTTAAAATTCTAAATATTGGTGAAAGAATTTTTCAAATCGGATGAGCAGTTTCCGAGATTACTTCCTACATCCAAACTTACCAACTTACCTCTTTATAATATTAGTGTAGACCGCCTCGTCGGCCTAGTGGTTTGGTCATTGGCCTCGAGCGCCAGGTCGTGGGTTCGATTCCCACTGGGGACAACAACGTTGTGCAACTAGGCCCCGGTCTAGATGTTATATTTGTGAATTGTCTAATCCTTGTTTAATTACTATAGAACAGGAGAAAATCCTAGTTTGGGATTAGACATGTGTATGTATATGATTATACTGGGGGCCAATTCTACTATTTTCAACATTTATCGTTCGTTTAAACAAAAGTTACGTTTAAGTTTTTACCAGACGCTATTTTGACAGCAATGCGTTTCGTTTTTACCTGAGACAACTGTCAAAATGTAGAGAAACCATAGACTTAGTAAATAAATTTATGAGAGAAACGTTCGTTCTATCTACGTCTGACGTTTGTTTAAACGATAGCTACGGATGAAACGCAGCTGAAGCACGAACGTTGTGCGCAGCGGAGTACGAATAGTGTTAAAACTTGCGTTTCAGCTACAGTTCAATTGCGTTTTGTGCGAAAATGCGTTAGTAGAATTGGCCCCCAGTTGGAGGATCACGCAGATACTTCACTCAGTCCCACTCGCTGCTAATAAACTCACCGGTGACAGCAGCAGTATCCCATCTGGCGTGAAGGTGCGGAACTGCAGCGCTACGACGAGCTCGCGCGCGCGCGCGGGCAGCTTGAGCGTCGCGTGGCTCCACGCCGCGTCGCCGAACTTCACCGCGCCCGCCTCCACCGTGTACGAAGATGTCTGGAACAATGGCCTGTTAGTGAATTGAATTGAAACATACTTAAGAGCCGCGGTAGCCTGGTTGGTTGTGCACTCGCCTCGCGTTCTTGAGATCGTGGGTTCAAACCCCGCCTGTACCTATGGGTTTTTCGAAATTTAAGTACGGTTTATTTATAATACCACAGACTTTTCGGTGAAGGAAAATATCGTGAGGAAACCTGCACATGCCGAGGAAGAAATTTTAAGGCGTGTGTGAAGTCCACCAAATCGGCTTGGTGCACCGTTAGTGGACAGGGGTTTGGAACAAAATATCCTGAAGGATCGAAGTGTCGCCAGGTCTTCCTGGCCCGCTAAGAAGATAAGATATTGCACACCTGCTTATAGCAACCGCAACCCTCCTGTCGACAATTTTTTTTAAATCATTGCGCGGATTCGATCGCTTGGCAATTTGTAGTACACGTGCCAGCATTATATCGTACACGGAAATTTAAATTGACGTAAGGGACAAACCACTACTTTTCAGTAGACGCAACGAACCTTGTTTTTTTCTTTGTGTCTGTAACTATTTTGTTTAATCATGTCAAAGTATACAATTAATGAATCTCAAAGTTTAAAAAAAAATAGGAAGCTAAGAAAACGCTTTTGGAATTTTATTTTGACGAATTCCTACAGCTGGGTAATTTAAATTCCAGTTCAGTAGTGCTATTCTCTAAAATACAAACTCACGTGCGAGTCTCACTCAGGTGACTTTACTCACTATTAAACCCAATCCATTGGTTCTGTAAACATTCGAGAGCACTATCGAAGTGAAGTTAACAAAGAACTCACTTCACGTCGATAGTGCTCTAGAATATTTACAGAATTACCAATGGATTAGGTTTCGAAATGAGTAAAGTTACTTGAGTGAGACTCGCACGTGAAATTGTATCTTAGAGAATAGCACTACAGGTTCGAGCAGCATTCAAATACCTTAGTGCACCCAGCGACGTTCTCCGGCTCGGCGTGCAGCTCTCTAGGCTCGGCGCGCGGCTCAGCGAGCACCGGCGAGTCAGAGCGTCCGAGCCGCGCGCCGCTCCACCGCACCGCGCTCTCTAGCCCGACCAGTCTGCAATAAATTAAAAAAATATACATTGATTCATTTAAATTTTCATAGCGATTTTCATGTCGACAATATCGATGGATCAGTTCAATAAGGGAACAACTCAAAAATATTTACAACACAACTCAAAAAACATAGACCACTTATTCCTGAAGGTCCTACACTTACGTGTTGGCCTTTAGAGAATATAAAACCTAACCTGTGACCATGAGCGTAGTCACGTCTTGGAAAATGACAGGAGGTTCACTCCTTCAGAATGTACTCACGAGGCGTCCACAATGAGGTCTTCCACGGTGCCCGTAAAGCCCTCTGCAGACAGGCGCGGAGCTCGCGTCGCGCCCCACGACTCCACTCCGCCGATGTAAAGGCCGTCGCTCCGCGCGGGGAACGCGTTCCCCGCTAGGGTCCCGCCTGCTATCCGTTCCTCGTCTACCCACAGTTCTAGCTAAAAAAGTAAGTAGTCTATCAAGAAAATGTTGTTTTTTAATCATTTATTAATTTAAGGAGGGTTTTCTACTAAAAAAAAATGCCACCCTCACTTCACAAAATTTACTTACTGTCTACGTCTAATAGATGCAAAAACCATCGTGTAAAGAGCCTTGGATTTCCCCGGTGTGGGAGGAGCCAAGACACTATTACAGATACCAGTAGTGTTATTCTCTAAAATACAAACTCACGTGCGAGTCTTGCTTAAGTGAATTCACACACTTCGAAACCTAATCCACTGGCATTCGGTAAACATTCCAAGGCACTGTCGAAGTGAGTTCTTTGTTCACTTCACTTCGATAGTGCTCTGGAATGTTTACAGAATTACTAATGGTTAGGTTTCGAAGGTAAACACCTTCGAAACCTAATCCATTGGTAATTCTATAAACAGAAACCGAAGTGAGTGAATTCACTTGAGTGAGACTCGCACGTGATTTGTATTTTAGAGAATAGCACTACTGTTATCAAACTCTGCCACAATGTTACCTGTTTGTGTGCCCGAACGAGCCGCACGGTGTGCAGCGCGCCGTCGTCGAACCTCGACCCGTTGGTGCGCAGCCGGAGCTCCGCCTTCCCGGCCGCCGCGACCACTTGCAGCTCACCTGCGCCACGCCATAGTCATAATCATTTATTGCATCATGTCGTCCTTCGCATGACCTCTAGTATATATTATCTTTGGCATGACTAACTGTCCTAACTGTAATTTTTTTGTCTAAATTAGTTACAAACACCACTACTATACTATTTAAATTGTTATGATCAAACTCAGCTAACCGTCGTATCCGTATCAGTTGCTATAATGGATTTATTGACAACTAGCTGTTGCCCGCGACTTCGTCCAATATCCGACAGGTGGACTGAGACCTGAAGAAGATGGCCGGAAGCGGCTAGATACGGAGGACCAGGTCCAGGTGTGGTTGAGTTCATTAGCGAAGACCGATGTTCAGTAGTAGACGTCAAATGATAATGACTTTCTAACTTAAAATGTTCACCTTCAACCATCATCAGCACTAAATAATGCTTGTCGTCTCCATCATCCTCGTCGTCCACCTCATTGTCCTGGCGCGTGGACGGCGTCCGGAACAGCAATATGCCGTGGTCAGACCTCGCGCGGAAGGACAGCCCTAGAGACGCCTTCCGTCTGAGGATAGGTGATGGTAACTCGATGTAGCCTTTGCCATCCAGGATTGCTGAGCGGAGCGTCTGTAAGTAACAAATAGTCGTTAGATACATTGGTATTCATTGGGGTCGTCAACATCATATCAGCCCTTAGGCGTCCACTGTTGGACATAAGCCTACCTAGGTAATCAAGATATTTTCCAGCGTCTCTATGAAGTCTTTTGTGTCAGCTCCTTTGTTTCTATAACATTTCCATCCCCAAGAGCCCGCTGCATGAAAGCCATTATACAGCTATGGGATAGCAGCCTGTAGTCTTTGGGTTCATGGTAAACCAGGACACTAATTCCCCTTGCAGCTAGTGCATTGCATTCACACAGCAAGTGCTTCGTCGTCTCGCTGTCCTTTCCACAGGCTTCACAGTTGATGGTATCTGATAGTCATATCTTAAGCTGAAGGTACCTCAAATTGAAGAGGTCGGTAACCGCAAAACTTGTTTACCAATGGCTCAAATCCAGATCTCAAAACGAGGATTAAGGAACATAACCTGTTAATTCAACTCACCCTGCTCCCACACCTGGGCTCAACCCCGTGCCTGGTTGGCGTGTCGAGAAGATCGTATCCCTCGCGGTCCACGGTGAGTGCGCCGAGGCAGCCAAGTAGGGGCGGCGCGGGCGCGGAGGCGCCGGGCGGAGGCCCGCCCACCCAGTAGGTGGCGGCGGACAGGTCCGGCAGCGCGGCCGCCGACTGCACCGGCGGGGACGGCGAGCCCAGGGTCTCCTCCCCGTTCACGCGCAGGCTGCCTGGGGACAGGGCGACCTCAGCGAACAAATCACACAAACTAGGCTGTTCACAGATTTAAAATGATACTAATAGTCCGTGATGTTCAACTACACCTCATACCATGAAGCAAAATAATTTATCGCACCTTCTAAGTAACTTCAAAGGTTTTTCTTAATGATTGACACTAATTGGTTATTAAATTAGCTAACAGATGACTTTAAAATGTACATCTGTTATCTAATTTAATAACCAATTAGTGTCAATCATGAAGGTAACGTGCCGTGTGGTTTCCGGTAGAGTAGAATAGCCAAATCCTCCGTCTGTCTCCGGCAGATGAGAGAGGGTTGTGCTCCTGAAGTGGAGACAAAAATAACCTGATGATGATGAAGGTAACAACTTTGAGGTGACTTATGAGGTGTGAAAAATTATTTTGCTTCATGGTATGAGGTGTAGTTAAACATCACGGATTTTTAGTATCACTCTAAATAAGTGGACAGCCTAGTTTGTGTGATTAGTTTTATTTTGCTTAATGGTGTGAGGTATAAGGTCCCAACAAATCCCTAACCCCCGGATTGACCACTTTGGTCATCATTTCTTTGCTACAATCCCATTTACTAGAGGGGAAGTGGGACCTCTTTTTCTACTTAGACTCTTTATTTCTTTAACCAAGGTAGCGTAGATTCAGCCCTCGGGACTTGCCATACCTGCTCTGATTGGTATTATGTGTCAGTATACCTCCGTTGGTCCTCGCTCAAAGTTACAGAGGGAAAATAGTGAGGAGGCGGGATGTCGACTGATTTAGATCCAATCTTGGGAGTTTAAAGCCACAAAAACATTGAAATAAGGGGTTCTATATTAATATCAGAGATACAACTGAGTTTCCCATCAATATTTCATTTATACCAAACCTATCTGCTAAGAGCAGCGGCATAACTAAAAGGTATACGTCCAGGGTTTCAGTCCGGGCGGCAGTACACATTACCTCTCTCGAGCTTGTTCCCGGCGAGCACGCGGATGGCCTGCACGTGCGCGGGCCGGCCGTGGCAGTGCGCGCCGCTCGCCGCGATCTCGAGCCGCGAGCCCAGGTATTCCACCGCGAACACCACGCGGCACTCCCGCATCACAACTGACACCGAGCGGTTCTAAAAAAAAGAATATAGAAGAATTGAGATTAGAGATCGATGCAACAAATATTCGGGTACTATTCCTAGCCCTATTCAGAATTAATTCCTACTATTCTTAGCCTAGTATTTGATTGAATATGTACTGAATACCTTCTCTAAAATACAAACTCGTGTGCGAGCCTCACTCAAGTGACTTCACTCACTTCAAAACCCAATTCACTCGACATTGGTTTGGCATTCTGTAAAAATTCCAGAGCATTATCGAAGTGAAGTGAACAAAGATCTCACTTCACTTCGATAGTGCTCTGGAATGTTTACAGAATGCCAATGGATTAGGTTTCGAAGTGAGTGAAGTCCCATGTGAGTTTGTGTTTTAGAGAATAGCACGACTGATCAAGAAAATAAAACATCACATTACTTAAAAATTTATCTATTTCGAAAAGAAAATACTTAAAATCTATCAGTGACAAGTTATGACGAACAAAAACAAGTTTTCCAGCGTTTGCTGCTAGGAAACGATCGCGCTTTTACTCATACACAATAACCCTGCTTTTGAAAATAGCCTAATAGCGAAATATAAATCATACCGAATTTCGTTAGGCTGCCTAAGCTTACTAACTGGCTGGCTAACCTAGGCTTATTATGCCTTACGCGCGAAATACAGTCGTCTTTTAGCGAATATTCGGCAGCTGAATCTCCGGCGCTTCGGCCGAGATCGTGGCCGAATATTCTACTATTCGTTGAATCGCTAATTGAGACTGGCCATGGGACCCCTGGCTAGATAGAGCGACGATCTACGTAAGGCGGCTGGCAGTGACTGGATGAGAAGAACCGAGGATCGGGTTCAGTGGCCCGCTTTGGGAGAGTCCTATAGCGCAGAACTCTTTGAGGGCTGATGATCATAGAACCTCTGTATTTACCTTTCCAGGATCTGGAAGATTTAGTTTTGAAGTCAAATACAGCATCAGTCTTGATAGCCTTTAGAATTTCGGACCGAGCAATGCAAAGGTACCTAATAAGGACGAGGCATCAGCTGGGCTGTCTATCGTTAGGTCCTGGACAAAGATATCTTGCTTTCTCATAACAAGGACTGTAAAGTTAAATGCTTCATCACGCCATCGTTTTTGTAACTACGTAAGTTACACATTTTGAGCTCACATTAGCGGCGTCCACCGCCATGAAGAGCAGAGCATCTTGGTCCCTCGTGCGGAAGGTGAAGGCCAGGCTGAACTGCCTCCGGTCGGAGGGTCTGAGCCCGGAGCGGCGTAGTTCCGCGTACCCGTTGCCGTTGAACCAGACTAAAGATTCTCCACCTCGTGCGTTGTTGTACCATCTGGGGAGGAACGTCTCAGTGAGGTCAACAGATACACTCCCGGCTCAAGAAATGGATTTTCGAGCATTTTGATCTCCGCCAGGGATCGATTTGGGTGATATCTGTATAGATGGAAAAGGTCCAGAGTCCCACATACCTCTTTGATCAGGAAAGCTCCACCAGACCTCTGAAGCTCTGTTGTACCTTGTAGTCACTACTATTCAGAATTCTAGGTATTTGGGTTTACATACATTTTGATGCCCATTTTGGATGGTTAATTTTGATATTATCTGACGATTTGATCAAAAAAGTAAGATTTGCACTCTAGACCTAGTCGCATCCATACTTCCCACAGCCAGCGTCAGATGTTACCTAAATCGATCCCCAGCGAAGATCCACGGCTCCTAAATGACTTCGAAAGTACGAAAAATGACCTGTTTTCATATTTTTGGCCGAGTGCGTACTTATATCAGGATATCCTGAGAATCTGAGAGTAACAGCAAGCATAAAAGTTATATTTAGAATAAGGGTGACCTGGCCCCAAAAAAATACAGGTTCCTGCCTAGTTTTGGACTCAGTGATTTAAAATTTCTGTGTATTAACTGTCTAGTGTCATGTACTTATTTTATAAGGATACCAATAAACAATTATTATTTAAACAAATAAAAGATATGAAGATATCAAAAGTTTGTCACAAATTAGAACCATTTATCTGATGTGTGTCGGATTCCAAAAGTACTGGTATAATTAAAACAGTAAACAGTGTCTCCGCGAGGAAGACACAAATTAAAAATCTTGTTATACAAAATCTTGATTTTATTTTATCTAATTAATAAATAAAACTTGACATGACACTATGGATTCGGTGTATATCTTTTTTATCACCACAGATAACACAGTAAGTCCTTTGTCAGAAACTTGGTACACAATGGTTTGCATCAATAACTGTGCTGTTAGTCGAGCAGGAGGTGATGGTGAGTTACCTCTGCGTGCAGCCCGTGCACTGTGCCTCCGGCGGCTGCCGCGCGAAGTTCCACAAGCCCACGGTGCGGTCGGCGCTGTATAGTGCGTGGACGCAGCCCGGCAGGCCCGCGCCCGCGCCCCCGCCGGCGTCCCCGCCCCGCTGCGGCCAGCCCAGCCACAGCTGCGCACTGCGGAGGCTGACCGCCGCGCCCCCAGAGCTGTTCACAGCGGTCACGGCCGCGCCGCCCGCCCGCTCCACCGTTAGGTGTACTGTGTTCCAAACCCTGCCCGTAGCAGAGAGTAAATGTCAGGAAGAAGTAGATAAATACTACGAGCACCTGCCCGCAGATTACGTTGAAACCGCAGAAACCAATGACGAAACGTTTAGTCGACGACTGAAAAATCTTTTGTTGGAACATGAATATTATTCCATTAATGAAATTTAGAAAATTTAAAAAAAAAATCAAGTGTATTTTGAAATTTTTATTTTAATATTATATAATATTAAAATAAAAATTTCAAAATACACTTGATTTTTTTTTTTTTAATTTTTATACTGACATAGACAGTATGTTATATACTATGACATTGGGTCCGATTCTGAAGCACACATTTAAAATTTGACAGCTCTAAAATTGGTTTTGTCTTTATCTTCATAATACTGTGTGACAAGGATAGCAACAGTTTTAGTGCTGTCAAATTTTAACGGAGTGCCTTTAGAATCGAGCCCAGTATTTGAATTGTTGACATTGTAATTTATATTTTGTACATTATTTTATTTATGACGATCCCTTTTACCATATTAGAATAACATGTAAAATTGAATTTATAAGATGTAATAGAGAAATAAAATCAATCTAATCTAATAAACATATCATATCGATATCACCCCCACGCCACGAAAAAAGAACCAAGTTCTACTTGTCCGGAAATACCGAAGCTGGCAGAGAGTTCCAGTACTTAAAAAAAAACTAGTAAAGGTTTAATTTTTTCACTTAGGCTTTTGTTATGTGCATACCTTTCAATCTCAATCCGGTACGACGTGTGGTCTCCGTCATCGTGAGCCGCTTGCAACGCCTCAGGGTGCACTATAACGGCCTCGCCGCTTCCTAAGTCCCAGGACAGCTGCAGTTTCGTCTTCTCCACTGACAGCTTCATGTAGCTCTCTGTTTCCTAAACACAGTTGCAAGTGTTAATCACCTAATTACAGGCGCAAAGGTGCGTGTATGTGCGTAAATACACTGAGAGAAATGTACCCTTCGATTTAATAGGAGTTCTAAACAATTTATATAACTCTTTAATAACGACTAGGCGGTCAAACCTAAGAATTAAGAAATCGATATAAAGTCAAATGTCATTTATTTCAATTGTTTTCAGGCA